>JARHVA010000589.1:877500-2157500 GCA_037957365.1 Torreya grandis | reverse complement strand
TGATATTGGTAAAATTCATCTTCTTGATACCAATCTAGTCGTGGCTTGCTATTATCCAATGGTCAGGTTTCAGGGAGAGTAATCATATTAGCAACGATCAATTATTGTAAGACCATTTATATGGGTACACCAAGATTAGTTAGAGGCCTCTTTCCCATTTAGGGATTTGGTTTTCCCCTTGGCACCCTTATAGTGGAGACATTTTGTTGTTTAGTAATATGGGAAGCATTTTTCACTATTTGTATATGTTTAGAATATCTTACACTGTCCCCTACGAAATTTTTATTCTTATTAAAGATCTTAGGTTTAACAAAAATCTATTATCCTGATTTTGACTTGATTCATTTTGGGTATATAATTTAATTGTCCTTCTCAATGAGTGCCTTTTCAATTTGAATCCCCTTTTCTATAATTTCATCAAAAGACTTGGCACACTATAGCTTTAATTGGTATTTTAATTTAGCATTGAGATTGTTAATGAATATCTTGGCCAACTCCTTTTTAGGAACCATGTAATGGAATCAACTAGCAAGGCTTCTCTAATGCTGTAAGAATGAGGATAAGCTCTCCCCATTTATCTACTTAATATTATAGAGATCTATAATGGAGATTTCATGTTTAATGTTGAAGGCAAAGTGCTACATGAACTTCTTTGTTAGTTCTTTAAAACTAGATATAGACCCTTTAGATAAATGCATAAACCACTCTAGTGTGGGTCCTATGGCACTTTTGGGGAAGAGTCTGAGAAGGTAAGCATCATCATATGCAACCTCATGGCATGCTATATAGAATTCTTGCACCTGGTCATGTGCATCCCTTTTCCACTTATATTTATCAAATTTTGAAATCTTGAATTATGCCAGGAAAGGTACTTGTAATATACTCATGTCCAAGGGAGACATACAAACATCTTAATATTTATATCTCATTACTTGGGTGTGAGGAACAATATGTTGAAGATTCCCTTTCATCATCCTCCACTGTTGAGTGAATGAGGAGTTCATTAAGGGGTTGGAGGATTGTGCTTAACTCATTATGGGTCTTGATGAATCGGGGTTGGTATTCCTAACATGTTTTCTTAATGAAGTGGGTCTTTGATTTTGAGAATGAAATTGAGAGGTAAGGGAATTAATTCACTGAGTTAATTAGTCTAATTGATCTTCCGAGATAGTTCTTTTCCTATCAGCCTTAATGTGATTATTTTATGGGCATTCTTATTCTTCATCAAGTTCTTGTTCATGATCCACAAGATTGACTTCTTATTTTTGGTTGACATTAGTTTTTTGGGGTGGAGTGTTAGGTCTAGTCGATGGGTGGATGAGATGTTTTAAGAGGCTTGGATAAAAGATATGGGAAAGAGTGTCCCCCATTCCAATGACCTAGGCAAGAATTTGATCATGATTCTCATAGATGTATTGGTCAAATTGAGCCCTAACTTCATCACTATGGAAGAAGTCATTTCTAAAGTAGTCTTCCTCTCTAGGGGTATGCATGTCATTTTGAGTGTCATCATTATCCTGGTTTCATTCACCTATATTCCCAAGGATGTCATTTTCTTGATTAGATCCTTGTCCCATTCTTAGAATTTGGGCATGAGTTTTAATAGGCATGGTAGATGGTTAAGTTGATGCAAGAATAACAATTAAGTATGACTTTGATATATGATGATGATAGAGAAGGTGATTTTGGATACTAGTTTTATCTTAAACCCAAGACTTAAAGTGGTCAAGAGAGGTGATTAGATGTGACTTAGATTTGAATTTGAGGATAGGAAGACTAGAGAGACCAAATATTACCAAAGTAAACAACATATAAGGGTCAATCTAGCAAGGAGACATAAGAGGATGAGATGAATAGATACCCTTCACACTAAAAAGATGATGATTATATGGGTGCTAGGTATGAATAGGCAAGATAATAAGGGGATGGTTACTAGACTAAACCAAATAAGGTTGTAAACTTTGACAAATTTTGATCAAGAAAAAAGTGACAATGAGTGACCACTAAAGTTTTGGTTGAAAGACAATAATTTAAACTCAAAAATGTGTGGATGGTGATATGGAGATGATTTTTTTTGTTTTTATCCTAAGATGGGATATATCCTAAGGGTTGACTAGGTGATTTTTTGGTAATAAAAGGGATAGGCAGACTCAGTTCACAAATAATATGGGCCTTAACACAACACTCACACAAGCACACTCAATCATGAGTCTTATTATTAGTTAACCAAATGGGTGTGTAAGTCAACACCTCCACTTTTCAATGGCTTCGTAGGTGAGGCTGTAAGATGGTGACCCATTATGGAATCTACCAAATGCTCTTGACTCCATATGCACTTAACGGTCACTTGGGAGATGATACTGACTCTGAAAGTAGAGCACATGTTGTGATTGATAGGTCCTATGATAAGTATACACAAGGGTGTCTAAGGGAGTGCCTAAGATATACAAAGGTATATGGGGCCTAAATTCGTATAAGGCGCTATATAATGCCTGGTTAAAAAAATTAACTCTTCCCCTTCACGGATGACTTGTATGGGGTCAACTACTTAGCCTAATGATAAATGTTCTTGATATTTAAACTCTATTGAAACACTGAATTTAGTTGAATGCACGGTGATGAAATTTATGTTACCAACCCTTAGTGAATAAGTAAGTACGTGGGGATGAATTCCATGTCACATGCTATCTTAAAAATAAAAAGGGTTGACAAATAAGTAAATAAAATCAATTTATCTAATTAATTACCTATGTGAGGAAATTAAATGAACAAACAAAGCACACAAGGATATATACAAGTTCTAGATTAAAATTATTAGGGTAAGCACTATCCCTAAAATAACATAGGTGATTAAATTAGTCTAATTCCACCTACTAGGATGGTCCTGCACAAAACTGATTAGTAGTTTGAAAATAGGAAAAATTGTTAGTGTTCTTACAAAAACATAGATACACAGTCAGTTTAATGCAAAAATACTTTTAGAGAGTAAAAAATCATAGATATTAAGCAATATTACAACTTCCTAATATACGATTTTACTGATGGTCAACTGAACGTGACCATAACTGTATAATTTATGCAAAACTGCAAGTGGTCAGTCAAAGCCACAAATCATAATGCAATATCATAAGTCACAAACTACAATTTTTTTTGTTTAAGAAAAATACAATAAAGTATGAAATATTTATAGATAACTAAGATGATATTCTAAAATTACTGACACAAATTTATTTTTAATAGAATTTTAAAAACCCTAAGACAAAATTATATTAGGTTAAAATATTTGAACACAATATTTACAGGGTATGATCGTGAAGATTTTTAGGTTGTTTTCAAATTAAAAGAGGTCAGAGTGTAATATTTTCAAGATAATATACTGCCTAATATATTTAACTCAAAACCACTAATTTAAAAGCAAAATTGCCTATATTAAATGGAAACACATTTCAAAACTTACAATTTTACAGCAATTTAAAATAGAAAATAAAACTTGCAACTATTTACAATAGATTAGGCTTTTATCTTCTAACAGACTAAATTTTAAAGGTTAGTGATAGAAAAAAAATGACAATAAATGTTATTTGTTTCATTTAAAATTGAACCTAGACCTATAAAATCGTAATTTATTAGTTAAAATTGCTTTTGTGAGTCTACAGTATTATACACAGTAACTGTAAGGCTATCTAGTAGTGTTAAGGGGATATCCCAAGTGGTACCTTCCCTTCCTATACATAGAAAAAAACCAAATAGAGATAAAAAATTGTTAACAAGTCAATGTTAGTAGGCTAACTTAACGGTTTTAATCAAAAAATTAAAATCACCTTTTGTGAAGGTAATATTATAGATTTTATGACAATATCACGATTGTAGATCGACAATATTGTGTGATATAAACTAGCTATTAATGTTAGTGATGCTCCCCTTTTGACCTATTCATACAAAACAAATAGGTTAATATAAATATATAGAAGGCTAAAGATCTATGCAAAAGTGACTATTTGCCTTAAGAACTATTTTTTGGCAAAATCACAACTTAGACATCAAAACCACGAATTTATAGACAAATCACCTTTTTACAAACTACGGTATTATTAAAAGTTAAAAACCTGTCTAAACAACAAGCTGTTAGCAGTTAAAACATACAGTTAGTGAAAAATCATAGATTTAATGGCAAAACCACAGATGTAATATTGTGATTTATAGAGCAAAATTGTTTTTTGCCTGTACGTGAAAACTTAATCAAATCCAAAGCTCTTCCTTTGTCCAACCAATCCTGCAAGCTATCAAAACACTTATAACAGGCAAAATTTTTAAATTGAAGGGGTTCTCCCATCATGGTTTCTAATGTATGATTGTATTTTTGAGCTATTGATTAAAACTACTATACATTGTAAGTTAAACCCAACAAAATAATAACATCAAAAGGAAGGAAATAAAGGAACAATCAATAGTTTAAGAATGAAATCTTACCATCACCCTATCCCCTATGACTTCTCTCCAAGATCTTCCAACTTATTCTAATGCAATATGATTTGTTTATGGATTGCTTGATTATAGCTTCAAAATGACTCTAATGGCTTCCTTGGATAGTTGAATAGGTTGGCAAGAGTATGAAGATGCTTTAGGATAGTTGAATGAAAGTATAATGAGGGTTTATGGATTTTTCCAAGTTTTTTCTTATTAGCTAGGTTATGGCTCAAGCATATGTATTTATAGGAATGTAGAGGGATTTTTAGGGAATTTTAAATTATTTAGAAGTCTTTAGTTTAGAGACTTCTAGAATCTTAGAGGAGCTTATCTAGTTCTAGAAGTTTCTTGGTTAGTTTAGGGGATAATGGGGATTAGATGGGGATTAAATGAGGTTTAGGGTATACAAAGATGTAGGAGAGGCCAAGGTGGTAGGTTGGCTAGGGGGTAGTTGAATAAATAGGTATTTTAAATTTGCAAATGGGATAATGGGTAGTTAATGCAATAGGATTAATAGTTAAGTGGGTTTGTTAGTAGGCTAATAGTGTGATTAATTGGTCATAGGGTTATAGAAAGGTTTGTGGGGTGTAGGAAATATTATATGGGAAATAAAATCTTAATTAATTAGCTAGGACTATGGTTATTAGATAAATTATCAAGTTTAATAAAATTATTAAGACAAGCAGATTTAGGTGCATACAAAAGTTATTTAGATCAAGAACATGAGTGTTTAGATTTGTTTGGAAAAGTCCATTAGGATTTGGACACTTACATCAATACACAAGTATTTGGTGTTTCTAGATTCACCCATTTGAACTATGCTTCATTATTTTTACATAGGCCACTACATCTATTAGAAAAATGTCTTCTAGTGTGATATCAGGTGCTCAATATGTGCATAAATCCATAAAACCCATCTCCATTTTAAAACCCTAATTCCACTTTTGACACTAGGTTTAGGCCTGTAAAAGAGAAAGAAAAGTGGGTTGAGATGACCTCAACCACTCACCTCTAAATTGATGAGTGCTACTTACATATCCAATACTCCAAGGAGGGAAGTCAAACCACACATAGTTCTCCATGCTAGGTGTACGTGTGAAATGGTGCTCATTTTATGAATGCAACCTATAATCTAGCCTTCAATAGTTAATAATGAAAAAATTAACTTGGATTAGGTGCATTTGAGTTGTATAGGGCCTACTCCTTGTGACTATTTTTGAATT
The DNA here is from genome assembly GCA_037957365.1 of Torreya grandis. Taxonomy (NCBI): domain Eukaryota; kingdom Viridiplantae; phylum Streptophyta; class Pinopsida; order Cupressales; family Taxaceae; genus Torreya; species Torreya grandis. The sequence goes on along the minus strand of JARHVA010000589.1, from coordinate 2,151,810 downwards.
GGGAAGTTTAAGGCAATCCTTTTGAACATGTAAGTGATAGAATGGAATTCTTTAGTGCTTGCTTGACAGTGCTAGATGATGCTATATGTATGAAATAGGCTTAGACCTATTGTGAATTAATATGGGACTTTGGGTAAATTATCATGCCACCAACATGAGAAACATATGGGCCTTAAAAAATGACCATTACTTGATGTGATGATAGGTCCCTCAAAGTTGGATGCCTATAGAATTTCATAGGCATCAAAGTATGAAAGACTCATCTAAAAGACATGAATATTAATTGATGATATGGAGATAATTTAAGTATGATAATGAATAAGTTAGGAATGGAGTAATGAATTCTTGTAGGGGACTGGTCATAAATTTAGAAAGTTAGACTTACAAGATGCATGTGGATAGAAGATAAGGGTGTACAAAAGATATATATGTAGGCACAAGTCATGTGAGGTGGAGGTAGGTAAAGACCAACATTTCCAAGTGTATAATACCACATTTTAGTGTCTATGAACATCCCACTTTTATTCTAGTATTATAATTAAAAACAATGCTAGAGTAAAAAATATAAAGAGATGTTCCTTAGTATGTAAACAAACTTTGTATTTAGGAGAAGGATCCAAGTGTGCAACTTTCTCTATGCAAACATGAAATAAACATATAACAATCAATGTCCATATGTGAAGTGAAATATGAAAAGAATTAGATAAATAAAAGTTTTGAAATTTAAAGAACAAGGAAAGAATACACATGTAAGTGGGTGAATCGTGTTGTCATATGATGTGTTGGAGATGATGTTTACTTATAAATTATTGGATAATTATGCTTCCTTATAAAACTTTGGATAGTTGTTATTCCTTCTGAAGCATTTGATAATTAGGGGTAATCATGCCCCAATGATTATGTACTAGAGTAAGGGCCATGGGTTGGAAAAATAAATGACCTAACCCTTATGAAGAGGGAGTAGTGATAAGCCATTGAGAGGCCCATAACCTGAACTGTAATACTAATTTAATGAATAGTGAATCTCAAGATGGAGTGGATTATATCGGGCTCATGTAGGGTGAATCAAATGCTACAAATAGACTTATATATTTAAAATGTTAACTTATTGGTACTATCATTATCATATCAATTCCATACTCATAAAATAGAAAAACTTGAAATAGGATGTGCACGAACAATGTTCATGCCCCATAATTTTATCCAATCGATGTCAACATGATATACAATGTTATACATCTATATCCTACTTTGTCCTAAATCTGAAATATCTAAAAACATGTAACTTATGTCCTTGTAAAATGTGTGCATATGCATTTCATATGCCCCCAAATCTGTCCCAATATGTAAATGAACGAGAAAACATAACTTAAGATTATAGGCACATTTTTGTTTGATATGCAAGAGAAATCATTACAAGAGAGACACCAAGCCAAGTTAGAAGAGAGGTTTTGCATTTGACCAACAAAAATAGTCAAGAACTATTGTTAAAGGCAACTATCAAAAGTGCCATCATAAACTCTAAAGTGCAACTCCAAAGCAAAGAAAAGCATGGAGATCATAGTGTGTGAGTGGAAGCTTTAACAAGGCACAAAGTGTTCAAATCAAGGAGGCCCATGGGTTGGAAAAATAAATGACCTAACCCTTATGAAGAGGGAGTAGTGATAAGCCATTGAGAGGCCCATAACCTGAACTGTAATACTAATTTAATGAATAGTGAATCTCAAGATGGAGTGGATTATATCGGGCTCATGTAGGGTGAATCAAATGCTACAAATAGACTTATATATTTAAAATGTTAACTTATTGGTACTATCATTATCATATCAATTCCATACTCATAAAATAGAAAAACTTGAAATAGGATGTGCACGAACAATGTTCATGCCCCATAATTTTATCCAATCGATGTCAACATGATATACAATGTTATACATCTATATCCTACTTTGTCCTAAATCTGAAATATCTAAAAACATGTAACTTATGTCCTTGTAAAATGTGTGCATATGCATTTCATATGCCCCCAAATCTGTCCCAATATGTAAATGAACGAGAAAACATAACTTAAGATTATAGGCACATTTTTGTTTGATATGCAAGAGAAATCATTACAAGAGAGACACCAAGCCAAGTTAGAAGAGAGGTTTTGCATTTGACCAACAAAAATAGTCAAGAACTATTGTTAAAGGCAACTATCAAAAGTGCCATCATAAACTCTAAAGTGCAACTCCAAAGCAAAGAAAAGCATGGAGATCATAGTGTGTGAGTGGAAGCTTTAACAAGGCACAAAGTGTTCAAATCAAGGAGGCCCATGGGTTGGAAAAATAAATGACCTAACCCTTATGAAGAGGGAGTAGTGATAAGCCATTGAGAGGCCCATAACCTGAACTGTAATACTAATTTAATGAATAGTGAATCTCAAGATGGAGTGGATTATATCGGGCTCATGTAGGGTGAATCAAATGCTACAAATAGACTTATATATTTAAAATGTTAACTTATTGGTACTATCATTATCATATCAATTCCATACTCATAAAATAGAAAAACTTGAAATAGGATGTGCACGAACAATGTTCATGCCCCATAATTTTATCCAATCGATGTCAACATGATATACAATGTTATACATCTATATCCTACTTTGTCCTAAATCTGAAATATCTAAAAACATGTAACTTATGTCCTTGTAAAATGTGTGCATATGCATTTCATATGCCCCCAAATCTGTCCCAATATGTAAATGAACGAGAAAACATAACTTAAGATTATAGGCACATTTTTGTTTGATATGCAAGAGAAATCATTACAAGAGAGACACCAAGCCAAGTTAGAAGAGAGGTTTTGCATTTGACCAACAAAAATAGTCAAGAACTATTGTTAAAGGCAACTATCAAAAGTGCCATCATAAACTCTAAAGTGCAACTCCAAAGCAAAGAAAAGCATGGAGATCATAGTGTGTGAGTGGAAGCTTTAACAAGGCACAAAGTGTTCAAATCAAGGAGGCCCATGGGTTGGAAAAATAAATGACCTAACCCTTATGAAGAGGGAGTAGTGATAAGCCATTGAGAGGCCCATAACCTGAACTGTAATACTAATTTAATGAATAGTGAATCTCAAGATGGAGTGGATTATATCGGGCTCATGTAGGGTGAATCAAATGCTACAAATAGACTTATATATTTAAAATGTTAACTTATTGGTACTATCATTATCATATCAATTCCATACTCATAAAATAGAAAAACTTGAAATAGGATGTGCACGAACAATGTTCATGCCCCATAATTTTATCCAATCGATGTCAACATGATATACAATGTTATACATCTATATCCTACTTTGTCCTAAATCTGAAATATCTAAAAACATGTAACTTATGTCCTTGTAAAATGTGTGCATATGCATTTCATATGCCCCCAAATCTGTCCCAATATGTAAATGAACGAGAAAACATAACTTAAGATTATAGGCACATTTTTGTTTGATATGCAAGAGAAATCATTACAAGAGAGACACCAAGCCAAGTTAGAAGAGAGGTTTTGCATTTGACCAGCAAAAATAGTCAAGAACTATTGTTAAAGGCAACTATCAAAAGTGCCATCATAAACTCTAAAGTGCAACTCCAAAGCAAAGAAAAGCATGGAGATCATAGTGTGTGAGTGGAAGCTTTAACAAGGCACAAAGTGTTCAAATCAAGGAGGCCCATGGGTTGGAAAAATAAATGACCTAACCCTTATGAAGAGGGAGTAGTGATAAGCCATTGAGAGGCCCATAACCTGAACTGTAATACTAATTTAATGAATAGTGAATCTCAAGATGGAGTGGATTATATCGGGCTCATGTAGGGTGAATCAAATGCTACAAATAGACTTATATATTTAAAATGTTAACTTATTGGTACTATCATTATCATATCAATTCCATACTCATAAAATAGAAAAACTTGAAATAGGATGTGCACGAACAATGTTCATGCCCCATAATTTTATCCAATCGATGTCAACATGATATACAATGTTATACATCTATATCCTACTTTGTCCTAAATCTGAAATATCTAAAAACATGTAACTTATGTCCTTGTAAAATGTGTGCATATGCATTTCATATGCCCCCAAATCTGTCCCAATATGTAAATGAACGAGAAAACATAACTTAAGATTATAGGCACATTTTTGTTTGATATGCAAGAGAAATCATTACAAGAGAGACACCAAGCCAAGTTAGAAGAGAGGTTTTGCATTTGACCAGCAAAAATAGTCAAGAACTATTGTTAAAGGCAACTATCAAAAGTGCCATCATAAACTCTAAAGTGCAACTCCAAAGCAAAGAAAAGCATGGAGATCATAGTGTGTGAGTGGAAGCTTTAACAAGGCACAAAGTGTTCAAATCAAGGAGGCATTATTGGAAGAGGAGTGGCACTAACTTGTGCACAAAATATCAACCCAAGAAGAAGTTTTTCAATTCAAAACACATTATGAAAGCCTAAAAATAGTTTGGAAGGAAAATAAGTAAAGAAAATTAATACTCAAGTTCCAAAATAAGACACCATAAATCTTCAAAGTGCTCAACAAAGCCTTCAAAAATTTTCACACACATGTCAATTTCTATTGGCTGAGTAATCGTTGTATTATTTTAGTCTAAAGTTTTAATAACTTATACAATTCTAGAGCAAAAATAATAATTTATATTTCTTATTTTTTAAAGTTTATCAAATGCAACTTTATAAAATAAAACAAATTATCTTGCAGGATTCTAGATAAACTAATTATGCAGCTCCAAAATAGTGAAAATATAAAACCCAAAGTTTTGCATGGATGTCTGTATTATCAGTGTTGAGAAAACCTTAAAAGGATTTCTCTATAAAAATCACAAATTTTCAAATTTAATTATTTCTCAGCTTATGTGCCTAGAATCATATATTGGGATATCTAGAGTTCAGAGAGGAATATTTTACTAAAACTTTGTGAGCTTTCCTAAAATTTTAGTCTAAAAAACCCTATTATAGTGTTAAAATAATTAAATTTTAGAAAAAAAAAAAAATTGTTACCTTAAAGAGCCCCTAAAATTTAAATTATTTCAAGATCTAGAAAACCATTCCTTTGCGTCATGTGATCCAATAAAGACTTGTTGAATGTGTATTGCTTCATAATAGGGAATGAAGAAGCAATGTATTCTAAAAGATAGGATTCATTTGTTATGGTATGTTAGTGATGATTTTTGCCGTAGTGTTCTCACATCATTTTCCTGCTATTTGGCACGGGTTTGAAACATACATTCTTTTGTGAGATTTTTTTTTCATATTGCCTTAAAGTTCTAGAGTTTATTGATGTGTTTGGTGTTATGGGTAGCTATAAAGAGAAATATAAGGGATGGGTTGCTCTTTGGATTTTTCTCATATGGTTATATGGAGACCAAGGTGCTCATGAAATAATTTTAGTTATGGGATGATGCTTATTACCATCCAATTTTATGTCATTCAGTAGATTTAGGTTTTTAACTGGGGGAAACATTTCTATGGGAGTGATCCAACTTATGGGTTTACAACGTAGTAATCAGGAAAATGATACTTGTGGTTTTGAACATTTTCAACTTTGAAATTGTATAAGTTAAAAGGTTTGTAAATAGAGTGGATATAAGTAAGCGTTTACGATTTTCCTCTAGTTTAGTCATGAGTAAATTGAAATTAAATGGAAAGGTACAACTTATCAATATTCATATCGAAGATCTACCTTTAGCGATCATTTTTAATTATTGGCCACATGTAAGGCATGGATTAACGACATATGAATTTAACAGCTTAGCTTTAACATTATATGCGATGATTAATTTATATATAGATGATATATATGTTTAGAACTGTTTTAAAATATTTATCTAAAAATATATTTTGATATTAATAAATGTTTAAACCAAAAAAGTGTTAAACGTCCATCATAAAACATGCCTTCCTATAATTAGAAACCTATTAATATGGTTTTATCCTACTTAATCCAAATATAACCCCAATACGGCACACCCATCTAAGATTGAGGAAGTAACCAATATTTAGAAAATATGAATCATGTATTAAAACTGGTTAAGAAATATTGGCCCCTTTAAGTTAAAATTTAGTCCAAATTACAACTTTCAAGTGTAAATTGGGATTATCTAAACCAATTCCCTGATGCTGATTTTAGATATTACCTTATTAGTCCCTGCCAAGGTAAGACTAAAAGGAATTAATTTTCAATTAACTATTTTCTATGCAACCAATGAAAAAAATTAGAATATATATTATAATAATAATTACAAAGTTTAGCATATAGTTTGATAGAAAAATATTATAACATTTTTTATATGTTATTTAGGAATATTATTTCAATTTATTAGGGAGATCATAATAACATTAATTAAAAGTTAGAATGAAGTTAAAAATAGTAACCATGTATTCATTATCAGTGGGTTTGTCATACTTATTTTTGGATTTATATCCAATCATACGACTCGATGGGTGAGCAGGTTGTTAATGAACCCAAAAAAATATATTTAATGACTCCAAATAAGGTTCATTTACAATATCTAAAATTTCTCACCACTTCATTGTTATCTTAAATGTACTGATAGATGCCTATGACTATATGACCAGATTAAATGGCTCATTTGATACACAACTATTTTCATGCCATGCCTTTAAATACACGTTGATTTCATAATTAATTTGAAGGATTTAATACTATAAATCCATGGTTGTGAGCAATTCCAATTATATCTAATTTTTACATTGATCAAGAAATGAATAGCTATGATTTGACACCATCACCAAATTGGCACCATCCAGGTCTTCTATCCCTACTCTGAAAAGTGGAAAAATAAAACTTGGAATTACAATCTTTGCTATAGGTATGGTGCATGGATTGCATCCAGATACACTTTTTGTGGTTTTACCTACCCTTGAACTACATTCTCGTTTAGCTCGAGCAACATTTCTCTTAATGTTTTCTCTTGAAACATGTATTATTATCTATATATCATATCATTTATTCTATCATGATTTGGAGGTAGAGTTTGAAGGTTTTTCTAGTAATACATCTTGATGATTAGTTTACAAAGATTCAAACTACTTTGTTCTAGTCCAAAATATGTCTAAGGTTTATCTAAAAAAACTTTTTGCTTCTGTAGTCTATGAAATAATAGAAAAAAGTAATGAAAGAGGAGAGGCTCGATTATCTCACATGGATGATATTATGAAAGCAATTGGAAACACGTCGAATCACTATAAAAATCCTTGGTTGAAACTTAAGATTCAATATGGTCATGATAAAAGAAAGATATATAATGAGGAATGTGATTGATTTATGATGCCTATTCTCTACCAATTAGACCTTTTCATGATAACTTCATATAACCCCTCTTATTTTAACTTTTGTAGTTTATTTAGCAGGTAGTGGAAGATTTATCCTTGTAGAGTTTTTGCACCTAATATGCAGAAAATTAGTGGCTTAACTAAGCTTAAAATTTGACAGTTTTGTTAGATAAAATCTAAAAAGTGTAGCTATTATAGCTGCCATTAATGGCACCGACTATGCATTTTACATAGTGGGAATTGTGAAGGGGAGTGAGAGAATCAAATTATGTGATTTTATACTAAAATTGAAAAAATGTTTAATCCCCCAATTTACAGGGCAAAATTTCATCAATAATTATATCAAAATTTTAAAGTAATGAATGTCAAATCATTCTCACCATCGTTCCAAACCGTAAGTCATCTGCATATATTTTGATAATCATGTAAAAATTTTGAAGCAAGAAGAAGAAAACTCCAAATGATGGTAAGGTTGAAATTACCTTATGACGGTTAAATGGTCATCGAACTTAAATTTGATTTTGGTCTATAATAGTAAAATTGAAGTCAAATATGAAATCAACTATTAATTGTTAACATCTCACTGACATTACACTCCACCACCCCAAGTTGTCATTGTAATTTATGCTTTTTCATGTAAATATGGAGGTGATACTATAAATTTTCCCTAGCAGTGCAATGGTCTCACTGATAGATGGTTGATGAAATTGTTGAAGATGAGGTTCCTTCTAGCTTTTAAAGTGTTGAAACAAGCTTGAATAATGACATTGGGGAGAGGATATATGTGTCATTGCTTCATTATGCCAAAATCCATTTCTATTATGAAAAACATCTTATGATCATTGTTCATCACTCATGATCTATGTCATTGATATTTTCATTCGATATGATCAGCAGTGGGTATTTTGTATAATATGATCAAGGGTGATTTTATCATTTATTATAATCTAATATTAATCAACAATGCATAATTCATCTCCCTAATGTCATTCTTTAAAATATAAGTAACAACGTCCTCTAACCAATACATCGTAATGCTATAATTTTTGTTTAGAAATTATAGAAACAAGTTTAGTCATATGTACTTGGCAATGTCAATTATTGATAAATCCTAAACCACATGACTTGCACAACATACATGACCCTTATTCACCATTCTTCTAATCCATTTATCTATATGTAAGTTTGATTTTTTGTTGTCCATCATTATTACACAAAAATTTCAATGTCAAATGCTCAATCTATCTAAAATCATCTTCAAACTATCTCCAATAGAGAACAATTTTCCCAAATAATTTTGAACAGGCCATGCTAGGAAGACTCGAGCGCACTGTGCTTTTGTCTACTTACAATGGCCATGTTTTGTACCAAATAATTGTTACTTTCAAAAATTAAAAAGATTATATTTCTGATCCTATGTCTATTTTTGAACCTATACAGTCATCTCTTTTACTAATTTTCTCTATCAGACAGTTAGCATAATGAAAAAAATGTGTGCAAGCTAAGTATATGTCTTCTTAATACTTTTCAAAAATAATAGTTTCTATATTTAGCATCTTGTCAAATTTAGAATTGTTGATTATTGTACATCTTTAACATTCTGATATTTTCTAGTTTTACACCTATATAAGCAAATATAATTTATTATATTTTATCAAAAATGTTGTAAAACATATTGGTGAACCCAAACTATTACTTTCGAACCTTCATTTTATGATTTGGTTTTCAATTTCAATTCATTTTTTCTATTTGTTCTTATTTTCTTAGAAATTATGTTTCAAAAATATTAAAACTCATATGAATTATCATTTTGAGCAACATGGTCCTAAGATTTATTTAAGTTGTGGTGTGAGGGATATTTACCCATTACTTAAGCCATTAGACAATAATATATATGTATTTTGTTTCCATGTACCTCATGGTATATCATAAATACCTAGAGTTTTATTTTCAACTATAGGAATCCTTTGACTATTTGTTCTTGTGGTGAACTAATAAGTGGTTATCCAAAGAAAATTACTCTCAACATACCCTAGAGAAACTATAGTGCAAATACTCTTGGACATATAGTTCTACCTCTCCAAGTTAGTTTAGTAATATTGATAACCCCATTTCTAGTCTTTCCAAGCATGAGAGTTTTTAATATGTTATTGAGATGCCCTTGGATACAAAATTTTCATGTAGTGCCATCTACAATGCATATATGACTTAAGTACATACCTTTTAGTCAAGTGGTTAAAGATCTAGGCATTCAATATGAGTACCCTCTATAGTCAACAACAATTCCTCATCCTCCTTCACCTCCACCATGGTTGGTTATGAGACATACTGAAGAACACAAAACAAAAACAACAATAGCACATATTCAAAATCACATTACAAATATAATCAACATACCCATTCAAGAGCATAGCCCAAAATCAGTTGTGGCACTTATAAAGTTTCTTCCTTTACAATTAGTTTAAATTAAAATGATATACCTTCCAAAATAACAAGCATCATATCAGAGAATTACTCAAGGTTCAATGAAATCAAAATACTATAGAGCATGTTCTAAGGAAATATCTCAAATAGTTCAACATGTTCCATAATGAACACATGGAGTGAAACATTCTCCTATTATACATCAACTTCCAAAAAATCCTACACCTTCTCAAGTTATACATGTGGAAACATCTTCTATAAGCATTGATGAGGATAATTACACTACATCAATTGATGCCTTTTTAGATTTAGATGCACCTGCATGTAGCATTTTTTGTAAATGAAAATTCATCTTGAACATATTTAATCCAAGCACGTACTATGGTCCTCCCATTGATGGAATTATAGGTTAGTTTCCCTTCTAAAAAATTTCAAATCAACGTTTTTGTATTTTTATAACATTTGACTTTTTTGATATATATATATATATATATATATATATATTTTTTTAATTTTTTTTTCCAAAAAATCAAATGTTACAAAAATACAAAAACGTTGATAATATTTTCAAAAAATAAAAAATAACGACCTAAACATGACAGAAATGATAGTTACTCCTTTGCATATGTAAGTTATCACATATATTTTTTAGATAGAATATTCTTTCTCTATACATACATGCATTTCATGAGATATATGAGTTTTATGCATGACATACATTGTATATGCATTCTTAGATGTTGGGGGCATCTTATTCTACATGTTATACTATAACAAGTTATATCTATCTATGATCTCAAATGCAAATATTGAGCTACATATATTAAAAGTGTCTTGCTAATCACTAATATTTTTACATTGTATTGCATAGATATACTACTTTTCTAACAATATGATATTGATACATATGGATGGAATAAAACTAGTTTTCACTTTTTCTATACTCATTTTATGTTGTTTACTTTCTTGCTTGATAGGCCAGACATTGCTTGCTTATTATGTGTGGCCCTTTGCCCTTATATGCAAATTGTTTAAACATCTCTATGAGATCATTGCTTGGTATGTGAGACATTTTAACATGTCTATTTCTTGTGTCCCTTGGCCCTTTATTTTATGTGACATTTAAACATGTCCCTTATATGTGATCCTTAGCCTTATTATGTTACATTGTGTGACATAACTAAGTGTTGTGCATGTGTGCTTGTCGAGCTTGATTACAAGTTACATGATATATATCACTCATTTTTATTATGTTTATTTTATTGTGTTCTTCTTTGTTATATCTATCTAGACATGACACTTGTATGCCTCACATTTAATATGTTACATACACGCTTCAATAAAAATTGCAATTTTATGATGACATACTCTTAACATGTTGACATCATACTACATGATTCTATCTTTATCACATAAAACAATTAACTCTTATTTTAAAATGAGTGACTTACATGCTACATCCCTCATCTCAAAAAGGGGGCATTACATGGGCTTGTCTTAGAGATCCATACCTCTATGAGCAAACAAAAATAAGATTTGAGATAACATACAAGTTTTAAAAATATAGAATATAGGTTTTTAAAGATTCAAATCAAATTATATAACAGAGCACATATTTTTCAAAGATTCAAAGTAAGTCATAAATCAAACATTGGCACATTGGGCATATGGGATTCATATGCACTCTCTTTTCAAAGACTCAAAGTACATAATCATACACACTTGAATTCATAGGCATGTGAATATGCAAAAAAATTACAAAGATCAAAGTTATAGGTTGAAAATATAGCTACAATTAAACATATAAATGCATAGCATTCTATATCATTAGCATAAATTTAAGGGGAATGATACTCATTCATGCTCATGCTTAGTCAAGGTTCAAAGTTCCAAAATTAAAAGTTTCAAAAAATCATGATGCTTGTTCTTGCACATTGTCAATTTCAAAGTTTTAAAAGGCAACATACTCATTCTAATACAAGTCTATGAGTAATGCGACCATGAATATTCTTCATTCTCTTTTGATCATGTAAAAATAGAATCTAGATCTGTCTGCAGTGGTGTGATTTGGATCCATGTGGGTGTTTTCCCTACATTAGATAGCTATGTAATCTTGATTTCCCTCCTTGGATTTTTAATCAATCAATCATCAAGGTGGTGATTGATGTCAACTTAGCCCATTACAATCCTCTATTTTATCATAAGTTTTTAAGTCATCGAAGTGCCCTAAACATTTTAAAGATAAAAGAATATAAACAACAATTTTTACATGCTAAAATCTTGGTTGTGATATCTTAGATTACTCAAAATTTAGAAGTGTAGAAGGAACAACAACTAGTTCTTTGGCATAGTCAACTAGGACAAGTCCATAATCAATAAACTCAAGTGCACTGCATTCTAGTCCTCCCACAATGGTTGCATCTAGATATATTTTATGATCCTACTGCAGATTTGTCATTTCCAAAATCCTACTTTCTCTTCCATATCCTATTAGTCACCTATCATAGTCAACTGGGATAAGTCCGTAGCTAACGAAATCAAGTGAATTGCATTAATGTCCAATTTCAATGGACGTGTCTAGATTCTATTAATGATCATCTGCTTATTTTTGAATCTATACATTCATCTATTTCATTGATTTTCACTATCGAATAGTCAAAACAATGAATAAAAATTTGTGTGTAAACTAAGTATATCTCTTTTTAGTTCTTTTCAAAAATAATAATTTCTATATTTAACTTATTATCAAAATCAAAATTGTTGATTATTGTACATCTTTAACATTTTGATATTCACTAGTTTTAGACTTATATAATCAAATACAATTTATTGTATTTTACTAAAAATAGGGTAAAAATAAACTTAAGCATATCATCAAGTCAATTCATCACATTCAAATAACCCCATATGTCTGGAAATAGATCCACCATGAATGGATTCTCTAGATCATGAATGGCATAAAAAACCCTTAGCATAGCTGCCTAAGACCAACAACTTGGTTGATGTGGCCACCATTACGAAACAAAATAATCTCATGTTTTTTTTGTGGTTCCAATCGCTAAATATAACTGTCACAAATGTCTATTGATATCTTCTAGCCTTGGCCTTGTTTTATCCAATGCAACCACCAAATTTATCGATGTCTCCAAAAATTTCTATAATGACTTATTTACCACCAGCAATGATTCGATCCCATGATTTTCATTATCACTCTTCACCATCACCTATGATTTCTATAGTATTCGGAAGTTATCCTCAAGTCCCAATGTTCCTAGAAGTTAAATGACTTAGTTTAATTCAATGTTAAAATGATCCATAATATGTATTTCTTGAATGAAGTCTAACAACTTTTTGAGGTTATAAATTTTTTCATTGTCTAAGTTATTTATGCACTGGATTTCATTAATGTTAATTTCTACATTTATCATTTTCTATTTGGATCTTACCCATTCTATTGTAAAATCTTAAAAACCTAGATTTGAATGTCATAGGGTCTTCAAAAAAAAAAATCCTTAATCACCCATTGAAGCAATTGAAATCTCATTGCCTGCATCAATGTTTGCCCCTTATATAAGGTATTTAGTATTTATTTACAAATTCCATGTGCTAATTTTTTATTAGTTTGTGTAGGTATTTCATATGAATTTTGAGAGGATTTTGTTTCTTACTAGAAAGAAATCAAGAAAAAAAATTGAAACCCTTTAAACATATAAACACTTGGTTGTGCTTTGTTGTCGATAGGAAATTTCGCTAATGGGAACATCATGGATGTAAAGATTAATTACATTAATATTAGCCTTGAAAATTATGGAGTTGATATTCACATAAATTTTATGGAAACACTAATAACATCAATAATTAGACTTTCTATACCAATAATGCTTCCTTTTACAAACCCTTTGGCTTTTTCCATCAGCCTTGTCATCTTTTCCTTATCTAAAACTCTGCATCAACACATAGTTAAATGAATATGTATGTGTTACTACATGCTTTTCTCTTGGATGCATGTGTATATATGCTGACTAAGAGATCATAAGGTTGAGGAGTACACATTGTGATTATAATTGTTCACATTGTTAACAATCTAGGTTCAAAACCCCTTAACCTATCCATGTATTTTATATAGCACACATTTAAGCTAAGTGTGTACTTAATTTAAGCTTATAAATTGAAGTACAATTCTTTATTGTAACTTTTCATCATGGAAGGGTTGCATTAATATATAATCTTCACCTTGAAATTAAGACCAACACTTCAAATTTGAATATTACCTATGAGTGCACTTTGAAGACATTACCAGCACAATCCCACTTAACAAGTAGGAGAGCATTTAAAAGAGAATGTGGGCACAAGAGGACTTTTTTTTACTGATCAAATCAAAAACCTATCAGATGTCGAAATAAAATTTCCTTCCAAAGGAAATAGGTAGTGAAAGTCACCTTCACTAATAATGGGGCATCCCAAAAAATAAGTTTGGACAAATTAATAAAACCCTTCCGAAAATTGTTTGGGCTAAGATAAACCATTAATGAGGGCTTGCAGAGGAACATAAGTGCAAGTGTAAATATTAGTCTCAATATTATAATACTAAGAACAATTGTTATTTAACTTCTATAAAATTTTTGGGATTTTGTCTAATAATCAATCAATCAAAAATTCTTACCACTTGATAAAGACTAAATTTGCCTTGAACTTAAACAATCACTAACATATTATAATCACTATAAAAGCCAATCCACAAATAGATAATTTATAGCTTCAACATTTTTTTGTTCATATTAATTGTCTTGAATGTGATTTTGAGTTTGGCATATATCATTATAACCCACGAGAGAATAATGATGCAATTGATGGCAACTAAAAATGCTTCTTCTCAAAATACCAGCGTGGAATGAGTTAGAAATTTTAAGCCTTTACCATGTGATACTTGTTTTAAATAAATTTTAAGGAAGTGGTCCCATGGGAGGGGGGATCCTAAATTTTCTTAAGGGGTATTGCAAAGTAAATTTATGAGCATATGTAGCAAAATGGTCTCATGATATAAAAATTTTAAATGCATGCTTCAATTTTATAGGGGATAATATTTAAAATTATTATATTTTTATTTATAATTAAAGTTTAGATAAATTCTGACCAATCATAAATTTACATTTGGTAGAATATCTTCTTAAAAAATAGAAGTAGGTATGAGAAACCCCCATCCCCCCCTTTTTTCCACCCCCTCAAACTTTTCCCCTAAAAATTAGCCAGCTCCTTGCTTTAAGGAAAAGATTCTAAAATTTCCTATTGCCATGTCTTTCATTTGTCATGGGGCCACCTGCTCATTAAAAATAGCAGCAACAACCCCCTCTATGGGTCCCCTACCTAATACCCATTATCAACGCATGACAATTATTAGGTAGTATAAAATTAATTATAAAACATGTATTCAAAATCCACTTCAACAAGTGGCATGTGGCCTTCACATTAAAAATAGGACTGCTAAGCCCTTCAAATTTGATCAAGTTAATACACATTACTTTCTCTCTCTTCTATTTATATATGGATTTATCTACAATGAATAAATTATACAAGTAAAGAATAATTTATAGATGGAAAAATTAAATGAATAAAGAATGACAGTTGTTGGACCTGTATAAATATTTGTTTATGGACAATCCATAGAGGGTAGATTTTAGAACAAGGTTTTGCAAGAAAGCGAGGTAGGTTCCCACATAGTTGGGAGTAGGAACATGCGGTCGTTGATCCCTGGGCATTACAGAGATACGCCTTTCATTAATTTATTAATTGGAAAAATAAAATGGTAGTAGTTCGTAATATTACTAATATAGAAATGGCAAATCTAATCGCATTATGTTCGAACTCCACTTTCTTCACCTTTAAAGGTATCATTTATGAACAATGTGAAGGCATGGCAATGGGATCTCCTCTATCTCCTGTAGTCATCAACCTCTTTATGGAAAAAATTGAAGACTTGGCATTTCACTCTTAACCTTTGAAACCCAAATGGTGGAAAAGATATGTTGATGACACCAATTTATGTTGGCAACATGGACTAGATAAATTAGAAGAGTTCCATTATCATCTCAACAATCAGTTTCATAGCATAAAATTCACCAAAAAAATTGAGATAGTTCAACAACTTCATTTTTTAGACGTCCTCTTGTTTAAGAATGAAGATGGTTCTTTAGCTAGGAAGGTCTATAGAAAAGTTACACATACAAACCTTTACCTTCATGCCTCCTCCCATCACCATCCTGCCCAAAAAGCAGAGGTTATCAAGACTTTAATTACTAGGGCTTTTAAAATTTGTGATGAGGAGAGCATCTATCATGAAATCATGCACTTGAATCAAGTTTTTAAGTTGAGTGGATAATCTAGTAAATAAATAGCTAAGGCTATCAAGCAAGTTAAGGATAATATTAACAAAACGAAAAGCAAAGAGTTTTTTATAGAGGGTCCCATAGCTTATCTTCCTTGTGTTGAAGGCATCTATAATAAATTAACTAAAATTCTCAATTGCCATGATATCACTCCACGTTCCTACCTATTAATAAGTTGTGTATGATGCTAGGGTTTGCTAAATACAAGTTGGACCCAAACCTTAAAAGTGGAGTTTATAAGGTGCATTGTTCATGTGGTATACTTTACATAAGGGAAACAGGAAGATTGGTTAAAATGATAATTAAATAACATTCTACTGACATTCGTCTGAAAAAGAAGTAAAAATCAACTCTTGCCGAGCATTCGTTTAAGTTGAAACATGTTATCAATATTAAAGAAGAAGAAAATTTCTTAGTAAAAGATCACTTCCATAAGCATAAGTTAAGAGAAACATCTTAAAAATTTAAACAGGGATGATGGGTTAGGGATACGTCATGCTTGGAAGATGATAATTTATAATAATTAGATCTTTGCTCTTTTGGGACGTAGGATTGCAGTGGTTAGAGTTCCCTTCATTGATTTATGAATTAATTTTGGTTTTTACAATCTCTCTTGAATTGTTATAACTTAGGTTTTGTTTGCAGGTTAATAACTTAAAATTTTCTTTAATATTTTGGTTAACTAATTTTTTTAAAAATTTCTTTATAATTAGAAAAAATAATTTTATAATGATAAGTTCTAAATTTAATTGATTTAATTTTTATTTTATTCTTTTTATTTTAAAATATTTTATAATGTTATTTTTATAATTGAAACAATTTATTTCATATAAATAATAAATACTAATTAATAAATTTGTTCTACAAATTTTAAAATATTTTATTTTGTTATGACTTATTTTAAAAACAACTTTAATTAATAATTAATAATTATAATCAATTTTAAATAATTAATAAATTCTTAATAATAAAATTTATTTATAACATAATTTTAAATTATAATGTTATAACATATTTATTTTTTAGATAAATACTTAGTTTTTGACGAAAGCCTTAGCTGGTTCTGGAACACAATGGGAGGTCCAATCTCCCAAAAAATAAAACTAAATATAAAATTGACACCTAAAGCCAGAAAAAACTCATCTATACAATGAGGATCCATATAGGACTACAAAACTGAAAATTACCTAAACACTACAAATCAAACCAACAAGCATAAAGAATTACAATCTAGAAACCTGAAAGCATAACCTACCCAACTTTCAAATCATCCTTTTGCTGATTGCAAACGTTTGCCCATGCTAGATAACAACGATTCTATAGTTAATTTGAGTATTACTAAGAATAGAGTTATGGGCATCAAACTGTAGTCTTTCTGCTTCCGATTTCCTACCTCTCTTACCTTTCGAGCAACAGTTAGGAGTTTTGAAATTGCTTAATTTTTTAGCAATAGAAAGAACTGCTTTGCTTGCCAAATCTTCTTCTTCTTCATCCCAATCCTCTACCTATTCTTCAGAAACTTCATTCTCTTGGAAACTTTCTGCTATTGTAAGACCTATTCCCTAGTCCACAAGTCCTGCTTCCAAAATCTTAGCTTCCTTACCTTGCTTGAAAGACGAATGCTGCCCTGTATCCAATACATTCAACTCTTTTGTTGTTGTGGAAACTGTACTCTTATGAAAATTGAATTGCATTGATGCAAGCTTCCCTATTTCCAAAACATCCAACACTTCTGTTGCCATTGAAACTTTGCTCTTCTGAAAATTGATTTGCATTCCCTGAGGGGATTTCAAAGAAGGTATTTTAGCTGATTTAAAATTAGAAGAGAACAAATTGTGTACCAAATCACGGTTCAGACAATGAATCTTTCTAACCCATTTCTGAAAGAGCATTGAATGAGAACCTTTAAAACCCATCTTAGGACAAGTTGCAATCTTATGATCAAATTTGTTACAATTGAAGCATCTAAACGGTGGACCTTCATTATTAAAAAAATAATTCCAAACTCCATGGGAGGAAGTGGTTTTGATTGAATGATGCAAAGGTTGAGAAAGATCAACCAAGACATAAGCTCTTACAAAGCTCAGGGTAGCTGCAACTGAATCATCTATTTTGATAAAAACACCCAACTTGCTCACCAGCTATTGGAGAAGACCCGAGTCACAGAAAGCTAATGGAATATTATAAAATCTTACCCAAATAGGAGCTTGTGAAATTACTGTAGATTTTGTGTCAAAGAAAGGAGCCCATGGACATAGAAACACTCCCTGCTTACCAACAAATCAAGTTCTTTGCATCCACACAAAATTTATGTCTTTCACAAATTAAAATTGAAGCAAGAAAAATCATTTGAAAGCATGGAAATAGAAGGGGTTTTGAGAAAAGGCCAAGAACCTTTTGACCATTGCAAAAGAATTTCCCAAGATGGTCATTTCCTAATACATCTGTCTATCAACGACTTGCCAAATCCACTGCAGAAAGATTTGAATCAGTAATATCCAAATTAAGGGGAGATGCAAAAAAGATTAATGGAATATCACCCAGAAAAGCCATCTTCGAAGCTTTAATCTAAGAAGATCTTGCATTTGTATTCCCTTGAGAACCCTCTTCACCATCTGAATCTTTCTCTGTGGGTTGATTTGTAGGAGAGCTAGGACAAGATCTAAACCCAGGTGAGCCTTTAGGATAGTGTCTTTGCAGAAGGAGCCATAAGAATGAAGATAAACTAAATCTTTAGTTGAAACCCTAATCAGTTCTTTTGATATTTCATCTGCTCTTTCTTCATGGTTAAGACCCCCTATTAATAAACCTCAAACTTGTTCAGACGATTCTGCCCTAAAGGGTCCTCAAGGGGATTTAACCCTAAACTCCACCATTCTTTGAAAGACAAGGGTGCTGATCCTTTGAGAGTACACCAACCCCTGCCCTGATTGACCCTGCTTGTTGACCCGCGCTCCACCCTATCTGACCTAACCCCACCTGCTCCTTTGTGCTCTCCTCCATCAAGCTCACTCCCACAACCTATGGCATGCACATAGTTTAATATCTTTCGTTCCCTGCGCCCCGCCTTTCCATGATCCGGCGCCTTCTCATCAACCCAAGCCTTCCCATCTGCAAGCCTTTTTCCCAGACTACTTCTGCCACCACTCTGCTTCGCCCGTGTCACGTTCAACTCGATCTTCTACCAATGGAGTATTTTTTTTCTTTTAAAATATATTGTTATAACATATTTTTATAGTTTTAAATTATAATTCACTATTAATTTAAATTAGGTAACTGTTTAATTTGTTATTTTTGTTTTTTGATTTTTGATTTTTGTTTTTGACAATTTTGGATAACGGTTAACTAATTAATTTTTTTAGTAATTTTTTTTTTTAATAATGATTATATTCCTCCAATTTTTAAAGGGTGTTGTTATGTTGTTTCTACACATTTTATTTATTTGATGGAAGATTACAGAAATGAATTCGAAACGTTTCAAGGTTCTAAACTTGATACAGTTTTTTAAAGAAGATTATTACTATTATATGAACTCTCGAAATATCAGATCTTTAAAAATCAATTTATTCATGGGAAAAACAAATGAAATGAATACAGAATGACGGTTACTGTGTGGAGATGCCAGGACTCCACAACCCGTATAAAGAATTGTTAATGTACAAATCCGAAGAGGGTTTTAGACCAAAGTTTTGCAGGAGCGCGAGGAAGGATTCCACATAGCCGGGAGTAGGAACGTTCGGCCATTGAGGCCGTGGGCGTTGTAGCTGGCCCCTGTCGTTGAATCCACCAACACTTGGCCAGGGAAGCCCGGATAAGCCCTCTTCCCATACATGCCGGGACACGCTGACACTGCCTCCAATGGAGCCCCCGCGTGTCCTTGGAAGTAGCCTGTGTTGAAAGGGTTCGTCACCGCTCCTGCAACGCTCGTCGCAATGTTGATCACCATCCCGTCGATGACCATACAGAGGCTGATGAAACGGCCAAGCGCATTGCCCCGGGTACTGACTTGCCGAGTTGCCCACCCACGCGTACGCATATGGGACGCCCTTTGCGCTGCCACTGGCACTGGCACTGGCGTGGAATCCACAAGAACTCCTGCAGAAGTTCTCCACCATTACATCCTCCGATGTCAGCACCAAATACAACTCTGCTCCACCATTGCCATTGCTTGCGGGCAGAGCCCCGGATTCGATACCACTCTTCACCAACGCAGCAATGTCACTTCTTTTCAAGGACCTGCCCATGGAATATCCTTCATCCAGTTTCTGTTTCCCTAAGGATAGCGCTGGTTTGGCGTTGGCGTTGGAGTGCGCAGAGCCTTTGTAGCCTCCTGTTGTTTTCCACCAGGTGGACACAGAGGGAGAGCCCGGCTTGCCATTTCCCAATGAATGCACGAAATCTGCCACAATAGCACGCTGTGCAGGGGTGAATTTGCCATACCAAATGAGATGAAGATTGAGGATAGCCGTAGTGGTGAGCAGAGGGCCATTGTGATATTTCAGAACAAGAGGCTCCTCTTTCACCAGAGCAGACAGCTTCCTCCAATGCGCCCCACTATCCACTGCTGCGGCAATGCCATCATACCCATACACATACACAGCACCAGCAATCTGTTAACAACGCTTTCGCCCCGTACGACGGCCATCTTAAGCAGGCAGGGTAACGAATGAGGCTGATTTTATGATATACCCGATGTAATAACCGACTCGGATTCAAGGAGGTTGGAGAGCTTCTTACTTCTTCCAGAACAGATGCAGTTGGGACTGGAAAACCAAGAAAACTTTTTTTGGTTTGCTGGTCACACTGGGTATCCTCTATGGTTGTGAGGTTTGGGGAAGCCATGTGTCAAATCACAGAGGGAGACGGTTGGAAAGAATTCAAAAACATCTTATCACTAGAAGTCTTAAAGTTAAAGCAACTGTTCCTTATGGGATCCCCCTGGCGGAAGCCGGTACTTTTCCAATGGACGCTGTGGCGATTTCACGGGTAGTAAGCTGCATAAAAAAGGTTGAAAACATGGGGAATCACCGGTGGCCCATAATGGTGGTGAACGAGGTGCTAGATCGGAGGAAGAAGACGTGGATGAAGCAAAACATCAAGTGGCTGGGAAAATGGAACATTAAGTTACATGAGTGCCCTAACTCCGAAGAGGAAATAAAAAAGTTTGTATTAGAAAAATTCAGCGCTGCCATGTGGACAAATCAGATTGGACGTAAAAAAATGCATTATATTAAAGAGTTTAATTCCACTTGGGAGCACAGGTATAAAGCATACCTAAGTGCCGAACTTAAAGGTAATGCTAGGATCCTAATGGCACAATTGAGGACCGGTTCACACCATCTTAGGTGTGAAACGGGAAGATGGACAGTTCCCAAGGAAAGATGGGAAGATAGGACTTGCATTTTTTGCAATGATAGAGTGGTTGAAAGTGAATGACACTTCATTAGGGAGTGCGATGCGTACAAGGATATTCGTATGCAGCAAGATAACAACGTGAATGTGGGCAGTTTTATTAAATTATTTGAGGAGGAGAGGCTACACAACACAACCTGGCTGTTGGTAAAGATTCATAAAAAGCGAGATGACTTCGAAAAGAATATGAAGAATCTCTAATGATCTTGACACTTAATCCCATAGACTATTTGGTCTCGTAGACATTATTAAAACTCATTTCATTTCATTTCAATAAAGAGGAGAAAATTACAAAACATTAGATGTGAATGTTGTTGTGAGAACCGATTGGATTAAATAGGCAGAGAGAGCCTGAATGAAAAACATTGACAACGGTAATCGTGCCGCTGGTCAGCTCAGTAACACTAGAGCAATTTGCAGTGGACCTTCTACGCGGTGTGGGCTATTTCCATTGTTACGCGGTGTGGGCTTTTTTAATAGAGACAACTCCGTTCCGTCTGGACGCCTCCCATTGCACCTCTTTGAAAAATTATCCTATCCTCCGTGTCTTGTACTCATATGATATCCTTTATCGATTTGTGTAACAGGGCGAAAAAATGTTGTGCAGCAATGGTGTCGATTCATTCCAAACCGTTCGGAACAAATCTCCACCGTTCAATTTGTTTTATTTTTAAAAAAAATTGGTCTCGGTCGACAGTTCCTGAAAGGAAAGAGCAGGAATATTTGATGTTAAAAAAAAGGTGACAGGTGCGCTTTATTATATCGTAAATTTTAATTTGCCTAGCTTATTTTATTTTATTTATATTTATATATTTATATATTTATATAGAGTGAACTATAATAAGATCAAAGTGAAAAGTTATCACTGAATATAAATAAATGTTTAATAAGTGGATGATAACTTCAATATTAATATAAATATTTATAATAATTTTTTTAATTAAAATTATTTTTTTATATAAATTAGTTGTGTAGAATGTTTTTCAGTTTAATGTGAAGGATTGAGAAGTATTTATTTTGTCAAATTTTCTTGGGGTATGATTTCCGTTTCATCTCTTCTTTTTTTTGGTATCTCTTAAGATTTGTACTTTAGTGGATGGCTAAGCAACACTTTTTACAAAGGTAGAGGACAATGAGTTATTAATCAACGTTGATGTGGTCTCCCTCTTTGCGAAGGTTCCCATTGAGGATGCTATGGAGGTAATTAGGTCTATCACAGATAAAGAAATTGCTAGATTAGTTGCCATATGCCTAAATTCCACATTTTTCTTTTTCAAAAAAAATTTCTATGAACAATGTGAAGGTATGCCCATGGGCTCACCCCCTTCCCAATTGTAGCCAACCTCTATGGAAAAACTTGAAGACATGGTTCTCCACTCCTTTCCTCTCTAGCCAAAATGGTGGAAAAGATATGTAGATGATACCAATCTATGTTAGCCACATGGTGGGGAGAGTTTAGAAGCTTTTCACGCACATCTCTACAATTTAATGCCTAACATCCAGTTCACTAAGGAAGTTAAGATGGAAGGTAATCTTCTTTTCTTAGATGTCCTCTTATTGCGTAAAGAAGATGGATCTCTTTCTAGGAAGGTTTATAGAAAAGGAACCCACACTCACCTTTACCTACATGCCTCCTCACACCATCACCCAACCTAGAAAGCAGGAGTGTTAAAAACTTTTACCACTAGGGCTTTCAGGGTCCGTGATGAAGACAACATAGAACAATAAATTGAACATTTAAAATTAGTTTTCAAAAGAAATGGTTACAAAGTTAAGCAGATTGCGAGGGCTATAAAACAAGCGAAGGACAATCTTGACAAGTACAAAGAGCTTCCAAATGATAGCCCAATGGCATCCCTGCCTTATGTTGAAGGAGTCTCAAATAAAATTCCTAGAATTCTAAAGCGTCATAATATAGGGACTACCTTCTTGCCTATTAACAAGTTAAGAATATCTTTAAGATCCACCAAAGACCTTGTAGACCCTAGCTTATGCAGTGGGGTCTACTTGGTGAAATGCTTGTGTGGTGTCCCTTATGTTGTTGAAAAAAGGAGGTCCCTCTGCACTAGAATTAAGGAGCATGCTGTTAATATTTGACTTGAGAGGTGTAAGAAATCGGCTCTCGTTGAACACTCATACAATTACAAACATGCAATATGCATAGAGAAAACCAAGGTTATTAAGATAGAGAACCATTCGCAAAAGCGAAAATTAAGAGAAGCCATTGAAATTAGTAAGCACCCCCATAATCTGAATAGAGATACAAGGTTAGGCATTGATCTTGCTTGGAAGCCTATTATTACCAATCTTTAGGTCCTCATTCTCTTTCACTTAATCTTTGTGCATAAAATTAAAATTAACCATTAAGTTAAAATTATAATTAAATTAAGATTTAACATTTAATAAAATTTGCAATATAATAAAAATTTGTAATATAATATATCAATTTATTTCAATAACAAATTAAATATTAATAATTAAAATCAAACATTAAATTAGAATTAAGCTTAATATTAATTTGTAATATAATAATATATTATTAACAAATTAAGTATTAATAATATTTGTCATCAATTGTTTCAAGCACTAGCCCTATTGATTATCTCTTTGTCACTTGGAGGTTTGAGCACTTAACAGTAATAAAAGACGTGGGCACACATTTTTTTAATGGCTACTCTTAAATTTGTTAACTCCGGTGATGGGTGTTAGATTTTTACCTACTTAAAGAAGCTCGGGTTTGTTATTCCTTCATTTTTAATTTTGGTTCTCCTAATGAGGGATCATAGGTGGTGATCCGAAACATCGAGATTAAAAAGGTTTTTTCACATAGTTTTTTCCAAAAATTTCTATTACTTCATGGATTGTGAAAACATCAAATCTCTTACATTTTACACCATCATCCTCACTATTGGACTACAACCCACTTGATATATTTATAATATTTTAATTGTACAACAATCGACGTGAATGTGAATACAAAATATTGGTATTTCTTATTGTAAATTAATTATTGGTTAAATTTTAGTCCATCTATTTTTCTATTTTTTGAAGTCAATTAAAATAGGGATAGAGTTGTCCATCTAAATACCATTAAAAAATCTATATATATTATTGCCATTCCAATTTATAGTTTTTAGTAGTACTCACTCGGTTGATTAGCAATGCCTATTGAAGGTCCTCCCTCCTAGGGGAGACAAAAAACTCCCTTGGAGCAATATGAGAAGGCACTGAAGGATGCAATAATTTTTCATGATTATGCCAAAAGAATATTTGATCAGGGATCCCATCCTTCTTCCTCCAAACTAGCGAAGAATGAGACAATGAAAGTTGAAGACCCTTTAAAGAGTACCCAACTACACGATGTTGAAGGAGATTGCAGTGAAAACATCTGATAGAAAGGCCTTTGTAGTTAATAAATTGAGTCCATGAACCCTAGGAAGAGATCATATTAATTGAGTGAAAAGGAGATTTGGAAAGATCCAAAATAACACAAGCTCTCACAAATCTACTTCCCAAATAATTTTCATCAATTTTTAGAAAGGATTCAACACAATTGGTAGATATTTTGATATGGTCCTCTTTTCTCATGATGGGTAGAAGATTGTACAATCTAATCCAAAGGAAATTAATTTAGGTAACCACCTTCGTTCAGTCAAAAAAGGTCTACCAAGGGCAAAAAATAACCCAGAGTTACCAAAGAACCAAGGTCCTAATGACCAAAAAAAATCTTGATTTGAAGAGCTTTGGAAAACAAATTGGAAGAAACCAAGATTGAGCATCATGAAAGAAGGATCAACAATGGACCTCCAAACTGATGAGGCCCAATTGGCAAGATTAGATTTAAAAAAGAGAAGAGCCCACCCATTTACCAAATAAGCAGTTGAGGCTAATATCCAATTCCATTTCTTGAATAAACAGATCTGAGAATACCAACTTTGAAGACTCCTTCAAGAAAAGCACCTGAACATCCCCAAATAGGAAGGAAAGAGGAGACAAAATAAGGGAAGAGAGAACTAAATCACCCTTTCACATAGAGGTGTGTGAGGGAATCTTAGAAAACATGGATAAGCAAATCGAAGAAGGAACAACTATATTTGGAGCAGAGGATAGCAAAGACTTACAAAAATCCTTGTAGTCATGGGATGGATTTTTGACATTCTTAAAATTAATAAAAATCCATTACTTTAGGGACTTCACCTCTAAACCATCAAGAAGGGGACAATCAATAGGATATTTAGGTTGGGGAAGGGATGAAATAGGAGCAACAAACTACTACCTAGGACTATTGATTGACCTACGACTACATTGGAGACCAAAAACCCACACTATAAATACCATCAACTCCTAAACCATCACTTACAACATCGTAAACCCTCTATAACTTGGTAGAAAATGGAAAAAAATCCAACTAATTGAGGGAATTGAGCAAGGATAGTGGATTAAGTGGGAAAACCAATGATGATGTTGACTTGAGCCCTTAAACTAATCACAAGATCATTGCTTTTACCAGCTACCTTAAGTTTAGCTAAGTTCAAGAAACCTCTATACAATGTAATCTCACCACCCTTAGATAACTTAGGAGTCATCTCCACTCTACTTGAGATTACATTGAAAATTGACTCACTCACAACAACAATCTCCTCGTGTTGAAAGGCCTCCTCAATATCATCAAATTTTGAGTCACAGGGAGAGCTAGAGAGCCAAAGAATATATGTAGATGACCATTAGAAGAAGAGCAGGCCAAGTTTTTGAGTTTGAATTTGTTCATCGCTCCCATGGATTTTTAACTCTGTGTAATCTTGAATTGATGAAAAAAAATTATAAACATTAATGTATACATTTAATAAAATTTAATTCAGTAATATTAATATATGCATTAGTGTATGAATAGTTTATATTTTTTGAATTGTATGAGAGTCAAAAAATTAAAATGATTATAATTATTATATTGATGGCAATAGAACATTCTACAATAATGTGATACACCCCTGACCTATTACATGTATTGAGATAGGAATAATCGACTTGTGGCTTATTCGTCCCTCTTTGATATTGTTTCACATTTCTCTATGCATTCATTTGGCTAGTAGGTCAGACTATGGAATAACCATGGTCTAGGTAAACTATAAATAGTAGGTCATGGGTAGTTGTTTATCATCATATTATGAATTCTACTCTTATTGATGCTTGTGGAGGTTGCCCCCTCGAAGTGGCTTGTCTTTTATTCATATAGTCTATTATATTTCAGTCATATTGTGATATATTATTGTTATTCTACTTTATTGTTGAAGGAATTTCATTACAAGTGGTATCAGAGCTACGATTTGGGTAATCTTGTGGGAAAGACCCTAATTTTAGAGATTTTATTATATCTTTCAATCTGATATGAATTTTCATGAAATATTTTACTAAGTTGGGGAATCAATCAAGGACATCACAAAACATAAATTATCATTTCGAGGTCAGTTTTGTGTAATTTATTTTGATTTTAGTGTTTTTCATAAATTTTCTCTATAGTGCACAATTCAAGGATTTTTTTGAGTTCTTTACATTTTTGTAAAGCTTAGAAAAATATATCTGGGGTATGTTCTTTGTATTTTATGATTTGAGTCCGACATAAGTATAAAAATGCTTGGTTAATGTTGGGTCAAAAGTGCTAATTAGGATCGACATTGTCAAGCCCTTTTATGGTAGGACTGCAAACTAGGGGACGAGGAAAGGGTGTCAAAAATCCAGGTAAAACTCCTCAAAAGGAAGATATGGAATTAGAAGGGGGAGTTACTAGATCATTTGTACTAGCATTCTCTAATATAGATCATAAAGTGAGCTAGTTTGACTACAATGTGCAAGGCATTCAAAGTGAAATACAAGGCATACAATATGAGATGAAAGCAATACAATATAGTTTGGAAAATATCATGATGGCTTTACAAAATAATCAGCCAAATCATCCATTTATCACTATTACATAGCCCCACCATGGTGGATCTCCCAACCAACCTAATCCAAATCTAAGTACCTTGCCACAGAGGAACTAGTTACCAAAGGTAGATATGTGTATATTTGATGGAAAGGATCCACTCAATTGGATCAACCAAATGGATATTTTTTTGGATATGCATCAGATCTCATGTGGATAAAAGGTTATCATGGCATCCTTATTTCTAGAACCTAAACAATTCATTTGGTATCAATGGTTGTGTGCTCAAAATAAATATATGACTCTTAGTGTCACTTGGTCAATTTTTACAAAGGAGTTGTAATTACATTATATCAATAGTGTGACAGAGAATTAATTTAGACAATTGGCAAAAGTATGATAGACTAGCTCAGTCAAGTATTATATTTATCATTTTCAAAACCTATCTTTGCTTGTGGAAACAATTTCTAATGAGAACCTGAGTAACCTATTTTTGGGTGGCCTCAAGGACCATATTCAACATGAGGTACACATGTTTAATCCATTTAAAGTTTTTGATTCTATTATCATGGCATGTAGGGTAGAGGAAAAATTCATATCCAACAATAATCATCCATTCACTCACTTCAGAGATCGTAACATATCAACACCATTATTTCCTCCACCTACCAGACTGACCCCTCAACAAATTGAAGAGAAGCGTGTAAAAGGATTATGTTTCGACTGTTATAGTAAGTGGAGCAAAGGACATAGACATGCTAAGAAGAAGATATTATACATTAAGGTATTTAATGAAGATGATGAAGAGAATGTTACCTCCAATGATGACGAGGAAGAGATAGAGTAGGTACTTGAAGATTCCCAACTTACAATCTCTTGTCACACACTTTTGAGTATTATCACTCTTCAAACACTTAAGGTGGCGGGTTTCCTCAAGAAATAGAAGGTGACAATGTTGTTTGACTCATGGAGCACACATGACTTCATCAACCATAAGTTGGCCACTTGATTAAATTGTTTCATTTACCCAACACCAAAATTTTAGGTCATGAATACATATGGTGGCACAGTTAATTACTTAGGTAAATACCATAGTATTAAGATTGTTATGGGTGAGTACAATCTAGATTCTTCTAATTTTTCTATTCCCATTGGTGGTGTAGACATTTTTTTTGGATTCCAATGGCTCAGAACCTTAGGTACAATTGAGATGAACTTCCAAGAACTATTCATGCACTTTCATTTTGAAGGAAGGAAAATTGAACTATGTGGATTACGAGAAAAATATCCACAATTGGTTAGTTCACATTAGATGACAAAGATGCTAAAAAGGGGGTAGAAGGATTTATAACATGATTATGATCCATAGAAGTTCAACCCACAAAGACATATACACATCCTGATCTACGAATGATTCTTGATGACCACCCATATATTTTTAGGGCCATGCCAAAAGGACTACCACCAAAGAGAGAACATGGTCATGCCATTCAACTAATTCTAGGGACTCGATCACCAAATATCAGACCATATAGATGTCCATATGCATATAAGGGTGAAATAAAAAATATGGTCCATGAGATGTTAGAGGCAGGGATCATTAGGGACAACCACAGTGCATATTCATCACCAGTGGTCATGGTGCATAAGAAGGATGGCATGTGGAAGATGTGGCAAGATTATAAGGAACTCAATAAGTACACCATCAAAGATAAGTTTCCTATTCCATTAATTGATGATTTACTTGATGAGTTGCATGTTGTTGTTTATTTCACAAAATTGGATCTTCGTTCAGGGTGCCATCAAATTAGAATCAAGGATGAAGATGTTCATAAAACTGCTTTTAAAACTCATAAGGGCCAATACGAGTTTTTGGTAATGCCCTTTTGTATTATAAATGCCCCATCTACTTTTTAGATCTTGATGAACACTATTTTTAGGCCTTTTAAAAGGAAGTTTGTGCTGGTTTTCTTTGATGACATGTTGATTTATAGTAAGACATGGGAAGCACACTTGAAATGTGTGAAACAAGTGTTGATAGTTTTGGAGCAACATCGGCTTTATGTGAATCCATCCAAATGTGCTTTTGGAGTATAGGAGGTAGAGTACTTGGGTCACATTGTATCCCATGAATGTGTCAAAGTTGATCCTCATAAGATCAAGACTATGTTGGAATAGCTAATGTCCATAACTCTCAAAAACCTCTAAGGGTTCCTAAGAATGACAGGTTACTACAAAATATTTTTGAAAGGTTATTGTAGCATAGTATCTCCACTCACTACATTGCGAAAGAAGGATGCCTTCCACTGGAATGATGTAGCCACTAAAGCATTTGAGCAATTGAAAGCATCTATGTGCACCATCCCGACTTTGTCTACTCCAGACTAATCAAAGACGTTCATTGTTGAATGTGATGCTTTCAGATTAGGGTTAGGAACAATACTAATGTAGGAAAGAAGACACCTTGCATTTGAGAGTTTTCAATTCAAAGGTAAAAATCCCAAAAAACATGTCCATGAGAAAGAAATGATGGTTATTTTTCATGCAATCAAACAATGGAGGCCCTATCTAATAGGTAGACACTATAAGGTGTATACAGATCATGATAGTCCTAAATACTTTTTGGAGAAAATATTATCATCTGAGGAACACCATAAATGGGTAACAAAAATGTTGGGTTATGATTTTGAAATCATATACAATTAAGGTAAATATATTGTATTAGTAGATGCACTATCCAGATGAGATACATCCACATAAGCATTACTTTGTGCAATGTTCATGTTGTAGGGAATTGGGTGGATGAAGCTAGGTTAGAGTGGGAGCAGGACAAAGATACACAGGTTCTAATTCAGAATATCCAAAAAGGTTTTATATCCTCTAACA
Source organism: Torreya grandis (assembly GCA_037957365.1). NCBI lineage: Eukaryota > Viridiplantae > Streptophyta > Pinopsida > Cupressales > Taxaceae > Torreya > Torreya grandis. Next base: position 2,121,434 of record JARHVA010000589.1, on the reverse strand, counting down.
AATTTGAATGGAAATGTAATGCCCTATGGTATAAGGATAGGTTATACTTGTGTAAATATTCATAGCTAAAACATAAGATTCTTGCAGAGTTGCATGCATCTCCAACTAGGGGACACTTTAGGGTATTGAAAACTTATCACCGAATCAAGCAAGAAGTATTTTGGGAAAGACTCAAGGGAGATGTAAAAAATTTTGTGGCATAATGTTATTTATGCCAATAGAATAAAGGTGAAACAATTAAGACCCTGGGTATGTTACAACCTTTAGTAATTCCTAGTCAAAGGTGGGAGGAGGTTTCCATGGATTTCATCATAGGGTTGCCTTGTTAAGGTAAGAAATTTATCAATTATGCATAGGCTTAAAAAATATGCCCATTTTTTTGCCCTCTCACACCCATTTACAATAAGTACAATAACGATTATTTTTTTGGAGGCAGTTCTAAAATTATATGGAGCCCTAAAAATAACTGTAAGTGATTATGATCCTATTTTCACCTATAATTTTGGACCAGACTATTTTCCTCTTTGGGTACTCATCTATCTCATAGCTCATCTTACCACCCCCAATCTGATGGACAAATAGAAGTGGTCAACAAATGTTTAGAGGGGTATCTCCATTTGTTTTGTATCAAATAAGCAAGAATGTTGGTTTAAATAGGTACTATTGACCAAATTTGACACTAGGTAAATTAGGTCAACCCCCTATATAGTCAAATTCCCTATAGGGTCTTAATAGGTCAAAATAGTCACATGGTCATGTTTAAGTTCATTTAATATGTCTCATACTTTGGTCATTTCTGTCATTTATCCTATTTTACCTTTATGTCACCTTTTGGTTGCTTTAGAGAAGTTGTACGTAGCTTCTATGAAAGGATAAATATCAAAGTGTTTTCTAACATCTAGGAGGTCAGTTGAGTGTTAGGAGTCAATTTTATAACTGATAATATGCATGATTCAACATCTATCTAAGGAGATTACTATAAAATAAGGAATTAAGGGCAGTTGTACAGACAAAGAAGGTACACTTAGAATGTGGGAAGGCTCAATAACATCCTTTTAGGTCCCCTCAATCCATTTCCATGCTTAATAAGTCATGATAATCTCAAAAATGGTATAAACCGGTTCATATTCTCCATCACTCTCCTAGTCAAGTTAAAATAGGTCAACCGGTTTGCTTTCAGTATAGATAATTTAGGAGGGGTTGGGTTGAATGCATTTGCCAAGTGATAGTATATTTCATCAGCTTCCTTTTCATGTTGAGATTTACAATTTTAGTTTTACTATGCTCTATAAACCATTATGAAGAAGGATGACTTCTCAAAACTGCTTGCTCATCCCCATGGCCTCTGATTTTCTTATATGTTTATAGTTTTAGGATGATTTCAAGAGTTATACATGATATTGCAGAGTATTTTCTTCCTCTTCACATTGTTTCTAACCTAGTTTTCACTTGTAAAGGTGAAGAAGTTGGCAGGATCACTCTCATCTTGCTAGCTAGGAGATTCCATTGCTAGTCTGCAGACATGTTTCACTTGTTGCAAAGCTTGTTTTCCTATGTTGGTCTTCTAAACAAAGGTGATATATGTGTTCAATCCCTTATTTCATGATAATCAATTGTTCCTTTGTAGGTTGAGTTACAAAAATCATCTCTTGGTGAAGTGAGAGGTCTAAGGAATGCACATAGATATTTTTTCTACAAGTGTCACCTAAAACTAAGTGAATCCAAGCCCTAAGAAGCCATGTTGATGACACATGAGGTTTTCAAAATTTTGATGAGGATTCCCAAAGTGAAAACTAGGACTGAGTTATTCAAAGAGGTCAAAAATTGGTTATGAGAACCAATTCCATTTAGCATATAGTCCTATATGACATAGTAACACCTACTAAAAGTCTACAGTGGTTTGGGTTCAATCCACAAAGGTCTGAGTAGAATTGAAATGAAGGTGTTGGAGCCTATTTGAGACCTTCATTGAGGTCTAAGAGCATTGAGAAGACCATTGTGATAATGGAAGTCATTATGTGCAGTCAAAATTGAGTTACATGTTCACAGATTAGGAAGGCTTCTTAGAGGAGATTGTTACCTTAAATTCTCTAAAAGGAATTGTGTCCTATATAGTATCTTTTTATGGCATGAGATTATGAAGCCTGCATAAGCCCAAATGGCCTCCCACTTACATTTTAGGCCTTGGAAGATCACATATTTGACATATGAATGATGGTTTGGTCAAAGATAATGTAGGATGAATGACTTATAACTCAAACCATTTTGGTATGAATATGCTCAGAGAGCTATAATGCTTTTGAGACTCAAATGAGTCAAGAATTGGAAAGTGCAACTGTGGCCTTATAATGCAATTGATGAAGAGAGATGGTGCTTAGTTCTAAGTGTCAAATAAACTTATACAAGGTATGAGTTGATATTTATGACTTCAAAGGAATTCAATAATGTGAGTACAATGTTCAAAAACATCTTCACCTACAGGAAACCTCCAACTTTTACCCCAAAAGGCACCTACAGTCTGACTGTATTCACACGTTAGCTCATGCTAGTGAAAGATGTAAGTGAGAACATGGTCAAACACATTAAATGAATGAATATGTATATTCAATTTCATAATGGTTCACACTTATATATAGCCATTAGATAAGCATATACGCCTACATGAACTTTGGGGATTTTGAATACACACCTACAGTTGACACAGTTTGCAAACTAGCTTGGGCCAGTGAAGAGAGACAGGTGGGAGGTAAGCAGAGGGTTTAAAGTGGATGACCATGTTGAAAACATAATCACAATGACATATCACATTCTACATGATCCCAAAACACAAAAAACATAGCAAATACTAGGTTTGAACCCCAACCTATAGTCATACCAAAATCTCGTATAACTTGAAGACCTGGTGAGCTAGTTTTGGGAAACTTGAAGGTTTGAATGATTTTAAGCATGATCAAGCTATGATTTTTTGTAAAAAAAACCATAATGAATTGAAATATCCCTCTAAAGTCTCAATCAAGTCTGAGGAATAGGGGATTTGCCCTCTATTTTATCTTAGATAGAGGGCACTCCACAAACTGCATAACTTGTAGACCTAATACATTGGAGGTTAAAAGATGAAGTGAAGATCCAAGAATGCATTTAAATAAGATGTGTCAAGTTGGTTATAATATGATTTTTTTTTTGATGTCTTTTAATTCACATGAAACCTTTATAAGGGTCAAACACTTAGATACAATCATGCCTATTAGGCCTAGAACTAGACCTAAGCCCTATAAGGGTCTAACTTCATTTTTAAGACCACATGAACCTTAAAATAACCTTGATTAAATTAAATATAAAGCAGAGGACTATTGGGATCCATTTTTTTGTAGAGAACATCACAAAGATGGTCATTTTGGCCTAATTCCTTGGCATACCTATTCAGAATGCGTGAGAGAGCTTGAGAGGCCAAGTTTAAGTGTTCATATCTGTAAGAAAACCAAGAATGATAACTCAATAACTTGGGGAGGGTTGAAGGGGGTTATATACCCCAAATTTGTGTAATTGGTTTTAAGGTTGGACACCAAGAGTTTATGAATAATCCTCAACAGTCCAAACTTCGTAAAACCCTATATAGGACCCGATGGATAAAATATGATTGGATATGCATTCATGAGGGGTCATTTGGAAATTAAAGTACTTGGTAAATGTTTATAACTCTCTCAGGCTCTTTGACATCCACTTTTTCCATACTATCATCTATATAGATAGGGTTAATTCTTTGTTTCTTGTAGGGTTTGAGCTATTTGATAGGTACATAAGAGAATAGGAAAGCAAAGCTCATTGTGGGAGGTCCTTAGGGACTTGTCCTAACTCCTAAAATTATTTTTTCACCTTGGTTGAATAGTAAAATACTTATGTTATCTCATTCATAATAGGCAATCTAAATAGATAGTGAGAAGGCAAGATGGCTATCAAGTTATGGAAGTGAGAAGTGTTCTAAGAGTTTCATGGAGGTCTATTTGATAGACCAAAGGATAAAATAGATTCATTTGAGTTTCCTAGCATCTCTTCAATGCATTTATTTGATAAAATTAAATCCATTTGGATGACAAGTGTGAAGACTACCTAGAGGACTAGTGACAAATGATTGGAAGCAATGAATGATAGATGATAAAGATGAATCCATCAGTTAGGGATGCTTTTATGACATGAACTAACCTAATTTCTACCTTCTCATGATAGACCATATGTGTCAAGGCTTCCTATGGTAGTTTTGGACACTCAAGATCACTCCTCACCATTATGAAGGCAGTTTTAAGCCAAGGCAATGAAGGGTCTACACTAACTTGAGGAAGATGCTTTGTTTGAGATTGACACATTTCATATCAGTTTCTTGAATTATTTTCCACTTCATTCCATGGATTTTTAACTATTTATCAAAGATTCACACCTGGTCTTTGTTGGGTGAATATTTTGTCACCAGCTAACTGATGGGCAAAATAGGTGTTTCAACCACAACACAGGGAGATTTATCAGCCAAATGTGCAGGTCGACCACATCAAAAGGGGAAAAATATCTCCTCTCATCAAGGGGAGGTTCCCTAGACTATAAGGTACTAATATACTATAAATATAAGCTGAAAATAACACTCAGAGTAGGATAACACCATCCATCTCTCTTTTTTCAGAGATGATGTTCACAGATCAAAGGAGAAATCTAGGTAATTGCTGAAGGTACTTCTCTTCTTTTAGAAGTAATATTTAGTCAACAGCTAGATTCCTTCTTGGTAGTAATTGTAACCATGAGAAACCCATGAAAGCACAAAGTCTTTCATTGCTTCCCTCACTGAAATAGGGCATAGTAACACAACAGAATGAAGTGTAGCACAAAGTCTCCACCTCAACTGCCAAAGAGTGAAATATACGAAGGAAAATGGCGACACAAAGTCATCCCAAGATCCTTTACACATAAATAAAAAACAACACACTAAAGACCATTGTGGCAGCACAAAGTCTCTCCACAGTTAGCTTCAGTACACCTTCTTGATTACTTCCACTAGTTCTGCTTGTTAAATTAAATGGACAAGAATGCTTCTAGGAAACAGACACATGAACAATTTCCTAAATAACACAAGCTATTCTAGCACAAAGTTTGAAAGGTCACTTGTTTTCTCATTCAAATAAAGAAATATGATTAACAATCTGAGCTCAAAGTCTCAAGAAATGCCTTTCAATTTGAGCAAAGTTTCACTTCTGATAACAAAGAGATCCCTTTTGCATAAAATAAGAGATTACAATATATAGCACTACAAGAAAGACTTGGGTGCTTTGTTTCATGGAATGGCCCATGTTGCATTCAATGCCTTGAATGCATTTTTAGTTCTGTCAAGGGGCTATGCTAGAACAGGGCATTGGCCTTAACTGCGGCATGTCAATTCATCTCAAATGTCTCCTTTTGAAGTATGGGCCACCTGGTCCTCTTCCTAATATGTGTGTAGCTATCCACTTCACCTTTACTCAATCTAGAAAAATAGGCTGCGCTGTTGAGTGCTCACGCTCTCTGATGTCCACCTGGTGGACTGTTTCACCTACTAGAAATAACTCTTGCACAAATATTTTTAGTCTTTCTACATCTTTCCCTCTTTCTTTATTGTATTTTGTTTCTTCCTCGTGATCTGAGCTCTTAGACTATCTTCTCACTTTCAGCTAGCTCTTTTGGCTCCTTCTTTGGCCGGTCACTGAGTTTATTTTCAGGTCCGCGCCATATTTGAAAAATAATAGATATTTTATTACCATAAATTTAATGTCTACAGGGATGTCACTCATTGTTGTTCGCTTGAACCACTTTGAACCTTGAACCTTTGAACCATGAGAGTGCATTAGTTCAATGGTTCGGGCGGTCCTATCAGCTCCTTGGTTCAATCGGTTGAACCATCTTTTCAAACTTGTCTCTGGAATCTTCTGCTTCCTTCCATCGCTCAAAGCTTCCTTTCAAATTTTGAAATTCCTTAAACCTTTGAACCTTTGAACCATTTTGGTTCAAGGTTTAACGGTTCATTCTCTTTCTTTGAATCTTTTGGTCCTTCAAACTTTTTGGATCCTTTTCTTTTCTATTGAACTCACTGAACCTTTGAAATTTGAACTCTTTTGGTTCAAGGTTCAACGGTTCAATGGTTCATTCTTTGCTCTTCGAATCCTTTGTTCTTCTAAGTCTCTCAAACTTTATTAAACTCATTGAACCTTTGAACATTAAACTCTTTTGGTTCAAGGTTCAATGATTCAACAGTTCAATCTTTCTTCTTCGAAGTCTTCTTTTGTTTAAGTCTTTTAAAGCCGTTTGAACTTTTCAAAGCGGTTGAAATTTGAACTTACTGAATTCTTCAAACTCATCAAACTCTTCAAAGTGGTTGAACTTCTTTGAACTCGTTGAGCGCTTAACTCTTTTTGAACCTTCAAACTCGTTGAACCTTTGAAACTTGATAAAGCGGGGTTCAATGGTTCAATGGTTCATTCCATTTGTTTGAAGCTTGTTGATGGGCCTTTTGGTTAAACCTCGACATTAAACAAACCTTGAAATTTCCCAAGTGTTTGGAATTTGTTCCTTTGTGAAAGCCCACCGATTGAACCTGTGGAACCTGTTGAACCTGCAAGTCCCTTAACTGAAAATGCTTGAATAATTGAAGAACTGGAGCACTCAAAACATTTTTTGAGAAGGAAAGAGAGAATTTTGGCCTGTAGGACCAAAATAGTTGATATGTTGTCCCCAAAAACAAGTGACAAATTTTGGGAACAATAGCTGGCTCCAGTTGGGGACTTCCATCGATTTTAATAACAATCGAAGGGAGTAGAATCCAAAATATCCAGTGCCTTTAAGTATGCCATTGGGCTACGGAGTCATGCTACCTAAAAAAAATGGAGCCAAAAAGAAATGAAAATGAAAAGCACCAAATAGAACTAAAGACTATACAAATATACATATGTACAACTGATGTCACCTGATACTTCAAAGATTGAAGTGCTTCAGATGCTGCCCACTGTGAGGCAATGAAAAGGGTGTGCCATCTTGATACTTCAATAGGAAACTATTTTCACCATTGAGCTGATGAATAGTAAATGGGCTTCTCCATAGGGAATCGAATTTCCCACGCATTCCTTTTGGTTCTCTTCTCTTCTCCCATAATAGAACTTGATCTCCAATCTGGAAATCACAGGTTTTTCCTTTTTGGTCGAAGAGCTTCTTCACCAAACTTTGATGCATAGAAATTCAGTCCACCACCATAGTTCACTGCTCATCTAGCTCAGTCAAGCACATGATCCTCTTGTCGATGGAGCTTTCATATGTCTGATCTTCGACCGCCTTTGCCAATTTTAGTGTTGGCAATTATAGGGTGATTGGTATCTCTATATTGAGACCATATAGAAGTTGGAAAGGTGACATGCCTATTGCTCTCTTGGGTGTAATTATATCTACCCATAAATCATCAAACAATGCTTTATGCCAAGTTCGTTGGTTGTCATCTACCAGCGTCCTAGTGATGGTCACCGGGTTCTTGTTGCTTGATTCTGCCTGACCATTTCCTTGTGGGAAATAATCTGAGGAGTGGGAGAGGGTAATCCCATAATAAAAATAGAACTGAGTAATCTCATAGAAAGAGAAATAAGTTGTATTATCTGTCACAATCTTGGTTGGGACCCCAAACCTAGAAATGATGTTTTCTTTGAGGAAATTGCATACTACTTTTGAAGTAACATGCTTGGTTGGAATAGCTTCCACACATTTGGTGAAGTAATCTATGGCTATGAGGACATAATCATGTCCAGCGCTTGAAGACGGGTTTACAACACCTATAAAATCAATTTTCCATTACTGAAATGGCTCTTTTATTACTACAAGTTTGAGAGGCAGCACAACTAATTTGGGTCTTCCAATGAACTATTGACACAATTCACATTTACATACCCATTTGTATGTGTCTTGAAATAGGGTAGGCCAATAATACTTGGCTCGCAGAGTCTTATGGGCAGTCATAGGCATATAAAAATGTCCTCCACAAGCCAAATTGTGGAAGGATTCCAAAAGTTTGTTCTGTTGCACTTTGTCCATGTAGCGAAGGAATACTCCATCAAGGTTCTTTTTATACAGACCATTTTACCATAGGACAAAATTGGCAGCTTTTAACTTAACAATCCTCTTTTATTTATGAGACAGGTGAGTAGGACACTCACCATAGGTAAGGAAATGAGTAATATTTGAATGCCACTCATTCGTGGTGGTGACAAAGAGCACTATTGGCATGTCTTCAACCTCCATTCCTTCATGCCCTATTTCTTTCGGTATGTTGTCATTAATTAATTGGCAGAGGCCCTTTCTTGCACAAGCTTGGTTGGCTTGATAACCAAATCAAACTCCTATATTTTAGTAATCCAATTTCCCTTTTTAGTTCCAAACTCTTGCTGAGTTAATATGGACTTTTAGTTCCAAACTCTTGCTGAGTTAATATGGACTTGACTATTGCATCAGGAACCATGGCAATAGTGTGTGAGTTCAGAATGTAAAAACGAAAGTGCTTTACCGCCTTTACCATTGCGTAAGCATGCTTCTCTATGTTTAAATACTTCATCTCGTGAGCTTTGAGAGGATAGCTCATGAAGGATATGGGAGACTCCACACCTTTGTTCTACTGAACCAGAATTGCTGAAAGTGTGTGTTTAGAAGCATAACTATACATTATGAAGCCTTTAGTGTAATCTGGACAAACTAGAATTGGGGCATGGGCAATAGCTGTCTTGATGTCTCAAAATGATAATTTTTCTTCTTCAGTCTAGCTAAAAGTGGCCTTTCCCTTCATCATGTCCACAATGTGGCGAGTCTTCTCAGCAAACTCAGGAATAAACCTTCGTAAAAAAAATCACCTTTCTGAAGAAAGAGTGAACTACAATCTTACTTGTGGGCAGAGTAAGCTCTTGGATGGATTTGACTCTTTCTAAGTCAATTTTCATGCCTTTTTGGGATATAATGTGTTCGAAAAGTTTTCCTTCTATTAATCCAAAAATAGACTTCTTGAGATTTAGAGAAATGCCATTCTGTTGACATCATTCCAACACTTGTTGCAGATGGTGCACATGATTAGGATGATGCTTAGAAAAGACTATTAAATAATTAAGGTATACCACAATAAACTTACCCATCTCATCTCTGAAAGCAAGGTCCATTGCTCTCTAGAAGGTGGCACCAACATTTATCAGACCAAATGGCATTTTTTGATACGTAAAGGTACCCTAAGGCATGGTGAAGGCAGTCTTATGCTAGTCTACTTCACCAACTTCTACTTGATTGTACCCTGAGAAGCTGTCTAACATTGATAACATCTCTGAACCAGTCACCGTCTGAAGGACTTGATCCATGATGGGCAGAGGGTAGTTATCCTTTAGAGAGGATTGATTCAAGTTTCTAAAATCTACACAGAGGCAAATTTCACGATTCTTTTTTCTCATAGGGACTATGTTTGCAATCCATGTGGAATGATGGATTGGGAAAATTATTCTAGCATTTAACATTTTTTTTATTTCAGACAGAATAATACCTGATATCTTTGGATTGCAAGGCACCAAATCACTCTTGAGAGGAGTTTCATGGTGAATTTCTTCAGGTCTGAGCGACTTTAGATCATCATAGGACTACGCTAGAACATTCATGTACTAGCGAAGCTGGGCAATACATTTGAGCTTCTCCTTAGGAGTGCAACATTTCTTAATGTTCACCATCTTGGGATTTTCCTTAGTACCCAAATCTATTTGATCAAACTCCTGGGACGAACTTGAATCTTTTTGTTGCTGCTTGATGAACTTGTCGTGCTTATAAAATAACTTCTCAAGAAAAAACCAGTCCTTTTGAGATTTTATTCCCTTTGAGTTGTAGGAATTCTTCACCTACGTTTGGATTTGTTTTTTGAGCTGATTTTTGTGGTAGAGGTCTATTGCCTTCAAAATGAAGCTATTCAAAGCTATCCTTTTGTTCTAGAAAAGTGATGATTTGGTTGTCATCTTTGAACACTTGCCAATGATTGACGTTGTCAGGAATACTTGGTTGAAAGACTAGTTCGATAGTGTACTTGTCTCCTTCAAAATCTTGGTGAGGAATCAAGAGAGTCACTGAAATAGCTAATGCATTAGCTCGGTCATTGAATTCTCTGGGCATTGCAGAGATACCTGAAAGCATCAAAGCTTTCAATTTGATCCCAAACTAGATTGCGGTAATGACACAATCTTCCATTCTTAGTTTGATACAAGTCTCACCTAACAAACTACTAGCTTAGCATCTCTTTTGGCATGAAGGAGTTTGACGCCCTTGTCTTGAGCAGCCTTCAATTTGAGCAGCAACGATTCATATTCAACAGTATTGTTGGTGTTACTGAACTGCAATTTATATGAAGAAGGAAAAATATCTCCTTAAGGAGATGTTAGATCAATCCCAACTCTAGAGCCGAAAGAAGAATAACTACCATCAAATTCTAGCATCCATACGTCATCAGGGACTGTGCTTTCCTCAAATTTTATTTTAATTGGAGGGGAGGACTCTTTTGCACTTATCCTTCATTCTACAAATCCTTCTACTATTCCATCTGAACCAATTTTTAGATTCTCATTTTTAAAAGTTTCATCAGCTAGGATAGGAACATCCTCTGTAGTCAGGAACTAATTACTCACACCTGAAGACTCAAACAAAATTTGAGCTTTAGGCACTGATGTTTGAGTTACAACGTATTTTACCTCTTTCTTAGGGAGCAATCTCTACATGATGCCTTTGACTAAGATCCTCACTTCAGACAGGTCCATGGTTATTTTTCCACCAACATCCTTGCAAAAAATTTGACCAAGAAGGATTCTGTAGGAGGTTGGGATGTCAGCCACCAGGACTGTCATCTTACTTCTCTTATTTGGGAATGCCACAAATGCAAATTGGGCATCCTTGATTTGTCCCAAAAAAGGGACTTATTTTTTTTCCATGGAGAAGCATCTCCCAAATGTCTTGGTCAGTGTGAGACCAAGAGATTTTACCACTTTGGTAGGCATGACATTGTTAGATGGACCTGAGTCTATGATGCAATTGTTCAGCTAGTGACTGTTTATCAATAAGGAGACATAAAATGGTTCTGTCTTTCTGGAAGCACCATGAGAGTAATGACAAGGCTATTCTAGGTGGATGTGGGAGTCACCTTTAGAATAGCTGGTCCTACAGGGATAGTTTTATTCTTTACACATTGAACCAACTTATCCAATTGCTCAGGGTTGGATTGTAGGAATTCAAATTCAGACATTTGAATTTTAATTTTCTTGACATAATCAATTATATCAAATGTTTGAAATGAATTAGGAATAGGGGAAGGTAGTTCATCCTTCTATTTTTTAGGAGGGGTAGTACTGGTTTGAGAATTTGAAGCAGTTGGTGAAAGAAAATTTAATGTACTTACCTTTTTAGCGATCACCGGGTCCTTTGATTGAAAAGGCAGAGTGGTTCCCCGCTTAGCAATTAAAATTGCTAGTTGAGATCACCCCTCTATTTTTTCCTTATCAGCTTACTGGGCTGACTGGTTCTGGGATTGGGTGAATATAGTGTATGATCTATCAAACGCTTCACCTTTACTTTTGGGTTCATCCTAGTAATTCAAGAAACCAATGTTGGAGTTGCCAGCTAATTCTTCTTCTCCCTCTATGAAGATATTAGCGCCATCTTCTAGATTTAACTCAAGTTGGAAAGTGAAATTAGATTCTATTTCAAGATATCCAATTGCTGAGTTGGCTGGTGCTACCTTAATAACAAGTTTCCCCTGTGGGGGAGGAAGATAATTTGGTTGCCCTTGATTTCTAGTAGCATGGCCTTGATATGATTGATTGGAAAAAGTCTTCCTTGGTATATCTCGGTATGAAGGAGCAGACATCCTTTGCGCCATTTTCTTTCTGAGAGCTAGCAACTCATTTGTTAGCGTTTGCACCATTAGATCAGTGGTACCTGTAGATGGATATTCAGAGGATGAAGAAGATTTACCTCTATTAGGATCTCTCTTTATCTTTCCTGCCAAGATGAGATCATTTTCCACCTCAGTAGCCAAATCTTGCACTGTAGCAAGGTTTATGTGGCTAGCACGTCTCAACAAAAAACTCACTTTAAGCAACTGAGAGTTGAAGAAGAAGCATTTGAGATTTTTAGCTGTTGGCTGAGCAATTATAGGAATCTTGTTCTTCAGCTTGTCAAACTTGGCTATGAAATCTCTCATTGGTTCATGAGGCTCCTTCTTCATTTATGTGAGCTGGGCCAGCAGGGAATGTGCATCTTCTGTAGGCTTGAACCTAGCTTCAAATTTGGCTTTGAGAGTGTTCCAGTCAGTCACTGACCAAGCCTGCAGATGGTAGAACCAATTTGCAGTAGCACCTTGTAATGTCTCTATGAACAGCCTGACTGCTACGTCTTTATACTCCACACCTATCAAACCACACGCTATGCTAAAGGTTGCAATATGTTTATCAAGATGAAATTTTCCATCACCAAAGAATTTAGGGAAATTCTTCCTTGAACTGCATGTTAGCTCATGTAGAGGTTGAGTTAAATTGAGTGGGCCAAAAGAGTTACCCCAAGGGCCTTGAGCTGCCATTGTATGACTATGGAAAGGGGGGATAACAAATATTTGTGGGGTATGTACAGGTAAAGCTCTGATAGTAGAGGAAAAAGAAGCTCTGCCTTATATTGGTGACCTGGTGTTGGTAAGAGGAAGACTCCTAGTTCGTTGAAGGTGAGGTTGTGGAGGAAACAAATCAAAATTACTTTGCTGCACCAACTCAAAAATAAGGTCAACAATACCTTCAGCTTTCTAGCTTCTTATATAGTGTGGAGCTGCCAGATTGTAGAATAAAAATGGAAAAGAACTGGCCCTACTTCAGCTTGGAGCTTAAGGCTGCAAACTACTCATTCTTCCTCAGCGGAGTCACCAAAAACTGTTGGGTGAATATTTTATCACCAGCTAACTTATGAAAAAAATAGGTGTTTCAACCATAGCATAGGGAGATTTATCAACCAAATGTGCAGGTTGACCACATCAAAAGGGGAAAAATCTCTCCTCTCATCAAGGGGAGGTTCCTTATAACTATAAGGTACTAATATACTATAAATAAAAGCTGAAAATAACACTCAGGGTAGGATAACACCATCCATCTCTCTTTTTTCAAAGATGATGTTCACAAATCAAAAGAGAAATCTTGGGTAATTGTTGAAGGTACTTCTCTTCTTTCAAAAATAATATTTAGTCAACAACGAGATTCCTTCCTGGTAGTAATTGTAACCACAAGAAACCCACGAAAGCACAAAGTCTTTCGTTGCTTCCTCACTAAAACAGGGCATAGTAACACAATAGAATGAATTGTAGCACAAAGTCTCCACCTCAATTGTCAAAGAGTGAAATGTACGAAGGAAAATGGTGGCACAAAGTCATCCCAAGATCCTTTACACATAAATAAAAAACAACACACTAAAGACCATTGTGGCAGCACAAAGTCTCTCCACAGTTAGCTTCAGGACACCTTCTTGATTACTTCCACTAGTTCTGCTTGTTAAATTAAATGCACAAGAATGCTTCTAGGAAACAGACACATGAACAATTTCCTAAATAACACAAGCTATTCTAGCACAAAGTTTGAAAGTTCACTTGTTTTCTTATTCAAATAAAGAAATATGATTAACAATCTGAGCTCAAAGTCTCAGGAAATGCCTTTCAATTTGGGCAGAGTTTCACTTCTGATAACAGAGAGATCCCTTTTGCATAAAATAAGAGATTACAATATATAGCACTACAAGAAAGACTTGGGTGCTTTGTTTCATGGAATGGCCCATGTTGCATTCAATGCCTTGAATGCATTTTTAGTTTTGTCAAGGGGCTATGCTGGAACAGGGCATCAGCCTTAACTGTGGTGTGTCAATTCATCTCAAATGTCTCTTTTTGAAGTATGGGCTGCCTGGTCCTCTTCCTGATATGTGCACAGCTATCCACTTCACCTTTACTTGATCTAGAAAAATAGGCTACGCTATTGAGTGCTCACGCTCTCTGATGTCCACCTGGTAGACTATTTCACCTACTAGAAATAATTCTTACACAGATATTTCTAGTCTTTCTGCATTGTTCCCTCTTTCCTTGTTGTATTTTGTCTCTTCCTCATGATCTGAGCTCTCAGGATATCTTCTCACTTTTAGCTGGCTCTTTTGGCTCCTTTTTTGGCCGATCGCTGAGTTTGTTTTTAGGTCTGTGCCATATTTGAAAAACAACAAATATTTTATTACCTTAAATTTGACGTCTGTGAGGATGTCACTGGTCGCTAGTCAGTTGAACCACTTTGAACTTTGAACCTTGAACCTTTAAACCATGAGAGTGCATTGGTTCAATGGTTTGGGTGGTCCTATCAGCTCCTTGGTTCAATCAGTTGAACCATCTCTTCGAACTTGTCTCTGGAATCTTCCGCTTCCTTCCTTCACTCAAAGCTTCCTTTCAAATTTTGAAAATCCTTGAACCTTTGAACCTTTGAACTTTGAACCATTTTGGTTCAAGTTTCAACATTTCATTCTCTTTCTTTGAATCTTTTGATCCTTCAAACTTTCTGAATCCTTTTCATTTATGTTGAACTCATTGAACTTTTGAACTTTGAACTCTTTTGGTTCAAGGTTCAATGGTTCATTCTTTGCTCTTCGAATCCTTTGTTATTCTAAGTCTCTCAAACTTTATTGAACTCATTGACCCTTTAAACTTTGAACTCTTTTGGTTCAAGGTTCAACGGTTCAATTTTTCTTCTTCGAAGTCTTCTTCTGTTTAAGTCTTTTAAAGCCGTTTGAACTTTTCAAAGCGATTGAACTTTGAAATTATCGAAGTCTTCAAACTCGTTGAACTCTTCAAAGTGGTTGAATTTCTTTGAACTCATTAAGCACTTAACTCTTTTTGAACCTTTGAACTCATTGAACCTTGATAAAGCGGGGTTCAATGGAATTGCATTTGTTTAAAGCCTATCGATGGACCTTTTGGTTGAACCTCAATGTTGAACCAACCGTGAAATTACCTGAGTGTTTGAAAGTTGTTCCTTTGTGAAAGCCCACCGGTTGAACCTGTTGAACCTGTGAGTCCCTTAACTGAAAATGCTTGAATAATTGAAGAACTTGAGCGCTCTGAACATTTTTTGAGAAGGGAAGAGAGAATTTTGGCTCGTAAGACCAAAATAGTTGATATGTTATCCTCAAAAACAAGTGATGGATTTTGGGAACAACAGTCTTGTGACCTTTGATCTTCACTTCTCTCTCTTCTCTAAGTTCTATAAATTCAAGCCTTTTTGGCTTTGTATTGGATCCACAATTGGTATGATGAAGCCCTGCTAGTTTTGACACTTCATTTTTCTTTGAATAAAGTTTCTAAATTTATTTCATTTTCTGAAATCTCCTACTTGAATGTGTTAAGTGGTTTATGTGTTGATAAGTGATGAAAATGCTTTCCTTGTTTCCATGTATACTCTTGCATGTTTGTGTGAATGAGATCTCTTATAACAGGTTTCATAAAGTGCATTATTTGTTAAGTGTGTCTTGAAGTGTGAGAGGGATTAGTAATGTCTTATATCTGACCTTATTTTCACCCACTTAAAGATAGGCATAACAATCTATCTCTATGAGAAATACTTGTGTTAGGACATAGGATTGAATTCAATTTAAGTTATCTTCTTTCTTAAGTGCAGATGAAAGTGTGTTGTGTGGAGTTGTCTTGGTGTGTCACCTCATTATGATAGGTTTCTTTTATGTTTCCTTCTTTCCTTTTCACCCCCAATAGTGATTAGCTTAGTGTAGTGTAAAACTAAAAGACAAATCAAGGGAGCTAGCCCTTTCAAATCTATAGATCTATCTCTTGTAGTGGCTTATCTATGAAGGGAGAGAGTTTTATGTCATTTTAAAATTGATAAGGTCTACTTAACTTCTCTAGGGTGTAATTTTAGGCTACAATAGGTACCACTTTTAGAATGGTGGTATAACACATATTTTCATACATCTTATAAAATGTCCTCACTTATAGCGCTATATGGTTACCATCTGTCTTTCATCACTTCTTCCTTAAGGGTACAAACCAAGGTTTGAGAGCACATTCAACATCAACAAGAGGTTTTGGCTAGTTTGAGAGAGAATTTAGCCTTGGCATAAAACATAATAAAATAGTAAGTAAATCAACACCAGAGTGAATGACATTTTGACATGGGTGACTGGGTCTTTATATGTTTACAACCTTACAAGTAGATGTCCTTGAAGTAACAGAAAAAGGACAACAAACTTACTCTTAAGTATTATGGCCCTTATCAGGTTCTACAAAAAATTAGAAGTGTGGCTTACAAGCTAGAGTTACCTCATTAATCTAACATACACTTAGTATTTCATGTTTCCTACTTGAATAAGGTCAATGGATAGAAAATTTCAGCCTAGATAGAGCTACCAGAATTAGATGAAGAAGGATGAGTAATTTTGGAACTAGAAGAGATCCTAAAAACACATACTAAGAGGTTGAGAACCAGAGAGATTAAGGAATATTTGATCAAGTCGAAGAACCTGAGCAGTGAGGATACAACTTAAGAGGGTGAAAAGTTTCTACAATAACATCCATAGTTGTTCAACATTGAAGACAACATTGGTTTGAAGGGGAAGGACTTGATATGCCCCTAACCTATCACATGTATTAGGAAAGGAATAGTTGACATGTGGATTTCACATTTCTCTATACATTCATTTGGTTAGTAGGTTGGCTTATGGAGTAACCATGGCCTAGATAGATTATAAATAGTAGGTCGTGGGTAGTTGTTTATCATCATTACAAATTTTGCTCTTATTGAAATTAGTGGAGGTTGTCTCCTCGAAGTGGCCTATCTTTTATTCATATATTTGGTTATATTTCAATCATATTATGATATATTGCTATTTTTCTACTTTATTATTAAAGTAATTTCATTACATAATGTGTAGGAGAATACTCTTTAACTTTAGGGTGCTAAACTTTAGAATTGTTAAAGTAGCATATCTTATCAAAGGCTCTCATTGGCTAGAGCAGAAAAAATATTTAACTAATTCATATATAAGGTCTCAAAAAAGGACTCTCTTAGCAAAATTTTAATTGATTGGAAAAAATATATAAAAACACAATGAATTTTAATATTTTTGAGAAGATAAACACATGAAATATGAAAACTTGTATAATTTTTTTATAATTAATAAGTCCCTAAAAGAGGGATATTCTTTATGCTTTTAAACAAATTAGAATTTCAAATCAACCCTACCTATCAATTTATAATTTGTTGATAGCTACCTCTTTTAGGGGCCATTGAATACAAGTTTTCTATTCAAAATTACCCTGCTTATAGTACTTGCATTATTATATATATCAAGATTCTTTATATTTTTATCTATTTAAATGAAAATATATCAAAAAAAATATGGACAATTATATATCTACCTTGTAACCATCTATCATCTAAAGTAATTTTTATTGGTCATATATAATTTAAAACAAAAAACACATGCTAGATATTGTCAATCTATAACCTTGCTCAAAATATGTATGTGGATTTAAGAGATTTTATGATTTCATATAACATGATATGTGTTGTCCCCCAAAAAAATGTCACTCTTTTTGGGACAACGTATGAGCCATTTTGGTCCTGCAAGACCAAATTTGCCTCTTCCCTTTTCAAAATTTCTTCTGAGCTTTCAAATTCCTCACTTTTCAAAATTTTCTAGAAATCTTTGGACTCAACATGCTTGAAATTAGCAGGTTCAACTGTTTTGATGGCTTAAAGGTTCAACATCATTTATAGGGTTAAAAGAGTTAAGCGCTTTAGCTAGATTGAACCATTTAGTGACGTCAGCAGGATACTCAACTGCTTTGGTAAGTTCATTGGCTTTCCAAAAGACTAAGCTTCAAGGAAGGAATGAACCGTTGAACCAAAGTTGGTTCAATTGGTCGGTTCAATCAAAATGGTTCAAAGGAGTGCCCTGAAAAGAATGAGTCAAGTGGAAGCCACCACATGTCGTCTGCCAAGCCCCATTGCACTTTGTTCCTAATCACAATAGAAGACACCACCTGTCCCTGCTGAAGCTTGTCGAAAGCCTCCAAGTGTCTCCATCTGAAGCTTCAAAGTTTCAACAATTTTGAAGTTCAACACGCGGGTATTTCTTTTTACATGGGTTTTTGTCTAAATCTCAAAGTCTCACGGATGCTGCCAAGTGTCGACGGCCGAGCCACACTAAACTTTGTTTCTGCGAATTAGCAGATATTGCCATGTGTCCCTCTTGAAGCTTGTTGGGAGCCTCTAAGTGTCAATATCCGCAGTCTCTTCCCTTAACTTCACTATTTCAAGCAAAGACCATGGTGAACCTGATTCAAATAACCAAAAAAGGAGGAACGATGAAGAAGGATGAGATCGCCAAGTGGACATTAAAAGCGTGACCTATTTCTCTGCATTGAGAAAAGCAAATGGGTAAATGCCCCTAAATTCTAGCTTGTCTCCTTAACAAATTTCAATGCAACATGATGTATTACTATTCCTGAGTCCTTCTTGAAGAGGCTATATAAGGGACTCTCTTCTACTGTAAAAGGATCTCTTTTTTGACAATTAGAACAAAACTCTACCTAAATTGTAAGGCATTACTGAGACTTTGAGCTCAGATTGCTGATCATATTTTGTTACTGGAGTAAGAAAGCAAGTGACTTTTTAGACTTTGTGCTGTGATATCTTTGTTGTTGAGGAAACTATAATTATGTCTTTTTCCTTGATTTATTTTCTATTCCTTTAATTCAACAAGTAGGATTAGTGAAATTAGTCAAAAAGGTGTCCTGAAGAGTCAACTGTGGAGAGACTTTGCGGCCCCATAATTGCCTTTCAGTGTGTTTTCTTTTCATTTATGTGTAAAGGACTTTGGGGCGACTTTGTGCCCTCATTGTCCTTCATATCTTACTCTTGAGCAATCTAGGTGAAGACTTTGTGCTGCATCTCGATTTGCTGGTTATTACATCTTTTGCTACATTTGTTGTTACTACTTGGAGTATTCTTGTCGCTTGCTGAATAGTACTTTTGAAAGAAGAGGAGTGTTGTCTATCATTTCCCTTGAGTTTTTTCTTTGATTTGCATGCATCATCTCTGAAAAAAAGAGATGGATGGTTTGTCCTACCCCTGAGTATTATTTTTTGTTTATATATATGTATAGCTTATCTATAGGGAACCTCCCCTTGATGAGAGGAGAGATCAGTCCCCTTCTGATGTCGTAAAACTACACATTTGGATGACTAATCTTCCTAACTTGGCTGATCAGACCTATTTTGTTTATCAGTATGCTGATCGACAAAATATTCAACCAATAATTTTTGGTGACTCCACTGGGGATGAACATGCAGTCTGAAGCCTCAAGTTTCATATTGAAGCAGTTCCTTCCCTTATCCATTATAGAGTTTGGCGACTCCCATCAGGGTCTTACCCATTATCCATTTATAGCCTTAACATTTTCATCCATCTCCATTATATTATCTCGTATGCAAAACTAGAGCTGCTGGAAAAGAAAGCACAGTTTGAAGCCTCAATAGTTAAGCTAAAGCAAGGCCAGTTTCTTTTCCATTTTTGTCCTATAATCTGGCAACTCCACTCAAATATGTTATCCTTATTGTTCATAATCTGATCATGGCAGTTCGAGGCCCTTGGGGTAACTCATTTGGCCCACTTAATCTTACTCCACCCCTGCATGAGCTACCACTCAGTTCAAGGAAGAATTTCCCTAAATTCTTTGGTAATGGAAGAGTCCACCTTGATGAACACATTACAACCTTCACCATAGCCTGTGATGTGATAGGGGTGGAATTTGAAGACGTGGCAGTCAGACTTTTCATGGAGACACTACAAGGTGCTACTGCAGACTGGTTCTACCATCTGCAAGCTGGATCAGTGACTAACTGGGATACACTCAAAGCCAAGTTTGAAGCCAGGTTCAAGCCTGTAGAAGATGTGCATGCCTTGCTAGCCCAGCTCACATAAATGAAGAAGGAGCCTCATGAACCTATGAGGGACTTCATTTCCAGGTTCAACAAGTTGAGGCACATGATTCCCATGTTCACCCAACTGACACCTCAGAATCTCATGTGTTTCTTCATCAACTCACAGCTGCCTAAAGTGAGTTTTCTATTGAGACAGGCTAGACACATAGACCTTGAGGCTGCTCAGGACTTGGCTACTGAGCTAGAAGATGACCTTATCTTGGTAGGAAAGATAAGGAGAGATCCCAACAGAGCTAAACCCTCTTCATCTTCTGAATACCCACAGTCACCACTGACCCAATGGTACAAAAGCTGGAAAATGAATTGCTAGCCTTGAAAAGACAAGTGGCACAAGGTATGTCTTCTGTTCCTTCATACAGAGATATACCAAGAAGGACATTCCCCAATCAACCATATCAAGGCAACGTTGCTAGAAGTCAAGAGCAACCAAATTGTCTTCCTCCCCCACAGAGGAACCTTGCCCTTGAAGCACCTCCAACCAACTCAACAGTTGGATATTTGGAAACAGAACATGTTTCTTATTTCCAACTTGAGTTTGAGTAAGATAATGGTGTTGATCTCTTCAGGGAGGATCAAGAAGAATTAGTTGGCGACTCCCACATTGGTTTTTTGAATTACCAGGATGAACCCAAGAGTGAAGGTGAAGCAGTCAAAGGATCAAACGCAGTATTCACCTGGTCTGAGAATCAATCAGCCCAGCAAGCCGATAAAGAAAAGATAGAGGAGTGACCCCAACCAGTGATTTCAATTGCTGAGTAGGGAACCCCTCTCCCTTTCCAGTCGAAGGACTCAGTGATTGCCAAAGAAGTAATTACATCGAACATCTCTGCACCTTCTACTTCAAATTCACATACCAGTCCTCCCCTTCCAAAAAACCAAAAGGATGAACTCCCATCCTCTCTTCCAAGTCTATCTCAGTCATTTGACATAGTTGATCATGTCAAAAAATCTAAAATTCAAATCACTGAGTTTGGATCCCTGCAAGCCAATCCTAAGCAGTTAAACATTGGTGAAGAGCTAGGTGTGGACCTGTCTGAGATAAAGATTTTGGTCACCCAAATGTCAGCCCCTGCTGCTCAAATTTTGTTTGAGCCTTCAGGCAGGGGTAATTACTCCTTGACCATAGAGGATGCTCATGTCTCAGCTGATCAAAGTCCTGTGGCTGGCAATTTAGGATTTGATCCAAACAAGGCATCAAAAAAAATGGCAGGGCATAGTACAAATCAAGAAGGATCTTCCATCTCTAATGAAGAGAAACCTAATAGAAGATCAACTTTTGATGATGCTTGGATCCTGGAATCTGATGGTGACAATTCTTCCATAGCTGGATGCAGATCTCTGTTGCTCGAATTAAAAACTGCTCAGGGTGAAGAGGTCAAACTCCTTCACACCAAAGGAGACGCTGAGCTGATGGTTTGTCAAGAGTTTGAGGCTGACAATCAAAATATGTGATGGACTGAACTAGCAGAACAACAAGCTATGGTGGTGGACCATACTTTTGTATTCCAAAGACAGCAAAAAGATCTCTTTGTAAGGAAAGCAAGGAGTTACAGCTTTCACTTTGAAGACCACGTCATGCCATGGAGCAAGAAGAAGAAAAGGCCAAGAGGAAGATGCAAAAAATTGGTTTCTTGGTGGAGAACTCCATTCGCCCGTCACCGTTTTTGTGGACAAAATGTCTTCTTGCTAGTTTACCAAGATGGCGCACTATTTTCACTGTCTCTCAAAAAGCAGCATCTGAAATACTTTAATTTTGGAAGTGTCAGATCATTTCATCTATACATATGTATATTTGTATAGTTTTTATTTCTCTTTTATTTTGTTTGTTTTCATTTTTGATGCCTTCCATTTTTGGGTAGTATGACTCCGTATCCCAATGGCACACTTCAAGGCACTGGAGATTTTGGTTTCTACTCCCCTTAGTTGTTCCAAGTTCTCATCTAAAGAAAGTTCCCCAATAGGAGCCAACTATTGTCCCCCAAAAAAATGTCACTCTTTTTGGGACAATGTATGAGCCATTTTGGTCCTGCAAGACCAAATTTGCCTCTTCCCTTTTCAAAATTTCTTCTAAGCTTTCAAATTCCTCACTTTTCAAGATTTTCCAAAAATCTAGGGACTCAACATGCTTAAAATTAGCAGGTTTAACTATTTTGATGGCTTCAAGGTTCAACATCATTGAGAGGGTTAAAAGAGTTAAGCGCTTCAGCTAGATTGAACCATTTAGTGACGTTAGCAGGACACTCAACCGCTTTGGTAAGTTCATCAGCTTTCCAAAAGACTAAGCTTCAAGGAAGGAATGAATCGTTGAACCAAAGTTGGTTCAATCAGTCGGTTTAATCAAAATGGTTCAAAGGAGCACCTCGAAAAGAATGAGTCAAGTGGAAGCTGCCATATGTCATCTGTCAAGCCCCATTGCACTTTATTCCTAATCACAACAAAAGATGCCACCTGTCCCTGCTGAAGCTTGTTAGAAGCCTCCAAGTGTCTCCATCTGAAGCTTCAAAGTTTCAATAATTTTAAAGTTCAACGCGCGGGTATTTATTTTTACGTGGGTTTTTGTCTAAATCTCAAAGTCTCGCAGATGCTACCAAGTGTCGACGACTGAGCCACACTAAACTTTATTTCTGCGAATTGGCAGATATTACCACGTGTCCCTCTTGAAGCTTGTTGGGAGCCTCTAAGTGTCAATATCTATAGTCTCTTCCCTTAGCTTCACTATTTTGAGCAAAGACCATGGTGAACCTGATTCAAATAAATAGAAAAGGAGGAATGATGAAGAAGGATCAGATCGCCAAGTGGACATTGAAAGCGTGACCTATTTCTCTGCATTGAGAAAAGCAAATGGGTAAATGCCCCTAAAATCCAACTTGTCTCCTTAACAAATTTCAATGCAACATGATGTATTACTATTCCCAAGTCCTTCTTGAAGAGGCTATATAAGGGACTCTCTTCTATTGTAAACGAATCTCTTTTTTGACAATTAAAATGAAACTCTGCCCAAATTGTAAGGCATTACTGAGACTTTGAGCTTAGATTGCTGATCATATTTTGTTACTGGAATAAGAAAGCAAGTGACTTTTAAGACTTTGTGCTGTGATATCTTTGTTGTTGAGGAAACTGTTCTTATGTCTTTTTGCTTGATTTATTTTCTATTCCTTTAATTCAACAAGCAGGATTAGTGAAATTAGTCAGAAAGGTGTCCTGAAGAGTCAACTGTGGAGAGACTTTGTGCCCCCATAATTGCCTTTCAGTGTGTTTTCTTTTCATTTCATGCATGTTCAATTAGTCATTGAATCCTTCATCCAACATCCATAATCAAGCCAACATACTATCCAAATTCCGAGTCAAGATAAGCAAATCCAATCCCTTTTATTTTGCATTTGTTTGATCGCGATTTGGAGCTTTTAGGATGAAATCTAGGTATAAATATTTCATTCGCCTTTCCATTTTATTCCTAATTGACTCTAAATTTTAATAGTGGATGGATATTTTGAGTAGATTTAGATTAATCACATAATTTCAAATCCATTGTGCTCAAAATTTCTATCTCACAACATATACTTTATAATGTAAATATATATAATTTTTTACATAATAAAACACATGTCAATAATTTTTCATATATATAATTATATAATTTTTTATATGATAAGGCACATGCCGATAATTTCCTTCCAATACAAAGGACCTCTTCAATAAAAGCATCTCACTTTAGAGAGTATTGTACATATATTGTGGTTAATTAATTAAATGCAATTTTTTTTTGCATTATACAAGGTTGGTTTTGACATTATACAAGGTTGGTTTTGACATTATACATGCATGTTAAATAATTTAAATCAAAAAGATGTTTTAATACTTTTTTAAAACCGCAACAATTATAAAAACATAATCCTCCTTGCTCTTGTTACCATGCAATTCAATCCAATGGAAATGTGGCCTTAGAAATGTTTATGGGAAGAAATGCAAAAATTTAGAAAAAAAAGGAAAGGAGAGAGACAAATATATAAATAAAAGAAAAAGAAAATGAGGAGAAAGCATCAAACATAAGAAAAGTCTACTAATAAAATTTTATTGAAATGATAATTAACAAACACACAAAAATCTTTAAAAACCTTCTTTTCCATTTCCTTTATATTTTCAAATATTATTAAAACATAATAAATAAAGTACAATATTCTTATAAATTAAAACTTTCATTGACCTTTATAATTATTAATATCGTAGATTAAATCACATCAAAAAAAATGGAACATAATTTCCTACTCAACCTAAATTTAATGCCACACTAAAATTAAATAAAGATTGAGATGGGTCATAACACCTAACAAAATGATTATACCACTTTTCCATATCTTGTCTACTTATTATTTGCATTTATTATACTCAAGTTGATAAAGCAAGTATCATTTTTTTACCCACAATATGAATGGACAAAATGAAAGGTATTATTGATTGTAAAGCATCTCAAATGTAAATATGTATATAATCTTTAATGTTTCATTCTTTAAAAATTTATTATTAATTTAATATATAAAATCGACTGTCAAATTTAACGGAGTCAACTCGAAAATGTTACATGTTGAGAACTTATACTTTGCTTTCTAGACGTCAAGATCTCCAAATCTATCTAATGATTAAGCCTAAAACATTTGAAGGTATGTATATCATCATCATTGAATACCAAATGTCCCCTTTTTAACAAAATCTAATAAAAATTATCGTCAAGCTTGTCCATGAAGTTACACCGAGTTTCACATGATTTGTTCCCAACTATTATATTATATTATATTATATTTTACCAACAAATAAAGTTTGGCAGGCAGAATCAAACCCGTGACAATCCCACGATAAATATCTCCACACTTGGAATACTGTCTTTTTATGACTCCCTAATCGATAGAGACACGTTTTACATAAGGTGGGGTCTTTCCTTTTAACACTATTACTTTTTTTTTGAAACCTTTTAATCTATCATCAATACATTGAAAGTGTCTCTAAAATTAGTCCATTGGAATATTCATTGAAATTTAAGACACGTTTTGACCCTAGCCCCTAAGTTCATTTGCTCATAATATTATTTATATATATATAGAAGAGGACATGGGAAACAGTGAGGGCAAATAAATCTTCCTCCCTTAGGTTAACCTACACACAAACTTTTTGTTGATATACCAAATAAAGAAAAATATATGTTTTTAGTTAACACTCTTTTAAAAATTAGTATATAAGGAAAAACAAGATCTTCACATTTATATAAAAACTAGATTTTATATAAAAATGTATTATAAATTATTTAAATTTATAAATATTTAGAGATATTAAATAATTATTAGAGTATTTATTGTAGTATTAAAGTTTATATTAGTGATATATCATATATTGTGTAAGAGTTTGATAAGAATCAAGCTAAGTATAATATTTTTATATTAATTACTCAATATGTTAAGGAGAAGAAACACATTTTCAAAATGAAGTTTCAAAAACTTGAGTGCGATTTTGGAGCCCCAGATTTGATGCATACATTTGTCAAAAACATTTTCTCTTTCTTGACACTTTTAAGAAACGTCTAGTCAATGATTTTGGCACCTAGAAATGTCCATTCAATTGTTTGGACAAGGGTCTTCGTTCGCCATGAGTTTTTAGGGTTCTCATTGTCTTACCACAAAACCTTGATTTTCACTATCAAACTTTGATGTCAATCTCAGGTTTTCCTCATATTTGAGATACGTTTGTAAACTCTCATTTTTATCTTTAGTACTTTAGGTTTAAACATTAATAATTAGGTCATATTTAATGTTTTGTATAGATTTGATAATCCTAGTAAAATGTGTTAGATATTTGTACTGCAATTTGATTGAAATCCATTTATTTATTCTATGTAATGAAATTATTATGCTATCAAAGTAGATTCATAACAATAAATAACAATATAATTGAAATAAGAGCAGAATAATGAAGTATATAACTAAGCCACTTCGAAGGTGAAATCTCCACAACCTTACAATAATAATAAAATTTGAAAGATGATGATTAAATAATAACCATACCTCCTATATATACCCTACTTATGCTATGTAGACTCCTTACGCTGACCCTACTACCAATATGAAACTAAAGAAATGATCATATGACTTAATTAAAGATTATACAAGCCACAATTCAGCCACATATATCCCAATATATACTATAGGTTAAGGGCATAACATGCCCCTCGCCTTCAAACCAACATCATCTATAATGTTGATAATTGTTGAATGCTTATACATGAATGCTTCATCCCCTCATGTCACATCTTCACTAGCTAGTTTCTTCTACTTAATCAGATACTCCATCATCACCCTCATCCTCAAGCTCTTAGTGCATCATATGTATTTATTTAGGTTCTAAAATTATTCTACCCTCTTAATCAAGATTTTGGAAGTTTGTCTAGGATAAAAATTGTTGTCCAATGAGTTTATTAAAGAAGGAAATTTGAAATACTAGATATGTTTTTGCTGACTAAGGTAACTCCAGTTTGTATGTTACACTACCAATTTTTTACAAGACTCAATAAGCTCCGTAATACTTAAGTGAAAATTTGTTATCCTTCTTTTTTTGATTCAAGTACATTTATTTATATGGTCATAATCACACCAAAAACACAATCTCTAACTTCAAATTATCCATCACTCTGGTGTTGGTCAATTTGTGGCTTTATGTGGTTTTGCACCATTGCCAAGTTCTCTCTGGGACTAGAGAGTACCTCTTGTTGGTGTTGAATGTGATCTTTGACTAATCAAACCTTTGGTTGGACCTTCAAAGATGAGGTTATGGAAGTTGGATGGTACCTATATTATGCCAAAAATAGATGCATTTTAGATGAGGTATAGAACCATTCTACTAGTGGCAACGATTGAACCTAGCTCTTCTATTTATTGAAAGAAAACTTATAGAGATAACCCTCCAAGTGCTTGATGACCACATTATTTTTCCCATCACATTGGGATGATATGATGAGTTATGAGCTAACTGAGTACCCAAACATGAGATTAACTTAGTTAAAAAATTATTGATAATTATAGAATCACAGTCACTTACTTTTATCTTTGGGTCCCATGTAACTTCAGAGATGTATCCATAAAAGTTTTTGTTATTTTACTTGCTAAAAATAAGTGACAAGGCACAAAATGAGCATCTTTTATGGTCTATCCACGAACACCATGATGTTTTTTTTCCTCTTAGACTAGGGCAATCTTGTCATGAAATCCATGGAAAACTCCTCCCACCTATGTCTAAGAATAGATAGAGGTTATAGAATACTCATTGTATTAATTGTCTCATCCTTATTTTGCTGACATACCATTCATCATACCAAAAAAATCTAGACTTCCCTTATTATCCTATTTCAAAAGAAAACTTGCTTGAATTTTTTATAAGTCTTCAATAAGTTGGAGTGCCCACTTATTAGAGAAGCATAGAGTTCCACAAGAGCCTTTTATTGAAGGATTGAGTTCTTGCATAGGTAAAACCTAACCTTGCACCATAAAACATTTCCCCTACACACACTTTTGTTTGACATGCTCTAATCTTGTTGGATTTTAAATGAATGTGATTTTGTGTATCTACATCATTCTTCGATTTTGATTGAGTCTCATCTATGGAATCTACCTACAATATGGACATGGCACACAACATTGACTCTATGGACTCATCCCTCTTGGATAGTGCATTGACCACTATATTCTTCTTCCCTTTATTTTAGATGATCTCAAATTCATATGCCAACATATTTATGATCCAATTTTATTGTTCTTTAAATGATAATCATTATTTCAAGAAGTTTTTTAGACTGTCATGATTTGTATTAACTTTGAAGTGTCTTCCCATTAGATATGGTATCCATTGTTTGACCTCATAATGGATAGCCACCATTTCTTTCTCATAAATGGGCTTTAATAGATTCTTACCTTTGAGTTCTAAACTCTCAAATGTAATGGGTCATCCATCTTACATGAGTACTGCACCCATACCATACCCTAAAGCATTGCATTGAATAATAAAGGTTTTATAAAAATGGGGATTGGTTAGAACTGGAATTAGTACACATGGTCTCCTTCAACTTCTAAAATTTGCTAGTGGTTGTGTCATTCCAATGGAAGGAGCCCTTCTTAAATAAATTTGTGAGTGGTGTTTCTATGTTTATGTAATTTATTACAAATTGGTGATAGATACCCATAAGCCTTAAAAAGCCTCATAGGCTATTGAGGGTTATAAGTACTTTCCATTTTATAATGGCCTTGATGTTGTGAAGGTCCATCTTAAGGAATTTTTGAGAGACAATGTGACCCAAATGTTCCACCTCCTTGACTCCAAAAGTGTACTTGGAAGGATTGGCATAAATTTGATGTCGTTGCAAAGTTTCCAAAACCTTATTCAACGATGTAGGCGTTCCTTCCATGTTTTTTTGTAGATTAAGATATAATCAAACAAAATGAAGATAAAATTCCATAGAAATGGATTAAAAACAAAGTTCATCAATAACTAAAATGTACATTATTTATTTGTGAGGCCAAAAACATCACCATGAATCCATAATGGCCCTCATGTGTTATGAATGCTGTCTCATGAATATCCTCATCTTTGATTTTGATTTGATAATACCTTGAACAAAGATATAGTTTTTAAAAATAAACAACATCATATAACACATCTAACATATCATTAATCAATGGAGTCAGAAACTTATCTTTGATGGTGTACTTGATGAGATCTTTGTAGTCTGAACACATGTGACAAGTGTCATCCTTATTACACACCATTGCCATTAGAGAGGAATAAGCACTTTGATTATGATGAATAACACATGCTTCTAACATCCCTTGTAACATCTTCTTGATCTCACTCTTTTACACATACATGTACCTATAAGGTCTAATGTTGGATGGTTATCTCCCTATTACTAGTTGAATGGCATGCTCATGATCTATTTTAAGAGGAAATCCTTTCAGTATATCCTCAAAAACCACTGATTGTCTTTCTACAATCATCTACAAATCTAATGGTGTAGGCAACTTTCACTGTTGTACTTATAATGAAAATATTTTTACCCAAACCCACATGTACCCTTGTTAAACATTTTACATCTGATGAGAGATCACTAATTATGGATACTTTTCATGCAACCCACATATTTCAAATATCCAAATATATGAATTAAAATGCATGAACAACTCTTATAAGTTCATCTCAATCATTCCCAAGGTAGTGATCCATTAGACTCACAACATAATGTCTAATCCACCCATGGGTATATAAATTAGTGTTAGCCATGAGATGAGGTTGTGAAAATGTAGAATTGATTCTACCATGCTTTGTATGAAAAGTTTTAAGATTTTTTATGAACAAGTAGTTTAATTTCTAAAGAAGTCGTAGGCCTCCCAAAAAGTAACGGATCTTAAGCAATTGAATAAATACAACATAATTGATAGGCTCATATTGATTTTTTATTCTATTTCAGTTAAAAACCTTGTGTGATAAAAAATAAACTAAAATATATCCTTGATTCAGCCTTTATATTTTTTCTTAGCCAATTTCAACATTCATGGCTACATTACTTTGAGTTTAAATTGAGGTACTTTTATAGTGGGCATCTCAAACCATTCAATCTTCCCAGATTAATGATATGAGTAGTTTTAAAGATAAGCACTAATATTAGGCTATTGTATCTTATCAAATTTAATGAAACGAGGTACTTTTGGAAAGGAAAATAGCCTCACTAAGAGAAGATCCCTCCCACTATTAGATTTAGGTTTTCAATGCCAATATTCAACTGTTGGACCTAAAAGGTATTAAGTCTAGGTTTCAAAAGTTGTGCAAGTGTGACCTTTAAGCATTTGAAAGGTTAAAAGGGACACATGACAATCGTAAAATTAATTTCACCATCGGTACTAATCTCAAGCCATCAAATCATATTTCTTGCACTATTTTCCAACCATGCAATCTATAAAGCTCAAGTAACCTTCCAATAGGAATATCACACCATTTGATTTGTCAAAGATCAAAGACATGAGATATTCTAGGAAATGGCTAGGGACGAGTTCCTCATCCTATTATATCAAGCTTCTTAGTATGAATCATAGGCTATGCAAGTAAGATAAATGAAGATGGAGAAAGATACAAAGCATAGGCAAAGTAATGTTTGTAAATTTAAATCTCTGATTGAAATTGGAGATATCCTTCAAGATTCAACCTAATGCAAAGATATTTATAAGTTCTCCAAAGTGAAAATTGGTTTCAAATGGTGGGATAAATATTTGATCCATAATACATATGAAGTATTTTAAGGTTGATATCTTAAGCAGGCTTTCAAAACTCCAACCCATATCAAGGTGCTAAAAGGCATAAAATACTCATATGTGACAAGTCACCATTTAATTTAAAAAAAGGGGGCCATTGAGCCATTATTTTAAGCAACTAATATTATGGCAGGATGTAGAGCTCATAAAGACAACATGAGCTACTAGTCTAATGAGGCCATATTGAGGTATAAAAAGGACTAGTACGAGGATCCGTGGTTTGATAATTTTTGACTTATGAGCCAAGCTATAGAAAAAGAAGACATGCAAGTAGTTATTGTCATATACATTTTTACTCATTAACCATGGGGATTTTATTTATTTTCTTCTTCTTTTTTCTTTGATATATATTGTAAATTTATCATTTTAAAAAAGAGAGTAGATTATCTAGACTTCATCCATATTCCTTGCTATGAAGTAATATCTAACCTCCACTTTCTATTATGTAAGAAAATATTGATCCCTCTTTTGAAGTATAGAACTCAATTATGCATATTTACTACAAGTAATAAGAGCTATTATGACTCTCATTTTCTTGTCCCTTAAATGTTTTTTGATTATTGTGATTTAGTGTTTCATCTCACATTTTACATTAATTGTGTTTAAGTTGTGTTCATTTCATTTTTTTTGCATATTAATTAGCTATGTGCTCTTCAAGATAGAGAATAAATTACACTTCATATTATGGTGTATCATTCCTTTTTTTATTGTGCATTTATATAATTCTTTATCCCTTCAAGTTTCCCTTTATACATCTCGCTTAGGTAAATTAGCACTATGATAGAAAGTAAAACTAGTTGAGTTTGAAGGTTATTTACAAAGAGAAGTCCCACACTAAGTAGAGATACCATTATTGTGTTTGAAATGTGGGTATAATCAATCAGACATTTCAATGCATCAATAGTTTTTGACACTCCCCATGGGACATTGATTCAAACTTTTTCTAGATCTTAGTTTTCTTCACTTTTTGAAGCATTTCCAATCACCTGGAAACTTCAATAACTAAAATAATAATATTTCAATGTGAGAAAACCCCACCACTTACAAAATTATCTATTAAATTATGTAAATAAATCATCCTTATGAACCCAAGAATTATACACTTTATCTCTTGGAATTTTACTAGCCCAACAACTACAATAATGGAATGACATCCCAAAACCATCTTTTAGAGTACTTACTACATCGATAGGATATGGCTCTATCATACCTTTAGAGCACATCAAAGATGTATAAAATCTATGCATAGACCATCACACCACTGAGCCTAATGTAATCCATAGATTACTTGCATCTTCTCTCAAAGGAAAATCACAAGAATGATTTTGGTCATTGGTTGCATAATCAATTACAAATTAGGATAAATTAACAAAAGGACTTCATAATTAGTCCAAGAAGAATGTAGATATTTTGTCTTTGATATGAAATCTCATTAAAATCAAGAGAGCACCCATTAGGGTCATATCAAACTTCAACCTCATATTTTCAAAGACATAGGAAAGGATACTTGAAGAGTTTAAACCCCTACCATGTATGATATTAATATATTAGTTAAAATATTTTGATTCTGATATTGCCCATATGAGTGAATCCCTAAGAGGATTCCTCAGGCTTATAACCTTGTTGTGATGGTTGAGAAATATCTCATTTAAATAGGTTAAGTTGTTCCCATACCTATAATGCCCTTGTTTCCTAGTTTCCATACCTCTATAAATCCTTGTAATCAGATCTAAAAGTTATCCTAGCCACCCAAATCCCATCTATAATATCTAATTCAATGGAAAAAAATGAAAAAACTAGTAAAATTTTTATTAGGATAGTTCTTAGTCTTTAAATGTTAACTAGCCATTCAAAACTACCAAAAATAATTGGATATATAAAGCACCCCAAAGATTTTGTATTTAAAAAAGAAAAAAATCTCTAATCCAAGCCATTAATTAGTCCTCCCTTCACATATCAAAAATATGTTAAGAAGGTCTCATGCTATATAAAATATGTCCCTTCTCAAACTTTGATAGGAACCAAAATCATAAGAAATGAGACAACATATTTTGTTGGAAATGAGAGAATGAATAATGGTTTTTTTTTCCAAAGTTAGGAAAGAGAAGGAAACCCAAAATAGGTAAAGGGAGAAACATTATAATGGCTGAATTATGAGGAAAATGAGTATATTCTTTAGGAATGTGATCACAAGGATGATATTATAGTTGATATAAGAGTCATTGACCAATTAGACCATTCATAGGATGAAAGTGAACTAGCCATATATAAATTGATTGAAAAAGCATATTTAAATAGGTTTCTCACTACTAAAGGTGAACAAAAATATGAAACCTTGTCTTTATTTTATTAATTTACATGGTAATTGATTCTAGAAGACCTTACCACACCTAAGGAAGATATTATTCATAAATAAGAAACATAGGATGTAGGAAATAAAGTTCCCAATGAGTATTTATCCTCAAATATTGATACCCTTTTTTCATCTATCAGTGTTGATGATATGTTCTCTAATTTTTGCCAAGATTGTTCTAACAATCAACTAGAAAGGGAAGAATTTTAGGATGCTAGTGTGAAATAAAGACCCCTTGACTTTGATTTTAAATGGATAAGTATGCTAATATGAGGGAAGATAGAAACAAAATAAATAATATTATTTTACAAAGGAGGAGTGCCAAAATGAACCTAGCTACAACAACAAAGTAGATAACACAATGCTTGGAAAAAATATGCAAACATCCATTTAAAATAAAAATGCTCAATCAAAGTCTTGGAAACCAAAAAGGACAATCCATATGTTGTGCTTATTTAAAATCATAAGAGAAAATCTAACCTTATGCATGGTAAGCCTAAGTACCCTTTTAGTTCAAACTATAAAATCAGAAATGAGCAGAAGGTACACAACCAAAAGAAGGATGCTATAGCAAAAAAAGGGACACTAAAAGATATTTGTTTCCCTCAAAGTTTGAATTATAATGTAAATTGCCTCATTTATATAATTCAACATTAATATAAAAGCTGAAAAGATTAAAATGGGTAGCTAATTTCCCCAACATGTGATAACTTTGTTTAATTTTACCAAAATTAATAAATCTAAAACCTGTAATATTACTTCCATTATTCTTCTTATCTTTTTCACTTGTATGTTTTCCCTTATTTATTTATACCTATGGTATGTGTGTGACCCTCCAAACAATGCTTTATTTTAAAACCATATAAATATGCTCTAAACAAGGCCATCATATTCATATTTTATAGATTAGATTTTTTCTAGAATCATAAGGTCCTAGCATAATTATGCATAGGTCTATTTAGTTTTATACGTGATTTTGTATGTGTTTTTTTTTCTTCATTCTTTAGCATTATTATAAATTGTAGAAATTAAAATAAATTTAGGATGAAAATTTAATTCATTAAATCATACACTAGCAAAATAAAATAGGGATCTACAGGGTCCTCACCATTTGACTATCACACACTCTCTCTCTCTCTCACTCACTCACACACACACACACACACACACACACACACACACACATCAATATCACATGTAACTATATTTTTATCATATTTTTTGCCTTTCCTTTTTGGGAGTTGTTGTGAGGCCAAGGGCTTAGGCAGTGATGAAAGTAAATCTTAGAAAGTAATTTAGTAGTGACCATAATAAAGTTTTTAGGTATGAATAATACAATAAGAAATGGAAAAGGATCCAAGGCATATGAAGAGGTAAGACATGTTTGAGCAATGAAAACTCTACCTCAATATCATTGGGAAATAGGAAGGGTGTTTCTTCTTTAGTATTTAGTAGTAAAATGTGAAATCGGTGTAATAACTACAGCAACTTCAACTAATGACTAGATGTAGGGTATTAAAAATAAGTAGGTGGTATACCATCAACTAGGAAACGGTGAATACATGGCTAATTATAAAAAATCAAATAAAGAATTTTCCCCAGATTTCTATAGAGATTTACCTAATGAATTTAAAGTTATTCATATTGATCGACACCAGTATGTGATGAATAAATCATTCATCAACAACTTTTAGCTTAAAAATAAATCATACAATTCAAAAGGATAGGTTAGAGAATGCCATTTTGAAATTAGAGGCCTGAATGCAAAATGGGCAAAATTTGAGCAAGGAAAAATGGGATGTGAAAAAGTGGCATAGGCTCAGCTATTTAAGGAGAGAATGGCACATGTGTACAAATTTGAAAAGGGTTTTTATTTATGACAAATTAAAATTTAGGTGCCAATTTTTTTATATATCCATAAAATCCAGAGCCTTAGTTATCTTAAGATCAAAAAGAGGTGGATAATGAAAAATAAAAAAGGTTAAATCTCTTATCAATAATTAATGAATTAAAAGCTAAGCTTGTATAAATATGATGTGTTTAGTTTGAAATATTTGAGGAGATGAGAGTAAAATTGATTTTAATAGGAAAATAAAGAGGTGTATTGATAGAGGAAGAAGGTATTAATGAAGCTAATATTTTAAATAAACTTAAGAGCAACCTTCTACCAAGTAAGATAAAGGAGGAGTCTTAAAAGAAAGTAGAGGAAGGAAACACATTTATTTTCACATGACAAAAATTCAAAGGCTTGAATGTTACCTATACCTTTATAAAGTAAACTTATTTTGATATATGAAGCTTTTGGGGGGTTTTCAAGCTTTCAAAGTTTTCATGTTGACTCTTAGCCCAATCAATGAAGCTTAGGCCTTTAGATTCAATATTAGTAGGTAAGCTTATCTTGAATGTTACCAAAATGTTGAATGAATTTTGATTTGATATTAATGACAAGTGTTGAATTTTTATTTGAAAACTTAGTTCAATTTCTAGAGTAGTCGTAGGCTTCCCAAAGAGTAACTGATATTAGACAGCTAAATAGATACAACAAAATTGATAGGGTCATTTACTGTGTAATTTTATTTCAATCAAAAACTTTAGGTGATCATGAATAAAATAAAACATGTCATCAATTTTCCCTTAATATTTTCCCTTAGTTGATTTCAAAGTTCTCGACTACCTTACTCCAAGTTTAAATTGGAGTAGATTTTTAACAATTAATTAAGGTCGTTTAATTTTCTAAAATCAATGGTGTGAATGTTTTAAAGATAATCAATAATATCATGTCATTAGATCTTCTTAGATATAATGTCATGAGGTAATTTTGGAAAGGGAAATAATATCACCAAGTAAAGATCCCTCTTGCCATTGGATTGAGGCTCTTAGTGCAAATCTTCAACCATTAGACCTAAAAGGTATTAAGTTTAGGCTTCAAAATCTATGGAAGTGGGACCCTCAAGAATTTGAAAGGTCAAAAGGGACACATGGAGAGCATAAACTAATCAAAACCTTGAAGGTTTATCTCAAACTATCAAATATCTTTTTGGTGTTATTTTCTGACCATGCAATTTATAAAGCTTAGGTAGCCTTCCAATGGGAATCTCACACTATTCAATTTGTCAAATATCAATGGCATAAATTATTTTAACAAAGGGAAAGGATGTTCATAGGGAGAATTACATCATCCTGTTAGATCAATCTTATTAGGGGGGATATTAGGTCATGAAATTAAGGTCAAAGAAGGTGAAAAAAAATATAGAACATATGCGAAGGAATGTTTGTAAATTTAAATCTCTTGCTGAAATTTACGATTTTCCTTTGGATTCAACCCAATGTAAAGATATTTATAAGATATACAAAGTGAAAACTAATATAAAATTCCTAGAGTAATATTTGATCCATAATACATCAATGAAGTTGCTTGCAACTACATTTCTGAGTAGGGTTTCAAAACTCCACCAACCCAGATCAAGGTGCTTAAAGTCATAAAGTACTCTTATGCAACAAGCCACTATTCAATTTAAAAAAGTGGACCATTAAGCCATTTTTTTAAGCAACTGAGATTGTGGTAGGAAGCTAAGCTCTTCAAGGTACTATAGACTACTGGACTAATGAGGCCATACTAAGCTATTAAAAGGCCTAAAACGAAGAGGTGTAGCTTGAGAATTGTCAAAAAATGAGCCAAGATACAAAAAATGGGACATGCAAGTAGTAATTCTTATCTATTTTTTAATCATACATTATAGGGAATTAATTTCTTCCCCTCATTCCCCCAAGTATATATTGTAAAGCGCTCATTTTTTAAATAGAGATTTGATTCTTTCAACTTTAAGCCAAGTCCTTGTTGTGAAATAGTATCTGACCTCTACTTTTTGTTATGAAAGAAAATCCTAAGCCCATTTTTGAAATGTAGTGTAATTGTGCATGTTTTCTTCAAATGATAAGAGCTATTGTGACTCTTATATACATACCCCTTAGTTGTTATCATACTAATATGTATTTAATGTTGCATCTTTTCCTTTGTCTTCATTTTATTTTATTTGTGTCCATTTCCATTCTTGCATACTAATTAACTTTAGGCTTATCAAGATAGAGAATCAATCCCACTTCATATTCCGGTGTATCACCACTTTTATTTTCATGCATTTCTCCAACTCTTTACCCCTTAAAGTTTACCTTTATGTGTTTATCTTAGGTAGATTATCACTAGGATAGGAAGTAAACCAACTATCTTTGGAGGTTCTCTAAAAAGAACGGTCCCACATTAAGTATAGATCCCATTTTTGTGGTTGAAACATGGGTGCAATAAATCAGACATTTCAATGCATCAACATTAATATTTAGATCAAGACTAAGTTATCCCTTAGATCCACCTTGATTCGGTTATGATATTAACATATTGATAACAATCATGATAGTATATAGTTGCATACTAATGGTAGCCATACCTTCTCACATATTATCCATATCTCATTTAATTTGATTTCAAATATATATATATATATATATATATATATATATATATATATATATATATATATATATATATATATATATATGTATATATATATATATATATATGTATATATATATATATATATGTATATATATATATGTATATATGTATATATATGTATATATATATATGTATATGTATATCCTTTTATTTAAGGTTACATATTACACATATTATCTAGATCACATCTCATTTCATATTGTGTGTTATAGATACTATCATTCAGATCATGTAATTTGTGATCCAATAAAGATAAAACCATAGTATAAGTCCCATTTGATATGAAGTTTGACTCTATCTCTTGTTTTTTAGGAGTTTTCCTTGGTGTGTATGAATTCTTTCCCTATTCTCTAGTTTATGGCTAGGTCATGCTGAGGCTTGACAATGTAGAATTTGATTTGACCAACTAATTTCAGACTTAGGTCAGCCTCAAAGCCAAAAAAATTAAAAATAGCCCCTTATAGATTTTTTACAAAATTTTCAAAACTATAAATAAATTAGAATAATTCTTAAAATTATTTCTTGTAAAGTAAAATAACTAACCCAAAAATGATCTTAGAAATCAAAAAAATTAGATTTTAGCTTCCATGGATAACTCTAAAAATTTAGTAACAAATTATATAAAAGTTTACAACACTTTGTGAGATATACACAATTATTTAAAATTAGGAATTTGACTAAAATTTTTCCCAAATCAAAACTTTGATACCACTTGCAATAAAATTACTATATCAATAAGTTAAATTCACAACATTAGATATTTATATGATTGAAATAAGAGAATAATAATGGGTACATGCATGTATGTGTATTTATTATCAAATAAAAAATAAAAAAGTTTCATAGTCCTTACAAAAACCATTCCTTAATTTGGAAAAAAATCCTTACCCTTTACATTGAATTATTTTTTATTTGTTATTTTTTTATGAAGATAAAACTTGAGATATAAATATCTTGTGAATGTAAATATAATAACTAGTGCCATTCTTATGGTGGACAAGTGGGGTATGTTTTGCCTTATGGATAGACATGTCTTGGAAAGGCACATATTTGTGCATAAATTATGGTTAAATTTGATACATACCTCTCTCTATTCCATCAACATTCAAAATCCCATTTTATATGGGCATGGTTTTATTTATACAACTATGCTAAGAAAAAATAACATAACATTGGCCTTTTCAACACATTGCACGTACCTCTTGTTGAAGTAAAAAAATATAATTATTGATGAAATTATAATGACTGAAGGTAGGGAAGATGAAAAAATGAATGTTTAATGTTTGGGAGGATGCATAAATAATTATGAGGACAACATTAATTCATGGAATCAAGATCAGTTGAAAGGCATTTTCAGAATAGATGGATCAATAGCACCATGAGAACCTAAATACACAACCTAGTTGCCTTGTAAAATATGGATATGGGCACTGGTGGTGGTAAGTTTTATATGGCGATGACAAAGGAAACCCATATGGTCTTTGGTGTTAATCACCATTATAGGAACAAGATGCAAGTGATTATTAATTATTTAGAGCAGGTTTAGGAATTGATCCACCATCTAATTTCATAACATGACTCTTCCAATAATCGATTGAGTCATGTTGAAATAAATGTTTATGACATTCTAAATCAGGACCATGTGTTACCCTCCAATAACTTGAAAATATGCAAATCGTGTGGTTGATTTTATATAGGTGCTAATACCCATCACTAATTTATTGATGGTTTCTCATCTTATATGTAGATTTTGATATTGTGCTAATATTTTAAGTTGTTTCTCATTGGATACTATAATTTATCTTTTTTTAAGGTGTAATCTAGATGTTTACTTGGCCATTACTCCATGCAAAGTCTTAAAACAAGCCTAGCTTATGATAAATAAAACTCGCTAAGAGGATTGTTGGTGAATCCGCACTCAGTTAAGATCTAAATCCAAACACTCATTTTTTTGGTGCCATTCATCAAAGGAAATAATGTTCACTTTCTCCCTCCCGAATCATATTTTATCTACATTGATCCACTCTCTACTATTTAGAGGCAATGTTTCCTAGTCTATGGAAACAAATATAGAAGAATAATGGTTAAGCATTTTAGTATCTTTATATATATACTAGTAGTGTTAATTAACTAATCAACTTTAACAGTCAAATTATATAGTCAAAATTTAAGTCACGTCTTCCTTCTATTTTACACTAATTTAGATTAATGAAATCAAGACTAACCCTAATAGGATAAAAGATTTTAATGTAATTTAGATTAATAGATATGACATTTCAACATATATCTGAATGTAAAAGTTTGGGATTGATTATAAATGATTAAACAAGTAGCATATGATAACTATAGTAAGTACAAAATAGGGATGAGTAATTGAATTTTATAGGTGATTTATTCTAGAAGTGAAAGGTTAGATAAAGTAAGCCTATGGTTTGTTCTTTTCCAAAATTGATTCTCTATCTATGTAGGGCTAGTTTTTCCATATTGGGTCAATATCATTAGTTGATACTAACCTGTGTTGGTTGGTAGTGACTTATGTGGAAATGAGGAAAAATAATTATACGGTCACTTGCACCTATCTCTGTATGATATAAATTTATGATCTTGAACTTTGATTATGCACATAAATTTGACAATCAGTCTATTTTGATTTGAAACCCTAAGTGTGCATGTGAGGGATAGAAACTTGAAAAACTAAGTGTAATAGGATGACTTGACCCCAATCACCCACATTTGATGATTGACAACTGCCTATGTATATGATACTCTGATAAGGGACAAGCCACATGTGATTATCCCACCTAATGTGATTGTGCAATTGGGCTCCTTCGTTATACATATGTAACTAATGATTTGACTTTGATAATTGAAAATGCTTGATTTTACTTAGTTTTAGAGTGCTTCAAACTTGGATTGTGTCTAATTTTAGTGATAGTTTGCAATTTTGGAAGAATAGGGTAGATTTTATCAATGTGCAATAGTGTATACATGCGTTCCAAATTAGGGACAAGTCCCTTTTGAATGAGATCTTGATTTATTTATATGTATACAATTGGGTAATTTATCACTCCATAAACATGCTAGGAAAATGGGACAACCCTAAGGTGATATTTGATTTTGAAAAATAACCATTACCAAGAGATGACCGATTTCAACTAAATCATATCAGTATCAACTGACAATACTTCCCAAGTATGGCAGAACCAACTTATGTATAAGAGGATGAAACTAAGAGTTTGGAGATGTTTATGCAAGATGTTAAACAAATTTGAAAAAAACATTGAGTTTCCTATGGGAGTGTAACAATAAAATGGAAGGGTTGACTCATAAGTTAGCATGTAAGTGTGAGATAATGGAAAATTATGATCTTATAGATGTGCTCAAGTCATGCATGGTAAATGTATTTATATTTTTATTATCAAGAGCTGAAGACCAAATTTTTGTATTTAAAAATGCCCCACTTTTGTTTTAGTAATGGAATTTTTAGAGTAAAAGAATAAATTGTACCTAAGTGTTTACAACACACTTTGTCTTTAGTATGAAGATCCATTGTGTAAGTTAATTAATAAAAAAACCTATAATCATGTGTGGTTAATGTCCATATATTGAAAATTTTAATCTAAAAATAATTTTTTTAAATTTTAAAAGAATAAGGGTTAGAGCACACCTATGTGTTTGTGAAAACCATATTGCCCTTGTAACTTATGAAGTTAATGCTTCCTTGTTGAACCATTGTAGAATATTGTGCTTCATTGTTCAAGTACATGAAGATTTGAGGTGATTGTTCCCCAAATTTGTGAAAATATGCAATATCTTAGGTTGAGAAGACAATATGTCCCAACCCTCATGAATGTGGGGATAACTACATAATGTACTAAACAAATAACTACATAGGTAAAAAGAGAGCCATCAAGTTTAATTTATTAAAATAAATTGAATCACCCCTTGCATATGGATTATAGATTCAACTATATATTTTCAATCAAGTTTGATCAAGTTAAATCCATGTAAACAAAAAACATGACTAAAAGGAATGAATAATGTTCATGCCCCCATCATGAATGCATGTTTGATTATATAGTTTCACTAGATGTAAAATATAATGCATGACCAACATATAATAAATGATTTTCATAGCCCCATCATGATCATAGATTTTATAAGTGTCAAGTGGAATGACAACCATTTTCCATTCAAATATATTTATGTTTTTATGTATGTGTGTATAAACCAATATTATGCCTCATGAATTAGAAAGTGTGTACATATGTGCATGAAATAGGATCATGAACCTTCAATCTATATCAAATGTTACAGAATGCTATGCATCTATATGCAAAATTTGAGACCATGTATCTCAAATGTATGTGTATGTATAAACTTTTAATTCACTTTCTTATAAATTGTGTGTATCTGCCCATGCATATACACCTGAGTGTGTATGAATCTATGCTAAAGTGTTTATAGAGTGAATGCATTTGCATGTCATATGGCCTCGTAATTTACATCAATGTGCCCATATCTGTCATGTATTTGAACCATCTGATATTTAAACCATTCTAAATATCTAAAATCTATACTCCAATATAATTTTTTGCTCATAGAGGCTTATGTATCTTTGACAAGCCCAATTTAATGCCTCCTTTTGAGATGAGGGATGTATCTGATAATTCACTCATCTCAAAATAAGAGTTAATTGTATCATGTCATGTATAAAGATAAAATCATGTGACCATGTGGATGATATGTCATCATCATAATGTATATGTCAATCAATGCATGCATGTAACATATGTCATTTATGGAATATAGATTTCATGTCTAGATAGATGTATCAATTAAATATGTAGTAGTAAGATCATTGCATAAGATTACATAGTAAAATTAAATGATATAGATCATGGCACCATTCAATGTTAGACAGTCAACAAATACAAATGTTAGTGTCATGCATAATGTCAAGGTTTGCATACAAGGGACATGAATATGTCACAATGAATAGGGCCAAAGGCCACACACAAGGGGACATAAATATGTCACAAATAAGGGAAATCAAAGATTTCACATCAAACAAGACCAAGGGCCACACTCAAGGGACATAAAGATGTTGTAAACAAGGCCAAAGAGTGACATATAATAAAAAAGCACACAATAGCCTATCATGCATAAGATTAGTTGCATCAATGGATCATTAAACAAAGAAATTAGTCTACACCATTCATATATATCAATGTCACATCATAATATAATAACATAACATGTATCATTATGCAAGATACGAGTAAATAGAAAGGCATGTATAAGTAATATAGGTAGCTCAACATGGTAGAAAAGGCCATAGAAAGATATAAATTGTAATAGTGAAACTTGTGGAATAAGATGCCTAGAGTATCGATGTGGAAATTGGGTAAAGAAAAGTCCAACATATATATGTCCATGTGTAGTCTGTATGTCATTCCTAGCACTCAAATACCAAGAAATGCATGTGTGTATAAAAAGAATATGTCATCTAACAAATATGTGATAAATAAAATATGTAAATAGTGTAATCTAGAAATCATGTCATGCTTAGGTCTTAATTTTGGATTTTTTAAAAATATTTGAATGTTTTTATATTTATTGATTATTTGAATTATTTGTATTTTTTAAATAATTGAGGTCTTGGCTCATAAATATATAAGAAGGTCATCCTCGTTAAGATTAAATTCAACATAGCTTGGCTTGTCTTTGATATTATGTAATCACATTACTTATTCTTCTTCTTCTAGTTTTAATATTTCAAATTCTATACTTTTTATTATCTTTGAAGATTATGCGCCTTTTTATGGTAAGTATCACCATCACATCAAATT
This sequence comes from Torreya grandis, assembly GCA_037957365.1. Classification (NCBI taxonomy): domain Eukaryota; kingdom Viridiplantae; phylum Streptophyta; class Pinopsida; order Cupressales; family Taxaceae; genus Torreya; species Torreya grandis. The sequence continues at coordinate 2,078,302 of JARHVA010000589.1, read as the reverse complement.
GTGATCATTCTTCTTGCATGTGAGAAAATGAGATACTAATTGATTTATTGTAGAGTGTATTTGTTGTAACCATCATAGTCCTAATGTGAAGGGTACCCTAACAGTGGGAGGGATGACCCATATGCATTTTTGGACCAATTGTGGCCCATAAGCTATTGGTAAGATGATATATCTAAGGGGTCCATTCCATTGTGTGTTAGGTTTTAGTTATTTAATGTCATGTCCCAAATGTTATAAGCCTCTAACATTGCATACAAAGTGTTATATATACCATAAATTTGATTTTTTAAAAATGATTTTAACCTTCAATTTATATTCTAATAGTCAAAGGCTCCTATTAAGGATAATTTTTTGGTTGTGTAAGTGCAAATGGTGTATTTATGAAGCTTACTGCAAGTGGTTCTTGTTGATTTTGTATTAGGTTTATAATGCCCTCTTTATTTTATTTTTGCATCTAATTTGTAATGCATTATAATGATCTATATCATGTCCTGTGGTTCTTTGATAACCACAACAAGATTTTCCTTCTTGATGTGAAAGACTTCCCATGATTTGATGTCGAGTAGATGATAATGCGATAAGGTTATGATTATGAATAAGAAATATCTACAATATTATTCTTGGTTTATATTGAAGATTAATTATTTTTAATGGTGTTGGAGTCGTAATATTTTTTATCTCCACATTATTTACTAAAATTTATGATTGGTTCATTGTCCAAGTCATGTTTGAATTCAACGTTGCATGTGCCTAGTGTGATATAATATTAAAACTATTTTTTACATTTAGAATATACTCATGGTCTGTCATTGCTGCCTTTCCTTCCCCCCTGGAAGATTGTGCCTAAATAGGAGTTTATGATTTGTCCATTTCTATTATATAAGAATAATCTTGATATTCTCCAACTCCAATATGTGTGCATATGATATGAGATAAGTATTCTTATGAAGGATTAAAGTTTAACTTTCGTAGTTGATCATCTATCATATCTTCCATGTTGATATATTCATAATCACCATCATAATAATCTGTGACTATGCCATCTTAGTACTCTAAGTTCACTAGTAAAAGAAGACTAAAAATAGGTTATGGTTATTTCATACTAACTTGTGGTTCATGTTGTACAAATTCTTGGTATGTTATTATTGGTTTCTTGTAATTTTATATACTTGATCCACCCACCTCATATGCATGCATTTGAGCTATTAGAATGGGTTGAGATGGAGAAATGATAGTATGATCTTCAAACTGTGATTGTCATTTATCTCCATTAGTAGATTGGGTTATTTTGTAATATCTGAGATGGTCATCATCTGCTAGTTTTGAATAAGAATAACCTTCATGCACACATTTAGAGTATATGTGTAATGTCAATAGTATTGCTTCCATAACATGTATCTATGGTGATCCCAACATTAATTTGTAATGTAAAATTTTAGGCATAATATGGAAAGTAATAGGCACCATCATAGGACTTGGTATCGTATCCAGTGATATGGTTCCAATTATTTGACGTGGAGTGTTATATAATGATCTTATGATTTGAGTTTATTTTTGTACAGTAGCCATGTTGATTCTCAATAATTGTAAGGAGATAGTGTTGTAAATTTTCAATCCAAAATTATTATCTACCAATACACATTTGAACAAGTTGTTTTTCACTTTAACTTGAATGAATATTGGTAGATTTTGTTCTCTTGTGTGTTGTGTAAGCATTCTTTATAAAAATTGATGAACTTATTATTATCCTTGAATGTATTCACAATGGAAGTAAATGGTGTAAGTTATGTCATTAGGTAGAGTTTTTTCTCAGAATACCTTGTATAAGATGTCTTTGTAAACTGTTGATCTTTTGAGTAACTCTAAGATATAAATATTAGCATGGGTATTATTTAGTTGATCGATGATGTCATATCATTTAAGTTGGTTAACTTGCCTTATGAGTGGTGGAGGGGGTTAAGGAGGAACATGTTGACTACCTTCATTCTGCCACACATGATGGGGGACCCTACCTCATCTAGTGTTGATAGTATGGACCATAAAATCTAAAATAAGCCATGTGTAAATAATAGGAATGGGATAGTAGTTTCTAGAATCTTGAGGTCTCGGGGGAGGAGGAAAAAAATGAGTCATGCATTCCATTTGGCATCTACAAGTAAGAATAGGCATATAGGATTGGATGTTACAACAATAAGAATAGAGGAAGGCTTGGGATTGTTCCTTGGTATTGTAGTTTTATTAGTCTTTTTAGATTTGTCATTTTTGACCCATTTGCTTACGTAATTGATCCAAATAAGATACACTATACATTGAGAATAATATGAGAAGAATACATTCATTACTTATGTTAACCAATAACGTTCAATCAATATGGCCATGATTATATATATTATTAGTGTTGTAGTTTAGTTGGGGTCTCAATTCATCTACTTTATCAGGCACTTATCCAATTGTTCCAAGTCAATTCTCAGCTTGTTACAACTAGGTGCAAACATACAATAATCCCTCAATGCTCAACATTTATCACTCGACTGCACTGACATCAATTCACATAAGGCACAAGCCTTATGCACTCACCTAAAGCACAATAGAGAAAGAACTGGGGCTCGTGTTGGGTTAGTTGTGCCATGGTGTAACTCATTCTTCATAGGACTTGGCCATTGTAATAATGACATTGGTAGGCTCATAGGTACAAGCCATTTCTAGGCTAGGTTGATGGTCTATAGGCATAGAGCCAGTTTGGGGAACTAATTCTAGTCATAATGGCATAAGTATATATTAGGTTGGTTCTATTCTCTCAAGGGCACAAGCTTTTAATTTACCAAACTTAGCATCATCTAGCACTTGAGGGGTTTAATGAAATTGCTTCATATCAAGTTTCACACTTAGGCTAGTGCTCTTGGTAAGGGTATCAAATCTTAGGCACATAACATTTCTTATACTGAGGATAATTCATAGGATATGTCGATGTCATCACTTATACAACATTACCATTAATGATCTGAATCAAAAGCTTGATTAAAATTAGCATTCATATATTAGGACTAACCATTATAACTATTGTAAACATTATGCAATTCAATACTAAAGTGAAATACATTCAATCAAAGGACACCATGTATTTAGGCAACCAAACTTCTTCATTTTCTTAATGTTTCAAATATAGAGTACAATTCACATTACGAAGAATAGAGTAAATGTTTATCTAAAACTACTAATGTCCCAAAGGCTCATAGGTGATCCTGGGTACTATAATATAGAGATTCAAAGGTCTCCATGTTATACCCAACACTAATGGTGGCTCTAGCAATCTAATTATATTAATTTAAAGTTTTACTGTATCAACTTGTATCTCTTTGCTCACTGGATTGATATCAGCTTTATAGCAGATAAGAACATCTTTGTGCTAGGGTAGAGGGCGCATGTTAGGTGCTAAGATGGAACCTTGGTTGATAATTTCATTAGGTCCATCACCTTTCACCCTTTGCACTATAGTTACCACATGTATCCACTCAAGAAGATGCCCTATAAAATTGGGTGCCAAGTAACCCCCTGCTAGCTAGCACTAGGTCTATAATGATTCCTCTAACTTGCACAAAAGATACCAAAAAGGAAATCATACCAGTGATTGCCTTGCACTGAGATGTTTGATGAGTTGGCATGAATATATACTTAGATGGAAGAGGGACCCAACATCACCCCATACAAAATTTCTAGTCCACCCTCAGACTCTTTCAACACTTTTGGTGTACATAAATTTGGCATGCTCTCCTTCAATTCGGTGTTGAAGTCCTCAAAGCCCTTGATGATGAGATTGAATTCCTCAACAGTGTTATCTATCTCCATGGAGGTGATGTTGAGCATGAGCACATCTACCTTTTATATTTCCTTTTAGAAGTCGTCAACGTTTTCCTTAGCTTTTGCCACTACTCTATCTAGGATTTTGCTTTATTTGTAGGCCTTGGTTTGTAAGACATAAAAGAATGCTTTCAGGATTTGTTCCTAGTCTTTAATCTGGGTGATTAAAGCATTGACCTTCCCCATTATTTGGTTTCACTCTAACCTAATTGTAATGTATACCTAAACTATCAACTCCTTATTATCTCCCTTCACCTATTTGAGGCATGCATCTATGCCTAATGCTTGGTTGGAAGAGCTACAAAAGATAGCATCGATTGCATCTGTGCAATCTTGAAGTTGTGTGAAGAGGTCTTCCACCTCTTCAAGTTTTGTAGCTAGCTCTATTTTTAGCATAGTGCATGGGTCTTCCTCTTCTTCTAGCACTATCTCTGCCTTTAACCTCAAGAGCATCTACTCCACTAGCACACATACCTTGTCAACCTTAGAGATGTTCAAAGTATTAATATCATCTAAGGGGGATGACTCAGATGCCTTGATGTGCTCAACTAGTTATAGTAGCTTAAACTTCATGGCCTTTATTTCCTTTTTTACATCTAGCATGATCTCCTTCCATTTTGAAGGCCTAACATCATTGACGATGTTTTTCCATGCTACTTTAGATGCCATCTAGATGAGTGCATTTACTGACCTGAATAGGTTCATTACATGAGGGTTTATGAGAAGGGAATCATACCCTTATTCTATTTTTTCTACACCTAATATGGCCTTTTGTGGCACCTCAAAAGGAGGCTCATCCATATAAATGTCAAAAGAAAATGACAAATGTTGTTGCATCCTAGTTATGGAAGCTCCAAGGGGTATGTACTCAAACATGTAACAATATTCATCTATCTACCCCTTTGTGCCTTTTCTCTTAGGCTTGGCTTGATACCTTCTTCTTCAGTGATGACCAGCTCTATCTGATCTTCTTCTTTGTCATTAATGCTAGAGCTCTCTTTAGAGCTTTCCTCTGAGGTTTCTTCTTTTTACTCATGTAAGGGTTCTTATTTGGACTTATCCCCTTTGTCCCCTTCTTCTTCCTTGGTGCCAAATTTTCCCTCCTAATTCTATTGGGTTTCTTCAGCACTCTCTATTTGCTCTTTTAAGGTGCAAATATCACCTTTCTTCTTTGTCATTAATGCTAGAGCTCTCTTTAGATCTTTCCTCTGAGGTTTCTTCTTTTTACTCATGTAAGGGTTCTTATTTGGACTTATCCCCTTTGTCCCCTTCTTCTTCCTTGGTGCCAGATTTTCCCTCCTAATTCTATTGGGTTTCTTCAGCACTCTCTATTTGCTCTTTTAAGGTGCCAATACATCTTCTTTATCTTTAGGCACCCCTTTAATACTTGGATGCACTTAGAATGTAGCTTTTTTTTCTATGCTGGTGGGGGTGTTAGGCACCTTTTTTGTTACTTCCTTGGTTGGTTCTGTGCTTGTATAAACCTCTTTATTTTTCTTCTCTTTCTTGGCCTTTTCTTCCTGAGCCTTCTTCTTTCTCTCAGCATTCCTCTTCTTTGCTAGCACTAAAGCTTTTTCTTCCTTAGACTCAATCTTATCAATCTCCTCCTAGGTCTTGCCTTTCTTCCTCATGGCACCCCTTTTCTCCTTTAACACTAGTGCCTTCAGGATTTTTACCTACTTATCCCCAATTTTTTCCATGCCTCTCTCTTCTCCTCCTTAGTTTGTAGAGGTTATGTGGTAGGTTTTTTTGGTGAATCACTCACTAGCTTCTCTACTTCTCAAATAATAATAGTAGTGCCACCTTGGAAGGCCTTCTAAGATTCTTTGACACTGGGATTTTCTTTTATTAGTTCTTCCATAATGTATACCTTCATTCCTACTTCTTTTTCCTCCATCTCTTCATGTGCCTCTTGCACCTCAATCTCCACCAAGGTTATTGTGGGAATTGTAATGGGCCTCTTGGACTTCTTCTACTTCTTGTTGGGAGAAGCAGTGCCTTGCATGAAGGTCACACGATTTTTATTTGGGGTTGAGGGGGTGGCTTTATCACTAGAGGTAATCTTTAGCCTTATATGCTCTTAAATTTCTTCAAGTGTTTCTCCCCTCTTTTTTGAGGATATTTCTTCTATGTTATTGGTATTGGCTTCCCTTCATCATAGATCTAGAAGTGGAGGTCATCATCCTTCTCGACATGCACACCTTTCTTTATTAGATTCATCTCATAATATAGTATGTGGATGTTCTTGAGTATGACTTCCTTTTGGAGGGAATGGATGTCAGTGCGATCCAAGTTAGCCTCCTCATCCTCGATAGATTTCCCTCTTGGGTGCATGTATTGGTGATGTAACCTACTTCTTTCCAAATCCATGGCCTTCACTAGGATATCTATCTACTATGCATTAGGAATTCTCATTAGTGCATCCCTGAAGTACTTGGTGGAAAACATGTAAATGAGATTCAACCATCCTGATCGATTACCATTTACGAGTGCCAAGTGCACTACATAGAAGTGTTGCATAACTTTAAAGGTCACTTTACAAACATGTTCTGAAGGAGCTCCTTGGGGATGTACCACTCCATCCTGAATACCTCTATATACTACATGCACCACCCCATCACTTAGGTCTTATACTTCTAGGAGAATGCAGGGGGCGGGTGAAGTTCTTGTACTTCTGCGTTAGGGACTCATTATATGCAGGGAATACCCAAAGGTTGTATTAATCACCATAGAGCACATCAATCTTCTCCATCATAATTAAGATCAACATTGACCCCCATCGGAAGGTCTCTTATGCTATGTGATACTCAAGCATGTTTTTAACCATTTATTTTATAATGAACTTTGATATATTAAACTTGAACCCTTGCACCATATGGTGGGATATACATAGGTAGGCCTTGGTGATGTCTATCCACCATCCATCAGGGTAAAGTTTTGAACTTAAAAGGGGCACCGCTGCCTTTGTACTAGGGTCCTTGATATATTTTATGGGGAAAGTGAACTCTCCTTTATAGTACCCAAGGAATTTTTCAACCCCTTCCACTTCAACATCATCCACCATCATCCGGTGGATGTTTGTGCCAAAATTTGGGATCCCAGTGATTTTTCCAATAAGGCTTGATAATAACCACATGTGCCTCCATGCAAAGTAGAAGTGGTATTTTTGGATGAATGAGAGGAGGAACTACACAAGTTCTTCTAACTTCTAAAAATATGACAACTCATAGAGCTGAGTTGTACTGGTGGTTGCAAGTTTGTCTTAGATGGAGACATCAAATAATGCCATGCTCACTTCTATCTTCACCCCTGTATTAACCACCTAATCTTGTGATAGATCTTGCACATTACTTGAGGTGTGGTGGTTGTATTCTTTGATTCGATAGGTATGCATGAAAGATTTCCAGTTATCTCCTACCAAGACTTTCATGGTAAACTAAATTTCTCAGTAGGATATCTTTACAAGCACCTTAGGATCAACTACAATGATGCTAACCCCTTCCACCAACTACACTTTCTTATTTATAGTGGCCATATCTTCTACTATCTATGCCCATTTGGCATCCTTTTGTGCCTATGTCGAAACAAAACTCATATGTTTCTTCCCCATCCTGAACTGGCTAGTGTTGAAGCACAATCTATTTAGCTTGCTGAATCCTATAATGTTTGTTGGCACTCCTCATAGTCATGAGGTCTATGACTACAACTTAAGCTCTCAAGCTTTGATTATTATTAATGGTATCCTTGATGTCACTCTAGTTTTTTAATATCTAGTTTTTGCACAATTCATGCCCCACACATCTCTACGTCAATTTCAAAGGGAATGCAATTCCTTTCTATATTCAATTATTATCTTTTTGTGTCTGTGGCTGCTCAAGGTTTCACTCTGGTAGCATTTGTTTGCATAGGCTCTAGTTCAATTCTGGCTTTGTGCTTTATGTTTTAGGTGCAAATTAACTTGAATTTTGTAACCTAAACCATTCATCCTTTCCCTATTTTATACCCCTAATTCAACTACCTTCTTCATTATAGGTGTTTAATGGCATGGCGATGTCTTGATTTCTTGGAATTTGTAAAAACCCATGAAATCCATGAAAATATGTTGCCACCTCAACATTTAATATGAATCTTTGTGCCTCTTATTATCCTAATGATATTTTTGGTGAAGTGATGTGTAGTTCAATTGGTCATTTCCCTCCTTACTTTAGGTGGATAACAACTTGTCTTGATGATCTTCTTTCTGTGTTTTATTCACTCGGTGTGACCTTTGCCTTCCTTTTGATAACTTGGGCATAATGACTCACATGCACATGATTCAACCTCCATGGTTCCATCTTCTCTTCATGTAATGTTTTCACTTTCATCATGCTTTCCTATCTTAATCAATTTCTCTGTGCTTTCATCTCTTGCCTTCGCTTGTCCTGACCCATACAAATCCCTTGTGCTGGTCCTCTAGCATCTCATTATCTAGGTGTATTCCACACTTATCATCTTGTGCATCTCTCTCTCATCTTATGCACACTTGGCATCTTGTGTGCCTCTCTACGTCACTTGGTACTCATATTTGTGCAAGTCTGGAAAACTCCATGCACCCAAAAACTTAGGTGTCTAGCCTTAAGCACTTAGAAAGAATATGTGATTGACTCACTGAACTAAAGTTATATGTGGAAGTGCTAGTATAGTTACCTTGTGGGCTAAAAATAACCTCTCTTATTTACTCATCACCAACACAACACAAAATAATGCAAAACATAAGGAAATGTTTGGCTTGTGCCAAACTTTATTTTGGTCAGTACAACACAATTGACTCATGACTAAGAAGTTAGAATCTGATGGTGCTACCACCATCCTATTATCGATAAGGCTTCAATTGATTACTATTGAAATGCTCAGGGAACACTTCACCTAAAAATGTATGTAACTTGCATACACCAACTTCTAATATATTGTGGATGACATATGGGTCCATCCACCTAATTTATATCTTTCCCAAGTGTTTGAGCTACTTAGATTCATAGAACAAGACCAATGATCCTTTAGTTAGTACCTTATGCTTAATATATTTATCATGCTACAAATTTTGGTGTGCCTTCTCTACCTATTGGCTCTACTTTTCTTGGGCATGCACCTCATCCAAGTGTTCCAAATCTTCCAACCTTGCACTAAATGATTCTTGGTCATCCAAATGACCAATATGCACAATGTACAATGATGACACCATAAACTCCATTGGTAGAACCACCTCTATGCCAAACACTAGTTAAAATGGTGTAGCTTTATTTAGGTGCTTGTAGGTTGTGTAATATGCCCATAATACTATTGATACTCGATCATCCTAGTCATTACAACCAACATCACATATCTTTGTGAGGCACATTCCCAGTATCTTTTTGAATGTATCAGTAGTGCTATTCACTTGTAGATGATAAGGGGTGGTGTTATGGTGTACCAACATGTATTTTGTCAGTAAGATCTACACAATTTTAATTGATAAAATGTGTGTCTCTATCGCTAGTCAAACTAAGTAGGCACCCATAGTGAATTATGATACTCTCCCATATGAATCTTGTAGCTATAGCAATTGTGCAATTTGTGATTGACACTACCTTGGCCTACTTAGTGAAATAGTCAGTGGCCACCAGAATATATCTTGTGCGTATGTACCTTGTTGTGGGAGTGATTGGCCCAATGAAATAAATGTTCCATTTTTTGAATGGTGCCTCAAAAAGAATAGGGATGAAAGGCATATCATCTTGGTGGTTTGGATTCCCTGTGCAATGGCATATATCACATGCCTTGGCGTAATCCTTTGCATCTTGGAATAGTCTTGGCCACCACAAGCCTAATTACAATACCTTATGCATTGTTGTGTCTTTAGCATAATGGATTCTTGTTATTCCCTCATGCACCTCACATAAAATAGAGTACCTTTCATGTTCTAAGACACATCAACATAAGACTTCATCTCAAATTAATTTATATAACTCCTCACTGATGATCTAAAAGGGGTTGGTACAAACTATGAGATACTTCTTTTCTTTGGCTGTTGTAGTTTGGGGTGTAGATCTAGATGTTAAAAAAGTGGCTATCTCTACCAATTCCTTAGGGATGCATTGGAATCTATAAATTTTTAAATATAGCATGTCATCCTCAATAGGAACTACTACATCACTAGAGTTGATGCAGGACAAATGGTCTGGGCCTAAGTTCTATTTTCTAGGCTTGATGATAACTGAGAAATGGATTGAAAAGAATTATCCATGTACAAATGAAACCATGGAGAATGGGATTATTTATGAGGTACTTGTTGACTAAATTTTGGTCTACATACCAAAAAATATGCCTAGTCTAAGAGTTCATTGGAAGGAACATAGTTTTATTTTCTACAATTGCAAAGATCAGGTATCTGAACAATTTTTCATAATGTCTGAGCCTTCAAAGATAAAGCAAAATTCAAGTGAATTTCAAAGGAAATCTAAGTAAAAAAATCCTTTTGGGCCAAGTATTTACTTGAATTCTTTCAGACCTTTCATTTGACTAAGTATTAATTCTTTCAAGCTTTCTTTTTCTAAGCTATTTTCTTTTGGGACCAATTTTTTGGCTAACTATTGAATTATTTTAGACAAAATTTTGAGACAAAGTTTCCTAAGACTTAATTGTTTCATAAAAAATTTAGAAGCAAAAGAAAAAGACCTATTTCTTTCGGGAAAATTATTCAAAATTTTTTACTTAAGGATAATTCTTCAATGAAATGGTCCTATACATTTTTTCCATAAGGTCTTTTTCTTGGAAAAGTGAACCATACAGAAGTCTTGAAGGGTCATTCTTTGATAAAGTGGCCCATTTTCAAAATTCCCAAAGGATATTTCTACATCAAGGTACCTTATATGATTTTCTCTAAGGGTCATTTCTCAGGAAAATGATCCAGTTCAAGGTTCCTGAAGGATAAGTCTTCGAGCAAAGTGTCCTAATTATTTTTTGAAAGATGTCCTTTTCAAGTAAAATGGCCCAAACATTTTTTTTTAATGGTCATTTTCTCATGAAATTAAACCCTACAAAAGTCTCCAAAGGTCAGTTTTCAATGCAAAGTGCCCTATATAATTTTCTTGAGGGGTAATTTCTTGGGAAAATGGTACAGTTCAAGGTTTTTAAAGGGTTATTTCAAACAAAGTACCCCAAACAAAAGTTTAGGATAGCCCTGCAAGTGTCAAATTCAAATACAAAATATGATCATTGTTTTTTAAATATGTAGTGATGTTCATATGGACGTCAAATATGTTCATGCAGATGTCAAAGTTTAGGCTATAAGAAATAGCCATTTGTATTCAAATGGGTTCAAGATTGATGGTTTACATTTAATCCAAGCAAATATCCAATGACACACATCAAGTTAAGAATTCAATAAGATGTTCATGCAACTATCAAATTCATACCATGGCAAGTAATTGTTTGGGTTCAAAATGTCCTTAAAATGTTTGAATTTGGTTGAGATCTAATGATCCGTAGGAGCCCTTATACTGACACATGAGATCTAATGATCAACATTGGAGTCAAACAAGTTAAAAGGTCCCTAGGTTAAAGCCTTTAAATATCTAAAAGTTAGACATAATCCAATAGTGCGGGATCATCAAATCAAGATCCAATGGTGAATGTTCATTGATAAAAGGATGGGTCCAAGCTAAATAAATGATCAGCTAGGCTCTTACATCTTGATCTGACAGAGCATAAGAACTGATAGGAAAGTAAAACCAAAGAGATATAAAGGCTCACATTTAATTAGGCATTTAGATCTAATGGCAAATGGAGGTCAAAGGATCAGAAGATACAAAGAGCAAATACGTGTATGATAAGTGACATAAGTAATTTCAAGTAGTAGAAGATTGATGAGTTGCATGCATCCATACACATGTAGATCAATGAAGCGAGGCAAAGTCAATAAGTCAGTATATCTATGGAACTAATGAGAATAAAGATAGTTGGGCATAATGTAGATAGTCTAAGTTGGTTATCGATAACCAATAAGCAAAAACAAGCTTGAGACATTTTTGATGAAAGTCAAAAAGGCTATTTGAGACTTAGACAAAGAAAATATCAAGGAATTGAGCTTGAAGGTAGACCAGGGTTAAACCAGGGCCACATTTTAGAGACCAAGAATCACCATTAAAATATCCATATAGGTATGATATATCCTTTGGATTTAATACAAAAGTCAAAGATATTGTGATTGTATGAAAATCAATGTTCTAAGATTGGTTTTCACATATAATGGACCCATGTCTTGCCTCATCATGGTTCACATTTTTAGGTTTTGATGGCCACCTAATGTAGATGTGGCACATTTTAGCCAGTTACAAGACATGATCCTCATTAGTAGATCAAGTAAATAATGACATGATTCCAAGAAAAGATCTGGTGGTTAGATAAGAGCAATGGACATTTAATTATTTTATAGAGTTGCTTCTCTATTCATAAGATCTTAGTCAGCATCCTTGAGATTGCTAATCCATCAAAAGTGGTTGAGACTTTTTTTAATGCACAAATCTTTCTCTTTTCTATAAGAATAGGCTTCTATGCCTTGAAATTGATCCTTCTACCCCTGTTTTTGGTATGACCAGACTCTACCAATATTTGTACAATGATGCCTTTTGATGTAATAAAAGACTGAATTCCATCCTTTTTAAAGCTAGATTGAAGTGTTATCTATGAATTCATGCAATATTATTATGTGAATGAATGTTCCTTGCTTATGTCTAAGTTTCTCACCTTCAAGAAGTGCTTAATAGTTCTCACAGGTCATTGCAAGTGCAATTTATAGTTTATTGTCTACTTTGAAAGTGGATATCTGCCCTCTCTTGCTAATTTGGTAACTGATTAATGCCTTGCTCTAAAATATTTATGTGATATTGATGTTCTTTGGTCTAAAAAAGTGTCTCATAGTGTGTTTTATGTGAATTGGAGTGATCAAATCATTGGTGCATCACCACTTTTACATGCTTTATAAGTTATTGTCAAAATCTCTCTCCATTTTCCAAGCAAGTGATAGTTTAGGTGAAAAATATTAAAAGAAGCTGGTCTTCTCCAAAGGTTTGAAACATTATTAGGATACCCACATCCTAGAATTAGTCCCATGTTGGACTAGATTTGAGTAGGAAGATTTGAACCATTCCCTTACTCAACTAGGGTGCAAATCTAAAACCCTAACAGTTTTGGTACATCCGATGGGACCAAATTTATTTGGTAAAATTCAAGTTCCAAGATTGAGAAGAAGAAACTATAGTAGTAGAAGAGATATACCATCATAAAAAGTTGAAGATACTTCAAGTTGCAAAGCTCATAACATCTTCCAAATAGTGATTTTATGCCAAAGGTTACAACAAGAGCATCAAGTAAAGGTACTTCTTTTGAACATATTGAATTACATTCTACTTCTTATAAAATATCATGATTCGATGGTACAAGACCTTATCCTCCAAATCAAAATTCATCTGTTGGTCAATCTATTATTTTAGTCCAATCTATTATCCCCATAAGCCAAATTCCTTGTGCCCAAATGGTTATCAAGAATTAAGTGTTTGTTGCATTTAATAGGGATAGTCCCCTGAATTTGGCCCCATATGATGAAATTCTTATGTTTTCCCTAAAAACTATCCCTTTCTTCTCTAGATAATAGGATAAAACTACTGCTATTGAACATATCCAAGATGTTTCCAATCTATGTTTTGTTCATAATGTTACTCAAGACAATGTGACCATCAAATTGCTTATTGCTTCCTTTACAGGAAAAACATTGCAATGATATAGGAATATTCTTTTGACCTTCATTGCTACTTAGGATGAGCTAGGTGAAGCCTTAGTTAAGCAATTTGAAGAAAACTCAAATCATCTATCTTTGGTTGAATAACTAACTACCATTAAAAGGTACCCCCATGAATTCATGTCTAATTTTAACCTCAAATTTCAAAACACATGGATTAAGATCCTTGCATTGGTTAGACCATCCCTAATGTATGCATTTTTGTACTACCCTAAGGACCTTAATTTTGATATAAGTGTCATGATACAGTCCATGGGTGGTAATAACTTGCCAAATGCTTATGATATTGCAATCAAAGCAGAAAACACCTTGATTTAAGCTGGTAAACTTGATCCAAGGCCTATAATTCCCCTTTTTCAATAGTTACAATCTATTCCTCTTCCTCAATTTCCTCAATTTCCATCTATAGCTTTTATTCCATCTCTAAAACTCTAAGTTGTAACCCCTCCTAATTAATCTAGTGAAATTAGTGATCTAAAAAGCATGTTACAAGATTTTGGAAATGAGATTGTTTCACTCAAGGGATATTAGTACCAAGGTAGACCTTATCAACAACAAAAACAAAATACTTATCAATCTTTCAATAACCAAAGACCTCCTTATCAAGGTTTCAACGACAATAGACGACCTTATCAAAATTAAGGAGACATAACCCAAGATAAGCCATATGTAACCCTTGATCCTAATGTACCTTCCAGTTAAAAATCTATTATTCCCCAAAATAATTTGATGCAAGATCTAGGTTGGTAACCTTCCAATCCAAATGACACTCAAAATCAAGCCTTGATATCACAGGAGATTACCGTATCACAAATGACACAAGAAGAGTTTTCTCTTCAAGATGGTTAATATCAAGACATGAATATGGTAGTCCAAGGATAAACTCAACAAACTCTAGGGAAAAATGATGCTATCAATTTTAATTATCATTTGGATTATCACATTGTATTCAACCAAATTGGTGAAACTAGTAACCTAAATGGTCAAGTGGTAGCTTTGACTAGAGCTAAAAAAAGAGCAGTTAAAAAAGATCAAGATTTGAGAAATGCTTCTAATGTTATTAATTTTTTTTTAAAAAGTGTCAAAGATCAAGTTATTGTTCCTGTAGTATATAATATTTAGAATACAAAGATAGTGAAATTTCCCCAAATGCCCCTAACTAGAGAACAACCAGTGGCTCAAAAGTTACAGCCAAAGGTTAGTGGAACATCTTTTAGCATTATAGATCAGATAAAGAAATAAAATGTTAGCATTAGCATGTGGATTCCCTTTTCATTCTAAGGCAAAAGGACATGCTTATTCAAGAACTTTCAGATCTTAAGATATCTAAAGAACCAATTAAGAAACAAGGAGTTGTCTTGGCCAATTCAAACCAACAAATCAATCAACTTGATCAATAGATACATAACATGACAAAGGTAGAAAAAGCTAATGTCAAATCAAACAAAACCCCTCATTTTTATCTCTCTTTGATAGTAGGTGACTACTTAGTCCATAATTTTATGGTAGATAGTGGAGCTAGTAGCACTGTCATGCCCAGACAGATTGTAAATAAGCTTGGTCTTGTCTATGAGCCAAATACCAACGGAATATTTCAATTAGATGGCTCACCAAAAAATAAATTAGGCATAATCAAAGGCCTAAAACTAACATTACATGCTTTCCCCAATGTTGTTATTTAGTAAGATGTAGCTGTAGTGGACTTACCTCCCTATTTTGCCACGTGCCTGTCAAGAGATTTTACTTCAAAGATTGGAGGACATTTGTTAGCTAATTGGACCTATTCAATGAAATAGGTATGGCATCAAGGAGAAAATAAATTATAAACTTATTGTAATATTTCATTTGGATCCATATATGCCACGTATGGTGAAAACTAATTGTGTTATCTTAGACAAGGTGCTAGAAAATAGTGAGGTGGAAACAAAATCACCTCTAGATGGAGTCCTAGATATTTTCCTTGATGAATGGACCTCTGATTTATAAGGAAATTATCCCTACAAGTTAATTGAAGAATAAGGATTTTTTGTCTATTGTATTCATGAAAATGATGCACCAATTCAAACATTGATGAAAGATGAGCAGCCTAGTGATCGACTGTGGTAGCTATATTTTGATGGATCCATAAACAAACATGGCACCAAATCTAGAGTGATGTTAATTTATCTAGATAATCAAATTTATTTCTCTTCTCTCAAGTTTCAAGTTGGTTTTTCCAATAATGTTACCGAATATGAAGACTAGTGCATTGTTTGCAATGGGAAAGAAAGATGAAGGTTAATTCCTTACAAATCTTTGGAGATAATGAACTAGTAGTTCACCAAGTAAGGGGAATTAATATGTGCAAGAATACATTACTTAGGTATTATAAGCATAGAGTATGGGACCTGTTTGATGACTTTCAAGCCTTCAATATTCAAGCTATATCAATAAATCAAAACAAGTATGTAGATAGGCTAGCTACTATTGGGTCACAATTTTGTATCCCAGATGACATTAGAAGGAAAAAAGTCCAATCACACATCAAGGTAGTTGTGAGACCTTCTATCCCAGACAACCATGACAATTGGCAACTAGTTGAAGATGATAGTAAAATTGTTAGATTATTACAAGAAGAAGCCAAATTTTCATTAAGAAACCAAGACAAACATTTACAATAGTATAATGACCATATTGTGCAGTTGAAGACAAACAAGTTACCTAAAGGATTGGTCACCCTAAAAAATATATTCGGTAGAGATGATGAATTAAGAAAAGAAAACTTTGCTTTGGCAACCAAAGAAAAACATTACATAAATGTAGAGATTACAATTGGTAAGAGTTTAAGGCTAGGTAAAGTTTACATATCTTTAGAGAAACAAGCTTTTATCAACTTATGTTTAAATTTTGTAGATGTCTTTGCATGACAATACAGTGACCTTAAAGTTTTTGATCCAAGTCTAACTCAACATATAATTAAGTTAGAGTATGAGACTAGGCCAATCAGACAAAGACAAAGGCCAATTAATCCAAACTTGGAACCTTTATTAAGAGATGAGCTACATAAGCTCATTGAGTCAAACATAATATTTCCAATTAAGCACTCAACTTTGGTGGTAAACCTTGTTCTAGTATGGAAGAATAATGGTGAAATAAGGATGTGTTGACTTTCGAGACTTGAAAAAAACCTCTCTCAAAGACCACTATCCATTTCCATCAATGAAGCAAATTTTACAGCTAGTTGCAGGTTCAACAAGGTTCTCTTTATTGGATAGTTACAGTGGATATAACTAGATTTTGGTCAAAGAAGAAGACTAATACAAAAAAACCTTCACCATAAAGTGAGGTACATTCACATACAGAAAGATGCCTTTTGATTTATCTAATGATAGAGCCACTTTTTAGAAGGCTATGGACATGGCATTTCAGGGTCTCCTCAACAAGTTTATTCATGATTATTTAAATGACATAACATTATTCTCTAATAGTAAAAATGAAAATATGACTCATCTCAAATAAGTCTTTGAAATATGCAGGGAATTTGGAGTGTCTTTAAAACCAAAAAAGTGCATTTTTTTTTCTGTTCATGAAGGTATGATTATTGGACATGTCATTTCAAAGAATGGTACAAACATAGATCCTAACATGATAGAATCAATTCTTGCACTATCATTACCAAAGCACAAAAAATCCTTGAAAAGATTTCTAGGCAAGATAAAATTCATAGGGAGATACATTTTAAATTTTACTACTTTAGCTAGGCCACTGATAACCATGTTAAAGAAAGGTCAGAGTTTTAGTTGGTCTAAAAAAGGAGTGAGAAGTTTTGAAGAAATCAAGAAAGCTATAGCCGGTGCTCCTACACTCCTGAACCCTAAATTTAACAAATATTTCTTCTTATACAACTATGCTAACAATGACACAATTTCAGGTATCCTCATGTAACATAATAAAGAGACTTTAGAGCAGCCAATATATTTTTTAGTCAAGGATTAGAAGAATATGAAACCAGGTATTATTTTTTTGAGAAGCATGTTCTTTCAGTTATAAGGTCTCTTAAAAAGTTTAGGTATGTAATGTATAAATATAAGATACATTTGATGGTTGCAAATCCAAGTGTCAAAGACTTCCTTTTGAATAAAGATATAAATGACAAGAGAGCTAGTTGGATAACCAAGTCATGGAATATGACATTGAAATCAAAGTCACAAAGTTGGTGAGAGGTAAAGGACTTTGTGAACATCTAGCCTAGGACTTGTAGGAGTCTAATAAATAGGTTGTGTTGTCAAATGATGAAAAACTTGCGAGTGCTCTAACCTCATCTTCCACTTGGTTCCAAGATATGGTAAGGTATTCATAGAGTGGTGTTTATTATCCTCATCACACTCCTTCAAAGAAGAGATATTTTAGATTGTAGTCAATTCTTTTTCTCCTTATTGATAATGTATTATTTAAAAAGGATATCAATGGTATACTACTAAGATGCATAGAACTAGGTCAAATATGGAGGTTACTTGATCAGTTCCATAATGGACATGGTGGAGGACATTACTCAGTAAGAATCACAACCCCAAAAGATCATGAGAGGTGGTTATTACTGGCTAAGTTTATTTGGTGATTGCCATTCATGGATCAATAAATGTAGATAGTGTGTCATGTTTTTTGGAAAGGTGAGGCTTAAAACCTTACCTTTCCAAGTTAACCAACCATTTATCTAATGGGGATTATAATTTATTGGTGTTATCAACCCCCCATCAAGCTCAAGACACAAGTAGATCCTGACTGTCACAAATTATTTTACCAGATGGACAAAAGTAGTAGCATTAAAGGAAGCCAATGAAACCAGTGTTTTGGAATTATATGAAGGTTTGCTTACTAGATTTGGGGTCCCTTCAACTTTTACTTTTGATAATGCTATGGCTTTTTTAGGATTTAAGATTAGCTAGTGGGAAGTTCAACATAGTGTTTTCCTTAGTACCTCATCAAACTATTATCCATAAGGCAATGACCTTGCTTAGTCTACCAACAGGAATTTGTTGAATATTATCAGGAGTATTTTAGAAGACAATAGAAGATCATGGAATTTTAAATTGAATTCAACTCTATAGGTTGACATAATCATCTATAAGAGGTCAATCGCCAATTCTCCATACAAGCTAGTATATTGTAAGGAAACAAGAATGCCTATTTCTCATGAATTCCCTACTTTAGAATTGATGCATTAGCTTGACCTTTTGAAGACTATGCCAATGGAAATAAGATATACTAAGCTCATGGAGCTAGAAGAAACAAGGCATCAATTGATGTTGGCCATGGAGGCCCATCAAGAAATGACAAAGAGATCTTTTAACAAAGGATCTAGTTCAAGAGCTTTCCAAGAAGGAGATTTGGTCCTTAAGTGGGATGAGGTCAAAGCCAAGCTAGGAAAACACACAAAATTTTATTCTCTATGGAGTGGTCTATATACAATCTCCAATTTTAATCCCCATAATGTTTTTTAGCTTACAAGTATAAATGGTGAAGAGCATCCTATCCTAGTCAATGAGATACATCTCAAGCACTGGTATTAAGGAAAGTTAAGTACCCTATACATAGTTGTTCCTATTTTCTCTAAGTGTTTTCTAACACATTAGTTTCCTTTCTATTTTGTCCCTAATAAGTGCTTATGTTCACATAATTTTTTAGTAGTTAGTTTCCTTTACTTTTTTAGGTTAGTTTCCCTACTCTAATTTGTTTCTTTCCCTATTAGAATTCTTCTATCTTTGTAAATCAAAAGACTGTCTTGCAATCATGTAAATGGTCCATGTATTATCTGTTATGAGTCAGAGTCATGTATATGGTCTAAGTTCTCAAGCATAGTAGACATGCTGCCTAGACAAGTCACCAAATATGTTAACCAAATTTTGGTCTACATACCAAAAAATATGCCTAGTCCAAGAGTTCAGTGGAAGGAGCAGGATTTTATTTTCTATAGTTGCAAAGAGCAGGTATCTAAACAATTTTTCATAGTGTCTAAGCCTTCAAGGATCAATAAAAATTTCAAGTGCATTTCAAGGAAAAGCTAAGTACAAAACTCCTTTTGGGCCAAGTATTTACTATCAGGATCCTACTCCAATAAGAGTATATATGATTACCTCTTGTATTAGCAACTAAACATGAAATTTAACTAGAATGATAAGTAACTAGAAATATGAAACAACACAGGATATGAGAGACAATACACAATTGTATTAATAATCATCCAGAAGAAAATACAATAAAGAAGATGCCACTTCTTCTACACACCTTTTAGAAGCTTCCCACACCTCAAGTGTTCACCAATAATTATCCTCCAACAGTTCACTCTCTCATCACGGTCACAACAATCAACTCCAATATAGAGTTGGTGTTCACCTCCACCAGTCAGTAACAACGCTGCCAGTACACCGAGTACACAACTATGCTCCAAGTAGATCTCCCTTTCCTTGCTGCCACCTGCAAATCAACAGACCTTACTTACCATGTAGATGTCTCCACACCTTGAAGAACCCTTGTCCTTGCCTCACCAAGTCCTTATGATTATTCAACCAGTACCCCAGTGGATCTTCTACCAGAACTTGCACACCTACAACTCTCCAAGATCATACACACTCAGCACCCCTTTGGAACTAGGAGGAACACACCTTGCTCTCTTCCCTCTGAAGGAGCTAATATTTGCTCTCTTACTCTCTAGCACACTTTTACAATACAACCCATGAGTCTATTATATAGATCTCATGCATACAATAATTAGACCCTAATTACAATAATTAGACATGCAACTCAAGACTATAATTAGCCTCTTAACATGCAAACACTCGGTTCGTTAACAAACTATTCATCAACTCACAGTTTTAGAACCGCACAGGTGACTAACGTCGGTCCCTGTCTGCCTAGAGGTGACTGACGTCGACCGATCCTGACCGATGTCAGCAGCTTCTTGTCTCTCCCCTGACCGACGTCAGTTGGCCTGACAGACACTGGTGTCTGCGACACTTCAGCAATTCCACCTGTTCACATCCTGGTGAAGCTTTTAACTCCACAACCTAACATTTTACTTGAATTCTTTCAGACCTTTCATTTGACTAAATGTTAATTCTTTTAGGCTTTCCTTTTCTAAGCTAATTTATTTTGGGACCCCTTTTTTAGCTAACTATTGAATTCTCTCAGACATAATGTCTGAGAAAGTTTACAAAGACCTAATCCTTTTGGAAAAAATGTCTGAAGCAAAAGACAAAGAACTTTTTATTTTGCAAAAATTATTCAAACAATTTTCTTGAAGGATAATACTTCAATGAAATGGTCTTATACATTTTTTTCAAAGGACTTTTTTCTTGGGAAAGTGAACCATACAGAAGTTTCGAAGGGTCATTCCTCGATAAAGTGGTCCATTTTAAAAAGTCTCAAAGGATCTTTCTATAGTAAGGTGCCCTATAAAATTTTATCGAAGGGTCATTTCTCAGGGTAATAATCCAATTCTAGGTTCTCAAAGGATAAGTCTTTGAGAAAGGTGTCCTAATTTTTTTTTTGAAAGATATCATTTTCAACTAAATGGCCAAAACATTTTCCTGAAGGGTATTTTTCTCGAGAAAGTGAATCCTAAAAAAGTCTTGAAAGGTCAGTTTTCAATGCAAAATGCCCTATACAATTTTCTCAAAGGGTCATTTCTCAGGAAAATGGTCCAGTTCAAGGTTTCCTAAGGGTTATTTCAAAAAAGGTGCCCCAAACAAAAGTTTAGGATGGCCATGTAAGATGATCATTATTTTTCAAATATGTAATGATGTCTACACAAACATCACATACGTTCATGCAAAAATCAAAGTTAAGGCTATAATAAATAACCATTTGTATTCAAATGGGTTCAAGATCGATGGTTCATGTTCAATCCAAGGAAAGATTTGACAACACACATCATGTCAAGAAGTTAATAAGATGTTTGCAAAATTGTCAAATTCAGACCATGATAAGTAACTATTTGGGTTTAAAAGGTCCTTAAAAGGTTTTATGTTGGTAGAGATCTAATGGTCTGTGGGAGCCCTCATAATAACACATGAGATCTATGATTAGTGTTGCAGTCAAAAAGGTCAAAATGTCCCTAGGTTAAAACCTATAAATATCTACAAGCTGGACATGATCCAATGGTGCAAGATCATTAAGTTGATATCCAATGGTGCACATTCACTGACAAAAAGATGGGTCCAAGCTAAATCAATGATCAACATGAGCTCATACATCTTGATCTAATGGAGCACAAGAACTGACATGAAAGTGGAGCTAGGGAGATCTAAAGGCTTGCATTTAATCAAGAATTTAGATCTAATAGTGAGTGAAGGTCAAAGGGTCAAAGGATCCAAAGAGAAAATGTGTGCATGATAAGTGGAAAAAGCATGTTCAGTTGGTAGAAGATTAATGACTTATGGGCATCCATACACAGGTAGATCAACAAAGTGAGGCAAAGTCAATAAGTCATTGTATCGATAGAAATAATGAGCATAAAGATAGTTGGGCACTATGTAGATAATCCAAGTTAACTATCGACAACCAATAAGCAAAATCAAGCTTAGGATATTTTTGAAAAAAGTCAAAAAGGTTATTCAGGACCCAAATAAACCAAATATCAAGGAATTGAGCTCAAAGGTAGACTAGGGTTAAACCAAGGCCATATTTTAGAGACCAATCATTGCCATTAAAATATCCATATAGGTAAGATATATCTTTTAGATCTAATACAAAAGTTAAAGATATTGTGACTGTATGAAAACTAATGGTCTAAGATTGGTTTTCACATATAGTGGACTGTGTCTCACCTCATTATGGTTCACATTTTTAGGTTCCAATGGATACCTAATGCAAATGTGGCACATTTTAGCTAGTTCCAAGACATGATTCTTGTCAGTAGATCAAGTAAATAATGACATGATTTTAAGAAAATATCTGACAATTCGATAAGGGCAATGGATATTTAATTTTTTTACAGAGTTGGTTCTTTGTTGATAAGATCTGAGTCAACATCCTCGAAAGTGCTTCTCCATCAAAAATAGTTGAGCCTTTTTTCAATGCACAACTCTCTCTCTCTCTCTCTCTCTCTCTCTCTCTCTCTCTCTCTCTCTCTCTCTCTCTCTCTCTCTCTCTCTCTCTCTCTCTCTTCTATAAGAACATGCTTCTAAGCCTTGAAATTGATCCTTCTATCCCTCTTTTTTGTATGACCACACACTCCCAAAAATTGTACAATGATGTCTTTTGATGCAATACAGATTGAATTCTATTCTTTTCTAAGCCATATTGAAGTGTGTTCTATGAATTATTACAATATTGTTAAGTGAATGTATGTTCCTTACTTATGTTTGAGTTTCTCACCTTCAAGAAGTGCTTAATAGTTCTCATAGGTCATTGCAAGTGTAATTTACAATTTATTGTCTAGTTTGAAAGTGGATATCTGCCCTCTCTTTTTAATTTGGTAAATGATTAATGCCTTGTTCTAATATATTTATTCAAGATTGATGTTTTTTGGTCTAAAAAAATGTCTCATAGTGCGTTTTGGGTGAATTGGAGTGATCAACTCATTGGTGCATCACCGATTTTACATGTTTTATAAGTTATTGTCAAAATCTCTTTCCCTTTTCCAAGCAAGTACTAGTTTAGGTTTAGTTTAGGTGATGAATATAGAAAGATGCTAACCTTCTCCATAGGTCTAATCTATTATTAGCATACCCACAACCTAGGATCAGTCCCATGTTAGACTAGATTTGAGTAGGAAGATTTGAATAATTCCCTTACTCAGACAAGGTACAAATCCAGAACCCTAATAATACTTAAGCACCTCATGGTCCATGAAGAAGATGAATGGTGTCACCAACAAGTATTTCCTAAATTTTTTTAGGGTGTAGACTATGGCCAGTGCCTCATGTTCAGTTGTTGTATAGTTCTATTCTACTTGGGTCAATTTTATGCTTGCAAAGGATATGGGATGATCCATTTTGCCTTCACCAGGTTATGCCAAAAAGGCACCAATTATAAAACCATAAGTGTTGACATGGACATGGAAGGGGGTAATCCAGTTAATAAATTTTAGAATAGGCAGATGATCCTCTTATGTTGCACCCCAATAGAATGGGTCATATTTGTGAAAGAACTCCTCTAATGATACCACAATATTTGCATAGATCCTTATGAAATTTCTATAATATCCATAATGGCCAAGAAAGGAATGAACATATCTATATGTGGAAGGGGTCTAGAGATAAATGATTATTACAATCTTCATTGGATCGATAAACATACCCTCTTTACAGATGATGTGCCTGAGCAAGGTGTTAAAAGGTGTTGTGAAGATGCACTTCTTGAGGTTTAAGGATATTTGTAACTATAGACACCTATCAAACATGAGGTTCAAGTTGTCATAATGGTCTTTCAAAAGACCATACATAGTCCAATCATCAAGGTACACCTAGAGAAACTTGTGAATAAAATCCCTAAATGCAGTGATGACCACTTTGGAGAATATAGCTAGCCCGTTCTTAAGCCCAAAGGGCATCATGTTATAGGTGAAATAACCCCATTCATTTTCAAAGGTTGTTTTAGTCCTATCCTCCTCTTCAATTTGGACTTTATGGTATCCTAAAAAACCATCAATGAAAGTATAGATTTTACATCCTACAATGCGATCCAAGACTTCGTCAATGAATGGAGTCAAGAAGGGGTCATTGATGTAAGTAATGTTTAAAAATTGATAATAAATGAAAATGTGGATGCACTCATCATTATTAATGATAATAACCATGGGGCTCACCAATTATGACTCTTGCATCGGGTAGATTACTGTTATGGCTAGTGTATTATCAATCTTTGTTTTAACCTTGGTGCAAAGATTGTAGTTCATCCTATAGGGGTGCTTATTGATAGGTCTCACATTATCCACTAGAAGTATGATAATTTTTAATATGGATGGGTGGGTGACCTTCATGTCTCAATAATTATTTGGAAATAAATCTTGAAACTCCTTTAGGAGATCTATAATTCACACTAACTTTACATTAGACCAATATGCACGTAGATTGGCCACCTTAGGTTCACCCTCTGAGCTGATGCCTACTTAGGTGGTTTTGAGTGGTGCATGATAGGGCTCCTTTATATCTTGATGTGTGTCCTCATCTTGCCTATTCCCCTCAGTTATTTTGATGTGAAGATGAGTAGGGTCTTCCTCATCAGGGAACTATCATCTAGTTAGCACACAAACTTCCTCTTTCTTGTCCAGGACATCCAATTGTGCATATTCTATGTATATATATCTTCATCACTCGAGTCACTATTGAGTGCCTATTCCTAAAAAAAATTTAGGAGCACTAATATTTTCTCTTCAAAAATATCTTTTAGGTGCTCCTTTAAGATTGCAGTGTCCTCAAACATTACCCTTCGAATTACTTATAATGGATCGATCAATTCTAGATTATATGAGGAAAAAGAGGAGTGCACAAATTTATCCTTCAGTATATCCCAATTGGATATCTTGTGATACATTTTATTAACCATATACCAAGCTCATGCCCACATCTTCAAGGTTTTGTAGGTGTGTGCCCACATGTTCCTTCGGGTATTTTCATCACAATCAATCCATGTTTATTCGTACAAGCGTATATGCATTATTGGATCTATATCCCTAGAGTATGCATAAATGTATAGGTCGTCATTAATTTTTAAAAATCTAGTGCAGATGGCTGGTTTTACATATTGCCAAGTTGGCAAGTTAAGTCTCTATGTTTCCCACCAATGAATGAAAATGCTTCTCAAAGTATACACTACTATACCCATTCTATCTATCTCCTTTGGGATGCATGACTCGAGGTCATAGATGCATTATTCCATAGGATTTCTCCCTTTGTATCTCAAGAGGATGATAAGTTTACGTTTACTCAAGTGAAATGTTTTCTTCCCTTTATTTATGTTACAAGAGACCTATCTCTTTGATGTGCTATCAATTTGAACCCATCCAGTCCTCATAGGTTTTGGAACCTTCATGATCACTAAGAGACACCTCTAACCAGTCATCTCATAAGCTTCTTCAACCCATCAGTCACAAGCAACATTAGTGGTATCCGAGGTCAACTATCCATACTACAAAGAAAGCACTCCTTGGTCATTGGGGTTGAGAGTCTCAGTGCCTAGCACCGTGATGTTGTAGATATGGTTGATCTCATCCTCCAAATCAACACTTTCTACATAGGGGGTCCTTGTTCACTTGAGAGGGGGATCACTACCCTCTTGCCATTTTTAAAGGTCATAGAGCCTTTATTAAAGTGCATATCAACATTATTCATGTAGTACCATGGCTTTCTTAGGAATGATAGATAATTATCTTATTTAACTAAATTGATTACCTCAAAGTCAGCATGTAACTTAGTGCCTATGATATCTATAATGGTGCTTTTTAGAATCCCGATTGGTTGCATCCTAAATTTATTGGCCATGAAAATTATGTAAGGGGAAGGCCTCAAGGATGGCCTACCCATCTTATCCCATGCATTCTTTGTCAAGATATTAACCTCGATGCTTATGTCCACAGGACTTCGCATACAGACCATCCATCAATGATGGCATTCACCAAGAGTTATTAATCATACTCCACATTCTGGGTATGCCTGACTTATCATGCCCTTTCCATGCATGGTGTAAGAACTTCAACTGGATTCTTCCCTACATGCTCTAAAAGCAAGTTCTTTAATAGGGGAAACATCCCTTCTATTTGTAAGAGGTGCAAGATCTGCATTAGCTCTTGTACATCACCCTCTTAACCATCTTGCTTCTTGTGAAAGGTAGAAGGTTACACCTCTAGGTCTTCCACCAGTTGGAGATCTCCTTGTAGGTTTTGAATCACACTCATATCCCAATACAATACATATTTCTAGCATGCAGGGTCTGGGTAAGGCATAACTTTGGGTGTAGGCCACACTATGCACTCAATACAATGCTATTCCCCATATTCAAGGTAAAAATATGGTACTGGCATAACTAGCGAATGAGTGGTGAATCTACTGCAAGTATTTACCTATACTTTGATTGGTTTTGTGTGGGTCAGTTATGCCTTCAAAGTCCACTTCTCCACTTTAGGCTCATGTTTGATCATTCCTGAACCCTTATTTGCACCAAGCTTGCCTTGGGTCAATTTCTTGTACAAAATGGGGCATTCCTCAATGATATGTATTCCTCGACAATACCCACACGTTGGATGTATAGGGCAATCACATTGATAGTGCTTGGTCAAACTGCACTTATAACATGATCATGATGGGAATATTCCTCCACTGCATCCTCCACTTTGCCCTCTCATTTTGGTGCCTCTTTGCATTTCATAACCTACATTATATTGGCCATAGCCTTCATTTCCTTGTTTAGCTTTCCCCCTTATTACTATAGTGCCTTACTATGCTCCTCTTTATATGTTCTCATGCATCTCATCAATCATTCGACAGGTAGTTGTGGTATGAGTGTAAACATTGCATAATTGACAATAGATGGTTGTGTTAACTTGACTAACACATTGCAACAAAGGGAATTTTTGAACATCATGCACCTCGTGATAACTATTATAGCTTAAAATCAATGTTCACACATTCCTTTGAGGGAAATTATTCATGTTATGGCCTTTCATTTCACAATTGATGCATCATAACTCACTTCGAGCATCTTACGATGAACTAACAGTAAGTTTTTGGAGTTGGATGGCTATAGATGTAATTTGTGCCTCCATGAATGGGTTGATTCTACTTCCTCAGGGAAGGAGTATATTGACATGAAAAACTCAAGTATATAATTATATAGTGGTCCTTGCCATCATTCATCTACTTCTCTAGTCCAAGTGGTATCTAGGTTCTCAAGCCTCTCTAGGCGCTCTTTCATCCACTCAAATCACTGTCCACAGCTTCGAATTCTATGGGTTGCATAGGCAACCAACCATCGATACACATGCTGAAGTAGTTTGTAAAATAAGACTTAATATAGAGCATAAAAGAGGTTATTATAGACCTACTTCCTCAGCTTTTGTCCTTTACAGGATGGATGCTTTAGTGTAAATCTATTTTCCACCTATTCCAACTAGTGCTCAATGTTCTTGAGGGAGAGTTAAAGAATTATTTTATCACAAAATTGTAGCAACAAAATTCAACACGTGTCCTAAAAATAGAACTAAAATGTTGTAGTTTAATTGGGGTCTCAATTCATCTACTCTATCACGAACTGATCTAATTTTTCCAAGTCAGTTCTTAACTTGTTATAACTAGGTGCAAACATAAAATAATCTTGTAATGCTCAACATTTATCACTCGACTATGCTGGCATCAATTAACATAAGGTGCAAGCCTTATGCGCTCACTTGAAGCACAAAAAAGAAAGAATCAAGGTCCACGTTGGGCTAGTTGTTCCATGGTGTAACTCATTCTTCATAGGACTTGGTCATTATAACAACAACGTTGGTAGGTTCATAGGTGCAAGCCATTTTTGGATGGTCTATAGGTGAAGAGTTAGTTTGGGGAACTACTTTTGGTCATAAGGACACAAGCATATATTGGGTTGGTTCTATTCTATCAAGGGCACAAGATTTTACTTAAAAAGCTTAGAATCATCTAGTTCTTGATGGGTTTAATGAAATTGCCTCATATCAAGATTCCATGCTTAGGCTAACACTCTAGATAAGGGTATCAAAGTTTGGGTGCATGATGTTTCTTATACTTAGGCTAATCCATAGGATATGTTAACATCATCACTTACACAAAGACACCTTTAACTATCTAAATTAGGAGCTTACTTAGACTTAGCATTCATATATTAAGACTAACCTTTATAACTATTGCAAACATTACATAATTCAATAATGAATTGAAAGACATTCAATCAAAGGACACCATGTATTACGGTAAGTAATCTTCTTTATTTTATTAATGCTCCAAATATAGAGTACATTTCATATTGTGAAGAATAAAGTAAATGCTTGTTTAAAACTACTAATGGCTTAGAGGCTCACATGTGAGCTTAGGTACTACAATATGGAGCCTCAAAGGCATCCATGTTATACCTAACACTAATGGTGGCTCTAGCAGTCTAGTTCAATTTCTCTAGAGCTTCATTGTATCAACTCGCATCTCTTTACTCACTATATTGAGCTTAGCTTTATAACATATAAGAGCATCTTTGTGCTAGGGTGGAGGGTGTATGTTGGGTGCTAAACTAGAGCCTTGGTTGATCATTCCACTAGCTCTATCACCTTGTGCCCTTGACACTATGATCACCATGTGCAACCACTCAAGAAGATGTCCTAAAAAACTAGGCACCAAGTAACCACCTACCAGTTGGTGCTAGGTTTGCAATGATTCTTGTAGCTGGTGAAAAAAATACCAAAAGGGTAATCATACTAGTGATTACCTTGTACTGAGATGTCTATTGAGTTGGTATGGATCCATACTCAAATGAAAAAGGGGCCCAACAATTAGGGAATAATCATAAATAAGGTTTGATAATAAAATATGTAGGCTTAAATTATAAAACCCTAGAAAGATGACACCTTAATGAATATCTAGGTCTGAAGGTGAAAAAATTATTTGTGTATAAAAATCAAAATTAGATCATCGGAGCTCTACATGAGAGGAAACTTGTTTGGATGGATTTTTTTAGGGTTTTTATGTCATCCTTACTATTTGATTGCTTATGGCTCCTATCTTTCATACCAATTTTATGGGATTTTATAGGATAATTATGCATTTATTATTATTGGCACACCACCCTTTGGGCATCCTCTTACTTTATAATGGCCTATGCCCTATCTTTTGCAACTGTTATTACAGGTAGCAAGAAGGATGTCACCCAAGTGAGCGAAAACATTTGTGTTAAATATATATGATGAGGTAATACCTCTGCCCCTCCTTCTTAGCTTGAGTTATGTTAAAATCTTAATGCCATTGATAGTGTTTTCAAATGGTATGAAAATAATTCACTTATTGCTTATTTTTTGGTCGAACCCATTTAGATGAGTCCTTTAATGCCTAGTTTTAGCACTAGTGGGAGCCCTTAACATTCATGTAATTGGTGTCCAAAACCTTAGTAAAGGTTTATTTATATTATTATTTAAGGATCCATGTGAGGTCCAAGCCTTGCTTACAAAGTCGAGTTGTTGATTGCTGGAAAACACTATTGGTAGAGGTTCCTAGAAAGACCCATTAAAACATGCTAAGGATTTGATTGTGTGAGTTTCAATTACAGATTTAGATAGACAGGGATATGGAAATTTGATTCATTCATTATTAGTGAATATTCATATAAATGTAGGTTATCAAAACAAAACATACATATTTTATATTAATCACATGGATTTAAACAAAACAAAGAAAGAAATGCACATAGAACAACACACAAAAAATTCAATGAAATCATAAAATGATCTCTATTATCTCATAAATCAGAACTCTTTTCCTTTACAACTTTTCAATATTTATAGAGCTTCAAGACTACTTTGTCACTTCACATTCCTACCCTTTCAATTCTATCTGAAGAGGTATTTTCATCTTTTTATAGGCTTTTGATATATAAATATGTGCTGAATACATAAAAATATTATACATAAGTTATACATCCAACACTTTTCATTCATTCATATTCTATGATTTTATACTTACAAGTCTACTACCAACACTTTCCTATACTTAAATAGTTGTCTTGTCTTGAGATAAACTCACAAGAAGTGCATTGAAGTTTGGAGTTAGTGGAGTTGTATGTGTTGCACTAAAGGGTTGGTCCAACAAAAAAACTTATGGTTATCACTCGAAGTGTCATTTATTGGTTTTCACCTCTTGTGCACTAATTAGCTTCCCTTTTGGGTTTTTAACTAAATAGTGTACCAATCTACCACCCTTTTTAGGTTTTCAATAGATTGGTGTAACTAAGAAGCTGCCCTTTACAGTTTTTCAACCTTATTGGATATGCTTCTATAGATAATGGCCTTCCCTACTTATACATTATTCAAAACTAAATTTTTTAGGACTTGCAGTACCTACAGAGATAAAAGAGGCATTAAATGCACAACTAGAGATGATTTAGGCTATAAAGATGGTGGTTCTATTGGATCCATTTCAAAATATGTTACTATTGAAGCCATTTCACATGATGATGTGGCTATAGAGTCAGATGGTGGAGGTATTTGATATGGTTGATGTTCTTATTGATCTATTTTTTCCACTTTTTTTTTTTTTTTTTAATGGGTTGATGGAGAATGTTTGGGTTCATTAGAGACATCCAACATAAAATTTAAAAATGTTAGGGTTCATTAGAGACACCAAAGAAAAAATATAAAATGTAAGGGCTAATGGAAAATTGGTTGGGTGCTAAAGTTAAGCCCCCACTAGTAAGAATTAAGATTTAAACCCCTCTTATATGACCACGCCATATAACCAAGGGGATAGTACATTTTGTGTGTGCTCATCCCTTCCAAACTAGATCCAAATTTTAAATAAATAATTATATTTTTCACCTAATTAAATTTGATGGTTTCCTAGACGTCAGAATGTGTAAAGAGGGCAGTCAAATTTTTTGAGAGTTATTGGCACTACCATTAGATTTTGTTGGGTGTGTTTGCAGAGGTTGCCTATTTTGAGGAGTATATTGGCATAATTGTTGGGGTTTGCAAGTGTTGTGAGTAAAAGCATTAGGTTTTGTGTGAGGTCTGCAAGCAGGTGTTGCAAGTATAAGTGTTGGGTTATGTAAGGTTTGAATGTTCATCAAGGTTGAAATGTACACCCAGACCTATTTTATCACTGTCAAGAGGTTAACCAAGATAATAAACTGTCAAAACTACATCCAAGGGTTCATAACTCTATTAAAATTAGAAAACCCAAAAATCTATAGATTTGGTTGGCTTCTCCAAAAACTAGCAAATAACTATTTGAGAACTCAAAAAACCCAAAAAACCCTTAAAATGTGTGAAATCATCAAAAAAGCCATGAAACGCTAAAAATGGCTAAAAATTACTATCACAAATTTAGGTTGTGTTTACAATCAATTTTAGGATTCTTAAGCCTTTCTTATTTGATGGCACTATCTATTTTTTGATTGGAGGCTTTAGCTGTATAGTGCGCACAAATTTTCATGAAATCCCACCAAACTTATGAAATCACTAAAAATTAAGAAAACCAACAAGAATGATAGTAGGAAAGATCTCACCAAAGATTTTAAAAATGAAAAAATAGTCATCAGATCATAGCTATTATACTATGTCAAATCACTCCAAGATATATGAATGTCACAAATTACATGAAAACCCTAGGATTAAGTGAGAGAAATGCAAAGCAAAAACAAGCTTCATATTAGATCATTGATATAATAGCACAAAAAATACAAAGGAGGTATATTATATAGTGAGATATTAGGTTAGCAAAAATGTAACAACTCAATTCACTATTATAAAACTCATTAAGCATATTTCTCCTAATGACCTTAACAACCCTAAATAAGTTGACTAATAACAATCTAGGTAAAATCGAAAGCAGGAAAAAACCTACACTAATATTATTTTGACTTAAATACAAATTTTCAAGCCTTAAAAAACACACCCACATACCTAAATCACCACAAAAATTCATGAAATGAATTTCCTTCACTTACTAAATGAATTTTGAGTTATGAACACTTCAAAATGACCTACCACATGCTTAGAAATTATTTTCTTAAGTTATAACAGTCCTAAAATGTTTTCATATATTTTAACAAATAATTAGATAGATTTTCATCTCTTTAATTCAAATTCCAATAAAGGAACTATCCTAAGATTTTTTTTCCATCACCATGTACATGGAAAATTGATCTCAAATGTGGGTTTGTATTCTGGAGTGGTTGTCCCAAACATTCCAATTTTTATTTGCTACTGCTCAAAATTTATCATTCTCTATATTTTTCTAATAACCTTGGACGTTCCTTAGATTCTCCAAATAATGGAATATGAATGATAATTATTTTTAAAAAAAGAAGTTTTTTAGAGCATTTTAGAAGGGTTTTCTTATATTTGAAACTCTTAATATGCGCTATCTTGTTCAAAACAAATATTACCACATCATATCTTTGTAAAACATGATAAATCTATATGATTTATTTTGGTTAAGGTGGTTTGAGGACTTCCAACCAAAACTTTGTACATGTAAAATGTTTAGAAAAATATTTACATAAATAAATGAAACCAAAAAATTAAATAATTAATTTTATTTTTAACAATACAAAATTAATTGAGAGTGTTATTACTCCTACATTAAAGATTGAGAATGTTAAATATGCCAATTTTGTTTTAGCAATTATTGATCCTCAATGAATCCTCTTCACATACACCCTTCTTTTTAAAGTGTCAAGGTTTAATTTTCTATTTTATGGGATTTAAATATTATAAAGACATTAGAAGGATCCAAGGTTGGTTGCACATACATTCCTTCATAATTTATTCAAACCTTTCATAATTTCAAAATTTCCCAACTAGTTATCTCTTCTTAAGAAGAGGATAATTTGAAGTGTGCTAAAAGAATACTTAATAAATAATGGTTATATCCAACTTATTTCCATTTACTTGGTTGAGAATAGAAGGATTTAAATATTACAAAGATATTAGAAGGATCCAAGGTTGGTTGCACATACATTCCTTCATAATTTATTCAAGCCTTCCATAATTTCCAAATTTCCCAACTAGTTCTCTCTTCTTAAGAAGAGGATAATTTGAGGTGTGCTAAAAGAATACTTAATAAATAATGGTTATATACAACTTATTTCTAATAAGGAACTTCCTAATTGCCCTTAAAATAAAGTGTGGTGCTTTGTTAGCCTCCCTAAGGCTAGTATTTTATATGGATCATTATGAAGAGAAAGCACATTATTTGGGATGAACTTATAATGTTTGGGTTCCATGGTCCTTCAAGGTGTGTACTTTGTAACTCAAAAATTGAATATTTGGATCACTTTTTCCTTCTTTGTCTTTTCTTTTTGAGAATTTAGATGTAGCTTTTTTTAGAAGGATGGATATAAATTCAAATTGTCTAAGGAATATGCATGATATATCAATTGGTTGGGAAGATGGGATGGTGATCACATCTATAATATTTGGTTGATGTCTTCTTCCTTTATTCCATAAAAGGAGAGAACCAATAGATTTTCCATAATATATATAAAAGATCATTTCTTAGTAAAATTAAAAGTCTTATCTTGATAATTATTTAAATCTAAAGTACTTTTTTCTAAGAAGAAAATTGTAATGGAAAAATATATTAGTTAAAAATGGAATATTTTACAGAAAGATATTAAGTTTAATGGGAATTTTGTGAATTATAAAAAAGAAGCAATTTAAAAGGATTCAACCTTTAATTATTTTAAATTTATTTTTATAGGGTTTTAAAATGGAACCTTAATATATTTGATACAAGATGGATAATTAGGAAACAACAAGGTAAAGTGGTCACTTTCTTTGTTACAAATATTCCAAAGGCTACCAAATAAAACTATTGAATCTTTAGCTCTAGTCAAGGGTATGAAATTGGCCATTGAGAATAGCATTCACATGTTAGATGTTGAGGGTGACTCTATGATTATCATTAATATTTTCAATAATAAAAGAGAATAAAATGAAGAATTCATAATTTCATATTAAGATATTGTGGTTTGTTACTAATGATGTTTCTATCTAATTTTATAGAAAATGGTGTGAGCTTGCACAAAAGACTTCCTTGATTTTATTCAATACAAGAGATTACATATATAGGCCTAATTAACTCTTACAATAGTGGAGTTTAAGCTCATCACAATCCATATTAAAACTCAATATTTCCTACCTCTATGATGAGTTGTATTAACAACTCATACACACATATAATATTCTAACACATTATGACATACTAATATAATATCTAACTTCTCCCTTAGTGCAAACATAGGAAGAGGAACCAAAACACACGAGCTAGAAAGAGACATATATGTCAACAAATACACATAATCAATGTACTACTCATGACAACTATTACTTGTGATCACCTACATATATGAACATGACTATGCATGCTTTCACTTCTTGTGAGTGTTGAGATTTTCACCAGTAAATCACTTACAACTCTTGTGATAACTTATATACACAAACAATTTTTTCTATGATTTCAATTCCAATGAGTGTTGGGATTATCACTAGCCTATCACTTATGAAGTAATTAATAGGGAATACATAGTAGACAATCTCTTCTCTTAAAAAATGTTTACAATTTTATTTTTATCACACATATATAAAAGAATGAAGATTGTAGAAGTGAAAGAGGAGGTTTTGGAGCCATATGGAGCACTAGATGTCTACAAGATTTTAGGGTTTCCTCCACATTTGTCACACTATCGATCTACCATAGATCTAGTTAGGAGTAATTAAATTTTGACAATGCATTTATTGTGTAGAGTTAGGTTGGCACTCTATCCTTTGGGTGAGACTACATGCCCTTTATTACATGGTCACTGCCATCATTTTTGCATCAATTGATCTAGGGATAGTTGGTGGGAGATTGAGAAATAATGGCACCAAAATAAGCTTGGAAGTTTGCTCTGAAGGTCTACCATGAAGTATTGGTTCTGAATCAGACACCCCTTCATTTGATGTTTTTATGGATTTACTAGGGGTTGATAAAGCTTGTAACTATTTTGAAAATTTTACCCTAGTTGCTTATTTAGTGGGTCAAGTCCCTCCAGAGAGCTTGTTAAAGTAGTGGATCCATAACCATTGGTAAGGCCATGGTGTGAAACTGGAAGGATTCTAAAACCTTGCCAAGGGTTTCTTCTTGTTTTGCTTCACCAACCTCAAACACTACAAACCTATTGTTAGCCATGGACCCTAGTTTATCTGCAACACACTAGTTGTTTTCTCTTATTAGATGTGAGACTTTCAAGTCTCTGAACAAGGCAAACTTAACATTCTAATTTGGATAGAATTTTTGGGCTTACTTGTTACTTTGTGTAACTTTTTTGACTAGCTTATTAAAACTCTAGGGCATTTCATTTTCCATGAACAACTAAAGTTCCACACAACACATCTTTAGAGAGGGGTTTTTGTAGAAATAGACCCAACCAAAAATTTTAAGGAGTCCATTGAGATACAAGTGGGAAATAATTGTTTCACACAACGTGTGTTATATATTAACCTCTTGAACACTTGTTTTTGGTACCAAGATTCAAACCGTATGATTAGAGAATGCCATTTAATGGTCCCCACTCCTGTTCCTCAATAAAAAAGTGGGTCTAACTCAAAACCCTATAATGAGAATTATGATGGGTGGATGACAGTTTCTAATAGGAAAAATAAGTTGGTTCATGGTAATGTCAAACCCTAGCTAATTATTTATCAACCCAAGGGGTATGAACTCCTTTATCTCTTCTAGTAATCCACTTATACCTACACAATTTAAACCCCTACCTCCTATTTCATGTTCACCTCAAGTAGTTTCCCATCTTGTTACATCTCCTGATTTTATGACTCCATCATCACAATGCCCTTTAGGGGTGACTTTTTTAGACTTTGAGATCAATATTATAAATCTAAACCACAAGGCTATTTTTCAGTGCTCACATACTCCCTCACCTTATATGGATGAGGACTATGTGCCAAACAAAAGGCAACATTTCAAGCTAGGAGAGTTTATGCCACCTGAGTCAACATTCAATCAGTTTACAACCTTCTCAGACCTTATAGAGGGAAATTATATGAATCTTGATGTTTCTCAATTTTAGTTCATTCATGGATTGTTAGAGGACTCAGTGATCTCACACTATAAGTATACAGTCATAAATAATTGTCAAAATTTATCCAATATGAAAATTTTCTACATGCAAGAAGTTAATGTTTTTGATTTCTTACTTTAGATTACTTCTCACACTATCTAGCCTGGGGCCCTTTATCAAGCCACCTATCACAAGTGTGACTATGTAGGTATTATCACTCTTTTGGCACCTAATTTTTCTCAAAGATTATTTCTTAGGGTATTGAACCCACCCATTAGGTGTTCTGGACTCTTTTTGACTTTAATAATCACATTATTAGCCTTATCAACCTATATGCATCTAATGATATTGTGGAACGTACCTTGCTCTCGAGATGGATGGTAGATTCTCTCCTAGATGCCCACTAGATCCTATGTGGTGACTTCAACATGGTTGAGTATACTAAAGACAATAAGGACATCTCCCCATGTGATGGTGTGTAGGGGAGCAAGAGGCATGGTTTTACATGCATAGAAAACTCACGGTTTTTTATACCAACCACTATCGGAGGAGAGAATCAAATTCTCCTTAGTTCACCTGGTCTAGTTTTTGCTAGGGAGAAAATAGAGTTTTTAAGCATCTTGATCATGCTCTACTAGCAAAAAAGGACCTTTTGTTTTTTGCTTTTATGCATGATCGACCTGTAGTTGTGATCTGAGACACTTTGTTATTTGATCGTCACCCTATCTTATTTTATTTTGAATGGAGTACCCCTCACATTAAATCTCCAAATTTACATTTTTACCTCAATACTTCCAATTTCGAACATGAGCAAATTGTTGGGCATATCATTTAAATTTAGAACCTGGTTCCCAAACCCAATGGGGATACTAGTTGGATTGATTGGTGAGCTAATGGAATTGATCACACCACCATTTTTATTCAAATATATGGAAAAAATTTGTTATCTTTTAATAACATATACATCATGCTACAAATCATGAATACCTTAGGGTTTCACAATCTCTAGAAGCCTCACCTTTTAGCTCTTGTTTACAGGCTCAAGCAGCCATATGGAGACATAAAATCCAATTGACAAAGGCTTACAAGGCCAAATGATCACAACTTAGAGCATGGATGCCTTGGTTGATGAATTCTTCTCTCTTCTAGTCCAAACAAGTTGTAGGCATAATTAAAGCCATTAGACGTGCTTCATCAAAATTTACCAAATTACTTGATATCTTACAATATTTTGTGCATCACTATCATGGTGTGTTTGTAGCCCAGCCCACTTTTCCTACCTGTGAAGTTACTCTCTCTCAATGCCTTGGAGTTGTCCCATGTAAACTCTCTTAAGTGTAGAAAGTTTCTTGCGACAAACCTCTTATTTTAAGTGATCTTAAGGAAGCTATTATGTAGATGGTCACTGACAAAGCACCAAGAATTGATGGGTTTCCTTGTGAGTTCTATTAAAACTTATGGGATAATGTTGGATTTGATCTTCATAAATACTACTATGAAGCTATGTTGTCCAACTCTTTGGGATATTCATTAATCAAGGTAATATCAAGTTCATTCCTAAATATGGAGATCTTGAAGTTATTACCAACTAGAGGCCCATGCCTCTTCTTAATGTATATTACAAATTTATAGATAAAGTTCTAGCTTTCAAAATAAAACACCTTATCCCCTTAATTGTGAGAAGTGAGAAAAATAGGTTTATTCAACATAGATACATTTTGGACAATGTCATTATTGTTTCAAAAGGTATGGAATGGGCCATGATATTTAACCAAAAGGATTTACTCATCAAGATTGATTTTAAGAAAGCATATGATCAAATTAAATGGCCTTTCATTATAGTTATGATTTAAGCTCTTGGTTTCGGCCCCATGTTTGTGCAAACTATTAATATGCTTTTTTAGGATGATAGAGCTTGTATTAATATCAATGGTTCTCAATCTCAACTCTTTGATTTTCACTTATCTATTAGATAGGGTGTCCTTTAGCTCCTTCTCTTTACATTATGGATACAGAGGGCTTCATCTATATATTGGCTAATTATGCTTCTAGGGGTTTGGTGAAGGGTATTTCTCTCTCTAATTCAGACCATCAACTGATTAATGGGCACTTTATCGATGAATCATTATTCACTCTTTAAGAAGAAGAGGAATCTGTTAAACATGTTATGGATTACCTAGACATTTTTTGCCTCACCTCTAGGTCTTCCATCCAATGATAAAAGACCCAATGTTATCACTAGTCCTTCTCTCCCAAACCTCCTTAGTTGGAAGTATACCAATGGCAATGGAATATCCTTGGAGTGTAGTTTAAGTTCTTAGGCATTCCCTTTGATTTCAGAGCCTTGCCCACTAAGTTTTGGTCCTATGTGGTTCAAAGGGTTGAGAATTTTTTTCCTTCTGGATCACCAAACCCTTGATCCTAGCTATAAAGTTTTATATTTGTTCTAAGGTGCTCACTACTAATGTTTAATACTCATCATGTTCGGGCCCTTCTAATGCCTCTTATGCTAATCTTGAAAAACTCTTAAGAGACATTCTATGGGACAATTCTGAGGGTCATCATGGTTTTCACAAAGTCTCTTGGGCCACTTGTTGTCAACCTAAAAAATATGGTGGGATTGCACTCATTAACATTAATATCCAAGGTCTTGCTCTCATCATCAAATGGATTATTAGAAGTCTAGAAGGGGATGAAGTGTAGAAAATATTATTGAGGCATTACATCTCTCAAGGCTGTCCTCTTGGTAGAAAGGCTTGGTAATGGATTGGTTTTTATAGCATTCTCATCACCCTTATTCCTATTAATATTAGGGGGAATTTTACTGCTCAAAGCATTTGTAAGGAATGGGAGAATCTCAAACCTCACCTTATCTGGGTGGGGGAAGGGTTTAGAAGTGGTCTCTCCCTTAATGCCCACTCTCTGTGGTGGTTTCCCATGTTGAATTTCTATAACATTCTTTTTTCCATGGTCCCTTAGATCAAAAGATTGAGTCTATTTTAAAAAGGTGTTCACATAATTAGAAATCTATTATGAAAAATCATTCAGGATTGGCTTCCATAGAATCTTATGAAGGCTAAGT
This sequence comes from Torreya grandis, assembly GCA_037957365.1. Classification (NCBI taxonomy): domain Eukaryota; kingdom Viridiplantae; phylum Streptophyta; class Pinopsida; order Cupressales; family Taxaceae; genus Torreya; species Torreya grandis. The sequence goes on along the minus strand of JARHVA010000589.1, from coordinate 2,038,796 downwards.
TCAAGCTTAATAATGAAGATTCAAAATATTTTTATGAGTTACACAAATCCATACTTGAGGATTATTTACACAAATTTGGTGTTACCTCTCTTATGCTATGGTGGAAAGACTAGTCCTAACCTATAAATACAATGTTTTATGGCTACTCTCCTCATTTGGGGTATAATATTTGCCCCCTCAACATATTAACATGAAAACCCTTAATCATCGATGGAATCTTAGATCCTTTCATCATGTTTGGGCTAGAAGGTTTGATAATATCTAGATGACTTTCATTGAACCTAAAAAATCCCATTTCCTTTGGTGTATTATTAACCAAGGTTTGCATGTGGGTGATTGGCTCAAGCATATAGGGGCCTCAAATCCCATATGCCTTGCCTGTCACCACCTAGAATCCATTAAACACCTCTTTTGGTTTTGCCCTCATGCTTAGTTTGTTTGGAGATGGATTCATACCCTCTTTAAGCCATTTAGGCCTGAAGCATTCAGTTGGAAGATGGCTAACCTAGGAGATTCCACCTTTCTTCCTACAAGATACAACAGATTTTGGCATATTTTTTGTATTGACATTATTTTTTGGATTTAGAAAACTAGAAATAAAGTATGTTTTAATTATGAAGATATGGAAAAAAAGATTTTATATTACTCATAAAGCTGCTATGATATCTAATGTTACCCTCCAGATCTATATTCAAATGGATAAATTTTGACTCGAGCTTCACCATCTACAAATTATCCTAGACCATTCGGGGAATGTTCCTTGTATGGTTAGTTGGAAATCTCTAGATCCCCCCACCACCAATCCCCTCCCTATGGATGTGGTCATGGATGTAGGCATTGAATCTCTCATAAGCAACGTTCTTGAAGCCTTCAGAACTCCTCTCCTCATTCTCATTGCCCATATCCACAATATGGATCTGATAGGGTTAATAAAGATAGTGATAGTGAGGGGGTTGGGGTTCTCCTCTGTAGGACAAGTTCTCTCAGTTTCCTCTTGTCATTTATCTTTCCAAATGGATTATGTAATTAAGTAGTAGGATGACACTGAAAATAACTAGTAGACTGATGGTTGGGATTTTTTATTGGTTGATGAGGACCCCCTACTCAAGGGGGTGTGGAGGGAATTCTCAAGATCCTCTGCCTCCTTTGCCTCCACCTGCTACCATGTTTGTTGTTGCTTCTTAATGGTTTTATTATTGTTTGGGCTTTTGTTTATCCATTTTTTGGTTGATATGCACTTGAGTTAGTTTAACCTTGGTATTTCTAACCTTGAGGTAGCATTTTGTGGATTATACTCTCTTGAGTCTTGTTTTAGCTCCATGTGGTTGTTATTTTAGGATGTGACTTTTCCACCCATGTTTTTTGTATGATTAGCTATGTATTATATCTTATTTTATTGATGAAATTGTGCTATTAAATCAAATAAAATGAATATTGAGGGCTGGGTTTTCACTACAACATTTGTAACTACCATTCCAGATCACTATCAGTCAATTAGGATTAGTACAAGATTATCAACACCACCACTTGGAGAATGATCTTGACTTTATTTAACTTAGTACAGATTTTTTTGCCACTATTACATTGTGCAACCCCTTAGTTAGTAGTAAACTTGAGGTCACTAATGGGACCTACTTCCTCTGTTTCCTCCAACAGAATGTTGCTCACTCAAAAAAATGGATTGTGAAGTTTAATTACATGTTATTTTTTATGACAAAACTACTTTACAAAGTTAATACATTTGACACAAGGATGTCAAGATCGTTCGATAATACATTTATATGCAAATGATATATTTAAAATTTTCAACACTTTTGATAACAAAATAATTTTATTTATACTAACTTATTGACTCGACAAAACTTATAAAATAAGATTATATAATAATATTAGCAAAAAAAATTGATATAAAAATGTAAAAGAATTTTATTATAACTATACCATTAAAAAATTAAATTATATTGACCTAGGAACTAGGAAGAAAAACTTTAAGATTATTTATAAAAATTACAAACATTGGAGACTTAAACAAGAAAACATAAACAACACATACTTATCACCACTAAAACAAACTACAACTATTGACTCCGTTAGAAATATTGAAGACAACTTTTTGTCATCTTACTATTTAGACTCAAATATTAACATCAATTCCTAGACACATATTATTAGCCTTTAATTAAACTACCATGGCAACAACCAATGTTAAAATTTATATCTAGTTGATCATGGCACAAGGTATGCGATGTTTCCCACACAGGTCCTACTCCACTTTCAGACCATCAAATGCACCTAACATTTGAATAGTTTGTAATCAGATTACTCTATAGCTTCATACTGATTTAAAGAGACAACCAACACAGATATGAAGAATATGACACATGTAAATGATCCTAAATAGCTTTTAGAATGCCCTTCTTTTTTTTCTTCATAAGTGCTACCTTCTCTCTACAAACTGATGTGCCTAATTTATACTCATATTCCTCCTTGCCTACTACATCCTCTATAAGTAAATATATTTATCAAATAAAAAATAAAATAATTTTATATTTAATAATAATATACATTCATATATTGTTGATAAGATGTGGGTGAGTTGGTAAAGTGGATTGGATGTTTCCAACTTACCTAGATTCAAGTCTCATTAAACATATAAGATTGGTTATGGTTGTTGATGGTATATTTAAAACTTGTTGACTATAAATTTGGTATTCATGATGATGATTCATCAATTAGAGATCTAGACCCTCATTGTATCTGAAACTAGTTCATAGATCCGATTAAAAATGATTACCAAATCAAAAAAAATACTCCTCTCATATCATATAAGTTTACGCTCATTATATTCATGTTAAAACTCACTTCTTTCTATCTTTATAATAAATTGTATTAACTCCTCATACATACATAAAATAATATTCTAACAAATTATGATGTATCAATATAATATCCAACAATTTCAAGTGTTTACATCAAAATATTTATTAAACCCATAAATTTATTAGCAAACTGTAGAGAAAATAACCTTAAAAATGGAAATGAGATCATTTCTTCTAATTTAAAGTCTTAAGTGGAATTTCAAAATCTTTTTTGATATGTTTATGTGATTTATGCCAAGGTTGATTATATCGCTATAGTGGTAATGATTATTAATGATGGTCTCAAGGAATCTCAATCTTCGTTTTATTACAAACTTATAGTCCCTATTAGTGCTGAAATTTGACACCCATCCCGAATGTTTTTAAGGGTTTAGAATGTATTTTATGGTTTAATTTTATTATAAACCATCACCAAAGACTTTCATTTTTTTTGAACCCCATCAAAAGGACGTGTGCACATGTAATGTCCACATCATTTTCGCTTATAGCCTTATAAGTGGACCTCAATTTTATATTCTTTTTTTGATAATTTTTTAATTTGGATGTCAGTTTGTATTAAAATGTTTTTAATCTATTACCATTGTTCACATACGTGCACCTCCACTATCTAGTTGCTTCCCAATCCATCTACCTCATTTATTTCTTGTTATTGCCTCTAGCTACGTGAGTCATGAGTCCATGACTCTTGACACATCTATCTAACTCATTTATTTCTTTATGCTATTCACTTGCTTCAGACATCTAATGCATTGAATTCTTTTTTCTTTCTCTTTCTACATGTTTTTAGAGTCTTCCAAATGCCATTCTATACTTTGTTTTTATGTTAATCAATTTTGAGAATGCTCTGTTTGGATGTATGAATAAAAGGATAGCAGTGAAGCTTTGCTTGTTTGTATGCAGAACCATGGTGAAGGCGAAAAGAAACCCCCTCTCCACCACTCAAACAACTCTTCTTCTAGCTCTGTAAGTTTTTGTGCATCTCAATGGTCATCTTCTATAATTTAAATTGTATTGTTGTTGTATAGATCAGATGACAACAACATTTATGGCTGAAAATATATTTTTTTCTATTTCTATTTTTATATTATTCCTTGAAAAAACTAGTACTGGTAGACTGTGGACTCAGCTGCTCTACCATGACTTCCTCTATTCCTTCTATGTCAAGGACATTTTTTGATTACTGTGACATCCTCAATACCCTAAGGTGATTCAATATATGAACATATGGGATGTTAGATTTACAAAAAGGAGTAATAAAATTGTGAGGTGAATACAAGAGGGCATAATTATTGATGAATCGATGAAGGATTTAGCTTTTAGAATGCAATGGGTTGGGATTGGATTTTTATGGGGTTGAAGAGAGTCCACATTGAGAATTGGGCAGTAATAATGGAGGGATTTCAGAGCATTTGAAATTAGCATTTTCATAGTTATGCTTCCTGTACCTACATTACCTGATATTAGTAGTTGTAAGTTGGAAGTGGTAGTGAAACTCTTCACAAAATTGTAATAGCCTATGAATTTACAATCATAACTGCTACAAAAGTTGTATGGCCTAACAAAGCTCAACCATGATCAATTTTTTGTTAAAATAATACAAATCTATAGTATTTTGTCATGAATATAGATTGTTTTTTCCTATCAAGAATAATTATTACATTGTAAACTATCTTGCACCAAAAGTTTTTATCTTATTCCAATTTTTATTGTTATCACTTTATTTGATTTTTTAATGCAGACAAATAGACTATCACACACTTGAATCCAAGACACAAGTACTACATTCATAGAGCATGTGTTTTTTCCTCTTCGAGTCATTGCCCTTGTGCATAGGAGAAGACTAAATAGTAAACACCATACTTAGATAGTCGTTGCTAATGATAAGCACTTGGGTGCCATGACTAAGTGTATGGCATAATCGCTGCACAAATTCATTATAATCTTAGGTTTATATTATTGAATTTTGTGGAATTTTTATCCTTATTTTGTAATTAAATTCTGAGAAGATATCCATATTTGTAGATTTTTTATACTTATAGAAAACCCTATAGAAAAAGGGGCTTCTAGCCCATAACAATTGCCAAGCTATAGGGTTTCCACCTACATGTTGTCTGTATCAATTGTAAAATTTCACCTACAGGTCACTTGTAGCAACTACCAAACTATAGACTTTCCACCTACAGGTTTCCCGTAGCAACTGCAGGCTTACACCTATAGGAACCCGCAGCCACTACACAAAACAAACCATTACTATGACAATAAGTTATTGGATTTTAAGGTCTAAAGAGAGATTATAAAAATATATATTGTAGTTAAATATATTTTTTAAATGTTATTAGAAGGTCTAAAAAATAAAGGTAAACCATTATTGAATTTTTAGTTGACATGCAAGGGTGAACATTAAATCTCAACATCATTCCTTGTGATATTTTTTATTTTTTCACATGCAGAAAGAGAATGACATATCCTCTTTAATGATGGATCATTTACTTCAAGGTAGTGTGGCAAAGGAACATGGTTTTTATGATGGCATGTAGTGCTGAGATTTGATGCTCATCCTGAATATTGTTAAGGGTTTGGAATATATTTTATGATTTTATTTTATTATAAACTATCACCAAAGACTTTCAAATTTTTTTGAACCCTGTCAAAAGGATGTGTGCACATGCAATGTCCCCATCATTTTCTCTTAAAGCCTTATAGGTGGACCTCGATTTTATATTCTCTTTTTAATAATTTTGTAATTTGGATGTCAGTTTACATTAAAATGTTTTTAATTTGCTACCATTGTTTACATACATGCACCTCCACTATATAGTTTCCTCCCAGTCCATCTACCTCATTATTTCTTGTTGTTGCCTCTAGTTGCATGAGTCGTGAGTTTGTGACTCGTGACGCATCTATCTAACTCATTTATTTCTTTCTATTGTTCACTTGCTTCAGACAACTAATGCATTGAATTCTTTTTTCTCTTTTTCTACATGTTTCCAGAGTCTTCCAAATGTCATTCTATACTTTTTTTTTATGTTAATCAATTTTAAGAATTCTCTATTTGGATGTATGAAGAAAAGGACAGTAACGAAGATTTGCTTGTTTGTATGTAGAACCCTGGTGAAGGTGAAAAGAAACCCCCTCTCCACTGTTCAAACAACTCTTCTTCCAGCTCTGTAAGTTTTTATGCATCTCAATGGTCATCTTCTATAATTTAAATTATATTTTTGTTGCATAGATTAGATGACCACAACGTTTACGACTGATTTTTTTTCTATTTATATTTTTATATTATTCCTTGAAAAAACTAGTATTGGTAGACTGTAAACTCAGCTGCTCTACTGTGACTTCCTCTATTCCTTCTATGTTGAGGACATTTTTTTATCACTGTGACATCCTTAGTTCCCTAAGGTGATTCAATCTATGAATTTGTGGGATGTTAGATTTACAAAAAGGAGTAATAAAATTGTGAGGTGAAGACAAGGAAGAGGGCAGAATTATTGATGAACTAATGAAGGGTTTAGCTTTTAGAATGCAATGCATCGAGATTGGATTTTTATCATATTTAAGAGAGTCCACATTGGGAATTGGGTAGTAATAATGGAGGGATTTTAGGGCATTTGAAATTGGCATTTGCATAGTTATGCTTCATGCACCTGCATTCCCTAATATAGGTAGTTGTACGTTGGAAGTGGTGGTGAAACTCTTCACAAACTTCTAATAGCCTAAAAATTTGCAATCATAACTGCTACAAAATTTGTATGGCCTAACAAAGCCCGACCATGATCAATTTAAAAAAAAAAATACAAATCCATATTTTATCATGAATATAGATTTTTTTTCCCTATCAAGAATAATTATTACGTTGCAAACTATCTTGCACTAAAAGTTTTTATCTTATTCCAATTTTTATCGTTATCACTTTATTTGATTTTTTAACGTAGACAAATAGGTTATCACACACTTGAATCCTAGACACAAGTAATACACTCATAGAGCATGTGTTTTTTCCTTTTAGAGTCATTGCCCTTGTGCATAGGGGAAGACTAAATAGTAAACACCATTCCTAGACAGTCATTGCCAATGATAAGCACTTGGGTGCCATGACTAAGTGTATGGCATAATGGATGCACAAATTCATTATAATCTTAGGTTAAAATTATTGAATTTTGTGGAGTTTTTATCCTTATTTTGTAATTAAATTTTGAGAAGATATCCATATATGTGGAGTTTTTATACTTATAGAAAACCTTGTAGCAAAAGGGGCTTCCAACCCATAGCAATTGCAAAGCTACAGGCTTTCCACCTATAGGTTTCCTATAGCAACTGCAAACTTTTACCTATAGGTTACTCGTAGCAACTACCAAACTACAGACTTTCCACCTGCAGGTTGCTCGTAGCAACTGTAGGCTTACACCTATAGGATCCCAAAGATTTTCATTATAATTAACTGATATTATATCATTTCTCTATCTCATTTTATTGATTTGAACATGTTTATGAAGAAAGAGCTTAAAAAATAAAGATCCCAGAAGCAACTAAGAAATGGTAAGAAAATTAAGAGAATACATAAGAATAAGCTTCCAAGTGCCAACAAATCTAGTGGTCCTATTAAAAAGGAGGTTATTCAATAAGTTTCCAACATTTCTTCAAACTCCACTTTTGAATTGTGTCACTTGGTGCGTTATAGATTTAAAAATAGTTGAAAAAAAGAAAAAAATATTTAAAAATAAAGAAATGTTAATTTTATGTGGAATTTATAAAAGTATGATACAAATTTTGAAATTTGAAATATGTGTTTTTTAATTGAGTAAGATAAATGCTTTTGATTGGAGTTATAAATTGGTGGTGAGACATTATAAGGGGCCTAATCCCAAAAAAAAATGGAAACATAAAAGTTACGGGAAGCAAGTAACATCTGTTAAGACCGACAAGGCACTACCCATTAGGAGATCACAACTCTAGTAAGAGAAGCAAGAAACAACTATGAATCATCAGCCTTCTACCAAAAAGTAGCAAAAAACAAAAAATAATCTCAACCCCCTTAGTGAATCTTCAACCAGACTACCACAAAAAACATAGATAGAATAGAATCAGAGTGGCAACTAACCAAAAAGAGCCCAACAAGAGCATCATAGTCATTAACCAAAGGCTAGAGCCTCAACCATGAGCTAGACCCTATTTTCTCTTGCACCTTAAGAGAAGGTATTTCATTATCCATTGAGATTCGTTATACACCAAGTCTTCCACCTCCAATCTCATTAATTCTACCTTAGAACATCTTCCTTTCTTCTTAGTAGTGGTGCCGACATCAACATTCATTTTACTAGGCTACAAAAGAGGGTAATAATGATCAAAGAAAAAATAGATGAGAGGCGCGGTAAGGGAGAAGGGGCAAGCTACAAAGGGGGAACAAGTGAAGCAAGGGAGGGGGATCCATAGGTAGGGGGACAAGGGGGAAGCTAAAACCTAGTAAAAAACCTCATGATCGCACCACTTGAAATCCTAGCTAGGAGATCCCCTTTTCTTCCTCCAAACCTGTTGAGGGGGGAGAGGGAGGTAAATGTATTGTTGAAGAACACATTGTCACCTTGTGGCCAATGTGATTGCACCAAAAGCAATGACATGGGAGGCCTTCATAGTTGAGGAATTGAGTCCACCTACTAACCACCAAATGAAAAAGGAGTTTGGAAATGCCGATGAGAGCGTAAACTCTCATAAATCTATCATTTAGTGAGCTCCCATCAATTTTCATAAAATAATCCACTTTGTTGATCAGTTTTATGAGCAACTCCTCCTTCTGCATGACAGGTGGCATGCGGTATAATATGATCTAAAAGGGCATTAAAGAAAACTTCACTTTTATAGGGTTGAAGAAAGGAAACCACAAGAACAAGGAAATCCCATAATTATGGAAGAACAACAGCCCAGAAGACCAGACAAATTATTTATCCGAAGGGATTTGAAAAAAATAAGAAGCCAAAACCAATCAGAGAGAAGGAAAAAGCAACCAAAGCCCTCCAAAAAGACTGTGCCCAATGGAAGGCTCCTTGGTAGAGGGGTGGGAACCCACACATTTAAGAAACAAAACTTTACTGCCCGCATCAATGTTCAAATCTATGATGAGGGAGTTAGAGATAACCAACTTAGAGGCATTGTTAGAATAAAAGATTGAAACATCCCCCAAGTAAAGGGAAGGGGGTACATCAGGGAAAGTAAGGACCATAGGGGGAAGGTTTCCTAGAAACAAAAAATTAATGAAGGGAGGGGGAGCAAAACAGGGGAGATGAACCAAAGAGGATGGGGTGGAAGGGGGAAGATGGACCAAGTAGAAGTCAATGTAGACATGGATTGGGTTGCCAAAATTTATACATTTAACATACACCCAACAAAAATTGGGCTCAAGAGTAGAAGAGGCATCGAAAGGGGAAGCCACCACCACCTTAACATAAGAAGGAACCAAGGAAGAAGAATGCAAGGAGGTACCACTGCTAGCAACCACCATCAGTGCAGGTCGTGTATCATCCACCAGAGTTGAGGAGGATAAAATGGGGTTATCACCAGTCTACACAAGGACATCCACCATGGCACCAGGGGATTCAACATCATTTCCTTTACCCAAAGCCAAAAAGCCCCTACATAGGGCCAAACTCTTATCCTACTACCAATCAAAATACACTTTCGAATTGTAGGGGGGAGGATCCTGCATAGAGTGATTAGGTGGCAAGGTCACAGACTACTTGCATCAAATAATCTCCTCCTCAAATGTAACAAGATCAGAGTTAGAAAATGGTGAGGGGATGACTTTTGTCAGGTGATCATTACATCAAGTGCGGGCTAACGAATATAGTTTAAATTTATGTTTCCCTCTCGAGCCTTTGTTCCAAGGGGGGAAAGAATGAACCGAGAAGTTGATATCAAACATGTTTCTCAATATTGGTGAAATGGTAAGTATTATTTGAAACATGTGTGTAAATTAGTTGTGTTAGGTAGAATTTCATATTTTTTTAAAATTAAATTTTTCAGTTTGTGATAGAATTTATATTTTTTAAAAATGTTTAATGTAAATTTTATACCCGGATTTTTAAAAAGTTAAAAATATAATAAAATTTATTTTCTTAATTTTCTCAAACTTTATAGAAGATGTCATGTTATAGAAAACAATAGTAAATATAAGAATTAAAATAATTATTCATATATTTATAGAAGATATAAATATAATAATTAATTAAATTAGATAAAATATATTGAATTAAAATTAATTTATTTATGACATAAAATATATTAAATATCTCACTTAAAAAATATATAATAAAAAATTGAAACATTACATTTAAATATAATTAATTATATTATTAAAGAAAAGATAGTGCTTTAACTTGTTGATAAAAGGAAAAAGTAAAATTAGTTTTTAGGTCACTAAAAGTGACTAAATAAAAATATATTAAATTAAAATAAAATAATAAGGGTTATAAAATAAAATCAAATAATTAATAATAAAATATAAATTTAATAGTAAAATTTCAAATACATAAATAATAAATTTATCAAATCAAAGTTATTAAATATTTAATTTGCACATTAATTTAGTAAGTAGATCGATGTTATCAATATTTTTTTAAATAATTTTAATCACATCTAGTGTTATTTTAGTCTTTGTTATTATCTTTGACATTGTTTTGTGTATAATAATTAATCTTTGCAAAATTGATATAATATAATCTTGATAATAAAAATAATAGAAAATTATATTTTAATTTATTGAAAAATTAATTGATTCATAATAGTAAATTCCATTTTCATTTTTTTCTCAAGAAAAACCTATATTTTTTATTGCAAAGTTTGAAAAAAAATTCTTAATTTGATGTTCATAAAATAATAGAGAAATAGAACCAGTTATTGCAAAGTTAAAAGTAAATTCCAAATTTAATGTTTATAAAATAATAGAGAAATAGAACCATTTTCAAAATAAATAAAAAATTATGGGTTCTTTATATGAAGTTATAAAAAATTGTGAGTTCCTTATATGAAGTTATAATTGATTTTAGGGAGTTCTTTCCTTTAATTCTTACACTTAATTTATTAGGGAATTTCTTTAAATATATATTTTTTGGTTCTTAATTATGGTTTAGGGGTAGTTTCCATTAATTTTTACGTTTTATATATTTTGAAATTACTTTAAATATATAATCAAATTTATAATTATGATTTGTCTTTTCCAATTGACATGATTTATTAAGGAATTATTATTGTTTTAATTAAATAGGTTGGTACATAGCGAATGTAAGATATTTACTTGTAGACACTTAATTTTGGTACATGATTTATATTTGCAATATTATATTCACATTTTCACATATATAGATCATTGGTTCAAATTAGGATCTTATTGACATATTTTTCATTGTGTTTAGCCTCGCATATCCTTCTCTTATCAACATTCAATCTTGAAAGTATTCAGATATATCATTAGATATACCTCAGGATACTTACAATTACTCATGCAAACCCATTGATATTTGTAACCTTAGTTTTGGTCGCCTTAATCATTATTAGGAGAATTTGATAAGGTTTGGCCACTATTAAAACATTTCAATAATGGTCATGTTAGTTGTTGGTCCTTTGTTCCATTTCATCATATTTCATTATACCATGATTGTTGGATTCTCTACTTCCAAAATGTCATCTTGCATATTAATAAAGTACTAATTTGAATATTGGAAATTTATATATACAAAATCATCATAACTTATTTTATATATTGAAATAAGATCGCATAACCAAGAAATCACATCAAAATTACAAGAAAAACATCTAAATATCACATCTATAACTTTCATTTATTGTATTGAAGAGTTATTGTTAGATACTTGTACCAAAAAAGGACTAGCAAATGAGCATATAAAATCAAGTGTTTACTTGCATCTTATACATAAGGATAAGGGTTAGGATTATCATATACATATATTTGATTATTGACATGTATGGATGTTGATTTCCAACTTATCAAAAAGTAAGGGGATGATTAAGGCATGCTTGTGAAAATAATACTAATATTTTTATGTCCTTGCAAGGTCCTATGGCCATAGATTAAGGCTTGAATAAAGGAAATATATTCTAGTGGTTTTTTATATAAATTTAATTATTTAGAAGAGGTTTTTGTTGAGTACGTACAAATAAAATGATTCATAGAGTTTTAGACTAATATTATTTACATAGCTAACTTTAAAAGCAAACCTCCACTTTCAAGACATATCGTCACTATAAAAAATAGTATGACATTGATCAATTTATATCAACAGATTCAAATTTTGGTCTCTTCATCATATTACAATCATTTTCAAAGATTTTATTTTTCATTGTTTTGGACCCTTTTCTAAACAATTATAACCACAAGTAAAATTTAGGAAAATTAAAAATTAAGTATATGCGTATAAAACCTCTTTATCAATTATCAATTGTTCACTCATTCCATTTTAAATACACCATATGTGTTTATTTATTATATTTTATTCTATCTAAATCAAATATTTTCTTGTGGATGTTTTAGTGGTTTAATGTAGCACTATTAAACTTAGATCCACCTTTCTAAATCCCACTTGATCCACCTTTTTACTATTACGTAGATTTGTTAGGGTTGAATACAATACAAATTAATTAACAAAAATGTAGAGGTACATTTATTTCAAAAAGGTAAGGGTACATTTACTAAAATAAATGTCAAGTATAATATTTGTTATTTTGCATCTTCTAAAATTGATGTTAGAGTTCCATGAGTTAAGATTTAGAAGATAATTTTTAAAAATTCAATATGATCAATATCTAACATTTGCAACTAATATCTATTTTAGGAAATATATATTATTTTACTAAATCTCGCTTAAAATCTATTATGAAAAATTTTAATTCAAAAAAAAATATATCAAAAATTTTAAAAATGTAAAATGAAAAACTAAAACTTAGTTTTTAATAAGACATTAAAATATTACAACGTTCAAGTAAACTAAGACTTTAAAAAGAATCAATATAAATCAAATAAAAATAAATTACAATGATCGATAAAAAACAAGACTCAAACCCAAAACCACTGGATGGTAGACCCCCAACTCTCCCATTACACCCTAACCCATAACCTAATCTTACCCATTCTTAAAACACATTCAAAACATTACATTCAAAATTCTCAAGCATTGTCAACTCCAGAAGCCTCCAAATAATTGGGAAGCTTCCTTTTTGCTAATTTTATCATAATTTAAGGCAGAGGACATTTGTCATGCGGTCCATAGTATTTGGCCACGTTAAAGGCCGAAAACAAGATGGCCTCCACATACTGAATCAGCCAACATTACATCCTCCAAGCTTACAAAAAACATAACTTCAAGGCATTCCCAAATCTACACGACACTAATTGTTTTGATATGCCTATACCAACCTTATAAAATAATAATATGGCATAGCAATTAACAGAATGGTTCTTAGCTCCATCTCAATACCCGCTCAAGACAGAGATGAAATAATTCATTCAATGTTTGCATCTCGTTATGTCCAGTATCCTGCCCCAAGGTTTATGAATTCTTTGTATTTGTATTATATCGATTTCCCTCTCTTTACTATTTTGACAGATGGTTCCATGTGTAATATGGATGTTTTTGCACCAAATGATTTGAAAAAAAATCTTTATCGATGTATGCAGATATAAAATCTTTACCTGTGAATCTGTTTTTGATTATATTTGTTTGCCTGGACCTGACTTTAGACCAGATTATCTGAAGGTTTAACTTATGGGATGATTTTGATTATAGTTTTTTCATTTGGACTTGATTCTGAACCAAGTTCATTAGGTTTAGATTGAGCAGAGCCTCAAGGCTTGCAATATTTTTGAAATTATTTCCATGGATCAGCTTAATGGTGAGGGTGAAGGTTGTGGGCCTCTATCTTAGTTAATTTTGGGTAGTTCTTGTATAAAAGATGCAGAGACAAGTCCGGGACATGGTGAGGCCAAAGATTCTTTGATAGAGGAAGGCAATGGAAGCTCAGATTTGAAGAACAGTAAGGAGAATAGGAAATTTAGCATACAGCCTCTAATGGACCTACTTGTAGGATTTCGTTGGTGATCGAAGAAGGCGAAAACCATCGGCGGAGTAATGAACCTGAATGTTGTAATTTCAAAGAATAATAACCAGATTAGATCACCGTTGGCGCATGAGGGGTTTCTATTAAGCCAAATGATTGGTCTGTTTTGGTCTGCATAATCATGGCAACATTAAAGGGTTTGAACTTTGGTCGTCACTATGCCAATTGCTTCACCTCACTGATAGCAACAAATACTTAAATCAAAAAATCATACACAACGAAATAAATCAACCAGAAAAATAAAGTGCATACTATAAATTTTAATCCAAAAATACTTCAAACAATAGAAGTCACCCCCATAAGATTCACATCCACAAATTTGAGGCAGGATTCATCTGTAACATCTTCCGTCTACTATGAAATTACACACCTTCTGAACCAATTTTTTTGGTCTAACAATATGTTTTATTACCCTTCAGTCCCTATGTTAGCAACTCGTGTGCACATCATAGACATCACTTCTGCGAATGTGCGACTTTTCTCAAATATTTCTATACGCCGATTTGACCTAGCATTCCAAAATTCTCCATTCTTGAGTTGTGCAATCATAAATGAGGTAGGGTCTCCGACTCTCCATTGTCCATGCTTAGCTTTGAATGGCTGACAGGATTAATGAGATTTTTCTCCCCAAGCGATGCCTTGACTTTTGTCCGATGAAATTTATTGGCTAGCTTTAAATATTTTGGTCTTTGTAACGCCCTACTGCCACATAGTTGCTTTCCTAGTGAGCATCAAGCTCTAAGTTTGATTCGATGTTTTGGATGATATCAACTTTATAAATAAATATATAAAATAATATTAAATAAATAAATTTTTAAAAATGAATCAATGTTTTATGTGATGATTTTAAATTAAGAGTTAAGGATTGAAGGGTATTCATTTTGTCCAAGTTGTGTAGGGCTAAGAGCCAAAGGGGTATCCATTCTCTCAAAATTGTCTACGGCTAAGAGCCGACGGGGTATTTATTCCACTAAAGTTATCCACAATTAAGAGCCATAGGGTATCCATTACGCCAAAGTTATCCGAGGCACGACCTTGACCTCATCCTTTTTTGCGTATCAGGTTTTGCTAGCGGCCAAGAATTGAATTTCGTAGAGAATTGCAAAAACCAACCCTAACCAATTGAACCAATAAATATTTTAAATGATTAAATAATGCAAAAAATATACATTCTTATAAATATTGAGTTTCTCGAAGAATCAATTACATCACTTGAATTTAGCTAATAAAAAGATCATAAATTAATTTATTTTATATATATATATATATATATATATATATAATGTCAAAATATAAAAATATGAAAAAGTACTCTATTTGTATTGGATGTATATTTTTCAATTTAAATTAATTGTTTAAAACCATTAATAATTTGACTTGTGGGTTTCTCATCTCTATATATATAAATGGTTGTCTTCATGTTATGGGTGAAAGAAATAAGGAACGAAGGGAAAAGGACATACCTAAATAATGGGAAAGCCTTTATTACAACCCAACAAGCCTAAAATAAATAGGGAATATGGCCCCTATGGAAACATTGAACGTTGATATGTTAGAATTGTAGAGAATACCCTTGGAGAAGAGAATCTAGGCTACGGCCCATAGCCAAGGACAAAAATATAATCAATTTGATTGAAACACATGAACATGATGAGTGGACAACACCAAATTTTGAAGGGTACAAGAAAGCACCAACGTGGAATAAAACAACAAAAAATGGCAAAGGGTATGGATGCATAATGGTGTTAATAAAGGAATCATGGGGTAGAAGTATCTGAATAGAAAAAAATTGAAAATAAAAATTACATATGGATAAGATTAATAGACAATGACACAAACATTAACATAGTTGCATGCTATTTTGTGCTTAAGAATTCCAAATTCTGCAAGAAACTTGATCCATATTGTGAAGACCCATACTCATCCCTAAAAAATGGCATCTTGACATACAATAAGATTAGAGAGATTTTGTTAATAGAGGACTTCAATGCAAGAACAACAAATAAGAAAGCCAATATTCTTGGAAGTCATGTGGATCTAAACATGAATACTCTTTCTATAGTAGAAGAAGAAAATCAATAATAGAATATGACTTCAGATGATAGGTATGGGGCTATCACACACTTTAGAGAAGAGCTAGTAGGTTTATGTAGTATACATAACTTAATTATTTGCAATGGCATGAGTAAATGTGAAAAAATAGAAAATTACATGTGCAAGACACACAAGGGAATATCATAATATATTATGTTATATGCTTGTAAAATTCTATACTTAGAATTGAAGAGCTAAAAGTGGAAGATTCTCTTGTAGAACTTAAATTAGATCACAATTGATTTTGTATGAAACCCCAATTACAAAGAGATAATCAACAAGACAAGCACACCACGGTCAAGCACAAAAGGATGTCACCTAAATGAAGCATTCTTTTGACAAAAGAAAATCAACAAGCCTTTAGAGTGACATTGGTTAGCAAGATGCAAGAAGGGGGAAATAAAGCACAAAATAATGGTACATAGTACGAAAAAGGTGAAAATCTAATGAACACTATTCACAATATGCTAAAAACATAAAAGAGATCTAAAACCAAACATAATGAAAGAAATGGTTCCCTAAAAAACCTGTGGTATGATGAAGAATGTAAGACAACTCAGAGATCGTTAAAAGAACCAATAAGTAGAACAAAAATGAATTGGAAAGCATATGAACAAATGGTAAGGGAAAAAAATGAAGAGTATACTAAAACTTGGAGGATAGCGTTGATTTACTTAGGAAAACATGAACCAAAAATATTTTGGAGGGAACTTCACAAGGAAAAAAATTAATTTGAGAGTGGTATAACAATAAGACAATGGTTGAAATAATCAAAATAATTGTATGAGCATGAAAGTGAAAGAGTTACACCTACCACAATTAGTGTTAATGAAGAGTTTTTCACAACAAAAGACATCATGTAAGGGATTAAAAAGCTAGCAATGGATAAAGCCCGTGAGATAGACAACCTACAAGTATAGCATCTAAGAGGGGGGAAATATCATAAATCATGGGAATTTTTAATGAGGTCATCCAAAAGGGCTTTCCGATAGAGTAGACAACTAGCTTAACCATACCTCTATTTAAGATTGGATATGTAAATTACCCCTCAAACTACCGAACTATCACGGTCAATCTGCTCTTTGCAAAGCAATTTAAGAGTATGACTGAACACATAATTAGTAGTTGGGCATAAGAAAAAAGAAAGAGGGTAAAGGGACAAGCAAGTTTCAGCCCCAAACATTCTACTATTGATCACTGTATCATGCTTAGACACCTAGTTGAAAAGGTGTGGGATAAAAAAGGGGATGCATATTTTTGTTTCATAAACTTCAAAAACATATTTGGCATAGTACCAAGGAGAGACTCCAATTCACTATAGGGCAACTGTTCATAGATTATATGAGCAAATCAAGGTTAAAATCAAAACACATGAAGGGTTGTGTGAATGTTTTGGGAGTGATATAGGTGTCAAACAAAGTTGCCCCTTTTATCCCCACTGTTATTTGGGCTTTACACTGACAAGTTAGAGGATTAGATAAACAAAACGGAGGGGAGGGGGTCCACTTGGAAAATTATGTGGTGAAACTTTTGCTTTATGCTAATGACTTCACCTTAATGACAGAGACAAACCAAGAATTAGGATACCATCTTCGAGCTCTAGAGCTCTTTTATAAAGAAGTAGGGATGCATATAAATATCGAGAACGCCAAAATTATGATTATCTTTGTAAAAAGGAATGAACAACACCTTGATTTTCAGTTTGCAAAAGGGTATCTTGAAGTGGTGTCAAAATACGAGTATCTCGGCCTCGACTTTCATAACAAGCTCAAATGGAATAGTTGTAGGAAAAAAAGAATACAAGGTGGCTAGAGAACTTTCTATATGCTTCAAAACCAATATATGAATGCTAAATTATGAGACTAGAAGACCACCAGGGGCTTATTTGGGTTACTTGTCATACCCATGGTAGTATATGGTTGTGGGATGTGGGTTGATGGAACGAGTTTGAAATATAAGCAAATATAAAAGATTAAAAAATGTCTAATCACAAACAATTTCAGAATAAAGGACTCAATCCCATATGAAAATATTCTTGCCGAAACATGTACTTTCACTTTAGATCCAACTCCTATGACCAAGTTATTATGTTATTTGAAAAAAAAACACGAGGATTGATAGATGGCCAAGGGCAGCAAGAGAAGAAAAGTTGTGCAAGGGGAATAACACTTGCATGAATCATATCCATAAGTGAAAGAATAGATGGGATATAAGCCTAACCGAATGTCCAAATTGTAACGAAGATAAAGAATTATGTGAATGAAAAGTTCAAAACGGTACTGTGGAGGAAGGGAATAAGCAAGAAAAGAGAACATTACATTTCAATGTTCAACCTAACTTATGAACATAATGAAAAAGCATATATCGCTGTTGAAATCAATTGGAGGGAAAAGATCTACATCACTCAATTAAGAACCGGGTCTTATTGGCTCTGATGTGAGATAGAGAAATGGATGAATCCTAAGGTGTAGTGGGGTGAGAGTGTTTGTGTTTTTTTACATCATATGGTCAATCGAAATAGAGAAGCATTTCATCTTTGAATGTCTTCAATACATGGACATACAAGTCACATATGTGGAAAATTTAAAAATTCGTTACATGGTAAATATATTTGAGATAAAAAGATTAAAAATGTTGAGAGAGATGCTGATCCAATTTAACAAAAAACAGTTCAGTATTCTAAAAGCTACCTCGAATCTTATGAATCTTTGAATAGTTGGTACAATTAATGTAATTGATGGTCCCATAAATTATTTAATTTTATAGACATAATTAAAACCACTTTATTTCATTTCATTTAAAAAAAATACAAAATGAAACATTCGCAATATTATATTCAAATTAAAAGTAAATCAATTGTTTAATTTGCAAAATAAGGTTGAATAACTTTTCCAGTGGGGTTTTTTTTCATCGTTTTTCTCCTTTGTTTGGAAAGGCATACTGGATTCATGCATTATCTTTTTCGTTCTGTTATTTCAAATTACTTATGCTTGTCAATTCGAAATTGGAAAACGGCTAACTCATAAAACAATTAAAAATATAAAAAAATCAATAAAATTTTAATATCCACCCAAATGTCTAGAATGGTTTTACTTTATCTATATATTTTTAAATGGAAATATCCAACGGGTTATTGCTTTGTTTGGGCTGTACTTACGGTGTGAGGCCAAGTTACTCCCTCTGGCTGCTCGTCAACATTAAATGTCTGCTTTATTGGAACTCAGCAAGCCAGTGCCCCGGTGAATGCGCATGGCCGTTTCACCAGCCAATGTACGGCCCTCAGAGCCCTCCTTTGCAAGCACCCAACAGTGACGTGGGCATCGATGGAATGATTATCAACAATCCCACAGTTGTGGCAGGAGCGGTGACAAACCCTTTCAAAACGGGATATTTTCAAGGAGATGCAGGTGCACCATTAGAGGCGGTGTCAGCATGTCCAGGAATGTTTGGGAAAGGGGCATACCCAGGTTTCCCAGGGGAGTTGTTGGTAGACAAAATAACAGGGGCGAGTTATAATGCCCACGGCGTTAATGGGCGGCGGTTTTTGCTGACTGGCATGTGGGATCCTGCTACAAAGTCCTGCGAAACATTGGTGTAAACAGTAGTGTGTTGTGTTTCTAATCTCTGTATATGTCATGAAATGTACAGACGTCACATGCTAAGGCTATTTGACATTATTCTTTACTATTTTTATAAACCGTGTGGCGCTTACTCTCGCTGTTCTATTGTCTTCTTATTATCATACGGTAAAATTCCAAGATCATAATCCATCATTATTAGTCCCGAAGGTAGAGACAATATATTGTCTTCCGAGTGTTATAACTAGCTATTAATCTCTCTTCCGAGGATCAATTACAGTTTATAATTTGTAGTGTAAAAAGTATGCGAGCAATTTATTTAGATAAATTGTAACATTGTTAATGAAGGTAATATAATAATATTATTTATTGCATGTTGATTGGTTAAACGATTTAGATGTTATCGCTGCTCTTGCATCATTCTAGGCAATCAAATCATGGAGAATGCGTAGTTATAATTAAAAAAATTAATGTTGTCAGCACCTCGCCTTCCCAACTGCGCATCTGCTCCCAGTTGTCGTGCATTGCAATTGATAATGGATACATGGTTAATATTTGCTAGTTGTCCATTGAATGGAGTGATTATCAGCGCATGCAAACAAATGGACCCGATCTGACTGGGATGTTGTACTCCTAACTGTTGATAAGGTTTTGTGTTTCTTAAGTGTATGTGTTTAAGGATTAGATTACTGTGGTAATATCTTACCTTTGTTCATATATTGAATCTAATTCTTTGTAAGGCTAGCTCAGGGAGATCCAAATAAGATGACACAATGACACAACGCTGGTATCCGCTCTTATGGCTTAGGAATTTAATATTGTTTTCGTTCAGCGCATCGTCTTTCTCTGTTTAACACTGCATCAAGGGTTTCGCAGATAGACTACCACACATTGTTTGCTTAAAATTGCTTCCTATCAACCGATTTCTGCTATTCAATTCAATCCTTATTTTTCGAGCTTTGCGTCTCCATCGCTCAAATCAATGCCTTTTTCTAGCAATTTGTCCCCCATTTGACCTGGTTTGGGCTCTTTTCTTGCCTCCCCCCTTTTTTTTTTTCAAGATCCTATGTTCGAATCCTTTAGAGTGATTTATTACGTTTGATCTAGGTTAAAATTTCTTGAAAGAAATCAATTATTTTGCTCTTATTATTTTTTATTGACGTACGTTAAAGGGTTTGGAGCAAATCGGTCTGTGTTATGGTTTTTTTTTTGTGCCTTTCAGTGTTTTTTAAACCCTGGTAAAAACAAATAGATGTATTTTTAATTTAATTTAATTTGATTTAATTTTTCCCATACAAACAACTTGAAACAACATTACTGTGCGGTTGGATTAATTTGCACCGATCGGCTGTTTCGTTGCCTCGTTTTAGGATGGATTCCATAATGATCTAGGAGCAAGAATCAAGGCCCTCATCGCCCACAATTTTTAATTGCAGAAACAAGAGCATTGATGAGGTAGACCCATTTAATGTTTTGGGTTGCATTATAATATTACTACCATTATAATAGAACTGACACTACTACTAATCTGGTTTGGGTGGTTTCACACAGGGGCCAAAACCGCCTTATTGGGGGCTGCTGTTAGAGAGATTGTTTGGGAGAGGAGGTCTTAATTCACTAAGATTGAACACTCTCCAAGTTTTAGTCTATTTCTACTCTCCTTGTCGAGTGGAGTTAGATCTCATTATTTGACAGTTCCACTTGGTCTCAACGCTACTATGCTGGATACTCATTTTCTGCTCTTAAACTCTCAGGGATGATGTCATTTTTTTCGATAGCATAATTTGGAACATGGACACCCCTGAGCTTATATAACTGTTACTGTTCTTTAGGGGAAAATGGTCTTTGGATCAGCAATAGTTAATGATTTTCGTCGAGACAACAACCACATCCTAATTACCAAATGAATGTGAAATCACAAATGCTACATTCTAAGCATCAACATCTGCGGACACAATCTGGACGTGAATAGGATTTTTCTTTACTCATTCAAATGTACAAATTTACCCTGATTTTGATTGGATTTTTGTTCACTGATTCAAATATATAGATTTGTCTCTGAATCTCTAGCGTCCTGCAGGGACTTGGCGCTCTGCGCCCTTGTTAAAATAACTTAGGCTGGGTGTATTAATCTTTAGATTTATGTGAAAACCCAATAAATCAGTGACAATTTGTTTTTATACTATAGTCTATGAGAACGCCTTTATAATTGTAAAAAAAATTCCAAACTTCATGATCCTTTCTTCAATTTTAATTTTAAAATGAAAAAATTTCAAATCAATTTAATTTTTATTTTATTTTATTTTTATAAATTTTTATTTAAAATATATTTTTCTTATAATTTTTATTGTAGATATACATATTTCCTTATTATAAATTTTATTATACATTTAAATATATTATTTATTGTTATATTCACAACACTTCTTCCTTTTCAAAATTCAATAATATTTATTTTTGGTTTTTTTTGAAAAAAAAAATTGTTGCTGCTGTTTCTATTTCTTTTATTTATGGTTGTTTGTTAAGGAAAGTTTAAAATCTGCAAAAGTTAGCTTAAATTATTTGTTTGTTTTTGTTTTTTTATTTTTTTATTTAAATTCTTGCTGCTGCTGCTTCTATTTCTTGTATTTATATTTGTTGGTTAATAGTGAGACTTTTTTTGGGGGGAGGAATTTAAAGTCTACAAAAGTTGCATAAATTTCAACTGTGTTTTGAGATTTTTAGTTAATTTTTTTAATGGAAGATTTAAAGAGGTATTAGTACCTGAGAATTTCAAATTGTTTGGACATTTTGTTCGAGTTGATGCCACTTTTATCAATCAGATAAAAGTACTATAAATTTAATTGTGATTTGTTGAAGGCATGAATTTAAAACTAAAACAATAATAATTCCAAAGGAGATTTAACAAAATATAAAAACAAGTTTTTATAATAAGTGAATTTAGAAAATGATAAAAGAAAAATTCACAAAAATTAAAAATTAAAAATTTTGTGAAAAAATAATAATCACTTTGTAAATTTCGAAAACTTTGCACTCATATCTTATATTGAGAATGAACATTATTATTAAAGATAAATTATTGACAAACTTTTTACTGTATAAAATATATTTAGTTAACCCAAGAAAAAACATATCCTTTATCATCATAGCTTTTACTTTTGAGAATTTTTGTAGGGATTTATTGGAATACATAAAGATTAAAATATTTGGGCGTTTAAAATTTGGTTATATATTTTGTTAAGGTTTTATTGAAAAATATTATTTATCATTAAGTAGGTTGTAGTTTAATGGTGCAGATGATGAGATAAAAGATGTTTTCTAACTATTCACTAAAGTATTATTTCTAAAAGATACAAAAAACCCAAAAAAATTTAATGGAATAAATATCTCTCAATTCTTAATACTAAATTGAAGAAACATTATATACACCTAATTTATATAAAAACAGAGTTTCAATTTAAAAAAAAATATATTATTAATCATATTTTTAAAAAAAAGAATAATAAAAATAAATACTAATTAAGAAAGATATACCATAATCACCTACACTTTTGTGCTCTATATTGATGAACTTTTCATTGCCATGCTTCAAGTGAATGATGGCATTGTTTTGTCCCTGTAATTCCATTGATGGACTCAATCAAACAAATATAAAAAAAACTAGAAAACTATAAAAAAAAAAACCACAGATATGTTTGATAAATTTGGTGGTTAACATGTTAATATGACAAAAGCAAAGATTATATTATTCAATATATATTAAAATGGAGAAAATGAAAATTATAAGATTCATTATATTAAATAAGGTAATATTTAAAATCAGTACCAAGGAATTGGTTGACGTATCCTTTCTAAATGTTAGTTACTTCTTCACTTTTGTATGAGTGTGACGTATGGGGTTATATTTGAAATAAATAGTATACAACCATATTGATAGGTTTCTAATTGTGACGAAGGCATCTATAATAGTTTTTTTGTCTAAATATTTATTAGTGTTAAAATATATTCTTAAACAAATTTAAATATATGCATCATTTGATGTTTAAATTCATCAATGTATATAACTAAAAATTCAAGGCATTTAATTTATGTGATTAATCTATGTTTTAGATGTAATTTGTTTTCTTAAAAAATATTTAAATTTTTCATAATAAAATATGTAACTAATAATTAAAAGTGATTAAGAAAGGTGGACTATCGATATTTAAGCTGTAGTTTTTTATTAAGTTCAATTTGCTCATGATTAAATTAAAAGAAATTCGTAATTTTGTTTACTAAGATCTATTTAATTTATAGACCTGTACAACTTCATATTTGGAAACATTCAAAACCACAAGTAGCAATTTTATGATCACTACGTTATAAATGTTGGATTGTTCTCGCAAAAATGTTTCTCCCAATTTAAAATCTAAATCTGTCGAATGACACAAAATTAGATGGCAATAAGCATCAGCCCCATAACTAAAATTGTGCCAGGATCACCTTGGTCTCCATATAACTATTTGGGGAAAACCCAGACAGTAACCCCTCCCTTATATTTCTCTTTATAGCTACCCATAACACCAAACACTTCGATAAACTTTAGATCTTAAAGGCGGTCTGAAACAAAAAAAACTCACAAAAGAATGTATGTTTCAAACCCATGCCAAATAACAAGAAAATGATGTGAGAAAACCAGGGCAAAAAGCACCACTGACATCTCGTAACAAATGAAGCTCATCTTTTAGAATACCTTGCTTCTTCATTTCCTGTTACCAAGCAATACACGTTCAACACATCTTTACTGGATCACACGACACAAAGGGATAGTTTTTTAGATCTTTGAAATAATTTAACTTTTAAGTGCTCCTTAAGGTTAAAAAAATAAAATTTCCCTAAAGTTTAATTATTTTAACACTTTAAGGAGCTATAAAAAACCTCTTAAAAGGTTTTTTTTTTGGGACTAAAATTTTAGGAAAGTTTGCAAAGTTTTAGCAAAATATTCGTCTTAGAGCTCTAGATATCACATTATTATGATTCTAGACATATAAGCAAAGAAACAATTAAATTTAGTATTTTGTGATTTCTATAGCAAAATCTTTTGAAGAGTTTTTCAAGGCTGACAATACAAACATCCACACAAAATTTTGGGTTCTATATTTTCATCACTTTGGAGCTACATAATTAGTTTGTCTAGACTCTTGCAAGGTAATTTGTTTTATTTTCTTGAGTCACATTTGATAAATTTTAAAAAATAAGAAATATAAATTATTATTTCTGCCCTAGAATTGTATAAGTTTTAAAAACTTTAGGTTAAAAGAATACATAGATTAATTAGCCAATATAAATTGACCCATGTGTGCAGATTTTTGCAGGGTTTGTTGAGCACTCTAAAGAGTTATGGTGTCTTATTTTTTTTTTATTGAAAATCACTTTCTATTGATTTAAAATAAAAACTAATAGTACAACACTAGCAATACAAAAAAATAGGTGGAAAAGTCACATCTAGAATACCAAATTAAGCTAAAAAAGCTTTGAGAAAAACCAAAGTCTAAAATAACAAGCCACAGATGGTCGATAACCATAGTTGAATTAACTCAAGTGCATCACAATAAAAAAAGATAATAGAATAGCACAAACATCAAGGAACACATTAAGCAACAACTGCAAACATGGAGGACGGATGAGGAGGTGGAGGTGGAGGCGGAGGGTCTTGAGGCTTCCCTCCCCAGCCATTCTAAGTCACGAGATCTTCATCCATAGGGAGGGGGTCTCAAACATCAGCTTGTTGGTTAGTGTCAACATCATTCTGCATCTATGAATCTTGGTAGGAGGGAGAAATGGCTAGCTCCAGATGCGGGAACTTGTCTTGTAAAGGGTGCATCCACCTCCTCCCACCACCATCATCTCTACCTCTGTCAGATCCTCTAGGAGGAGATGGCCAGTAAAATCAAGGAGAGGAGCTCCTCCAACTTTGAGACCTCCCATTGCAAGAGCCATGGCACCTCCCCCTGTGTCTATGACCCCCAAGAGGAGAGTGGAGAGGCGAGGGATCAGGTGGCTCATGACTGAATGCACAAGGAGCATTCCCCCATTGGTCCAGGAGAACCTGCATATGATGAAGCTTGAGCTAGACCTTGTCTGTTTGACTCTAAATATGGAGGGTAACATTAGTAATCACAACAACTTTATTAGTTACAAAAAAACTTTTTTCCATAATCTCATTATTAAAAAATGCTTGATTTCTAGATTTCTAAATTTAAAATAAAATATCAAAATGAAAAATTTGCCAAAATCTATTGTATCTTGTAGGTAATAGGGACAAGTTCCTAAGGAGAGCCATTTTCCAAGTGAGCATCTCAAGCCTGAAGTGTTTGAAAAGGGTATGAATCCATTTTCAGGTTGACTGAGCATGTGGGCAAAACCAAAATAGGTGTTTGATGGTTTTTAGGTGTTGACAGGGTGGGCAAGTGGGATTAAGAACCCCCATGTACTTAAGTTAATTTCCATGGGCAAACCCAGGTAGATAATACAATAAAGGAGGTGAATTTTTTTAGGTTCAATAGAATCTGCCCAAATGTTATCAAATCTCCTAGCCCAAACCCAATGAAGGGATTAGAGAGACGATCAGTGATTAAGAGCCTCTATGTCAATATTTTGAGGGGATAATAAATGTTAACCTAACTGAGGAGAATAATGATGGAATGGCATGGTCGTAGGCCAAGACCAGTCCTTCCACCACAGTCTAAGAGAGGAAACTCTAATCTTATGTAAGTACTCATCAAGTATGGAACTTTGTAATTCAACAATGGATTATGCATCTTCCTTGTTAAGCTAGAATTTGGCCTTTAGCATAATCTAAGGAATCTAGTCCCTAGAGACCTTACAGAACATATCACCAATCGCGATAATACCCTTCTTAAATAACCTTAAGTTTTTTATCCAAGGGACCATGACAAAAGGGACATTGTGGAAGGTCAGCTGAGGAGACCATTATAATGATTAGGAGTTTAGATAAATACCACTTTTTAACTCCTCCCCCACCCAAATAAGATCAGGTTTGAGCTTTTCTTAGGCCTTCTAAATATTTTTCATGATAAATGTGCCCCCTACTTTGACAGACACTAGCGATATAGGTGTGTTGTGAAAGCCTATGCCTTGCCAAGATTTTTTGTCAAGAGGGAAACCTTGAAAAATGAAGTGCTGCAATAAATTTTTCTAGGCTTCATCACCTTTTAGGCTTTAGATGATCCATTTAGCACCAAGAGCATTTCCTTGAAGATTTATGTCAATAAGCCCCAACCCACCAACTTATTTAAGATGACAACTTATGGCCCAGGAGATTTAATGAAAGCCCCGATGGCCTTCAGAGTTAGCCCATAAAAAATCTCACATTAGCTTTTCAAGCTTTGTATAGGAGGCATTTGAAGTTACCCAACAAGAAGAGTAGTAAACATGAGTATCAATGAGTACCTTAGAGCAAATTTGGAATTTTTTAGCCAAGGTCAGAGGCTTCTTGATCCAAAAAGAGATTTTT
Organism: Torreya grandis; assembly: GCA_037957365.1. Lineage (NCBI taxonomy): Eukaryota > Viridiplantae > Streptophyta > Pinopsida > Cupressales > Taxaceae > Torreya > Torreya grandis. The sequence goes on along the minus strand of JARHVA010000589.1, from coordinate 2,011,605 downwards.
TCTCCACTCTTTGAACCACATAGGACCACAACTTTGAAAGAGAGGCTCTAAAAGCAAAAGGAAAGCTTGGAAATTTAAACCGAATCCCCAGAAGGATGAATTACCACATATATCCCTCCATCCAAGGAGGTTTGGGTAACAAGGATTAGAGGTAGCACTAGGTCTTATGCCATTGGATAAACGACCCAAAGGCAAGTCAAAAAATATCTAAACATTCCATGACATGCTTGACAGATCTTTCATCTTCCTATAGGGTGAGAAAGGAGTAATCAAAAAAGTTCCCATTGATTAATAGGTGGTCTAAATTAGGCAAAGAGATCCCTTTGACCAGACCCTTGAAAGCATAATTGGCCAAAAGATAGCTAAAACATTTAGCAGCCAAAACATAAAGTGAAGGGGCTAGGGGAAACCCTATTTGATGGACTTGTGGAGCTCAAAGTGTTGATACTGAGAGATATTGATGGTGATGTAGGCCCTAACATCTTAAAAAATCATATTGATTGTATGAAAAAACTTTAGGCCAAACCCTAGTGCTTGTAGCATAGCACTAATAACAGGCCACTCAATATGGTCATAGGCTTTTTCAAAGTTAATCTTGATGAACAAGGCCTTTTGGTTGGAAATTTTATCCCATTTCATACCCTCCCAAATAGAAATAACGCTATCCAAAATATACTGATGATAAACAAACCCAATTTTCTCACTTCGCATAATTAAGGGAAGTAAGTGCTAGTTTTAGAACTTGCTTGCTAGTTTTCTTTGCTTGTTTTCCTTCCAAAATATTTTCAGGGTTTCACAATGCCTTTTGGATTTGAAAATTTCTTGTTAGGGTGATATATTGTACACAAGGTAGTTCCACTCCTCCAACAATGCCTCCTTGCTTTGAAAACCTTGTGATTTTTTGAAGCTTCCACTCACATGTTATGATCTCCATGCTTTTCTTTGCTTTGGAGCTACAATTGGAATTTATGATGGTGCCTCTGATAGTTTCCTTTTGTAATAATGCTTCACCACTCATGTTGGTCAAATGCAATGCCTCTCTTCCAAGTTGACTTGGTACCTCTCTTGGAACGATTTCTCTTGCATATCAAACAAAAATATATATATAATCTTAAGTTATGCTTTCTCTTCCTTTAGAGATCGAGATAAATTTTGGGGCATATGCAATGCATATGTACACATTTTACAAGGACATAAGTTACATGTTTTTAGATATTTTAAATTTAGGACAAAGTAGGATATAGATGTATAACATCGTATATCATGTTGGCATCGATTGGATAAAATTATGGGGCATGACCATGGTTCATGCACATACTATTGTAAGTTTTTTTATTTTCTGAGTATGGAATTGATGTGACAATGATGGTACCAATAAGTTCAAATTTTGAATATATAAGTCCATCTATAGCAGTTGATTCACCCTAAATGAGCCTAATATACTCTACTCCTTCCATCTTGAGATTCATTATCAATTAAATGAGTGGTACAGTTGAGGTTATAGGTCTCTTAATGACATAGTACTACTCCCTCTTCATGAGGGTTGGGGAATTTATTTTTCTAACCCGTGGCCCTTACTCTAGTACTTAATCATTAGGGCATGATTACCCCCAATTCTCAAATGCTTAAGAAGGAATAATAACTCTCCAATTCTTTAAAAGGAAGCACAATTATCCAATGCTTTATAAGGAAGCATCATCGCCAACACGTCACATGGAAACATGATTCACCCACTTACATGTGTATTCTTTCCTTATTATTCAAAATTTAAAACTTTTATGTATCTAATTCTTTTCAGATTTCACTTCACATATGGACATTGATTGCTACATGTTCATTTCAGGTTTGCATAGAGAAAGTTGCACACTTGGATCGTTCTCCTAAAGACAAAGTTTGTTTACATACTAAGAAACATCTCATTATCTTTTTACTCTACCATTTTTTTAAATTTCAATACTAGAATAAAAGGGGGACATTCATAGACACTAAAATATGGTATTAGACACTTGAAAATGTTGGTATTTACCTACCTTCACCTTACATGACTTGTGCCTAATCCTTTTGTTCTATCCACATGCATCCTGTAAGTCTAACCTTCCCAATTTGCTATCAGTCACCTACAAGAATTCCCTAGTCAATTCCTAACTTGTTCATTATCATACTTGGAATGTCTTTATATTATCAAATCATTATTCATGCCTTTCAAATGAGTCATTCAGACTTAGATGCCTAAAAATTCTAGAGGCATCCAAATCTGAGGGACCTATCCCCACATCATGTAATGGTCATTTTTTAAATTCAAATTATATTTATGGGTGGGCTCATATATTTTTCATGTTAGTGGTGTGATAAATTACCCAGAGTCCCATATTAATTCACAATAGGTCTAAGCCTATTTCATATATCTAGAATCATCTAGCACTATCAAGTAAGCACTAAGGAAGCCCATTATCACTTATGTGTTCAAAGGGATTTCCCTTAACTTCCAAATTCAAAAATAGTCACAAGGAGTAGACCCCATCCAATTCTAAAACACCTAAGACAAGTTATTTTTTCCATTATTAACTGTTGAAAGCTAGATTACATGTTGTATTCATAAAATAAGCACAATTACACACATACACCTAACACAAAGAATTATGTGTGGTTTGACTTCCCTCCTTAGAATATTGGAGATGTAGGTAGCACTCAATAATTTAGAGGGGAGTGGTTGAGGTTAGCTCAACCCACCTTTCTTTCTCATTCGTAGGCCTAAACCTAGTGTCAAAAGTGGAATTATGATTTTAAAATGGAGAAGGGTTTTTTAGGTTTATGCATACATCGAGAACTTGATATCACATTAGACAACATTTTTAAAATAGGTGTAGAGGCTTGTGACAATTAATGAAGCATAGTTCACATGGGTGAATCGGGCAGAATCAAATGCATGTGTATTGATGCAAGTGTCCATATCCTAATGGACTTGTCTAGACAAATATAAACACTCGTGTTCTTGATCTAAGCAACTTCTAATCTATTATTCAATCATTTCAGTCATCTGGCTTAGATAAAATAGTAAGAAGCTAAGTATTTAAATCTTCTTATTACTTTCCATGAATAGTAAGTTTAATCAAACTTTACTTTAAAATTCATATTAGTGTTTTATTGTAATACATTAAATAATCTAAATAGTGCATAAATTATATCCTATTAGATAACATTAATCCAAAATAAGGTAAAACATCTAGAAATATTACATTTTATAAAACTAGAGAAAATTTAGCAAACAAGTCGTGTCTGAATTTTTTTTTAAACTAAGAGGATAACATTAAGTAAAAATGAAATGAAATTTGATAATAATACAACTAGAGGTGGAATAGGATTCATGCCAGGTTCACCAAATGTATGTTTGAAAATTTTGTTCAACATTATAAATATCCTCTAATACAAGAAGAGAGAAGAGCATACGAGGACCAACTAGATATAAGAAGTTCCTCTGTAAAGTAGGGCAAAGACTATAAGCAAGTGTTGTTTGTAAGTGCATATTGAGGATATCATAAAGAAACATGTAAGAAACTAATGGACAAAGGCAACCAAGATCCAGGATGGTAAAACCTAAACTAATATGATATAAAATTTATCTAGCGATAAGGATTGTAGTTGCATATAAAGGTAGTCAAAACTAACCTAAGCACGGATAAATAAAATACAACTATGGTTGTATTTTTAGGCCTAGATAACCTACACTAGGATAATCTAGTTGAGAAGATAAGTAACAATAAAAATACTAATCAAACAATATGTAAAATATATTTATTTACTAAATTAAATAAATGAAAGAGATTAAGGATAGGGATACCTACCTTGAGTAGACTTTTCAATGCATCAATTCTCCCCTTGGATCTAGTGGTACTTTGCAAGAGATGTTGTAGTTGAAGGCCTCAAATACTAAGGGGCACCTCATTGGTTCAACTTCCTTCTATTGAACTTTAAATACACTTACATCAAACTTTTCATGCATTACGAGAGAAAATGAGTGTTTTAATTCTATAAAGTTATATTTTGGAACCTTATAAATATGTATAAAGACTTAAAAGTGACGTAGTTCAAATATCAACATAATTCACCTTGATCGATCTAGTATAATGAATCAAGAATGATACAGTAACTAATAGGTCACCCATGTTGATCTAATATAAAGATCCAAACAACACAATCTATCAAGATCAATTTATTCAGAAGTAGGGAAATAATTAAATCAACATGGTCAATTTAGTAAGGAAAGGACACAAACAAGAAACAAACTAGGTCGACCATGTCAATTTTGAAGGAAATACAAGGAATGATATACAAAACTAGATCAATCTGGATTGAATTAGTTGGAAAAATTCAAAATAATAATCAGAATAAGAGGAAAGAATGATAAAAGAGACACGATGAAGGATAATAAAGATGAAAGCAAGACAATGATGATACACATGTATAACATGATAATATGGACATCTCTCACAAAGCACCATAAGTTGAGCCCATCCCTTTCCTGGTGCACTCCTCATATGTGTACTCCATAATATTGATGTGTTGAAGAGACCTGCAAAAGATATTATTAATAAATGAAAATATAGGTATATACACTCACTAATTATGTTTTTATCTATTTTTCAATATATACCATGATCATATTCAAGCAATGCACACACAAAGGTATAAAGTTGAAAGGATTGAATAAATCCTAGGACCAAAATCTAAAAATGGATATGCCCTAAGGAAATTAGAGTTTTTTAGAGACCCTAAGTTGAATGTGTGAAAGAGTCAGAGTTCACCATTTATATTTAGCATAATTATAGATTTATACAAAAGGATTAAATTAGTCATAATTATATAGATCTAAGCATACAATTATATACATCTAAACATACATGAATGAAATTACTAATTCAAATCTACCTAAAAAGCTATAAATAGAAACAAGTCCAAGTGCCATAATGAAATTAAGTTAAATAATGTAAATGAAAAAGGGATAATGAATGATCACACGTGTTTATTATTTTGTAAATCTAAGAATATAGACCGATTGTATACAACATGCTCCTAAAATTTGTAAATTATGCACTACTCCTAGACAAACGTGCATTTTGAAAGTCTATCCTATATAGACCTAGTCATGATAGTCCCATCCTAACCATGTTTGTCTCCTTTTGGCCATATGTGACCTATTAGGGTTTCATAATCTAGTTTTCATGTCACATGTGCTTTGTCACCTTTTTGTTATGTTTGTGTCTTTTCTTCACAAATTTATTGGACAAAATGTGTAAAGTAGAAGAATCTCCTCCTTAATCTATCTTGACACTCCAAAAACAAACAAAAGTGATGGACTTGGGGAATCACCAAGGCAACGTTGTAACCTACATATCCTGTAAACATGAAATCAAACCTCCACGTAATCCTATAAGTGTGTGAATGAAATAGTTTGAGTGAAGGTTTTGAATGTCCTCTTACTTAAAATTGATAATGCAACTATTGTAATATAATAGGGTAAGTGCACAAACTTTGGGGATAAAAAGTGGCCTACATGTGGACATGATTTTCCTAAAATTTCAAAATTTTGAACTTTTTAAGATAATTTTAGATATCTACACTCCAAATTTGAAGATGGTGTAAGAACATGAAATGTAGAATTTCAAGTCTAGTTTCCAAAACACTATTTTTTTAAAAAATGGTTAAGTATAACTAGGTCAAACATCTAAAATTTGAAGAGGAACTCCTACTTTTTTAGAAAACATAATAGATTGATGGCCATGCTACGCACCCTTTTTTTAGCAGCATTTAATATTATATGAAACCCTTTGGGAAAAAATTAGATAAGATATTCTAGTAGGTCACCTATATTTTTTATATTTTTCAATGAATACTTTTTTTTATGAATTTTGCAAGTAAATTGATCCTAGAAACTAACAAAGAAATGGATAGTCATCTATGTGACACACCTAACTACCTCAAAAAAAATGAAAATCAATTTTTTTTAATATGTGTAGAATTAATCCTACTTGGTCACCATATAACTTGTTTTTCACTTGGATCAATGAAAGACAAATTACATTAACATGTATAGGCATGTATGTTTGCAACATGTAGTGGCCTAAAAAGGCATAGTTAGAAATCAACATAGTTTGAAACCCTAAATTAGTCCAAAAATTATAAAAATCATATTTTTAGAAAGAGGAGAGCATGATCATCGTTACAATATCAAGTTTTCAAATTTTCACATTGAAATTCTTGGTGTATTTGGAAATTAAAGTTGAAATTTATTGTTTATTTTCATACATTTCAAAACTTGACTGTACATTGACAGTCCAAGCCTTTGGTTCAGGAATCCAAGCCATTCCCAAGCCAAAAGACACGATAATTAAATTCAAATACCACAATCATGTTAATAATGAGATCACATTAATAACATGATCACATTATTAACTGTGTTCTTAACGTGATCACATTAATTAATAATGCAATCACATTACATATTCTCAACAATCTAAAACCCAAATAGGAACCATTAGGCCTCTTAGTATTAAGATAAAATATTGGTTGATTAATATTGTTATTTTGGACCAATGTTCTTGTCAAGAATTGATAGCATTTAATGATAATTGGAGATGTATTACCTTATGAATTAGTTTATTGTTCTTTTGATCCCAATATGGTATGCAATCAGGGCAATAGATCCCAAATTGACATTAGACGGACATATTTACTTAGATGGAGCTTGGTTGTCCCTAATTACGTATCAAACTAAACTAAATACTTGGTTTTTATAATATGGTGTGTAATTAGAGACCCAATTAACATCATATGGACATACTTCCTTTCTTAGGGCTCATTTAACCTTGATTGTGTATTAGATTGAACGAAATATTCAATTAGTTTAATATGGTGTGATATCAAAGCCCTAATTGACATTATATTGAAGGATTTCCTTACATGGGGACTAATTTTTCTTAATTATAGATTATACTAAAGAAAATACTTGATTTGTTAGATATGATGTGCAATTAGGAAAAAATATTCATAATGGACATTAGATGGACACAATTCGTTGCATGGGGTGAAAAATGCCTTGATTGATATTCTAGGCAGAAGCAATTAATGACATAGGACTTGATTGTCCTCAATTATGTATAATATTGAAAAAAAATATCAATTGATTTAACATGGTGTAATTAGAGCCCCAAATGACATTAGATGGATGTAATTCCTTGCTTGGGGATTGAGTGGCCCCAATTGCATATCATATTAAACCTAAATAATCAATTGGTTTAATATGGGGTGTAATCAGGGCTAATGGAACTCAACTGGAACATTATATGGACAAAATTACTTTCATGGGGCTTAGTTGGATCTAATTATCTATAAGATAAAACCAAATACATGATTAGCTAGATATAGTTTATAATCGGGGCCAATGAAGTTGTAATTGACATTAGATGTATTCAATTACTTGAATGAGCCTTGGTTGGATATAATTGCATATTCAACTAAATTAAATACTTAGCTAATTCAATATGTTATGTATTTGGGACCAATAGATTCCCTTGTTAATAGTAGAAGGATGAAATTTTTTACACAAGGCTTGTTTGGACTAAATTTTATATCATATTAAACCAAATATTCTTTCAATTGAATTTGGTGAATAATCAGAATCTCAATTGTTATTAGATGGATGTAATTCCTTACAGAGGGTTCAATTGGTATTGATTTCATATCAAATTGAATCAAACACTCAATTATTTGAATAAGGTGTGCAATTAAGGCCCTAATTATAATTATGTTGACACAATTCCTTGGGAAAGCCTCGATTGGCCCCAATTATGTATCATCGGTTACTGAATACTTGATTAGTTTAATATGGTATGTAATCAGGGCCAAGTAAGCCCCAATTTCCATTATATATGAATTTAATTCCTTGCACATGGATCCTTTGGACCGAATTGCATATCAAATTAAAAAAATACTTATTTTTTTAATATGGTGAGCACTTGGATCCTCAATTCATATCATATGGTTGAAATTCCTTACATTGAGGCTTAGTAGGCCCCTGGGATCAATTTAGCCCCAATTAACATCCTTTAAATATAGTAAGAATTTGTGTCAGTCATTACCGCAATTGACTTCATAGGATCAACCTATGATGATGTGGGGGATAATTGATCCCAAATTCACATTCTTTACTCATAGATCTAGGTTCAAGGAGCTCAAATTTTCCCCAATCACCATCACGATTGTACCGTATATACCCTAAAACATAACCCTAAGCCATAATGCCTAAATTTATTAATCTTTAAAATCTAATCCATAAATATAAACTCTTTAAACCTTAATCCAATCATTTTAGCCCAAGTTAACATCATTTAGACTAAAAATTAAGTTCACAGGGCTCAGTTTGGCCTAAATCACATGACTAATTACCCCATTTGACTAATTCACTCAATCTACATGATGACATCCATGATATAATGACAACCCAAAAACACATTCTATAGTCACAAATGGGTCCAATGATTCAAATTGTCCTCAATTATCTTTACGATTGACCCTGTGTACCCTAAACCATATATATACATTAAAACCTAGAAGTTTTAAACCATAAACCCTAAACACTATACCCTAAATTATAAACCATAAACTTTCCCTATTTACCAACTTTAATTTAATCCCAATTAACATCTTTTGTAATAAGAATTAGGTTTGAACACATGGCATAGAGTGATTAGACATTAATATATAGGTCCTTAAACCTAAACCCTATGCCCTAATCCCTAATCCCTAAAACATAAATTGTAAGACCTATGCCCTAATGCCCAATACATGCCATAAACATACATGCCTTACGATATAACTGATTTTATCATGAGATGTCATAAAAAGCACTTTTTAAACCTATGGCTAAAGCTTTTGGAGTACCAATCTAGTTGTGCATTTGAAGTAAATTGGGGATATTTCGAAGCCCTTCAACCTAATTAACCAAAGAGGATGAGCTATTTGATTATTGTAATCAAGGAGGCATTTGAGGCCAATTTGAACCCCTTCAATAACAAGATATGATTTGCGGCAAAATCAAAAGATCGATCTCTTCGATCATGAATTGATCTAATTAGTAAAATATGTGCAATTCCCTGTGTGATCTGGGCAAAATTGAGCCCCTAAATGAAATTTATGGCTTAATCAATTATATAACATGTATGCAACATGTACATGGAATAATTGACCCTAATTTTATCAAAAATGTAAATATGAAGGTAATCAAGTCATAAATAGGTGTCATAAGTAGCTTAAATGTTCTTCAATTACCTTAGTGATTAGACCCTATATCTGATATCTTAAACCCTAAACCCTGTACCATTTAAATTTAACCCTAAACCTTATACCATTTACTTTAAACCCTAAGCCATAATCCCTAAACCCCAAACCCTTTAAATTATAGACCCTAAACCTTCAACCAATAAATTTAGCCCCAATTAACATCTTATATATATATATATATATATATATATATATATATATATATATAATAAAGAATAGGTTCACATGGATGAAAATAGTTAAAATTGGATTAGTCATTACCACAATTGACTTAGTATGTTAAATCCATGATGATTTGGGGGATAATTGATCCCAAATTCATTTTATTTACTCACAAATCTAGGTTCAAGGAGCTCAAATTTGCCCCAATCACCATCATGATTGTACTTTATATACCCTAAAACCAATACCATAAGCCCTAATCCCTAAACTCTAAACCATAAATATAAACTCTTTAAACCTTGAACCAAACATTTTAGCCTAAATTAACATCATTTAGACTAAGAATTAAGTTCACAGGGCTCAAATTGGCCTAAATCACATGGTTGATTTCCCCATTTGACTAATTCAATCAATCTACATGATGACATCCAGTGCAACTAAACCATGTACCCTAAACCATGTACATATATTAAAACCTAGAAGCCATAAACCCTAAACCCTAAACACTATACCCTAAATTGTAAACAATAAGCTTTCCCTATTTACCAATTGATTTAGTCCCAATTAACATCCTTTGTAGTAAGAATTAGGTTCACATGACATAGAGCGATTAGATAAATCATATACAGGTACTTAAACCTAAACCTCATGCCCTAATCCCTAATCCCTCAAACATAAATTGTAAGTCCCATGCCCTAATAGTCACTACATGCTACAAACATACATGCCTTATGATATAACTGATTTTATCATGAGATGTCATAAAATGCATTTTTTAAACCTATGGCCAAAACTTAGCCTTTAGGGTACCAATTTAGTTGTGCATATAAAGTAAATTGGGGCTATTTTGAGCCCCTTAAACCTAATTTCATGAATATAAAATGTGATTTGGGGGTTGATCAACTCTAATTTACCCCATCACAATGGTACTTTATATACCCTAAAACCTATACCCCAAGGCCTAATGCTTAAAGTTCTTAATCCGTAATCTTTAAACCATAAATATAAACTCTTTAAACATTGAACCAATAATTTTACCCCAAATTAACATCATTTAGACTAAGAATTATATTTATGATTGACCCTGTGTACCCTAAACCTAAGCCCTAAACATTGTACCCAAAATTGTAAACCAAAAACTTTCCATATTTACCAATCGATTTAGTCTTAATTAACATCCTTTAAATTAAAAATTAGGTTCACACATGGCATAGAGAGATTAGACCTTATATACACCCTTAAAATCAAACCCTACATGCTTTAAGCTCTAATCTCTAAACCCTAAAACTTAAATTGTAATCCCTAATCCCTAAAACATATATTGTAATCCCTATTCCATAAACCCTATGCATTAATGCCTTAATCCCTAATCCCTTATATATATTAAGTATAACATGATAACATTATTTAATAATGTGATCATGTTATTCTTAACATAGGCAACACTCGATTCTCATTTCTAATTACCAACACCAAAGCTTATATTGATAATAACGCGATCACGTTATTACATAAAGCGATTGCATTATTGTTAATATAAGCTTCTCAATGTGTTAGATGGGGTATAACCTTACACAAGACATAATGAAATCGTGTTATCCTTATTTTAGATTAAGCTCACTTATCAATAACTATTTTTAACCTAAATCAATAATTCTATCCCCATAAACATTCTCTATGTACTTATACAAGATCTGTGGTACTTGTGTACTTGATCCCACCTTTGAAAAGTTATCAATTATACCTTTTTATGGGTAATGAATCACATTTTAAGAGGAAGAGGAAGATGTTTAATAACAAAACATCAGAGGAATTAGAAGATTTGAGAGAGAAACACAAGCTACAAATACGAAAACTTCATGGTAGACAAGGTACAAACCCTAATCCTGATGAACCAAATGCCATAGATAATGAACCAATTGATGATAATGAATTAAAAAATGATGAAATTGACTATAATCAATTAAATAATTTTGAAATTAACCATAATGAAATTAAAAATAATACATTATTTAATGTTGGAAGTTCACATTCAAAGTTCTAAGTTTTTGATTTTATTGATGATGAGTCTATGTATGATGCTTCATCCCCCATGAATGAGGAAAATTTAATGGAAACACAATGATGATGAAATTAACCATTAAGAAAATTTTATGGAAACATATAATGAATAAATTAACAATGAATAAAATGTCATCCCACCTCTAAACAATGAAATTAATAACAATTTTAAAACACCCTCTAAACAAATTCCACCATTACCAACACCTCCAAGAATTGTGCATAGAAAAGATAAGTACTTAATTGAAGTCGATGAAAATATTTTAGAATTAATGCATAACAAAATGTCTGATCGCCATTCAAGAAGACTAGCTCAACAAATTTTGGATACATTATTTCATAATTTGGAGTATGATAGTCAAAGATGTCATTATTTGTTTCATTGATAGAATTGATTAAGATGAGACCTATAATGTACACATTATCACTAAGAATGATGCATATCATACTATAGGCCCAAAATCACATACAAAAGATTGTAATGTTTCCTGACATATAATTACAACTTGTGCAGTAAGTGACAAAATAGGGAAAAAATGAATGGTTTGAACAACAAATGAACACTTGATATAAACATAAAAACAATAATGAAAACAATTGAAAGATTTGAAAGACTTAATGAACCTAATACCAATGAGCTCTAGGCATTCTCTGATAGAGTTCCATGAAAGGAGAAGGCTATAGCTGATACTCTCAAAGAGTTACTTGCTCAATTTTGGAAAGATAATACAAGAATTTTACCCAATGCAAGAGATGTTTTGAAAAGAAGAGTTAGTTCTCGTAACCATAAACCGCATCCAAAACATTTATTGGTTATGAATTAAACACAACTGTACTCTAAATTTTTGGAAAAACATCCACAAATTTTTATTTGTCAAAGATATTTTGAGATGGCAAAACCTTTTTATGTTAAAATAAATCACACACACACCACTTGTTGTAGATAACATATTGAATTTTCAATTCACTTTGATATTTTTTACCATATTCTTCATACTTTGCATACTAATATTTTTTAGGAGTGTGGCATTGAATTGCCACCAAAATTAGAAAGGAAATTTATTCCAACTATCTTTTGCAAAAGACTGGATGGACAATTATTTTACAACAAATCATGTTTAAATGGAAATTGCAACATATGTGGTGGATAGCCAAAATTAAAAAAATATATCCATGAGGAGATTAAAAGTGTAATTAGATAAGAATTAGTTGGTTTAAGTAAATATAAATCAGTGACTTATCAAGTAAAAGATGGCAAAGAATCTAAAAAGTGTGAGCTTGTTAGAAAAAAGATACATGTTTTCGAATTTTTGGTCAAATTTGGGAAGAATATTGTTTATGAGTATGCAAAGCACACACACAGGGCTAGATGGTTGGATGAACATTTAAAGATAAACAAAGATAAATTCCCACTTGGTTTAATTGTTTCAATAGTTGATTTTACTAAAAATCACACATTCAAACCCCAAATGTAAGTTCAATCACAGTATTACAATTCATCACAAGTTACCATATTTATGCATATAGCATTCATATATGCACCGAATAATATAAATTAATAATAAAAAATATTAAGGGAGTGCCATTTTTATATCAACAATGACAAATCACATTGTTTTGAGTATGTGCAAGGTTATTTTCAAAAGTTTTATGAATAGTTGAGACAAAGGAACATTAATTTCAATCAACATTACATTTAGTCAGACAATTGCACATCACAATTCAAAAATACATGGATGTTTTATTGGTTGAGCAATATGCATCTTACCATTGGTGTAGAATACATTTTGAGTTTCATCAAGGTTGGTCATGGAAAAGGGGAGCATGTGTAAAAAGAGCTATTACAAGGGAGGAGTTGAAATTTGAAGAGGGTGTTCATTTGATAGATGCAAAAATTGTGGTTGAATTGTGTAATGAGAACATGTGTCATGGTGATCAACCAAATTCTATTGTTCTTATAAATTTTTGGTTAACAGAGGAAGAACACTTGGTAAAGTATGAGGATTGTATGACTCTAATGGGTTCAAGTGATCTCCACTCATTTTGTAGCTCAATGCAAGTTCTTAGACTATTCGTACAAGACACTTGGCATGTTTTTTATCTGCATACATGGACTCTATTTGGAATGAGTGTGAACCACAAGAGTGGGTGGATGATTAGAGCTTCATACCTCTAATTCAAATCAACACATTAAATTCTAATAGCGTTGCAACTTACAAATATGACATTATCAGATGACTTTGACCATGTATCTAATCTAGTGTAGCTAGGTAGAATATTTTTCATTATGTATAATTTATTATCATTAAATATATCTTCATATTATCACTAAAAATAATTTTTTAATGATATAGGGTATGTTTTTGTAGTTATTGTAGATGAAGATAATGAAGAAGGCACTGATTACTACTTGTGTCAGTGTGTAGAGAGAAAAAAAAAATTGACTTCTAAAGTTATAAATGGAAAAAAATTGAATATCCGACTGGGTCAATGGTAGTCACTAGAACTTGGTTTCGATGATATCCCATAAAAAATTAATATCAATGGTTTTTTTAAGAGTTTGAAATGCACAGGAAGATACTGTAATATTCAAATTTGATTCTTGCAACGAATATTCAATTAAAAAAATATCATGGGAGGCCATTAAATAGAAAAAAATGGAAAGTTTAGGAGTCAAAAAATGAAACTATTCTTGATACTATCAAGGTTAGAGTATATCCTATTGGTTTGTTGGATTGAAATACAAAGGTATGTTGACTTTTTAAATGTAGATGTAATCAATTTTACTAAATATTTTTTTTTTTTAGGTAGTACATATATAAATTTTATTTTTAATTGCTTACTAATAAATTTTTGTAGGTTATGTTAGGTTGTGGAGCTAAAAGCTTCACTGTATGCAGACATGGAGGAGTTGATGAGTGTCACAGTCATTGACATCAGTCAGGCCAACAGACGTTGGTCAGGGGTGAACAGAAGGGCAACCGACATCGGTAGGAGTCGGCCAACGTCGGTCATCTCTAGGTAGACAGGGACCGACGTCAATCACCTGTGCGGTTCCAGAACTGCTCATTGCACAAACAATTAATTTGTTGAACTGATTGTTTGCATGTAAAGACTATTTTTGGTCTTGGAACTATGTGTCTAATTATTGTAAATTAGAATTCTAAGTTATTGTTTAGTATAGGATATATTTATAGACCCATTGGCATGTATTGTAATGTGTGCTAGATAGCCAGAGTGCTAGTTAGAGTTGAGCAAGTGTAGCTCTTTCTAGTTCCACAGAAGAGCAATAGAGGAAGGCAATGTAGATCCTTCCAAATTGTACGATCATTTGAATTGCAGGTTATTGCAAGTTCAAGGTAGATCTACATGGTAAGTAATATCATTTGAGTTGCAGATTGTTGCAAGTTCATGAGAGATCTACTTGAAGTACTTTGAGTACTTGTGTACTGGCAGGGTTATTACTGATTGGTTGGAGGTGAACACCAACTCTATGTTTGAGTTGTGTGTTGGGACCATTTTTGGTAGGAGAGTGAACTCTTGATTGAGAATTACTAGGAGCCCTTGAGGTGTGGGAAGCCTTACAAAGGTGTGAGAAGAAGTGGCATCTTCTTTATTGTATTTTCTTTTTGGATGAGTATTAATACAAGTTTGTGTATTGTCTCTCATATTCTATGCTATTTGTGAATTTTAGTTACTTGTTTATTCTGGTATAATTCCGTGTTTAGTTGCTTAAACAAGGTAATCATATTGTGCTCTTATTGAGGAGCAAGATCCTGACAAGTGGGAATCAGAGCAGTTTGTGTTCTAGATTTCTCCATCAATTGGTATCAGAGCTTTTGGTTGAGTTACTAACAAGTTGTATCAGATTTGGTTAGTGTTTGTTGATTACAGGTCACTCACAGGGGTTTCTGTTTGAGTGGGAGTATAGCAATGGTAGAAGAAAGTAAGCTACGAATGGAGAAGTTTAATGGCAAGAACTACCAATTATGGAGGATGCAGATAGAAGATTATCTGTATCAAAAAGATTTGTACTTACCGTTGGGTGGGGTTGCATGCAAGCCCATAGATATGAAAGATGAAGAATGGGAGGTTCTTGATCAGAAGGCTCTGGGATCTATAATGTTGATTATTGCATCGTCTGTGATTTCCAACTTATCACAAGCTAAGACAACGGTAGAATTGATAGAATCTTTGGCAAATTTATATGAAAAACCCTTAGCTTCGAATAAGGTATTTCTTATGAAGCAATTATTTAATTTGCAAATGTTGGATGGTGGATCTGTACATAGTCATCTTAGTGATTTCCATGGTTTGGTAAACCAGTTAAATTCTGTCAATATTGCTTTTGATGATGAAATGAAGGCTCTCTTAATCTTATGCTCATTACCTGAAAGTTGGGAGAGTTTGGTAATGGCAGTTAGTAATACTGCGTCTGCTTCTAAGATCTTAAAAGTTGATGATGTTGTGGGTGTAATCTTGAATGAAGAGATATGCAGGAAAAGCACAGGTGAATCATCAGGGAATGCTTTGAGTGTTGAAATCAGGGGAAGGCAAAGAGAAAAGATCGAGCATGGGAGATCAAGGTCAAAGATAGGCAGGAGATCCAAATCCAGGTATGGCAGAATAACCTGCTAGAAATGTGGAAAGCAAGGGCACATAAAGACAGATTGTTGGTTGGGTGAAGATCAGCATGAAGGACATGAAGAAGCGAATGTTGCAGAGTTTGTTGCACAGGATGCTCTGGTATGTTCTTTGGATAAAGTAGAATCTTGGGTTTTAGATTCTGGTGCCTCTTTCCATGCATCCCCAAATAGGGAATTTTTTCATGAATATGTCCAAGGAGACTTTGGAGAAATTTATTTAGGGGATGGTAAGCCTTGTCAAATGGTTGGCAAGGGGAAAGTGAAGCTGAAATGCAGACGGGCAACACATGGGTGTTGAAGGAGGTCATGCATATCCCATCCTGAAGCAGAATTTGATTTTTGTTGGCAAGTTGGGTGATAAGGGTTGTAAAGTAACTCTGACAGTGGACTCTTGGAAAGTTTTCAAAGGTGCACTTGTTGTAACAAGAGGTAATAAAGTAGGTACGCTTTATCTATCTATTTGTATTACTGATTCTTCTTCTGGCTTTCAAAGAGAAGATGACGGATAGAGATCAACGCAAGAGGTTGAAGAATTCTGAGCAGATCAAGGTTGATATGGACAAGGGTTTGATCCAAAAGGAGCTCATGGGTAGAAGTCATCGCTCACAAGTAAAACACAGAGACTGATGTCGGCTAGAAAATTGACGTCGACATCCAGACAGGATCGACATCGGCTATGTGCAGCCCGACGTCGGTGACTTAGGATAAATAAACACCGGTGTCGGTTAGAGGGAATCAACATCGGCGATGAGGTAGTTGCATAAAATCGATGTCGGTCGGGTGAAGACTGAGATGTGACCGACATCGGTCACTGGGACGAATTTCGGGTGGACAGCAAGCTGTCAAGGAGTCTCAAGCGCCCATATGGAGGACTAAAAGGGTAAGTAAGCCTCAAATTCATCATTTCCCTTCTTTACACTACTTGTTGCTCACTGATGGTCAAGAACCAAGAAGTTATTAAAGAAGCAGAGCAGGTAGATCCAAGAAATAGTGGGAGCTTGGCATGGATGAGGAATGTGATTCCTTGGAGAAGAACCAAACAGAAGTTTTTGGTGGAGTCGCTAGCTGGAAGAAAGCACTGAGAGATGAATGGAGTTTCAGGATAAAGAAGAGTGGGAATGGACATGTGAGACAGAAGGCCAGGGTATATGGTCTTGAGTAAGCTGTAGGACAATGGAGGTTTAACCATTGTGTTTCTCTTTACCAAGTTGGATAATATTAGCTACATTATCCTGTTACTGTATGTTGTGCTTGTTGAAGGGTCACATATGCAGAGAATTGCTAAACTAAAGGTAAAGTTAGTTCAGAGGTGTGTCATGAGCAATCTGGGAGCAGCAAGATTCTTTGGCATGAGTGTGTTCTAGAGACATGGAAGGTCACATGTTGATTTTGTCTCCAGATGATTGTGTGAAACTGGTAAGCACGCTGATGGTTGGACAGTTCTATGAATAGTGTCTTGATTCACATAATGAGGTTGAGTACATGTTTACTAAACCTGAGATTGCCCAAGCAATGGGTATTATTAGCAAGTTCATGGTCAATCCAAGAAAGAAGCACTGGAGGGCAGTTCAGTGGATTCTCAGATATCTGAGAGGGACTAGCAGCAGGTGCACATGCTATGTAGGGTCAAGTTCTTTTCTACATGGGTTTGTAGATGCGGATGTGGCAGGTGATTTGGATGACAGGAGGTGCACCACATGATTTGTGGTGGTTGGTCTTCAAGAGTGATCTTGAAGAGGGATACAAAGCCAAGAAAAAAATTAAATGATGTACAGGTATAGGTACAGGTGCAACTGTTTATCTCCAAGTGGGAAATTATTAGGTTGTGGAGCTAAAAGCTTCATTGTATGCAGACATGGAGGAGTTGCTGAGTGTCACAGTCACCGGCATCAGTCAGGCCAATTGATGTCAGTCAGGGGTGAATAGAAGGGCAACTGACATCGGCAGGAGTCGGCCGACGTCGGTCATCTCTAGGCAGACAGGGACTGACGTCGGTCGCCTGTGCAGTTCTAAAACTGCTCATTGCATAAACAGTTAGTTTGTTGAACCGATTGTTTGCATGTAAAGACTATTTTTGGTCTTGGAGCTTCATGTCTAATTATTGTAAATTAGAAGTCTAAGTTATTGTTTAGTATGGGATCTATTTATAGACCCATTGGCATGTATTGTAATGTGTGCTAGATAGCCAGAGTGCTAGTTAGAGTTGAGCAAATGTAGCTCCTTCTAGTTCCACAGAAGAGCAATAAAGGAAGGCCAGGTAGATCCTTCCAAATTATAAGATCATTTAAATTTCAGGTTGTTGCAAGTTCAAGGTAGATCTACATGGTAAGTAAGATCATTTGAGTTGCAGGTTGTTGCAAGTTCATGAGAAATCTACTTGAAGTACTTTGAGTACTTGTGTACTGGCAGGGTTATTACTGACTGGTTGGAGGTGAACACCAACTCTATGTTTGAGTTGTGTGTTGGGACCATTTTTGGTAGGAGAGTGAACTCTTGATTGAGAATTACTGGGAGCCCTTGAGGTGTGGGAAGCCT
This sequence comes from Torreya grandis, assembly GCA_037957365.1. Classification (NCBI taxonomy): domain Eukaryota; kingdom Viridiplantae; phylum Streptophyta; class Pinopsida; order Cupressales; family Taxaceae; genus Torreya; species Torreya grandis. The sequence goes on along the minus strand of JARHVA010000589.1, from coordinate 1,992,865 downwards.
TATAGAGGTGTGAGAAGAAGTGGCATCTTCTTTATTGTATTTTCTTTCTGGATGAGTATTAATACAAGTTTGTGTATTGTCTCTCATATTCTGTGCTATTTTTGAATTCTAGTTACTTGTTCATTCTGGTATAATTCCATGTTTAGTTGCTTATACAAGACAATCATATTGTGCTCTTATTGAGGAGCAAGATCCTGACAAGTGGGAATCAGAGTAGTTTGTGTTCTAGATTTTCCCATCAGGTTAGTGGTGCCAGATAGGCTTACACATTCATGTGGTTAGCAGTGTTAGTAAATAATTCTATATTCTTGAATCTAAGAGAAGTTTAGGTTTTATGGGTATTTAAACTTAGGCTAAAAATATATATTTTTCTTGTATTAGGAAGGGTGTTCTTGAGGCCAGAATGGGTGGTGGGTTTGTCAATCGAGCCTAACGAGAGGCCAATAACTTGGTATTAGATATTATCCACCCCCTAAATGTGTTGGCGGTGTCAGTTTTCACTTAAAATACATCAGAACTAGAGTTTTTAAAACTTAACTTGAACTTTGACAACATTTATTGTTAATGTTTCCTCTCTCCAGAACAGTAGTGAAAATGCACTTTTGAATGGATTTGAACGTAATGGTACTATGATAACATGAAATTTTCCTATTTGGACATGATAAAAGTGATATCTTTGTAGGTGGAGGTTTCAGAGGTAGAAATTCTAGTTGGAGCTCAAGAAGTTACTTGTCCATTGACAAAAAATTACATTTTTGGACCTGTCACTACAACTTATCTAATAGATTGATTGAAGCTTCCACCTAAGTGATTTGAGGTAAGATTAGAGATATTAAATAGGTATGGTATGGATTTGATGATTGATATAAATCACTTACAATTTTTATTTTATGCATGTTTGAACTTAGGCTAAAAAATTATATTTTTCTTGTATTGGGAAGGTTGTTCTTGAGGTTAGAATGGGTGGTGGGTTTGTCGATTGACCCTGATGAGAGGAAAATAACTTATTAATAGATATTATCTACCCCTCAGATGTGTTAACGGTGTTAGTTTTCACTTAGGAAGCATCAAAATAAGATTTCTACGACAACAACTAGAACTTTGACAACATTTATTATCAGTGTTTCCACTCTCTGAAATGGTAGTGAAAATGCACTTTCACATGGATTTAAATGTCATGGAAATGTGATAACAAATAATTTATCTATTTTGATGTGATAAAATAAATATATTTGTAGGTGGAGGTCTTGGAGGTAGAATTGCCAGTTGGAGCTCAAGAAGTTGCTTGTTCGCTAATAAAAAGTTGCATTTTTAGACCCAACACTATAACTTATCTAACAGATTGATCTTGAAGATTATACCTAAGTGATCTGGGTTAAATTAGATGGATTAAATAGGTAAAATATGGATCTAATGGTTTATGTAAATGACTTACATTTTTCATTTTATGCATGTTTGAACTTAGGCTAAAAGTTACATTTTTCTTGTATTGGAGAGGGTGTTCTTGAGGCCAGAATGGGTAATGGATTTGTCAATCAAGCTTAAAATGAGGCCAAAAACCTATTATTATATTTTATTCACCCCCATATACATGTTGGTAGTTTCATTTTTCACTCAAGAAGCATCAGAGTCAGAGTTCTACAACCACAACTTGAACTTTGACAATATTTGCTGTTAGTGTTTCTGCTGTCCAAAATAGTAGTGAAAATGCACTTTTGGGTGGATTTGAATGTCAGGGTAGTGTGATAACATGTAATTTTCCTATATGTATGTGATCAAAGTGATATATTTATAGTTAGAGGTCCCAAAAGTAAAAATGCTAGTTGGAGCTCAAGAAGTTGCTTGTTCACTGACAAAAAGTTGCATTTTTGGACCCATCACTGCACCTTGTATAACATATTGATATCAAAGCTTCCACATGAGTGATATAGGGTGAGATTAGATGGATTAAATATTATGATAAAGATCTAATAATTCACATAAATGACTTACATTTTTCATTTTATGTGTGTTTGAACTTAGACTAAAAAATTGTATTTTTCTTGTATTAGGAAGGGTGTTCTTGAGGTTGGAATGGGTGGTGGGTTTGTTGATCAGGCCTAACGAGAGGCCAAAAACCTGGTCCTATATTTTATCTACACCCCTAACATGTTGACAGTGTCAGTTTTCACTTAGAAAACATTGAAATTAGAGTTTTGTAGCCACAACTTGAACTTTGATAATATTTGTTGTCAGTGTTTCCATTCTCCAGAATGGTAGTGAAAATGCACTTTCATGTGGATTTGAACATCATGACAGTGTGATAACATGTAATTTTTCTATCTAGACATGATAAAAGTGTTAGATTCATAGGTGAAGGTCCCAAAGATAGAAATGCCAGTTAGAGCTCAAGAAGTTGCTTGTTCACTACCAAAAAGTTGTATTTTTGGACCCGTCACTACAACTTGTCTAACATATTGATCTCAAAGCTCCCACTTGAATTTTCCAGGGTGAGATTAGAGGGATTAAAAAGGTATGGCTACTTACAATTTTCATTTTATGCATGTTTGAACTTAGGCTAAAAAATTGCATTTTTCTTGTATTGGAAAGGGTGTTCTTGAGGCCAGAATGAGTGGAGGGTTTGTCAATCAAGCTTGATGAGAGGAAAGAACCTATTCATATAAATTATTTTCCCCCAAAACATGTTGGTGGTGTCATTTTTCAATTGAGAAGCATAATAACCATAAATTTGACTTTGACAACTTTGACAAGTTTAAAAACCTTGATAACTTTGATAGCTTAAACTAGAGACCTAGAAACTTAATGACATATTGACGACTTTGACAACTTTGATAACTTTGAAAACTTTGACAATTTTGAAAAATTTGACCTATTAACCTATTAGGTGGTATTGAGTAATTGACCTATTGACCTAGAAAGTGACTTATTTTTTATTCTTCATCCAGTGTATGTGATTGCATTAGTTTCATGTTATCCTTGAAGGTCCTTGAGGCCATGAATATGTTGTCATTTGTGTAAGGTTTTAGGTGGATGAATGACTGTAGGTGGTAACCAAGAAGTGACTATAGGTCACAATCAAGGAAGGGAGCTTAAAGTAATTGACCTATTGATCTATTAGGTGGTAATTAACTTATTGACCTATTAGGTGGTATTGATTAATTAACTTATTGACCTAGAAACTGACTTGTTGTGGATTATTCATTCAGTGTATTAGTCTCATGTTATCCTTGAGTCCATGAATATGTTGTCATTTATGTAAGGTTTTAGGTGGATGAATGACTATAGGTGGTAACCAAGAAGTGACTGTAGGTCACAATCAATGAAGGGAGCTTGGAGTGATTCCACCAGATTGGTAAGTTTTGATTCATCATGCTATTAGTTTTGAATGTTTTGAACCTATATAGATGAAACAACCTACCTAGTTGTTAGAAAAAAAATAGTAATTATTTTTTTAAACTAAATATTAAACATTCATTCAACCACAGTTGCTAGAATAATTTAACCAGTCACAAAATCAACAACTTCAAGCAATAACAGTTCAACATTATAATACTAGAAGCAATAATAAAATGTAAGATACATAAAGTTTACTATCTCATAAGGGACATTAACACAATCTGAATTCTCAAACTAAGTACTGGTACCATTCATCCAGTCATACAGATTACTATGCAATCAAGTCTACTCTAACCTAGCCTAAGGATCTAGACCCAATGCCCCACTATAATCTTGGGCAACCTACATATCCGCTCCTTAGAATCAGGGTCTAATGTAGTTCTCCTTTCCAATGTGATGGTCTCCTCCATGATACATCACCACTGAAGGGATTGACACTCTAAGCCAAACAAGAAACAAACTAATCATGACATAGATGAGCTTCTAAAGCTCTGGTCTAATCCTACAACTAAGTGACACATTCTAGCATAACATCTTGCTAATCCAGGCTTGCATGCTTACCCAAGCACTCTCACATATAAACCTTGATATAAGCAATGATGAAGGAATCCACATTCCTAGTTCCATAGAGAATCACATGCTAGGAACAAAAATAAGCTAAGTATACAAAACAAATTAAGTCATATAATACATAACAGTCAATGATGAGCTCAGAATATGGCTCATTATTGACATGTTATTTCCCTCAATTCATCTCTCTAAGGATATTATCTTATGTAAATCATATATTGTTAGATAGTTATTACATGGAAAGTAGATATTTATCTTGTTTAAATTAAACCAAAGACTAAACCTTTACTTTGTCATTAATGTCTAATACATAGCATGTTTTAGTGATTTTTGTTTTGAAGAATGCTCAGGAAGAAAACATAGGCGATGTATAGTGAAAGTTCAATTTTGATCTCCATCTAGCAGAACTATGAACTCACATAGAATGAATCTACAGACTCTGTAGGTCCATTTTTTTCATGCTTTTGAGACATGTGTGTTCATACGATTACATGGGAAGACCAACATGAAATAGTAAGAAATCATCATGAAGAACATCAGTTTGAAGGATGGCATAGGCTTGTTTCTACGGACTCCATAGGCTTGTTTCTACGGACTCCATAGGCTTGTTTCTAAGGACTCCACAGGCTTGTCTCTACGAAATCCACAGGCTTATTTTTACAGACTCCGTAGGCTCATTCCTACTGACTCTACAGGGTCAATTCTATGGATTCTGTAAAGACAAAGCTATAAATGGGGAAGCTAGTGGCCAGATAAAATGAGAGAATTATTCCAACTTGAGTTAAATTGAGAAAAATACTCGCCTATTATTTTGTAGGATTTGCTTTTGATAAATTTGGATATATTTGGATCTTAGGAATATTATAGGATAGTATATCTATTTCATCAAAATAATTGGATCTCTTGGAAATCCAATCTCTTATCTTTGGATGAGTGGATCGACCAAGGAATCCTATCTCTTTGCATCCTATTTTGAGTTGATTGTATTAGCATAAAATGTAAGACTTTTGTTATTAAAAAAGATAATAGATGAAAGATACATACAAGCATAATATAGGTTTTAGACAGATTATAATAATTTTAGTTTTATGAATTATCACTTCAGTTTATACTATTAATTAATCTTTATTCTTGAGTCTGAGAGGATCAAGGGCCCACTTTCCTTAGAACCATGAATTATATATGGTACTTATGTTATGTTATATTAACTCTTTGTTATAACTAATCAGAATCTTGCTAATGTTTGCATTCATTCATAAAACATCAAAATAAATTCACAGTTCAAAAGTCATTTTTTATTCCAAATTCATTTCCTTTCTAAGCAAAGTGTGTTTTATTTTACAGCAAATGCATGAAGCAAATTTCCTTTTTAAGTTAAACATCTCCATTTCCACGCAAGCGTAAATAGGAGTGTGATTTTACTATCAAGCAAAAGAATGGATTCATTTGATTAAATAGTTACATATTTTCCTTTTCAGTAAAAAAGTGAATCAAGTAGTTTAAGACACATTTCTTTCATTAGTCAAAGTTAGAATAGGACCATCAAACACCCCCACAATCAGACTTCTAAATCTACCATCCTACACCTTACTGTAGACAGCTCTGGACACCAGCCTTGGTTGATAAGACATCAATTGAATATTTATTAAATGAGGAGTTGAAAGAAACTCATCATTTTTAGCATCATTACCAGGGAACAAGGTGTTAGTAAGGTAATAATTATTAGTCTAGAGTGAAAAATAGAAAAAATTGTAAAAACCATAAAATCCCAAAAAAAATTAATAAATTGATGTACCATCTTAGAGACTCTAAAGGATGATTCATCCCAAAATTCTCACCAAGAACACAAGTTGAAACTCCTTCAACATCTCTGAGTAGTGAACCAGAAGTTATGAGTGAAACCTATCTGCAAGAATCTTGAGAAACTTGGATAGAAACCAGGCCATTGCCACAAGCAAGCCCCATAGAATAAATTTCTCATAATCATTCTCTTACAGGAAGACATTATTTAGAAATTTCCAAGGACTTAGAAGAAGTATTTCAAAAATCTATAGCTGAAGAAAATTTTGAGAACTTTAAACAACCCATAAAATATACCACAAATATTCAGTAGGAAGATAATCCCAGCTTTGAAACATCATCAGAAGAAGAAAATATAACTTTCCAATAAAATCAACAACTTGCACAACCAAGTAGTACTTTTTCCTTTCCTATTATTGCAGATCCTAATGATCAAACCCCCATGAAAAATATTTCACCAGCTAATCTGCCAAATTTTTGGGAAGGATCTATAAAATATCCTGACCAATTTCTATTTGAGTTTAAGGTGCTATGTCAAACCTATGATGACACAATAGATAGCCAAAAATTAAAACTATTTCCCTCTACACTTAAAGATGCAGCTATGAGATGGTTCATGGATTTACCTAGTGATTCTATTAGAACATGGGATGACATGGAGATATAATTCTTAAACAAGTATCAAGATTACTGCCGAGTGTGAGAAACAAAAGAGGATTTCTTCAAAATCAAACAGAATTAGGATGAATCTTTAGAGGATTATTTAGATAGATTCATGTTCACTCATAAAAGAAGCAATTATCCACTCACTAAAAAAGTTCAGAAATTGGTTTTCTTAAAAGGGTTGGACGAAGATACTAGAGATGCCTTAAATCTGATGGGAGGTGGAGATATAAATAAGTTGGCTTTCAATCAAATTTATGAGCTTTGTACCAACTAATTTTGAACAAAACTTAGAATTAGGAGAGGAAGGTTTGGGAAATCTAATGAAGTGGGTAAGCTAATATAAGAATTTACCAATCTAAAGATGGATATTATAGGTACACTAAACAGTACTTTGGATGGCCTTCAAGCTAATGCAAATGCAACAAAACACTTAGCAATCTACTATCTCAAGTGAAGAAAGAAACATGCCCTTAGAGACTACCCCCTAGATAAAACCAATGTTTCATCATGTGGGATTTGTGATGTAATCGATCATGATACCAAACATTGCACCCTTTTGCCTGTTTTAAAAAATCAAATGAAAACACAAGTCCAATCCATTGAAGAAGTAAATTATATCTAGAGATAAAACTTTGCCCCACAAAACCAGGCTCAAAGATAGTTTAATGCAAGAAACCCAGTTAATCCATGGATAACACCATGGAATGCTTCAGTTCCTTCACTTTTTTGGAATCAACCCCAAATTCCATCAATCCAAAATCCATGGGCAGGACAAGATTGGATGCCAACACCCCTATGGATGGTGCCACAGCCACAACAACAACAACAATGGGTACCACAGCAGTAATGGATGCCACAACAATATAAACAATGGAATCCATAGTGGAACCCATAGAAACAATTCACCCAACCAAGAAGAACACTTCAACAATAAATTATAATGCCACCCCTAGGTATTCATCAACAAGAACAAATTAATCAACCCTCAATGCCTGCACAACTAATAACAAATCTAAAAAATAAACAATCAACACCTGTTTATATTAATCAAAAAGAAGAGACAACGAATGTTGGAGCTATTGATTGTTTGGACATACATTTAAGATCAGGGAAAATTATACAAAAACCTCCAGTTCTCATTTTTGAGATACCTGATGAAAAAAAAAATAGAATCATCTCAATTAACACTAGAGAAGCTGAAATCAAAATGAGCCCTAAAGCAAACAAAGAAAACACTACTATACCAGTAGTTCCTTTTCCTGAAAGATTAAAAGAAATTGATATTAAATCATAAAATCAAACTTGGTCCATGAGTTGCAAAAGATCAATATTGAGGTACCCATACTATAACCTATTAGGTATATACCTAAATTGAACAAAATCATCAAAAAAAATTGTATCAAGACACCTAGGAGGAAAATAAAATATCCAAGAACCATTCATGTTGACAAAAAATTTGTTTATTTATTAGCAGGAAAACTATTAGTTCCAAAATATGCAAATCTAGGAAGCCTAGTGATCACAGTCACTATCAAAAGTAAATAAATTCCTAATGTCTTGGTAGATTTAGGAGCAGTAATTAATGTTATGACAACTGATACTCTCCATACATTATCTCTTACGTAATGCAACCCACAACTACCATTCTTCAAATGGTGGACCAATCTGTAACTAAACTAGAAGGGACTATAGAAAATGTTGAAGTACTAATACAGTCTTGGGAATATCTAGTAGATTTCATGGTCTTGTAACCTAAAACAAAGAATATAGTATATCCCATAATCCTAGGTAGACCGTGGTTGGCTACTGTAGTAGTATTAATTGATTGTAGGTTAGGAGACATGACCATTTCTAATGGGTTAAAATTCAAATGCGTCTCTTTATATCCTCCTGCAAAACTATCAATAAATCACATACAAGAACTTTGGATGGATGAATCAGACAACACATCAAACAATATTTCCTCCTTAGCTATGATCATAGTTAAAAAACACTTGGAAGAATTGAATGGAGACATATACCCATAATCTACAAACTTTGCCAGTCCAAAAGCTATGGACTCTGCCAATCTAGAATCTATAGACTCTACCAGTTTAGAAACTACAGACTGCTTCAGTTTAAGATTATTGGGTCAAACAAAATATTATGAAACCTCCACTTATACTTATTTTATTATTTCCTCACCATATGATCATGGATTGATTCAAGAAAGTGTGTGGAAATTGGTAGAACAACAACAAACTTATTTTTTAGATGCATTCCATTATTCGTTAGTAAGACTAATTCCTCTTAGAAAAGAGTTTGTTGATAGCGTAACCATGTTTCATAAGCTACTTCCTCATCCATGTCCTCTAAACTCATTGATTGGTGAATTCAAACAAATAGAATCCAACCACCCAGGCACAAAACTAATCATGGTATTACCTAGAAAGATTTTGAACATCAATAGTTGGTTAACAAATGAAGAGGAAGATCAACTCTTTGAAGTACTGGAAAGACATACCAAGGATTTTTCTTGGGATTATACCGACATGAAGGGAATTCACCCCATCATATGCACTCATCGCATTTACATGGAATTTGTCAAATCAGTCAAAAAACCATAAAGAAGAATAAACCCAACATTAAAGGAGATTGTCAAAATAGAGATCCAAAAATTGCTAGAAGTTGGGTTTATTTACCCCATCTTAGATAGCCAGTGGGTTTCACCCCTAGTAATTGTGCCCAAGAAAAATATAAAATTAATGGTATGTGTAGATTATAGAGAACTAAACAAAGCAACACTAAGAGATTATTTTCCTTTACCTTTCATTGATCAAGTTCTTGACAACTTGGCAGGAAAAAGATATTTTTCTTTCCTGGATGGGTTTAGTGGGTATAACCAAATAACGGTGGTAGCTGATGATCAAGATAAAACCACATTTACCTACCCTTGGAGAACTTTTGCTTACTGAGTACTCTTATTTGGACTCTGTAATGCTCCAGCAACCTTCCAAAGAGTAGTTCTGGTAATATTCTCTGACCTTACAAATGATTGTGTTGAAGTATATATGGATGATTTCACCGTTCATGATGGAACTTATGAAGAGGCTTTTACCAAATTTAAAAGAGTATTGATCAGATGTGAATAACATCAATTATCTTTGAGCCACGATAAATGTTTGTTGATGATGGATGAAGGAATAGTGCTAGGACATCATATTTTTACAAAAGGCATTCAAATAGATCCAAAGAAGGTTGAAATAATCTCTAACTTACCCATCCCATAAATACAAACTAAAATTAAGAGTTTTTTGAGACATACTGGTTACTACAGACGCTTCATAGATAATTTTAGCCAAATAGCTGCCCCTATGTTTGCCTTGCTTACAAAAGACAATATATTTGAATGGAGTGATAGTTGCTAGTAGGCCTTTGAGACTATCAAAGCTAAACTCGTTACTACTCTTGTATTGAGAGGACCAGATTGGACTTAGTCATTCCATATATACACAGATGCTTTCAATAGAAAAATAAGAGTAATCCTTGGATGAAAGGATGAAGAGGATAACATGTATGCTATATATTATATTAGCAAAAATATGACACCTACTGAAACAAACTACACCATAACTGAGAGGGAATTCCTAGTTGTAGTCTATGTAATTAATAAATTCAGACACTACATAATAGACTACAAGGTATTTGTCTATATAGACCATTCAGCTATTAGATATCTTACCAACAAACCAATTGTGGGAGGTAAGATTATTAGATGGTTATTGCTCTTACAAGAATTTGATGTTACTATTATAGATAAATTAGGGAAGTCTAATATGGTTGCTAATTTTTTTATCAAGAATGAACACTACAGGTGAGGAAGAACTGGTGGAAGATGACTTTTCAGATGAACAACTATTTGTTATTTCATCAAAATCTTTGTGGTTTGCTGATATAGTCAAATATCTCACCATAGGGAAGTTTCCTCTACAATTTTTACAAAAAGAAAAGAAACATTTAATCAAAGAAAGTTAATCTTTTAAATGGATTAATGAAATGGTATTAAAACTTGGACTTGACCATGTGTTTCGCAACTATGTGACAAATTTTGAAGCTTATGATATCATTAGAGCTTGTCATGATGAACCCGAAAGAGGTCATTGCTCAGCTGAAAGAACCATACATAAAATCCTAGGAGCAGGGTACTATTGGCCTCACCTTCATCAATAAGTAAAAAGATATGTCAGACACTGTGATGCTTGTCAGAGAATTAGACAACCTACTCTTTTAATAGAGATACCTCTGCAACCTCATCTTCAATTAGTTTTAGAACCATTTGAGAAATGGAGAATTGATTTTATAAGTCATGTGGATCCTCCTTCTAGAGGAAAAGAATATCTCCTAGTATGTACAGACTATGTGACCAAATGGGTGGAAGTGGAAGTATTAACTCATGCAAGAGAAGAGATTTTATCTGATTTTTTATATTTCAAAATCATGCAAAGATTTGGTGCTCCAAGGGATATAGTATCAGATCAAAGACCGCAGTTCATGTCAAACATGATAAAGCACTTCATGCAAGTATATCAAAATCAATACAAAAAAATATTTCCATACCATCCACAGGCTAATGGACAAGTTGAAGTCACCAATAGAGAACTAGAAACCATTTTAACCAAGGTTGTTAATTCTAGTAGAAAGAATTGGGTAGATAAGGTACTAGAAGTTGTTTGGGCCTATAATACTACTTAGAAAATAACAACTAGATTTTTACCTTATGAATTGGTTTATGATAAGAATCCCTTATTCTTTGTTGAATTTGAATTACAAATTTTAAAAATAGATGTAGAAGTAGGGATTGAATTAGAAGAAATATATAAAGAAAGACTCTTATAGCTTAATCAACTTGATGAGATGAGGGTGGAAGCACTATAAAGAACTGAATTGGTACAACATCAAAGACAAGTTTGGCATGATTCACAGATCGAGCAATGGAAGTTTTAGAAAGGAGATTGGGAATTATTATTTGATTCCAAATTTCAACAATTTAAAAGAAAACTATAAATGAGGTGGTTGGGACCTTATCAAATTGAGGAGGTCTTTGAAAATAGTTCTGTTAAGTTAATACCTATTGATGACAATAGAAGAGCTCTATTAGTCAATGGACATAGATTGAAGCTTTATCAGAAGCCTCTCAATAAAGAAGAATTTGTTCAAAAGGTAAAATATCAAGTAGTTGTTCTGAAGGACTTTTCATCTTCTAGAGAACCTACTCCTTGATGATCCTACGTACAATCAAAAAAAAAAAAAAATTATGTGTGTGTGTGTGTGTGTGTATAAATCAATAGTGAAAATCCTTCCAAGGACACTATTGACAATGCATACCCAGAAAATCAGCTTGCTGGCTGGTTATGCATTGCAAAAAGGGCTTTGGCTAGAAAATCAACAATGGCTAGCCAAAGGGTAAAAATAAAATATATAAGAAAAAAAAAAGAATCTCATCATGTGACTATGATTGGTCTTTTCTATGCAATAAAAGTTATTCTTTCAGCACCTGTTAACTAATCCATGCAAACTTATTTGTGCAGGACAAATGATGAGCAAAGAATAAATTTAAGTCAAAAGTAAGTGAGACATATATTCTATTTATTTATGTTTAGTTAACTAATTATCTTTGATTTAATTAAGATTTATTCTATGGAGATGACCCAAACTTGAGCCTTCAAAAATGGAATGACATGACACATACCATAATGGATAAGCATGCAAACAAGATGGCAAAGGTGTATGTCTACTTCATGATGACCTATGCAGCTTTGGTACGATCAATTGCATCATCAATAATTATAATGATGAGACATCATAAATGGGTTCTAAATGAAATGATATATAGTTGTCACCATCAAAGTGCCACATCATCATTTCATCTTATTTGTAATAATTTGACAAAATGGTTGGCACACTCTGTAGAAATGTGAGGCATTGAACTGTATAAAGTAATCATGTCAAACTATGGACTCATGAAGCTATGGAATTTCACATAAAATATTTCATTTCTCCAGATTCTTAGTGATTGTTGCCTACAAATTTCAATAGAAGCTGGTCTAAACCCTAATCTGAGTTAAAAAAATAGATTTGTATGTAAATTCGAGTAGAAATGGGACAAGAAATGAGATTAGAGATGAAGAATGCAACAAAGATTCACAAAGACAAAACTTCTATGGTATTGTTTAGAGAAAATGGTTGGATACCTTTCATCAAAAAGTTCCAAGGTTTCCACGAAACAATGGTAAGAGAATTTATCACTAATCTCACCCCTGAGTTTTTAGTTATTAAAGGCATTATTATTCCTATTTTAACTCAAATTATAAGTCAAATCATACAAGTTCCAGAAGAGGGAATGAGAGTGATAGGCATAATTATATTTAATGATTTAATTATTTAGTTTAATGGTAATGATCAGACTGGGACTTCATGTCTAATAGATTTCAAAAGAAAATCAAACAAGATTAGTAGAAATTTACTTCCTAAACCTTGGAAATCTGTAGCCAAGTGGGTAATCAAGTATATCATTTGAGAGGGGCAAAATAGTCTTTTAGGAGGAAAAGCCATGAAAATATCAATACACCTTAAGTATAGGAAGAAAAACCCTCATTACAAGATTAACCTCCCATCTTTCTTATGTGGTGCCCTTACAATTATGACTATAACTCCTAATGTTGCTCTTAGGCACCATGGCCTTCTTCATCTAATTATCCAACATCACTTCCTTCAGCAAGGACAAGAGGTCTGGGAGGAATTTAAGAATAGTGTAACCTAACAAATTCCAAATCTGCCTGCGCAAAAAACTTCAAATTTACCCCAATAACATTCATCTCCACTTGCTGCATCAGTTGAGAAAACAACTCCAAAGAAGAAATCACAAATTGTAGTCTCAAAAGAAATCCCTTCTTCTTCTTCAAGAAGAAGAATCACAAGGTCTCAAATCCCTGTAGTTTGAAGGTCCCCATAAAAACCTCAAGAATCTGTAGTGCAACCAATTCCCTTGTCAGGAAGAAGAAAATTGAAATGAAAGGTTGTCACAAAACTTGAGAAGACTGAGAGTTTGATGGTTGAAAAGGAAAGACAATTAAGTGTAGCTCAGCGAGTGACTAAAAGGAGAAGGTGAATTCTGATAGATGAAGATGAACAAGAGGATGCAAACATTCTAGATAGTCTTAAAAAGGTATCTCATTCCCCTATACATCAAAGTATCTCTAAAACTATAGATATTGGAGAAACTCATTCTGAAAGAAACTCTCCAATCATAATAGAGGAGCCAATTTTAGGAGAAGAGCCAATCACGGTAGAGGAATCAATTATGGTGGAACAACCGCATGTTTCAGTTAAAATTGCAATGAATAAAAGAAAAATTGTATGCACAAATAAAAAAGGAGAGTCATATAATCTAAATGATCCTATTATGCAGTTAACCTTGAAGCTTTCTCAAGCTCAAGCTCTAGAGAACCAACAAATAACTGACATTGTTGACTTGATCAGTTAATTACATAATAAGGATCATCTCAACTTATTACTGGTGCAAAAATTGGACACAACATCTACCAATCATGCAGCAAAAGTTCACAAATTAGAAGAAATAATAAAGAAAAAAGAAAGTGAACAAATAGACCTCTGGATATATGTATAAAATCTAAAGAAGGAAAATAGGAGATTGCAAATTTTGGTAAACTCTTCCAAAGCACCTTCTAATGTTGCACCTTCTCCTCCTAAGGTATTTGTTGACTGAAGCAATCAAACAAGTTGTCTAGGTATTTCTACCTTGCAAATGCTAAATCAAATTGAAGAAGAATATTACATACTCAAATAGAAAAATAAAGTGCAACTTCTTCAAACAAAATATTGGAAAATAAAAAGAAAGAATTAGAAGCTAAGGTCCAAGATTTAAAAGAAAATTTGTAGGACGCATACAAATTAGTGGAATCTCTTTTGGCATGTAGGAATCCTTATGATGCATATAGTTTGTTTTTATTTGAACATTTTTATAGATAACATCGTCTGAGAATCTCTTGTCATCTTCCTTACAATATTTTATAGCCAACAACATTTTTAGAAATTTTTTATAGTGTTGAACCTGATCAACAATATTTGCTTTATGAGTTTTATTTGCATGATTTGATCATAGGAGACCATGAGCACAATAAGTTCTTGATAAACCTTCATGTAGGAGAAGTTCAACTGAGGGCATTGTATTTTACATTCAAAAATCAACTAGCATGGAAAAAAATATTTGAGGAGTATACAAATCATGCTAAGACTACAAGATTGTGTATCATACCAGCCTTTCCTATCCCAAGATTGATCAGAAAGAATTTTAATTGTGCTTGTTTAACCGATGAAGTTAAAACTCATTATTTACAAGCTTTATATGATTGTGCTATTTCCTTTGACTTGTTTTCAAAATAGAGTTTTGATTCAGTGGTGACTTCAAGTGTGAAAAGATGGGACCAACTTTTAGTACCTCTTAGAAGATGAGAGGCCATGTCTCCAAATAACTTGAGATGGAGTATGAGGAGAGCTACCTCAATTTTGGAAATCTTAATAGAGGTAATAAACTCTGGGAGAGAAAAGAAATGGATTGGCATGAGATATAGACCCCCTTTGTTGATCATAACTATTCTATGATGGCAGAGTTAGGCTCCATAATCAGACGAGAAATTCAATACATGGAAATAAATGATTCAAGAACATCAGGTGTTTACAAGCAATTTAGATAAGCATATAAAAGATGAATTTGATGACTTTGATTTGAGTCAGAGTTTGGAAATCAGATGCAAAAACTACGAATGCAAATGAATGTTTGCAATGGGACTTGCAAAAGGTAAAGCCTGGGGGAGATGATGAGCTCAAAATATGGCTCATTATTGACATTTTATTTCCCTCAATTTATCTCTCTAAAGATATTATCTTATGCAAATCATAGATTATTAGATAGCTATTACATGGAAAGTAGATATTTGTCTTGTTTATATCGAACCAAAGACTAAACTTTTACTTTGTCATTAATGTCTAATAGATAGCATGTTTTAGTGATTTTTGTTATGAAAAATGCTCAGAAGGAAGACACAGGAGATGTATAGTGAAAGTTCAATTTTGATCTCCATTCAACATAACTATGAACTCACACAGAATGAATCTACATACTCTACAGGTCCATTTTTTTATGCTTTTGAGACACGTGGGTTCATACGAGTACATGTGAGGACCAACATGAAATAGTAAGAAATTATCATGAATTACATCAGTTCAAAGGATGCCGTAGGCTTGTTTTTATAGACTTCACAGGCTTGTCTCTACGGACTCCGTAGGCTTGTCTCTACGGACTCCACAGGCTTGTTTCTATAGACTCTATAGGCTCGTTCCTATCGACTCTGCAAGGTCAATTCCATATATTATATAAAGACAAAGCTAAAAATGGTAAAGATGGTAGCCAGATAAGATGAGAGAGAATCATTCCAGCTGGAGTCAAATGAGAAAAATACTCACCTACTATTTTGTAGGATTTGTTTTTGATAAAGTTGTATATATTTGGATCTTAGGACTATTATAGGATAGTATATCTATTTTATCAAAACAATTGGATCTCTTGGAAATTCAATCTCCTATCTTTGGATGAGTGGATTGACCAAGAAATCGTATCTCTTTGCATCTTATTTTGAGTTGATTGTATTAGCATAAAATGTAAGACTTTTGTTATTAAAAAAGATAATAGATGAAAGATACGTACAAGCATATTATAGGTTTTAGATAGATTGTAATCATTTCAGTTTTATGAATTATCACTTCAGTTTTTAGCATTGATTAATCTTTATTTCTGAGTCTGAGAAGAGCCAGGGCCCACTCTCCTTGGAACTAGGAATTGTATCTGGTACTTATGTTATGTTATATTAACTCTTTGTTATAACTAATCAGAATCTTGCTAATATTTGTATTCATTCATAAAACATCAAAATAAATTCACAATTCAAAAGGCATTTCTTTATTCCAAAGTCATTTCCTTTCTAAGCAAAATGTGTTTTCTTTTACAACAAACGTGTCAAGCAAGTTTCCTTTTTAAGTTAAACATCTTCATTTCCACACAAGCGTAAATAGGAATGTGATTTTACTTTCAAGCAAAAAAGTGGATTCATTTAATTAAATAGTTACATCTTTTCCTTTTCAACAAAAGAGTGAATCAAGTAGTTTAAGACACATTTATTTCATTAGTCAAAGTTAGAATAGGACCATCAAACACCCCCACAAGCAAACTTATAGATCTACCATCGTACACCTTACTGCATAAAGCTTTGGACACTAGCGCTGGTTGATAAGACATCAATTGAACATTGATTAAATGAGGAGTTAAATGACATTTGTCAGTCAAACCTATCATTCCTTTATACTCACAAGATTGTATGCATGCATACATGTTGTCTTGCTAACTACTATGAATATTTTGCTCAAGTAACAACCAACAAATTGTTAGAACAATCAATTTAGGTGAGTCTAAACATATAGTTAAAATACGTACCACCAAAGTATATACATCTAAGCTAAAGTATCTTATGATATCCCATACTATCATAGTTCTTGATCACTCTACCCAAACATTAACAATCATAACATATATATTAATTTAGGTATGGGTCAAGACGTAATAAATATAGTATGTACCATTTGGGTACTTTTTATATTATAAAATTGTATGACATCCCACACTATCATATGTCTTTGTTTTTAAGCATCTGACTCAACACCAACAACAATCTTACACCCAACCATAATAATAAAGTCAAGATTCTACTATCTAAATATACCTTCAATATCAATATGAAGATAACATAATCTCTAAGCACACCTCATGATGCACTATGTTATTCTAAAAATTTCTAGTCACTTGCACAGTTAACTTTCTTATGAAATATACCGCATACAGTGTTCATCCTTACAAGATATTACAAACTTGATCCTATCGACAAGTTTGCATAACAATATTATGCTATAAAAAAGCTATTTGATTTTTTATAGCATACAGTGTTCATCCTATCGACAAGTTTTCATAACAATATTATGCTATAAAAAAGCTATTTGAAATATACCGCATACAGTGTTCATCCTTACAAGATATTACAAACTTGATCCTATCGACAAGTTTGCATAACAATATTATGCTATAAAAAAGCTATTTGCTTTCATTAGCATTTATAAAAGATGTCATACTAAGGAATACCTATCAAGGTTAGTTTTCCATGCCCACACTCACTCCTCGAGTTGCCACACATACCTGTGATGTCACCTACATACATAAAATCAGGACTAGATGTAGTTCTATCAAAACTACTAAAGGTATATGTGTTTATGAGAATGTTGCATACATAAGTAAGGATAACCATGTTCTTTAACTATAGTGAAAAGACTCAATAGACCTCTAAATAATATAACTTACATCAAAACTCACATAAGCTAGGATGTCAAAGACGTACATTATCACATAACATATAGATAGTTGTACATAAGAAATAAATGTACTTGGGAACTTCTCACGATCTTTAGCATAAGCAGGTTTGTCTCAATCATAAAATGTATAAATTACAATGTCTAAATAGACATTAGACATACAAGTATTTAGTAACTACATAATGACACAACTATGGTTGGTCTCACAATACATCAATGACTATTCATGTAAAATAATATTACATTTACAAATTCTATAAGCATTTAACCTTATATACAATATACAGATAACTAACTCTTAGGAGTTTGAGTTTCACCAACTTGTGAATCTCTGATAACCTCAAGTGTTGTCTCTAAGAATGTACTGCAGAGGGGGAAGGAGAGTATCATCCAAGCTCTTTACCAATCCAACCATGGACCAATGATTCTCTACATAATCCCCTATTAGGGAATGGCCTTCCTTTCATGGATAGGTAGATATAACGGTGCAAGAATCCAAAATTATACATACTATTACCCCCATGTGCTGTAAGATTCTACTACATGACATGTATCATAATTCTATTATGATATCACACAACATGCAAATCATACATATGAATTGACAATTTTAATCTAACATTACTTTGACCAAAGTTTTTAAATAACATATGATCACCCAGATTAGTCAAATTCATAACACATCACTTGATCGGATTATCTATACCCCTCATTGGTGATGCTAGATAGGCTTGAGAAACTGTCTCACTGTTTAGGCAGTATCATCAATGTGGGATCCATAATAAACACAATAGATATATAATCCAAAGCATATGCTTACCAAATGGGCAAACCAATCTAAGGATCATTAACATATACATGCAATATCTGATGTAATAAGCATTAATTGACAAACCCATGCCAACCAAATATGATAACAAACGTCTATATTAACTTATCTACAACAAATAATTCAAGTATAATTTAATTATTTATACTAAAAAAGTACATATAAGAAATAAATAATTATCAGACATTTTTCAAAATGGTTAAGCTTGGTTTCCCCTAAAACCAACTAAACTAATGAAAGGCACTAATTAACCATTTTTCATAATTTTAAGCTAACATAAAAATATGTATTGTCACAATTCAATCGCTTCCAAACATTTTATGATAGTTTCCTCATAATCTTTATAATATTTTCATTGCAAAGAAAAATCCAAATATTAAGAAATAATATAATTTCCCTTGTCTCTAGACAATTTACGTAAGGGGTTTAAAATAATGTCGACAAATAACTTGTATGTTTCCATGGCATTTAATTTATATTTAGCTCAACAAATTCCATATTATGATATGTTTTAAAATAAGGAAGCTTCTTATAATCATACAGGAAGATTATGGTTTATGAGTTTACTAAACCATTAACTAATTTTGATTTTATAAAGATCAATATATTATCATATTTAATATTATATTATATTATCTCCTAATATCTAATCTCTCTCACTCACACACATATATATATTCAAATATTATAATCAATAAAATTATAACGTACAAAAGAATATAATTACTTTTATCTTTAATTAACTTTTTTTATATAATTTATAATAATACATAAAATGAACTATTAAACCAACCAAATAGGGTTTTCCCACTCCCCTTCCTGTCAATTCTCATAATAATGTAAAAACAAATATGCACCGGCCAATATAATGAAACTCGAGATGGACTTGAAGAAAGTAGTTTTCACGATATAATTGTTAAACATAGGAAATAGGCATGAAGTGACTTGTGCCTAGATAGAAACATGACCACATCACATATATATTATATATTTATTTATTTATGTCCAGACATGGAGTTGCATATTAGCGGTCTATTGAAAGCACCAAAGGGTTTGAGGAGTCCATTGAAATCCTTGACTGAAATGGAATGCGGTTTTGCTTGAATTAAAACAGCTGAGATAAAAGAAAAAAGGTTGGCGGCATTGTTAATTGGCTATGTTTAAAGAAAAGAATGGAAATAGAACTACTCAAAGGTTCTAAATGAGATTTAAAACAAAACTGATCACAATAAAATTGCAACACAAATGGTGGTGATGTTGATCTTGGGCTACTTAATGGAAAGAGAGGTGGCGTTGCTCATGAGCCGAGTTAATGGAAAGAAAAGAGCAAAACTTGATATGCAACAATGTTTAAGCTGTAGATTAGAATTATCTGTATAATACATTTATATTTATAAACAATGCAATATACTCATTTTTTAGTCTTATAAAAGATAAAAACACTTAAAAATATGTAGCGTTCATTCAATCATTTTTTCAAGGACACAATGTTTATTTAAGTCTAGAATGAATCATTTAGATTGTCCTCAATCATGAATGTCTCAACCACTATATTTCAACTTTTTGTATATAGATATTTTCTTAAATTTATTTATCAATTTCAAGTCACTACTTCCTACAATAAAATATTTTGGGTTAATATGGGTAAAATTTTAGTTTCTAAGGAGTTTACCAAAATATACTTCCCAGAAGCTTCTACAGGGTTTAGTCGAGGTTTAATCATAGAATTCATAGAGTTTTCCCTAATTTTAAAATACTCTGTAATCCAAAAAAATTTCAATATAAATTACACCATTAAAATAAATACAGTACCCACCTGATTCGCTTTCCTTTTTGTTGTAGATAAAATTTTCCTTTTTTATTCTAAAGCTTTATTTCTGGTGAATTTTTTGTGTCTAAATTTTTTCCTTTGCCTTTCCTTAATACCATTTTACGCACCATTTCCCCTTTTGCATGCCACTTGAAACCAAAGTTGTAGGCTTTGTTTCAAATCATTAACTGGGAGTCCCACAAGTAATTATTAGATAAATTCCCACTTTATCTCCCTTGATTTCCCAAGTTAAGAATAAGGTAACTCAACTTCCCTTTTTAAATAAAGTCATCGAAAGATTTTGTGCATTGCTAATTAATAATCAACTCCACTTGATAAATACTAGATAAGTCTTTTAAAGTATAGGTTCATCATAATATTTAATTAAGATTTATACACATATTTAATTAACATAATTAATATGTTGAATATCATAATTTTAATAATTGTCTAATATAATTAAATAATTTAAGATTATAATAAATCTTTATTTTGACAAATTAACTATAGCATTAATACTATTTTTTAATTAATTTATCCATAAAATCAAATATGTAGTTTCTTGGTTTGCATATCAAGACTAAATCTTCACACAAATGTAAGCATATATACCACAACCAACATGTCACAATGACACATATTCCAAAGGGACAATAGTTCATCAGACTAAAACTTGGTAGAGAAAAATGGGATGTAACAACAGATCTATAGAGAAACGAGTAAGACATATACCCATATACCTTATTTTGCCTATGACAATCCAATATGAGAGTAAATCGTTGTTTCTCATGAAGGGAGTATGAATTTGGTGTAGATAATGATATATAGATTGAGAATGATTATTGAGGTGGAAGGTTAAATGTTGTTTATACAAAATAGAATGGTAAAGAATCAACATAAAATCCTCTAAAACAAAGAAACCCTGTCTATACCCTGTTTTGGGTTAACAATCACATTGCAAAGGGAAGTAAGAGTTGTTTCTTAATCTTGTCAAGTATGCCATTAAATCTATGGATTTTGAAGATGGTACCATCATCAAAGGAGGTTTTTCATCTCTTAGAAGATGCATGAGAGATTTAAAATTCAACTAATACTCCATGTTGATGTCACAACCATGTAGGGTGCCTTCTTGTGCACAGTCAAGATAGAGAGGAGATACTTTTATTGTATAAATGTGTATGTTAATGGATAAAATGGTTTATATGGTTAGTTATAGGTGGAAGGAAGGTATTTATAATTGTAAATTCCCTTAAGAGAGTCCTTGACACTCAGTGATACACAAATCTTATTGTCACAATCCTAAATAAGACTCAAAAACATTTGTTTTGATGGTTAGAAGAGAGAATAAAGAGAAATGAGATGTCTCACCTATTGTATAAGGTGTGGGGTGAAAACAGACCTAGATGTTGAAATTTTTTCCTTTTAAACTTTGTACAATTTAATATATTGAATTATATAGCCCCTCAGCCTATGTAGAAGCCTAACTAGGGTTTCAAGAGCAAAAAACCCATTGAAAGAGTTTTAACCCTTAGAAATTAATGAAACTTCATAATCTAGCATGTTTTGATGTATGGAAAATGAATAAAGTGGATTTGGTGTGGTTCAAGTTCATATAGTACATATTTGGTGACTATGGATTTAAGATATGGCTAATTAGGCCTAATTGAAGGGTGGTTTACAAAAGGAAGTGTGGTCTAGGAGTGGAGTTAGGTCATGAAATTTGACACACACCTATAAGGAGATAAAGGGTGGATATAAAAAGTTTTTAATATCCATAATATTTGATATATTTCTCAAACCAAGAGAATTTTCACAAAAAAGGCTACAAGCCTAAGGAGACCATTGTGAGCCCTATATGTGAAATTGAATGTTGAAATGTGTTTGAGAGATTGTAATAGGTTAAGTCAAGTGTGATTTGAACATATAAGAGCATCTATGATATAATACTGACTCCTTGAGACCTATATCAAGTTTTAGTAATTCAAACCTAAGAGGATTGCCTAGTGAGAAGATAGTGAAAGAGTGAGAAGATGTTTGTGAATGGAATGTATAAAATGAGCTAGAGAATGAATGTGAGAGGTTTGTAAGAGGTCTAGTGAAAATAAGAAGTGTCTCCAAAGTGTACAAGAAGTAGGTACGAAGAGAAGAAGTCCATTAAACCTAAGTGATAAGAGTGTCATTAATCATTTCCATTACACACAATGAAATAAAAAAATTAATTTAAAAAAATATGGGAGATCCAGCAATTAAAATAACAATTTTTTAATCCTAATTTTTGCACGTACAACATTAAATATGAGATCCGATAGATAATAATTTGAAAGATCCAAACAACACTGTACAATAACACATAATGAAATAAAAATTGAATATAAATTAGATAGATTGCCATGATAGACATACAATATAGGCACATGAGTCTAATGTCAATAATACATAGATTGATGTGATAGACATACAAAAAATTACATCTATCAACATAGTATCTAATGTTGGTTGAATGTCATATGTGTATATACAATGCCAAAAATGCATAAATTACCATATAGGCATACAAAAATGTACATCTCATGTGTAAGACATCCTATTCATCAAATAGCCTCCCTCTCTTTCCCTTCCTCGAAGAAGACTCTCCTTGGGATTCCCTGCTAGTAGATGGAGACCCCTCTAATGCCTTAGATTGCTCCAAGGTCCAACTGTGGGTTCTATGCTCATAGTTAGCTTACAGCTAACCCTGTTTAAATACAAGAATTATTACAAAATTAACATAAAATACATTCAAATAATTGTTAAGAAATTAATTTTAAACTACAGTAAAAAATCATTTAAATATGCACTTACTACAAGATCACGATCCTACTCAATCTATTTTTCACACTCAAACAAGTCAATGGCAGGCTTAGTTATCCAAATAGGCATCTCAAATACAGGAGGAACATGAGAAGTTACCCTACTCATCATATGACTAGGATTATCAGCTATCATAGGACAACCTTACATACATAATACAATTACATAAGTTATAGTTGCCCCAAGTACATCTACTAAAATTATTAAAACAAGTCTATTTTTATATTTCAAAATTACAAAAACTAATACGTACCTCTGTCAGTGCCTGTGCAGATGACATTACAGTAGTAATGCCTATGTCTATCTCAACTCATAGAGAGGGGGGAGTGTCTACTCCAACCATCAACTGTTCATGTAAACAAGGTCTCACTTAGTTTTATATAAAGTATCAAATATTATATATGAAAACCAAAATGATTAATAAAAGCACTTGTATATAAAAAATCTATCAATATAAGTACATGAATGCAATTTATAGGAAAGAAGAATACAAGAATGCACATGAAAATACACTTAGATTTAAATTGATATGCCATCTATTGAAGTGTTAGAGAAGTAACCTTGTACGAAAACCAAAATTAGAGGATTAGTGAAAGGGAATGCATAATATACTTTCTTTTTTCATTGATAAATATAAATATACTTGGGTCAAGATATTTAATTTATACTATATTAAATGTTGGACTATATGGGTTGTTGATTTATTACTTGTCTAAAAATAGGTTTTTGACTTAGATAGGACCCTCGTAACTACTTCATTTTTGTATGGTCTTACAAGTTCATTTGATCTTGTTATCACTTTCAAGGAAGGAGAATAAAGAGTAGGCATGATTGACAATCATCTCCCCTTTTTGAGAAATGATTTGGATAACCAGTGGGTGGGTTTTGACACTCATGCTAAATCTTAGACTAATCACGAGGATGTATGTGTTGGGAATGACATTAATGATTATTGTAGTTCCTCATTATTTATTGGAGAGGGTTATTTAAGTGGATTAATGTGGGAAATTTAATGCACATGCCTACCATAAATATATATATATATATACATGGATCTTATACAAATGTTGGGTGCACAAATATAGATGGGAAAGAGAGAAAAGGGATTACTTGTGTTTACTCATATCAAAGATGAGGAAGTAAATGCTACATGTGCAATCATGTCAAGTTTGTGTCCTTATGGTTTTAGATGCAATATGGTCATAAGAATTTTAGTTTGCATTATTAGGAAAGTCTTTGGGAAAGAGGTATATGAATGAGACTCCCATTTAATAGGATATTATCACTTCTAAGTTAACTTCCACTAGGAAAATGGATGTATATTCATAAAGAAGCTTCAAATATTTTGTGGCAAAATGTGCTTCATTTTTTATTCATAAATAATGTCTTATCCTTAGAAGCATGTAATAAATTTCTTTTAAAATAGTGTGCTGACCTCAAATAACAGAAAGAGAAAATTTACCATATGGGTAATGGGTAGAAGAGATGAATACAATGTTTACATCCTTAATTAATGACCCTATAAGAGCATTATAGGATGATACTCCCAAGGAAGCATGGTTCAATATAAGACCATTCATGACTTTTATGTTTTTAGTTTGTTGAGTTGTGGAGCTATAAGCTTCATTGAATGTGCAAATGTGGAGGTTGTTGGGTTACACAGTAACTGACATCAGTCAGAGCCAACCGACATCGGTTATCTTTAGCTACACCGTAATCGGCATCGATTATGGTCAGCCGACATTGGTCAGATAAGAACCGACATCGATCACCTGTGTGTTTCCAAAACTGTTCTAATTTTAGACGAACAGTTAGATTGCATGTAAAGACTAATTTTAGTCTTGAGTCCGCTTTTCTAATTATTGTTTGTTTTGGGTTCTATTTAAGAGACCCATGGGGCTATATTGTAATGTAAGCAAGATCAATTAGATCTGCAAGGTGCAAGATCAAGTAGATCTGCAAGGTGCAAGATCAAGAAGATCTGTGGAAAAGGTAGGCAACAACAACCATTGAGTTGATTGTCACTGGAGGGAATAACAACTCGGTTATTGTAATTGATTGAGAGAGAGAGAACTCTTGAGGGAGAATTACTGTACATCTAAGAGGTGTGAGGAGAAAGAGATTTCTTCATTGTATTTCCTTTTGAAAGAGTTTAATACAAGATTGGTTGTTTCTCGTATCTCCTATTCTTTGTTGTTTCTGATTTCTAGTTACTTATTACTTCTAGTTTAATTTTGTGTTTAGTTGCTTATACAAAAGTAATCAATTGTATTCTAAGGAGGTCCTAACAAGTGGTATCAGAGCTATGTGTATACACTCACAAGTGGTATCAAAGTAGGTTAGTGTTTGTTGATTACAGAAGTCACTCATAGGGGTTTCTATTTGAGTGGGAGTAAAGCAATGGCAGAAAAAAGTAAACTAAGAATGGAGAAATTCAATGGCAAGAATTATCAATTATGGAGGATGAAGATAGAAGATTATTTGTATCAAAAAAATCTGTACTTACCATTGGGTGAGGTTTCAAGAAAGCCCACAGGTATGCAAGATGAAGAATGGAATGTTCCTGATAGAAAGGCTCTTTGATCTATAAGGTTGAGCCTGGCATCATCTATGATTTCCAACTTATCACAGGCAAAGACAACGGTATAGTTAATGGATACTTTGGAAAATTTATATGAAAAACCCTCAGCTTCGAATAAGGTATATCTTATGAAGCAATTATTTAATTTACAAATGCAGGAAGGTGGATCTGTATATAGTCATCTTAGTGATTTCCATGGATTAGTAAATCAGTTAATTTCAGTCAAAATAGTTTTTGATGATGAAATTAAGGCTCTCTTAATCTTATGCTCTTTACCTGAAAGTTTGGATAGTTTGGTAATAGCAGTTAGTAATACTGTGTCTGCTTCAAATATCTTGAAAGTTGATGATGTTGTTAGTGTAATCTTGAATGAAGAAATTCACAAGAAAAGCATAGGGGAAACATCAGGTAATGCTTTAAGTATTGAAAGCAAGGGATGGCAAAGAGAGAAGGGCAAGCAAGGGAAATCAAGGTCAAAGATGGGAAATAACCTGCTGGAATTGTGGAAAGAAAGGACATGCAAAGAAAAATTGTTGGTTGAAAGAAGATCAACATGAAGGTAATAAAGAAGCAAATGATGCAGGTATTGTTGCACATGATGCTCTTATATTTTCTTTGGATAGTCAGGTAGAATCATGGGTTTTAGATTCTAGTGCTTCTTTCCATGCAACCCCATATAGAGAATTTTTCAATGATTATGTCCATGGAGACTTTGGAAAAGTTTATTTAGGGGATGGTGAGCCTTGTCAAATTGTTGGCAAAGGAAAAGTGTAGCTGAAATTGTAGAATGGCAACACATGGCTGTTGAAGGATGTCATGCATGTACCCATCCTGAAGAGGAATCTGATTTCTGCAAGAAAGTTGGGTGATGAGGGTTGCACAATAAATATCATAGCTGAATCTTGAAAAGTTTCCAAGGGTGCACTTGTCTTAGCTAGAGGTAAGAAAGTAGGTACCCCTTATCTATCTAGTTGTATTACTGATTCTCCTTTTGTTTTATCTACTTCAGATTTAGATGCAAGGATGTGGCACTGTAGGCTTGGTCACATGAGTGAGAAGGAAATGGATATTCTTAAGTCAAAAGGTAAGCTTTCAGATTTGATAGATCTAGATTTCTGTGAGCATTGTATTTTTGAGAAACAGAAGAAAGTGAGATTTCTCAAAACTGGGTCAACAAAGAAGAAGCACAAGTTGGAGCTTGTTCACATAGATGTGTGGGGACCAGCTCAGGGAGCTTCTATTAGAGGATCACAATATTATGTTTCTTTCATTGATGATGCTACAAGAAAGGTATGGGTTTATTGCATAAAGAGGAAATCTGATGTTTTTGACACATTTAAGAAATGGAAAGCCTTGGTTTTCAATGAGAAGGTGATGTACAGTCATCAGCTCAAGAGGTTGAATAATTCTGAGCAAGGCAATCTTGATTTGGACGAGGTTATGTTCCAAAATAAGCTCGCGAGTAAAAATCATCACTCACAAGAAAACACAGACACCGACGTCGATCAGGCAGAGACCGACATCGATCAGGTGAAGATCAAAGTCAATGATGTTAGGCAGGTGGAAACTGACATCGATCAGGTCAGTCAGGTGGAACCGACATCAGTCGGGTGCAGACTAAGAGATGACTGGGATCAATCAATGTCAGAACAAAATTTGGGCAGACAGCAAGCTGTCAATGAGTCTCAAACGCCCATGAGGAGGTCCGAAAGGGTAAGTAAACCTCCAATTCATTATTCCCCTTCTTTATACTACTTGTTGCTCACTGATGGTGGAGAACCAAAAAGTTTTGATGAGGCAATGTAGGTAGAATCTAGGAAACAGTGGGAGCATGGCATGAATGAGGAAATTGATTCCTTGGAAGAGAACCAAATGTGGGATTTGGTAGAGTTGCCAGCCAAAAAGAAAGTACTGAAAAACAAATGGGTTTACAGATTAAAGGAAGGAGAGAATGGACAAGTGAGACATAAGGCCAGGTTATATGGTCTTAAGCAAGCTCCAAGACAATGGTATTTGAGGTTTGACAGGTTTATGACAGAGCATGGCTTTAGTCAATGTCAATCTGACCATTGTGTTTATTTTACCAAATTAGATAATAGTAGCTACATTATCCTGTTACTGTATGTAGATGATATGCTTGTTGAAGGTTCACACATATAGGATATTATTGAGCAAAAGGTAAAATTAGCTCAGACATTTTCCATGAAGGATTTAGAAGCAAAAATCCTTGGCATGAGTATTTCTCGAGACAGGAAAAATCACAGGTTGATTTTGTTTCAAGAGGATTATGTGAATAAGGTGTTGGAGAGGTTCAATTTATAGGATGCAAAACCGGTAAGCACACCTATGGCTAGACAGTTCAATTTAAGCAAAGAACAGTGTCCTAAATCACATGATGAGGTTGAGTACATGGTATGTACTAGACCTGATATTGCCCAAGCAGTGGGAGTTGTCAACAAGTTTATGGCCAATCCAGGAAAGGAACACTGGAAAGCAGTTCAGTGGATTCTCAGATATCTGAGAGGGACCACCAGTAGGCATTTATGCTATGGAGGGTCAAACACTTCTCTACATGGGTATGTAGATTCAGATATGGCAGGTGACTTGGATGGCAGGAGAAACACTATAGGATATGTGTTCACTATTAGTGGAATGGCGGTTAGCTAGATTTCAAAGTTGTAGAAGGTTGTTGCCTTGTCTACTACAGAGGTAGAATATATTGCAGTCACAGAGGCTAGCAAGGAAATGATATGGATGACTCGGTTCATGGAAGAGTTGGGAAAGGAGCAAGAGAGTTGCAGATTGTACAGTGATAGTCAAAGTGCAATTCATTTGGCAAAGAATTCAGCCTTTCATTCAAGAACCAAACATATACAGCTTAGGTACCACTTCATTAGACAGTTATTGGAGGATGGACAGTTGAAGCTGAAAAAGATCCATATGGATAAGAACCCTGCTGATAGGTTAACAAAGTCGGTAACAAAGGAGAAGTTGAATCTTCATTTAACTTTTGTTGGTCTTCAAGATTGAACTTGAAGAGGGAGAAACAAGCCAAAAACAAATTAGAGGATGTTTCTGTACAGGTACAGGTGCAATTGTTTATCTCCAAGTGGGTGATTGTTGAGTTGTGGAGCTAAAAGCTTCACTGAATGTGCAAATGGGGAGGTTGCTAGGTTACACAGTAATTAACATTGATCAAAGCCAACCGACATCAGTTAGGGGTCGATCGACATCAGTTATCTTCAGCTACACAGTAACTGACATCGATTATGGTCGACCAGCATCGGTCAGAGAAGAACCGACATCGATCACCTGTGTGTTTCCAAAATTGTTCTAATTTTAGACGAACAGTTAGTTTGCATGTAAAGACTAATTTTAGTCTTGAGTCCGCTTTTCTAATTATTGTTTGTTTTGGGTTCTATTTAAGAGACCCATGGAGCTATATTGTAATGTAAGCAAGATCAATTAGATCTGCAAGGTGCAAGATCAAGTAGATCTGCAAGGTGCAAGATCAAGAAGATTTGCGAAAAAGGTAGGCAACAACAACCATTGAGTTGATTGTCACTGGAGGGAATAATAACTCGGTTATTGAGGTGATTGTAATTGATTGAGAGAGAGAGAACTCTTGAGGGAGAATTATTTTACATCCAAGAGGTGTGAGGAGAAAGAGATTTCTTCATTGTATTTCTTTCTGAAAGAGTTTAATACAAGATTGGTTGTTTCTCATATCTCCTATTCTTTGTTGTTTCTGATTTCTAGTTATTTATTACTTCTGGTTTAATTCCATGTTTAGTTGCTTATACAAAAGTAATCAATATTACTCTAAAGAGGTCCTAACATGGTTGTGGTATTTTTGCATTAATTCTTGAGAATAAAAGTAAATTAGATGCAAAGAGCAAAACATATATGTTTATTGTGTTATGTCTATTGTTAATGATGCACACATTTCTTCTCTTTTACCTTAAATTCCCTTGCTATTATCACTCATTTTCAAGGGTAACATGTGGATTTATGTATAATGGTAATGGTGACATAAGTCAAAATGAGAATATGACTATATTGAGCTTAACAACTTCATTTTCAATATAGTGTTACCTAGAAGGACCCCTAGATAAGTGTTAGATTCATTTTATATAAGTATCCTCATGGCATGTGAACTACCCTTATCTAATATTAAATGAGATTATTCATGGAATATTTGTGGGATTTGCCAAAAGAAGTTATATAAATACTGCTAATCCCATTCTCATAGCTTGCAACTATAATAAAGAACATAGCAAGGATAAAGAGAGAGAACATGAAAATAGAGTATGAAAATAGAGAAAGATAAATTTAACTTAAACTTACAAGGCAAATATAAATAGACTAAATGTACATAGAGCATAAGATTAACTTCAAGTTTTACCTTTGTATAGGTAAATGGTGTCATCCTAACAGAGGTACATGCAATAGTGGATGACCCAACAACTAGATCCAAATATGTAAACAATAGTCATGATAAATCAAATGATATAAACGCTGACTATGATGATGAAGAAATCGTCACCTCCTGTGACATAAAAAATGACATATATGTTATATTAAATTTCTATGTAAATTAATTGTTAGCTAAATTAAATTTATAAACATAACTTAAATTTAACATGACATTAATATAAAATATACCTGCATTTGTGTGGTGATTGATGTCTACATGCCAAATGTGTGTGCTGAAAACTCATCACTCATAAGACTATGATCTAAGCCATTTGAACCACTGCTGCCATCATCATCAAAAGGTCCTATGCACATAGCTCCACACGAACCATAAGGGTGGGGTCAAGGTTAGGTAGGTGGCATATCTATAGCTTCACTCTATGAAATCTTACTCATATGTTGAACGAGTGTATCAATGAGTGAACTAAGAGCATGAAGAGTGACTATCTCCATGACCTACTGAACTGCAGAGGGGATATCAGGCTCAAGAGGCTTTTGGATATGGATCCATGTAGGTGTGTGAGGTGTACCTATTTGATCCTACACAAAGCTTTTTCCTCAGCCCTAAAACTCATTAAAATCAAAATAATTAGGAATCTCATTGAGGACAAAGTCACAGTAGAGTTTCCTCAAAAAATATAATGAGACCTCATGGTTGTTACATGGTGGATAATCAAAGACGATCCACCATCGATCCCAAAAATTGGCTATGATTAAGTTCTATACACAATGATGGATAGGAAAATGTTTAGCAGTTACAAAAAAATGGGACAGTGGTGGTTAGGTCAATGAATAGGGCACAAATGGAAGCTTTTGAAATTTATTTGTTCTTCATAATATGCCTTACAAGTATCCCTATATGAGGTCCATCAGTCAATTTGACTTGTTATAGAGTCAACTTGACCTAATAAGGTCTCTAGGGAATTGGGTAGTTGGGTGCAATGGGGGTTGGTCAAATTGGGATCCCTCATTCTATCAATTAACTCTTCAATTTCAAATTTATTTCCCACAATGTTGTCAATCATAACCTCTTGACTGCCAGGGGGTTTTGGGGAATTGTAAGAGGGTTAGGTGGAAGGAAAGGAGGAATAAGAGGGTTTTGTGGAGGGTTAGGAGGAGGAACAACCAGAGGATTTTGTGGAGGGTTAGGAGGGTTAGTAGGACGGGCTATTAAAAAAAATTATAATTAAGAACTAGGGTTAAACAATGAAAATTATGAAAAATTAGGGTTAAATAGGCAAGATTTCAATCACTTACCTCTCCTATGTGGCAACATCATCGATTAGCAAGTTCATGGGATGAATTTGGCAAGGTCCTGACACTCTCTGGTGTATTCCATGTAAAATACGATCGTGGAAGCTAGGGGAGAGCGAGGGAACTCAATTACAAATTGAGAATTTTGCATTCGGGTTTCCTTTTTTATTTTATTTTGACACACAGGTAACATGATCGCGTTATTAATGCAATCACATTATTAGAAATTATAATAACACGATCGCATTAATAATGCGATGGTGTTATTGTTCAATATAACATGATCACATTATATAATAATGTGATCATGTTATGGCTCAGAAATCACTAAGCCTAAATTCAAATAATGCGATAACATTATTAATTAACATGATCACATTACCAGTAATGTCCATAGAATTGTCCCCCAACTCTGTGCACTTACCCAATATCCTCCTTTGGCACAAGGGAAACGATGAGAGACCAAGATAGAATTATAATGTCATAAGTATGAAGGATTTGATGACAAGCTCTCGACTTGACTTGTGATGTGTGATATGAATAGCTCTTATATTCTCTTATTTTCATCCTCCTCTCAAAATGGTTTGACAAGAACTTGTATATATATGTTGATATATGATAACTTATGCACACTGACTTTAAAAACTTAGACTTTGGTAGAGTTAAAGGTGCATGATCAATGATAAAGTGTCAACGGGCCCACAAAAATAAAAGGAAAAAACCTACACAATATACATATTTGTCTCAAATGGACCCACATAGTTAACATGGATGTCCCAAAGACGAGTTAGGTTCTATTTTTGAAGTAGAGATGGCTAACAATTGAGTAAGAGTCCAATTGTGTTAAATGAAAACCTTTTTGATAAATGTTGAAGTGATTTGTAGGTCTAATGAAACAAGTATAAACCTATGTAAGGTTGGAATATTGTCTTAAAAACAAATTAAAATGTACAAGTTTTCCAACATTAATAGAAACAATTTCCTCCAATCATTAAAAACATCCATTGATTTATTTCTATAAATGCCTTATGCCTGCCAGAAGGACAAGTTATATTTATGAATCTAATCTAAACAATGGAGAACTTTCAATATTATATGTAATCTACAAAGATTTTGTGTTTCTTTTATTACAATATATGTGTTGAACATTCATGATTTGCAAGTTCAAAAATCAAAACTCAAAAGGGCAAAAGTTGCTTGTTTGAGTTGATCTAAATGAAAGATATGTTAGGTGTTTAAATCATAAATTCTTAATATTTCTAAAGCAATGCCAAAACTATTTGTGCATGTAACATATATTTTGAGAGTATGGTATCACAATTTTTTGGGGATGATTTTAACATTGACCGAAAAAAACATTTTTATAAGCAACACATATGTTGAAAGCACGTGTCGCATTATTTTATGATTTAAATGTTGGCACAAAAATCATGTGTTTAAGCAAAATAGATGTTGAAAGTATAGTATCATAAATTTTTAATACTTTTAAAAATCATTTAAAAAAATTAACATCCATAATTTCTAACAACTCACTTCTTCGTGTAATAGTGGAATATTGATTAACTTAAAAAATTGGCAAATTTGATTTCATAACACTTTAAAATGGATATTGGAGAATATGCAAACATTCTTAAACCTTTCGCTCTAATATCTTTTCATTTTTCTTACCTTTTTTTTAAAAAAAATTATAAAAAAATTATCTTTATATTCATAAATATAAATATTTATTTATTTTTAAAATATTATTATCTTTTATTTATATTTATCCTTTCACTTTAATTTTTTTTGGGTCAATGTAATCATTATAAGTTTAAATACAATTATTAATCATATATAATCTTTTTTATATTAATAAGATCTATTTTCAAGCATAAACATT
This sequence comes from Torreya grandis, assembly GCA_037957365.1. Taxonomy (NCBI): domain Eukaryota; kingdom Viridiplantae; phylum Streptophyta; class Pinopsida; order Cupressales; family Taxaceae; genus Torreya; species Torreya grandis. Next base: position 1,959,282 of record JARHVA010000589.1, on the reverse strand, counting down.
TCAAATAAAATTAAAAATATATACTCACCAACATGTAATAACACATTCTCTAAAATTGAATTGGTATGCACTCTCAACACTAAGAAAAACAACACTTTGTAATTCATCGAGTTTTTATAGCCTTTCCATTTGTAATTAGATTTAAGAAAACTAATGCTTTGTAATTATCTGGGCTTTTATAGCCTTCCCATGTCATTAGATTTAATTAGTTTTTATTAATTAATACATTTTTTATTTAATTTATTAATAAAAATATTTTAAATAATTTAATTCATAAAAACATTGATAAGTTATTTTAATTTTATTAATTATTTATTAATATATATAATTTCAATTTAATTATATTAAATATATATATATATATATATATATATATATATATAATTATTAAAAAAAAATTATTAATAAAAATAAAGATCAAATTTAAAATCATATTAATTATTATATATTAGATTATTTTATTTTATTTTTTAATTATAACTGAAGAATAAAGATTGCCGACTTTAAAATTTATTCAGTTCTAATTTGTTCCAACGAACTGTGTAAAAGCAAAGATGCCAATTTCCTTAAAGCCTAAGAATCGAGGTTTAACAAGTCAATGTAATAAATTTAATAATTATAAATATGAAAAGGTAAAGTACTCCTTTATATACAATGCTTTGTAGCCCGAATATATTTTAGAATAAACTTTACGGTAACTCAAAACAAGTGGCGGCTCCTTCACAGCAATAGCAGCGCACAGGTCAATCAGAAACACCAGCACTATAATCTTGGCAGTAAGATGCCACAAAGAAGACATTTTCAGAGGACAGAGGATACAAAAGCATAAAGTGAATCAGGGCAATCTAACCACAATCTTAGAAGAGGTGATGTGGGAAGAAGGGTTTAAATAGGCACACACAAGTCGTAAGTGAAACGCGTATGCAGCGGTATTGCGTAGAGTTTGGGAGGTTCCATCTGGATTTCTGCATTCGCGTGTTGGCCTCTCATTCAATTATGAAGCAGCCCCACCTTTGAAATATTCGAGTGGCAGACACTTGTTGACACTCCGCCGCCTTTGATTTGCCAACTTATGTCCACATGAAACTTTGATATTAATGGTGTGGAGCGATGTGACAGTACAGCCTGGAAAAATCAGCAACCCGTTTGATATTTTCATTTTAAAATATATAAATTAGGTAAAACCTGGCTAGGGTTTTTGGGCGGATATTATTTATTTATTTTTTTTAATTTTTAATCATTTTATAGTAACAAAATAATTTCACTTTTTTATTGTTATTAAAATGTTTCAAAGTAAATTTATTATATAAAAATAATAAATATATAAATATTATATAATAAAACTTAAAAAAGATAAACCCCTTTTTAAAATAAGCTATAAAAATAAAAAATTGAAAATAACACTCCACAAAATAATACACACAAAATATTATATCAATAAAAAAACTTAAAACACAAGCAGCAGCACAAAAAATGTGACATGCCAATTTTGAATGAATGAGCATACATAATTAATTTGAAATTCTAGACTGAAATAGATAATGCTCAAATATTGAAAAAAGCACTGAAAAAGTTATTCTTCAACCTTATTTCCCTTGTGATTTTGCGAATCCTGCCATTCATTTAATTTGAATTTGAATATAATCTTTTGAATGCCTTAACTCACACTATTGTTAGTTCCTTTGAGGACAAACCCACGGGCCGATTTTTTTTAAAATCAATTTTGGGATTAAGATATTCATCCGTAAAGATTTTATATTGGAGGCTCATATTTCGCCATGATGTAGAGAGTGATGTTCCAAATCCCTGATACACGAATGAGTGAAATATTTCAATAAAATTCACGGACAAAGGAGTTAATAGTAATAAAAAGTGTTATTGTTGACGCTGGAGATTGCACCCGAGGCAAGGAGGCCTAGCTCCAACCTTCTCCCCGCAACATGGAAACTCCTCTCTTCCCTGTGGGACGGCGAAGTAGGAGAGGAGAGTATCAAGATAAGGGCTAGCTCCCTTTGATGCATCATGTTTGTTTTAGGCATTGCAAAATACAGGTATTGGTATAATATAGGGGGGGACGAAAATGGAGAAGAAATGCATAGAAAACAAACTACCTACTCTAAAAGAGGCGATGCACCAAAATAAAGGTTGACCTTCACACATCCACTCTCAGAATCAGACAAATGCATACATACACTACGCACTTGGCAGAAGGACCAGGCTGCAAGAAACTAGCAGGGAGGCTTCAATGGAAAATCCAGAACAGAGATCACCCAAGGTGCTATGAAACACACACTTATGGAGTAATTTCTTTTGCTCTTTCACTCCCAAATACTGCTCTTCTCCTGTCAGCTGCAACAATGGCGCCTTGTAGACAGCAGGTCTGCTGGTGTTGAACCTGTGATAGCATCAAAAGACAATGACTGGACAAGCAAACATTCAACGCATACTCTGAAACATCTATCCAAATGGAGGTAAAAACTGCATTTTATTTGATTCAGGCAGAAATTTTAGCAGGGCTGCGCCTGGCTAAAACCATAAAAAAAAGATTACAAAATGACAAGTATCAAATATATGTGGAAAGTCCAAGAGGCTCATTTGGCGCTCTTTTTTACAAATGGTTGTTTATGAAAAGAAACAAGCCGCTCAAAATATTAATGAGCCATTCATTTGCCTACTCGAGACCTGCACTTCCTGCTTAGGTGATTTACACGGCTTGCCTTTCAATTAATGCAAATGGAGAAATCGGTTGATGCTGGGCGCTATCATCCGAAATGATCGATTTGCTGGCATATCTCACCTGTCGAAGTCGCTTCTTCAATCTGTGCCATTTGGACTTAACTGCTCACTCATTCTTTACTTATCGCTCTGTCCAATTGTTTTTTACACCATCAGGCAGTAAATGCCTTCTGTCTATGCCACTTGGATCGCTCAACTGCTCCCTGCCCTGTCATCTTTGCTTGCCACTTAGAATTTGTCCCTTTTGGCCGCTTGGCTCCTTGGGCGGACATACTGGTGGGTCGCTTGATCCTACGCTCTTTTCCCAGCTAGCGCTTCTCATTTGAAAACAAACAGTTATTCTATTCCGTTAAAATTGACACTTCTGCGGCCGTCATGCTTTTAAACATTATTGGACATTTCATTCTATTAAATTTGACGGCCATTGCGACTTCATCGGGCCCATGTGGCATCATATCGGATTCCTTGTCGGCCTTTGCATTTGTAGCAACCCGAATCCTTTGAAATATTTGAAGTGTCTGCTCGCCCTCCAAAGGGCACTTTGACTTTGACTGTGCCTTTGGCCAAGGGCAGCGCCTTGAACTTAGCATTGAACTTTTCGTTGAACCCTAACCGTCCTTGAACCAAGCGCTGAACTGAGATGAACTAGGATGAACTAATGAACCGGGCTTGAATTGAGCATGAACTTGAAGATGAACACGCAACCCGAAAGTGACTGGCTTCGAAAAGCCAAAGAAGAAGTTGACCACAATTTTGCTAGAGGGCAAAAATTGGTCAACAGATTGGCGACTCACAGGGGAAGCATGCCTGCTATGCTTAGAACCCAGTTGCCTTAAAAATCTATTGGGCGTGAAGTCAGATGCAGCTATGAAAGAATTATAAACAGCCGGAAAGATTCGAGAATCAAACATGAAGTTTTCACCCCCACACTCAAAGGGAAACACACAAGGCTAAAAACGCTACCTGTGCAACTGCACTTAGGGAAAATAGGAAAAAACAACTGAAAGCAAACTATTATGTATAGCTAACCAAAAAAATTCGCCTCCCTCCTGGATCGAAAGGAAAATTTCTTAAGTCTCCTTCCTGGGAAGAAGACTTATGGTGCCAGGCCTGTTGACCATTTTGCCCAACAGGGCAAAATATCAGTCACCTTCTTCCCCTGCTGTTTAAGGCCAATTCATTTTTGATTTTGCACAAGTCCATGAGTTTCTGCGGACTATGCAGGTGCTTAGTTCAATCTTCAAGTTCTTCGGCTTTGGTTCAATGGACGATTCAACAAAAGTACCCAAAGCAGAAAAGCTACAAAAAGAACCTGATGAACTTTGCCAAGGACGGTGACAGGCCCGCGAACGTCAAATTTTACACCAGGGAAGCCAAAGCACAAAAAGTACCATGTGGCAACCACGAAGGACTTCAACATGTTGTTTTAGGAGCAATGAAATGTGCCAAGTGTCTCCTGCAGGGCTCTGCAGAAGCTGACAAGTGGCAATATCCGTGGGTTTCCCCTGTTGGCTTCAAAGAAGGCTGTGGCGGGCTCGAATGAGTTGCTAGGAGCTATGCAGAGTGTGCCAAGTGTTAGTGTCCACTAGGAACCAGAAAAGGGCCAAAAAATTTCCCTAAGGCAGCTAAAGGCTCTTCGAAAGCGACCACTTGTCAACTTCCCCTTGACTCTAAAAAGGCCCTCTAATGTAAGCAAATGCTGCCACATCCCATTATTGGCTCGGCGAAAGCCGCCATGTGTCAATGTTCGCATTTCAAAGTGTCTTCTAGGTGCCCAAGTTGCGGATTACGACATGTGTCAAGGGTGGATGCGTTCTCAGCGAAAAGGGCAAAGCAGGAAGCCGAAGGAGAGTCCAAGGATGACGGGTGCGCAAACATCAAATTTTAGCCAGTAAAAAAGCTGTTGGTTTTTAAATGCATGAGCGCCAACCATGGAATTAGCCCAAGTATGCAGCGACCTGCCAGAAGATCGCCCCTGGGGGCTGAGGGATCAGAAAAGGACAAAGAGCCCATAGAACAAAGAGCAGGCGGATGGTGTGGCTCATAAATTCAATCCTGACAGCAGAATGGCCATGACACAGAAGTAGATGAAGCGGTCCAAGTGACGCAAGAAGGTGTCAATTCAGAAGTTATTTCGATAGATGATACAGTGCTTGCGAATTGACCATCGAGAGGACGTAGCAGTGAAGAGATGTAACTAGTTTCTTCATTTTTCATTTAATGAGTGGACAAACCGCATTTTGCCATTTAAAAATGTGAACTTCGAAGCAAGCAGGGCAGATGGTTCATTAATATTTTGAGCAGCTTGTTTCTTTTCATGAACAACGATTTGTAAAAAGAGCGCCAAATGAGCCTCTTGGACTTTCCTTATATATTTGATACTTGTCATTTTGTAAGCATCTTTTTGTAATTTCTGTAAGGTGCAGCCTTGCTGAAATTTCTACTTGAATCTATAAAGACTATTTTTACCTATTCTTGGTCAATTTTTTTGTGTATGTCTGAGTGTTTGAGTTGTGTCCAATCATTGTCTTTAATCCTCTCACAGTTCCAGCACCAACACACCAATTATCCACAAGGTGTCATTGTCTGCAAGTGATAGGAGGAGAGTTCCATTTCAGAGATACAGAGCAGAGGAAGTCATTTACAGTATGTATTTCACAGCATCTTGGTGAGTCTCTGTTCCTGTGTTTTCATAAGAACCTCCTTGCCATTTTCTTGTACCCTGGTTTCCCTGCTGAGTCTGAGTGTATGTTTGTGGTCTTTGTTCGATTCTGAGAGTAGGTGTGAGAAGATCACCTTTATTTTGGTGTATCACCTCCTTAGAGTAGTTTGTTTTCATGCACTTTCTTCCCTTTTCATCCCTCCAATATATATATATATATATATATATATATATATATATATATATATATATATATATATATGCCTGTATGTATTTTTTGCAATGTCTGAAACAAACAAGATACATTAGAGGGAACTAGCCCATACCTAGAGACTCTCCTCTCCTGCTTCGCCGTCCCACAGGCGAGAGAGGAGTTTCCATGTTGGGAGGAGAGGGCAGGAACCTATTTTCCTGCCACCAAGTGTAATCTCCAGCGTCAACAGTTTTGGAGTGCCAGAACTGTTGACACTGGAGATTGCACCTGGGGCAAGGAGGTCTAGCTCCTGCCTTCTCCCTGCAACATGGAAACTCCTCTCTCGCCTGTGGGACGATGAAGCAGGAGAGGAGAGTCTCTAGATAAGGGCTAACTCCCTTTGATGCATCATGTTTGTTTCAGGCAGTGCAAAATACAGGTATAGGTATAATATAGGGGGGATGAAAAGGGAGAAGAAATGCATAGAAAACAAACTACCTCCTCTAAAAGAGGCGATGCACCAAAATAAAGGTTAACCTTCACACATCCACTCTTAGAATCAGACAAATGCATACATACACTATGCACTTGGCAGAAGGACCAGGCTGCAAGAAACTAGTAGGGACGCTTCAATGGAAAATCCAGAACAGAGATCACCCAAGGTGCTGTGAAACACACACTTATGAAGTAATTTCTTCTACTCTTTCACTCCCAAATATTGCTCTTCTCCTGTCAGCTGCAACAATGGCGCCTTGTAGATAGTAGGTCTGCTGGTGTTGAACTTGTGAGAGCATCAAAAGACAATGACTGGACACAAGCAAACATTCAACGCATACTCTGAAACATCTATCCAAATGGAGGTAAAAATTGCATTTTATTTGATTCAGGCAGAAATTTTGGTAGGGCTGCGCCTGGCTAAAACCATAAAAAAAAGATTACAAAATGACAAGTATCAAATATATATGGAAAGTCCAAGAGGCTCATTTGGTGCTCTTTTTTACAAATGGTTGTTTATGAAAAGAAACAAGCCACTCAAAATATTAATGAGCCGTTCATTTGCCTGCTCGAGACCTGCACTTCCTACTTAGGTGACTTACACAGCTTGCCTTTCAATTAATGCAAATGGAGAAATCGATTGTTGATGTTGGCCGCTATCATCCCAAATGATCGATTTGCTGGCATATCTCACCTGTTGAAGTCGCTTCTTCAATCTGCACCATTTGGACTTAACTGCTCACTCATTCTTTACTTATCGCTCTATCCAATTGTTCTTTACGCCATCAGGGAGTAAATGCCTTCTGTCTATGCCACTTGGATCGCTCAACTGCTCCCTACCCTGTATCACTCAACTGATTTATGTATAATGGTAATGGTGACATAAGTCAAATTGAGAATATGACTATTTTGATCTTAACAACTTCATTTTCAAGATAATGTGATGCATTTTATATAAGTATCCTCATGGCATGTGAACTACCCTTATCTAATCTTGAATGAGATTATTTATGGAATATTTGTGGGATTTGCTAAAAGCAGTTATATAAATACCATTGAGCCCATTCTCATAGCTTGCAACTATTATAAAGAACAGAGCAAGGATAAAGAGAGAGAACATGAAAACAGAGTATGAAAACAAAGAAAGATAAATTTAACTTAATCTTACAAGGCAACTATAAATAGACTAAATGTACATATAAAATAAGATTAACTTCAAGTTTTACCTTTGTATAGGTAAATAGTGTCATCCTAACAGAGGTAGATGCAATAGTGGATGGCCCGACAGCTAGATTCGAATATGTAAACAACAGTCGTGATAAATCAAATGCTATAAATGCTGACTGTGATGAAGGAATCGTCACCTCGAGCGACATAAAAAATGATATATATGAGGTCCAATAGTCAATTTGACATAATAAGGTCTCTAGGAAATTGGCTAGTTGGGTGCGATGGGGGTTGGTCAAAGTGGGATCCCTCATTTTGTCAATTAACTCTTCAATTTCAAGTTTAATTCCCACAATGTTGTCAATCATAACCTCTTGACTGCCAGGCAGTTTTGGGGAACTGTAGGAGGGTTAGGTGGAAGGATAGGAGGAATAAGAGGGTTTTGTGGAGGGTTAGGAGGAGGAACAACTAAAGGGTTTTGTGGAGGGTTAGGAGGAGGAACAACTAAAGGGTTCTATGGAGGGTTAGGAGGATGGGCTGTTTAAAAAAAAATTATAATTAAGAACTAAGGTAAAAAAATGAAAATTATGAAAAATTAGGGTTAAATAGGGAAGATTTCAATCACTTACCTCTCCTATGCCGTAACATCATCAATTAACAAGTTCGTGAGATGAATTTGGCATGTTCCTGGCACTCTCTAGTGTATTCCATGCAAAACACGATTGTGGAAGGTAGGGGACAATGAGGGAATTCAATTGCAAATTGAGAATTTTGCATTCCAGTTTCCTTTTTTATTTTATTTTGACATAGGTAACACGATCACATTATTAACACGATCGCATTACTAGAAATTATAATAACGCGATCACATTAATAACGTGATCGTGTTATTGTTATAACGTGATCGCATTATATAATAATGTGATCATGTTATGGCTCAGTAATTACCGAGCCTAAATTCAAATAATGCAATCACATTATTAATTAACGAGATCACGTTACCAGTAATGTCCATATAATTGTCCCCCAAATATGTGCACTTACCCAATATCCTCCCTTGGCACAAGGGAAACGATGAGAGACCAAGATAGAATTATAATGTCATAAGTATGAAGGATTTGATGACGAGCTCTTGACTTGACCATTGATGTGTGATATGTGTAGCTCTCATATTCTCTTATTTTCATCCTCCTCTCAAAATGGTTTGACAAGAACTTGTATATATATGTTGATATAGGATAATTTATGCACACTAACTAAATTTAAAAACTTAGACTTTGGTAGAGCTAAAGGTGCATGATCAATGATAAAATGTAAACGGACCGACAAAGATAAAAGGAAAAAACCTACACAATGCACAAATTTGTCTCAAATGGACCCACATAGTTAACAAGGATGTCCTAAAGACGAGTTAGGCTCTATTTTTAAGGTAAAGATGGCTAACAATTGAATAAGAGTCCAATTGTGTTAAACGAAAACCTTTTTGATAAATGTTGAAATGATTTTTAGGTCCAATGGAACAAATATAAACCTATATAGGGTTGGAATATTATTTTAAAAACAAATTAAAATGTACAAATTTATACAAGTTTTTCAACATTAATAGAAACAATTTCCTTCGATCATTAAAAACATTCATTAATTTATTTCTATAAATGCCTTATGCCTGCCAGAAGGACAAGTTATATTTATAAATTTAATCTAAACAATAAGGAAGTTTCAATATTATATGTAATCTACAAAGATTTTGTTTTTCTCTTATTACAATATATGTGTTGAACATTCATAATTTGCAAGTTCAAAAATCAAAACTCATAAGGGCAAAACTTGCTTATTTGAGTTGATTTAAATGAAAGATATGTTAGGTGTTTAAATCATAAATTCTTAATCTTTCTAAAGCAATCCCAAAACTATTTGTGCATGTAACATATATTTGGAGAGTATGGTATCACAATTTGTTGGGGGATGATTTTAACATTGGCCTAAAAACATTTATATAAGCAATATATATGTTGAGAGCACGTGTCACATTATTTTGATGTTTTAAATATTGGCACAATAATCATTTGTTTAGGCAAGATAGGTGTTGAAAGTATAATATCACAATTTTTTAATATTTTTGAAAATCATTTAAAAAAATTTAAATTCATAATTTCTAACAACTCACTTCTTTTTGTAATAATGGAATATTGATTAACTTAAAAGATTGGTAAATTTGACTTCATAACACGTTAAAATGGATATTGGAGAATATGTAAACATTCTTTAATCTTTCGCTCTAATATTTTTTCACTTTTCTTACACGTAATTTTTTTTTCAAATTATAAAAAAATTATCTTTATATTCATACATATAAATATTTATTTAATTTTAAAACATTATTATCTTTTATTTATATTTATCCTTTCACTTTAAATTTCTTTTGTCAATGACTTTAATTTTCTTTTTGTCAATGTAATTATTATAACTTTAAATAAAATTATTAATCATATATAATCTATGTTATATTAATAAGCTGTTTTCAATCATAAACATCTCAAATAAAATTAAAAATATATACTCACCAACATGTAATAACACATTCTCTAACATTGAATTGGTACGCACTCCTAATATTAAGAAAAGTAACACTTTGCAATTAATCGAGCTTTTATAACCTTTGCCCCTGAGTTGGCCTAATGGTAAAGAACATGTGCTCTTGGAAGGGAGGTCACAGGGTCAAACGCTGCAGGGGGTAGAAATTGCACGCCTCATATTCGTAGCACAGTAAGGTGCCTCCCCACGATGCGAATATGAGGTGGTCCCATATACTGGACATGCCTTGGTAGACCATAACCAAAGCATTAATTGGCATCGTGGACCTTAAAAACGATATTATTATTATTATTATTATTGGTTAGATTTAAGAAAAATAATACTAAATTTAATTAGTTTTTATTAATTAATATTATTTTTATTTAATTTTTTTAATAATTTATTAATAAAAATATCTTAAATAATTTAATTCATAAAAATGTTGATAAATATTATTTTAATTTTATTAATTAATGATATATAATTTCAATTTAATTATATTAAAAAAAATTAAATTTTATTATATACTTAAAATATTATAATTATTTTTAAAAAAATAAAATAAAATAAAGATCAAATTTAAAATCATATTAATTATTATATTTTATTTTTAAATTATAACTGAAAAATAAAGATTGCCGACTTTAAAATTTATTCAGTTCTAATTTGTTACAACGAACCGTGTAAATGCAAAGATGCCAATTTCCTTAAAGCCTAAGAATCGAGGTTTAACAAGTCAATGTAATAAATTTAATAATTATAGATATGAAAAGGTAAAGTACTCCTATTTATATACAATGCTTTGTAGCCCGAATATATTTTAGAATAAACTTTACTGTAACTCTAAAAAACAGAGGTCGGGTTTTAGGTCATCTCTCTCAAGTGGTGGTGTAGCTATAATTTATGGAAATCACCGTTTAAAAGGCGTACACGGCGGTTTATTAGAAAAATAACAAAGAATAATGTCAAGATGATATATACAGAAATTTGAAACCATTGTAAGTACGCTACGCTTTACACCAACGTTCTGCAGGACTTTGTAGCAGGATCCCACATTGCCGGCAGCATAAACCGACGTCCGTTGACCCCGTGTACATTGTAACTCGCCCCCGTTGTTTTGTCCACCAACACCTCCCCTGGAAAACCCGGGTACGCCCCCTTCCCATATATTCCTGGACATGCTGACACCGCCTCTAATGGTGCGCCTGCATCGCCTTGAAAGTATCCCGTATTGAAAGGGTTTGTCACCGCTCCCGCCAGAACTGTGGCAATGTTGATAACCATTCCATCGATGCCCACGTCACCGTTGGGTGCGAGCAGAGGAGGGCTCTGAGGGCCGTACATTGGCTGATGAAACGGCCATGCGCATTGACCCGGGCACTGCTTTACAGAGTTCCCCACCCACGCGTACGGAAGATGGGATGGCAATACGCTGGCGTGGTATCCACACGAACTCACGCAGAACCTCTCGATCGCCACATCCTCAGACGTGAGCACCAAATACACTGCATTCGTATTGTTCCCCGGCAGCGGCAGAGCTCTGGACTTTACGGCACTCGCAACCAGAGCGGCGATGTCCGCCCTCTTCAACAGCTTGCCCAGGGAATACGAATCGTCTATCTTCTGCTTCCCCAGCCTTGCAATGCTCAACCCGACCTTATTTTTAGAGGCTTTTCCAATCTTGTATTTTTCAATTGTCTTCCACCAGGTGGAGGCAGACGGCTGATTGGCATTCCCCTGCAAATTTGCACTGAGGGACTGCAAATAATCCCCCACGATGGAACGTTGAACGGGGCTAAATTTCCCATACCAAATGACATGGACATCGATAGGCTTTGTGGAGAGCAGAGGACCATTATGGTAAGTCAAAACAAGTGGCGGCTCCTTCACCAGGGCAGCAAGCTTTCTCGATGGGCCAACAGCAATAGCAGCGCACAGGTCAATCATAAACACCAGCACTATAATCTTAGCAGTAAGATGCCACAAAGAAGACATTTTTAGAGGACAGAGGATACAAAAGCACAAAGTGAATCAGGGCAATCTAACCACTAGCTTAGAAGAGGTGATGTGGGAAGAAGGGTTTAAATAGGCCCACTCCCAGGCTTGCCTCCGATTTATCACACAAGTCGTAAGTGAAACGCGTTCGCTGCCGTATTGCGCAGAGTTTGGGAGGTTCCTTCTGGATTTCTGCAATCGCGTGTTGGCCTCTAATTCAATTATTGAAGCAGCCCCACCTTTGAAATATTCGAGTGGCAGACACTTGTTGACACTCCGCCGCCTTTGATTTGCCAACTTATCTCCACTTGAAACTTTGACGAGTGTTTATTTAATTTAATTTTAAATATTAGTGGTGTGGAGCGATGTGACAGTACAGCCTGGAAAAATCAGCAACCCGTTTGATATTTTCATTTTAAAATGTATAAATTAGGTAAAACTTGGCCAGGGTTTTTGGGCGTATATTATTTATTTATTTTTTTGAATTTTTAATTATTTTATAGTAACAAAATAATTTCACTGTTTTATTGTTATTAAAATGTTTCAAGGTAAATTTATTATATAAGAATAATAAATACATAAATATTATATAATAAAACAATTCACAATTTATACTCTTCACTCAAAGATAAACACCTTTTTTTAAATAAGTTATCAGAAATAAAAATTGAAAATGACACTGCACAAAATGATACACACAAAATATTACATCAATAAAAAAAATTTAAAACACGAGCAGCAGTACAAAAACGTGACATACCAATTTTGAATGAATGAGCATAATTAATTTGAAATTCCAGACTGAAATAGATCATGCTCAAATATTGAAAAAAGCACTGAAAAAGTTATTCTTCAACCTTATTTCCTTTGTGATTTTGCGAAACCTGCCATTCATTTAATTTTAATTTGAATATAATCTTTTGAATGCCTTAACTCACACTATTGTTGTTCCTTTTTGGACAAACCTACTGGCCAATTTTTTTTTTTAATCAATTTTGGGATAAGATATTCATTTGTAAAGATTTTATATTGGAGGCTCATATTCCGCCATCATGTAGAGAGTCATGTTCCAAATACCTAATACACGAATCATTGAAATATTTCAATAAAATTCACGAACAAAAGAGTTTATTGTAATAAAAAGGGTTATATTGTGTTTCACTTTAAAATCTAGATTAAGAAATTTAAGGTTAAAGAGATAAAGATAATTTAGAGTATAAAAATTTAAGGTTAAAGAGATAAACATAGTTTAGGATAAGGTTAAAGAGATAGAGATAATTTAGAATATAAAATTTTAAGGTTAAAAAGATGAAGATAGTTTAGGATAAAGTTAAAGAGATAGAGACAATTTAGAGTATAGAAATTTAAGGTTAAAGAGATAAAGATAGTTTAAGATATAAAGATAGTAGATTATTTTTAAAGTATATTAATTACTTATAACATTTAGATAATAAAGATAGTAGATTATTTTTAAAGTATATTAATTATTTATAACATTTAGATACAAGTATATTGAGTTTATTATATTGAGATATATTAAAAATAGAAGGAATATTTATGTTACATATTGTAATGATAATAAAAATAAGATATTTAGTTAGTTTTATTGATAATATAGATTTAGATTTGGAATAGGTAGAAATTAGATTGGTCTAGAGTTTTAGATCAATCTTTTAATTTCAGAAATTGTATTTTTGTAGTAGCGAATACTTGCATTAACTTGGAATGGTTGCGTTGATGCTTTTATCTAGATCAGATGTACGTGTCCAGTACGAAATACGTACTAGATATAAATGTGACTACATGGATGCTTCTTAATTCTGTGTCGCCTTCGCTCTAGTGCATTCATATTTGGGTCATGGACTATCACTTCTTGTTAAATTAAAAAACCCTATTTCTTCATCTTCATAGTGGCTGTGAGAAAAACGAGTTAATGGATACATGGTATCGAGTTGCTCTAAAGATCTTTCTATCAATGAGTGTTACCTACATAACCAATACTCTGAAGACCTTAGACTTATGTAGTTCTCCCTTACATGTTGGCTTGTTTATATATCATGTAATATGTGATAAGTACATAGAGTGGCATAGCTTGTAACTTAGTAAAGGTGGCCCATGGCATGCTCCTTCAGTACTTTAGATTTGTAGATGTATTTTTCCTATGACTGATATGAAAATATGAGAGAATATGAAAATTTTTACTCGTTTGAGTGATTGGTTCAAAGTTTTTGATAAGTTGCCTTGTGAGTAGGTAAAAAATTTCTAGGTGTACGGTGAATGAGGATTGATTTTGTATTTATACTAACCCCTTTGGAGAATATCTCTCATCAAAGCACTTAGGCCGATTATAAGAATACAAAGATTTGATGCTTTCATAGTCCATAAGAATACATTTTTTTCATAAAAGCTCCATACGAATACATTTCATTTGTAAATTGGATGACTTTAGGGAACTAGACACTTACGTTAGGTTAGGACACTCATGTCGACATAGGCATCTGACTGGGATGTAAGTGTCTGGGAAACAAAAATGTATGTATAAGTCCAAAACTTACAAATATGGAAGATAAATAGGTTTATAATATTATGGGCAAAATAGAAAGCATGAGTTATCAAATTAACATTGGTCAGACTAAGAGATAATCAATTAGGCATAGAGAGATAGTGTATGTAAGCCTTTTGACGGTAAAAAATGATAGAAGTTGAAGGTACATCCATGATATGTATATGTCAAGTATACAAGACTAACATGCTATATGTATCTACATTTCTCCTCTTTAATCTATTAAATAAATTGCTAGTTTAAAGAAAAAAGAATGTATACATGGGTGTGTATAACACACCTTGCCTTTGATTGAATCCAACTTGAGTACTTTGATGATGACTGACCTGTAACCGAGAGCATGTTATAGTACATACAATTTAAAATTGAAAGTATTAGAATGATTGAATTGAAAGAGAGCAAGGTTTAGGAGTACACATGTATATCATTGTAACTGCCTTGCCTTTTGGCAATTTTATTTGAAAAGATATATCATTATGAATAATTAGAAATGTGATTAAGATAAATATAAAATTTAGAAAGTGCATATATTTATAGAGAGAGAGAGAGAGAGAGAGAGAGAGAGAGAGAGAGAGAGAGAGAGAGAGAGAGAGAGAGGACACATGCCTCTAACCTTGGAGAAAATGTGAGTTGTCACCTAGTAGTTAAGGTTATTTTAACCATGCAACTCAATCTACTTATAACTTGGTGAGCATGAGTGAACCAAGTCAACTCATACCATAAATTTGGTGAGGTTGGATTATGTAATCAAGTCCAAACTATAAAATTGTCAAAATTGAATGATTTTATCACCTCAACCATACCAAAATTAAACCAACTATTGTAGATTGACTCAATATAGTTCGTAAGAGTCCAACCTGGTAGGTGATGACAGTACATAGAAGTGTTTAAAATTTGAAACTAATTTAAAATTTCAATATTAGGTGCTCATTGCATAACATATGTACCTCAAATATATCTCATGTTAAAACTATGTATAATGATGGTACTAATGTATAGATTTTTTTCACAAATGTGTATTTGAGTCATATAGTCGTATAGTTTGGTCAATTTGCAACTATGTATGGAGAACATGTTTACAAAACATGCCGCCACTATAATTTGAAATTGAGAACTAGTGTATGTGTGGAGAACATGTTTCAAAAATATTATCCCATTGTATATTTGAATCTAAAAATTGATGTATGTGTAGAGAACATGTTTATAAAACATGCCCCCACTGTATATTTGAATCTGTGAAAAATGTGGAAGGCATGCCTCTATGACAAGCCCCCACTAATATGTCCCCCATTTTGAGGTGATGGGAAGTGGAAATTGGTATCCACCTTACCTCAAAAGGATAAGATAATTGTATAATATGTGTATGAACTATGTAGCATATAAAACACACACACACACACACACACACACACACACATATCATTGAAGCATGAAGGATATGATCACACCAAGTCCTAAGATAAATGATGTAGATCATGATAACATCTAGATAGTAATAGTATAAGTTCATCAAGCAACCAATCACACACATAAAAACACTCAAAAATAAGTCAAAATATGATGATCCAAGGAGACCTCAAGTAAAGAACATGTTTTAAAGTTATACAATCGAAGGGACATGACTTAGTCAAATGTTCACAATCGAAGGGACGTGACTTAATCAAAATTTTACAAAATTAAAATGGCATATTCAAATGTCAAAAAGACAAAAAAGACATCAAGAATGCAAAAAATAGAGCATATTTAAATGATCAAACAAGAAAGACAATAACAAGGCAAGACACTCAAGGAAGTGCATGAGTGAAAGCATAAACAACTAACATAAACATAGCATATTAGTCTATGGATCATATGCCTTAGCAAAAAATGTTAAGTACATAACATATCAAGTTTACTATGAAAGAAGGCATGTGTAAGTACATAAGCTCAAATATGATAATGTAAAATGACCATAGAATGATATAACTTGGATGTATCATGATTGAAAAAGTGGATGCCCCAATGTCCA
This sequence comes from Torreya grandis, assembly GCA_037957365.1. NCBI lineage: Eukaryota > Viridiplantae > Streptophyta > Pinopsida > Cupressales > Taxaceae > Torreya > Torreya grandis. The sequence goes on along the minus strand of JARHVA010000589.1, from coordinate 1,942,889 downwards.
CATGACATGAGTAGAGAGTAATACGGACAGGTAATATTTTATTTGTTTAACTTGAAATAAATTTACAAACATGTATTTATGCATAATTATATGCCCAAAATATTCCTATGTTTAATGAATAATAATAAATTACTCATTTACTTATTCGTCAATGGTGAATTAATCACCTCTAGGTTAATCCTGACCCTCCGCCTGCCCCCCCGCCACCCCCCCCAAACTCTTAATTCAACATTGTCTCAAGTGACAATGAGAGAAATTCTCTAATTGCCTCAAATTTTTTTTGCACAAGTTCTTTATTGAAAACATCTACGCGTTATTGATCTATCAGGCAATATTGGAGTTGGATGTTGTTGAGAATATGTCCATGAATGAAATGTACTTATACCTCAATGTGTTTGATGCATTCATGAAATATAGGATTGTGAACAAGATTCACTACTCCTTCATTGTCTACACAAAGGATTGTTGAATGATTTTCTGGTATTTTAAATCTTTCAAGCACATGCCTGAGTCAAATCACTTCACATACATCTCCTCATGTTGCACGATATTATCATTTTATGGAAGATATTGAAACACAAGTTTGTTTCTTGATTCCCCATGATATTTGTCCAGATTCTAAAAAAAATACAAATCTTGAAGTAGATTTTTAATCATCAATGTTCCTTGTATGGTCTGAATCTGAATATCACATCAAGAAGAAATTATCATTCTTCTTATGTTTTAAGCTAAAATCCATGGTTCCTATGATATATCTTAATACTCACTTTGTTGCTTTCTAGTGGAAAATTTTGGGCTCTTGCATGAACCATGAAAGATAACTGACATCATAATGAATGTCTAGCCTAGTATAAGTCAGGTAAATAAGAGTCCCTATCGACTACTGATATAAATTTACATTTACTTGTGGTGCTAGATATGCTCAAGGCAACTAAATTTTTATCTCCATAGGTGTAACAATTAGCTTGTAATCCATCACGAAAAATTTCTCAAGTGCTGTCCTAGTGCATTTGAGCTAAGATAAAAAGACATGATTTTGTTTCTACCAAACTGCCAAACCAAGACAAGAATGTAGAAGCCCTAGATTTATCATGTCAAATGATTGATTTAGATCTTTCTTTTTTGACTCAATCATCTTCATTGAACTATCAATGATGAATAGATAATTTACATATACAACAATGATTACCATCTCCTCTCTTGTTGTTTGAGGTAGAGATTGGGATCATATGGATTATTTTTGAGTTCATGTTTCAAGAGATGTTCATCAATTTTGATATACCATGTTTGGGGAGCTTGTTTAAGACCATACAATGATTTGACAAGTCTACAAACTTTATCTTCTTTTTCATGTATAACAAAACCTTCAAGTTGCATCATGTAGACTTATTTCTATAAGTCTCCATTAATAAAGACACTTTTTACGTCTATTTGATGGACTTTCCAACCAAACTATGCAGCTAGAGTAAAAGACATTATAATAGTTTTGATCTTAATTTAGGAACAAAAGTCTCCTCATATTCAATGCCTTATTTCTAATCATACCACTTTAAAAACAACCTTTCTTTGTGTTTTTTGAGACTATTTTACTTTTTATTTTGTCTTGAAAATCCATTTGCATCCAATTGGCTTCTTTCCTGATGGAAGGTATACAAGCTACCATGTTTTGTTCTTCATCAATGAGTAATATTATGCATCCATGGCATCTTTTAAAGGTTTTGATGATAGGGCTTCTTAAATTTTAGAAGGATCAATAGATTCAAAAATTATACTCATTAAGGCCAAATTGACCCTTTGAGCTATACTACGAGTCCTAGGTCCAATAATAGAAGATTTTAGATCATCATTTAGTTTAGTATCAAGTATTATAGTTATATATCATTCAGACATATGTTGAATGGTTCATGTGGGCAGTGGAGCTTCACCATTATTCCCATCATAATCATTAGCTTATGCTAGGGGATTGCCATATTTGACATTTTTTATGGGACTGAATGGTTTATCAAGTGAGCTTGTAGAAAGAGTTGATTTTCCTCCCTACTAGTGTAGATATTCCTGGTCTTTGAATCCATTAATCTATAATCAAGTGCTTCTTCATTGTACCCTAAGAAAATATACTTTTTCTGACTTCATGTCAAGTTTAGTCCTCTCCTTTTTGGGAATGTGCATTCATGTTTGGCATCCAAAAACTTGAAGTTGTGCTATAGATGGATTTTGCCCTGACCACGCTTCTTGTGGTCTTACCCCATCAAGATTTATAATAGGAACTCTATTGAACATAAATAATACGATTTTGATTATTTCTACCCAAAATGCCTTTGTCAAGCTAGAATCATGTAGCATACATCACACCATTTCCATAATAGTATGATTTCTCCATCCAACAATAACATTTTATTGTGGTGTATGTGGAGGTGCCATTTGATGATCAATGTCATTTTCTTGCAATAAAACTTTGAACTCATTATTGGTGAATTCCTCCTCACAAACTGAACAAAGGATTTTGATTTTCTGACCAATCTCTATTTTAACAACTTTAATTTTTTTGAAAGTTTCAAAATCTTTACTTTTTATTTTCAGATAGTAAACCCATATTTTTCTAGAGAAATCATCAACAAAGAACATGAAATACTTAAACCCAACATGCCTAGATGTCATCATTCTACATAGATTGGTATGCACTAGATCAAGTTTCCCATGGGCCTGATATGTACTTGTTTGAAAGGGGACTCTATATTGTTTATTTGTTGAGTAATTTTGACATTTGTATGTTCCCTTTTTGAGAGGTGGCAACCCTCTTATGAATTCAAAATGGTGGAGTGTGTCAAGATATCCAAAATTGTTGTGACCAAATCTTTTGTGACATAATTATGTTGAGCCTGTGTCCTTTACAATAAGTGCCTAATTATTTTTATAAATGAAATCAAGATAAAACATTTGGCTCACATTGGATGCTTGTGAAACAATTTTTAAATTATTGTATTTATCTCTTATTAAACATATTTTCATTCCACATTTATAGTCAAAGTCAATTTTTAGATTGTGGTTTAAGAGTTGACTGACCTTAAAGATATTTTTGGTTAACCCAGCTACATATAATACATCTATGATTTTGTAGGTTTATATTCCAGTAGGAAAATCAATGTTGCTAATTCCTTGTAAATTGTATGATGTATCATCACCCAAAAAAAACATGATTATTGTTGGGTGTATCCTTCAAAGTATAAAATCAGTCTTTTCATCTTATCATGTGTTGGGTTGCACCCTAGCCAACATAACAAATATCACTTTATCAGGATTCCTTATGGAAATTGATAAAGTACAAGAAGTCTACATCTTCATCATTGTCTTCCTGTTCAACGATGTTACCATGTTGCTTTATTTTCTTCTATCAAATTTTTATGTCAATGTGGTTTAATTTGACTTAATGGGGATAATTTTTGGATAGTGAGCTTTTGTCCACTTGAAGAACCCTTTTGGAATGTATTGTACCAACAATATTTGAGTTCATGTCCCTTACAACCACAAATGAGACATTATTTTTTGTGATTTACTTCCTTTTGGATTCTACTGATGGCTTTGAAGACTTGATGGGTTTTTTTACTTTCTAAGAAGTGATAACATATTCTTATTCTTCTTGAGTACTCGAAGACTCTTCTTATTATAACATATTTACCATTTTTTCAAAACTTGGTTTTTGTTCTATGACGCTCAAAGTAGTCACAAAGATTTTTTATACGGGTAACATAGCTTTCAAGATAAATGGTACAAGAGAGTCATGTGATACTATTTCACCCAAGGATTGGAATGATACCCTTAATGTTATAACATGTCAAAGAAAGGCCTCTACTTTTTCATTTGATCTCAATTTGAGAGATTGATGTTGGCTTTGTAGATGTAGAATAGTGCTTTCAGTTTTAGCTTTATATATAATTTTGAGCTTATTCCAAGCTTCCTTCATTATTTTGGGTTCACAGATGTGTACACGGTTGCACCTCATCCAATATCCTAAACATGATGATCAATTTCTCTTTTTGATTGGATTTGTCATACTTGTTGATTAGCATCAATGACATGGTGGGTATAGGAGCCATCTACAAAAATCCAAATTTATTCAAATTCAAGTTGAGTTCTGATATATCTTCCAAGTATAGTAATTATCGCCTTTGAGTAATTGAGAATCTGTTATAAATAAATTTGGTGCTTGTGAAGCTATGATAAAGACTGCGGGTGATGGAATAGTTCCTTATCACTCTAGGTATCAAGGTCTCCCTTTCTATATTAAACAATATTGAAATAGGGTTGCCCAATTATTAATACATACTTAGATGGAATTCCTCATCTGTGAGTGTAACTTCTCTATCTACTTGGAAATTACACCTTTAAGATTTACACCTTGTGATTGTAATGAATGAGTAATGGAGGGATGGCTATGAGTGCATGTGTCCTTATTATTCCTTGACGATTTATAGGGTTGATGCCCAGATGTTATTGTTACATCTATATTAGGCTATGTATGTAGTAACTCAAGTGTGATGGCTTTACTTATAAATGTGAATCAGAGGCATAATTTATTTTTAACACTATGTTTAGGTTTAAAACTTATAATTTTAAAAATATAATGAAGAAGTTTACAATTTCTTACAATACAATATAGAATATAAATTTACAATGTCTTGTAATCTATACAATATAGAAAGGAAATTTGTGCCCTTTTTCCTTAAAAATTTGAAATTTTTACAAATTTTTAAGTTTTTGAGCTCTTATACCTCTTTTTCTCTCCCCCCTTTTTTTATTGAAACATTTCCCTCCTTTTTAATTTTTTTATGACTTTTCTAGCAAACTTTAACATGATTGCCAAAGATAGTGGGAAAAAAAAATCTACTAAAAGATATTTTGGTGGGATTTGAACATCACACCTATTTTTTTTTTTTTTAAATATTGCCAACCCACCTGTGCTTAAGTACAAGTCTATAAAAGATAAAACTTGTATTTAAAAGATAAAAATTTTGATTTATAAAGAACACCACCTTCCTACCCAATACCACAAGTTTGCAAATAAGTGGTTTTTGAGAGAATTTATAGCAAATGATTTATTTTATAAGTAGTTTTGAAACTAGGATGAGTGGTTTTGAACAAAGAAATATTGATTTGAGTCTAAAAGGTAGTTTTTTTTGTCTTTGTTTAATGATTTAAGTGTATAAACTTAGACTTTTTGGTGTATAAACTAAAAAATTAATACCACCAACCTTGGTACACTTTGTTGGCAAAGAATTCAACATACTCACCTCCAACCTTGAGTAATTATGTCATTTTGGTAATGCAACATGCCAAGATTGTCATACACGATGCCTAACTCATCGATTTAACTGAAGGATTACTCAGATGGTATTTAAAATGTGATAGATTTAGTTTTAGATGTTGAGAGGTGTGCATGATCATCTTAATTTATTATTCTAACTTTCCTTTATTTATCAAAGGACTGCATAAAATATAATATTGTTAAAGAATCCTTAGAATAGTAATGTATACTTCTCTAAGTATACATTACTATTCTAAGGATTCTTTAACAATATTATAGTAATGTAATTTATTATTCTAGCCGTGTGACTTCAAACTAAACAACTTGCCCCTTTTTTTAAAATTTATATGTTGGTCTCCATTTGCTACTCTTCTTGGATTTTAATAGCTATGCTTCAACCTTTATGCTGATAAAGGCTTGTAGAAGATTTAGAATTTGTGTGAGAGTGATCAAGCTCCTCGCAAGGTCCTCAATTCTGCTAGTTCTGATACCAAATAGTATGAATAAATATTTATTTATTTGATTAAATTGAAATAGATTTACAAAAAGGTATTTATACATAATTGTATACCCAAAATATTCCCTATATAATTGGGAAGGCATTATCCTATTATCCCTATAAAATAGGGTTACAAATAATAATCCTCCCAAATATGATGCATGATTAAAAGTATACATAAAACAAACAATATAGAAAGTTTAAATTAAAAAATAGATATGTAACCTATGTATAATGACTAATAATAAATTACTCATTTACATTTATTTGTCAATTGTGAATTAATCACTCCTAGGTTAATCTTAATAGAGGGAAGGCTGAACATCCAAAACTACATAGATCATGTATATGTGTATGCTTGAATCACACTTAAATGATATGTGAAACATATGTATATATAGAAATAAATGATATGCTATCTAGCAACATGGAACCAACAATATATATGCCAAGGATCTAATAGAACATGTAAATGCTGAAAATAGTTTTAAATTTTTGAAAAGTAAAATATATTTTATAAAATATTTGAAAATGTTTTGTAAAGAAGATATGTACAAAGAAAAGTGATACCAAGAGTTAATTTACTCATGAAGGAGATGTTTGTGTGAAGGATCTGTATCATGTGTGTTATATTCATATGCTACATAATCATTATCATCAAAGTCATAACAATTTTATATGTTATTAAGATCATAATCATTGATGTAATCATTGCTATAGGAAAAATGTAACTTCTTCGATTGTCTTTGAACTTGTGATATACATCTTTGAGCATCCATGTATGAAAAATCAACTATGCCATAGATTGGAGTTTCCTTCTTGAAATTTTATTTTTATTGAGTATGTTCATCATTATCAAAATGTTGCATCTCATTATGGGATAGAGAAGAGTCATATATCTTTGCTTGCACACTAGGAAAAGATGTAATTTGTGCTTTGACTTATTTATCTGAGGATGAAAGTATAGACTTCATAGTTTTGCACTTAACTATTTGTTCCTCTATATATGGAATAGATATGATGTTCAGATTCTTGGTAATTATATTTGTTTCCTTTGATTTTTTAGGCATGTCTTGCTCTTTCTTGGCCTTTTTAAATTTTTCTTGCTCTATGTTTAGTATTTGTAATTGTTTTGGCTTTAAATTATTCTTTGGTACCCATATTTTTTGTTTTGGTATTTTTGGTTTAGGAGAGGTACTCATGTGAGTGATGGTCTTGGTTGATACATCAATGATATGATCACCACTAACTTTGTGAGTCTGTATTTTGTTTTTTAATGTAAAACAACAATTTGTATGATGCCCATGCATTCTATGATATGTATAGTAATATTTGGATCACCTTATAGGATGTGGAAGAGCTAATTTAAACATTTTATCTCGAATCATTTCTCTTAGGATTTCACTTGGACTCTTAGTATCCTTGTGGACACTTTTGAATCACTTGTTTTATATATTTTCTGATGTAGCTTTTCAATTGAATGTGAAATCTTGTTTGGCACAACATTGGTAGATGAGGATATAAACACATGAATAACACTACCATGTGTTGGATTTGTTAGGTATGTAATATGATTTTTAACAATGTGATCTTTGAGTTGAAATTATTTCACTCTTCTATTGAATTGCTCATAAAGATGATTTGATTTTTTAAGGCTTCATAAGTACAAACCCTAGGAGCCTCAAATTGAACATCCATACATACATCATCTTCCTTACTTGTTGAAGGAATGATAGCATAGACTTGGTTAGAGGGATGGTAGCTATAACCCTCCTTAGTGTTAGGAGGAAGAGGCTCAATGCTATTGAAATAAAAAATTTGTTAAAATTTTCTGTAAATAAGTAGATCTTGAAAATTGATAAAAAATGGATAGCTAGCTGTGCGGCCCACCCTAACTACTTAAAAAAAATGAAAATTGATTTTTTTGAATGTGTGTAGAATTAGGCCTATTTTTTTACCATATAATTTGTTTTTCACTTGGATCAACTAAAAATAAATTAGATAAAAATGAATAGGTATGTATAGGTGCATGATGTAGTGGCCTAAAAAAGGTGTTGTTAGAAATAAATATAGTTTGAACCCGTAAAATAGCCCAAAAATTATAAAAATCATATATTTAGAAAGACGATAATGTGCTCATCATGACGGTAATAATTTTTAGAATTTTAATGTTGAAATCTATAGCGTATTTGGTGATTGAAGCTGAAATTTGTTGGTTTTTTTTCAAAACTCTTGGTCTCGGTTGTAGATGCACAATCACAAGCCTTTGGCTTGAAAATACAAGCCATTTATGAGCCTAAAGGCTCATTTTTCAATTCAAATTCTAATAGCGCATATGTATTGTATAATGTATTATACAATGCATACATGTTATATAACACATACACATTACTTTGTTAAGTATAAGTTTACATTTATATTGTTACATTTATTTTTTTATACTTTTAATTTATTTTAATAAATATAAGAAATTAGGGTCATTCAACATCTAATAGATTTGGTATCATAGTTGCATGCCTTACAATGTGGAAAATAGTTTTTTAAAATCTAATCAGATCAGTACTTAGTTATTTTCAGGGTCTAAGTATTAAACTTGGGGATTTTAGGACATAAATTTTACAATTGATATCTATTTTTGGTAAACATATAGTCATTTTTAAGGTTTTTGTGCCTTTCAAATTAATTCGTAACATTTCTAAGAGTCTTAGGTTTGTCAAAATTGAAGTTTTCAAACCCCTCACCTTGAAATTGATGCAAAGTGGTGTTATTAGGGTAGCATAGGTCACATTGATAACCTACACACATCAAACAACCACTTTACATGTTAATCTCACTTGATCATCATCCCTCCCTCATACTTGATCACTTCCTACTCATCCCTCATTAACCCTAATCACTTTCTCATCATTCCTCATTATCCTTAATCACTCCCTCATTGACCCTCACTATCCCTAGTCATCTCTAATCACTCCCTAATCATCCAATCACTCCTTCATTGACCTTCACTATCCCTCATCATCCCTAATCACTACCTCCCCATCTTTCATCATCCCTAATCACTCTTTCCTCATCCCTCATCATACCTAATCACTTCTTCATCCCTCATCATTCCCTCCTCATCCCTAATCAGTCTTTCATTAACCTTAATTATCTCTCATCATCTCTAATCACTCAAGCTTATCATCCCTAATCACTCCTTCATTGATTATCACCATCCCTCATCATCCATAATCACTCACTTATCATCCTTCATAATCCATAATCAATATTTTTTCATCCCTTATCATCAATAATCACTCCCTCATTGACCCTCACCATCCCTCACCATCCTTCATTACTCCATCATTGACCCTCACCATTCTTTACCAACCCTAATCACTCCTGCATCATTTGGTGTAAGTATATACTCTAAAGATATCTTTGATTCAAATCATATGTTGTTTGATCCATTATAATAAAAATTAACTCTTTTCTAATAGTCAATTTTATTATTGAATGAATTAGACGATCTTCCAAATTTATAGTCAAGTAACATAAATAATAACACAAAATAGAGTCTAAATTTTAGTTCATTGAATTATCTTTATTGTGCAGATGACTAAATAAAACTTTATTCACTTCCACCTTTGGTAGTTTGCTTTAAAAGATAAAAATTAAACACAAATCTCTTGTATAATTTTCTAATTATGAGAAGATTTGAATCAGATGCATAGTTATTTAGTGTTTCCCATTCATGTATGATTTGAATCTTGGTTAGGTTCACACATGCACTCTTTGTGTGTGTAATGCGTCCCAAATATTTAATATCTTGCATGAAAAATGAACATTTATTCATGTATCATGAAAATATGTTTCTACAAAATGTGAAACATTCATTCAACATGGTGTAGATGTTCATTCCATGTTTTTTAAAGATTAAGATGTCATGAAGGTAGATTAAAAAAATGGCATAGGTAAAGGGCATGAGGATGTCATTCAACATCTTGAAATGAATGAATTCATTATATGAGTTAACCTAAAATAGATAACCAAATAGTCAATCAATCCTTCCTTTGTTTTTAAACCTATATTCTAAATGTCTATAGGTTTAACGTGAATATGATGATACCCAAACTTAAGATCAATTTTGGAAAGACTTATACACCATGTATATGGCAGGAAAATGCCTTAATATTTAAATAAGGATAATAGTTCTTCACTTTAATCTTGTTAATATTTTTTTAACTGATTCACAACTTTGGCACAAACACAATTGGGATTCTGCAAGGCAATGATTTGGGCATAAATTGTCCATTATCCATTATTTCATGGATCTACCACTTGATTTGTTCATTCTCTAGAAATGATATGTTGTATAAAGAGGTTTGAGCTAGACGTAGTTAAGGGATCAAATCAATAGTATTATTTAGTGTATAGTGTGCATGAACTTATTTCGGTGACTGAAAGATATCCTTGTATTCATCTAGTTTATGGTTTAGTTATTTTGTCTTTGTTATTGTGGATAAAATACACTATGATATGGTGACATAAGGATGCAATTAAATTTACTTCTTACCATTAAGAGTACACTTCTTACTAGAACTAACAATATTCTTGCACTTCTTGGTATTAATGACTGAAAGCTTATGAACTAACTACGATATATGGTATTTCAGATCATGAAAATCTATGACAACATTTCAAGGATTTACTTCATAGACTAAATGTCAATGGTAAATACATGGTTATCCACATGTAAAACATCACACACCTATAACGATGAGATGTCACAAAGGACTGCATCTTTAAAAAGTTTGATTTTGTAAACCAAGTGACACTACTAGGTGATCCATTTCTCAAGGCCTACACTAGCATATGGTTGTGGATGATGTATAAATTTCAATTTCAATTTTTGAAAATATGATTTATGAGAAATTAAATTCTTATGACTTCCTTTAGAAATGATGAAGTGTATTGTCTCACCATTGATCTACATTTTTTAATGAAACCATATTTTTAATTCATATAATTTCTTGTTGGGGGAAGTAGAGATATTTTTAGTACCGACCATATCATTGGGTTCATAATCTATTATCTACTTAACTTTTTATAATGATAGATAACTTGTACCCACTTATCGATATGTGCAAGTAGAGAGCTCATAGTGTGACACTCTTCATTGGATTGAATATTGAAGTCATAAATTAAGTACCACTTGCCAATCTTGGACTACTTGTTCTAATCATTTGAAAATTATTTTCCACTCTTTGGTATGATGAATCAATCAATAGACATACAAATAGAAGGCCTTCAATGCAATTATTTGGATCATAAAATGTCCTCATATGGAAAGCAATTGATTGGTTTCAAGAAATCACATAGTTTGGTGATCCTCATGTATTTACTACCCATTTTTGGTGATATGGTGGTTTTACTTGCTTCTCTTTTTTTGGTAGATTTTTAATTGTGAATTACATCATTTCTAATAGGCCCATATTTTTTCATAGGTGTTAAATATTTATGTTTCAAATTTGCCTCCACATCATTTTGATCACTATGTCTTATATTTTATGCTAGCACTCAACTCTCACTTGTATCTCCTAACATTGTTAAACCCAAACAAAATACCACCATCAAGGTATTGGATGGAGTGATTAAGGATTAGGAGGAATTGAGTAGAGATGATGAGAGAGTCAATAGGGATGATGAGGGATGGTGAGGGTTAATGAGGGAGTGATTAGGGATGATGAGTGATGGTGAGGATTAATGAGGGAGTGATTAGGGGAGATGCGGGACAAGGAATGAGTGATTAGAGATGATGAGGTATGATGAAGCAGTGATTAGGGATGATGAGGTGATGTAGGAGCATCACTACCCAATATAAATATTGATATAGTTTACATTTTTTGAGTCTTTAGAAGGTGGTCAAGGTCATAATAAGTTTCTATGAGTCTTTCTAAGTTTATAGTTTTGTGTCAATTTTGAATTAGAGTTGTATTGGAATTTCCTCCCAAATCTTTCATTTGAATTTTTGAACTTTCATAGAGACTTCAATATTGTTTCAAGAAGTCCAAAATTGAATTTTTTGTGGTTAGAATTTACCAAGGATTTTAGGATGTTACAACACATATACCTAAACTCATATGTGATAAATATGTTATTATTTGAGTTAGTTGAGGACATTCTCAACATATAAAAGAAGTTAAAATTCAGTTGATGGTTATTTGGTAATAAGAGTCTTATCCATGTCTTATTTTTTATTCAGAGTTAAATTAAAGAGAGTTGGGTGGGGTAGGATTTAAAAATATGAATCTAAATAACCCCAAACAAATGAATAAAGACAAGTTTTGCTTATTTTTAGATAAGAAAGCAAACAAACCCTACATCTTCTTGAATGTGCAAAGATAGTTGATAGTGTGCATGATCATGAAACATGATTAGTAATAAGTTCTTTGTGATATTAGTGTGAGTGGTAATTTAAAAATACCTTTTATTTGATGGTGATTATATAAATTTTCATTTGAGTTTCAAATCTTTTGAATGTTCAAATTACAAATTGTATACCTTGTGCTTTTACAAATTGTGCCTTAAAATTTGATTGAAGGTCAGAGTCTTGTGGAAGAGGAGATTATATTTGGTAGTAGTTTTGAATGTACGAGTAATTATTAATTTGACATAGCAATTACTTAATAGTATTTAGACATTGCATGTTGTTATTTTGCTAAGGACATTCTGTGTTGAACAACATAACCTTGTCTTTTGTGAGCAAAAGTTCTGAGTATACATTTGTGTGAGAAGGTATATGCATGTCTTGGAGTGAACATTCAAATGTCTATGTTGGTGAGTTTATAATAATATGATCATGAAGTATTATATTATTTCAATTAGATTTCATATATTTGGATGAGCAAAAAGAAAACTAACATAGTCCTGCAGTCATCAAGAAGATTAACACAATCAAAGTGGCATCTTGTGGAAATTGGGAAATTGAGTCCTATAGATGGAAGGAATTAATTTTTAAAGTGTGTAAACATTGTGCACAGGATTTTCAACCTTCATGTTTATTTATAACCATTTTTGGAATGAATTAGAATAAATAACCTCTTCTAAGATTACTACAAACTTGTGACTGAGTACACAGTCTATTCAAATTTGGTTAAGTCAATATACTGTAACTTAAAAATGGAAATATAATACTTTGAAAATGTATATAGGGTAAAATCAGACCTAATACAAAAGTCAAAGTAATTGGAAACACCTTTGGAAGATTAAAATCTCATTTTGACCCTTCTCGGGTCTGTAAAACCAGTTCAAACCTTGTATTAGGGTTTCTAATTTCAAAGTGAGTTTTTAGGAGTTATAACCATCAATAATTAATGAAATTTGGTGAAAAGTTTGAGTTAAACATGCAAAAATATAATATAGTATTTTTAGGTTATGTAAGTATGGATAATTATAGATGGGGGAGGATTGTATAGTAGACAGGGTAGAAGGAAACCTAAAGACCTAATCCAAGAGTAGAAAGAGCCAAAAGAAGTCAACAAATAGTTGAACCAAAGCCTAGAACTTTTTAAAGAGATGGGATATGTTATAGGGTATCCATAAATGAGGTTGATTTGATGATTTGAATATGTACAAGAAGAGTCTACGATAGAGTAAGAGGTAGTGTATGATATGAGGATTGTGTTGAGAAGTTAAGTAGGGTTGAGAAGAAGTTAAAGAGAACTAAAAGGAGTGTAAGGAAGTTTTTTAGAGCCTTATCAAATCCTAAGGAACTAGATACAAGATTTGATCCAAGTTATTATAAAACATAAAGACTAGTAAGGGGGATAGTCTCAAAGTAAGAGAGATTGAATGCACTGAGTAAGGAGAATAGAATGAAGAGTTTGGTGAGACCATCTAAAGAATGGTGGAGAATAAATGAAATGAATAAAATTTAGATGTGAATTTGAAATGTATGCAGGGTCCAAAGATAGAGTTCAATCAAGAAAAGATAAGTGTAAGCTAGGAGGATATTGGCAAAGAGCTTGGGTAAGCTGTGTAATAGGGCTCTTCATGATGAGGGTTGATGAGGGGCAATGAGGGAGTGATTATAAATGATGAATAATGGTGAGGGACAATACGGGAGTGATTATAAATGATGAGGAATAGTGAGGGACAATAATGGAGTGATTAGATACGATGAGGGATGAGGAAGGAGTGATTAGGGATGATGAAGCAATGATTAGGGATGGTAAAGGCCAATGAGGGAGTGATTAGGGAAGATGAGGGATGATGATATCCAATGAAGGAGTGATTAGGGATGATGAGGAAGTGATTAAAGATGATGAGGGATGGTGAAGGTCAACAAGGAGGGACAAGGAGTGAGTTATTAGGGATGATGAGGCATAATGAGGGTCGATGAGGGAGTAATCAAGGATCATGAGGGAGTGATTAGAGATGACTATGGATAGTGAGGGTCAATGAGGGAGTGATTAGGGGTGATGTGGAATGAGTAGGAAGTGATCAAGGATGAGGGAGGGATGATGAATAAGTGAAATTAACACAAAGTGGTTGTTTGATGTGTGTAGGTCATCAATGTGATGTATGTTACTCCAATCACACCACTTTGCATCAATTTCAAAATGAGTGGTTTTCAAACTTCAATTTTAGAAAACCTAAGACTCCTAGAAATGCCATGAATCAATCTAGAAGGCACAAAAACCTAAAAAATGACTATGTTTACCAAAAGTGGATATCAATTATAAAAGTTATGTCCTAAAATCCCTAGGTTTAATACTTAGACTTTAAAATGACTAAGTACTGACCTAATTGGATTTTTAAAAACTATTTTTCACATCGTAAGGCATGCAACTGTGAGACCAAATCTTTTAGATGTTAAGTGACCCTAATTTCTTATATTTACTAAAATAATTTAAAGTATAAGGAAATAAATGTAAACTCGATATGTTACATTTATTTTCTTGTACTTAACATTTAGAGTAGTAAATATAAGATTCTTATAACAAAGTAACGCATACACATTATATAATGCGTACGTATTATATAATACATTATATAACATGTACATGTTATATAATACATTATAGAATGCATACACGTTATATGATACATTATTTAATTTGTACGTGTTATTTGAATTTACACTAATGCATACACATTATTATTTTCTAATAGCAAGATTATGTTATGGCTTGGTAATTATTGAGCCATAATTTAAAGAATATGATCACATTAATTAAATAATTTAACCACATTATTTAATAACGCAATCATGTTACCTAAAATGTCCATGGAATTATCTCTCAATTCTATGCATATACCCTAAATTGTAAAAATAAAAAAATATGAATCAAATTTTGGTGAACAAAAATAAGCTTTTGAGCATACCAACTTGAGTAAAAATACCTATGAGAAATTTTAAGATTGAGTCATTTTGAGGCTGAAATGTGAAAATCAATAAAGATACAACTTGCAAGTGTTTGAACACAAATCTTGGAAATAAAAGGAGGGTAAAACCCTAGGGTAAAGTTTTAGATTTGAAAATAAAACATAACAAACTAAAACCCTAGGAGGTTGGAAATCCTAGATTAATTTTTTTTATGTTCACCATAGGTTGGGTTTACCAAGTGTTTAATTTTAAAATATATATTAGGTAATCTGGGGTTAAAAGGGTTAGATATAGCTTAGGTCACAAAGATGGTAAACTATCTCTAAAATAGGCCAATTATTTACAAAACTCAGATAAAACATATACTAAATTTATTATGCTAAAATATGCTAAAAATGGAAAGTACAATTAGGCTAGATATTACAATGATAATGAAAACAAATAACTAGTTGGTTTAGATGTTAATACAAATATGGATTTGGAATAGATAGAAATTAAATTGGTTTAAGATTTTAGATATCAATCACTTGATTTTAAAAATTGTACCTTTATAGCTATGGACACTTACGGTGACCTAGGACTATTGCATTAACACTTCTATCTAGATTAGATATAACTGTATGGCATGGAATACTTGTTGGATCTAGATGTGACCACCTAGATGCATCTAGGTTTTATGTCACCTTCACTCTGGTGCATTCAAATCTGGGTCATGGACTGTCATTCCTTGTCAAATGAGAAAACCCTAGTTTTTCATCTTCATAGTGGTTGTGAAAAAAAATGGTTAGTGGGCACATGATGTCAATCTACCCTAAGGTCCCATCTTTCAATAAGCTCTACCTCCATAACCAATACTCTGAAGAGGGTCTCATACTTTCTCCCATATGTGTTGGCTTGTGTTATCATGTAATGTGTGATAAGCAAGTATATAGAGAGACTTATCTTGTAACTTGGCAAATGTGGCTCATGGGATATTCCTTCAATACTTAAAACATATAGATGTGTTGTCCCTATGAGTGATATGGAAATAAGAGAGAATAGAGAAGATTTTTATCACTTGAGTGCTTGATTGAATGTCTTTGATAAGTTGCCATGTGAGTAGATAAGAAATTTCTGTATATAATGAATGAGAATTGATATTATATCTATACCAATCCCTTTGGAGAATATATCACATTAAATCACTTAAGATGACCATATGAATACATTTAATTTATAAATTAGATTACTTTAGGCACTTGACACTTACATCGATGTAGGCATATGACTAGGATGTAAGTATTCAAGAAGCAGAAAATTAGGTATAGATCCAGAACTTACAAATATGGATGATAAGCAGGTTTACAATACTTTAGGCAAGATAAAAGACCTGAGTCATCAAAATAACATTGGTTAGACTAAGAGACAACTAATTATGCATTTAAAAATTAGAATTATATATTTTATTAGTTTGATATAAAATTGTCTAGAGTTTATTATGGTGTTGCAACATATATTATATATTAACATTTAGCAGAACATTTTGGATCTAAAAATATTTACATAAATAATTGGTTGAGATCATTACAATTCTTTGAGCTTGTTTGAACACTTTACAAGCTAGAAGGAGCCTTATCTTCAATAATTTCATCAACATCTTATTAGTGAGACCATTGCACCGTTGGGGGAAATTGCAAGTATTGCACCCATATTTATGTGAAGAGGTGCAACCTAAAATGGAAACATGGAGTGGTGGTAGAGTATAATATTAATCAGATGTAACACTTAATATTTACTTTTAGCTTTGACTTCAAATTGACTATTATAGACCAAATTTAACAATAAATTTGATGTCCATTTAACCATCATAGGTTATTTCAACCTTAAAATTGGCATCCATTTGACCTTCATATTTAAAAAAAACTTATTTCTTGAAGTATTAGTTTGAAAAATTGTATTATCTATGGGCATGCAATAGTCTAGAGCTCATTTGTTTTTCAAAAGATATTTTCAAGCCTGACATTGTGACGAAAATAGATTGAGGTCATCTATCACCAATCAATAGAAAAATTATAGCGAATGTAATATAATCATTAATCACTATCATATGTGATAAATACAAGATAAGTACATCAAATACTAATATTAATATTCACATTTGTGCAAATTTAATACTATAATTTATATACATAATATATATATATATATAGATTTTAAGAGCTTAATACATGATAAATAAATACATTCCACAATCAATATGGCCTATTCCTATGAAAAATGTGACCAACCGACATGATTGTTTTGATAATGTCCCTGGGTATGGTAAGAGACAAAACCCCATTCATACATGTAGTCAACATTCTGTTAGCATTGACATTGCCCAGTAATGCAAATTCCATGGTTAATTTGAGATTTAACTTCCTCTCAACTTAGATATTTACACTTATTTTCCCCTTCTTCACACTTTTGCTTGCCAACACTCTTTATAACCAAAGTTTCATGTACTCCACTTGGGCCTACAAAACCCCTTGTCAATTAACAAAACATTAATAAATTTCAATTAATAGAAATGTTGAAGCATTAATACAAATAAAACATCTATAAAATTACCTAAATGTTGGACTTGGTATGCTCTAAACATCAACATAAAAAATGTAGTCATTAGACATTTATTTGATATCCATCACTGTAGATGTCACACCCTTATCTTATGGCTAAGGGCTTATGAACTTCTCCATATCTTATGGAAAGTGAAAAAACTTGGTAAAGATCGTACATGACCATCCTCCACAGTGTGTTATTCCATTAATCAAACCAAAGATCTACATGACACATACCACAAGAGTTATTTAGAAATAATATTTAAAAGAAATAGATTAATAGTAATTAAGCATTGTAAGAAAAATAAAAAGAAGGAAAGGTAGGGGCAAAAAAATACCCATCAAGGACTTTCTCGAGTAGACGTAGTTTGATAATTTCGTTGGACAAATTCCTTGGTGCTTATGAAATGATTGGGGATGGGATTTTTTATTTAAATACCTACATTTGTAGTGTCTTATGTTTAACTTATAGAGGTAGATTACAGTTGTAAAATTATGTGGATGTTTTTTTCCTTGCAAGACACATGAGATATATTTATAACATTGAGTTTCCAAAAATACTTCCTTATAGCGCTGAGCTATCAACATGGACAGTTGTGATAATGACCATGGTATTTCCATGTACAACAATATTGTTGGCCATTGATCAATACTGACAATGATATTATTCTTATTATATATATGCCTTTGGCATAATAAAAAGAGATTTAAAAAAAAACTTTTAAGTAGTGATTTTATAGTTGCACTTATAGGACATGTTTGAAGTCCTCATAAGGGTTAAGGAAACTTCAATTTCAATTTTAATCATGGTTATAAAATCACGAGTTTAAATTTAAAATATTTTAGATGAAATCATTTCTTTATAGGACTAAATAGGTAGCTCTTATGTTAATATAAAAAAAAAATTATATAAGATTAACTAGAGCTGTGTAGTGGCTTTAGTACCCACTCTCAAAGGAATATTAAGTGTGAGAACCTTGAAACTTGTTTAACACATATAAGAACTTTTTATTAAAACAATTATTAAGAAGAGTATCTTTAAATGTTATAGTTTGTTCTTATGTATAGCTAAAAACTTAAGTCTATAAAAACAAGATCAAATTGACCCACACATAATCACAACAAATACCAACACACGTAGTATACAAAATTTTAACCTAAAGTTTTCTAATTTTTCATATGGTGATATTTATTTTGCATCCAAAAAAATGTAAATATGCAACATTCTATATCCCTATATTATATATAAATTTCAATACATTAATTTTGAAAACATTTTCTTATTATTTCAATATGAATATAGACATAATGTCACATGGGTCACTATAGTTTTATATGGTGTGTGCATAGTATTTATTTTTTGATATACAACTTAGCCCACCTCTTAGAGGTGCCCTACCACATTTTAAAAATGGTTACTCGATATTCCAACCAACGAAAAATAATGGCATATTTCACCAAAAATATCTTAACCTACTATAGCTTAGTATATTTTAACCAATCATTACAATAGTTAATTTATCATATGACTATTTATAACTTATGTGAAATGCATTTCACTGTGTTAGGACACGTAGCATAATTGTCACTACATTGGTTTGATAGATGTGTGTGTGGGTACCTGACACATCATAGGGGTCTTAACATATGATAAAGGTCTTTTACAATCGAGTGGTTTTTGAACATATTCTTACCCCTCAATGCTACTTTGCCTAGGGAAAAAATAGTAATATTTATGGGTCCTTGTAGTGTGATTATTTTTGACTCATGGAAAAATATTTTATTGTTGAAAGAATGTCCTCTAAGGTTATTTTGTTGTCCAATTTACTTTCCAATGATTTGTGGGTAAGATAGGGACCTTTGTAACTTGGTTTACTTCAAATTTTAAAATGAATGCATTCAATTAAATGTTTTTAATAAATACAAGGGATAGGTAATGGTTATGCAATTATATTTCTCCTTTTTTATTATTGCAGCCAACCATCATGAACGTATAGCTTCAATAATTTTTTTGTTTTGTTTTGGTTTATTGTTGAATAGCCAAAATATAATACAATAGTTGACGTGTTGGTAATTATGGAAAATCTATTATATATGGCATATCTTATAAGTATGTGATTTGAGCTTTGTTGTATAAATTTCTAAAATTTTCCATTTTTTGGTCTATGCTAATGCATTAAATAGTACTAGTAAGGCATTAGGGTAACTATTTGTAAATACTCTACTTTTATATAATAACTATTTATGATAAGGCCATCCATTATGTCATTTAAATACTAAAAGTGTTTTGTAGCTTTATTTAAAGTGCTCAGACATAATGACACAGGATATCCTTGTCGATGTCTGTGTAGAGGTGTAGACATCAAGCTAAAATAAGAGATCAAATATTTTCAAAAATAAAGCTTTCAACCTTCAAAACATTCGTATATTCTATTTTTTGGGCATCTAAATTTATTATCTAGGTAAATTTACTTGATTCCTGCACAGTAAGGGTTACAAAAATATCTTGGGATTTGCCAAATTTAGCAAAGAAAAAGGAAAATATCTAAAATTAGTTGGTTCAAATATAACATCTGCGAGTGCCAAAATATCAAAGTAAATAGTTGGAGTGTTGATGGCAATGCCATGCACTAGTGTATTTTTGTGCATATATAGACTAGTTTATGCAGTTGATAGTTTTCCAACAGTGACTTCCTAGTAGCTATTAGCCAACATGAAAGGACTGTCAAAGGTCATGTGGCCTAAAGTGTGTTGTGCATGTATAGACCTCAACAACTAGAGAAAATATGTCAAGGATTTTGACCTCTAGGATCATGCTACCTGACACAGTCTTGGTCATTCAAAGGACTACGAGGCCAATGTAGAGGAGCCAAACACCTGAGACTTTGAGTCTCTAAGATCATCCCACGTAGTATAATATCAAGGTCTTAGGGGTTTGGTTCCTCTACTTTAGCTTTTCAATCCTTTGATCACCTAAAATTGTGCCACATGGCATGATCCCATGGACTTAGGGTGTTTGGGAGTTTGACTCCCTAATGTTGGGCCCTCTAACATCTGGATTTCTAAGATCCTACCACATGGCAAGATTTAATAAAGTTGGGCACCTGAGGGCCTAGTGCAGGGGAATTAGATTTAGTTCATGACATTTCTCCATGCTTAACTATGAAAGTTTTAGTGAGATTTTTAGTCTTTAGACTGATATTCACATGTCTATAGAATATGGCTTTGGTCTTAATTATGTTGAATTCTTCGATTGAGATTTTTGGATTGATAATTTATATCTCATTACTATAAATGGTCATGGATGTGGTCCATTGATGACTGTTTATTTTAGAGGGAATGAATTCCTTCCACATGTTCTCAACAAATTATTTGGATAATATTAGCTCATTTGAAATTTGTTTTAACCTTTTAAGGTTTTACTTTGTTAATTCTACGCTATATTAAAGGGTTGGGTCTATTACTAATCTAGATTAAAATTGGAAATTATTGATTCTATAGAACTTTTCAAAATAGTTAGCACAAGGAGGAAAGAAACTTATCTAGATATACACAAAGTTTTTAACAGATCAAGGTACTGGAAACGACTAAGTAGACATAGAGGAATATTTCATCTTTTGACTATTTTTGGAGATCTAGCTCCAAACATTAGCGCCCCTCTTAGGACAATAGTGTCATGTGGTGTTGGTGTCCAATTATGTCACTAATGTCCTTCATGTATTGGATGTATTTAACAGGGAAGTTACGAGAGTATTTAGAGATCTTATAGGTGATTTTATGTCGTATGGGAGGTCATCTGTGTCACTATTTTGGTTGATTCTTATCCAAAACCCTAATGAATTCCTGCACACATGAAACAATGAACTAATGAAATGCAAAAAAAATGAAAAATTAGGTTGTGAGATGTTACAATCACATGGAGTAGAACCCTTATTGTCTTGGTTACTACCTACATTAACCCCAATGCTAGGGGTCTTAGATCGCATGTAGTTCTCCCTTAGGGAACATGCACCATGAACTTTCACAGTATACTGGAATGAATTTTGCCTAGGCCCTTCTTTGATCAAGCATGGAAAAGTCTAGGTGTGAAAGTTGGATAGTATGTAGAGTATTTGAGCTATACTATTGGTTGATTTTATGTAAATAAGTGCCAAAATAGTAAGTGTTAGATGTAAAATGCCTTGTGAGGCTCTTTATATAGGATGATAATTGTTATGAATATAATACTTGTTCACTAGTTGGCAAGTCATGAAAAAGATATAAAAAATATAAGAGAAGGGACTTTTAGGACTCAAACATGGCTGAAAGGGCCCGTCAGACACTTAAGCCAAAAGTGGACACTAACGCAATGTGGTGCTACTGTCCTAAAAGTCATGCTAATGTTTTAAGGCTCAGAACAGAGCAAAAATTAGGGATGACAGGCTAAGGACCCCTAGGATAGGGAAAATGTGACTTGTGACTATTGGGGGTATCAAAAATAGGGAAATAAAATATAAGAAAGATCAAAAGACTTAGTATGACTATGCGAACAAGAACTATCACTAAGACCCTTGTGTGAAAGAGCAACAAAAGACATAGTACTTGTGGTTGCTTGAACAAATTAGGGTGTTTACAAAATTTTGATTAGTTTTCATACAAAGAATTGAGCTAATGGTATTTTTTTCCATATTGTATTGGATTTGCCTACAATGCAAGGGGACAATGTGATGTCAGAATTGTAGGGACATTGAATATTTGGGAGCTTTGAAGACCCTAGACATTAGTTTAATATCATGGAAGTTTATTATGGTGACAACTAAGATAAAATCTCAAACGAATTTGGCATTAAAGAGAAGTGCTTATATAATTGTGCTTATGCATTTTCAGATCTTAGGTGTTAGTTTAATCATTTTGGTTTAGCTTACGCAAGTATGAGTATGCAAATTTGCAATCCTGCTTCTTATAAACCTGATGGGACATTATTTTGCTACATTGTTTCCTTGTGTATTTTTGTTCAACAAATTTTTATTTATTTTTTGAAATGGCTTTGCAGGGCTTAAAACTTTAGGTTCTTAAAATCACAATTTAAGATTCAATTCTTCTACTTACAAGTGTGGCTTAGATGTTTTTTGGTATGCCCCTTGTTATAGTTTAATATATTGCTTTATAGTGAATGTATCTGATTCAGTCATCTACCATCTTGATCAATGAAAAAAAGTTAGTCAAAAATAGCTCATATGCAATTTACTACAGTAATAGATTACCCTAAACAAAATTATTTTCTCGTTAGTATTTTGGTTTGATGTCCATCGTTCCTTTCTGTGTTCAATTTCAATCAAAGTTCAAGCGCATTTTGTGCACAATGTAGTGCAATTTGCTTAACATGTATTCGTATAGCATTTACACTAATAACCACATGGTGTAATTTAATTTCATGTATGCCCATTGATTTGCAAAAAATAAGTGTGTGGTGCAGTTTGATTCAGGGCATCGATCATTTCAACATTCCATCATTGATAACTGAGCATGAAAATAGAGTATAATCCATGTTCAATTTTTTTGAATTTCTACCATTTTATTGAACAATGCAAGTATTTTCTCAAAATTTAATCTGAAAATGGAACATTTCTTAAGAAAAATAGCCATATCACTGTACTTTAATGATGAAAAAATAATAAATTATTTTATTATGTATATATTAAATTACAAATATTCCAAACTTAATGTTAAAATGAAAAAACACTTAAATTTTATTCGCTTCACATTGCCCTATAGAAAATTGATTACAATATAAACCTACTATATAAATACTAATAACACTAACATAAATAACTTTATTACAATTGTAAAGTTGTGGGTCCCAAATACTGATCTAAAAACCAAAAGTCTGGTGAACGTTATTAAAATCTTTTCTTTCATTTAAAACTAATAAGTTGCCCTGTTACCAATGACATAAATATTACGCACACAAACACAACTCAACATTAATTATTCTTGCAAAGGAATCATTGATCGAGATAAAGGACTGAATGGTGGAGATTTGTTCCGAAAAGTTTGGAATGAATCAACGTCATTCCTGCACAAGATGTTTTTGCCCTGTTACACAAATCGATAAAGGATATCACGTGTGTACAAGACGAAACGGAGGATAGTCATAGGATAATCTTTCAAGCGAGCAAAATGAGAGGCATCCAGATGGAAAGGAGTTGTTGTATCTCCACAACGCATATAGTAAAGAATTCAAATTGTTCATCTATTAATGAGTTGTCCAGCGGCATGATTACCGTTGTCAATCGTTTTCATTCGTGGGTCTCTCTGCCTATTTAATCCAATCGCTTCCGACAACACCATTCACATCTAATATTCTGTAATTTTCTCCTCCATTGGAGGCGGTATCAGCGTGTCCTACCATGTATGGAAAGGGAGATTATCTAGGCTTCCCTGGCCAAGTGTTGCTGGAAAGAATTTTTAAGCTCGAGCTAAACTTAATCTTTATCAAGTGGAAAGAATTTTTGATTAATTATTAGATAGGATCTCAAACCCCTAATTGTTTTTATTAGTATTATAATAATATCAAAGGACAATATCCACACTTGCATTTATGTTCCCGTTCAAAGCCTCATCAATGGTCTATCTTCGCCCAAACCATTCCTAGATGCTTCTTATAGCCTAAATTTTAGATTCACCTTATATTACTATTTTTAGTAATAAAAACCTAAAATATAAACACATCAAAAAGAGGGGATAAAATAGATAATGAAATTATTAGAGGGATTATTACCATCACTTTACCTCTTTATAACCGCTCTCCAATATTGCCAAATGGATACTTGATGCAAAATTGATGGATGTTGGATTTCTTGCTTGATATTTGATAATGGCTTCCAATGGACAATCGTTCTTGATAGTGGCTATTGATGGGTACTATATGGATGCAAGGGAGATGATGATGGCAACAAGTTAACAAGTTTTTCAAGTTTAAAAGTTTTCATGGAGGAAGGTGGTTTATTTATAAAGGAAGTGGAGGAAAGAATCAATGGCTCAAATTTAATTTTGAGCCATTGAGATTAATGGCTAGGATATTTCCAAGGAATTTTAAATTCCTTGAAAATCTCTAGAATGGAGAATTCTAGAGGAAAAGGGGATAAAATAGAGGAGATTTCTAGAATTCTCCAATTCTATAAATCTCTATTAGGGTTTAGGGTTTTAAGAATAGCTAGGAATAGGGTGGTAGATGGGTAGGTAGAATAAATTGTAATTTTAAATTGGCAAGTGGTTTAGGGAGTAGGTTAGTAGGTAAATGGGTTTTGTTAGTGGATTAATGAATGTGATTAATTGGTTATGGGGTGGAATACGATTTGTAGGATGTAGGAAATGGGGAATAGGATAATGGTCAATTAGCTAAAAAATATAGTTATAGGTTAAATTAGCAGAATTAGTGTAAATAACAGGGTGAGTGGATTTTAGTTCATACATTTTGCCCGTCTTTAAAAGGGCATTACAACTGGACAGGATAGAGGGAGTAATGTTCTTTCAAATAAGAACCATAATCATGTGTGGAAACAATGCTAGATGGAATTAGTAGGTATGATGGAATTAATAGGTATGATGCCCCCTCGAGGGAGCATGCACAGAGGACCAACTCGGATGGTGACTAGAACAGAAGTCCCAAGGGTGGGATGAGACTTGAATAAGAAAATGGGGTTGGGATGCCCCAAGTAATAACTTAGCTATGGTTGAGATACCCCAAGTGTCAAGGGGATAAAGGGGCTCAATTGTGATGGGTTCTAGATAAACAACCAATGTATAGAAAGGATTGTGATTGATAAGACTAATTTTCTTAGGGTGGAGATATTATCAGAAAAATAAAAGAGATAAAATGGATATAAGCCTGTGATAAGTCCCATAGCAAGGACACATACTAAGGAGGCCTTGGAAACTGATAAAGGAGATACACATTGTTAATTGATGATAAAGAGC
Source organism: Torreya grandis (assembly GCA_037957365.1). Taxonomy (NCBI): domain Eukaryota; kingdom Viridiplantae; phylum Streptophyta; class Pinopsida; order Cupressales; family Taxaceae; genus Torreya; species Torreya grandis. Next base: position 1,917,180 of record JARHVA010000589.1, on the reverse strand, counting down.
CACTTTATGTAAGATACATAGCTTAGAATGAGACATGATTATCATGACTAATCCGGTGATGAGATGGAGATGAGGGGTTAACGGTGGCTAAGCAAACTTTGGGCACAAAAATTATGGCCAGGTACTACCTACATAGTCTTAAGAGACCTCAGGTTGATGTAGTTTTGACTTAGGATTAAGTTGGATAGTGGGGAGTTGGAAAACCCATGCCCCAAATGACTTTAGGGATGATAAGGGATGACTAATTAGGGTATTAGAATAATTTGACAAGATTGGGATGCGATAATGTTGTTAGCAAAGGGTTGTTAGGGGTTAAGGGGAGTAAAATACGGGGGGGGGGGGGTCAAATAGGACAAAATAGTAAAAATAAATTCATTTAAACTTTTGTTCTTAGTGAAAATTTAAATTTGGTCTAAAACCATGGACCAAATTCCATGAGATTCCCATCACGATGAGAGAGTTCAAGAGTTCTAAAGAGCAATAGAGGCTGGACCACTGGTGAGTAATAAGACCTATACTTGTGTTTTTTGTGAACTTATGGCATGAAGTGACATTATCTATGTCATCGATACAATACCAAGACTGAGGGCAATGCCCTCAGTTCATGACTTGCAACTTTACATAGGAAATAATGGTCTTGTAATACCACAAGACTAAAATATAGTATTGTAATACCACGAGTGTCGTCTTATGATATTGCAAAATAGTGATTCAAGGAATTAAAATTTTACATAACCATATGGTTATGCGAAATTGTGGGTCACAAGTGGCAAATTGTCCAATATTGTGGGTTAGGGTATGCTTGTGACATGATTTTGTTGAGGTTAAAGAAAGTGGTGAAGTGATGAGGATAAGCTTAGGGGTGTTACATAAGGATGAGAAAGAGATATGCTTAAGTGATTTAGGGGTATGCTAAAGAAAATTACAGTGTTAGATGTAATTTGAGGTTAGGCTAAGGGGTGTTGAAGTTGGTTCCATGTTAGTGTGAATGGGAAGGGGTTATTTAGTTAGATAAGGTAGGATGGGGAATAGGCTAAAGGGGTTAGTTTAGTTAGATAAACTTAGATGGGGATAATATAAGGGGTGTTAGGTGAGTTTAAGAAAGAGTTAGGGTGATAGATGTAGTTAGATAAGATGAATGTGAGGGAGGGGGGAGGTTAGTGATGGAGTTAGTTGACTTAGGTTTAGGTAAATTAGGGTTAGATAGTTATTAGGTAGATGGTGAATATGGAGGATAAGCAAGGGTGATTTTAGGGTGAATGGGGTGACATTAGGGGTGGAGTTATTTGATGGTAGGATAGGTGAAAGGTTGGAAGGGGAACTCAGGTTGTAGATCGAGAAGTTGGTTTGTAATAGTAGTGATAGGTTGATGGTGATTGGTGTAAAAGGACTTAGGTGTGATGGCCTCATAGCTTTGGTGACCTAAGGTGCTATACAAGATGCACCTATTGATTGATGCTGACTATGGAGTATTAGAGCTGATAGGACTACATTATATTGTGATGATGTTGGTGATGCATATTGATTGGGTCTTGATCACAGCTTTAGTAGAGCAATGTCATTTAGAGACTAGCACATTTCACTTTGTGACTGGGGAGTTGATAATGAGATTGGAGGATGTGTACCAGATTCTCTATTTGTCATTGTTGGGTGATAGGATTTATTGCAGGTCATAAACACTTAGTGTCACTTTATAGAGACTAGCAGGAGGGTTGCATGTGGGTGTACATGATAGATGCATGGATATCGACATATGTCTCTTAGGGGGGACTATTTATCACCTAACTCTTGTGGTTATGTCTCTTGTTATTAGCATACTCTTATTGAACAAGAGTGGGCAGTGGTTTTACCTAGGCTTAGGGGACGTATTAGTAGTTATGGTTCAATATTTTAGGGTTTTTTCCTGGGGGCTAGTGGTATTAGCCCATTTATACTGTGAGCTACACTTAGGAGCATACAAGAGAGCAACAAGCCTAGGACTATCCCTATTATTTTAGATCTAGAACTAGGAGCATATTACAATCCAATGACCTTTGGGTACCTTAGTAGTGAGGGAGCCTCACCAGCCTATGGTGTTTGGGTGATATATATTATTGGGAGTGCAGAGGGGCCATGTTAGGGAGATGTGGTTCTACCGGTAGGCATTTGATAGCTTACATATAAAGAACATCAAATGGATGCCCTACAAGGGATTATAGTTTGGTTAGGATGATGAGGTGGTAGTGATGCAATATATGTTGATTGAGTGTTACTTGATAGGTCACAAATATTTTGTGATAGAGTGTTATAGACCTAACTGTGTACAGAGGTAGTTTGGATTTATACAAGATGTGTCAGGGGAGGATCAGCTATTTTCTATGAGTGACAAGGAGAGGGCATAATGGGGGAGGTTAGTATATATAGCTTTATATCATGTGGATTATGACAACATTACCCCATTCCCATGGGATTTTTAGATTCTGATTCCTGATCTAGGAGTTACAATAACTTATACAACATGGTGGATGCTAAGGATTCTATTGAGATTGCTTTGACCCAAGGTTGTGGTGAAATGAGGGGTAGTAAGGAGAGTGCTACAAGAATGAGATACATTGTAGAGAAGGATACAGGCACTGGCTTAGGATGGCTAGGATGGTCATGGGGATGGGGATTCCATGGATGTAGAGGGAGTGGGGCCTAGACCTAGGCATAGGTATAGGTTGATACATAGGTTGGGGGTAGTGGTGGTAGAGATGGTGCAAGGCCATTGTTGTAGCCTCTATCAGAGGAGGAGAGGTCTTTTAAAACTTCTTTACAATAGAGATTTAGGATCAACTAGCAGAGATAACAAGAATCACTCAAAAGAGGGATCAGTTATAGGCACAATTATAGGCCCAAACATCATAAAAAGATGGGTAGTTGGGGAAGACCCAAACATAGGTGATGGGATTACAGGGTTAGGTCACATCACTACATGCTCAGATAGTCACATTGCAAACCCAGATCTGCATCCAAGATGCAAAAATTATAGGGTATCAGGTTTAGATCAACCAGATGTAGGCATGAATTCAAACTCTGATGGGAAAGGTAGAGGTGGCCGAGAAGGCCAATGAGGAGGTTAATACACTGATGAGAGAGGGTGGGATGGCTAGTGTGATGAAGAACATTATGAGATTGACATAAGATGCCCAATATTATAGGACATTATATGAGGCAGTGATGCCACTAGGACAACCTGTAATTTCTTTCAGGGCCAACTCATCACATTTAGTACATCAACCTATGAGAGGACCTCTAGGAGCACAACCATGACTTTGTGAGACATAGATGATTTTTTGTATTATAGCACGTTATTTCCCATGGGGGCCATATATTGTATCTATTTTTTGACATAGACTCCATGTGGACTATTGATATATTTATATGATGAGATTTGGGATGATGTGATGTGTTATATAATTTTTGTAATACGTATTTATTATGGATGTTATCTATTATTTTTTATTATATAATGGGTTTATTTATGATGTGATTAGATGTGATATGGTGGACTTATATGGTTATAATTTTTGTGATATGGGCGATGGATATACACAGATGTTTTATGTATGCTTTAGATGATTGAAATAAAATGTTAGATGATGATGATGTAATGGGTTTACACACACACACACACACACACACACACACACACACACACACACACACACACACACACACACACACACAGTTTTGTGATGTGATGGATGTGATTATGTTTATAATTTTATATTGTTGATGTTTACAAAATGATGTTGATTATAGGATCATGGTAGATGATGTGTTGTATGTTGATGGAGATGTTAGATATGGATTTATTTTGATATGATATGCAGATGGTTAACTTGATGATATATGATGTTATGAGACAATGGTTTATTTAGTTGGATGCATACTATACATTTGGATATGATGATAATGAGATATACAATGAAATGTAAATCAATGTGGTGATAAAAAAGATCAATCCCTTTTAATTTGTTATGTCTCACAACTTGGGTTTGGGTAGTAATCCTCCTGCACCATAGAGGTAGGATACTGATAGGATGGGGGGAAGCATTAGGTTTAGATGAGACAATGATAGGTTAGATGGGATAGTGATAGGATTTGTGGTAAATGGGATAGGTGGCTAAGTTGGAAGCCATTAATAATGTATGCAATATGTTTTAATATTGCACTGGTAGATATGTATGTACTAAATGACATATTAAAATTCAAAGGCATATTAAATATCTAGTGCGTGGGGGAACTCTATTTTTGAAGTGACATGGCCCGAAACAAATTTGGAAGTCACCTAGACCATCCTTGTTCCCTTAAAAAGTTAACAAGATAAATATATACAAAGTTATAACAAGACTATTAAATAAACAAATCAACGTGATTAATATGCACATGATTAACTAAACAACCACACACATTCCATATATACACACAATCACATAAAATAACCCCAACATAACATAGACTAAAGATAGGGATAATAACACGTATATATAAATGGATAATGATGTGATTATAAAATGATTATGGACAATGGGCGAATGATGGTAAGGGGATATGTATATGGGGTATGTAGTGCCCAAAACTATTATATTTTGGAACGAGATTCCAACCAAACCTAAAAGCGATCATAAATGGGGTGTAAGATGATCCATCAAGATTCAGTGTCATAATGCATGCAAAACCCCAAAATAAAAACCATATTTTTGACCCTTCCATAATGATAACGTTAGTTGGAAGGTGTGAACCATGGTTTTAGGGATAGAAAGGGACAAATGGGGATGAAATTAACTTGAGGATAAAAGGAGACATTCTTGTCAAAGAGGATGTGATGGGGTGATAGGACAAGGGGCGGATATAAGGATGTGATAGGATTGGGGATATATATGATAAATATGGATAAAGAGACTCCAAAGGACTTACCAAAAAAACCACCCCCTCACATGGCAAGCAATGACTTATTTATTGTTTAAAAACACCTATCTCCTTATTGCTACACAATTAAACCTGTAATAAATGCCCACTTTCATGACCAGGGTTAGAAATGAAAAAATGGAGTGGAATGAGAGGAGCCTGATGGAATGGAAGAAGATGTGCCCCAAGAGTGGGGACCCATAGATGAAGGTAAGGTGGAACCTGTCAACTGTAAAAACTATTCAAATGCATTATATTCATTGGGTCATCAAGCTCTTCACCATCTAATGTACCTAATTTGTAGGCTCTAGATCCAAAACTGGAAACTATTATATAAGGCCCATTCCAATTGGCTTCAACTTTGCCCTTTTATCCCTGTCAAAATTAGTATTTTTTTATTTTCTTTTAGGACTAGATCACCGACCTTAAATTCTATAGACTAGATGTTCTTATGGTATTAGTATTTTAATCTATTTTGATATGACCATAAATGATTACGAGCCTTTTGATGCTTCTCATCAAGAAGCTCCAATTCTTGTAGCCTTTCCTATTGAAAATTGTGATCAATGATAATGTCAATAATGAGATTCATAATGAGGGGAGTTAGACTTCCATAGGCAAGATAACTTCGGTCCCATATACTAAAGCATACATAGTAGCCCCAGTGGGTGTTTGGACACTTGTTCGATAAGACCAAAGTACAAGATATAATTGTAGGTGTCAATTCTTACCTTTTATATTAACTATTTTCTTGAGAATCTTAATAAGGGTCTTATTTGTTGCTTCATCCTATCCATTCCCTTGGGGGTAGTAAAGGGAAGAAAAGTATTGCTTGATATGGTACTTCTAGCATAAGGCCTCAACTTCTTGATTTTTAAAGGACTTATCATTATCAGATATGATGTTGAAAGGAATGCCAAAATGGTAAATGATCTGATTTAGGATGAATTTATAAATATGGAGACCTATAATATAGGTAAGCAACATTACTTCTACCCATTTGGTGAAATACTCTATAGCAGTAATAATGAACTTGTGTCTATTAGAAGATGTAGGATTTATCTTGCCAATCAAATCAAGTCCCCATATAGAGAATGACCATGGACTCATAATAGGTTGTAATTATTGTGCGGGTGCATGATTAAGATTATCATACTTTTAACAAGCTATACATTTTTGCACATACTGACAAGTGTCTTATTCCATGATAGGCCAATAGTATCCAGTTTAGAGAAATTTCTTGGCTACGGTCATTCCACTAATATGACCCCATAAATACCATCATGGACCTCCTTGATCGCAAGAGAGGCCTCTTTCAAGGTCAGGAATCTTAACAAAGTCCCATCATAACCTCTAGAATAAAGCATGCTGCCAAGGATTATGTAATGGGAGGTATAGTGGATGAAGGCCTTACGTTGATAGAGGTTAAGATTAGGCGGTAAGATGATATCTTAAAGGTAAGTGTAGATATCGTGATACTAGGGATGACTAGGGTTAGGAAAAGCACAAATTTGTAAAGGAGCTAGGTATTGATGAGATGGTAGGATCAAATGTTCTACTAGAAAATTTCCTTCGAGGACATCTTCAGGGAGATCTATTAAAGATCCTATAGTGGCCATTGAATTAGTTGCTTTATTACTCCCTCATGGTACTTGTTCAAATGTAATGGATTAAAAATTATGCTTCAACTGATCTACTAATTACTTGTAAGGGAGTAATTTTCATCTTTAGTTTGCAACTCATCATTAACCTTCTTGATTATGAGTTATGAATCACGTAATTCTTGTAAATGTTGGATGTTCCATTGGATGGCTAAGTGAAGGCCAGCTATTAAAGTCTCATATTATAAAATATTATTGGTACATGGAAAAGTGAGGTAGAAGGCCTTTGGTATTAGGTCACCTTGAGGGGTGACTAGGAGGATGCCTGATTTCGATCCATGTGTGGTAAAAGAGCCATCAAAATATAAGTTCCATCCAGTAGTTTCTAAACTAGTCATTATAGATTCATTTGGGAAGGTTGTGGTAAGAGGCTCAATTATGACAAGCATTGCTTCTGCTAGTTGATCTGCTATTAGTTATCCCTTTATGGCCTTTTGATGAACATATTTGATATCAAATTCACTGAGTAACTTAATCCACTTGGCTATTCATCCTATGAGGGCTGATTTTGATAGTAAATATTTGAGAAGATCAACTTTAGCAATGATTTGGACTTGATTATTAAGCATATAATGCCAAACTTTCTATGAAACAAAGACCATGACTAAGTAGGCTTTTTTAATTGGAGTATAATTCATATCACAAGAGATTAAAGTGTGACTGAGATAATAAATTGCTTGATCTTTTACCTTGTCATTGTGTTGTGCAAGGAGGGCACCTATTGACAGGACCTAAGTTCCCCAAAGCTCTGACACAACTTGTCAGATTTAAGAGCACACATTATTACCATTGTATAAGCAACTTAAGATGCGGAAATAACCAGAAGAACAAATAACTATCAATGAGAAAACACATAGAATATGAGAGGCAACACACAATTGTATTCAACTCATTGTAGAAGGAAATTACAACAAAGAGGTGGCACTCTTTCTTCCACTTCATGGGCTTACAGTAATCTTCCCTCAAGAGTAATCTTCTCTTAATAGGTCACAACACACAACTAACACAGGCTATTGTTCACCTCATTATACGCCTGTACAATCGAGTACGAACCGGTACTCCAAGTAGATCTCACCATGATCTTGCTCCTGATGTATTGCTGTCACCTTGATCTTACTCCCCCACCGATCTCCTTTTGACCCTCACATATACACACCCCTGTAGACCAACCTGATCTTACTTATCACATGTAGATCTCCACCATGATACTATAACACCCTGCATATCAAACTTGATCTTACATACATGAAGAATCCTACTTGAATCTATCATGGGAAGAACTCTCCAAGTTCCACACTTGAGTTCTACATAGTTCTTCACTTAACAATATAGCCCATGAGTCTATTATATAGATCTCATGCATACAATAATTAGATAAGTGGCTCAAAGACTTGAACTGGTCTTCATCATGCAAACTACCCATTTACTTAACTGACTGTTCGTCAACAACAGTTTTGGAACTGCCACAGGCTATCGACATCGGTCCCTGTCTACCTGGAGGTGACCGACGTCCGCTGATCCCTGCCGATGTCGGTTGCTATACACTGATCCCTGATCGAGTCGATTGTGGCCTATCGATGCCGATGACTGCATACTCAGCATCCTCCTTCTGTTTGCATCAAGGTGAAGCTTTTAGCTCCACACCCTAACACCTATCACATAGGGAGTTATGAAAATATATAAGAATAAGGGCCTTTCTATGAAAGGGGGTGATATCATAGGTGGATTTATCAAATACTGCTTAATATTATTGAAGGCCTATTGACATTCTGAGTTCTAATTAAAATTGGTCTCCTTCTTGAAGATATGAGTAAAGGGGTGACATTTATCTATGAACTGAGAGATGAATCATTGAGTAGCTTGTAACTTTCCCTAGAGACTCGTAAGATGATTCAGATTATGAGGGGGAGCATTTCCATAATAGCTTTGACATTAGCTGGGTCCACTTCTATGCCTCTCCTAGATACAATAAACCCTAGTAATTTGCCTAAAGCCATGCAAAATACACATTTATTTAGGTTCAATCTGACTTTATACTCTCATAATTGCTAAAGGATTATCCTCAAAACTACATGATGTTCTGATTTGAGTCTAGACTTCCTTAGGATATCATCCACGTAGTCTTTAACTATATCATGCATTATATCATGGAAAATAACTATCATCACCCGTTGGTAAGTAGCACAAACATATTTAAGATCGAAGGGCATGACCTAATAATAGAAGATCCCCCATGGAGTGATGAATTTTGTTTTATGTTGATCTTTGGGTGCGATTTTGATTTTATTGTAGCCCAAAAAACCATCCTTGAGAGATAACATTTCATATCCAACTGTTGAATCCATGATCATATCAATATTTATAAGAGGGAAGTCATCTTTGGGACATGACTTATTGATGTCATGGAAGTCAATACAAATATGAATTCTTCTTTGTGGCTTAGCCATAGGAATAATATTATATATCTAATCAGAATAATCAATGGGTCAGATGAAGCCTGCTTCAAGGAATTTTTGTAGTTCCTCCTTAATGAGTAAGGCCACTTTAGGGTACATCTTTTATAATTTTTGCTTGATTGGTTTAGAATTAGGATGAAAAACCAAATGATGCAAAACTAAAGAGGGATCAAGGATAGGAATGTCAGAATAACACCATGCAAAAACATCTATAAATTATTTGAACTCAATAATAATCTGATGCTCCTCATGTGTGAGTGTTGCCCCTAGTTTGATGTTTTTTTGATTTTCTTCAGTTCCAATGTTAAATTCAATCACTTCCTCAATGAGAGAGGGTAACTGGTCTTAGAAATAAGGGGGTAATGACTGATCTAGGATATTTAAAGCAAAAACATCTAGGAGTTCTGTATCTATTTCAACATATTCTTTTGATTTAGCTGAATCATGCAAAAATTCTTTTAGACTTTGAAGTGGCTCTTCTTATTCAGACTGCTCTTCTTCACTTTGGTTAAGGGGATGCTATTGTTCCCTTAAATAAGTTGATTTACAAAGATTAATAGAAATCCTTTCTTATGATTGCCGAAAGGCATACAATTTTGAGCTCCTATAAATTCTAAAATTGCCTCATCATTTTGAAACGTATCAAAGGATGGCTCCTAATGTTGATCCTAGTTAATTAAAGAGTGATATCAGAGGGATATGTTGATGGTGGAGATAGTGATGTCCAAGAAAAGGTTTATGGTAGTAAGCTCCTCAAAGTGACTATAAATGGAACCCATTTCAATTTCTTCATTGCTGAGAGACTCATTAGGGACCAAAGCAATATCCACAATAATATTGTTTAATTCATCATCAAGTAGTTTATACCCTAAAATAAGGTATTTTGGATGTTCTTGAATTATTATGGGTTCAATCCTGCCTTGCTCATGTCTCCTTAGTCTGTTTACTTAAAATTGCATATTATGTAACATGTTTTGGACACGAGGGTATCTTTTTCTAAATAATGTGAGGACCTCATCTTATGGAATAAGCCATGATTCATCAAATTCATCAATATAATCTGATGATAATAGTCTTGCACTAGAGAAGGTTTTTGGTCCAAATTGATATTTGATAGGATTGGTCTTCCACATAGCTGAAGACCTGTAACTACATGGGGAAAGAGGTAAGTCACCTACATAAAAGGTTTTATATTCGTATTCCCCATAACTCATGGCTATGATTTTTAAATGAGTGACTTTAGGTAGTGGATCTAAAGTAGTTTCAAGCTTATTAGGGCTACTTAGTAGTTATTGGCCTTAAAATGGAATTGTCTGTGCTAGGGCATTGATATGATTGGGACTGATCCATTTGGAAACTACAAAAATGATCAATTTCCCTAGTAATGGTGGCTTCTATGCCTAAGTGGGGGAATTTTAGACATTGATGTAGTAGATGGGACACCTTGCATCTCATGGATCCAAGGGTGACCTAGCAGCATATTATAGGGTAAATCAACATCCACAACATGAAGCAGGGTTTGATGTACCATAGGTCCCACAATAATGAGAAGGTAGATAGTTCCTACAGATAGTCATTTATTATAATCATATACTTTTATCATAATTAGAGTAGGCCCTAAAGATGATTTGAAATACCCTAATTTCTTAAAGAAATCTAGATTACATAAATTTAATGTTAACCCTCCGTATATGAGTACTTGGGGAATGCAATGGTGGGATATGGAGAATTTTATGAATAAGGGGTAATTATGATGAGGGCCAATGGGAGGCATGTCTTAGGCACCAAAGGTGATTTTCTGTATCAGAGACAAATGACCCACTAATGCCTGAAACTAATTGGTGTCTATATCTCTAGGGACCTTGAGGTCATTGAAAACCTAATTGAGTATTTCTTGATGCAGAGTGGATATTTGGAGAAGTTAAATTAATGAGATTGATGTGGGTGTCTTCTCAATTTGTTGAATTATATCATAAGATTTATCGAAAGATACTAAAATTTTCTTAGAGATATTCCCCTTTTGGGATGTAGAAGTAGATGGGTCCTTTGGGGGTGCCCCAAGAACTATGATCTTATTACGTCTGGTAGTAACCACACAATCAACAGTGACTTGGTTGATTTTTAATATGGTGGGTTATGGTGGAGTGGGATTTTAGGGGATACAAATTTCAATGGTATTGACGTAATGATATGTCATGGTGTGGTAGATAGTGCTATTGGAAGAGGAGGCCTGACCCTGGTATCTTGGTGGCTTCATATTTATTTGATCATGTTTGGGTGGAGGTCCTGATAAATGCCTAACTACTAATTTGTAGATTGTTTTGGAGTACTCTCCCCTTCTATTTAAATATCACCTCTTTCAATTAGGTGCTGAATATAATTCTTTAATTTCATACACCTTTTTGTATCATGACCTTTGACTCTGATATTTTACCAGTTAGGTCAAGGTTGATGATCATCCAAAGGTTTAATTTTAGGAAGAGTGATCATGTTAGCAATAATTAACTATTCAAGGACCATTTCAATGGGCACTCTAAGGCTGGTGAGAGGCCTTTTTTTAGTTTGAGGTTTTGGTTTACCTCATGGCACTCAAATAGAGGAGACATTCTACTGATCTGTGGGGTTCCTCTTTTGCATTGTTTTGAATCTATAACCCCATCTCCCACAACATTCTTATTCTTGTTAAAGATTTTTGATTTTCCTAAAAAGGAGTTATCGTGATTATGATTATGTTCATTTTAGGAGTATAGGTTAATTTTTCCCTTTTCAATAAGTGCCTTTTTGATTTGCATCCTCTTTTCTATAATTTAATCAAAAGTTTTAGCACATTGGAGTTTTAACTAATATTTTAGGTCATCATTAAGATTTTCAACAAATATTTTATTTAGCTCCTTTTTAGGTACTATGCATCGAAGGTGGCTTGCTAAGCTTCTCCATTGTTGTAAGAAAGATGCCAAATTTTCCCTACTTCTATGTTTAGTGTTATATATGTCTATATTAGAGACATCATGTTTGATATTAAATGAGTAGTGTCCTACAAAATATTTAGTTAATTCTCCAAAACTAGATATCGACTCCTTTGATAGATGCATGAACCATTCTAGGGCTGGTCTAGTGAGGCTTTTTGGGAAAAGTCTTAGTAAATAGTCATCTTCATATGCATCTTTATGACAAACTACATAAAAATCATGTGCATGGTTACAAGGATCACATTTCCCTATACATTTTTCAAAATTAGGCACTTTGAATTGGGATGGGAAAGGTATTTACAGGATGCTCATATCTAGGGGAGAAGAGAAAAAATCTTCATATTTGTATTTCAGTACTTGTGAGTGTGGGTCTATTTGTTGGAGAGTCTCCTTCATCACTTTCCATTCTTGTGAAAATGATAAGTCCCCACATGGATTGGAGGTTTGATCATGATTATTATGGGGTCTATTAGAGTTTTGGATATTTTGATAGGGAGGTGATGGCTTTTAGGTTTATGTGCAGAGTAAAAGGTTTATCTATTATGTAAGATGGTCTAATCTATCCTCTAGGATAGTTTGCCTCTTGTTAGACTTGATACAGTTATTTTAGAGGGGTGCAAGTAGTTCTTATACCAATTCTTGGTCCACACCTTCCTCTTCTTCAAGTACTTTATTGGTGTGTGTATGCTAACATGGTGTATTAGGATAGGTAGAGGGACAAACTATGTGTTGTAGAATATTACGATCAAAGTTTGAGGGCAGTGTGCCCCCCATTTCAATTGCTCAAGTTAGTACTTGGTCATAGTTTTCATAGAGGTATCAATGAATTAAGTTCCTCAAATCATCATTATGGATGGGATTGAATTGATTGTCCTCTCCTCTAGGAGTATGCATATCACTATGTGTATCATCATGATCCGAAGTTGGATCACCTAGATTCCCCATTAAATCATTGTCTTGGTTGGAATTTTGTCCCATCCTAAGCTATTAGGTACAGGTTTGGATCACCATATTGAGTGAGGGAAGGAGAGATGTGATGATGTGTGATAGGAGATGCAAAATTTTTGACTACTAACTCAGTCTATAAATCAAATCTACTAGTGGTCAAAGAAGGTGATGTGGTGATTTTTGGAATGACTAATAATTACCAAAAGACCAAAGCCTTATATGATTTCAATCTAGCAAGAATAAAAGGGGATGATGGTATCAAATACCTTTTATACTAGCAAAGTGGTAAGTGGATGGTTACTAGGTGAAAAAGTCATTGATAGAGAGAAGTGATGGGTGCTAGATTAGAACCTTGATAAGGCTATGTATGTTGATAATACATAGTATAAGGATTTAGTAAATGACAATGAGGATAAAAGAGGTGAGTGACCACTAGAATTTGATTATAAGACTAAATATAGTATTCAAAGATGATGGGAGAATATGAAATGGATGAAGTATGGAAGATATAGGATGGGGAAGATATAAGATAATGAGATGAATTTGAGAGGAATGGAAGCTATAGGATGGGGCATTAGATGGATAGAAAATATAGGATAGATATGAGATGTTGTTTGGGATAAGTAATGGAAGATATATAATGGATGGAGGATAGAAGATATAAGATGGATAATAGAGGTTACTTAGGATAAGAATATACAATGGATGTTGTTTAGGATGGATATGAGGGGTATGGAAGATGTAAGATGGGTACTAAATGGGTGAAAGACATAAAATAGATATTAGATGGTGTCTACGATAGGGAGTGTAAAATATGGGATGAGTGGATAATACAGGATCAGTAGATGATATAAGATATATTTGGTTTAAAATTATTGGGATGGATAGATGCTATAATATGGGTATTAGATAGATTGAAGATGAAAGATTAGGGTGTGGAAGATATGAGATGAGTGTAATATATAAGATAGGTATGGTTTAGGATAGATGTGATGATAGGATGGATATGATGATGATGTATAAGAATGGATATTAGCCTAAGGGTGTCTAAGGTGTCAAAAATAAAAAGGGTGTGTTTGACTCAATTTACAAATAATACGTGTCTATCACAACACACAAACAACACACTTAGTGACATGTCCTAATCTAGTAAACTGAAAAGGGTGTGTAACCTAACATTTGCACCATCTAAAAAATTCATAGGTGAGTTTGTAGCCCAATGACCCATTACAAAATCAACTAAACCCTCTCGATCCCATATACACTTAACATCTTCTTAAGAGTTAATCCTACCTCCTGCAGTGAAATGCCTATTACAATTAAAAGGTCCTATGCTAGGTTTACATAAAGGTTTCTAGGGGAGTCCCTGATATACATAAATGTATAGGGGGGCCAAGTCTATATAAGATGCTATCTAACAACCTTATGTATTAGAGCTTAATCAACCCTCACTCCATGGAACCATTTATGGGGAATTTTGCTTAGGCACCTAATGATAACTCTCCTAGTTTTTATACTATGTCAGAATAAAAAGTTTGGTCTAGTGTGTGGTGATGAAATCCATGTTACTGACCTCTAATTGCTAAGCTCATGAATGTGGATAAATTTCACATCACGTCATATCCTAGACTCAAAAAGGGGTAATAAACATGCAAACATAATTAATTTTTTCCAATTAATTACCTATGTGAGCAAAACACAAATATATACAATCAAGCCACACAATCAGCAAATTTATACAAGCAATAAAATTAAAATATTATGTTTTTGGCACCCCCCTAAAAACACAAAGGTTAGGAAACAAAATGGGGTGTTTTGGCCTTGAGGGGTCCTACACAAAAGGGGTTAGTAGTTTTATCCACTACATAACTACAACTATCCCTACAAAACTAGAACTACATAGTCAAGTATATACAAGATTGCAACTAAAGACTACAAAACTGCAACTCTAGAATAAAATCAGAGATTGCGAGTTATGATCTTGTAATAGTTAGCTAATCATGACAGTTGACTTGCAAAACCATGAGTATTAAGCAAAATAGTAATTATCAAAGCAAAATCATAATTCTCATAAATTCATAATCTATGATTTTGCACTAGAATGGAAAATTATGAAATTTTTAATAGTTTGTCTGATACAAATGTAATTCAAGAATATCAATGATATAATTAACTTCCATAATGTCATATGTCACCTAAAAACTAGCTTATGTCAATTTACAAATTTTTGGGACTATACTATTAAAATGTTTTCCTTAGATGATATATATGCCAATGTGCAGACAAATTGATAGAACTATTCTAATGGTTAGCTGAAAGATCAAGAAAATAACTTAGAGTACACTATATTTCTGCCTAAACATAAAATTGCTAAAATAACCCACAAAACTACAGGTAATAGAGCAATAATGCAAATTTTAAAGTTACAGTTTTACTATAAGGGTTCTCAATAGGTGGATGTTTGTTTTTGTCCTGTATTTATCTTGCTCATCCTCTTTTACTTATTATCCTGTATACACAACAAACTCAAAATATCCTTTTCAAGCACATAGTTAGGTAGAAATGACCAAATGCCAAAATAGTTAAGGATGGAAAAGAGATAGCTTTGGCTTATCAAGGAGGACTTATAATTGTTTAACAGAAGTTGAATAATCTTTATCTAGAAATCATGAAATAATAGGTCAGATTTTTACCAGTTTGGAAAAGAAAGGTGAAACCAAAATTATCAAAGTTAATACTATGATTACCAGGTCAATGCCACAAATACGAAAGTCATGATATTTCAAGAAATGCACAAAAAAAATTAAAATCTTGATTAACTCTATTTTTACCTGCATATAAGAGACAAAAAATTCCTCCAAGAAACATAGAAAAAATTATAACTTTAGAGAAGTCAGTGATAGATAAGAAATAGGGATATAGATCAAACCATAATTTTGATAAAATCATAATTCTAACTAGAAAATAATAATTACTAGGGCAAAGTCGCTAATTCAAAAATCATGGTATTGTACTTTGGTCTAAAACTGCCAAGATGTTGGATTGACCCTTATTTGACCTATATAGAGGAGATTAAGACACTTCTAGATAACAAGTGAGCTTGCATAAGTGTTACTAAAAATCAAAATACAAAGATATGACTCCAACTGGTAGACCCTACAAAACCACAATTACACCTGCAAGATCCTAATTAGCAGAGCAAAACCATTTTTTGTGAGGTTATGATTTTGCATAAATTACAAAAACATGTAAAAACCCTAAACAATTAGTAGTTAAAAACTAGACCATCATGTAATATCATGTGATATTTGATAATGGCTTCCAATGGACAATTATGCTTGATAATAGTTCTTGATGGGTTCTATATGGATGCCAGAGAGATGATTATGGAAGAAAGTTAGTAAGTTTTACAAGTTTCAAATTTTTCATGGAGGAAGGTTGTTCAGGTATATAAGAAGTGGAGGGAAGAACCAATGGCTCAAATTTAATTTTTAGCTATTGAGATCAACGGCTAGGATATATCCAAGGAATTTTAAATTCCTTATAAATATCTAGGATGAAGAATTATAGAGGAAAAGGGGCTAAAATGGAGGATATTTCTAGAATTTTCTAATTCTATAAATCTCTGTTAGGGTTTAGTGGTTTAGGAATAGCTAAGAATAGGGTGATAGATGGGTAGAAAGATTGCATTTTTAAATTGGCAAGTGGCTTAGGGAGTAGGTTAGTAGGTAAATGGGTTTTGTTAGTGGATTAATGAAGGGGATTAATTGGTTATGGGATGGAATAAGGTTTATAAGATGTAGGAAATGGGGAATAGGACAATGGTCAATTAACTATGAAATATAGTTGGTTAAATTAGTGGAATTAGTGTAATTAGTGGGGTGAGCATATTTTAGTGCATACACTTCCATTATCTAATCCAATTTTTCTTTTTGAGATGCCCCATCATTGGGGAAGGAGGCTTTCACTACCTATTTCCCTTTAAAGAAAAGTTTAATTTTACTTTTGATAGGTTTTTAATTTGGTGGTTAAAAAAGAGTCATCTTTTGCCCACATTCCCCTTTTAAGTGCACTCCTAATTGCAAATATGAATTATGGTATTAATGTCTTTGAAGCGCACTCGTGAGAAATAATAAAACTTGAAGGGTTGGTCTTCATTTCAAGGTGAAGATTATGTACTCATCCAACTCTTACATGATAAAAAGTTACAACAAATAGTTGTACTTCAATTGATAAGATTACATTAAGTACACACTTCTTGCACCTAACACAATCTCCTAAAAAAATTATTGTATTTTATAGCTAAAATATGTAAATACGACCATATGACCATCAAATTTAGGCTCTATTTGAACACTTTAGAGCTTGCGGGAGTTAAATTTGATGGTCGTATGAATATATTTATGATTTTTAATATTAATAAAATAGTGTATGGAATGATGTGGGAATTTTTTGGTGGATTGTCAAAAACTATTAAGGATTACATAACTATTGATGAATGATTATAGAAATATATAAATAATTTTTTATGTTTCTTTCTTTAAAGAAGTTTGTCATAAATTTTGAAGTGAAATATTTGTCTAACAAATAACCATCATGAAATGTCATTTTTTTCTTATATATTTTGATTTTTGCTTAGGTGTTCTTACTTGATAAATCTTAAAAATAAATAGTTTATTGTAAAGTCTTTTTTTTAAGAATAATAAAATTACTCCAAAATGGGTTTGAAAAATATATAACATCATGAAATGCCATGATTCTAGGATACACACAAAATATGATTGTTGATAAAGGCTTTGAATTTTCAATAAAATGTAATTGGAATAAGCAAATCCAAAAGTCAATAATTTTTGTCAGAGTCTTACCAATGTGTGCCAACATGGAATATTTGGAACATGGCAGAGAAACCCATAAAAAATAATCAGAAGTAGTTTCTTATCATATGGTGTATTTGTGACTACCTAATAATGCTTACACAATATGGAAGCATAAAGAAGGCACACCTGTTATCAAGGAGTCTTTTTAGACAACATGACTTTTTCAAGCTATGTTTATTAACACCAACCATCACAAACATTTAGGGCTTTTCTAAATTGAGGTGCAATCATGAAATCATAATATATGGAATCTTCCTAATTAATGTTATTTCTTTATTTTACTATGAGATGTCTTATAATCTAAAGGGCGATGTTGAGAATGCATAACCACCATAAAAAATTGGTTCATTAAACATTATAAACCACATAGTTTAATCATTAAACAATAATAATATGTTATTTTTAGTGGAGGTGACGATGGAAAATGAGGTGGTATGTTCCTTCATATGTCATGGTAATGAGCCATGAGAGGATGACATGTTTTGTTTCACAATGAGGTTGAGCAATGGAAAAGTGGTAAGGAAGGGCAAAGTGAGAAATTGACAAAATGCATGTTGTTGATATGATTACACCAGTTTATGCATGTGGTAAAAATAAATGTTGTGACTTTTATGGACCCTAATGTCAGTTCATCTAGTTAACATGGCCACACTATGTGGCACCCTTACATGTAACCTGGGCTCATTGACTTCTTCACTTCATTCGCACCATTGACCCTGATTACATGGTTGAATGCACACCATCAATATTTGATCTGCTTGATCAAATACATGTTATTGATATGTTAAACCACGATGATTGTGACACATGGAAACCCCACATTCAATCTCAAGATCTTCTGACCTTTTGACTACATGCTCACCATTGATCTTTACTTGTAGGGTTGAATGTACAACATTAATCTTCCTTGACTCATTGACCCCAACTATCACCCATGTGCCATTAATCTACTATTCAAGCTTCTAAGATCGTGACACTTGGAAGCCATGTGGATCACTTCTATTTTTGAATACAAATAGCTATTTTTGGTAGCTTTAATTTGACATCTCTTGGCATGTCCCACACTACTAGATTATTTTTGAAATCTTATATCTTGAGATGGGAAACACACCAAGACACCAAATTTGCAAGGGATATTCATGACATAAAATACATCACTTTCACGTAATTATTCAACTTTGGTCAGCACCCCAAATACACTTATTAAATGCACAACCAAATTGACATATTCATTCTGCATGATGTCTTAAGATAGTTTGGTTCCTATTGATCATTTTAAGGATTTTTTAAGACCAACTCACTGATTCACAAGATAAACTGGCATGATATACAAAGTTTTGAATGGTAGGGGTGACATTTTGACCTATGAGGTAAAAATTGTCAACATTTTAGTGATTTAACTAGGAAGCATGCCTAATATGCTTGAGAACCAGACCATTACATGAATTTTGGACTCATAAATAATGACAATTCTGATCCATGACTGCAAGTAACCTTGAATTTAAAACAAGAAAACCTATTCTTCCAAACAAGGAAGGAAACACAAAAAGGGAAATTAACCTAAACAAAGAAAGTGTGCTAATAAAGCACTTATTTGGAACAAAACACAAACAAACAAATGTGCTAGAATAACACTTGGAGGAAAACCAACAATCTAATTATGTACAAGGGACCTAACTTCTTAATAACAATGTTTCAGATGTATCCCATTAACTGGTATAAGAAGTTCCTCACCATCCATCTTTGCAAGTTGAAAGGCATTGTGGGATTTGCAGCTGGAGATTGTGTATGGACTACTCCAAAGAGAGTCAAACTTTGTATGCCTTCTTGGTTTATCTCTATCCTCATCCTACTTGAGGACCAAATCTACTTCTTTGAAACTTCATGAAGAAGCTCTCTTGTTGAAGGCTCTCTTCATTTGTGCTTGGTGGATTTCCATGGCTGACATGGACTAATATTGAACCTCTTCCAACTCCATAAACTCAACATATCTGATATCCATTAGTTCATTATCCAAAAACTCAACTTGATGCATTAGTTCTAAAGTAAGAAACTCAAGATAAATAGGTAACCTTGCTTCTTTATCATATAATGGCTTGTATGGAGAGTTGGATATTAATTTTTTTTTGGTTATTCTATCATCCCATAGAGATAATTTCAAATTGAAATGACATGACCTCTGATTATCTTCAATATTCCTTATGATCTTTAATAGGTTCTTTTTTGTGGACTCAACAAGGCCATTATCTTATGGATAGTAATTTTATAAAGTACTGAGATAGACACCATGTTGAACAGCCCATTGGTTGATCCTAGTCCCCATAAAGGCCATAAAATTGATAGAAATAATGTTTTAAGGAACTCCAAATCTGGTAAGCAAACCTTCATATAAATCTAGAACATTGGATTTATTTTCTTCTTTTAATACTATTGCCTCTATCCATCTAATGAAGTAATCTATAGCAGTTAGTTTCCATTTATGTCCTGAGATTGAAGGAGGATTTATGATACCAATAAATTCCAATCCCCATTAGACAAAAGGTTGATCCACCACAATTGGTTGAAGAGGTAAGGTTGCAAGTTACACTTTTCCTATAAACATAGCACATTGTTTGCACTTCCTAACCCATACATGATAATCACCAAATATGCTTGGCCAATAATATCCACCTCTCATGATCTTGAGGGTTGTAGTTCTTATGGAAAAATTTCCTCCACCATGTCCATCATGGAGCTCTTCAAGTAATCTGTGTGTTTGACTTGACTCTATGCATCTTAACAACATGCCATTGATATCTTTCTTAAACAAAACACCTTCAATAAGAAGAAATGGAATTGATTACAACCTTAAATGTCTTATTTTTGAAGCATTTAGATGAGAAGGATAAATACCATCTTGGAGATATCTTACCAATTCATGAAACCAATTGGAAGGTGAGGTATGATCAGAGACAACCTCTTCACCATTTAACACCAAAACCACCTCATTTACCTCTTGCAAGTCTTGGGCTAGATTCTCACAAAGTCCTTTACCTCTAATCAAATTTATGACCTTAATCTCAACATCATACTCCATTACCTTAGTTATCCAACTAGCTCTCTTCTCATTTATATCTTTATTCAAGAGGAACTCCTTGATGCTTGGATGGGCAACCATTATGTGTATCTTATTATTAGGTAACAAGTATCTAAACTTATTGAGAGGCCTTATAACTAAAAGTACATGATTTTTAAAAAATATTACCTTATTTCATACTCCTCTAAGCCTTGAGTAAATAAATCTATTGGCTTCTCCATGTCCTCATGATTTTTTTGCATAAGAATGCCTGAAATGGTGTCCATGTTAGCATAGGTGTACAATATAAATTTTTTAGTGAAATATGGATTTATGAGTATAGGAGCACTAGATATGGTTTTCTTAATCCCCTCAAAACTCTTTACTCCTTATTTGGACTAGCTAAAACTCTTATTCTTATTTAGCATAGTTGTAAGTGGTTTAACTAAAGTGGCAAAATCTGAAATGTATCTTCTTATAAAATTGATTTCCCCTAAGAGGCTTGGAAAATCCCTTTTGTGCTTGGGCAAGGAATGTGCAAGAATTGAATTTATCCTTTTATAATATATACTCAAACCATATTTTGAAACCACATGCCCAAGGAGTTTACCTTCATGAATTGATAAGATAAACTTTTTGTGATTTAGAGATACCCCAAATCGCCTACACCTTTTAAAAACTTGCTTGAGGTGAACCATGTGCTCACTTTCACTCTTTGAGAACACTTTTATGTCATCCAAATAAACAAGTATAAACCTGTTAAGAATCCTTTGGAATGCCATATCCATGGCTCTTTGAAAGGTTACTCTAGCATTAGATAAACCAAAGGGCATCTTTATATATGAAAATGTTGCCCTCTTTGTAGTGAAGGTTGTTTTGAATTGGTCCCCTTCCCTGACCAAAATCTGATTATAACCACTATATCCATCCAACAAAGAAAACCTCTTTGAACCTATAACTAGCTATAAAATTTATTCCATGCATGACAATGGATAGTGATCTTTAAGGGAAACCTTGTTCAAATCATGAAAGTCAACACATAATCTCATCTAACCATTCTTCTTATGTACTGGAACAAGGTTTGCCACCCAAGTTGAGTGTTTGATTGGAAATATAATATCCAACTATATGAGCTTATAAAGTCCAACTCTCATCAAAGGCTCAAGATTTGGATTGATTGGCCTTTGTCTTTGGCTCACTAGTTTAGTTTTAGCCTCTAACTCAATGGTGTGTTGAGCTTGATTTGTATCAAATCCATTCAGACCACTATATTTCCATGTAAACAAATCAACAAAACTTACACATAATTTAATGAACTCTTCCTTTTTTGAAGGAGTGCATACTTTACTCAACTTTAGGTTCTTACCAGTTGTAATCTCCATATTGGCATAGTGTTTCTCCTTTGTTGACAAAGATGATTTTTCCTTTCTCAACTTATCATCACTAGTGAATATGTTCTCAAGTGTTACCAACTCCTTAGTTAATTTATTTGTTTTTATTTGCACAATCTGATCACCATACTAATGCAAGAACCTTGATTGGTTTCTTGAGGAAAACTCAACCTCTTCTTGTAACAACCTGACAATTTGATTGCCATATTTAAACACTTGTCAATTCTCATGGTTATCCAAAATAGAGGGCCTTACAATCACCTTAACATGTGACTAAATTTTTTCACTTTTTATACTTGTTGGGATACTAAATTTTTCCCCAAGGGCAGCCAACGTATTTGCAAGTTTGTTTTGATCTCTTGGTGTTGTCTAAATATTGAAAGCCTAAAAATCATCAAGTCCCATACTATATGCTTATAATATTTAAGCAAAAAAAATTTGCACACATTACGACCTCTTACTTTGTGAACTACAAGCTCACTACCACCAAAAACTTGCAAGGTGTTGACTTTCATCCTCCTAGCCCACTACAAACCATGAACCAGTGCCTCATATTTTGTATCATTGTTTGAAAAACTAAACAAAAAATTAATAGAAGATAAATACCTTTGATTTTTTTAAAAAATCAACATCATTCCAGCCCAAGTTCCATGTTTATTCTTTGATCCATCAAATTATAATTAACATAGACCATTACTGGACTCATAATCCTTCATCATGGTAGGAATTAGTGAATCATTCTCATGGAGGTATTAAACATCAGATTCCTCTTTTTAAATTAGATTATAATGATAATTTTCATGTAAGTTAGAGGCCCACTCATCAAGGAACAAATATGGAATCCCATGTAAAGGTGGTTCAGTTTCCACTCCACTAATTTATAGCACCTCATATGAGATGATACAGTTAGTGTTCACAACACTTGGCATATATGGATCCAAATGGAAATGTGCTATGGGTTTAGAATGTATTATTACACTAGTAACATACCTATTTATAAACATAAAATATGTCCAATCAGATGTTAAGTATGCTATAATCTTTGACGTGAACTTCCTTGATAAACACATGGCGAAGTAGGGAGGCAAGTCCACCACAACTACATCCTTATAAATGGTAACATTGGGATAAACATGCAATGTCAAATTTAGATCTCTAATAATGCCTACTATATTTTTTGGTGACCTAGCCAATTGTAATATGACCTTAGTAATAGGTTCATAAACAATACCAAGCTTATCTGCAATTTGCTTAAGCATAACAATGTTACTAGCTCCACTATCCACCATGTAGTTATGAACTAAAGTATCACCAACTATCAAAGAGAGGTATAAGAGAGGATTTTTGTTTGATTTTACCTCAGTTTTGTCTAATTTTACCATCTTATGTACCTTATATTTTTTTTGCTTATTTGGTTGGTCTGAATTAGTTAAGACAACACCTTCCTTCTCAAACAGTTTTGGGGACAACTTAAGAGTTGAAAGCTTTTAAATGAGCATATATTTTTATCCTAGAATAGAGAGGGAATATCACATGCTGATGATGATGTTATACTTATTCATTTGAATCACTATACTAAATTGAGCTCCCCTAACCTTTAGCTGCACCTTCTAAACCATTGCTTACTCATAAATTAGAGGTACTTGATGAACCTTTCCAACCTATGTATTCTGATTTTTCTATGTTATAGGGGCAATAATTTTATCTTTGGTACTCTTGGAAACAACATTAGGAGTAATTTAAGCATTTGTCACATTTTGATCCTTTTCAATGGCTCTTCTTTTAGCTCTAGTTACAACTATAACTTGATCACTTAAAGTGTTAGTCTCACCACCCTGATTAAAAAGCAACCTGATTATAAATTTTCCAATTCATATTGATGGCATCAAGTTTCCCTTGAACTTGTTGAGGTTCTCCTTGTGGTACCAAACTTGTCTCTTGATATTGACCTCCTTGAAGAGAAAACTCTTCTTGTGTCATTTATGGCATGGTTATGTTTTGGGAAACCAAAGCTTGGTTTCAAACATCGTTGAGATTAAAGGGTTACCAATCTAAATCCTACATCAAATTATTATATGATGGTTTGGGAACAAAAACCTTTTAAGGGGTCAGTGCATTAAAATCAAGAGTTTCATATGGTGTAACTTGAGTTATAGCTCCTTTTACTTGGTAGGGTGTTTTATTCTTTCTAAACCCTTGATAAGGAGGCCTTTGATATTTAAAGGGCTGATAGGTGGTCTGATTTTGTTGTTGATAACACTTATTAGCCTGATATTACTATCTCTTGAGTTTCACTATTTCATTTCCAAAAAATTGTAGCAAACCTTTAAAATCACTATGCTCACTAGCTTGACTAGAAGGGGATACAAAATAGGCTTTAGGAGATGGTATAGGAGATAATTATGGGATTTGAGGGACTTGAGGGGTTGGTATAGATCTCAATTTTAGGAATATAGGCATTAGAGGCCTTGGAGAAAGCTTACCATCTTGTATTAAATTGTTCTCTACCCTTATTGCAACCTCATAAATATCTGTCAAGGTAATACCACCCATTAATTGTATTATCACACTAATATCAAAGTTGAAGGCTTTCAGATAGTATAAGAAGGCATATTATAGGGATGGTATAATCAATACAGGTATCTTAATCCATGTCTTTTAGAATATGAGGTTAAAATCAAACATGAACTCGTGAGGAGTTCTCTTTATGGTAGTCAGATGTTTAAATAAGGATAGGTGATCAGATTTGTCCTCAAATTATATGACTAAGGCTATACCTAATTCATCCCAAGTAGAAATAAAATTCATTTAGAGGTTTCTATACCACTAAAGTACTTTTCCTTTGAAGTAAGCAACAAGCAGTCTAATAGCTACATTTTTGATAACATTGTGCACTGAACAAATGTTAGAAACATCCTGGATGTGATCAATAGGATTCATTTGATCTTCTCCAAATAATAATGGGATACTCTTAAGAGAAGGCACAAGAATGTCATCAAACTGGGCTAAATTTAGTAGACTACCTCTATTGAATAGAATAAACACTTGGTTTCTGATGGCCATCTAAATAGTGGGGATTACACTGCTTAGGACAATAGGATGACCAAGAGATGAATACTACCTTTTAGGATAGATTTTTGTCATACTAAACCTTGCTCTTTTATATTAAGTATAAGGCAACTCAATGAATTCAAGAGGAATAGCTTTACTAACTAACCTTGTGGTAACCTTTAGCATGAAAGTATTGCCTAGATGATGCTATGAACTCTACAACCTAAAGAATTTTTAGCTTCTGATGATGATGGATGTATTATTATACTAAAAATACTTCTCCTTAGCTCCAAAATTTAGTTATGACAAGGAGAATGTGTCCCACTGGGCATGTCATAAATTGTTTTCAACCTGAAGATCACCTTGTTCGAAGGAAAAACATAAACAAACATGCCACCAATGCATAAAGTAGCCCCGTTTCTAGCAGTTGACAAGAGATCATTGAAAATCCTCTAACCTCCATTTCCTCCATCCTTTTGTTTTTTACTATTTACTTAGCAAATGTGATCATGAGGCTCAATATTATAATTCCCCCCATAAGATGGATGTCATGTACACGTAATAGTGTGTCTAGTTATAATCGAAGTAGTTTTTTAAATTTTTTGACACTTTTATATTAATAATTTAATAATGACTAAACAAAATGACACATTTAATACTTAATGAGGAAGGAATATAGATAGTAAGATTAAACACCATTTTAATAAATAACCCCATTTTAAACAACATTCCTACCAATATCTCCTTTCTTTAAAATAATTCCCACTTAACACATTTATACTAACACTTTATGTTGTTGGTGTTTGACCCTTTGATTTATAGCTTGCAATATCTTTAACAAAGTGGCATTTTCCAAGTGGGCTACCAATAGTTTCAAACACTTATTTGAATAACTTTATAATTAAATAACTCATTATATTCATAATACAACTACAAAAATATAAAAAAAAGACTTAAACAACTACTAATTAAATGACTATGACACTAATAGACTTTGCATGTGAAATATGGAGTCATGGGTGCATGGACAACTTGACTTGACAAAGATATGACTAAATAGGAAATACATGAAGTAGAAAATAATAAACAATGATGTCAAAAACCAAATCTGAGTAAATAGATGTATAGTAGTTAAAATAAAAGCCATGAAAATTAGTTGTAAAGTTGATCAAAGCAAACATTAACACAAACTGGAGCCACAATCAAATGTGTTATAAACTATTGGTGTAATTGATGGATGGAACATAACTGCATAGGTTCATGTGGTGTTGGAACCCCACTGGGTTACACTAGAGTGATATGAATATTTTTATTTTTTATTTTTTTACCAATGGTATATTTATATAAAAACTATCTGTAAAATCACTACTTGATTACTAAATACATCTAAAGTAATAAATGGAGCAATGTATCAACTCAATGGTTAATAAAATGACCCATTTAGTTCCCAAACATTCTATACCAAATTTCAAAAGGAATATTTTCTTTTTAAATAGATAGTGGAAGGAATCAAGTAAAATAAAACAATGATATAAACCACATTTAAACTATAAATAAGCTTATAGCCATTGTTATCATAATATTCAAAATTAATTACATGTTTCATTGTAACTGGTGTGCATAATATTCATAAAAAAATAATAATGTACAACATAAAGTTAAATATACAATACAATATGCACAACAGTACAAAATAGCTTCACAAGTAGCTCTATTGGGTGAATATTTTGTTAACAACAAAATGGTAACAACATGGTACATTTAGCCACAGTGTGATGAGATAAATCTTTCCTAAAGGGGAGACTCCCTTTTGTTGCTAACTAACATAACAAGTAATTATTTACAACTATTTATACTAATTTTATCAAAGTGGGTGTTATCATATCATCCAATTCTCTTTTTTTAGAACTAATGTTCATTTAAAAAATTTCTTTTGTTCCTTATAATCTATTTGGAAATATAAAATTACTTGATGAAGCAATAATAATTGATATTCAGATTAGTTAGCCAAAATAATAACTAAAATAATACCAGCAAAGTAATGTGAATAGACAAATGGAACAAAGTGCAGCCTAAAGTCTTCACCTTATTTCCAACAAAGATTAAAATCACCAAAGAAGAATAACTTGCAGCCCAAAGTCTCCACAGTAAGTCACTTTCAATGATGAACACAAACCCAATAACTAAAATACAACTCAAAGACTCTGAAATCATCATCCTGGCACCTTCCATTTTATAGAAATTTCACACCACAATCCAATCAAAGCATAATAAAATGTAATGGAAAAGACATAATAATATTTCCAACACACCACAAGTTTATTTCAACACAAAGATTGAATGATCAGTTGATTTTCTTATATTGAATAGAATTCAAGATTTACAATATGAACACAAAGTTTCAAATTTGTTTCTCAATTCAACAACATTTCACTTCTATATCTCTTGGTGATCCCCATTTAAAAAAGAACATCCTCCTATTTATAGAGAGGAAATATGAGAAAAAATATAAAAACATAAAAACATTGACTTATTCATTGACAGAGTCCAATTTGACTTAGGACTGTGTACTTTTCTTATGTGCAAATTGCACCAAATAAAATTACATATAAAGAGTACTCCTAAAATTTCAAGGACACGAAAATTTATTTCTTTTTGTTTTTCTCTAGGCATGCTTCATATTTCTTCAAGGTGGCTTGGACCTCACTATTGTCTGAGCCTAATGTACTCCTAGAGATGGCAAGGACCCTTGTGATGTAATCTTCTAAATTAATTGGAAAGTCCTTGCTTTTGTCCAAGATTATTTGAAACTTATCCATTATGACTTGAAACTCAACCAATTTATCGATGGAGTCAAGCGTGAAAGTTTCTATCTCAATATTTTTCTGAATCAAAGATGAGAACTCCTGAATTACTATCTCCATAGGAAGAATTTATTGGGAATCATCTCTTACCTGACAAGGAAGTTCTCCAATCTTATCTGTAAGATCTAAAATTTTATTATTGCACATATCTTTAGCTTCTTTGAGATCTTTAATAAAATTCTCAATAACTTCTCTTTTATTCTTCATTGGTTCCTTGTTCTCAATGAATACTTTTATGTTCATAATGACCTTTTGCTCAACTAAGAGTTCCATCTTGAACTGATGTAGTTGATTCCATGTATCAATATCATTTTCAATCAATTATAAATCTTGAGTGAGTGTCTTAAGGATTTTCTAAATTTCCACTTTCACTTCACTCAAATTATTCAAAAATTCAATGGTAGAACACAACCATTGAGTACCTTGTGTTGTCAAACTTTCAATCTAGGCATGGACCGCCCAATGTTGAGATCCAATTTTCTTTGCCTGTAGAATTTTTTTTTTTGTGTTCTCATTCTCAACAGGTTCAACAAATTCATAATATTGTGTGATATTTAGTAGAATAGAGGTTAACTATTCTACTTATACTTTGAGTTGATCTTTAATTTTTTTGTCCTTGTCATATCTTTATAATAAGGATGCCATAGCTACCTATAAATCCTCCTTTGCACCTTTGTGTGTTTGTTGACCTAGATTTATTCATGTAACCACATATTTAGACACTTAGATATCTTTAATGTTTCTATCTTGGGGAGGCACTGCAACCTCAACATACTTGTGTCCAGACTCAAAAATTACCCTTGACATGGTTTTAGCCTTCTTTTGTCATTTTGGGATTTATTGGCACAAGTTGACCAAAATCAAAATCATGAAGAGAAACAACTTGTTTCTTCCTCTTGGGTGTTTGAGTTATCAGCTATGGAGGAAGAGGAGATGTATCTTTTGGAATGGAGGATGCTAATGATTGTGTAGTTTGGGGAAGGCCACTAGTTTGTGAAGTGGGTGGAATGAAAATGAGATAGTAGAGGTATCTGGTGGTGGAGTTGACACCAATGGGATTGTGGTTATGATTCATGGAGTTTGGGTTGGTGTGACTAACACTTTAGTCCCTATTGACAAATTGGATACTAGAGTAGCAGGGACTTGAGTTGTTATTTTGGAGGATATTATAGACATAAATTTATCTATATCATGTTGGGTAAAATACAAATTAGTAGGAGATCCCAATGACATTAAAGGACTAGGTAAATTTGATAATGAATCAAAAACTTGATTGAGTGTGCCTTGTGAAGGGACTTGGAAAAGCATGGCACTGGAAGGTGAAGGTGGGGATAAAAGAACAATTTGGGGTGAAATAGAATCAATAGGTACGATTGGTATTATAGGGGTAACTATGAAAAATGTTACCTATGAAACTATTATTTGGGAGGTTTCAACTGAAGGAATCTTTGATTGTGTGATCACCAATTATGAAGACTATTGAATCACTGGTTGACATGATTATACGATTTTTGGTTGAGGTTGTGCCTCACTCATGGTTGGGTTTTTCTCCTTTTTTGCTTGAACACTTTTATCTGCACCAGTTCCTTTGTCTTTTTTTACCTTTACTTATAAACACAAACTTTGGTTTATGTATATATTTATAGGCCTCTTATTTATTCTTTGTCCTTAACTCCTCTCATTTCCTTGTAGTATCTTCATCATATTCTTCTTTTGATCTAGTCTTGAAATGTTTCAACTTGATACCTTTTAACTCCAACTAAGCATTAGTCCTGGCAAGAACAAGTTGAAATTTGTCTCTGATAGATGTAAATTCTTTGATGGACCATTAGATTGGTGGGAGAGGAGTAGAAGCTACCTGATTAACCACATATGAGGGGTCCAATACATTCTCATCATTTGATAAATCTTCTAGAATATTATATAATTTTAGATTAACAATTTGATCAAAAGTGAGATGGTTATAATCTAACTTTCTCACATCTTCCTTAGTTCTGCATTGTACCCAAATGTCTTTGATCCTATGTACATGAGCATAATTTACTTTTAGCTTCTCCTTCATCATTTTGTATTCAAAATATTTTTTGCTCTTGAACCTCTTGAGAGTGACCCATTGTAGCTTAGTTTCCATTGTTTTAGATTGGTATGGTTGAAACTGTATATCAACCAATATTGATTGGAAATTTGAAACCCTGCTTATGAGCATCTAATTATTTTTTATGCACAACCATCATTTTATAGCACATCTCCATCAAAATAAATTTATCACTTGGGTACCTAGGCAACATGTATGGTTGTTCATCAAATCCTCCTACCCTGATGTAGGTGAAAGTGGGAAATTACAAAAGAATGCCACCAATCTTATTGACTGTTGCCCATGCTTGGTTTAAAATTCTCTTTTTCTTGAGGTCTTGTTCAAAGATGCAAATGAACTTTTATAAGAAATCATCATTGACCCTCCTATAATGTTCTATGTTTTCTTTGAGAGTTAATTATGGATAATATTCATGTACCAAAACCTTTTTCCTCTCACCATTATTGGATAATCCTAGGAAAGCTCTGACATTGGATACAACATATACTAGACAAGAAGTCATATAACATGTTAGAGAAGAAGTCACTTCAAAGAGCTAGTGAAATATAACATCGCTAATTTGACTTCCCCAAAAAATTCTTTGTTTATCCTTCTTGATAATGAAGATGTAGTGATATATCCACTCTTGAAAGGCATTTGATGTGGGGAGACCCCTAAACTTACTTAGGAGAGTGATCAAATCTCTTACTTCTAATAATTCACTATGATATAGGTACTTGCGCCATCTCACAACTGAATGTCTAGGAGTTTTGAGCCAATGAGTATTGATGTGTTTTTTACACTTGTCAGAATTTGTGTCATAGTAATCTTGAGCTAAGTTCTCACTTACATCTAAGTATTCTTTAATATCTAAGAGATGAAGTATTTTATCAAAGTACTCATTATTTATATGAATGATCACCTTCCCACTTGCATCCTTAATTAATCTAGTTTTTTTGTCAACGTGTGCAACAACTGCTAGAATAAATTTTGGATCTTGTGTTGACACTGGAAATGCAGCTACCAAATGAATCTCACTCTTTAAAAAAATTTACAAGTGTTGAATAATGGGATCCCTACCCAACCTTTATAAGAATTCAACCATATCAACATGACCAATTTTGGTGTCTCAGATTTGATCTACATTTGATTCAATTGAAGATGTCAGAAAAACACCTTGAACCTTGTACTTCATCAATCTCTTGGCTGGAGAATCCTCTAACATTGATTAAGTGACTAGAGAGAATGTCATTTCTCCAGAGTTAGCATTGTTCATATTCTTTGAAGAAAATGTAAGAGCGGTAAAAATCTAAAAATTTTACACGGGATATGGAATGAGTTGTGTAGTTCAAAAAAAATTCTCCAAAATGCACTGTGTGTAGGACTTTTTTGTGCAATTCACAAAAAATTCTTTGATTTGCACAAGGGGTAAATACTTTGGGTGTAAATAAGAGAATTTTCTTTGACTTGCACCATGCTTGGGTAAGTCTTGGTTTAAGTTGGAGAAAATTATCCAACTTGCACCAAAGGTGGTCTTTGGTTTAGGTCAAAGATTTTTATCTGACCTGCATCAGTTTTGGGTTCAAGGTGCACCTTGAAGAAAATTCTCCAAAGTGCACCAAAGGGTTGGCTACGTGCACTCCATAGAATTTTCTCTGATGTGCATAGGTTGAGAATGAGAAATAGTGCACTTTAATAAAATTCTCCAAAATGAACCCAAATAAAGATTTAAAGGGTTTAGGTGTACCTCAGAGAAAATTCTTTGAGGTGCACCATAGTTAAATGAATTGGTGCATCTCAGAGAAAATTGTTCAAGATACACCAAGGAAAATGAAAATTCTATGAGGTACATGGGTCAAAAGGCACATGATGGATTTTAAATGACATAAGGTTAAAATGTAATTAAAACATTAAATAATGCAAAAGTTGAAACAACAATGCTAGGTTAAAATACTCAAAAACAATGCAAAAGCTTTATGTAAAAAAGAAAACTCTAGGTCAAGAAACAAAACTTGCAGGAGGGAAGAATGAAAAAAAATCCTTACCTGACATGTAAAAGAGAAATAATGAATGGGTTGAGGTGATTCAAGCATGAAAATAGTGACGAGATAGAGAGGCACAAAAATGGTGAGAGAAGTGCACATGGGATCGAGAATAGTGAGAGAAGGTTTAAAAATTGGTAAAAAAGAAAATTACCATGAGGTAATATATATAAACAAGGTAATTAATGTGTATTAATTACCATCAGAGTGGTGGGCCTAGGTGTAGGGTTGGTGAATTTATTTGACCTTGTACATGCCATGTCAAATAAATTCTCCACTTTTGTATGCAATCGTGCAGTTTAGAGAAAATTCTCTAACTGGCATCAAAATGAACTTGGTGTAGTCCAGAGAAAATTCTCTAAACTGCATGGGGTGAAAATTTTCCTTAAAAGACTAACTTTTTGAGGACAGATAAACACAAGAAGGTAATGATTGGCCTCATTTTGCATGCTTAGAGCTCATAGGCTATGAAACAAACAAGTTTCATAGGGGTCATACCATGAATTGAGCCTATTTAAATTAAAGGATAACAAGGTCAATGATCCATAAATATAGCCTAATTATGATTCTAAATGATTGAATAGTTGAATAAAGGGTGAACATCATCTAAGTGCTTTACCTCCAACCACATATCGATGGTCTCCCACACACATTCTCACTAGGAGTGCCCTTACCATTCACAGAGGGCAATATAATAAAAATGTAGATATCAATAAATCAAATGAAACCTGTGTGTGTACAATCACTATTACATACCACAATCATATAGACTATGGAAACAAATCCTCTATCTAATATGAAATTAACATACACATGTAAAATATAAAGTATAGTGGAATGACAATTTTTTAGTTATAACATTACTTTGGCCAAAGTTTTCTTATATAAATAGGATCTCACATGGATCCGAGTCAATTTAACTCACATAAACTCTCTACTAATGAATCATATACAAACAAGTGATATCAGGGGGTAGATATATGAGTTTTAAAAAAATAGCCTTATATATCTATCACTAGTTATCATATAAAACATGCCAGTATATCCTAAGTGAAAAAATCCTAAAATTGTACAGGGTTGACCCAGTCAACCCTGTATATCCAATTGATAAAAGGAACTTAAGGTAAGGAAAAGAGGGATGGAAAGAGTAAAAAGACTAGAGGAGTATACAAAAGATGATTAATAGCATAGGGAATGGTTTTAGGATCTTATTAGATTATTAATATGTGGCATTAAGGGACAACAATCCTACAAAGCACCAATGGTCTACCCACCCCTTTCCCAATCAGAGAGATTGAGTCTCAATAGGTTCCTACAAGATGTAAAGCATCAGTATTTGATAAAAGTTGAAAATATTATTTGCATACATATGCCCCAATCGAAGTGCGTCACGTATCACTAATGTGCAATAGGGGATGGTGCTTCAAGAAAGAACATAAGGACACATAACACTTATGCTAAAAAAAATGACATTGTTTTAAAGCAAAAACAACTGAAAGTAAAAGACTAAAAGGGAAATAACTAAAATGTAAATGAGTGAAAAGTAAATGTGATGTGTACCTTGATTTACCTTGTTAGTTTTGATTGTGTAGGGCACAGAGATTAATTTTGACAAACCCAAGAATACAAAACTAAAGAGTAAAAATAAACAAACATAAGAAAGCCAAGATAAGATTTTGTGATTTGGTCATGTGTGCATAAAATATAAAAAGTAAAACTAAATGGTAAATGGTAAATTAAAAACCACTTAATTAGACTATGTGAGCTATTCTAAGCATGCAAGCAATAAGAAATGAAAGTGTGAGATAATTACTAGCATATAAAGGTTAATTCCAACTTTGAAACATAGTACAATGATGATGCATTCATTAGTGTATGAAAAAAATATAGAACAAGGTCAATAGTATCACCTTTGTACTACACAAGCAAAGGTCTAAAAATAAACAGGGTTAATAGAGTCGACCTAGCTATCTAAATAACACACATAATATAGAACTAGGTCAACAGGGTCGATCTAATTGACTGTATAGGGCTAGTTTTAAAGACTGCAAACTATGAAAGGAAAGACTGTAAGAAAAGAGAGAAAGAATAAAAAGGAACCTTGGTGAGTCTAAAGATGCAGATAAATGATATCATTGTCAAATAACCTTGATAAATGCTTGAAAATCCTACTAATATGGTCGAGTAGGTTGATATAGCTTGGCAGAAGCCTATTGTTGAGTGATTGAAATGTACAAATTCAACTAGGTTAAACTAGTAGTCTAGACTAGATATTTGAAAGTCTAGAAAATTGTACTGGGTCAATCCAATAGCTTGTACCTAAAAAAGAGCCTGCACAGAAATAATAGAGTCATTTAGATGTGATTGTGTGTTAAACTTTCACATAAAAGTTAGAACTGTGTTGATGTAGTCGATCAAGTATGGAAAATATATGATAAAAATAATGAAAAAAAAGTGAACAAATCTTGCAAGGATTAGTTCATGTTAGGTTCACCAAAATGTATGCAATCATAAATACATGTCTATAAATCAATCCTAGATTAGAGAAGATAGAGCATACCTACACTTCCGATTGGGAATACATTTGTCAAGTGGGAGCATGACTAATATGGGGATTTGCTAGACCTAATTAGAGGATATTTTATCACAATACACTATGCTAAGAAGGGTTCCAAAGCCTCTAGTCTAACACAATCATGTAATAACCTTAACGGGACCCTAGGTTTTGATATTTCACCTAATCTAATAACATGAAAATTAAATTTAATCTAGTGCTCACCAAATCTTGTGGCATAAAGTGAGGGGTTAGTAAATAATCAAAATATTTATAAAGAAATCTCAATTAAACCAAGTATGAGTAAGACCCTAATACGTGGAATATGAAGAGTAATATTATTTAAATCCAATACTTATGCTACTTATATCTACTAAAGAGAGGAGTAAAGTTAGAGAGTACTTACCTAAAAGTGATCTTGTCAAGACTCAATATCTCCCTTGGCCAATGGAGCTTCACAAGAGGTTGTTGTGGCTTGTAAGGATCACTAAAAATGCCAAAGCATCTGAGACTTATCCATAAGACTAGATTCTCCAAGTAGAAACCCTAAGATAAGACTCCTCAAGTAGAATGGTGGAAGAGTATATTGTAAATAAGCATGAGTGAATAATAACTCTTGATTTGATATTGAAATAATGATGAAATGATCTTGTATTAATAGGTGGATTTGACCCTAAACCCTTCCAAAAATGTCAATCGACAGGATCGACCTAGTTGACCTAGCATAATTTTGGATAATAATTCATTGGGTCATGAGCTAGGTCAACCAAACATCAACTAGCTCCTAAGTGAAAAATTACCCCAAAAATATACAACATCAAGCCAATCGACCTTGTACAACCGTCTGACAAAAGGGACTTAAGTTAAGTAAAAAAAGGATGGAAAGAGGAAAAAGGTTTGAGGAGTATGCAAAAGAGGAGCAATAACTTAGGGAATGGTTTTTAGGATCTTTTTGGATTTGTAATATGTGGAAATAAGGGAAAATAATCTTATGAAGCACTAATGGTCTGCCTACCCCTTTCCTAGTGCAACACTTAGGGCGTGTACTCAAAGAGATTGAGTCTCGATGGGTTCCTGCAAGATGTAAAACATCAGTATTTGATAAAATTTTAAAATATTATGTCTATACAATATGTATATGATATAAATAAGTTTTCTCTTCATAATTATAACTTCCTTAAGATCCTAATTCAATTCATACAACACATGGAAAATTATTCTCATCGGTAGCCACATAGTTACTTATAAAACTCATATATAGATTTTGTATAGACGTATATTTTCAAAATTTTATCAATTAATAATATTTTCTATCTTATAAGAACCTATGGAGTCTCAATCTCTCTGAGTGCACGTCCTAAGGGGTGCACTGGGAAAGAGGTGGGAAAACCATTGGTGGTTTGTAAGATTGTTGTCCCTTTTTACCACTTTTTATCTACACATTTGTCTCCTAAAACCATTCCCATAAGATTGTCCTTCTCTTTTGCACACTCATCTAATATTTTACCACCTTTAGTCCCCCTTTTCCTAACCTAAAACCTCTTTTGATAGTTTACATGACTAGGTTTATTGGGTCGACCTTGTGCTCTTATTGGCAAAACTTATTTAGGGTCTAGGTCGGCTCTTGGCCAACCTAGCTCATGACCTAGTGAGTTTTTGTCAATAATGATACTAGGTCAACTAGGTCGACCCTACCAGCCAAAATTTTTAGAAGGATTTAGGGTTAAATCTTCTTATATATACACAATCACTTTACCATTATTTATAGAAGATAAGAAGAAGTAAGAGTTATTATGCATATGCCTATCTACCATTCTACTTGAGGAGTAAGCTTAGGATTTCATACTTTTTTTGGAGAAACAGATCTTGCCTTGTGGATAAGTCTTTTGGATGCATTGATAGGTTTTGTAGCCTAAATTTTATTTATCCTTTTCATCCTTTCATATCACAATAACCTCTTGCAAAACACCTTGGCCATGGGAGAGATTGAGGTTTGGCAGATTCATCTTCAAAGGTAAGTATTCCTAACTTTGTTCTTCCTTTGTAAGATTATATAGATATGCATTTATATTCCTCTTCCATGCATTAATATTTTTTATACATTGACATGAGTATATGTATTCTATGCATATTTAATTTTGTTTTTTATCATGCTCACTTTGTGCCACAAGCTTTGGTGAGTACAAGATTAGATTTATTTACTTTACTGGTTATTAGTATAGTGAATATGAAAACATAAGACTTAGGGTTATGGCATAGTTTTTCTTGACTGAAGGCTTTGGAACCCTCCTTAGTGATATTAATGTGGTAAGAGATCCCCTAATTGGGTCTAATGGATCCATATTGGTCATGTTCCTGATTAGTAAGATTTATCTTCTCTGAGCTAGGATTGATTTGTGGATCTGATGCATTTTTGATTGCATACATTTTGGTAAACTTGATTTTGAATCTAACCCTTGAAAGTTTTCTTTCATGATTTTCATTTATATCATTTTATTATTTTTCTATATTTGTGATACTAGGTCAACCAAGCTTGTATAGTTTATAACTTCTTTGCATAGGTTTAACACATAGTCACATCAAAATGACTATATTCATTTTGTGTAGGTCTTCATTAGATACATGTTACTACATCAAATAGGTTGACATAGTACTCTTATTCACTTTTTAATAATAGACTATGTCAAATAGGTCAACTTAGTCTCTTATTCATCTCTAGAATCAAAATAATAATTCATTCAGGTTGACTTAGTATCACATTCAGCTTTCAGATAACAAATCAAGTCGACTAAGCTAGTATAGTAATCTCAAATAAGCTTCAATAAACATTGAATTACAAAACTAGGTTGACCTAGTTGACACAATTAGCAAAACTTGAAAGCAATATTCAAGGAAATTTAATATAAATTTCACAGTCCTTAGAATTTTCCAACCCATCAAGTTTCCTTTCTTTATATCTCTTTCAATTTAGTTCTTTTATGCAGTTCTGTTTAGCAAAGTTTTTAGTCTTCAAAACTACAATCCTACAATAAACTAGGTCGACTTGGTCAACCTAATTTTGTATTCTATCTTTTATCTAAAATACTAGGCTGACTTGGTAGACTTAGTTCTTAAGGACTCTTACTTTTGTAGTATAATAGGGACCATGTCGACTCTATTATGTAATGTCTGCATACACTATCATTTGAACTGACTTTGTACTATGCTTAAATTAGGAATTAACAACTATATACTAGTAATTAATTCACACTTTTATTTTCAGTTGTTTGCATTCTTAGAGTAGATCACATAGTTTAATCACGTAGTTTTTAAATATACCATTTAGTTACACTATTTCACTCTTTGTTCCACACACTATCAAATCACATAATTTCAAAATGCATTTAAACATTTGTCTACCCAAGTCCTACCTACTTGGATTTGATCACCAAGGGGGAAGTTGACTTGGTTTTCTATCCAAGTATAAACATGTGGTTAATGGTATATATTGGTAGAGAACCCAACACCTTTATCATTTTAAGATTGTGAAGTGAGGTGGTAGGCCTCAATATCAAGCCAGTATTATTACCAACATAGATCTCTTTTAGCCTAAACATCCTAAAACCATCCATAGATTATTTTTTAATTCCCTATTTTTATCCAACTTCCCTAAAACACTTAAAATAACACTTTATAATAATATAACAATATTAAAGATGACTGCTTAGTTAGCATTTAATTTTTAGTTAATTGCTTGTTCTTTGTTCATTATATGTTGTATTGAAACAAATTGCATTGGACCATGTTAGTGCAAGGTTTTGTATTGTGTGCCTCAATTGGATCATTCTCATTGACCTAATTGATTGTGTGTTTGATTTCATTTATTTTTTTAAAGTACTTTGAATTTTTTTCCCTATTTTAAATACATTGTCATTCTGTTTGACACATTCTCTTACAGACTATCTGTTTCCCTGCCTGCAGTAATGCATTGACCTAGTTGACCCAATACTCCTTTCTACATCTTAGGTTATAGTAAAAATTTGACCTTATTGACTCTATATCCTTATAAATATACTCTTTCTCTTAGGTTACATTACTAAGTCAACCTGGTCGACTCTGTATCCTTGTTAACTCAGTTTTCATACCCTATTTTTAGTACTAGGTCAACCTAGTCAACTCTATACTCTTATATGAATTTCCTATCTCCTTGATTTTACATCAAATTTACTTTACCTAATCTCTCTCCTTCATCATGAAATTTTTATTTGAATAAAACACTGAGTTTAATTTAATAGATATGATGAGTCTTACCAACCCTAATAGGTTCTCCCATAAGTAGCTTGTGGCTCATATCCTAGATGAAAGTAATGTGCATGTAACCACTCATACTACAAACTATGGGACCCCTCCTCATTCCTCTTCACTTTGTAATCCTCTCTTCTAACTTGAATATCAACCTAAATTAGAGTATACACCAAAAATGCTCTTCTTCATCAATGAGTTTCCTTAACATCGAGAAAAGGATCCTTCTACTATTTACCATCTCATGATAAAGTGGTCAAGTTGAGGAGCCCCATTAACCTTATTCCACATTTTCACATGGATTTAGGGATAATAACATCTTTTATTCTTATCCCTTTACCTCTATTTTAAATCCTTATCATACAATGACTTCTTATTCTTTGATTTCCTTTACCTCCATGCCTAGTATCTCTACTAACATGGTAGGTTCCACATCTAGTGGGACTCTTCCAAGACCCTCTCTTCTCAATTATTACACTAATGCATCATTTGATACCTAAGTTAATCATGCCTATAGTAATATCTCTTCTCATCCCTCTACTAGTCCATCTTTTGCCACATAAGCAAATTATGCCACTAGTGCCTCACTAACAGTTCTCCTCAAGCTCCTACTAACACCCATAGTGGTACACAAGCCACTACTACTAATTATAATACTTCAAACAATGATAATAATTCAAATCAAACCCATCAAATAATATTAAAAATTATTAATCAAATGAATGATTTCCAAGCTAACAATGTAAATCAAATGATGCAAATGCAAAATCATCTTATCCATCTTCAAACCCACCCTCAATAGATGCCATGGGGAATGCATAATCAAAATGTTCCCCCACCTCCTCTTCAGGATTCCCATGGTAATATTATCCCTCAAACTCCTCTTGTTAATAAAACAATCAATCATCTTCAAAATGAGCCTCTTACATCTCAAATTGCTAATATTGATATAGGAGGTATCACCCCTACCATTTCTTACAATGGGTCAACCGATCCTACTATTCATTTAAAAACATTTGTAAATCTATATAAATACTGGGTCAATTTAAATACCTTTTCCACTACTAAGCTATTAGAAAAAACTCTCACGGGTGATGCTTTAGATTGGTACAACCAACTCAAATCTCATTTCATTACTAGTTTG
This sequence comes from Torreya grandis, assembly GCA_037957365.1. Taxonomy (NCBI): domain Eukaryota; kingdom Viridiplantae; phylum Streptophyta; class Pinopsida; order Cupressales; family Taxaceae; genus Torreya; species Torreya grandis. The sequence goes on along the minus strand of JARHVA010000589.1, from coordinate 1,876,881 downwards.
AAAGACTTAGTCAATGTTCTAGTTCAAAAGTTCCAAACTAGTGATCTCCCTAAGAATACTTTTGCCCATTTTATCAATTGTAAGTAACTTGAGACCAAAACTACCCAAGCTTTTATTAAATGATGGAATACCTTGTCTAACTTATGTGAACATAATATGACAGATGACAACCTCTTTTATTTATTTACCAATGTTATTTTTCCCAAGTTACAATATCAGGTTCAGACCCTCTCTCCATGAGCTTTGGAAGAGGCCATTGACTAAGCTAGATATTAGGTCCCTATCACTTTGCTAGATACCATGACACCTTTTGCTGACTTATCCTTGAGATGATTGTAACTACCTTCATCCTTCTATGCACCCCACCGCTCCCTCAATAGATCCTCATTCAGATCATATTCCCACTTTAGTTGAGTCTCTTCTTATTTTTGATCCTATTGCTCCTTCAGTCAAGCCTTGCCTAGTATTTCCACCAACCACACCTTCTCTTAGTGATGGTTTTTTCCCTGTATCATAGTTGGATCCTTCACCTACCAAATGGGCCAATCAACCTTATTGTTGAATTCATAAGTTTTCAGTCATTGGACTAGAGATTATTCCCTATGCCAAGCTCCCTTAGCTTATGTTTCCCCTCATCATGTGAGTAAACATACCAAGTCTACTCACAGGTGTATCTATTTCTTCCACAACATAGATAACCATTTATATATGCATTATTTCAAGTTATGATATTATATCGACACCTTGCATCCCACTACTCCTCATCCCTTAAAAAATGTTATACCTCCCTTAAAAGTATTACCCAAATATCTTCTTAAGTACGAAGATGTATACTATCTCTGGCACCAATATGACACACATCACACTAATCACAGTTGTATCCTTCAATAACATCTCAAGGATTACCTCCTAACCATTATTGCACCTTATACCCTTACTCCCATAGGTCTCTCTCGAAATAAGGCTCCCCCTTCTTCCCTAGTGGCTCCACCTCTTATAGTTCCATCATCACCTGTGGTCCCTTCTCCATCTACTATTCCTCTACCCATTAATCCCTCACCTGTAGACCTTCCTTCACCCTTGGATCCTTCTCTACCCATTATTCCCTCACTTGTGGCTCCTTCCCCACTAGTGACCTCTTCATCTCCTATAGAATCCACTCCCATGCATCTCTTGAGCATCTTGTTGACCAAATTTGACATTAGGTCAAATTTGGACCCCCTATATGTAAAAATCATGGTTTTTATATGTTTAGGGGTTTAAATATTTGTCATAGGATATATTATATTTAATTTGGTGTTATCTAATGCATTTTTATCCTTAGTCATAGTCTAATGGGTTTATTTATCATTTTGAATCTTTTAGTGGGCTTTTAAGGGTTATTAATGCAAGTGGCAAAGTTCCTAAGGTGCCTAGATGCCCTTTTTTCCTTATAAGAATCCAATAAGTCACTTTACCTATTAGGGATTTTAGTTATATTAGAATATTGTGGGTTGTTTAACTAAAATTCAAAAAACCAACTGAAAAGGGGAGCATTTGGCACTTGTACAGCCCATAGGGAAGTGTGAAACATGGGAGAAGATCATGGAAGGACTTTTAATCTTTAGAAAACTCATATAAACAATTTAAATTCTCTGAAGGTTCCATTTCTAGTCCAAAACCATTCTACTCCATCTTTACATTTTTAGACATACAGAAGTGACCTTCAAGGTTGTGCTTAGTACAAACAACTCAACAGGTTTTAGAGAAAATTATTTTGGGAGGTGATATTAAACTTAGATAAATTTATTTAGATATAAATATTTCAAGGATTGATCAAATATGATTTATGAACCATCTTCTTGAAGTTGATTGTACTTTTTTTCTAGCTATTTCATGCATCTTATAGGTTTTTCTCCATTTTGGTCAAATTTATATGAACAAATTGGTGATGTTGACTCTAGAAGATGTTGGATACCTCCTTATATGATATTCATACTTAGTTTTATATTTTATGGTGTTTTAATGAGCAAGTTAGTCCATGTTGAAAGAAAGGTGCCATCATGTGCAGTCCTAGTCAAAGTTATTCTTGTTGCATAATGTTGGTTTCCTATATAGGTCTCATTTAGTTGACAAATGATGTTACACAATTCTTAGGGTCATATGATTACCTCCTTTCATGTTTTGGTTTCACCATATCATGTTTTAGGTAGCTTACAATCTTGCCATCTCTCATAGTCAACTCCATGCCTAACTTTAGTTGTAGTCACATGTTTAGAGCTTGTTCAAAATTTTCATGGAATGGTAATTATGGTGTATTAGTTTTCCAATCCATTAGGAGCTGAAAAGATTTCAGTGAGATGTTTGAGAAAGTGCAAGTTTGATCACATGCTCATTCACCATGCCAAACAGTCATGAGATGCCTCTGCTTACTCTATTCCATATATATGTAGGTGATTTTCACATTAAAGACGAGGTTTTAGGACTTGTTTCAAGATGTCCTTGGTATAAATCATGCATTTGGAAGGTTTAAAATAGGTTTGAGCTTTCCATGAAGCCTTTTATCCACCTTTTTTCTCTATTCTACACTCATTGTCTACACACAACCCAATACACACTTACAAGGTCTTTGTTGACATCATAATGAGGAATGGAAAGGTTGATGTGTGTTCCAACCTCTTAGAATTGTTAAAGGTGCATTTGGATGCTTGATGAAGGCACATAAGTGTTACAAACCTTTTCATTCATACATACTACCCATAACTCTACATTTGTTTCTTGTGCATGCTCATGACCACCTACAGGTGGTACCTCAGAATTGTGGAGGCCTTGAAATGGAGAATTTAGAACATGTTAGGGTCCCTTTCAAACATTATAATGTGGAGGAGTCATGACACACTTTTAAGAGGTTTCAAAAGGACAAGAGAAGGAGTAAAATAGGTTGTTTGGAATAAAGACTAAATTTTGGGAAAATATCCCTAAAATGAAGAAATAGAGGTCAAGGGGATTTTTGTGGGCATCTTAAAACATGGTGGTAAAGGGTTTTAAGGCATCTAGCTAGGTGAATCTTATATCCCCTAGCATAGAGAATTTCCATTCCAAAGATGAGGGTCAGAAAATGAAGAGAGGATGGAAATAAAGAGCCTCAAATATGCACTTAAAAATACTAAAATTTTACATTGATATCTACAGGGTTGTAGTTGGGAATGGCTTTTGACGTCCTAACTTTACAACAATACATTTTATTATGGTTAAAATGGTCTCATAGATTGAATAGAATTAAAAGTGGCATTAAGACCATTATCATGATATTTATTCATGGTTTTCAAGTTTCATGAGTGTCTACAGGTGTCCCTTTTTAGGGAAAATACACACCTATAGTAGGGTATACAAATAGTGAGCTAGTATGGGTGTTTAATTATTGTTTTAGGACACTTAAACTGAATGCAATTGTAATGGAATGATATGTGACCTTAAGGAATTCAAATAAAGTTTTTAAGCATCATAACCAAGTTTAAATGAGTTGAAACACACCTATAGGGGTCTAAAAGGCATGTTTCACTATTAATACAAGGATAACTCAACCTAGTGAACCTAAAGAGAACATAAGGTGAATACAATATATGAGAAGTAATCAAATGATCCTCATGATTCATGGAGAGTCTCTAGATCATGACCAGGTTTCAAGGAGCTCATGTGTACCTATAGCAGTCACAAAGCAGGGTGTCTCAGTTAAAGCAGTGGAGAACTCAGTTATGAACTACGAGTATATATGAAGGGCTAATGGGAGGTTAGAATGATGAATTAAACATATGAATACTTTATCTCACCATGATAAAAATCATAATCTCTAATAAATGTGTAATAAGTCTATTCAAACCTCTTAGACCCCTATATGCACCTACAACTACCATGTTGTAGTCTTGAACATGAATTGAGGATAAAGAGATGAATGTGTTTAGGAGGAGAAGAAGTTTACCAGTCAACTCCAATGGTTCATTATTTGTCAAAAACATGTTTAAAAAGGATATATGACCCTTTCAAATATGATCACTCACTCTTATTATTGCTCAAAAGTTACAATCTATACATGTGAGCTAGGAAACCCATGTTGCTAAATGGGTAAGAACAATGAATTCAAAGAAGAGGAATATTTTGGGGTAGATAAAAAGATTTAGTATAATAAATTGGATATGGGTAAATTTTTTAATAATCATAGGAGCATTGGAGTTAGCACACAGGGGTCATTCTTAGCTGGAGGGAAAAAGGTGCAGGAAACAAGCTATTTAGAGGCCATTTTTGGGCATTTTGAGCCAATTAGGCACCTAAATCAAGGAATACAACTAAACCCTTTGGTAAAAAGTATAATTATGAAATTTAAAAACTCAAAAAATATTCACTTTTCCTTGGAGAAGAGGGATATACATCACTATTTTTTCTCAGAGGTCAGCCAATCAATGAAAACTAGGTTTTAGCAAAGTAAGCTAGTGAGCATAAAATGGGCAAAGGGCTTGATAGGAAGATTTTGGAACATCAAGAAACATATTATGAAGTGTATAGATGTATAATAGATGCTATAAAATCAATAATTAAAGCCTATACCTTTCAAGATGACAAAAATACCCTTGCACACAATCCAACTAGATAAGCTTTCACTAGGCCTAGTTGGTGAATGAGAGAAAATGATGAAGATGAGAGATTAGGAGGTTATGTGGTGGTTTTAAAATATTTAATGAAGCACTAATAATCATGATATACCAGACTAACCATGAGATATCAACTTAAGTAGCTCAAACTTTCAAGGTACATGCTAAACCCATTAGGCCTTGAGGGGACCTAAAGCCAATTAGGGGTCCATATTCATTTCTAATCATTGGTGGGATATTAAGATGATTTATAAATGTTAAGGAAATTAAAATATACATGTATGAGATTTTTATATCCAAATAAACTTATAGGAAAGCTACTTCTTGCTCAGAGAGAGTCCAAACATGCAAGAAAGGAAAAAACAAACTCAATGGGGTGACTTCAAGTGTTCATATCTCCTATAAGAGTTTGAATGGGAACCAAAGGATTTTTTAGGGGTTAATAGGTTCCCAAAAACCATTTTTTTAAATTTTTTTTACACGTTCAATGTCAGAATTTTATGAGCAATGCTTAAGACTAAAAACTACCTAAAACCCTACTAAACCCTTAGTCAAGACTTGATAGAGAAAAAAAACTTGGAGAGATATGTATATGACATATATTGACCATTAAATCTATTTTAACTTATAGAGGACTCACTTAGTCTCCCTCCCATACTTTTTAGTTGTATGAAATTATATAGACAAAGTGCAAAATAGGGTATTTTTGACTACTTTATGTGTTTTTTAGGTCCTACAAGAGGTCTGAAGATGCAATCAAGTTTGAGAGGAATATATGGAATTTTAATAAATATATATGGTCAATTTATTCTAATAAAAAACTCATAAGTGTCCAAAATAGAGCTCTCATCTCAGCCAGTCAAAACTGGCATAGTGAACATAAGGGTGAGAAGTGTGAAAACCTCAAGTGGATGTCCTTTTAAGGTGAACTTGAGTAGTATAAGGATATGAATGTTGTTTTTAAATTTAATACAATCCCTCACATGTATTTTCATGGAAAAATGATTCTAATTTTGAGGCCAAGTGTGAGGGGTGATAGAAAAGAGGAGTTTTTTAGACTGCAGTCAATGATGGATTCCTTCAAGGAGTTTCTAGTTGAGTAGGACTACAACCAATGCATAGAGGCATTAAATATCATCCCAATAATCATACCTATCCCTAGTTAGTTTTGGGATGTTCAAATAGGTGTATATCATGAAGGTAGTTTTCTGAGCCAAAATGAGGAGTTTCATGCCATTTTTCATAAGTTTCATGACTTGTATGGACATTTCAACCTCCTAAAATTACATGGTTCATTTAAAATATTTTTATCATGAAAATTTAACCTCTTTTATTATCTTTATAGGTTTCCAAGTGACCTTTGGACTTCCCTTATCTTGCCCCTCTCTCAAATGCTATAAATATTGACGCTTTTGGCTCTTTTTTGTAGCCTCCATTAGTTGATGTTGAAACCCTGAATAATTTTTTACTTGAATGTATCTAAAAGAAATAAAACAAGTGAATTTTTATAATTACATGTATAATTGAGTGTTTTTGCAATCTTATTGGTCTTGTCTAGTAAAAGATGATCTTTTCTAGCATGTTATCCTTGATTGTTCACTAAGTGTGCAGAAGAGTAATTATTACATGTCTTTTCTAGAATTCTATTTTAAAGTGTATAAGTGATTTAGAAGTGGTTCATGACTATATTATTCCAAGGAATAATTCATTACCCTCCTAAGTGTCAAAAGACCTTTTGAACCTAACATATGAAACATTGATGTAACAATATGTCTTATGTTGTGAATTTTATGTGAAGAAGACTTTGTTTTGATATAAGTAGTATAATTTCAGTCATTAGGAGGAAATTTAATATTTTTGCATCACATTTTAGTTTTATTAGTTTTTATTCTTAACCCTTTTCATACCAAGTTAATAAATAGGAGAGTGTTTTTAAGAGTGCATCAAGGAAACTAGCCCTTATAGAGATTCATCTCACCAAATTGTTACCCACAACAAGAGAGATATTTCAATTCTACCACTTGGATGAGGAGAGATAGGCATCTCCTCAATGGGTGCAAATCCAAGTGACAACAGTTTTTGTCACACTTGGTGGGACTCTAAATCCTAAGAATATTGTCCAAGATTATTATTGGTCTTGGCATACTTGCAGCTACAAGAACATCTACATTCAATAATTTGTGAGTCCACTAAATTTTCAACTCTTTGGTTGTTGATCATTCCTTAATTTCCATGCCAAAGGTGACCACTAGGTGTTCTACTAAAGGTATACCCTTTGAGTTTGTGCAATTTCCTTTTTATTCTATCAAAAGATTTAGATTTATGAATACTTATCCTTATTCAATAGAGTTGGTGTTTAATAAGTCCAAATTATTATTGATTTTAACCCCTATTACCCATAGTTTGCATTCCAATATGGCTAGAAGACAACCTTTTGTACCCTTCACTAGATCATCTCCTTTGAATCTTGTCCAATATGATCAAATTCCTGGAGCAACCCTTAAGAGTGTTCCATATTTTAGTGGAGAAGGTCCTATTACTCCCATTGAGCACATTAGAAACATAAAAAACTTATACAATATGCATAATATCAATCAAGATAGTGTAGCCATTAGGTTATTGGCATTGTCTTTCAAAGGGAAAGCTTTAGATTGGTATGGGACTCTATCTAAAAATTCCATTGGTTCATGTGATGAACTAGGAGATCTATTGACTAAGAGGTTTGGAGAGAAGAGTGATTATATATCACTAGCTAATAAATTGACCACTATAGAGAGGTCTCCTCAAGAGTTTATGCAAGATTTTAACACTAGATTTAAAAAGACATGGGATAGGATCCCAACCCTTGTGAGACCTACTCCAAATTATGCCTTTTATACTATATAAAATCATTGAATAGTGATGTATCCATGATGATTCAATCCATGGGTGGGAATACACTACTTATTGCCTATGAGATAGACATTAATGCCAATAATTGTCTTATTCAAGTAAGGAAGATTTCTCCTAGGCCACCAATGTCATTGTTCCCTGATTTGCAGCTTCTTAGTCAAGTTACATTACCTACCTTAGCTCATTTGCCTAGTCAATAAAAGTCTGCCATTGCCCCTACCAATGAGATTCATAAAATAAAGATTTTGATTTAAAGTTTTACTAAAGAATTGGTGGCTCTTAAAAGGAAACAATCTCAAATTTACAAGCCTTACCAATCCTATAATCAGTTTGGGCAAGCAAATAAGCCTCCTTTTCAAGGTAATGTTCAAGGACAAGGTCAAATCACTCAAGATATACCTTACCAAAGTTATAATACTAATGACACATCATATTATAAATATATTATTCCCACTCAAAAAAAATTTGTTTAATAACAACCATGCTATCCTTCCTATGACCAAAATCAAGGTCAAGTTGCATATGCCAATGAAGTGCCTAATTAAGCCATGACAGTGCAAGGTAGTAAAACACCTAGAGTTTCTACTTTTGAGGTGAAAATACAAAATTAAATGCAAATTAGAATGGAAAATGGACAAAAACAATCTAATTCTACTCTTATAAATCATTTGGAAGGAGATTTTTGTGCCATCAATCATTTGGGAAATTCGAGCAATGTGAATGCTAGTGTATCCTCTAACACTAGGTCTAAGAAGAGGGTTGTTGAAGAGAATCAAGGGGATAATAAAGGACATATTTTGAATCCTACATCATCTCCAATAGTGTGTGGGTCTAACTCAGCTCCTAAGGTGTAGGAGAATAAAAAATTTCAAGGTTCAAAACCAACTCCTATACATCCATCTCCACAAGCTACATCACAAGGTACTAGTACTTCCAAAGAGCCTTTCAAGGTGAGAAATCCTTATATCAATGTTGTGGATTAGATGAAGAAGTTACATGTGAATATTTAATTATGGGATTCATTGAAAATACTGGGATAAAAATATATGCTTTAAAAGGAATTGCAAGGACTAGGTAAGCAAGTTGGATCATCTAGGACTAAAACTGTTGTCTTAGTCAATGGAACTTAGCCTGTTGATGGAAAAGTGAAGAAAATTGATAGGACTCCTCCTTTTTATCTATCCTTGATCATTGGTGATTGCCTAGTTCATAATTGCATCATAGATAGTGGGGCTAATATATCAGTTATGCCCAAGTCAATAACAAATAAACTAGGCCTCAAGTATGAACCAATGGCTAAAGGAGTCCTACAATTAGATGGATTACCAACAAAGAACTTGGGAGTAGTCAAAGATTTTAATTTGATTTTACATGATTGTCCTACTTTTTCTATCCCTCATGATGTGGTTGTGGCATATTTACCCCCATACTTTGCTCTTTATTTTTCAAGAGAGTTTACAGCCAAGATAAGTGGATACTTAGTAGCCAATTGGTCCTTTATGGTTTTTAGGACAAAGTATGGTACTAAGATGAAGATTAAATCAGTGCCTAATCATCATAATCATTTAGATCCTTACATGAATAAATTTTCAAATGTCAATTATGTAATCCTTGATGAGTAAGATCTTCACATGAACCAATCTCCAACCTCTTCTCTTGAAGGAGTTTTTTTATTTGCATTTAGATGAGTGGGGAGCTGAGAATTATGAGAATGATCCTTAAAAATTCATAAAGGAGGCTGGTATTTCAGTGTATTGAATTTATGATTAGGACTCTTTCATACCAAGCTTGATGAAGCCAATTGAAAACATGGATGGTTTATGGCAACTATTCTTTGATGGATCTAGAAGCAAGGTTGGAGTAGGTGGTGGAGCAATGTTAGTTTCTCCATCCAAGGAAAGGTACTATTCCACTCTCATATTTCACTTCTCTTGTACTTGTATTGTGGTAGAATACAAGGACCTCATTCATGGCCTTGAATGGGCTAGGAAAAGAGGTGTGAAAGAGTTACAAGTGTATGGTGATAGTGAGTTAGTTGTGAATCAAGTAAAAGGCAAAAAATCAACTAAAAACTCTTTGATTAAGTCCTTTAAGCATAGAGTGTGGGATATCATGGAATATTTCCAAGCCTTCAACATCCAATCTATCCCAAGATAAGATAACAAACATGTTGATAGGTTGGTAATAATTAGAGCCTAGTTTGATGTCCCAAAGGGGATAAGAGAGGATAAGAACTAGCCACATCTCAAGGTGATTGTAAGGCCCTCTATACCTAATAATGTCACTAATTGGCAAGTGTTTGATAGTGACCAAAAAATATCTCTTTTTATACAAGAGGAGGCTGAGTTTTATTCCAAGAATCAATCCAAACTACAGTAGGAATATGGAGGGTAGATTGTACAATTGAAAACAAGCTCCCTAAAGGCTTAGTCACACTTGAGAGTATCTTCAATGAAGATTATCAGTTGAAGAAAGAGAAGGTAAGCATGTCTAATAAGCAAGAAAACTATGAGAGAGTAAAAATCTTCAAAGATAAGGTACTTGCTCTTGGGAAGGTATGTACTAGTGAAGATAAACATGATTTTATTGAGTTATGCAAGAATTTTTTTGATGTCTTTACATGGGAATATAGTGATTTAAAGGGATTTTATCCAAAATTAGGTCAACATGCCATAAAACTAGATGATGATGTTAATCCTATCAATCAAAGACAAAGGCAAGTCAATCCTAAGATTGAGCATCTCATGAGAAAGGAGCTTACAAAGTTGATTGAGTCTAAGATCATTTTTCCTACTAAGCATTCATCTTGGTTGGAAAACTTAGTCCTGATAAGGAATAAGAATGGAAAAATCATGTTATGTGTTGATTTTAGGGACTTGAATAGAGTTTCCTTGAAGGACCATTATCCTCTTCCTTCTATGGAGTAGATTTTACAAGTTGTGGAAGGTAGTGAAAGGTTCTCACTTCTTGATGGATACTTAGGGTATAATCAGATTTTGGTAAAGGAAAGTGGCCAATATAAGACAACCTTTACTATTAAATAGGTTAAATATAATTATAGTAAAATTCCTTTTGTCTTGTCTAATGCTAGAGCTACATTTCAATGTGTAATGGATATGGCTTTTTAAGGTCTAATAAATGACATTGTGTTAGTGTATCTTGATGATATCACAATTTTATCTAAGGATGCAAAGGATCACTTGAATCAACTTAGACATATTTTTTATAGATATAGAGAGTTTGGAATCTTTCTCAACCCAAATAAGTGTGTGTTTTTTAATCTATGAAGGCAAAATTTTAGGACATGTTGTCTTAAAGATAGACCTATCCATATATCCTAAAAGGGTGAGTGCTATCTTAAAATTCGCTTTGCCAAACACAAGAAAGGTTTGAAAAGTTTCTTTGGAAAAATAAATTTCATAAGGAGGTTCATTCCTGATTTTGATAATTTATTCAAGCCTCTAACCTTTATGCTAATGAAAGATGAAGTGTTCACTTGGACAAGAAGAAGGAAGGAGAGTTTTGAAGAGATTAAAAAAGTTATTTCCCAAGATCGAACTCTTACAAGTCCTAATTTCTCAAATGAATTTAACTTGTATACTTTTATAAATGATGAGGTAATCTCTTCCATGCTCACTCAATCAAATTAAGAAAACTTAGAGTAGCCTATTGCCTTCTTTAGTCAAGGATTGGAAGGCTATGAGGTAAGGTACACCTATGTTGAGAAGCAAGTGCTTTCAATTGTTATAATTCTAAAGAAGTTTAGGCATATGTCATATAAAAATAAGAATAATATATTGGTACCTCATCCTAGTGCCAAAGACTTCCTTTTGAGCAGATATTTGAATGAAAAAGGGTTGGTTGGATCACAAAAGTGATGGAGTATGATGTAGAAATCAAGACAACCAAGCTAGTGAAACAACATGAGTTATGTGAGCACCTTGATTCAGATTTAAAGGAACAAAAAGAAGTTGTTTTATTAATTCATGATGATCTTATGACATCTGCATCTTCAATGGTGAGGATTTGGACAAAAGAAATGATCCATTTTATTCAAACCGGTGAGTGTCCACAAGGTCTAGATAAAGCTAAAAGAAGGTAATTTAGATTACAATCTATTCCTTAAGTACTTATTGATGGAGTGTTGTTTATGAAGGAATTATTTAGTGTTCTATTGATATGTGTTGAATCAGATCAAGTTAATAAAATATTTCTTGAGTTTCATGATGGAGTAGTTGGTGGTCACTTTGCTCCAAGAACTACAGCTACTAAGATTATGAGAGCTAGATAGTTTTGGCCTAGTTTGTTCAAAGATACCCATGCTTAGGTAAGAAAGTGTCAAAAATTTGCTCTCTTTGATGGTAAAGAAAATATTTCAGCCTTGCCTCTTCATCCAATACAGGTAGACCAAACCTTTTATGCAATGGGGTCTAGATTTCATAGGCCTAATCAACCCACCTTCTAGTGCTGGCCACAAGTGGGTATTGATTGCTACAAATTATTTTACAAGATGGGTGAAGGTTGTTTCTCTCAAGGAAGTAAATGAAAATTTAGTTCTAAAATTCTATGAAGGCATAGTGACAACATTTAGGGCTCCTTCAACAAACATTTTAGACAATGCATTGGCTTTCCTTGGAATGAAGACAAGTTAGTGGAATTTGAAATATGGAATTTATCTTAGTAATTCAAACATTATCTACAAGGGAATAGACTACCTGAGTCCACCAATAATAATCTAATCAGTATCACAAAGAGGATAATGGAGAAAAACCAAAGGACTTGGCATTCCAATTTAAAGATAGCTCTTTGGGTTGATAGGATCACCCCCACGAGAGCAATTGGAAATTCACCAAATACACTTGTTTATGGGAGAGAAGCTAGACTACATATTTCACTTGAGTTACCAGCTTTGGATCTCACTTACCATCTGGAGTTGATGGAAAATGAAAGCATAGAAGTCAAGTTATGTGAGTTGATCAAGCTTGAAAAGACAAGAGATCAAGCTATGAAAACTATGAGGGCTTATCAAGATCAAACAAAGGGATAATTTGATAAGAAATCCATGCCAAAAATCTTCCAATAGGGAGGCATTATTCTAAAGTGGGATGAAGATAGGGCTAAGCCTAGAAAACACACAAAGTTTGATGCTTTGTGGAGTGGCCCTTATGTTATCACCCAATACAAGCAACATAATGATTTCTATTTCTTAAAGTTGGATGGACATGAGCTTCATATCCTAGTCAATGGGATATATCTCAAACATTTATACTAAGGTTCTCCTCTCTCCCCTTGTACATATTTATTGTTTTCCTTGTTTTCCCTAAATAATTATGCACATGTGTGAGTCTTGTTGGTGTCTTGCTTTGTCTTGTGTGTGCTTGGTGTGTTATGGTTATTTTGTGTGTGTTTTAGGCAATTCCTTGCTATTTATCTTCAAGAATTCATTGACTCCCTTGACCCATGATACGATAAGGCTACTGGTCTTTAGTATAGCAGGGATACTACCACTATGAGTCACCATTTTGTTGAGTAAATTTGACTTTAGGTCAAATTTAGACCCCGTATATGTAAAAAACTTGGTTTTTTAGATGTTTAAGTTTATAAATCTTTGTCATAGGCTATATTATATTTCATTTGAGGTTATCTAATGTATTTTTAGCCTTAGTCATGGTCTAATGGGTTTACTTATCAATTTGAATCTTTTAGTAGGATTTTAAGGGCCATTAATGCAAGTGGAATGGTTCCCAAGGTGCCTAAGTGTCCTTTTTTCCTTATAAGCATCCAAGAGGTCAGTTTACCTATCAAGTACATCAATTACATTTGAATATTTTAGGTTGTTTAATTGAAATTCAAGAAACCAATTGAAAAGGGGAGTATTTGGCACTTGTACGACCCATGGGGAAGTGTGACACATGAGAGAAGATCATGGAAGGCCTATTCATCTTTATAAAACTCATATAAATGATTCAAATGTGCTATAGGTGTCATTTCTAAGCCAAAACTGTTCTGCTCCATCTTTGCATTTCTAACATACAAAAGTGACCTTCAAGTTTGTGCTTAGTACAAACAACTCATGAGGTTTCAAAAAAATGATTTTTAAAGGTGATATTACACTCAGAGATATTAATTTCCATATAAAGAGTGTAATTATTGATCAATTATGTTTTATGAACCATCCTCTTGAATTTAATTATACTTTTATGCTAGTTATTTCATGCACCCTATAGGTTTTTCTCCATTTTAATCAAATCTATACAAAAAAATTAGTGATGTTGACTCCAAAAGATGTTGGATAGCTCCTAAAATGATCTCCATACTTAGTTTCATGTTTCATGGTGTTTTGATGAGAAATTAAGTCCATGTTGAAAGAAAGGTGCCACTATGTGCAGTCCCAATCAAAGTTCTTATTTCAGAATGTTGGTTTCCTATAGAAGTCTCATGCAGTTGATAAATGATGTTACACAGATATCAGGGTCATATTAATACCTCCTTCCATGTTTTGGTTTCACCATATCATGTTTTGGGTAGCTTGTAGTCTTTCCATCTCTCATAGTCAATTCCATGCCTATCTTTAGTTGCAGTCACATGATTAGAGCTTGTTAAAATTGTTTATGGAATGGTGATTAGGGTGTAATAGTTATTCAAGCTATCAAGAGTTGAAAATAGTTCATTGATAGTTTGGGAAAGTGAAAGTTTGATCACAAGCTCATTCACCATGCCAAATAGTCATGAGATGCCTCTGCTTGCTTTATTCCATATATATGCAGGGGATTTTCACATTAAAGAAGAGGTTTTGGGACTTGTTTCAAGATTTCATTGGTAGAAATCGTGCATTTGAAAGGTTAAAAATAGGTTTTAGCTACCCATGAAGCCTTTCATCCACCTTGTTGCTCTATTCCACACTCACTATCTACACATAACCCAATACACACCTACAGGGCCTTTGTTGATGTCACATTGAGGGGTGGAAAGGTTAATGTGTGTTCCAACCTCTTATAATTATTAAAGGTACATTGGGATGATTTATGAAGACACATAATTTTTACAAAACTTTCCATTTACATACTTCCCATAACTCTACATTTTCTACCTATGCATGCTCATGACCACCTATAGGTTGTACCTCAGAATTATGGAGGCCTTGAAATGGGGAATTTAGAACATGATAGGGTCACTTTAAAATAATATCATGTGGAGGAGTAATGACACACATGTAGGAGGTGTCAAAAGTACAAGAGAAGGATTAAGATAGGTTATTTGGAATAAAGACTAAATTCTAGGAAAATATCCCTAAAATGAAGAAACAGAGGTCAAGGGGATTTTTACGGGCATCTTAAAACATGGTGGTAAAGGGTTTTAAGGTTCTAGATAGGTGAATATTTTATCCCCTAGCATAGATATTATCTATGCCAAAGATGAGGGTCATAAAATGAAGAGAGGATGGAAATGGAGAGCCTCAAATATGCTCTTAAAAACATTGCAATTCTATACTGATATCTACAGGTTTGTAGTTGGGAATGGATTTTGATGTCCTAACTTTCCAAAAATAAATTTTATTATTGTTAAAATGGTAACATGGATTGAATATCATTCAAAGTGGCATTAATACCATTATCATGATATTGATTCATGGTTTTCAAGTTTCATGAGTGTCTATAGGTGTCCCTTCTTAGGGAAAATACACACCTATGGTAGGGTATACAAATAGTTAGCCAGTATGGATGTTTAAGTGTTGTTTTAGAACACTTAAACTGAATGCATTTATAATGGAATGACATGTGACCTTAGGGTATTCAAAATAATTTTTTAAGCATCATAACCAAGTTCTTATGAGCTGAAGCACACCTACAGGGGTCTAAAAGGTAGGTTTCATAGTCAGTACAAGGATAACTCAGCCTAGTGAATCCAAAGAGCACTTAAGGTGAATAAAATGTATGAAAAGTAATAAAATTATCCTCATGATTCATGGATAGTCTCTCCACATCATGACTAGGTCTGAAGGAGCTCATGTGTACCTATAACATTCAAAAAGCAGGGTGTCTCAGTTAGAGTAGTGGAGAACTCAGTTATGAACCAAGAGTACATATGAAGGGCTAATGGGAGGTTAGAATGATGACTTAAACATATTGATACTTTATCTATAAATATGATATACCTCATAAGCTCCAATAAATGTGGAATAAGTATACTCAAACCTCTTACACCCCTGTATACACCTACAACCACCATGTTATATTCTTGAACATGAATTGAGGATAAAGAGATGAACGTGTTTAGGAGGAGATAAAAGTTTATCAATCAAATTAGATGGTTCATGATTGGTTATAAACATGTTTACATAGGATCTAGGACCCCTTCAAAGATGATCACTCACTCTTCATATTGCCCAAAAGTTGCAGTCCATACAGGTGAGCTGGGAAACCCATGTTGCTAAATGGGCAAGAATAATGAATTCAAAGAAGAGGAATGTTTTGGGTTGAATAAAAAGATTCATTATAACTAATTTTAAATGGGTAACATTTTGAAGAATCCTAGGATCTTTAGAGTTAGCATACAGGGGTCATTCTTAGGTGGAGGGAAAAAAGGTGCAGGAAACATGCTTTTTAGAGGCCTTTTTTGGGAATTTTAGGCTGGTTAGGCACCTAAATAAAGGAATCCAGATAAACCCTTTAGTAAAAATTATCATTAGGACCTTTAAAGACTCCAAACATATTCACTTTTGCTTGGATAAGAGGGATATACCTCACTATTTTGTCTTAGAGTTCAAGTAGTCAAGGAAAATTAGGTTTTAGTAAAACAAGTTAGTGAGTACATATTATGAAGTGTATATAAGGAAATTATATGCTATGTAATCACTAATTTAGGATTAGAGCTTTCAAGATGACAAAAATACCCTTACACACAATCTAACTAGATAAGCTTTCACTAGGCCTAGTTGGTGAATGAGAGAAAAGGATGAAGAGGAGTGCTTAGGAGGTTATGTGATGGTTTTACAAGATTTAATGAAGCATTAATAATCATGATATACTAGACCAACCATGATATATCAGCTTAAGTAGCTCAAACTTGCAAGGTACATGCTAAACCCATTAGGCCTTGAGGGGACCTAGAGCTAATTAGGGGTCCATCTTCATTTCTAAAAATTTGGTGGGATATTAAGATGATTGAGACATTTTAAGTAGATGGAAATGGACATGTATAAATATTTTTATATGCAAATAAACTTACGGGAAAGCTACTTCTAGCTCAGAGAGAGTCTAAGCATGCAAGAAAGGCAGAAACAAGCTTGATGGGGTGACTTCAAGTGTTCATATCTCCTCTAAGAGTTTGAATGGGAAAAAAAAGAGTTTGCAGGGATTAATGAGGTCATTTAAAATTAGGTTTGTGGAATTTTTTGGCAAGTTCAATGTCAGAACTTTATGAATAATGCTTAAGACTAAAAACTGCCTAAAATCTTACTAATCCCTCAGTCAAGACCAGATGGAGAAAACAAGATTGGAGAGATATACAGATGACATAGTTTGACCATGAAATATATTTTATAATTTATAAGACTCACTCAAGTTCCCTACCATACTTTATATTTGTACAGAATTAAATGGACAAGGTGCAAAATAGGGTATGTTTGGGCATTTTATGTGTTTTGCAGGTCCTAGAAGAGGTCATAATATGACATAAAGTTTGAGAGGAAGATATGGAGTTGTAATAACTCCTTATTTTTATTTTATTCTAATAAAAAACTCATAAGTGTCCAAACCAGAGCTCTCATCTCAGCCAAACAAAACTAGCATAGTGAACATAAGGGTAAGAAGTGTGAAAACCTCAAGTGGATGTTATTTTAAGGTGAAACTAAGAAGTATAAGGCCAGGAAGGGTATTTGAAACTATCATCCACTCCCTCACATATATTTTATTTGAAGATGGATGCTAATTTTGAGGCCAAGTGTGAGGGGTGACAGAAAAGAGGAGTTTTAAGACTACAAGCAGTGATGGCTTCCTTCCAAGAGTTTCCAAATGCATAGGAATAAAACCAATGCATAGAGAGGCATGTATGAAATCCTTCCCTCTCATAGAAGTCATCATACCTATCCCTATTCAGTTGTGGGATGTTGAAATAGGTCCAAATCATGAAGGCAATTTTTTGAGCTAAAATGAGGAGTTTCATGCCATTTTTCATATGTTTCATGACTTGTATGGACATTTGGGCCTCCTAAAATTGCATGGTTCACTTCACATATATTTATTATGAAAAATTAAACTCTTTTCTTAGCATGACAGGTGTCCAAGAGACCTTTGGACTTCCCTTATCTCACCACTCTCCCAAATGTTATAAATATTGACTCTTTTGGCTTTTTTTACAGCCTCCATTGGTTGATGGTGAAACCCTTGCCAATTTTGTACTTTAATGTATATTTAAGAAATAAAAAATGAATTTTACTACTTAAATTTTGTATAATTGAGTGTTGTTACAATCTTGTTGGTCTTGTCTAGTAGAAGATGATCTTTTCTAGCATGTTATCCTTTATTATTCACCAAGTGTGTAGAAGAGTAATTATTACAGGTATTTGTTAGTGTTC
This sequence comes from Torreya grandis, assembly GCA_037957365.1. Taxonomy (NCBI): domain Eukaryota; kingdom Viridiplantae; phylum Streptophyta; class Pinopsida; order Cupressales; family Taxaceae; genus Torreya; species Torreya grandis. The sequence goes on along the minus strand of JARHVA010000589.1, from coordinate 1,858,788 downwards.
TATTTTAAGTGTATAAGTGATTTAATATTGGTTCATGAATTTATTCTCCCAATAAATCATTCATTACCCTCCTAAGTATCAAAATACCTTTTGAATCTAACATATTAAACATTGATGTAATAATTTCTCTTATGTTGCGAGTTTTGTGTGAAGAAGGCTTTATTTTAATCTAAGTAGTATAATTTAAAAAATTCAATATTGGTACATAAAATTTTAGTTTTCTTATCTTGTATTCTCAACCCTTTTCATACCAAGTTGATAAATGGGAGAGTGTTTCAAAGAGTGCATCAAGGGAACTAGCCCTTCTAGAGATTCATCTCACCAAATTGTTACCCACAATAAGAGAGATGTTTCCATTGTGCCACTTGGATGAGGAGAGATAGGAATCTGCTTAAGGGGTAAAAATCCAAGTGACAACACATCCCATGTATGATATCCCTCATCAACATGATCCTTCAATTATTCCTACATTTTCTATCGAGGAGATTCGACGTGAAGTTTTTTCTCAACTTTCCTTGAAGATCGATGAAACTATAGTTGCAGTCTGAGTTCAAATTCATAGAGACTTATAAGATGTTATAGATAATGTGTGTGGATAAATATATTAGCACTTATCAACACATGCGTGGTTTTCTTACATTTTCAATTAGATTGGACGTGTGCTCAAACTTCACATCTATCTATTCTTATATCATTTGATATTGTGTCAAATTCCTATATATATTACATGGTGACTTTGATTTCATACCTTATATTGCTTATTATGTTATTATGTTCTTTTATGGACTATTTTTCATAATTGCATTCTTTTTATTCTCGAGTTCATTTTCTTATGACTCCATTTTTCTTCTTCATGATTGTTTTTTTATCTTATCTCTATAAACATGAATAAGTGTTATTGTGACTTGGTTATACAAACCTTCCTCCCTTTAGTTATTCCTTCTTTACCATGTGATTAGTTAGCAAAAAATTCATCTCATTATAACTTCCTTTTGTCGATCCATGTTGGATCTCTCTTTATTCCCTTTCATAAACCAAGCATACACATAGTTGAGACTTGAGATAGCATGCTAGTTCATAGTTAAGCCTACGTGTTCAAGTCCATCTTGTCTTTGGATACTTAGCTTCCTTTAACCAATGCATAAAGATCATTCATGTGTATCACTCTATCTCTCATGATTTGTCATTCCAAGTCCATATGGAGGAGGAATCATAAAAGACATAAAATATTCAAAAACCAAATCATTTAAGAAAAGATAATGATCTAAAAGGTCACATTCAAAAATTCTCAAAAGTCAAATCACACTAAAAGATGTGATTCTAAGCACATATCCTTTTTCTAATCAAATATAAAATTCCATAGTTGGCCTCATAATAGATCTGAGGTCCATTAGGGTATGGTAGTCCAATAGATTAGAAAAGGAAAATAATTTTGTTTTAGTGCTACCTACTTTCTCATGCAAGCACCCAATATTCACAGTAGATCAATGGCTATGTAAGGGGTCATGAGGAATGTGGAACACATTGTGGAAAGGTAGGTCCTTTTTAATTTTCTTTTTCAAAACCTCTAACATGAGTTGATTTTAATAGTACACTTATTTTCCTTTAGAACTTTGTGTCTATAGCAAATAGGTATCCTTTATATATTTATGGTCACTAGTCATTTAGTGTCTTCTGATGTCCTTAGTGTGCCTCATGTCTCTTAAGGTATTCTAATAATATGCCTAAGTTATGATTCTTAAATTCTCTTTTTCACTCCCTACAATCCTAATATTTCTCCTTGAGAAATATCATTCTATTCACTAATCAATCCCCTAGGGATTCCATTTGTGAGTTGCATTGTAAGACCATGGATAGGACTTGGCCCTCCTAAAAAATTACCAAATTTATCACATTACCATTAAAAACATCCCATTTTAGTATATTTTCACATTAAGTACACCTCATTGGTGTTTCCTTTGTGAGTTGCAGTGTAAGACCATGGATAGGACCTAATCTTCCTCATAAAATTCTCTAATATCCAAGTAACAATGAAATTACATGTCAAATATGAGATTAGATGTGATTCATTATGAGTTACACATCATTGACATGGTTCCCATCTTTATTTAGTATGTTTGATGCTTACTTCACTAATATTTCACTTTTATCTTCTTATTTTTTGATTGCATGTAAGAATCCAACCACTTTTCTTAAGTTTTTCATACTTCCCATCTTGAATTAGTGTGATTAATTTAAGACCATTTTGCCAATTTCATGATTATTTTATACTTCCCAATGTGATTTAGTATGATTGATTGAATTAATTGATTTATTTTTATACCATTAGTCTTTCACGTGCTTGCCACTTTATTACATTAATTTCATACTTCCCAATGTGATTATCTTCTTATTTTTTGATTGCATGTAAGAATCCAACCACTTTTCTTAAGTTTTTCATACTTCCCATCTTGAATTAGTGTGATTAATTTAAGACCATTTTGCCAATTTCATTATTATTTTATACTTCCCAATGTGATTTAGTATGATTGATTGAATTAATTGATTTATTTTTATACCATTAGTCTTTCACGTGCTTGCCACTTTATTACATTAATTTCATACTTCCCAATGTGATTTAGTGTGATTTTGCTTGTTTTAATTTGGTGCCACTCTTTCTCATGGTTTAAAAACATTATTTTCCCCTCTTGTTTACCATATTTTGGGTTTATTATACTTAGACATATTTTTGTTATTACACATATCCCAATGTAAAATAGTGTGTAGTACATTTGTTTTTGAATAATTATACTTTGCCAAGTCATTTTTGCTTGTTTGTTTTTAACCATGCATGTGTCCTACATAATGCTAGAAAAGAAAACACAACACATATATTTCCTATAGCATATACAAAAAAGCAAAACACATGTTCTAGAAATAAACATATCCATGTATCAACATCCAACTATCAAAATAAAATATCTCTATAGATATCATGTGTTTTTTATACAAAATACAAAAAAACATTGCTACATATCTAAGGTTGGGTTCTAGCATGTCTATCTTGTGGCCTAGCCACACTATCCATAGATGCCTCATATATTCCCTTATGAATATTACATTACAATGAAGATGTTCATGATCTTAAGCTTGCTACCTATCCTTATAGGTTGGCCACTTGGGCATGTACCTATCCTAGTTGAATAGTGGGAGCAAAAATTTGGTTCTCTCTTGAGTGAAGGCCTACCATGCTTGTGCCTCTCTTGCTCTCACCCCTACTGGTGGTTGTATCCCATCTTTGCTTACTTGTAACCACCTCATAGGTTCCCTTACTAGTCTGAACCAACTTGCTTGAGTTGGGATGGATGGTACCATGAGATCATCCAATATGGTAGGGTTGTATGACACCAGCAACTCATTCAGAATATCAGAGTGTTCCCATCACCAGGGATACCCATTTGACCTCCTCATTCACAAAATCTATAAAATTCAAGCTAGCTAGATATTATATCACATATATATCTTATAATCTATCTATAAATCATATACAATTAGTATTTTATATCATAGACTAAAAATTATAACCATTTATTACTTGTCCTAGTGTGACCAATCATCATTTCCCTGTCTACTTGTTTGTCAAACATGATCTCTCCATCAGCTCATCCTATAAGTAAATCATATATGGGATGCCTCATATCTAAAACAAACCTCAGGGTCACCACTTATACATGTCTCAAGCCTTGTCTTAGTGGTGCCTCTATAGACCAGCTCTACCCTGGGCTGACTGATGGGTCATCCTGGATGACCACCCTCTGTGTTCTCTCTCACTGCTGACATCTCCATCGACGGTGTGACTAAGGTGGTCATTTATCCTCTTTGATATGGTGATATATTTTATGTATATGGCTCTCCTACATCTACATCCATGTCCTCTCTATTTACCAGCTATCGTGCTTGACCTATCTATGGCCTCACATGTTGTGGTTTGATCTCTAGTCTCTCAACTGGTGCTCCCCCTCATCCTCTCCCCCTTGTCTCTCTTGCATGCCAAGAATAAAATGTGGAGCCATTAGGTGAGGGAGTTTGAAATGTCATGGTAAGTATGCCATTGGATGCAACTCTACCCACCAAGCATAGTGGCTCATGATCTATACTCATGTTAACCTTGACACTACCAACACCCAATTCAAATAAGCTATCATAATGTGTGAATAAAATTTCCACACGATCTCTCCTCATGTGATCATAGATAGTGATATCACATGGGGCATAGCCCACTCCACCCAACCCTATCTCCATCTTAAAACTTGAGGCAACTGATCATTGACCACATGGGGAAACCTAGTTAGATGATACATCAAGAACCTCTTATATATCCAAACAGTTAGTAATACCACTAGCACCATGGTCTTCTACCCTTTGGACAAAATCACATACATATCATGCATTATTTGAACCCAAATGATATAACCTAAGTCATAGAGTTCCCTTGCTCTAATATTGAGTGACATAAGGCTATCACATTACCATTCAACTTGAGACACATCACTCATACTACCACAAGCCCTATCACAACCTTACATATATCTATAATATGGGTAATATAGACATCAAATAGACTCACTCTTAATCTTGGGTAAATCCTATCTGAGCATGTTACCCATCGAGCTAATGCTCACCTCTCCTCTTGATCATCTAATATCCCTGTGATCACTAGTGCCTCCTATAGGAAGTCCAAGCAACACATAAACATCCTCTAAAGTGGTACCAACCTCTATGGTATCCACATCCACCACCCATATAAATGTGTTATTCAAGCATTCTCAGGCTCCCATAAACATGACCACTAGATCAGCACTCAATGGAATCCATCGCATCTCTATAATGCTTCCCAAGCCTAACATGATCAATCTAGCTCTATCTACATCCATTAGGCACTCTAATAGATCTGGTAGACATAACACATCCACTAATCACCAAAATATTTGGTTCCCTTACAATAATCAAATAATAAAAGATGTATTAGACCTCCATGTCACTCATAATCAAAATACATTTTTATAAAAATTCACATAAACAAACCTGATTTTCCTTAATGAGGTCATTTCTTATCAATTTGACCTATTTTTAGCTTATTTGGCCATTTTAGTACTAAGTCATCCACTTTGGGCATTCACAATACTATATCGACCATTTTCCCTCATTTCAATACTATATTACCCACTTAGTAACATACTAAGTCAACCTTATAGTACTAAGTCAGCTATTTAGACTTAACCAACTAAGTCAACCTTCCTTTTGCCCCTTTTTAGTACCAAGTTGACTTTTTAAACTAAGTCAACCAATTGATACTATATTGACTTTTTCTGTAACCAATTAAGTCGGATAAGACCTACTAGGTTAGCCCTTTCAAAACTTTAATTTCTACCTACTAGGTTGATTGGGTTGACCTAGTTGTTTCAAACAACTAACTCTTTAACCCATTATAATAAATGCCTCAACATTTATTACTCTGATCCCTTTCAACCTACTTCTCTGTTTGACCTCTATTATTTCTCGCAACTTCCTAGGGTTCATTTTAGTATATAAATTTGGTCTAATTTACAAATTTCTATAAAATACTCAATTTCAAATAAAATACTCAAAAATTCAAAAAAATTAGTTGCTTAACTATGCTGCACTCATTGTGGTTGTTAGGTGTCTTCCTCGTCTTAGCTATTGGCTCTTTCAGCTTTTTCTAGGTCTCTCAGAGCTCTATTTTTCTCTTAGAATAGTCAAACAATAGCAAATGAATTCTTTTTCACCCTATTTAAAGTTATTATTCATAATTATTTACCCTTCAAATATTTATCATCAGATTCTTTATTTTGATCATATCTTTGTTTTTACTAACTCATTTTTGAATAGTAAAAAGTTCTTAAATCCTGACATTGTAGAGAATATTTTCCACTATATATGTTTATATTTCAAAAATTTATATTTTTTTCTCTTTTTGCACTAATCGCTATGATTTTGCCTAATGTTCCTCACATTGGATGCCTTCACATCTCTTGCATCTCCTTCTTTATCTACATCACTCAGGTAAGTAAGGGTATGTGTTTTTAAATTTTGTCCATTTATTTATTTTATTTTCTCCTTATTACACTTTATTTAGCATCAACATTATGTGTCATCATGTTCTATTCTTGAAGCACCATCCCATATTACACTTACGTGACATGTGATGAGCTTCGAGGGGGCATATGTATGTATGTATGTGTGTGTGTATATATATATATATATATATATATATATATATAAATTTTATCAATTATGGATGCTTTCTATCTTACAAGAATGTATTGAGTCTCAATATCTCTAAGTGCATGCCCTAAGGGGTGCACTGAGGGAGGGGTGGGTAGACCATTGGTGCTTTGCAGGATTGTTTTCCCTTTTTACCACTTTTTATCTACACACTTATCTCCTAAAAACCATTCCCCTAAGATTTTCCTTCTCTTTTGCACACTCCTCCAATCTTTTACCACCTTTAGTCCCCCTTTTCCTAACCTAAAACCTCTTTTAATAGTTTACATGACTAGGTCGACCTTGTACTCTTATTGGCAAAACTTATTTAGGGTCTAGGTCAGCCCTTGGCCAAGCTATCTTATGACCTAGTGAGTTTTTATCATAATGATACTAGGTCAATTGGGTCAACCCTTACAACCTAATTATTTGAGAGGGTTTAAGGTTAAATCCACCTATATATACACAATCATTTTGTCATTATTTAGAGAGGAGAATAAGTAAGAGCTATTATGCATCTACTTATCCACCATTCTACTTGAGGATAAATCTTAGGTTTTCATACTTTCTTTGGAGATACATATCTTATCTTATGGATAAGTCTTTTGGATGACTTGATAAGTTGTGTAGCCTAGATTTGATTTATCCTTGCCATCCTTACATACCACAACAACCTCTTTCAAATTACCTTGGCCAAGGGAGAGATTGAGGCTCGATGGATTCATTTTCAAACGTAAGTATTCCTAAATTTGTTTCTCCTTTGTAAGAGTAGATAGATATGCATTTGTACTTATCTTTCATGCATTAGGATTATCTATAAATTGACATGAGTATATGTCTTTTATGCATGTTTACTATTATTGTTTATCACCCCCACTTTATGCCACAAGCTTTGGTGAACACTCGAATAGATTTCTTTACTTTACTTGTTATTAGTATAGTGAATATGAAAACATAGGACTTAGTTAGGGTTATTTCATAGTTTTTCTTGATTGGAGGCTTTGTAACCCTCCCTAGTGATATTATTATGGTAAGATATCACCTAATTGGGTCTACCAAATCCATATTTATCATGTTCTTGATTATCTAATTAGCCCCAATCAAAAGTGTAAGTAAGATCTATCTTCTTTGAGCTAGGATTGATTTGTAGATCTGATGCATTTTTTATTGCATACAAATTTTCCCATTATAACCTACAATCATACTGGATTAATACTAACCACAATTAAGCAGCATGATTAAAATCTCAATATTAGTTAACTACAGCATTACATGCATAGATGAATGTGAGTATCAATACATTTGTTTATGAAACCCAATGAAATAATTGCCAAGGATGTTACTAAATATTTATAATGCCTAAAGACATCTACAACCTCTTTGCTTGGTCCAGATTATTTGAGTTCATTAAAATATGCTTAATGACTAGGATAACTCAGTCCCAAAACTTTGAATATTATGTACAACTATATTAATAATATAAATATGCTCAGTGCTAATATCACATGGCATGTTCTAGTAGAATAATTACAAATCCATTCCATATAACAAGGTATATACAAAAAATATTATTCATATGTAATTACTAATAACAAAAAAGTTTCCCCCAAATCAATATTAACATTTATACACACATGGATTTCATTTTCCAAATATTTCGTACACAAGCCTACAACATTCTCTCATGCATATATATATATATATATATATATATATATATATATATATTTACATGTAGATTCATATTCTTCATTTCATATCACCCTTTTACAAATTAACAATCAATGAAAGAACCCATATCACATTAATTTAATTCAATTAGGAATTAGTCATAAAACCTATTTATATAAAATCATATTACCTTATTGTAACATATAGTTGTAATAGATCATCAAAAAGAGAACAAATATATGATCAGGTTATATATGAATGTGTTCATCATATCTCTTATATATAACTTTACATCCATTTACACATACCTCTAAAGTATGTTATAAAACCCAGTTGAGTCTTCAAATCTAACCACATATTCACACGGTTAACTTTACAAATGAATATGTGTGTGTGTGTGTGTGTGTGTGTGTGTGTGTGTGTGTGTGTTTCAATATCGAGGAAATATCTAACAACCCTATTGTAGATTTCCTTAAAAGAATATAAACAATTACAAACTCCATGTTCATTAGGTAGTGAAAATCCACTTTAAGCCCTCAAATGATGTTTCATTAGGCTTATACTAATTTAAAACAATATGAATATCCAACATCTGGCTATGGTTATCAAAATTATAATTCTATCAAGACGTATTCCAAATTTTTACTCATATTTGAATCATTCAAAATTTATATAGCCACCCTCAAAGTATGCCAAAATAGTTCTGTGTAGGTTATATCATGATAGTTTAACAACTCAAAAAAAATCTAAATTTTAAGTAGCTTAATGGGTTATTAAAGAAATTTTAATACTATTTAAACTTATACATAATTTAGAGTGAAATAAAATACAAAGTTCCTTGCCTACCAGGAAAAAATTTACTCAATTATACTATGACAATCAATAACCTTTCAAGAAATTCACAAATCAAAATTGAACCATAAAGAAATCTCCCTAAAGGGATTTTAACAAATAATAGATTTCCAAATTTACTAAAATGGAAGGGCTCAATATTACTTTTATAGGCATGGGAATGGAATTAAATTTTGTCCCTAGGTCCATAAATGTGATACCTAAATTTTCAAAAATAAATCTACCAACACATGCAATCAACCAGGGTATAACCTAGGTCAAGCTTATATTATTTTATTCCCAAACATGTTTAAAATTGTAAAACAAAACCCTTTTATTATTTATACACCAATTGAAAGTATTTCTTGGTTATAATATTATCCCTTATTTGAATTAAATGTGTCAATAGATTTGTTCTTCTTCTTTACAAGAACTCCCTTCTTCTCCTTTGCCGTGTTAGGATTCTTACTCTTTTTTCCTTCTCTTATTATTTTTCCCTATCTTGTGCATGTTTTGCATGTGTGGGTAACTCTCCTATAATTCTAAGAGTTTCCCATCATATCGTTCACAATCATCAATGCACCATATTTTCATTTTGTTGTTGTTAACTTGAAATCATTCCCCTATATCTGGGCATGGAGGCTATAAAAACCCTTAATCTCCCCAAGAGCAAATTCAAATCCCTCAATCATAGCAAAATAAACAAAACAAAAAAAACCTTAATTATTTACCTTTTTACTTTGTGGCATTTTTCTCATGATAATAACCATTATATATTTAAAGTCATGATATTTATTTATTTATTAACTTATTTTGGAGTGCATTTACCCCCCTTTTTTCCTCTCATATTATGTCACCAAAAGGGGACAATCAAGCAAAATAGTCAACAAGACTAATAAATAAACAACACTTTCCTAATGTCAAAACATATAATTGATTACCTTGAACACAATACAACCTAATCTATTTCATGACAAGATTTAAATGAAATCATGACAGCTAACAAGATATCTATGCTAATTAAATCATGTAATCAAGTAACCATTCTAAAACTTCTGTATACATGCCTTAATCACTGCAAGAACAAATAAGCAAACAACATTCATAATTTAATTATAAATCATATTAATGTTTGAATTTCACTCGATAAACTAGAATGTGGTGTGTGTGGGTCCAACTCAATTATCTCAACCCCTAATACTAATATCTGTATCCACTCTCAAATGATGCTCTCCCTCTGTATTACCTATGAGGATGATATGGTCCTACAACCATTTCAATCAAACAAATGGGTAGTTCATCTAATATTATAAAAATTATCAATATGTAAGCATCAATAAATTACCTAAAATAAATAATCTACAAATGAAATCATAGTCAATCATGATCATAAGTTATAGTATAAACATATACAAAATCTATCCAACACAATAGCTGATCACAAAACAATATGACTATTAACCATGCAACATACATACTCAGATCAAACATAAAAAATAGAACAACAAATCATTAGTCTTATAATCCATTACTAATACTCAAGTAGATTTTGTAAAGTGGTATAGGATGTAACATCCTTTCCCCCTAAAATAGGTCATCATATCGATGACTTTATATTTTAAACAATAGTTTAGGTAGTAAATAATATTTAGCAAAAAAAATCATTTAAATAAATGAGGAAATCTCAAGAATTCCTCATAATCTTCCCATGTAACACTATACCCAGAATATTTGTCCCAATAGACCTTGTACTTTGATAATTCTCTATTACACAAGCTAAGCTTTTGAGTATCAATTATTATAATTGGTTCTACTATGATCACCCCTAGATCATGAGCCTATAATGCATTTTAGTCCAAAACATGTGTAGGATAGGCTATAAACCCTTCGAGTTGTGTTATGTGAAAAGATATATGTTTTATTTTTAAATTATTTACAAAAAATGCTCATGTTTATCAGTTCCTCCCCTTGCTTCTAGCATAAGATACACTAGAGATCACTACAAAAACTATAAGACTAGATTCACAAGTCCCCCTTGTTGGGTCTACACTTAGTAACTACCAAACTAATGTGAGACTAACTACAAACTAATCCTATCTCTCAGTACTTATGTTATTTATCCAACACTCATCCCTTAGGTTTACATGACCTAATGGTCTCCATGACTTAAGAATATCCCAAATAGTGCATCAAAATAATAACATAAACATAGACCATTATTCTCAAGCAGTTACAAATTGGATAGCTCAAGAGATATTACCAAATCTTTCCAAAATAAGTGCATATGATTCAATTACCAGGGGGATATAATTGGTATTTAGTATCTCAATTTACCTCATCTCCATTACTCTTATACTCAAGAGAAAATAATGCCAAAATTAACATAACAAATAAGTTCAAGGATCACACCATCCTTCCTACCTTTTTGAGAGTAGCATGTGATTTAATGCTTCCCTGCATACTTAGAAAGTTACATAACAGGCTGTAGCTTATTTCTTCTACTTAGACTATCAAGATGCTCTCCACATACTACTCCACATTCATACAATGTTAAAGGTACAAAAAATGCTCATCAAAATAACTCATTTAAGCCAAATGAGAGAAATCAGGCCAATAACTAGATCAATCCAAAAAATGGCAAAAAGTCAAAGTTAAAAAAACCAATGTAATCCAAAGAATAATAAAGTTTGCAATGGCTAAACAACCCAATTCAGTTCAAAACCAAATGTAAGACATAAAATTAGGAGCTCCATCAATTAATAAAATTATCAAAATAATAATTGACTTAAATGACCTCAAAATTCACTACAAGGTAAATCATAAAAGAGTGATTTGAATTAAATTATAAATCTCAATCAAAATAACTCAAAGTTTTCCAATTCACATGGTAAAATTTCAAAAGTTTAGATTTGAATTGTACTGAAAAGTGTGGCTCTAAAGGACCATAAATGAAGTGTATGGAGCTAGCACCTCATCAACTAATAACCTCATGCGGTATGAATAAGTATTACAACCCAATTGCCAAAACCACTAGACAATTTCCATACCTATAAGTGGTAAATATCATAAACCTATTTTCACTACAAGAGAGAAAATATTAAACACATGGAATTCATCAATCCATTTCATCTATACAACCCCTATATCCAACAAAAATTAGTGGATACCATCCTATAAAGGTTAAGGAATATTTCCAAAATTACTTTAAAAAAGAAATCTCTAATCAAAGGACCATTTAATCATCTTTAAAATGATGTGAATCCACTTAGAAAAAAACTTATAATCATGTCATTGGATGGTAAGAGAGTAAAAAGTTAGTTCTATGTTATCTATATGTTGATACAATATCTCTTCCCAAACCAAGGAAACATATGGAGTAAAAATTCATAAACAACTTCCATGCAAAAATCCATTTTGACTGAGCAAAACACTCTCTTCTAATATGAGGAGGTTTCCAACCTTACTACGTGGCACTAATTTTCTAAGGGATCTTGTAATATTCCCTCTCTTAATATTTATGTCTTGAAGGCAAAAAAATCCATCTATAATGCACACTTGCTTAGGTGAGAAGTATCCTATACTTGTTTAACTCCCATTGTCTAGACCACAAGTGACTTATTGACTTGCTTAAATATATTCAAAATCTAATGGTCACCAAAGTGTTTAATCCAAGTTATTAAAATGGTTTTACAAAAAAATTAGTCAAAAAATTATGATCTATGTTAGATTATCATCTTCCCAAATAGTATGTAAAAGTACCTTCAAACACTTAGTCAAACCAACCATCTAATGAACTCTAGGAAGTTATTGGTGCTCCCATGGCATTTAATCAATGTAATTCAAAAGCTTAAATCAATAGGGATCCTCAAGAAATATCCAAACTTCCATGTCTCAAATTTTTTATCCAATACATTTCCATGGAATTCAGTCCTTCTAAATCAAATTTGGAAATCATAAGTTCATAGTAATTTAGGCAAGTCATATAATCAATTAATGATAAATTTGTAAAGAAATAAAACATTATACTAGAAATCAATATGCAAGTGGTACTTCTAGATGATTATGAAAATTCACCTCTATAGAATGCATCCTTTTAAGCTAACAAAATCTCAAAATTCAAGGGTGTGCAATCCCTACACTAAGTTAGTCTAGTTTTAAAAAATAATTAAAGAGTAGTAAGATTATGAAAAATAGGCATTATAACCCTTGATATTGCATTCATATGGTAATTTACGTCATTAGACCACATGCATTTCAACAACTTATACTATTAAAAAAGAATGCATAGGTCCATGCATATAAGATAAAGGTTACCTAAAATGGTCAACACTATCCATAGTTCAGATAACATGATCAATTCCAAACTGTATGCTTTGAACAACGATCATATATATATATATATATATATATATATATATATATATATATATATATATATATATATAGAGAGAGAGAGAGAGAGAGAGAGAGAGAGAGAGAGAGAGAGAGAGAGAGAGAGAGAGAGAGACATACATATATATCACTAAATCAAAGGTATGATCTTATCTTACATAAATGTTATTACTCTCATAGAAAACCTACACATATGGGTACCACCACCATAGGATCAATACTTTCCTATGTGGATAAGGAGTTTATCTCCCAACCGTCAAATAGATCAAACTATCAAAGGTACATAAATCCTTTGGTATGATCTACATACAAGAAGGAACACTCTATCCTTTTAGTGATGAGGCAAATAACTTCCATTCCTCTGAAGTTTCTTTCAATAAGGTTACAATTAAACCCCACTGGTTCAATCACCAGGACTATCTCTATACAAATACTCCAAAGAGAGATAATTATGATTTTTAAGGTAATTTACCAAAGTGGGTCATTCATATCTAATTTAGATATGTATCCTCTAGTTATCAAAAAATCTTTATTATAAGAGGTAATAATGCTATATAGTCAACACTCTAATAGAATTTATAATCATATACCCACTTGGTGCCAACATACCCTAAATACCACATGATCTCTTTAAATAAAACTATCTAAAAGGTATCACCAGTCCATCTCCCAAGGTGAAAACAATACTCAAAGTCATTCTTGTATATGCAATAACTTCTAAGTGGAAACACATGTGTACTTCCACTAGACTCTTGGTCCATTTCATGCTACTTAGTTATCCAAACTAAGATATATCTTGATAATGATTTATTTAACAACATCCTTCATAAACTCGTGAATAAGCATAATAGGTCAAATTTCAAACCTAATGCTATAATACCATAATGTTATAACCCCACTGGGTTACAATAGAGTTATATGATTTTTTTACTAATGGTATACTTATACAAAAACTATCTATAAAATCATTGCTTGATTAATAAATACATTTAAAGCAATAAATGTAGTAATGTAACAACCACATTTTAGCTATAAATAAGCTTACAACCATTGTTGCCATAATATTCAAAATTAATTACATGTATCATAGCCACTATTGTCTTGAATATTCATTAAAAAAATGTACTACATAATGTCAAATATATAATACAATATGTATAAAAGTACAAAAGAGCTTCACGAGTAGCTTAATGATCCATAATATAGCCTGGGTATGATTCTAAATGGTTGAACAATTGAATAGAGGGAGAGCATCCTCTAAGTGCTTTACCTCAAAATACAAACCAACAGTCTCCCACACACCTCCCCACTAGGATTTGTCCTACCCTTCACTAAGGGGAGCATAAGAACAAATTGGATATCAAGAAATCAACTAGAACTCATGTGTGTACAATAAATATTACATGCAACAATCATATAGACCATGGAAATTAATCCTCTATCTAAGATGACATCAACATGCACATTTAAACTATAAAGTATAGTGGAATGACAATGTCCTTGATATAACATTACTTTGGCCAAAAATTTCATTATAAAAATTAGATCTCACATGAATTCGAGTCAATTCCACTCACACAAACTCTTTGTTAATGAATCATATAAAAATAGGTGATATAAAGGGGTAGATATATGACTTCCAAGATGGCACCCTCATATATCTATCACCAATTATCATATAAAACATGCCAATAATTTCTCATAATTAAATCATGGTACAAAAATACAGATTGTAGTATACATGAATTGAGGTAATTATGCATTAAAAGGTGCAACACAAACATCATTCCACAATTATTTTGTTTCAACGTATTAAAGTCATATTCAAGTTCTTCAAATGCTCTATATTAAAACTAGTTATACACATAGATCTATACAATAATCCAAGATTAATACACTGTATTCATTTCACTTTATATCTGTATCAAAACTCCATTCATATATATTTATATAAGAGGGTATAAAACTTAGCTGATAATATAAAATAATGAGTCTCAAAATAGCTAATCTATACTTCATTGATAGCTTACCCTTTCAAGACTATTCCTCAATACATGGATATCTCATAATATAATTTATATAAAAGGATAGCCTATAAACATTTCATAAAAAGATCTACCCTATTGCTTTCATATGCTAAGGAGCCATTGCAAAGAATACACTATATGTATATGATACACATAAGTTTTCTCTTCACAATTTTGACTTGCTTAAGATCCTAATTCAATTCATACAAAACAAGGGAAATTGTTATCATAAGTAACCACATAGTTACTTATACAACTCATAAACAAATTTTCCCATCATAACCTATGGTCATGCTAGCTTAATACCAACCAAAATTAAGCTCAAATTTAACATCTCAATATTAGTTGACTAAGTCATTACATGCATAGATGAATGTAATTATCAATACATTAATTTATGCAACCTAATGAAATAGTTTCCAATGACGTTACTAAATATTTATAACACCTAAATACATCTACAACCTCCTTCCTTAGTCTCAATTATTCGATTTCATTCAAATATGATTAATGAGCAAGATAACTTAGTCAAACAATTTACAATATAATCTACATTTGTATTAATAGTATATATATGCTCATTGCTAATATCACATGGCATAATATAGATGAATAAAACTAGACCCATTCCATATAATAATTTATATACACATAATCATATTCATATGTAATTACTAATATTAAAAATCCCCCAAATCAATATTAAAATTTATACACACATGGATTTCATTATCCAATAAATCATACACAGGCCTGTAACATTTTCTCATGCATATATATAAGTATATTTGTGCATATACATATAGATTCATATTCTTCATTTCCTATCACCCTTTTATAAATTGACGATCAATAAAAGAACCCAGATCACATCAATTTAATCGAACTGGGAGCTAGTCATAAAACCTAATTATATAAAATCAAATTACCTTATTGTAAGCTACAGTTGTACTAAATCATCAAAAAGGAAATAAATATATGTTCGGAGTTAATATATTTACATATATATATATATATATATATATATATATATATATATATATATATATATATATATATATATATATATGAATGTATTCATCATATCTCTTATATATACATCTACATCCATTTATGCATGCCTCTAAAGTAGGTTTATAAGACCCAATTGAGTCTTCAAATTTGACCACATATTTACATGGTCAATTGTGTGTGTGTGTGTGTGTGTTCTTTTAAGGAAATATACAATAGGGTTGTTATATATTTCTTTGAGATTAAAGCCAACATATAAATCTCTCTCTCTCTCTCTCTCTCTCTCTCTCTCTCTCTCTCTCTCTCTCTCTCTCTCTCTCTCTCTCTCTCTCTCTCTCTCTCTCTCTCTCTCCTCTCTCTCTCTCTCTCTCCTCTCTCTCTCTCTCTCTCTCTCTCTCTCTCTCTCTCTCTCTCTCTCTCTCTCTCTGTCTCTCTGTGTGTGTTGGCTTAAATCTCAAGGAAATATCTAACAAACCGATTGTATACTTCCTTAAAATAATATTAACAATTAACAGCTCCAAGTTCATTAGGTAATGGAAACCTTCCTTAAGCCCTCAAATAATGTTTCACCAAGATTCTACTAATTCAAAATAATATGAACATCCAGCATCTGTATAAGGTTCTCAAAATTATGCTTCTATCAAGATGTATTCCAAATTTTTACTCATTTTAACTCATTTGAATCACTTAAAAGGTGTACAACCACCCTCAATGTATTTCAAAATATTTATATCCACATTATATCATAACATTTTAACAACTCTTGTAAATTCCTAAATTTGAAGTAGGTCAATGAGTTATTGAAGAACTTTTGTTACTATTTGAAGCCATACATAATTTAAAATGAATTAAAATACAAATTTCCTTGCATGTGAGGAGAAATCAACTCAATTATATTATGACAACCAATAACCTTTCAAGAAATGTACAAATCAAAAGTGATTCCTAAAGGAATATCCCTGAAGGGATTTTAACAAATAATAGATTTCCAAAAAATTTAAAAGTTAAGGGCTCAATATTAATTTTACAGGCCTAGGGATGGTATTAAATTCTATCCCCAAGTCTATAAACATGATATCCAAATTTTTATAAAGAAATCTACCAACACATGCAATCGATCAGGGTATAACCTAGGTCAAGCTTATATTATTTTGTTCCCAAACAAGTTTAAAACTATAAAATAAAACCCTTTTATTCTCTATACACCAATTGAAAGTGTTACTTTTTGGGTTATAATATATTCTTTATTCCAATTAAATATGATAGCTTCCTTCTTCTTGCTAAGAACTCCCTTCTTTCTCCTTTACAGTGTTGGGATTCTTATTTATTCTTTCCTTCTATCATTCTTTTTCCCTAATCCATGCACATTTTGCATGTCTAGGTAACTCTCTTGTAATTCTATGAGTTTCCCACCATGTTGTTTGTATTCATTAATGGACCATCTCTTCATTTTTTTATCATTAATTTGTAGTCATTCCCCTGTATCTAAGCATGGTGGAGATAGAAACCCTCAATCTCCACAAGATATAATTCAACTCTCTCAATCATAGAAAAACAAACAAAATAAATAAAACCCTAACTCTTTACCTTCTTACTTCATGGAATTTTGCCCATCATAATAACCATTATTTATTTAAAGTCATGAAATTAATTTTTTTATTAACTTGCTTTAGAGTGCATTTACCCCGCCTTTTGCCTCTCATATTATGTCACCAAAAAGGTAAAATCAAACAAAATAGTCAACAATAATAATAAACAAACAACCCTTTCCTAATGTCAAAACACATAATTTATTGCCTTAAACACAATATAACCTAATCTATTTCATGATAAGATTTAAATGAAGACATAAAAGCCAACACAAGATATATGCTAATTAAAGCATCCAATCAAGTAACCATTCTAAAACTACTGAAATCATGCCTCATTCATTGCAAGAACAAATAATCAAATAACATTCATCATTTAAGCAAAAATCCTATTAACATTCATTTCACTCAAACAACTAGAATGTGGTGTGTGTAGGTTTAGCTCAATTATCTCAACCCCCGATATTGGTATCTGCACCCCCTCTATTATGATTCTCTCCTTTTATACAACCTATGAGGGCAAGATAGTCTTGCAACCACCTCAATCAAACAAATAGGGAGTTAGTCCAATATTATAACAATGATTAATATGTAAGCATCAATAAACGATTGAATGTAAATAATCTGCAAATGAAATCATAGTCAATCATGATCATAAAATATAGTATAAACATATGCAAAAGCTATCCAACATAATAATTGATCATGAAATAATAATATGACTACCAACCATGTAGCATACACACTCAAATTAGACATAAAAATTAGAAATACAAATCCTTAGTTTCATAGTCCATTACTAATACTCAAGTAGTTTTCATAAAGTGGGATGTGATGTAACACATGGGACTTTATGAGATGAATCAAATCAAATGGCTTACTTCTAGGGGTTAATATTTGTTTTTTATTTAGCATCTATTGACAAATCTAACACCACCGTTTAATCTAACAAACACTTGAGACTCTTCAAAACATGAGGATTATATCTAGTGCCACTAAATTGGGTAGATGAACCCCAAGTTGATCATGGGTAAGGTAATGAGATATTTAACTAGAATGACTACAAGATGCATTAACACATACATGAATAACTTAATGTTACTACCTTAACCTATCCTAAAACTATCTTAATACTAAACACTTCTATCATCGACAAAACTGTTAACAGATTTGATACCCAAATTTACACTAACATGTCAAAAAATTATGAAATGCTTTGATCCATGAACTTATTCAACATGATGCACATTATCCCAACATAATTTTGAAGGAATCTCATGGATAATGGAAAAAATATCCCATATGGAATCCATGCTCTGATACTAAATATTAATTTGGTTAGAGTTCTCAAGAACAAATCACAATACTTAGACTGAAAATTGAATACATAATAAATTATTTCTTTTTATATATCTAATCTAATCTAATAATTTATTAATTGATAGAGATTAAAATATATAGGTCTTTTCAATCCTTCATTCTAGGAGTCAAAATTCATCTTGAATCCCCTAAATCTCTCTAATAATAATTTTCCTAACACATACCATTTTAAATCTCTCTAAATCTCTTTAATAATGATTTTCCTAACACATCACAATATAATTACTCACACATGTGATTAATAATAATGATTTTCCTAAAACATACCATTTTAAATGGCATATATTGATGTTTATCCCATGTCATAGGGGTAATTAGAAAATGTGTCAAACTACTGATATCAAATGGGGGACCAGAGTATTTTTTAAAGGCAATAACCACATACATTGGAAATTCATGTTGTTTTGATCCAAGATTGTTGATAGTGTGAACAATTAAAATCATTGTGTGTACTCCTAGCCTTATGATCTCTTAGTCATCATATACACATGTGCATTTAAAATATAATCACATAATAACACATACATTACCATTTATCCATGTGTTGGTCGAGATATGTAGAGACAAAAAAGATGGTAAAACAGATGGACAAAGCCAAAAGGCTTGTATTAGAAAAACTACATGTATAGAAAATCTAAGCATTGATGTTACTAGAATTTCCATAAAAGATATGAATAGTAAATCCATAACTTTTGAGATGGTTATGGATGTAATCAATTATTACATCCATGACATTCCCATTGGTAAAATTTCAAGTCAACAACAAAGCACAAACATGCATTTCTATGTTTAAAGAGTTTCAATTTTTTTCTTGCTTTCTTCCTAGTAAACATTGTAATCCTCTCAAAATTCCTTTGAAATAATTGCACAAGCCATTAAAAAATTAGGGCATGGCAACTATAAATAAATACTAAATACCTTATACAAGGGCTAGACTCTAATGCAGATAATGAGATGTTGATTGTTTCAATGGGTGACTAATGATTTTTATTTTTTGAATACTGTGTGACATTCAAACCCATGGTTATAATAATTTAAAATAGAATGGGTGTGTAAAAAACAAAATTTAAAAATGTTAAAATTAGTATCAATGAAATCCAACACATAAAAAACCTAAACAATGACAAAATTTATAATGTAGAAATGTTTTTGGAATTAATTTGATAAATACACATTATGTATCTTTTAAAAATGAATCAAACAATGTCATTTAACTTCTAGGAACATTGAGACTCAAGGATCACCACCAAGTATGACACAAATCATGGGTGATGGTTAATATTGTAGGATCGAATCATTATTGGTGGTAAAGAAGTCATCAAATAACAATTTGGAGAGGTCGATAGATTTAGTTGTTGTGTTTGAGAAAATGGGGCCAAAGACAAGAAATTATTATGTGGCTACCAAAAACATATTTAACGATCAAAACCATGATGAGGCATAAGAAGATTTTGTTCAGCATCGACGATGGCCACATTGATTGAGTTTTAGCCCCGTGATAGTTTAGTAAGGGTTTTTGATGCCAATTTAGAGAAAGAGATTTCATTCATGGTGGATTCATGGCTAGAGATATGGGGATACTTGAATGTGATGAGTTAATGTGATGACGTTCTTAAGTTTCTATCAAAAAATTATAACATTACAATGTAGTGGCTATAGGACATTGTGAAGTTGGCATTGTGAAGAGGAATTATACACCATTGATTCATATTAGATGATAATATATGATAAAATCACTGTTGATCATATCAAGCAAAACACTCATTATCAATCATATTGGAAAAAATATCAATCACATAGATCATGGGTGATGATCAATGATGACAAGTTATTTTTCATAATAAAAATGGCTATCAATGTAGTGAGTCAATGACACATAGTTCCTCTACCCAAAACCAGTCTTCAAGCTCGTTTGAACTCATTAAAATATGTAAGGAGCCCCAACTTCATCAATATCCTATTAGTGAGACCATTTCACTACCAAGGGAAATTTCTTCTATTACATCCATAATTACATGATGACATGTAACTTATAGAAGCTCCCCATTTGAAATATTCGAGTGGTAGTCACTTGTTCATAGTCTTTCACCTTTCATGTGCCAACTTTGAAAAGCGTTAATTTAATTCAATATAACTACTATTTTTATATAGAGTGTAGAGGTAGGTAGGAGAAAATTAATGGGGTGTAACCTATGTTTTAGTGCCTCACACAATGTGGAAAAATCAATGACTCATTTGATATTTATATTAAAAACATATAGATTAGATAAAATCAGGCTAGTGTTTTTAGGTGGATATTAATTTTTTATTGTTTTTTTTTAATTTTTAATTATTTTATATTACACAAATGAGTTAGTCACCAATCAGTTTTAAATTGACAAGCATAAGTAATTTGAAATTCTAGAAAGGAGAAACCCATGGGTCAAATTATTTTCTTTATCAATTTTGGGATTAGATATTCCCCACACTTAAGATTTTATATTGGAGGTTCATATTATGCCATGATGTAAAGAGTGATGTTCCCAATACCTAATAAATTATTGGTGGAAATATTTCAATAATATTTGTGGATCAAATAATCCATAGTAGTAATAAGGATGTTCTGTCTGAAAATAGCTACCTAATATAAGAATGGACTGAATAAGTTTATAGTATATCTATTCTTATTGTTAGTCTCTGGTAAGGAAAGATTAATGGAATCACTTTGATATTATTTATTTATTTTTTAACCAATAAAAAAAATCAAATATATATTATTGAAATAATTATAAAGTTTAGCCTAAATTTGAAATATAAAAAAATTCTATTGGAAGGGGGAGATGGTTTAGTTGGAAGGGGAAGATGGTTTACTAAAATAAATGTAAGTATAAGGAAGATAAATTTTTACATTTATATCCATTAAAATTTTAATTTATTTTAATAAATATAAGAAATTATGGTCATTATACATTTAATAAAGTTGGTCTCATAGTTGCATGCCTTACAATGTGGGATATAGGTTTTCAAAATCCAATCTGGTTAGTACTTATGCATTTTTAGTTTCTTAGTATTAAACTTGGATATTTCAAGGCATAACTTTTTTAACTGATTTCCATTTTTGGTAAACATATAGTCATTTTTTAAATTTTTGTGCCTTCCAAATTGCTTATATCTAGCACTTATAAGAGTCTTAGGTTTGTTAAAATTGAAGTTTACAAACCACTCACTTTGAATTCAAGACAAAATGGTGTGATTTGGACAACATAGGTCACATTGATGACATGCACACATCAAACATATATTTTATGTTAATTTCACTTGCTCATCATCCCTTCCTCATCCCTAGTCACTTTTTCCTCATCACTTATCATTCCTAATCAGTCCCTCCTTGTCACTTATCATATATAATCACTACTTAATTGACCCTCACCATCCTTAATCATTTATAATCACTTCCCTCATCATCCCTAATCACTCCCTCATTGACCCTCACCATCCCTCATCATCCTTAATCATTTCTTCATCATCCCTAATCACTCCCTTCTCATCCTTCCTCATCCCTAATCACTCCCTCATTGACCCTTGTCATCTTTAATCACTCCATCATCATCCCTAATCACTCCCTCATTGACCCTCATCATCCCTAATCACTAATTAATCATCCCTCTTCATCGCTAATCACTCCTTCCTCATCCTTCATCATCCCTAATCACTTCCTCACTGACCCTCACCATCCCTCATCATCCCTAATCACTCCCTCATCCTCCCTAATCACTCCCTCATTGACCCTCACCATCCCTCATTGTCTCTACTCACTCCTTCTTCATCCCTCTTCATCTTTAATCACTTCATCCAATACTTTGATGGTGGGTGTAGTAGTTCCCCACTTGTGCCCGATTGGATTATATACCAATTCAAATGTTTACTCACTCAAATAAGGCCCAAATAAACTTTTATCATTCAAATAAATAACTTAGAGATATAATGTAATTTTTTGGTGGGATTCAAAAATCTATATGGTGATCCATGCCTAGACTTTTATAATAACCCCACTGGGTTTGACTTAGAAAAATGTGATAATGTTTTTAAATTTAATCAACACATTATTTCATTATATTTCAATATGAGAATCTAATTAGTGATCTAGATAAAACACATTAAGTATCTTAACTATAAAATAAGCTTGTAACAATTACCCGTGACTGATCACTAGCATCATATGGAACAAACATAATTAAATATAAAAAGTAATTACATATGTCCAGCCATGATTAGTAAAAACATGCAACCACTATTGTCATGGTCCAATAAGTAATAATTACATCTCATTAGAATAATATCTCAATAATAATCAATAAAATATAATTTAAAAGATACAAGATACAAGATACAAAGCTTCATGGAGTATGAGTTCTCTGAACTCCAGTATATATGGAAATCTCAAGTGTCATCTCCAAAGAAGTATATTTGTGGGGAGGGAGAGCATCATCCGATCACTTTTTCACACCAAACATAGACCATTGATCCCCTACACAATCCCCCATCAGGGAATGGCCCTCCCTTCATGAATGAGTAGATAGTGATAGTATGATAATCTAGAGAAACAAATTAGTACCCGTGTGCTATATGATTTTTAAAAACATGCAGTGTACCATAAATAAATATGTTCTAACATGATATCATATAAACATGTAAACCATACACATGAAATGATAATGTCTAACTAACATTACTTTGTCCAAAGTTTTTAATAGTTATTTATCTCTAGGATCAGACAATTTTATACACACCACTTGATCGAATTACCTTCATCTGGCATTGTGATACTAGCAATCTAGTGAAGTCCATCTCACTACTTAATCAGTACCAATGATGTAATATTTAGTTAACATAAATATAAACAATAGATTCATATAGATTATTTCTTACCAGCAAGCATAAACATGCTAAATATAGGAATAATAAAAAATCATACATTTAGTCCATCAAATGTATGAATGAATATCCACAATAATATTTATTGCATAAATAATTAACAAACAAGCATATATTATACCAATCAGGTATAATAAATATGATACTGCATATTCTATTTTTTGTAAGTAGACATAAAACATGCTAAGCATAGAAATAATCAAAACACATATATTTAGTCTGTCGAATGTATGAATGATTCTTCACAATATCATTTATAATAGACATGACAATTAAATTTTGTACCACCTAGGTATAATATATATTTAGACTACAATTTTCTAATTCCTATAATTAATTTTTAAATATAATACACTCTATGATACCTCATAATATCATAGTTCACTATTCATGAACACAACTACTCAATTACAAACAACCAATTTTACAATCAAATGTCTCATAATCCTAAATAATAAGCAAGTACAATTTATACCAACCAGGTATATCCTATGTTTAAACTACATAATTTAATTTCTATAAGTAGATTCAAATATATATTACAAGCACTAATAACACAGTCCACCATTTTTGTGTACACACTACTTACTTTCAAATAGTCAGCCATAATATTTGTAGAGAATTAAATAACTCATAAACCTATTATAATCTTTGATTTAAATAACCCATTTCATTTCTAGGAGACTATTTTCATATGGTTCTAGTTTTCGGTCCCTAGAAAGACTTAGAACTTATTTTCACCTTTCATTTAGATATAAGTATAGGTATATGACCCGATACACATATATATCTAATATTTTCATATGGCTACTTAAGTTCATATATAAATATGTTTCCTATATAACAATAATTATATAACATAATATGTACCATGTATAAGCACACAAATGATATATAAATACTATATCAAATGTCATTTATATTTCTTAATAAAGAAGTCCATTTGATTTCAATAGTCATTATAACTTTTTTGTTCACAAAATATATTGATGACCTTTACAAGATAAGGGATTCAAAAATGTAATACTCCATAGTTTTTATCCCTAACTAAATAGATTTTCATCTTGATATAGTCAAAATTTACATAACTCTGTATACAAATTCACAAGACAACATAGTCTTTCAAATTTTAGTTCGCATATGAGTATTCGATAATATAATAATTGTTCTTATATGATACAAAGAATTTTTATCAAATATACAAGTTACTAAGGCCATGACAATATACAAATCTTTTCCACATAATATATAAAAATAATCATATTATGTTTAAATCAAAATACTTAATCATGTATAGTTTAACCACATATTAATACATTAAGGATTGGGATCTTTGTTAGGTATCATTCAATAATCAGAAGTATAGACTACCAATAGCTTGTTATTCGATTATTAATTAGACTTTATATTGAGTCACTAGCGTACTCATCAGTATATCCTCAATTATCTCACTGATATATATGTCCTCAATATATTTACTCTATATTTTTTGTAAAGTATATATGTTCCACTCTACTATATATCCCCAGTATCCACAAACCATACATATATAGTAAATGATAACATCTTAATGTATTTACAAATGTATTTACTAGATAATATCAGAGTTATATTTATAAGACTTCTCTATAACAAAATGGTCAATAATCTATTAGTACATTTTTGAGAAGTCAACCATCTTCATTGATAAAATGGTATTTACACTAATATAAACTAATTTATATGAATCAGTTCCATTAGTTTATATCGTTAATTATCTTATATACAAATGTTAGTGCTAATATATAATTATTACTAGTATTTTTATCTATATTATAAACAACATCCATATAATCTTAACTTATAAATTAATGGAGTCAAAAAATATATAAATAAAATCTAACCCAATCTTAAGGTGAAGCCAAATGTGAAATACATGCTTGATGGCTGTAGTGGGCGTCAATGATAGCGAATGCAATCTCAAATTTCTTCCAACACTAATGTTTTCACAGTTTCACTTACTCAAAATCACTGAACCCCATGAAAGCATCCCATTGTAAGTCTTTTTATCGTCACTTGAAATATTGGGGTCAACTCAGCCTTGTAGGTAGCCCCAAAACCACCATCACCACATCTTTCATAATTCATTTCAAATCTAATAGATGTAAAGGTGATGATTTATTATCTCCTAGACTAACTATGAGAGAGTCTGACCACACACCATTTTCCAAACACTAAAGCTAGATGGCATAAACTATGGTTTAAGATGTATATTTATATGAAGATGGCATTGATCGTGTGTGTGTGTGTGTGTACTGGTGATCTATGATATAATATAAAGTAGATTTATATTTTTTATAGATTGCTTATGTGAGTACTCAAACTCTAGTTTCCTGCAGATCACTAGATATAATTATAATTGTGTTTTATCATGATTCTATAGTGTTTTATGTAAAAATATGTAAGTATCCCTATATTGGACTTGTATTTAATTATTATCGCTTGCTGCATATAGATATAACAATGTATATAATGTAAAATAACCATTCCATAATCATTGTATATATCCCATTATACATAATCAATAACCTAGATCATTTTATATAGTACCAGAGTTATTCTGATCATTGTATATCATAGTTATTGTTAACATAGGATATTCTGATTATTGTATGTATTTAATATTATTTAAGTACATAAATATGGATATACGATAAAGGCCTATCTATATGACAATCTATTTAGTTCTGAATGCTTTAAACAAACATATATATAAATAACTTTAGGAACATATAGTTACTATTCTGATATCAATATATATTCTTTCATTTTCATGACAGTTATTAACTAGTTATAATGAACTATACAGAAATCTATTCATTATGTTTATATAAATGAATGTATTATATATGCTACATCATTTAATTATATCTCTAAAATCTCATTGTATATGTTAGAATGATTTATTCGATTGCCAGTCTGACAGATAGTTGTATGGAATTGTCATATATTACAATTATGCATAAAACATACATAATTATTGACAATTCATGGTGTGACCTACTTGGAATACCCTGATCCAAGAGTTCTCCTCTTGGTTTATTCTCCTCCTCTATGTGTCATTAACTTTTCCTCCCTTACACTATCCATTGCGCCTCCTCTTCTCTTTCCTTTATCCTCTTTAAAAGAGTGTGGCACTTTACTTTAAAGTTGCCCCCCACCTTTTCCTTTTATTCAATGTTTTTTTTTTTTTTATCTTTTTTTTTTTCTCTTGTTTTATTTATTTTTTACTCCTTAGTTAATGCTTTCTCCAGCTTTTCCTATATATATATATATGTATATATATAATTAGTTAATAACAATAAATAATCACAATGACTCGACTCACATAAAGTCAATAATATTATTTTCAAATGTAGTTAAGTATTCCCAAGATATCTTAATGATACCCAATTTATGTACTAAAACATTCTAAAATCATGAGAGTTAGTCTACATACATGTTTATGTAATTTACCTTTCCAAAAACATTAACAGTCATGAGCTCTATAGTATGACATAAACGCAATCACACCAAGTTAATTCCGCATAAGCATTAATCTAATAACCATGCATAAACAATTCTAAATGTAATAAATCATCAGAACATACTAACATTAACAATTCTATTCTGCATCTAGTAAGTATTATTTAATGTAGTGTGTGCAAGGTTCTAGTTGTTCCTCTATTGTCCTCCATCATCTCCATCTATGTCACCCTCTCTGATGATGCTCTCCCTCTGTCATGCTCTGATGGATGAATCTCTCCTGTATCAAACTCAGAACAAGTAGGTAGTTAGTCTATAACATCATGATATGTATATCATAAAATACTGTTGAATAACAAGTCAACATGATCACAATGTAAATAATATACACTACAACTAACTTATAGCAATGAAATCATGAAACTAAAGCAACATACTACTGCCCCATAATAACATATGACTTATAGCTTAGTTAGTAATAATAAAATCAAATTATAAATTGTAAATATCCATAGATAATCAAATAAGTTTATCTAGTGAGAAATTAGGATGTAATAACTATGGAGATAGTGTGTATCTAGAGCCCTAGAATAAAATAAGTAGGCAAGAAATCAAGCAAAGGGTGGGATGAAATTGTATTACTTACCTATATAGATTGGGATTTAGGCATCTAAGAATCCAAATTTATATCTATATAGATAGGGGTGAATGGAGACTAGTTGAGAATTCTAATCCTAAACCCATAAATGACTTCTTATTTTCTTTATATGCCATTGAGAGTATGTCCATAATAGACTAGATTACTAGATAGATAGATAGGAAATCAACAATTTGGTTGAGTGTTTTCTAATCTGGAAGCCAATATAGTGTATTTCTAAACCCAACTCGATCTATACCCAACCTGATCTATACCCAACTTGATATATGAAAGGAATGAAGGGCATATGCCCTAATCTAGTGTATTGAGGAGGGGACACTTAAAGATTAGGCATGGATTGGTGTCCCTAAAGGATAATGTACTCTAAGCATTCCCTGGTCCCCTATATAATATATTAAAGGATAGTGTATGATTGGGGAACCATTCTGAAGGCCATAGCTTGATCTCAAAATTTCCCTACCTATTAAGGCAATGGAAACTGTTTTTACCTACTTTATCTATGTTGAGTAAGGTAAGGGAAGCTTGCCTTTTTGATATCTAGCTTTGCTTCATCTAGTAGCATATCAAGGGAAGATTTCCTTCTCGATGGGTAGCAAGGGAGTAAGTCACAAATATCAAGGAACGTTTTCCTTCCTGGGATCTAGCTTTGATTTGATTTTAAATGAAGGCATGGATATCAAGGGAATATTACTTTTTGATACATAACCTTGTTCTTACCCCACCTTCTTAGTTATGCCCTACTTGATAAGGTAAGAGAAGCTTCTGTATCACCTAAAATTTGGACAAAAATAGATTAAAGTTGAAAAATAACTTTCAATCTATCCAAACTCAAGATAATCATCAAATAGAAATAATTAAAAAGAGGAAACAATCAAAAAAATATTACCATCATCTTGCTCCCTTTTGATCTCCTTTCCAAGACTTTGTAATGTCACTTGATGGTTGAATTGATAACTCAAAAACCTAAAATGGGATGTAGGTGTTACATCCTAATTCCTCGCTAAGCAAACTTATGTGATGATCCATGGATATTTATAGTTAAAAATTTGATTTGGTTATTTTTTACTAAATTTTGAGATATATGTTATTATAGGATAATTAGATATTGTTTAGGTTACATTGCTATGAGTTAGTTGCAGTGTATATGTTTACATTATGATCATGTTAGTTTGTTATTTCATCTATATTTTATGATCTATGTATATCATGATGTTATGATCTAATTACCTACTTGTTGTGAGGTTGATGTAAGAGAACTCATCCTTCACAGTGTGATGGAGGGAGAGCATCATTGGAGAGGGTGACATAAATAGAGTTATTGGGGCACGACAGACAAACCATCTATAACCCTTCACACACCACATTAGCTAGCATGTGTTAAATGCATAATGAAATGGTTAGCATAGTGTGTTTTGATGTCATTTGCATTTAGAGTTGTTTGCTCATGGTTGATAGCATAGTTTAAATAGTTTTGTGGAATTTGTCTTGCATGATTTGTGTGTGTGACCATTAAATTCTTTTATAAATTTGGTTTATGTAATTAGTACAAATTTGAGGTTATTGATTAATGGATTTAATATTAAACCATTTTTATGTTTAAGGTGCTAATTTAATTAGCAAATTTATTAATTCTTGAAATTAGAAGTGAAATAAATAAAGTATAATAATTTCCAATTAAGAGGAAAAAATAGAAAAAGAGAAGAAAATCCAAAATAACAATAATGAAGAGAAATGGAAAGGTTTAATTTAGGAAAAACAAAAGAAATAAATGGAATAAAAAAAATAAAAAAATAAAGAAAAAAAGAAAAAAGAAAGAAAGTTACACTTTTCTCATGGAAGGAGAAAGGATATATTGGAGGAGAATAGAGGCACACCATATGGAGAAGGAGAGAAGTAAAAGGGAAGGGGAACAGTGAGAAAGAAAGGCAAGGAGTCGGGTAGAAGAAAACCAAACCAAGTCCAAGTAGTTGCCATTGCTCTTGAAAAAATCTTAATTTTTGTGTATTTATTGTTATGTGGTAATATGCTTAAAATTTAGAAAACTACAATAACTTGTATATTATTCTATAGCGACCCATATAAGGATGACTTGTATTTTATAGCAAACTTAGGTGATAGATCTTCTATAGCAAATTTATGGTAATTCAATCATACATATGTGATAAATATTATATAAGTTTGATTTATACCTCTATATTCTTATAAGTTTTATAAGTAAGAAATCCTTTAAATCTACGAGAAATATGGCGATTTAATCATATATAGGAGGACCTGTATAATATTCCATAATAACTATAACAACTTGTATATTTTATAACTCAGGGTGTTGACTAGTAATATTTTATTCCCTAAAATAGTATTGAAGATTTATATTTTAAAATCGAGTAACTTTTATAAGTGAAATACATCGACATGTATATTTTCTTAACAACGAATTCATTTGAGTGATCAGATAATGGTGCATTTGGTAAATATGTAGTAGCCTAAGTATGACAACCTAGTAAACAAAAGGAAAAGACTTTTCAATATGCTATGATGCCAAGACTAGTTTGAGAGTGGCATTTTTGTATATGTATAACTAGGTGATCTGTTAAGTATAGCTTGTCTAATATAAGTAAATTAATAAAAATGACTTAGTTATTCTATGCACAAGATTGTGAAATAGGCATATTCAAAATCGTAGCTTGATTAAACTAAATCAATTTGGGTAAATAAAGGTATATTTATCACACTCTATTGATACTTTGATACGGCTGTAAAAAACTATAGATTTCTCATTCACATTCTTTTATAGTCGAGCTACGGATATGCAGCAATAGAAATAAATATCCTAGAAACTACTTTAGTATGCTGATAATTCTAAATACCAAAGTGTGAATATATAAATCTTATTCACACTCTATTAATATTAGATTTCTTTAATAGTCATTCATTTAATAATACCAAACACTTAACAATGCCATACTAATTAAACTAGTCAAAAGCAATACTAGTTAAGTATTTCGTATTATTTAATAGTCATACTCTTAAATGTAGCATTTTTGTCTTACAAATCCTATGAAAGTTAAGATATAAACTACACTAGTAAGATGTAGGATATAGTATGATTATCTAATGAAAGCCGTATCTCTAAATATAAGAGTATTTAAAATACTATGGGCTGCCATTATTTTAAGATAATCTTATGGATACTTCTTTGATATTCAAAACTACATGAAAGAATAAAATATAAAAACCTAGTGTAATCTTATGCATCTATGCTATGAAGACTGATAAGTTCATGTTGTAAGAATAATGCTAACCATGATAAATAAGATATCTTCTGATAATGAAATAATATACATATGTAGGATATAAGGAATATCATATATATATATATATATATATATATATATATATATATATATATATATATATATATATATATATATATATATATATATATATAGGTGCAATATATTCGTAGATGGGGATATCGATAATATTCTTGTATATTATAATATCAATCTAATAATGGGGTTTATGTCTAGAAAAGCATCATCAGTAGTATTTGTGGACATTTTTCATAACTATTGTCACCAAATATTGCACCCTAGAAGAAGTTATTCAAGATTCTTCTAGATTTGGACAACATGGGAACATTTCTAGGGATGTGGGTGTACCTATATTGGAAATGAGCCTCTAGATTTAAGGGTTAGCTCTTTGATTGTATCTTGAAATTCTCTTATATATGCCTACTGATTACTTATAGGGAAAAGAGTTAAAGAATGCATGAATTGAACCTACTCTAAAGGAGGTGATGCACCAAATGTTCAAAGATCTACTCTCAATATTGAACTCATTAACAGATTATGAATAGAACTAATGCATTGTCTAAAAAGGTTTTAAAGAAATAATGTTTCACCTAGAAGTCAATTTGATGGACTTAGGCTAGAGGACAATGAGGGTAAGGCTTGATTAAAATCACTTACAATCAACTATTCACTCAATACCTAAGACATCAACCTTATGACACACTAGATGACCTGCAAGAAAAATTATTAGCACTCAGGTTGAACTTGGATATACAAAGGGAAAATGACAAACACTTTTTCATATAAAAAAAAGTACAAAACACTAGCACAAATTAGTAAACAAATTCAAAATGCTCTATTCATTACTCCAAGAGGTACAAACTATAATTTCTAGTAGAATCTAGTCATACCAACCTAAGGGATGCTCAACAATAGCTCAAAGGCCATATTTAGAGAAAAGGGGAGCAAGAGAGAGGGATTCTAGAAAATAAAAAAAGGAATCAAAATGAGCACAACTCCATTTGAACCACAGTTACAACTACCTCTACATTTATGTTCATTTAATCTTCCTGATTGATCCAGGTCACTTTAGCCAATTGCATAGTTAAATTATTCCCTCATTGATGCTCCTTAATGGTTTATAACAGTGGGATCAAGTTGTTCCTATAGACACCAAAATCTAGCCATTGATAACCCCCAATCAAGCTTTTTACCAATTCCCACCCAAAATGCACAATTTGGCCTAAAAACACTAAAACACACTAAATGATGTGAAACTAACAATTCAAATGCCAATTTTGGCTAGAGTATCATTAAATGGGGCAATGTAATTTATGGTCTAGCTAACTTTGACCAGATCATTCTAAATAAAAATACCAATTTTGCACCTGGGTGCTCTGGATTGCTATTTCCTGTCAAATTTGTTGCACAAGACACATGTCTTTGTTATTTGTTGTTGGTAACATCCTAAATGGGAATAGGGTTCCAATGCATCTGATATTGAATTCTAATTCCAATCTAACCAAATTTTAGACCAATAACAAGACATTTTGATCAATTTGAGTAATTTGTGCACAAAGTGCTTAATCATGCTTAAGAGCTAATTAACCCAAATCAAGCACTAATAAAAAATTCCATGGAAACTTGTTGAATACTTATTTTTAGAAATGAATATTGAATATTTGCATCATCAGGTGACCTCACTTCTTGGGAAGACAACCATAGGCCATACATGCCACAAATATTAGGATTCATGCCTCCCATGCCTCATCAAAGCCCTCCATGCCTCTTAATTGCTCCTCTATCCCAAATATTGATGAGCCTATTTATCAATTTTAATTTAAAAATTAGATTAATCCTTAGACACACATCTTAATCCTGAGATGGATGGTTCAGGTTGATTCTGATCAATCTCAAAAATATTTAAATAGGATGCCTTACCACATCATTTATAAGTCTTGATAATGCAAATTTATAATGCAAAAATGATTCTAAAAGCCATTGAAATTAGTGTTACCATGCCAAATTGATTCCAAGAAAATCCAAACCACAAGCCAAAGGTGCCAAGGAGAGATGGAGGTAGCCAAGCTTCCATTGCCAAGGACTTCATGAGCACAAGCCGAGCAAGCCACTATAACAAGTATTTTAGAGCATCCAAAAAAGGTAAAAGAGGATTTATTTTGCCTTTTAGTTGTGTGTTTTATTCATGTTTCTCAACTAAGCTCTCCCCAGTGTCTAGGCCTAGAGATGTTATGCTAGTTAGTGTGTTTCTTTCATTTTGTTTTCATTTTGAAACTAACACCATACTAACTATCCTTTCTTGAGTCAAATTCCTAGATCACATATGGCACACCCGATGGGACTAGATGCATCCCACACATGAAGAAGATCATTTTTAACTTTAAAATATTCATTTAGATCATTAAAAGTCTTGCAAATTAATTTTTTAACTTTATTTTTCCATTTTTTGTTTGCTGTTGGTTTACATAGTAATTGATGTCAGTTAGTAAAATTGACATCAGTTGGATAGCTATCATCGGTCACATTGGTATAATCGATGTCAGTTAGATAACCGTCATCAGTTAGCAAATGTAACCATCATCGGTTATATAACTGACATTGATCACTATGTTTTTCTTAAAATAAAGACCCTAGAGCTCTTTTTTTAAAGTTCATTGTTTCAAATCCAAAAGAACTTCAAGGCTAAAGGACATGCTAACATTTTTGTTGCAAGACCAAGCTTGAAATTTACTAAAAACATGTTTAGATCACCTTTTGCATGCTTAAAATGAATTAGGAACATTATTTTTGGTGCTTAAAGTAATATTTAGGTGCTTAAGTGAGTTTTAAGCATTAGTTTTCAAAGTTACAACTAAGACCAAGGGGTCAAATGAACACCACCTCATTTTTCATTTGGGCTCAAAAATTAAATAACCTTTTCAATCTTTTTGTATTCACTTAGTTGTTTAGATTAAATTTCTGTTTGGAAAAAAGAGGGATGTTGCATGTATGTTCTTCCATTTGTCCCCTTGGGGAACCCTTAGAATCAAAAGTGCCATTCCTATTGAAAGTAGCCTAGTCCAAGGCTTAGAAATAAATTCATCTAAATCACTCCCCAAAAACTCATCAAAGTTTGGGTGACCTTGAAAATGACCCTAAAGTCTTTTTACTTTCATGCTTTCTTTATTTTTATGCAAACTTGGCTTGCAAGGCAGGCTTCATCACCTCTGACAAGTTTTTAGGGAAGCTTTGACTCAGGGTTTCACCTCCTGACATTGACTTCATTTGGATCCTAATTAGAATTGCACATGGGGCATAGTGTCACTTTGGACATAGTACTACACTGAGTAAATAACAAGATGTAGTGGTTGCGAAAAAGACTAGACCTTTTTGTAATAAACCAAGTGATAGGACCCAAAATCCATGCTTTTATTTTGCATTGTTTGGCATGAAAGTCATTATGTAACCCCTAGAACATTCAAAAACTTGTTAGATATTAGACAAATCCCCACTCACTATAGAAGTATTATTGGTGCAAGGTGCACCTCAAGCTCCATGTCGTAGTACTATCATTTAAGAGAAGGGGGGTGTAAAAACCCTACTATATAATGTGCATTTACTTTTGGATGAACACTTAAAATCCTCTCAAATGATGTACATATATGGATTCCAACAATACCAAGCAACCTTGTAAGTTTAGGATCTAAGAGCAATTAATTAGTTGGTCTTGTCCTAGATTAAAGTCTTATTTGAAGTCAAAACATGGTGTAAACAAATAATTCAAATCAAAACACATGGTCCTCATTTTACTTTAAGTAAAGAGGCATTATGCTTCCCACATGAAATCATCAATTTGCCTTGTTTAAAAGTTCATCAAAAGCTTGGGAGTCATATCATCCACTTTGGCACATTTATGCTGCCCAATTGAGTCTAGACCTTTACCAAAGTTGTTTAAGTTGTCCACTTATAATCTGAATTTGAAATTGCACCTTTATAAGCTTATAGGGTTGATGTGTTAAGTGGGTTCACCATTTGCACTAAACTTGAGGGAACTTAGGTTCAATTTCCAATTTGGGTTTAAGGTCGTTTAAGACTCATAATCATTATCATCACTTGATAGACTTAAGCCATTTTGTGCTAAAACACTTTCACTTTGAGTCTATGCACCACAACATTTTGAGTCAAGAAAAGTAGTGTTATGCTATCAAAATTATGGGAAATTATCTTTACCTTAGAGATTTTTTGAAACAAACTTTTTTGTCACACCTTTTAGGTAGTGTAGCGTCATTATGCTACCAAAACATTTCAAATATTGTTTCATATACCCTC
Source organism: Torreya grandis (assembly GCA_037957365.1). Classification (NCBI taxonomy): domain Eukaryota; kingdom Viridiplantae; phylum Streptophyta; class Pinopsida; order Cupressales; family Taxaceae; genus Torreya; species Torreya grandis. Next base: position 1,822,925 of record JARHVA010000589.1, on the reverse strand, counting down.
TTACATAGAGTTAAAATTTGTTCCTACATTTTTAGACCAATCTAAGTGTACTTTTATGATCTTTTATCTAGCATAGTTATACTGTTCACTTTTGTCTAGCTTATTTGTCAAAAGAACCAAGTTTTATTTCATTATTTATGAAAAAATAAACTATCTCTGAAGTGCCCTTTGTTTCATACCTTATACCTAGTTGATCAAGTTCATGACCAAGAATCAAATGCTTAGTTTTTGTTAGAAGTGTTTCAAATCCATTAGATTAAAACTTTCATATATTTCAAAGTCTAGCTTGTGACATCATTTGGCCAAGAGTCCTAGTGCATGCCTTGTTTGAGCCTAGCTTTTGACACCGCATTTGGCCAAAAGACCTAACAACTTTTAAATTTCTAGATTAGACTGATTTGAAACCCTTCAACCTTAGAGTTTGGAATTTCGATTTTTGGTCCATTTACTTGCTTATCATTGTGTGAACAGTGAAACGTTAAATACTTCATGCTAGCTTGTTTCCTCACAAATCTTTACATAAACCTTTTGATCCTTTTGATGAATCTAGACCAAGTTGGAACATCATTTTTTTTAGATTTTTTTCTTTTTAGAGTTTATATAACTATTTGACCTTTTATTGCAAAGCATTGACTATGGATCCCAACATGTACTACACTCATAGTGGAATCATGTACAATCCAAGGATTAGTAATGTAGTTATGCAGGAAGAAATGGTGCAAGACCCCTACATGGATAATATTTCCTATGAGATGGATTATTATTACTCTTATAATACCCAATCAAGGGCACAAAACCAAGATCCCTTGGCTAACTATTTGGTTAACACACCACCTTATTCAGAACAAGACCATGAACAAACCATACAAAACCTAGCTACAATACCCATAGTGGATGAGCTAGTTCTTCAATAGTCATATTATACTAATATAGCTTCCATGTATGATCTATTTTTATTTGAGAAATACTTTTTAGAGAACAAAGATGATATTTTGGCTAGATCCATATAGATAGGGGCCAAGTTTCTAGCAAACTTCCCCCATGAAAATTTACCAAGTCTAGTAAGAGTGCCCCACAATATCATTTACAATCAACAGGCTTTTTTTAGTAATCCTATGGCTCTAGTCTAAATAACATATCAAGACCATAATATATCTAATCGAGGAAAAAATGTCATGGAAGATCACTTTAACTAAATGCAGATATCATATCAAACCTACCTGAATCTAGCACATAATTTCAATAAGATGAACATGGTGAGTAAGCCTCTTATTGACCTAGTTCCTTTGATAGGAGTATTGATAGAGTTAACTAGACAAGAGAATTTGAGTTCTGACCCATTCATACATATTGATTTGATAGATAACTTAATGCATATGCCCATTATTGAAGAAGTGTCTTTAGCCTCTACACAGAATAGTGAGCCAAACATAGTGAACAATGTGGAAATAATGTCCAATCTCGATCAAAGTGGTACTAATGCACAAAAAACTAGTCAACAACATGTGCCTGCAGTTAATCCCATGAGTAAATCATCATACTAAGAAATAGGAGTTTTTACATCCCAACCTCAATTGACTGCTTCCTCAAGTATACAACCTACATGATTAGGTAATCAAACAACAACCAATGTCACACTTCAACAATAGAATGTGATGAATCCTCAAGATTAGGTAATCAAATAATAGCCAATGTCACACCTCAATGATAGAATATGATGAATCCTACTCCTCCTCAACAAGTAACGTGTAGTATTCCATAGTAGCAGGCATAATCTAGTGTATCAACGCAACAGAGGACAAATACATTACCACCTTAATCAAGGGAAACTAATGTTCCACCTCACTAGGGAATGACAAACATACCTCTTCAGTCGTAGACTAATATGCCAATCAAAAACTAAGCAATGACTAGTCAACAACCTACAAATATTGGTCAGTGATAGATACCAAATCTGTAACCTATTTTCACTTCCCGATAGGGATTCCTGCAACAAGGAGGTCCCCATGTTTCTCAAGTACCTACTAGACAACCATTGGTTTAAAATATGCCACAACTTCAAAGATAGGGTCTTGGTCCACAAGTTCTCACTCAACAACAAAGTTTAATTAGTTGACAAGATGTTCCTTTTCAACCATATTAGGCATAGTATAGTTATATCCCTCCATCCCAACCAAAAAATCCTCTAAGTCAAACCTTTATTGCCAACCCAAACTAGAATATTGCACAACTAAATGTGCAATTTAATTACATCACAATCCACATATGCATATTCTTGGTCCATTCTCCAACCAAAACAATGTACCCCAATAGGTATTTTCATCATACCCTTGTCAAAGTGTCCCACTTGTGACCTCCCAACCATCTACCCAAACTAGTATTCTCCCTCAAACCAATGTTCCTTCTAGTTTCCTATCCCACGAATTGCAATAGATGAAGGATGCAATTGCTACCATTCAAGCTAGGAAATAGATTAAAATTTTCAAATTGGATGATGCATGTTCCTATCCATTCAACATGGAGTATTTGCATATACCATTTCCTCTAGGATGTGAACATCTAAAATTTGACAAATACAAAGGGAAAGGTGACCCTAAGGCCCATTTAACTGAATTCTTTGTCACATGTCAAACAGTGGCATATAGTGACATATACCTTTTTCTATTGTTTCCAAAGAGCATGGCTGGACAAGCCTTGGAGTGGTTTTTAAAGTTACCCAAAAATTTAGTAATATATTCTGATGATCTTTCTGATAAGTTTGTGAGTACTTTTCGTATAATCTCAAGCATGATATTTCATTAGTGGATTTAACGCAAGCAAAGAAAAAGGTTGGTGAGATTTTTTCAAGCTATCTACAATGATGGAGAGCCCTTGTAAGTCATTTCACCTATAGTTTACTAGATAAACAATTAGCCACCGTGTTTACTAAAAATTTGCATAGTGAGATAGCTTATCATCTAGAACTACAATGTGCACATACTTTTAAAGAGATCATTGATAAAGGTTTGTTGATCAAGCGAGTGATTATCAATAAAAGAGTCATCAAGCTTAATTCAACTAATCAAAATCAAGGTACCAATCAATGAAATGGCCAACATCAACATCCTAGTCAAATGCAAGCATCACAATTGGCACAAGCCAATAACTAAGAAAGATCAAAGCAATTCAACTATAATAGGAATGTTGTGGGAAATGGAGTAACTAAATCCCATCATTTTCAAATGGTGCAAACATCATCTACACCACCTTTTTAGCTTACTCCTACCCAACAACCTCTCCAACCAATACCAAAAGCACAATAGGCAAGACCTGCACAACAAATACAGTATCTTTTACCATTGTAAACCCCTCCTCCTAGGAGAATCCTACCTGCACATCATGTCTTTAGTCACCTAAGAGAACCTATTGATTTTGTATTTCATAGCTTATTATCGCTAATCTAATTATTTGGCTTATAGAAAATCATTATCCATAAGGCATTCCTTATCATGATTAGTATCATGAAAATGAATTATGTGACTATCATCAAGTCAAGGATATAATCTACAAAAATGTTTCCAAATCAAGAATTTAATTGAGAATATGTTGGAGAATGGGGAGATAACATTAGATAATTGTGCTTCCACTTCCAGTCAAACTCTTGGGATTTATTAAAACCCCTTCCTTTAACATAATAATTAGTAGTAACAAAATGATCGGTAACAACAACAACAATGATCAGTGTAGCAATAAAATCAATAGTATCAAAATCAAAGGCCACGCTAGTAGAATCAACAAAATCAGTAGCAGAACCCACAATGATAGAATAATGGACAAAACTAAGGTCATAATGGTAATAACCAACAAACCTACCATGTAATTGCACATGACTATAACAGGGTTGTAGGTCATATTATAGGGAGTAGCATTAATACCATCTCCATTAATCCTAGACCAAGCACTAATCAACCTAGATCATTGCTAAATGATAACATTCAACCAAATTTCATGGATAATCCTTCTTTGACCTGGGAGTGCATACAAGCAAACCAAAAAACTATGACTTCCCCCTTTGGACCTTATATCGACAACCTATCCTTGCCATGTGATCACATATGAGTACACTGGTAATTGACACTAGTCCTGTCTGGTCCCACACCATTCCCAACATTGGTTAGCAATAATGGTCAAGTATTTAATATTGATTGTGAAATCACAAATTGGAGGTCCAAGATTACTATCCCAAGCCCACAACCATCCACCACTTTGCCTATCATCCAACCAACCACTCAACCTCAGAATAAACCATTCACTATTGACCAAGATAAGAAGTTTGATATTGTGAAACAATTACACAAGACACCAGCACAAATTTCTATTTTATATTTGATGTGAATGTCAATAATCCACAAGAATATCTTGAATGAGTTTTTGACCCAATCCACTGTTGCTAGTGACATATCCCCTAATAAATTTTAAGCTTTGGTTGGACACCTAGCCTCAACCCAACAAGTCACATTCAATGAAAGTGATATGTCTTCCCTTGGCCCACTTCATAATAACCCATTGTACATAGAAGTTTATATAAAGTGACATAAAGTGAAATGTGTCCTTATAGACAATGGATCAGGGCTTAGCATAGTATCTCTAAAGCTCATCAAGCTTCTTAGGTATAGAATGGAAGATCTCCAACCAGAAATGATAACCATCAAAGCCTATGATAATCAGGAAAGAGAATCATAAGGCACCATTAGTTTATTAGTTATCATTGGGCCTTTGACCCATGATACACATTACTATGTGTTTGATCTTGAGTTATCATATAATATGCTTCTAGGCAGGCCTTGGTTGCATGAGATTTATGCAGTCCCATCAACGTTGCACCAATGTATCAAGTTTTCCCACTCATGGATGGAAGTGAATATTTTAAGAGATTTACACCGATATGAACACTACAAACATATTGAGGCCAAATTTCAAAGCTTTAATTATCAGTATGGTATGAATCCAAGTTCCAAGTAGGACAAAGGAAAGGCTATACTTATTGATCCTTCACCAGATAATTGCATAGATCCTAACACCTTGGATTCCCTTTCCCACATGCTACCTCTTGAAGCTTCTAATCATTTTAGATAATGGATAGGGAGAGTATGTGACCAATGATACATTTCATATTGCCAATCTTCCTCAAAATCCAAAAACCTTTGGGTGACCTAAAGTCACTCCAAATATGCATTGGCAACAAAAGAACAAAGATAACGACCCTGTCACATTTGTACTAGCATCTAGCCTAGAACCTGACCCTCTTGAAGGGGATGAATCATGGTTATACAATTAGAACCAAGCCAATTGTTATAAAATTTCCAAGTATCCTATTCCCAATAGGATCATGAAGTGTCACAATTATGAAGGAAGAGGCCTCAAACCAAATAAATAAGGAACCATCAAGCTAATATCTATGACTAAGTGTGAAAGACCTTATGGACTTAGATTTAAACCACCTGGGGATGACCCCACATATCTTATTCAAACTCCATTACCAGTGACTAGTGATGATGATGCTGATAGCGAAGCAAAGTTTGATCATAGACTCAACTTTGATGACATAGTTAAAACCAACCTATTTGATAACAATGCCATTTGTAACCTTACCCTAGACATTTATCACAACCCATTGTCATTATGTTATCCCCAACTGATAGATTCAGACCAACAAGACTCCAAACTATTGATTGATGAGTTTTAGAATGATGAGGCATTCTATAACTTCTTAGGTGTTAGAGAAAACATTCCATTGGGAGAATCACAAGTCGGGATTCTCAATTACATTGGATCCTACAACCTATTTTGGAGATCGAGTGAACACCCTTAGCCAAAAACAAATAAGTAAAACATTGAGTTCCCAAAGTAAAACCCTAATTGAGATGCTTTCTAACCAAGGAAAATGTAAATATAAAGGCCATTCTAGTGATGAAAACCTATTTCGAGCACCATTAGATGGGGGTTTTTAGTCTTTTTTGAATTTAGACTAGAAGACCACCAATGATGAACTTACTTGTGGATCTGAGTTTAAATTTGAGCAATAACAAGTACTTTGATCTAATTCTTCAAGAATTTTTGACTATTTTTGTCACATGGCCAAATCTCCCATTAGGGACTCAGATTCATCATGCCTAATAGAATTTGAAGAGCAATTCCTAATGAAGGACCTTGACATAATCTAATAGTTCAAGTTATTGCCTACTATCCTATAAGATAGTTTGACCCTTCTAGTCGAAGATACAACAAATGTAAATATTGAGACTCCTTCAAAATTGAAATGGATAAAATTAGGTACATCCCTCACTGAGGAGGAACATGACATATTTACAGGTTTGTTGAGATAATTTGTAGATATCTTTGCATGGGTCTATTCTGACATGCCAGGTTTGGACCCTACCTTGGCTCTACACCACCTTGTGGTTAATCTTGATGCCAAATTGATAAAACAAAAGCTACGTAAGATGCATTCTCACATTGATATATTGGTAAAGAAAGAGTTGGAAAAACTCTTAGAAGCAGGATGTATCTGATCCATTGACTACTCAGAATGGATCTCTAATGTGGTACCTATTAGTAAAAAGCTTGAAGGGATCAGAATCTATATTAATTTTTGAGACTTCAACAAAGATTGTCCTAAAGATGATTTTCCATTACCTAATATTGCCATGATCATTGAATCCATGATAGGTTATGAAATGCTTTCAATCATGGATGGTTTTTTAGGATACAACTATATCAAAATAGCACCAGAAGACCAACATAAAATAGCATTCACTACTCCATGGGAAACATTTTTTTATCAGGTAATGTCATTTGGCCTTAAGAAAATTGGAGCTACATATCAAAGGGCCATGACTATTATATTACATGATATGATGCATGATATTATTAAAGATGATGTTGATGACATATTAGGAAAATCCAAAACTAGGGCCAACCATCCAATAGTGCTGTGTAAGATATTTGAAAGATTATGGGAGTACAAAGTTAGACTCAATCCAAATAAATGTGTGTTTGGTGTAACTTCAGACAAATTACTTGGCTTCATCATGTCTCATAGAGGTATTGAAGTCAATCTGGCTAAAGTCCATGCTATAACTAAGATGCCACCAATAACCAATTTAAAGCAACTTCATAGTTTACAGGGTAAGATCCAATCAATTTGGTGCTTCATCTCTCAGTTAGCAGACAAGTGCCATCCATTTACACACCTTCTGAAAAAAAGAGTTGCATTTCACTGGGATGATCACTACCAAATAGCTTTTCAACAATTTAAATACTATCTTATTAACCTACCTATTTTATTATGTCCTATGCCAGGAAAACCATTATTGTTATACCTATCAGCGATTGACCATGCTCTGGGGGCACTCTTGTCTCAACATGATGACAATGAAAAAGAGCATGTTTTATACTATCTAATCTATACATTGGTTACATATGAACATAACTATGCACCTATTGAAAAAACTTGTCTAGCCATGGTCTTCATAGCTCAAAAATTGTGCCATTACATGTTGAATAATAAGACCATTGTCATTTCAAAAGTAGATTTGCTCAAGTATCTACTATCTAAAATATATTTTCAAGGTAGAATGGCTAAATGGATCATGCTTCTTAGTGATTTTGACATAGAGTATCTCAATCAGAAGGCAATCAAAGGACAAGTTTTTACAGATCAACTTACAGAAGCACCTCTCAAAGACACACAACCACTCACATTTCAATTTCCTGATGAATCTATAATGACCGTCATTGACACACCCCTTGAGGAGTATTCCTAGAAGATGTATTTTTATGGTTCATTTGATACACATGGATTGGGGGCAAGCCTATTGTTTATTACACCACAGGGGGATCTAATCCCTAAATCATTTAGAATCAAATTTTCTTGTATAAACAACATGGCCAAGTATGAAGCACTTGTTGCAGGACTTTGACATGTAGTGCATTAGAACATATCTCATCTCCAAGTTTATGGTGATTCTTAGTTAATCATCAATTAGCTCACAGATCATTTTCAGACCAAAGATGACAAGTTGGTTCCATATAAATCCTTGGTCGACACTTTTAAGCAACAAATTGTCAACATTTAGTTTGAGTACATACCAAGGGCTAGTAATAGAACTATTTATGCCATGGCTACTATTGGCTCTCTGATTTGACAAATAGATAAAGCTAGAGATTATTAGTTCCTTATCGAGAATTTGTTAGCACCAGCTCATGAACCTTCAACTGTTGCAATGATTTGTGATATTATTGGTCCTAATTCTATTTGCTACTCAGACCTTTATAACTACCTTCATGACCAAGTTTTTCCACCTAACCTATCTAAAAAATAAACCAAAGCCTTCATTAATCATTCCACTCGTTATACTCTACTTGGATCCACCCTTTACCATCGTAGTTTTTATGAAACTCTGCTTAGTTTTTTAACTTATGTAGAGTCTACACTACCATTAAGAGAAGTCCATGAAGGAGTATGTGGCACTCATTCTAGTGGGGTAGTCCTATCCAAAAAGTTCTTGCATACTAGTTATTATTGGCCCATAATGGATGCAGATGCCATTGCATATGTCAAAAAGTGTGACAAATGTCAATGGCATGCTAATCAGATTCATGTCTCAGCAAAAACTTTGAAATCAATGTTGACACCATAGCCATTTTCTACATGGGAACTTGACCTCATTGGGAAGATCAACCCCACTTCATCTGATGGCCATAAACATATCCTTACCACCACAAAATATTTTACTAAGTGGGTTGAAGCTATACCCCTCACTTATGTGACTGGAAATAAAATTTTGAAATTCATCTTCAACCATCTCATTTTCCACTATGGTATCCCCTCTGACATTATATTTGATAATGGATTATCATTCAATAACAAGGATATAAATCAGCTATGTACTAAATATAACATCATACAACATTTTTCTACAACATATTATCCTCAATGTAATGGTCAAGCTGAGGCATCCAACAAAACCATTGTCAATATTCTCAAAAATATTGTCAATAATGCTGATCATGCTTGGCACATCCAGATATTTCCTGCCCTTTGGGCATACTATACCAATTATCATATCCCCACAAGGGCCACTCCATACTCACTTGTTTATGGTACTAAATCCATCCTTCCCATTAAGGTCAAATTGCCTTCACTATGCATCTCTTTCAAGCATATCCTAGATCATCATGACTATCGAGTAGCTCGCCTGTAAGAGCTAGACCTACTTGATAAAAAATGCATAGCTATGCTCAACAATCTTTAGGCACATAAAAACCAACTCAAAGGACAATATAATCGGTGTGTTAAGTATAAAACATTTGAACTTGGTGATCTTCTTCTTGAAGAAAACCAAAAGAATACCACGACTGAGAAGAAGCATAAAAGAAAATTCCAACCAAACTAGATAGGGCATTTCATCATTATTGCAGATTATGGATCAGGAGCATATAGGCTTGCCACACCAGATGGAGATGAACTTCCTAAGCCAATGAATATTATTCATCTCAAGCAGTACTATGCTTGAGTGCTAAGGTGCATTATTTGTTAGGACTATTTTAGTTGTCATTTTATCACTATTCTTCTTTGTATAAATATCATCCTTATCTGTCCTCTTAGCCATATTCACTTTTCACTTCTGACCTATCGGCCCAGTGTGTTCTAAAGCTTCTCCCATTTGACCTTTGTTTTTTCCATTCATTACACATTTTTAGCATCAAGGTATCTAATTAGTTTTATCAGTTAGTTCATGTACTTTCAATAGAGATCATATTTTGGAGTAGTGTGATAGAAGTTTTGGCAGTTGCATCCTTTGTTTGTTATTCCTTTCTTACCACTAGTCTTGCTACTAATTATAACCACCTTTGAGAAAATTAGTACCATTGATTTATGATGTTGTGTTTAGGTTATAAATGCCTATAGGTAAACTAGGGGTAACATTGAGCCTTGACCTACCAACTTACCACTTCTTATGTCATACTATGCCTTTTTACCAATTGTGCCTGTTTTGTTTGAATTGACCACTACACTAGTCAAATTCCTCCACTATAAGGGTGGAACTATAGTTACTTGAGGTCCTACTCTGGGACTATGTAGGTAGTGTTTAATACTTGTTGAGGTCAGCTAAGTCACCCTTCTCCCCATGATTTCACCATTTTGTAAGCAACCTAATCCACGCTCTTGTCATTTTGTGAGCAACTTAAGCCATGCTCTCGTCATTTTGTGAGCAACCTAAGCCATGTTCTCACCATTTTGTGAGAAACCTAAGCCATGGTCTCATCATTTTATGAACAACCTTAGTTTAAATGATCTCATCATTTTACAAGCTTGAGCCATTTAGTGTCTCATCATTCTCAATTGAGTTGAGACACTCCAAAACAATTCTAAAATCATTTGAAAAATCATTAGAAAAGAACAAAAACATTGACCACTTCTTTGCCTCAAGGAATCTCAGAACCTTACTAAGTTATAAGAAAATCACTTGTCATTTAGTTTCCCCATCCTTTTTGGCCTTTTTCTCTCATGCACTTGCCATTTTACAAGACCATTCCTCTTCTTCTCTCACATCCATTCTATTTATTTTCATCAATTGTCACATTCTTCCCATTTCCTGGGAGAACTACATTTGGCCTAAAGTTTTTTATTAGATATTACATATATGGAACTATGTAGGCAGCATCCACTTGCCTAGTGCATATGGAGACATCTCAACCACCCTCATCCTTTTCTTTTATTCCCCTATTTTGTTCATTTTTTAAAGTTGTCTCCTATTTTCTAGGGGCACTGCTCGTATGGTTTTTTTTTTAGTGTTTTTTTGTTTGTTTCTTTGTTGTTTTATTTGTGTGCATGTTTGTTTGCTTTCAACAATGTTTCCTTGATTTAATTTATGTGTGTTCATTGGGTGATTCCTTGCCCACACTTATTCTCAAATCCATCCATATTCATATGTTTACATTATCATCATGGTTTCTATCATTGGTGCATTATTTTCTATTAAGTATTGGATTTTGAGAGTCAGTCCTTATGCATATTTTGGCCAAGTCCTCATGATGTTATACCATGATGCCTACTAACACATGCTGCAAAAAACCTCAGCTTCAAAAAGTCTATTCATTAATGGTAGCATCTCCTAGGCATCGACATTTTGATTCCATCCTAATCATATCCCAAATAGAGTAATCAAACATGAAAAAATTTCAACCTTTATTAATTCAAATAAGAATATACGTACTAATAGGTTGTTATAATTCATAATTACCCTTTGTGTTACATTATCATCATCCTCACCCAAGTTTATCATGTTTTCCATAATCGAGGTCCAATGATTATAACTGCCTATGGGCAAATCATTGCACACTGTCCCACCTACATTTCTCAATGATTATAACCGCCTTTAGGAAAATCATTGTGTTACTTTTTTTCCCATACAGGGGCATGTTGTTATCTTATTTTTTTGTTCTAACTAAGGTAGCTCCATCTTCTCAATGGTTATCACCACCTTTAGGCAAATCATTGTGTTATCATACCACATTGCCACTAACGGGGTACAATGCTTATAACCGCCTTTGGGAAAACCATTGTATACCATTCCACTTGCATTCTCAATGATTTTGACTACTTTTTCAATATCATTGTGTTTTCATCCACCATCTTTCCTTTCTTTGATACCCTCGTTTCACTTCTTTCTTTTTGAGGGACCATTTATCCACTTACTTGTGCCAACCGTTCCCTCGAGGGGGCATCATGCAGTGAGTTTATCATCATTGTAGTTGTAGGCATACAATACCTTTTCATTCTTTGAGAATATGTTATTTTACTTATAGCTTGCAATACCTTCCTAAATATGGGCAAACTGTAGACACCTAAATCTGGGCATCGATAACCTGTAATCAAGGTTTTGACCAATTTCCATCCAAAATGCACAATTTGGCCTAAAAATGCTAAAACATGATAAATGATGTGAAACTAACATATTTAAATGCCAATTTTGGCCACAGTATCGTTAAATGGGGCAATGCAATTTATGGGCCAACTAACTTTGATCAGATCATTCTTAGTCAAAATGGCAATTTCACACCTAGGTGTTATAGATTGCTATTTGTTATCAAATCTCTTGCACAAGTTGTTAGGCACCTAAAACATAAATGTTCTAATACCACTTGGCAGGATCCAACTCCTCAATAAGAGTACATATGATTACCTTGTATAAGCAACTAATCATGGAATTATATCAGAATTAACAAGTAACTAGAATTCACAAATGACACATAATATGAGAGACAATACACAATCTTGTATTAATACTCATGCCAGAAGGAAATACAATGAAGATGCCACAATCTTCCACACCTCTCAGATGTACAGATCTCTTTCCCTCAAGAGTTCACTCTCCTACCAAAAATGGTCCCAACACACAACTCAAACACAGAGTAGGTGTTCACCTCCAACCAGTCAGTAATAACACTGCCAGTACCAAGCACTCAAAATTACTTCAAGTAGATCTCCCATGAACTTGAAACAACCTACAACTCAAATGATCTTACTTACCATGTAGAACTTCTCCCCGATCTTGCTGCCACCTGCAGATCAACCTGTTCTTACAATTGGAAGGATCTCTTCCTTGCCTTAATCCTTGATTACAATACATGCAAATGAGTCTATAAATAGATCCCATACTAAACAATAACTTAGACTTCTAATTTATAATAATTAGACATGTAGATCAAGACTCAAAATAGCCTTTACATGCAAACAATTAGTTTAATAAACTAAATGTTTGTGCAATGAGCAGTTCTGAAACTGCATAAGAGATCAACGTTGGTCCTTGTCTATCTGGAGATGATTGACATTGGCTGACTCTTGTTGATGTTGATTGCCCTTCTGTTCACCCTTGACTGACGTCGATTGGCCTGACCGACGTCGGTGTCCCTGAAACTCAGCAACCTCCTCCATGTTTGCATACAGTGAAGCTTTTAGCTCCACAAACTAACACAAGACATGTTCCTTTGTTATTTGTTTTTGGTAACATCCTAAATGGGAATATGGTTCCAATGCATCTGACATTGACTTCCAATTCTAATCTAATCAAATTTTTAACCAATAAGAAGGCATTCTGATCAATTTGAGTAATTTGTGCACAAAGTGCTTAATCATGCTTAAGAGCTAATTAATCCAAATCAAGGACTAATCAAAAATTCCATGGAAACTTGTTGAATACTTATTTTTAGAAATGAATATTGAATATCTACATTATCAAATGACTTCATTTCTTGGGAAGACATCCCTAGGCCATAAATGCCACAAATATTAGTTTTCATGCCTCCCATGCCTCTTAATTGCTCCTCTATCCCAAATATTTATGAGCCTATTTATCAATTTTAATTTAAAAATTGGATTAATCTTTAGCCACACATCTCAATCCTAAGATGGATGGTTCAGGTTGATTCTGATCAATCTCAAAAATCTATAAATAAGAGGCCTTACCATATCATTTCTAAGTCTTGATAATGCAAAGTTATAATGCACAAATGATTCCAAAATAAATTTAAATTAGTTTTACCATGCCAAATTTATTCCAAGCCAAGCCAAGCCACAAGCCAAAGGTACCAAGGGGAGATGAAAGTAGCCAAGCTTCCATTGCCAAGGACTTTATGAGCACAAGCTGAGAAAACCACTACAACAAGTATTTTGGAGCACCCAAGGAAGGTAAAAGAGAATTTATTTTGAATTTTAGTTGTGTCTTTTATTCATGTTTGTTAACTAATGTCTCCCTAGTGTCTAAGCCTAGAGATGTTATACTAGTTAGTGTGTTTCTTTCATTTTGAAACTAACACCATACTAACCATCCTCTCTTGAGTCAAATTCCTATATCATAGTTCCCAATTGGGTTCTAGCATCAATTAAATTATGGCCATCATATCAATCTATTATATTTTTGTTTTGGTGTTAACTGCAACTAATTAGTCTATCATGGCATGCAAAAATGGAGAGAAGGGTTCTTTTCATGTAGTTGGTCTTGGAGATGATGTTGTTAGAGTCAATGTGTATGCCTCCGTGACACCCTTTGAAATTATAAGACAAGGAAAAAAATATCCCTTTCAATCCTATTAGGTCTATATAGACCCATTTTTTCCTTCGAACATCTATAGAAATTGATAACTCATCATGTACATAGGTCCTTCTTCTAATAATGGTGAACAAAGTCACAAAACAAACCCTATATGACACAAATCCTCAAACCAAAGGTCTATTTTAAGCTTTAATGGTGATCCCTCTATGTAATTTATCTTGACTACATTACTATGTCTACTCCATGGTGTTCGAATGAGCTTTAATAGTGGCATGTCCCATTTTGAAAAGCTTTCTCTAGTTTGACCTTGGTCATGGGTTCAATCTCTATGAAGTCCCTTAGCTTTTTGACCCTTAATTTTATTGGTCATCAATATCTAACTCAATTTGTTGAAATTTTGACCCATCCACACACTATTGGTTTTGATTAGTACGATCGAGTGAAAGCCATCAATCCTACCCTTCACTTGTCAACTCTATCTAAGCTAATGCCACTTGGTAGTCCCATGTTTGCATTCATGATCTATTGTAAGTCTTCTTGCTTTATGCATTTATGTCATGTGGTGGCCTCTTGAGTTCTTTGACCTTTTGACTCATCTTGTACAATTGGATCAAGATGTAAGAGTGAACATTAGCCATAGATCTCATTGGGCCCACTTACCCGTTAGTCAAGATCATGCCATTGGATCATCGATATGATTGAATGTAAAACATTGATCTGCTTACATTTGAAAACAAATGGTTATTTACCATGATATAAATTTCACATTCTTGCAATCGTCATTTGATTTTTGTGAGATCATCATTGACATTTTTGATATTGTCAAATTTAAGACCCTAATGGGTTTTTTCCATAGCTTAAAGTTGATGTCTCTAGAAATGTCTCCCACTATTTGACCAAATTTGAAATCTTGGACTTGGAAGTGAAAAGGTCATGGAGGCACCAAAATTTTAGGACATGTTATTAATGCTAAAAGGATTGTGCCCACTTGATCCCTTGGCTCTAAGAGGTTTTTAAGTGTGTTTACAAAGTGTTCAAGTGAGCTGACCTATCTGTTTTGCATGATGTCTGTGTGCCTATCACTGATCATTTGAATCTAAATGGCTATTTATCAAGTCTTGAATTTTACACTTGCATGAATGTCTTATTCTTAGTGATCAACTTTAAAACTCCATAACTTGAGCTAGAAAACTTGCACAGACATGAAACTTTCAAAGTATGGTCCTAAAATGAACAACATTGTGGCACTGCATCCTTTTGGCTCATGAGGCTTTCTATGTAAACTTATCAAATGCACAAGTGAGTTAGTCTATTCATTTTTTAATGACATTTTGGTGGTGACCTGATTCACTTAGGATTGTGCTTGAGCTATTGCTTGATCTTTGAAAGCCTAAATGAACTTCTTAAGGCCTATGAGAAATCTTTCCATGATCCTAACCACTTAGACACCATGAACACTTACTACTTGCATATATGACTCTAAAATGACCCCTAAGACACCAAATGACACAATGACTAAGCTATACTATGACCAAAGCTATAATAGCATATGAAATGACATCAAATGAGATACAACATACCCTATGACATTAAAAAAATCCCCTATACAAGATTTTGACTATAGGGGGATGAATTATTTTGACTTGTGGTAAAAATGGTCAACATTCTTGGTGATTTCCTAAGGCTGGTATGTTTTCTATACCATGAATAGTTGCCTAATCCTATTAATTGGGTTATGGAATCACAAGTATATAGGTTTGACATATAAACTACCCTCTGACAACACACAACAATGATAGAAAATAAAAAGAACAAGACATAAAATAGAAACACACATGTGCTTGACAAATACTTATTGAACACAACATAACAAGAAAGGAAACACACACCTAATCTAATATTTACAAAATTGACCTTCAATTCTCAATAGTAGGGTTTCAAATGTATACCATTCATAGGGATAGGCAGCTCATCTCCATTCATCCTTGCTAACTAAAAATAGTTGATTTGATTGTACTTGATGATGATATATGGTCCACTCCATAGGGTATCATATTTGGTATGTCTCCATATTTTTGCTCTATCTTCATCCCATTTCAATACTATGTCACCTTCTTGAAATAATCTTGGAGTTGCCTTCTTGTCAAAAGACCTATTCATTAGTACTTGGTGATGTTCCATAGCTTGATGAGCTTTATCTCTAGTCTCTTACAACTACATTAATTCTATTAATCTCACCTCTATTGGAGTTTTCTTAAGAAACTTGAGTTGATGTACGAACTCTAAGGTAGGCATCTCTTTAGAGATAGACAACCTAGTTTCCCTTCCATAAATAAGCACAAAAGGATAATTTCCTATTGACCTCTTGGGAGTTATCCTATCATTCCATAAAGTTGTCTTAAATTTGGTGTGTCAAGCTCTTTTGTTATGCTCCAAGGTTCTCTTGATTATTCTACTTAGATTCTTGTTAGTGGATTTAGCCAACCCATTACCTTGAGGGTAATAGTTGGATGAAGTGCTCAAGAATATGCCATTACTATTTACCCAATAAACTATCTTAGCACCCATAAAAGTAAGATCATTATCTAAAACAATAGTAGGAGTGACAAAACTTGTTATGATGCTCTCATATAACTCTAAGATAGCATTCTCATTAGTTTCTTTCATTGCTACTACCTCAACCCATCTTGTAAAATAGTTAGTTTCTATGAGTATCCATTTATGACTAGGACTTGATGGGGGATTTATCATGCCAATGAAATCAAGACCCCATTGCATGAAAGGTTGATCAACTTGGATAGGCTTCAAAATAAGAGCTACAAGCTTCTATTTTCCTACCAAAAAAACACATTGTCCATACCTTCTCACACAAGCATGGAAATCTTTGAAGAGGCTAGGCCAATAATAGCCTACCCTCATGATCTTGGTAGTTGTGGTTCTCAGAGAAAAATGATCTTCTCCTATCCCATCATGAAACTTCTCAAGAACCACTCCAAACTGATCATTATTAATGTAACTCAATATCACAACATTGATGTCCCTCTTACAAAAACACACCATCCATAAGATAAAAGGGAATAGATTACAATATAAAATATCTCCTTTGTGATCTACTTATATTATTAAGATACTTACCATTTTGAATAAATTTGATCACATCCTATGTCCAACTTTTTGGAGGTAATGAACCAACTAATTGGGAACAATCATGATTGACTAGAGCCTCTTCCTTTGACTCATGAATATCTGAAGCTAAATGTTCACAAATTTCTTTACCCCTTATCAATTTTTTCACTTCGATATTAGCATCATATTCCATTACCTTAGTGATCCACCCTACCCTCTTTTCACTAAGATCTTTGCTCAAAATAAACTCTTTGGTGCTAAAATGAGAGACCTTATCATGAATCTTATTATTTAAAACTATATGTTTGAACTTCTTTAATCCCCTTAAAAAAATAAGGACTTGTTTCTCTATGAAACTGTACTTGACTTTATAATCTTCTAAACCTTGACTAAAGAATGCAATTGGCTGCTCCACACCCTCATCATTCTTTTGCATCAGCATAATTGATATAGTATCAAGTTTGGAAAAATAATACAAAATGAAGTCTTTATTAAAATCAAGATTCATAAGAGAAGGAGCTTCTGTAATTGCTTTCTTTAAGGATTCAAAACTGCTCTTACCCTCTTTGGTCCAAGAAAAGACTTAGTTCTTCTTGAGCATAGCTGTGATAGGTTTCACCAAAGATGCAAAACTAGGTATGAAAATCCTTACAAATTTTATCTTTCATAACAAAATATGAATACCTTTCTTATGCAAGGGAAATGATAAGCCTAGAATAACTTCTATCCTCTCAAAATCAGTAGTCAAACCATCCTTGGAAACAACATGTCCTAAGAGCTTACCTTCATGAACAACAAAGATGCACTTTTTTGGATTAAGAGATACTCCATACTTCCTACATATTTCAAAGACTTGCCTCAATTGTTGCATGTGTTCATTATCATCTTTATAAAACACTATTATATCATCTAGATAAACCATTAGCATCTCATTTATCAAACCTTTGAAGACATGTCCATTGTTCTTTCAAATATGGCACCAGCATTAGACAGACCAAAGGGAATCTTCTTATAAGAAAAAGTCCCCCATTTAGTAGTGAAGGTTTTCTTAAACAGATCATCCTCACTACCTAAAATATGATTATAGCCTAAATATGCATCTAGAAGAGAGAAACATTGAGAACTTGAGACCATTTGCAAAATCTACTCCATTGAGGGTAGAGGATAGTGATATTTGAGTGACACTCTATTAAGATCTCTAAATTCCACACAAAGTATTATATCCCCATTATTATTTATAAAAGGCACAAGGTTAACTAACCATATTGAATGCTTGATGGGAAAGATTATCACAGATTCAAGGAGTTTGGTAAGCTCTAACCTCATGAGTTGCTCAACCTTCGGGTTGTTAGGTCTTTACTTCTATGTGACCAATTTAAATCTAGGTTCTAACTCAATGGTATGGTGTTTTAGGATAGGATAAAATCCTTTGAGGTCCTTATATTCCCAAGAAAATATATCATTAAACTCCCTACATAGCTCAATGAATGCTTGCTTCTCTAATTTAGAACATACCTTGCCTAGTTTGAGGAGTTTATCTTTGACGATCAAGACTCTTTCATAATTTTCCTCTTTTGTAGAGATACTCACTTCCTCCTTATTTTTTTTATCATTCTCATTGAATATACTTTCTAAGGTCACCAAACCCTTAGGTATCTTATTGGTTCTTAGTTTCACAATCTGATCACCCAATTATTCTTGGATCCTCCTTTGATTCCTTGTAGAAATCTCAGCTTCATTTTGCAAGAAGCATGCAATGTGTTTGTCACTATCAAACACTTTCCAAGACACTTCATTATTAGGTACATAAGGTTTTATAATTACCTTAATATGAGACTATTTTTCCTCTTCTTTTATGTTAATTGGGGTATCAAATTAATCTCTTATGACAGCTAGTCTATTAACATGACTATTCTGCACCCTTAGGACTGATTGAATATTGAATGCATTGAAGTCTTTAAGAAAATATCATACCATATGCTTATATGAATTAATTAAATGGTTTTTGGTAGAAACCACATTCCTCACCTGATGCACAACCAATTCATTGTCTCCATATACTTGCAAGTTCTTGATTCCTTTTCTCCTTGCCCATTGAAGGCCATGAATTAAACTTTCATACTCAGCCACATTACAAGTACAACTAAAATGAAATATGTATGAAGAATAATACTTTTGTTTATATGGTGAGACCAACATAATACCAAATATTACACCAACTTTATTTCTTGAACCATCAAAAACATCTTCCACAACTCATTATCTTCACCCTCTTCCTTGGCAATTAGAGGTGTTGGTACTCCTTCTTCATGTATACAATACACTCCTAAATTAGTTTCCTTCACAAAATAATAGGGATTAGGCTCATAAGTATTAGTTTCATATTCATTGATAAATAAATATGAAATACCCTCAAGCTTGGAAGAAGTGCCATCTTCTACAATATAATCATTTTCTTCATGGACCACACAATTCAAATTAGAACTTGTCTCAATGTGAGGCTCAATATGAAACCTTGCAAGGGGTTATGTCCTAATTATCACCTTTTATCTATAAATTATTCTAAATTCCAAGAAAGACCATACAACTAAGATATATCCACCTATCTTGGTTGTGAAGTCCCTTAATATGTATATTGCAAAGTGGGTTGAGAGATCAACCACAACTATGTCTTGCAAGATAGGAAAACTAGGACAACTGTGTAAGAAAACCTTCAAGCCTTTTATCAATCATAATATCTTTGTAGGTGTACCATCTAATTTAAGGACCCCTTTTATATGTGGCTCATATTTTAGGCCCAGCTTGTCAGTTACAACTTTGGGCCTAAAATGAGGGTAAGGTAAAATGGTGGAGGTTTTTTAGCCCTAGTGGATGGTTCAATAATAGTAATAGGATAATTTTTAATAACAACATGGATATGACTTTGATTTGAGGGTGAGACACTTGCAGTGATAATAGATAACTACTTTTATAGGAGTTCTTTTTGACCAGGCATATAAAGAACATCCCAAAGAGAAATGGATGTTTTAGTGTCCTTCAAAGAATCTACAATGTTTAAAGAATACATACCTATTTTCTCTTAGGATATTGTAGGTAGATAATTACTTGGAACTTGAGAAATAGGAGTAGACCTTACAATATTTTGACTTGATGGAGATGTAGAAGTTTTTGAAACTATCACACTTATAGCTATGTCTTGGTGCTTTGCAGGAGGATTGGATGAGCCTGTGGGCATGTCACTTCCACCTCCTAGATATTTCCTCTTGGCCCTTGTATTGTTTGTGACAAAGGCTCCTTGATTTAGCACAAAAGTGTCTTTAATGAGAAAATTGGTGAAGATATCTCCTTGAGGTTGCCAATCCTCATTAACTTGCATCATCACCTCATCCTCATTTGATAAGAGGGGAGTAACTCCTCCTTGAGCCACCAAATATTTCTCTCTATTCTCATTGGCATCAATGAATTGATCTTGCTTCCAATCTTCTCCTTGCAGTAGATTTCTTTGAACTGGTACCATCTCCCTTGCATTGGTGATAGAGTTAGGACTCTATACACAAGTAGGCCTATTGGGATTAGTTTTCCATTAGCATCTTCCTCTTCCATATTATTAACCATGCTATTGTCAATAGGGGTAAGGATTTTAATAGGCACCTTGTTGCATGTTAGCTTGTCTATTTTGAGCCTTTAAGGCCAAGAAATTTACTTTTCAATCAACATTATTTTTTGTCTACCTAGGAGCGACCTTAGTTTTGGTATTAGCATTAGTAACTTGGGATACATCTAGAGTATTAGCATTAAGATGAGACAAAAGAGGCATAGACAACTTAGGAGGCAATCTTCTAGCTTGGATGAGACTATTCTCATCTTTGATACCAAGATCATATGCTTCAAAAAGAGTGGAATCTCCCATATATTGAAACATGATAGTAATTTTAGTCCTAATGGCTTTCAAATAGGTAGGGAACACAAAGTTAGTAGGTGGTCTCATGGGAGGAGGTAATCTATGCCAAGTCTTTTGAAACCTTTCATTGAAGTCATGCATTATTTATTTGGGTGTTTTTTTAATCACATTGAGTTGATGTATGAGAGAGGCATGGTCACATTCATTTCCAAATATGGAAGTCAACAACACTCCAAACTCATCCCATGTTGTGATGCATCCACCTTCTAGATTCCTATAATAATCAAGAGCCTTCCCTTTAAGGGACATGGTAAGGAATCTAATGGAAATGTTCTCTCAAACAATATTGTGAAAACTGTAAAAGTTAGAAACATCATTAATGTGCTCACTAGGTGTGACATGACTCTCACCATTTAATGTGGGCACACCTTTTGTGGCATTATGAAGAATGGCATCATATACGTGAAGCTAAATTGGATTTTCAGTATGGAAGGTAGGGAAAGCATGAGGTCTAGCCATGTCTTCTTATTTAAGATATTTAATTTCTTCAACCTCTTCAACCTCTTGCTCTCTAGTAAAATCTAATTGTTCTTCAAAGGATGTATTAGTCTGTGGATACTAAGCTTCAAGAGGAATTTTAAGCTAAATGGATGAGTTAATGGGATTGAATGTTCTAGTAGTGGATGACCTAATGAGAACCATGAATTATGAGGGCACATTTATAACAAAATAATGGCCTTAAACCAAATTTACCGTGAAGGAGTCACCAAATTATAAGTATCACACCAATTTTTAGTTGATGTTTGTCAAGACCAACATTCACCTTGACAATTTATCTTGAAGACAATGGGTCCCACCGAGCATGCTAGAACTGTTGTCACCAAATCTTGCACCCTAGAAAAAGTTGTTAAATCTTCTTCTATATTTGGGCAACATGGGAACATTTTTAGGTATATGGGTGTAACTATATTGTAAATAAGCCTCTAGATTTAAGGACTAGCTCCCTAAATGTATCTTGAAATGCTCTTATCTATACTAACTGATTACTTATGGAGAAAAGAGTTAGAGAATGCATGAATTTAACCTACTTTAAATGAGGTGATGCATCAAATATTCAAAGATTTAATCTCAATATTTAACTCATTAGCACACTTATAGACTATGAAATGAACTAATGCAATGTCTACAAAGGTTTTCAAACAATAATGCTTCACCTAGAAGTTAATTTGATGGACTTAGGATGGAGGACAATGAGGGTAAGGCTTGATTGAAAGCACTTATAGTCAACTATCCACTCTATACTTGAGACATCAACCTTAAGACACACTAGATAACCTTCAAGAAAGTTTATTAGCACTTAGGTTAAACTTGGACCTGTAAAGGGAAAATGACAACCACTTTTGCATATCAAACAAATACAAAACACTAAGCACATATTAGTAAACAATTTTAAAATTATTTATTCATTAATCTAAGAGATGTGAAATACAATTTTTGGTAGAGTCTAGTCATACCAACTTAAGGGATGCTCAACAATAGCTCAAAGGCCATATTCATAGAAAAGAGGATCAAGAGAGAGGGATTTTGGTGCTAGAAAAAGGAATCAAAATGAGCACAACTCCATTTGAACTGTAGTTACAATTGCCTCTACATTTATGCTCATTCAGGCTTCCTGATTGATCCAGCTCACTTCAACTTGATGCATAGTTACATTATTCCCTTGTTGATGCTCCCTGATGATTGTAATAGCAGGATCAAGTTATTTTGAGCTGGGTTATGACATCAATGTAGTTATGACCATTAGATCAATCTATTAGAGTTTTGTCTTGGTGTTAATTTCTCCTAACTAATTTTTCATGGCATACAAAAGTGGAGAGAAGGCTCTTTTTCATACATTTGATCCTGGAGATGAATTTGTTAGAGTCTAGGTGTATGCCTTCATAAAACCCTTTGAAATTCTAGCTCTGGTTCAAACTAGATCATGTTCAATCTCATCCCCATGTTCATAGGTCCACCATAGATGGGAAAACCAATTTCTCTTTTGATCCAATTAGGTCCAAATAGACACATTTTTACCTCTGAGCATCCATAAAAATTGAGAAATCATCATGTACACATGACCTTCTTACCTAATAATGGTGAATAAAGTCATAGAACGAACCCTATATGACACAAATCCTTAAACTAGAGATCTATTTTAAGCTTTAATGGTGATCCCTCTATGTCCTTTTACCTGACTACATTACTATGTCCACTCCATGGCATTCAAATGAGCTTTAATGGTGGCATGTCCCCTTTTGAAAAGCCTTTTTTGGTTTGACCTTGGTCATGGGTTTGATCTCTATGAAGTCCCTTAGCTTTTTTACCTTTAATTTCATTGGTCATTGATATCTAACTCAACTTATTGACAGTTTGACCCATCCACACACCATTGATCTTAATCAGTATGATCGAGTGAGATCCATCGATCCTACCCTTGACTTGTCAACTCTATCTGAGTTGGTGCCACTTGGCATTCCCATATTTGCATTCAAGATTTGCTATCAGTTTGTCTACTTTACACGTTTATGCCCTGTGGTGGCCTCTCAAGCTCCTTAACCTTTTGACTCATCTTGTACCATTAGATCAAGATGTATGAGTGAATGATAACTGTAGATATTATAAGGTCCACTTCCCTATAAGTAGAGCTCATGTCATTAAATTATCAATATAATTTAATGTGAACCATTGATCTACTTGCATTTGAAAACAAACAACTATTTACCACAGTCTAAATTTGACATTTGCATGACTATCATTTGACATATGTGAGACAGTCATTGACATATACATGACCATCAAATTTAATACCCTAATGGTTTTTTGCCATGGCTTAAATTTGATGTTTCTATGAATGTCTCCCATTATTTGACCAACTTTGAAAAGTTAGTTCTAGAAGTGAAAAGGTCATGGAGGCGCTAAATTTGTAGGAGATATTCTTGATGCTAAAAGGATTGTGCTCACTTGATTTGTTAGCTCTGAGAGATTTATTAGTGTGTTTACAAAGTGTTCAAATGAGTTGACATGTGTGTTTTGCATGATGTTTGTGTGCCTATCACTAATCATTTGAATCTAAATGGCTATTTGTCGAGGCTTCAATTTGACACTTGCACAAATGTCTTGCTCTAAGTGACAAACTTTGAAACTGCATAACTTGAGGTAAAAATCTTGCTTGAACATGAAACTTGTAGAGCATGTTCTTCGCATGAATAACTCTATAACATTGTATCCTTTTGGATCATGAGGCATTCTGAGTGAATTTATCAAATACACAAGTGAGCTGGTCCATTTATTTTCGGATGACATTTTGGTGATAGCTTGATTTAATTAGGCTTGTGTTTGAGCTACTACTTGATTTTTGAAAGATCAAATGAACTTATTGAGTCTTGTGTGAACTCTTTACATGATCTTGACCACTTAGACACAATGAAAACCTGCCACTTGTATATATGAATCTAAAATGACCTCTAAGACACCAAATGACACAAGGACTAAGCTAGACTATGACCAAATCTAGAATGACATATGAAATGACATCAAATGAGTTACAACATACCCTATGACATTATAAAAATCCCTTATATAAAATTATGACTATAGGGGGTTGAACCATTTTGGCTTGTGGTAAAAATGGTCAATAATAACCTAGAATAGATATCTATGAACTATACTAATTGAATAATAACATAACATCTAACCAATTTGGTTTGTCCAAAAGTGAATAATTTGATAACTAGATTAATTACATCCTCAATTACAATTATTATTTTAGAGGATCTTGCTCATGTAATTCTAACACTGGTTATTAATAGGAATCATGTGCATTCAATGTATAACCAAGATTATGAGACAATTGACATCTTTAAACAATATATATATATATATATATATATATATATATATATATATATATATATATTTGAACATATTTATATAAAAAGGTAACATTTTTTTTTGAATATTCTAAGAGTATTGGAAGAATTTAACGTATATTGGGTATATCGAGTTGTATACCCCTAAGTTTATAACAAATATAAAGTAATGGGTCACATGACTCTGAGAGTTGATAAACTATGATACTATAAATATAGACTCCTATCATAGCATTTAAATATAGAATCATGTTCATACAAAATATAGTTAAGTTGATGGGACTATTGATTCATGAAAGATAGCTAAACGTTTAAACAAAAGCTTGTGCTTTCATTGATTTAGAATTACTTTGTTATGACTAATTATGGTATTAGTAGTTGTAAGAATACTATACTATGATAATATGGGTTATCATAAGGTGTAATATATTTAGAAACTATTTAGAGCAACTAGAAACTATAGTTAAATGTATATATTATTTGGATGATATAAACTATAGTTATTGTTTCTATTATGAGATTCATTCATATGTTTGATGGAATAAATGTATGAATTTAGATTACCATGTGCTTAGTATGTGATGAGATTATTGGTAAGATGTAATTTGTATATATCTATTATTTATATTATGTTGACCAAATCTCGCATTGTTGATACTAACTAAGTAGTGAGATGGACTTCACTAACTTACTAGCATCACAATGCCAGATGAAGGTAATTTGATCAAGTGGTGTGTAAAAATTTAACTGGTCTTTAGATAATTATTTATTGAAAACTTTGGCCAAAGTAATGTTTAATGAGATATTTTCATTTCATGAATATGATTTACATGTTTGTGTGATATATTGAGTAGAATGGGTTATTATACACTGCATGTTTAGTTTTAGAAATTATATAGCACATATGTACTAGCTTGTCTCTTTATATTCTCGTGCCATCACTATATACACATTAGTGAAGAAAGAGTCATTCTATAATAGGATTAATGTGTGGGATTGTTGGTCCATGGTTGGTGTGAAAAAGTGCTCAGATGATGCTCTTTTTCCCCATAATAGTACTACTTTTGAGATGACACTTGAGATTGCCACAGATATTAGAGTCTAGGGAACTATGGTTCGAGGATCCATGTATCTTATATATGTACATTTTATTTTATTGTATTGTATTTAATATTAAAGCATTATCATGATGAGTTGTATTTACTTATTTATTGTACATTAACAACAGTGGCTATAGACATGTATCATCCATGGCTTGTTAATTATAATTACTTTCTATATTTGCATTACGATGTGTTTCTTATGATGATAGTGATCAATGATGTATGATGTAGAATTATTCATTTATAGTTATCACACTTAGATTATTTTATATGATTGTTGATTAGATTCTAATGGTGTAATTTATTTATAGTATATGGGTTTAAATAAATAAAAAGATATGTATTTATAGGTAGATCTTATTGGGGACGTTACATGTGGTATCAGAGCTATAGATCAAACTCTAGGACCTAATGAGTCCACTAACATTTTCATATCCTTCTATTTATAAAAACAAGAATGGTGAAAGCTAAAGTGTCTAGTGAGGGTCTATCAAATGTCAATGATAATAACCCTCCATTTGATCATAGTCGATTTATCATTGAGCAATCAATAAAGATGGATCATATTCTTGTAGCCATGAATGAGACCAGGGATAGGATTATAGTCTTAGAGCAGGTGATTCATGGCCATGAAGAGGAAAAATATCATGATGTACCTAAAGAGAATCCCACTAATTAAGAAAATCCTTAGGATGTTAGAGCTTAGATAGCCATGGAGTTGACTAGAGATATGAAGAAGGTGAACCCACCTAAGTTCAATAGAATTACTCTAGGTGATAGAGTTGAGGCATGGTTGACTGAGATGGAGAAGTATTTTTAAATTCAAAACTAGCTTGAGGTCACTAATGCAGTATGGAGAGCATACCATTTAGTTGGTGAGGCAGCTACATGGTGGGCTAACAAGAGGTTGAAAATGAATCTTAACTCGACCACCACTACTTGGGATCATTTTGTGACTTTGTTTAGGTCATAGTGGCTCCCATAACTTTATTTTGATTAGAAGCTCATAAATTTATTGAATATAAAATAGGGAGACTTATCAGTGAATGAATACTAGGAGTAGTTCACCAAAATTTTGAAGTACATACCTTAGTACCGAAGAGATGAGAGGTTTAGGATCAGAAAGTTTATGATGGGATTAAGATCTCAAATTAGTGGAGAGGTGGATATTTATGGACCTTCTACCATGGGCCAGTTCTTCAAGAAGGTGATCAAACAGGAATAGAAGTTGAAGTCTCTTTCACATGCCAGGGATAAGTTCAATAAAAAGTTTGGAAATTCCAATTCAATATTCAAAAATAAAAATTGGAAACATAGGAGTGGAGACTCTAGGAAGTAGTTCAAAAACCAAAATGCCAAATTCAATAAGGGTTCAGGTAACAAGAAACTGGGCAATGGATCCAAAGGCAATTTCAAGAGAAACTAATAGACTGATAGGAAAGGAGCACCTAGAGATTATTTCATTTACGGAGATGACCATTATGCTCATGATTTCACTCAGAACAATTCAAAGAGCAAAGGTCATATTCCTCAGTAGGGTAGTTTTCAGTAGCATATTCATGCAACAGTTGACTATTGGTAATCCAAATTTCAAGCATTACCCATAGAACTATCAGGACTTTGTTTGACCATCTAATTTCCATTTTGATAGATACAGGGGATATAATTTTTTTTATAGATCTTAGAATGATTAGTAATTTAATTGGAAGAGATAGAGTAATGGAATATGCATGGTTAGTATAATATGGGAATGAATCAAAATTCATGGTTGATAAGTGTTTAGTTGAAGCATTAGGCTACCCCAAATTCACAATAGTAGTGGATCTTTATGTGGCACCACTAGGGTCATATGATGTGATCTTAGGAGTCAATTGGTTTGAAAAACATAAGGCCAATGTTGACTGTTACCTAAAGAAGGTTGAGTGTCTAGATGATTTTGAAAATCAGACACAAATTCAGGGTGAGAAAAGAGAGTTCAGGATTAGGCAAATTTTTATAATGCAACTCAAGAGGGCCCAGGGGAAAGGATGCCAAGCATTTATCATCAAGATAAATTAAATGGAGGAACTTAAGGAAACATATCTATAATATTATTTATTCCTTATGAATTTTCATGATGTATTTCTAGAAGAATTTCTAGGATTACCTCCTAAACATGAGTTTAATTTCTCTATCGATATCATACTTGGTTTAAAATGATAGTCTAAGGAACCATATAGGATGACAACCAATGAGTTGGTTGAATTGAAGGCTAAACTCTAGGAATTATTGGCAAAGGGGTTGATCATGCCAAGTGTGTCACCATGGGGTGTACCAGTTGTCTTTATCAAGAAGGATGATACTCTTCGACTTTGCATTGACTATAGAATGTTAAACAAGGCAACTATAAAAAATAGATATCAACTATCTCATTTAGATGATATTTTAGATCAAATGAAAGGAGCAATGATATTTTTTAAGATTGATCTTAGAGCAAGATACCATCAACTAAGGATATGGGATGAGGATATTTTGAAGATAGTATTCAAAACTCATTGTGGGCACTATGGATTCATAGTGTCACCATTTGAGCTAACGAATGCTCTGAAAATATTCATGAATCTCATAAATAGTGTGTTTAGAGATTATCTAGATCATTTTGTTTTGGTTTTTCTAGATGACATTCTTATATACTCGAAGAATGAAGAGGAGCACCTTCAGCATCTAGAACTAGTTTTACAATGGTTGCAAAAGCACAAGATATATGGTAAGTTATCTAAGTACACATTTTTCCAAAAAAGATTTCAATATTTGGGGCATATTATCTTGGTAGATGGTATCTCTATAGATCTTGGAAAGATAAGAGCCATTATGGAATGGTCAATGCCAAATAATGTGTATGAGGTATGAAGTTTTGTGGGATTAGTAGGCTATTACAAGAAGTTCATTCTAAATTTTTCTAAAATAGCTAATCCAATTACTTATTTGTAAGTGTGAAGTAGATTTTCAAGAATTAAATAGAAGACTTACATCAGTACCAGTGTTAAGAGTTCCTAATCCCAATGATCAATTTTTAGTGATCACAGATACATCAAGGGATAGACTAGGAGGAGTCCTTATGTAGGATGGCACAGTGATGGCTTATGAATCGAGGAAGCTTAAGCCTTATGAGGTGAATTATGCCCCTCATGACCTAGAACTTGCAGCAATTGTTCATGCTTTAAAAGTTTAGTGGCATTACTTTTGGGAAAACCATTTGAGCTTAACACAAATAACTTAGGACTCAAGTACATCTTCACCCAACTAAATTTGAATGCTCATCAGAGATGCTAGATTGAGTTCTTGTCTGATTATGATTTTGACATCAACTATATCAAAGTCAAGTAAAATAGAGTAGTTGATGCCCTAAGTCAAAGAAGGTACATAGTAGTCATAGCTACTATCAATAGTAATTTGAAGGATAAAGTATTTGAATTATTTCCAAGAGATGAATTTTATGATCAGGTCAAAAAAACATTATCTAAGAATGCTTAGAATCCTCAGTATAAAGGATTTAGATTAGAAAGTGATGGTCTTTTCCATTATAATGGAAGGATGTATTTGTCAGATCAATAGAATATGCAAAGCACGATGCTAAATGAACTACATAATGACCCATTTTTAGGATATCTAAGAGTAACCAAATTCATGGTAGAGCTTAGACCATTATATTTTTAGAAAGGAATCAAGAAAGATGTGTCACATTATCTGAAATGTCAAGGAGTGAAAGCTGAACACGTGCATCTGACTGGGTTGTTGTATCTGTATTATATACTGTAAAGGAAGTGGCATGTGATTAGTATGAACTTTGTCCAAGGTTTACCCATGTCATAAAATAGGCATGATATGATCTTGGTAATAGTTAATAAACTAACCAAAGTGGCTCATTTTATAGTAGGCAATTTGATAGATGATGCATCTACTCTTGCAAAAAGGTTCATAAAGTAAGTATATCGATTGCATGGATTTCTAGAGAAGATCATTTAGGATCATGATCTATATATGACTTCTAGATTTTGGGTAACTTTAAATTCAACTTTGGGTACACAACTAAACTTTAGCACTACATATCACCTAAAGACTGATGGTCAGATTAAGAGAGTTAATCAAGTGTTTGAGGATTGATCTTATGCATATGTATTGTATGGATCAATAATAAAAGTGGAAAGATTATATTTTATTGGTTAATTTTGCATACAATAACTCATACCAATTAGGTTTGAAGATGGCATCATTTGAGGCATTATATAGAAGAAGGTGCAGGATACCAATCAATTGAGATAGGTTAGAAGATAGGGTAGTTTTTGCACATGAGATGCTTTCAAAAATGGAAGAGCAAGTTAGATTAATCAGATAGAGATTAGATGAGGTTAATGATAGGTAGAAGAGTTATGTTAATTTGAAGAGGATAGATAGGCAATTTTTAGTAGGTGATAAAGTGTTCTTATGGGTTAAGTCATAGAAGAGCTCGATTAAATTTGATAAGTCAGTAAAACTATCATCAAGATTTGTGGGACCCTTCGAGGTGTTAGAAGTGGTCAATATTGTAGCATATAGGCTTGCATTACCACCATCCCTAGATATATTACATAAATCCTTCCACATTTTTTATCTTAAAAAATATAAAGTTTATCCTACACATGTGTTGAATTAGAATGCTTTGTAGGTTCTAGATCCTTGGGTGGTCATGGTAGAACTAATCAAAGTAATTGACACTCATAAACTTTGTTTGCTTAATAAAGAGATGTCACAGTGCAAGGTCCAGTGAGACCAATACTCTAATGATAGTGTTACTTGGGAGGACTATGATGAGTTTTACAAGCGATTTTCACATTTATTTATTTGATTAGATACAATTATACTATGTTATTTTTTTGTTAAATAATATTTTTAATTCAAAACTTATGTTTGAATAAGAGTCATCTGAGATACCAATGAGATGAGGTACATTTATAAAGAAACTTGGTTGTTATAATCACCACCTAGGTTCAAATCTCAAGTTATCAAAAAGACCAGTTGTGGCCATTTTGATGGTATTGGTTGGTTGTGGTCATATTGGTGGTATTCACCGATTATGGTGGTATTGTGTGTATTACTAGTATTCTAGGGTTGATTGTGGTTATTTCATTGATATTGGCTAGTTTTGGTCATATTGATGATTTTTATTGATTGTGTTAGGTGGTATTCTTGGATTGGTTGTGGTCATTTCACTAGTATTGGCTAATTGTGATCGTATTGGTGGTATTTTTCTAGTTATGGTGGGTTTATGCATAATGTTGGTATTCATTGGTTGTGGTGGTATTAAGCATAATGTTGGAATTGGATAGTTGTGGCCATGAATGTATCTAGTTTGTTGCTTCAATCAAAAGCTCCCTAATGATCTAAAAAAAAGAGTCATCTGGGATGATGACTAGCTTTAAAGGGGAAGGATGTTACATCTCGATTCCTCGGTAAGCAAACTTATGTGATTATCCATAGATATTTATAGTTAATAATTTGATTTAGTTAATTTTCACTAATCTTTAAGATATATGTTGTTATGGGATAGTTGGATATCTCTTAGGTTACATGATTACATTGCTATGAATTAGTTTTAGTGTATATATTTACATTATAATCATGTAAGTTTATTATTTCAATTATTTTTTATGATGTATGGTTATCATGATGTTATGATATAACTACCTATTGTTTATGAGGTTTATGCAAGAGATCTCATCCCTCAGAGCATGACAAATGGAAAGCATCATCAAAAAGGGTGACATATATGGAGTTGTTGGGGGACAACAGAGAAACTAACTATATCCCTGCACACATTACATTAGCTAGCACATGATAGATGCATAATAAAATGGGTAGCATAGTGTGTTTTAATGTCATTTGTATTTAGAGTTGTTTGTTCATGGTTGATATCATAGTTTAAATG
Organism: Torreya grandis; assembly: GCA_037957365.1. Taxonomy (NCBI): domain Eukaryota; kingdom Viridiplantae; phylum Streptophyta; class Pinopsida; order Cupressales; family Taxaceae; genus Torreya; species Torreya grandis. The sequence continues at coordinate 1,790,841 of JARHVA010000589.1, read as the reverse complement.
GTTTTGTGGAATTTGTCTTACGTGATTTGCGTGTGTGACCATTAAATGATTTTAGAAATATGATTTGCATAATTAGTAAAACTTTGAGGTTATTAATTAATGGATTTATCATTAAACTATTTTGACATTTAAGGTGCTAATTTAATTAGTGAATTTATTAATTCTTGAAACAAGAAGTAAAATAAATAAAATATAATAGTTTGTAATTAAGAAGAAAAAATAGGAAAAGAGAAAAAAATTTAAAAATATGATAATTAATGAAAATAAATGGAAAGGTTTAATTTATAAAAAACAAAATAAAGAAATGGAATAAGACAATAAGAAAAATAAAGAAAAATAACAATAAAAAAGAGAGAGAGAAAGAAAGCTATGTTTTTCTCATGGAAGGAGAAAAAATATATTTCAGGATAATAACAGTGCACCATACAGAGAAGGAGAGAAGCAGAAGGAAAGCGACACAGTGAGAAAGAAAGGCAAGGAGTTTGGTAGAAGAAAAGCAAAGCAAGTCTAGGTAGGCACCATTGTTCTTAAAAAATCTTAATTTATGTGTGTTTATTTTTATGTGGTAATATGCTTAAAATTCAACAAAATATAGTAACTTGTATATTATTCTATAGCATATTGTATAAGGATGACTTATATTTTATAGCAAACTTAGGTGATAGATCTTCTATAGCAAACTTATGGCGATTCAATCATACATATGTGAGAAATATTATATAATTTTTATTTATACCTGTATATTCTTACAAGTTTATTAAGTGAGAAATCCTTTAAATCTGTGAGAAGTATGGTGATTTAATCATATATAGGAAGATCTATATAATATTGCATAGTAACTATAGCGACCTTTATATTTTATAGGTTAGGGTGTTGACTGGTAATATTCTATTCACTGAAATATTATTGAAGACTTATATTTTAAAATCTAGTAACTTGTATAAGGAAAATACGACATTTATATTTGCTTAACATCGAATTCATTTGAGCAACCATATAATGGTGCATCTGGTAAATGTGCAGTAGCCTAAGTATGGCAATCTAGACAATAAAAGGAAAAGACTTTTTAATATGTTATGACACTAAGACCAGTTTAAGATTGGCATTTTGTTAAACCTAAAACTAAGCGATCTATTAATTATAGGCAATATAATATAAGCAACTTAGTTATTCTATGCACATGACTGTGAAATAAGTAGCTTTGAAACTATAAATTTATTAAACTAAATCGATCTAGGCAAATAAACATATATTTATTCCAATCGATCTTGTGAAATTGTAGCTTATATATATATATATATATATATATATATATATATATATATATATATATATATATATATGTATGTATGTATGTATGTATGTATGTATGTATGTATGTATGTATGTATGTATGTATGTATGTATGTATGTATGTATTCACACTATAGATTGATTATTCACATTTTGCTACAGTCGAGCTATGGATATGTAGTAATAGAAATAAAAAGCCTTTAAACTACTTTAGTATGCTGATAATGCTAAATACCCAAGTGTGAATATACAAATCTTTTTCAAACTCTATTAATACTAGATTGCTTTAATATTCTTTCATTTATTAATACCAAATGCTTAACAATGCCATACTAATTAAACTTGTCAGAAGCAATACTAGTTAAGTATTTAATATTATTTAACTGTCATACTCTTAAATGTAACATTTTTCATCTTACAAATCCTATAAAATTTAAGATGTAAACTACACTGGTAAGATGTAGGATATAGTAAAATTATCTAAAGAAAGTTGTATCGCTAAATACAAGAGTATTTAAAATACTATGGGCTGCCATTATTTTAAGACAATCTTATGGAGACTTATTTGATATTCCAAATTACATGAAAGAATAAGAGAATAAAAACCTAGTATAATATTATGCATTTATGCTACAAACATTGATAAGTTCATGTTGTAACAATAATGCTAAAACCATGATAAATAGGATATATCCTGATGATGTAAGAATATACATATGTAGGACATAAGGAATATATATAGGTGAAATATATTCATAGATGGGGATATCAATAATATTCTCATATATCATAATATCAATCTAATAATGTGGTTTATGTTTGGCAAAGCGTGATCAATAGTAGTTGTGGACATCTGTCATAACCTAGAATATATATCTATGAACTAGACTAATTGAATCATAACATAACATCTTACCAATTTATTCTGGCCATGAGTGAATACCTTGTTAATTATGTTAATTACATCATCAAGTACAATTATTATTGTAGAGAATCTTTCTCATGTAATTTTAGCATTGGTTGTTAATAGGGATCATGTTCATTCAACGTATAACTAATATTATGAGACAATTGACATATTTAAACCGTAGTTATATATAAAGGTAACATTTTTGTCAAAAGATTTTAAGAGTATTGGAAAAATTTAACGTATATTGGGTTTTATACCTCTAAGTTGTTGACAAATATAAAGCAATGGGTTACAGGACTCGGAGAATTGAAAAACTATGACAATGTAAATATAGACTCATATCCTAGTATTCAAATATAAAATCATGTTCATACAAAACATAGTTAAGTTTATGGGAATTTTGATTCATGAAAGATAACTAGATGTTTGAATAAAAGCTTATGCTTTCATTGATTTAAAACTACTTTATTATGAATGATTATGGTATTAGTAGTTGTAAGAACACTAGACTATGATAATATGGGTTATCAAAGGGTATAATATATTTGTTAACTATTTATAGTAATTAGAAACTATAGTTGAATATATATTTTACCCAGATGGTATAAACTATAGTTATTGTTTCTATTATGGGATAGATATTATTATGAGATTCATTCATACGTTTGATTGAATAAATGTATGCTTTTAGATTATCTTGTGCTTAGCACGTTATGCGATTGTTGGTAGGATGTAATCTATATGAATCTATTGGTTATATTATGTTAACCAAATCTTGCATTGTTGATACTTAGTAAGTAGTGAGATGGACTTTAATAACTTAATAGCATCACAATGTCAGATGAAGGTAATCCGATCAAGTGGTGTGTATGAATTTGACTGACCTTTAGATCATTATTTATTGAAAATTTTGGCCAAAGTAATGTTTAGTGAGACATTGTAATTTCATAAGTATGATTTACATTTTTTTTTGATATCTTGAGTAGGGCAGGTTTCTATGATACATCACATGTTTAGTTTTAGAAATCATACAACACATGGGTACTAGCTTGTCTCTCTAGATTCCCACACCATCATTATATACTAATTCATGAAAGGAGGGTTATTTCCTGATGGCATTAGTGTAGGGGATTATTGGTATATGGTTGGTGTGGAAAAATACTTGGATGATGTTCTCCCTCCCCACAATAGTACTACTTTTGAGATGACACTTGAGATTACTGTAGATACTAGACTCTTGGGAACTATGCTCTGGAGAGCCATGTATCTTATATATGTACATTGTATTGTATTGTAATTATTATTAAAAAATTATCATGATGATCTGTAATTACTTATTTATTATACATTGATAGCAGTGGTTGTAGGCTTATACCAACCATGCTTGGTTAATTGTGATTACTTTCTATATTTGTATTATGATGTGTTTCTTATGATGATAGTGATCAATGATGTATGATGTAGCATTCTTCATTTATAGTTATCACACTTAGAGTATTTTATATGATCACTGATTAGATTCTCATGGTGTAATCTATTTATAGTATATGTGTTTAAATAAATAAATAATTCACATATTTATAGGTAGATCCCATAAGGAGGGGTGAAGTATTGGGGGCGGCGACATAGGAGGCCGGGGTTGAAAAAATGTGTTGGGGAAATAGGCTTCAATGGGATGAGAGGTGGTAGGTGGGTAATATCATATTTTTGGGAAAGGGTTGGGAGGTTATTTAAGCATGAGATGTAATGACACTATTTGACTAGTAATTACTTTTGTGTTGTAAGGAGATCAAGCTCAAGAGTGGATGATGGTGGCATAAGTGCATCAATATGGTTTCAAAGATGGTGAATGTATACCAACCATAGATACATGGGAGAAGAAACAAAAACAATAGGGGCATTAGTGATTATCTAATCCAATTAGCAACTACTCAAAGGGAGATAATAGGATTACAATGCTAGGTGTCACTCTTATAGGATCAAATTATTTAGAAAGATATATAGATGGTAGATGTATTGGCCTAGGTAACATCATTACTGGATCAAGTATACTAATGGGAGGCATAGATTGGGTTTCTACAAGAACAAGTGGAGTAGATGTGGGCCGACCATATGCATTTGTAGGCACGATTGGAGTAGAGATAGGTAGAGGCATGAGTGGCTAGGATGGAAAGAAATATGGATTAGATACGATTAGATGCCATGGGGTCTGGATATTTGATAGTTCAAGTGGCAAGGATGGCTCAAGAGACATAAAACTGGAGAGCTTTGCATGATTACGTGGTGCCCAAAAGGAAAAGGGATCCATCATATAGGGTGATCAGTCGATCCAAGAGGTCACAGGGTTCTAGGTCATCAAGTTAGTTGATTCATCCATCACTGATGCCACCATGATAGGGTGGGAGATAATTCAGGATGTAGCATTAGCATAGATCTAGGATCATATGTAATAGGAGGATAATAATAAAGAGATGTATGCAATTAAATGATATTATGGATAATAATGATAAGTGTAATTATTTTTATACAAAAGGGTGATGATTTTGTGATGAATTTAAATCATATTGATGCCTAACATGACTATGATGTAATAATTAAAATTATTTTGATAATAATATAAAAAAGTGAATTTTTTATTATGTCGTGTAATGATCAAAATGTGATGTGGACTAACATTTATAGCCAATAAGATAATCATGGGAGTGGTTACGATGAGTATTGAGTGTATGTGGGGTTATGAGTATGGGGAAATATTATTTTAAAGTAGTCAAAATATGATATGATGGTACTCGATGAGTGGTGACACTATGGTGAGGGGGAAATGACCACTTTGGGACCCATCTTGCTGGTGGGTCCATACAAGCACTACTAATGATGGTGAGGGGAAGGTGTTCTATAAAACATGAGGAGTCAATGTTTTTGACATAATGCAAGCTTATAAAATCATTTATGTATCTTGTGTAAGTGCAAGTGGTTCAATACCTAAATAATGTTGTTGGATAGGGTAATGCTACCATCGAAGAAGATATATAAAGTGAATGTGCAGGTTTTCCACACTCTGCATCGAGTAATAGACCTTTTGGAAGTGATATTATGGCATAAAATTTTGAATTAGTCGAGGCCCCAACCGTAATGTAGGATGTGCCAATTTTACTACATTAGGTGTTGAGTGAGAAGATATGCCCAAGACCTGGTACGACTTGGATGCATTTTTTTTTCATAGGAGAGACTTGTAGGGGTGTCAAGAGTTGGAGGAACCTGCATGAGGGAAACATAATGATGTGACCAGTGGAATGAGGGAGGTGGTGCAGGAATCAAATCCATCTAGCATGTGTTATTACTATAGGCAATTGGCCATTTGGCCCAGTATTGTCCCCAAAAGGAGTCAATAAATGTTGGCTTTGTGGAACATAGGCAAGGTGGTTGGATTTTAGGTATAGTATGTAAGGGCTTGAATGGGTTGTGTACTGGTTGTTGATATAAAAACTACATATTTGTATTGTGATTATTGTAATATTTTTATACTTATTTAGATAATGTTATGGTGTGTGGTCTTTTAATCATGAATAAGATGATAAAGGTTTTTTTTTGCTAAGTGTGATCCTCCTACTTGAGGGATGAGGGTAGGGAGATAAGGTTAAGTTTATATGTTATTGGTAGTGAAATGAGTAAATAAAATAGAATGAGAATGTCTTGAGCCATGTAGGTTGTGAAATACATGTTAATATAACATGAGGCAAGTTGAACCTAGATATGAAATAATTGAGGTATCATTTTTTGCCAAAGTGCATTAAGAATACAAAATCCATGTCAAAAATGGACATCTTGCACGAGGCACCATTGGTATAAGCTTAACCAATGTAGCATCACAAGGTGATGACATGATGCATATATACAAAGGGTGAAAATATAATAGAACAAAAAAAGTAAAACTTATTGACTATTGAAAATACAATCAATTTATACAAACAAGCACACCATAGACACATCACACATAATTGCAAAACCAAAAATAGATGGCATTCAGATAATTAAACAAGCTAGTTTGGAAAGTGGGTGAGCAACCATTGATTCTATCATTCATGAGTGTGTAATATCTTCTTTGCATTGAGTAAAAATGAAGACATAAAATGGACTTTGTGAATAACAATAAGTGACTAGTTGAATGGAGTAGAGTGTAAAGCATGGGATGGTGTAGATTGGGATCAGTTGAAGCTAGCCTAATAAATATCCATTACAAAAGTAATCAAGAGGGTAGATTGAAACTACAAATGGATTGTGAAGAGGTGTTGTAGAAGGAGGAGGGTAGAATGGAAATCAAGGATAACTCTTTAGAATTTACCTATTCTTTCCCTTGATTATCCCTCTTTTGAATTTCGCATATGGAATGACATCTCTTGTAGTTTTTGCTTCCTTCAGCATGATACATTATGTGAAGACCAAGGCCAAGGAGGATGGGTGATGAATGGATGGGTGTGGATGTATAAAAGGTTTCCCCTAAGTAACCAAGATTTTTTAAAGATAGAGGTTACTTACAAGTGGCATTGTGAACCTAGTTTTCATCATTGTGCTTATCCAAGGTGCTAGAAGCTCTAGTTTTCACAATTGGATGTATAGATTTATTTTTTTAAATTTTGAATATGATATACAAAAATTATCATGGGATATATCTAATTATATAACCATTTCATATGCATGATATTCATTGGTTTATCCAACTCTTGACCATCTGGAGTAACCAACTTGTATACTCTGGACCCAAACTTGGTTATGATGACATAAAGACCCAACCAATTTGGCTTGAATTTTCTCTTCTTCTCTCAGTTTGCATTGGTATTCTTATAATTTTCCTTAAGGACCAAGTCACCAACCTCAAACTCATGAACTTGGACCTTCTTATTATACTAGTTGCATAGCCTATTGTGATAGGATATCATATGATCTAAGGCCCTTTAATGCTTTTTATCCAACAAATTTAGCTCTTGTAGATGAGAAGCCCTATAAGATTCCTCAGTAATAATACCTTTGAGGGATATCTAGAGTGAGGGGAATTCGACCTCAACCAGAAAATTATCCTTTATTCTAAAGACAAGGGAGTATGGAGTGGCACCTGTGGGGGTACGAGCACTAGTACAATAAGACCATAAGGTAGGATAAAGCTAAATATGCTAATTATAACTAAACTTATTGACTATTTTCTTCATAATATTAAGGAGGGTTTTATTAGTCACCTTAGCTTGATTGATGCCCTGTGGGTAGTATGGTGTGGACTTTTTGTGTTGGATATGGTATGTACAACATAAGGCATTGACATAGTGATTTTAAAAATACGTACCATTATTAGATATAATTAATGTAAGAACTTCATAGTGGCAAATTATATGATTGAGAATGAACTTAAAAATTTGTTTGCCAATAACGTAAGAGATTGTCATGGCTTACACCCACTTGGTGAAGTACTTAGTGGCAGTACTAATGAATTTATGACTGTCAGATGATGAGCGATTAATCTTACCAATGAGTTCAAGTCCACAAGTAGAAAAGGGCCATGGACTAACTATAGGTTGTTATTATTGGGAGGAGCATGGATGATATATCCATGTTATTGATAGGCAATGCACTTTTGTACATATTGATAAGCATTATGGTCCATGTTGGGCCAATAATACCCAATCCTTATGAGCTTCTTATCCAAGACCATTCCACTAGAATGGCCCCCAAAAATGCCATTGTAGACCTCTTTGAGTGATGAAAAAGCCTCGTTTGAGTTCAAGCATGTAAACAAATTTATTTCACATCTCCATTGATAAAGTGTGCTGCCAAGGATAATATATTGAGAAACTCTATGGATAAAGGCCTTACAATGGTGATGATTAACTTTGGGTAGAATGAGGTTATCATGGAGATAGGCATAGATGTCATGATACCAAAGAAGACTGGGATAAGAAATTGCATATACCTATTTTGATAAGGGAGTTTGATGGGTGGGTGATACTAATTATTCTACCAAGAAATGGTTCTGATGCATGTTCGAGTCATTTCCAATAGTGATCCAATAGTAGCCATTGCATCTATGAATTTATTACTACCCTCAGAAATCCATTCAAAGGATATTGTCTCAAATTTAATTTTTAGAGTATAGACCATCTAGTTATAGGGAAACAATTTATCATCATTTATTTGGAATTCATTATTGACTTGTTTAATTATAAGTTATGAATCCCTAAAAACTTGAGGTGCCTAGATATTTCACTGAGTAACTAATTGAAGACCTATTATTAATGCTTCATAATCATAAATATTATTTGTACATGGAAAATCAATTATGAAAGCTTTTAGGATAATATCTCCGTGAGGCATGATGAGGAGGACATCAGATCTAGATTTGTGAGTGGTAAAGGATCCATCAAATTACGACTTATAAGATGGAGATTTTACAGTGGTCAAAATTGACTTGTCAGGGAATGTTATTAATGGTGATGAGTTAGACAAAGGAGCTTCAACTAATTGATTGGCCAATACTTGTCCTTTAATAGCCTTTTGGTTCACATATTCAATATATAATTCACTTAAGATCATAATCCACTTGGCCATTCCTCCAATAAGAGCTGATTTTGATAGTAAGTATTTGAGTGGATCAATTTTAGGAATGAGCTTATTTGATTATTGAGTATATAATGCCTAAGCTTCTGGGAGGCGAAGATAACTACTAGGCAATCATTTTCAATCAGAGTGTATTTAATCTCATAAGAGATAAGGGTCCTACTAACATAACATATAGTTCTTCCTTTACCATTTTCATCATGTTATGCCAAAAGAGCTCCTAAAGTATGTGGGATAGTTGAAATGTACAGGTGCAATGGCTTTTCAGGTAATGACGATGTAAGCACAGGAGGTTTGAGGAGATATTGTTTGAGATCATCAAATGACTTTTGACATTTTGGACTCTAATTGAATTGGGATCCTTTTTTCAAAATATGAGTAAAGGTGTGTCATTTATTTGCCAGCTAGGAAATAAACCTATCAATAGCTTGTAATTTTCTTTAGAGGTTACATAGTTACTTGAGGTTTTTGGGTGGAGGCATTCAAATAATTGTTTTTACCTTTTATGGATCAACTTCATTGCCATGATGAGAAAAAATGAACCCTAAAATTTTCCCAAATGTTACCCCAAACACACACTTCTTAGGATTTACCCTGAATTTATAGTCTTTTAGCCTTTCAAATATTTTATGAAGGAATGTTGGATGTTCAACTCATGTTTTAGATTTTCAAAAACTATCATTGACATAATCTTCAACTATGTCATGCATCATATCATGGAAAATGAAAATCATGGTGTACCTACATTTTTCAATCTAAAGGGAATGACTTGATAACAGAAAGTACCCCATTGTGTGGTGAAGGTAGTCTTGTGTTGATCTTCTGGCATAATTTTTATCGATTGTAATGAGAGAATCCATCCATGATGGAGATAATTTCATATCCAAATGTGTAATCCACTATCATGTCTATGTTTGGAAGAGGAAAGTCATCTTTTGGATAGGCCTTGTTAATATCTCTTCTTTGACTAGTAAGGCCACCTTGCGATGCATTTTATGAAGTTTATGCTTCACAAGTTTAGCATTATGATGAACAACAAGGTGATGCACTACCAAAGTTAGATCAAACCCTGCCATGTCAACATAGCACTAGGCTAAATGTCTAGAAAATCCCTAAGAAGAGTAATGAGAACCTCTCTTTCTTCCATCATAAGACTTGTCCCTAGTTTAACAATCTTAGGATCTTCTTCAGTTTCAATATTGACTTTAATGACCTCTTCTACTAAGGAGGGGGATGCATCCAAAGAATATGCAGGTGAAGGAGGCAAGCGATAATCATCAAGAGATTTAAGATTATCTTGATGTTCCTGAAAAAAATTCTCATATTATTTTTTCTCTTCAAGACCAAGAAAATATCTGAGACTTTATTCTAATTTAGAAGATAGGCATTTTAGAGAATTATTTAACTCAACTTGGTGTAACAATTAGATATACTCACCAAAATAGGTAAAATCCTTTAACTAGATCTTGAACCCCTTATTATGATCCCATAATGGTATGTGATCTTGAACTCCCATACATTCAATTATGGCCTCATCATTTTGAAAAATATCAAGTGCATGTATAGGAAATCGATCCCAATCGAGGAGGGAAGGGTAATGGATCTTGAGTTAAACGGTGCAAATAGAGGGTTCAGTGACAAGGTTTATGGTAGCAAGATCCTCATAGATACTATGCATAGAACTTCCTTCGATATCTGTATCATTTAGAGGCTCTTCAAAAATTAAATAGTTATTTGAAATGACATCATAAGGATCTAGAGTAGGTGGTTTGTATCCTAGGCCTAGACATCCCCTACGTTGTAATATCAGAATAGGTTCTAAAATCCCTTGTTCATGTAAGCCCAAACCCATACCTTTGTAATCTATATTCTTGAGAATGTGATTATCTATGGGGTATGTTAGATTATTGATAAATATCTTAAATTGGTGGCCCAATATAGAACAAAGATTATTGATAAATATCTTAGTTAACTCAATCTTAGGAGTCAATCAAGAGAAGCGGATTTCAAGACCACATCATCATTGCAAGAATGATGCTAGACTTTCCCCAATTTTTTGTTTGGTGTCATATAAATCCAACACAGTTATTTTTTGTTCCACATTATAAGAGAAATGTTACATAAATTTATTTGTTAGGTTTCCAAATGATGTTACAGATCCCTTTGGCAACTGCATGAACCATTCTAAGGTGAGGCTATCAAGACTTCAAGGGAATAATTTTAGCATGTATGCATCACTATATGCTACCTCATGACACTACATGAAGAAATATTTGGCATGCTCAAATGGTTCACCCTTTCATTTATATTTGTCAAACTCAGGAGGTTCAAGATGTGTTAGGAAAGGCACTTTAAATATGTTCATATCTAGGGGATAGGATCAAAACTCTTTATACCAATATTTTTTGGTGTGTGCCTGGGTTTCGAGGCCCTGAAAAGTGTCCTTCATGTATTTTCATTTGAGGGTAAAAGATGGATCCATCAACGGATTAGAGATGGATGGATTTAGTTTTGACTTGTTATGATCGAGATAAAGGGAGGATGAAATGGTTTTTATGGATCTTTTAGTTGGGTTAGGATTCAGATGTTCAACATTGAACTGGGATGCTAATGAATTAACTTGTTGGGTTAGTTGGTTGAGGTCATCTATCATAGCTTCCTTATAATCATTTTATACTGATTATCTATAAAAGACTTTCCCTTATTAGCTTCAACCTTATTGGTATTGGTAGTAGGTAGAGAGTGTGGTTCTTCATCTTCTTCTTCAACACCAATCAATTCTTGGTCTTCCCTACCTTCTAGTGCTGTGGGAAGAGGATTTTGAGAGGTATTGGGTTAAGTTTAGACTACATTATTCAAAAAGGTCCACATTAAAATCTGGTGGTAGGGTGGTCCCAATTTCAAGAAGGTGCATGAGTATTTGTTCATAGTGGTCATGGATATATTTTTCAATCTTGGCTCTATCATTATCCAAAAGGTCATTTGGGTGATATTCATTCCCCTCGAGTGTGCATATCACTCTAATTTTATTCATTATCAATAGGTTTCTCACCCAAGGTTTCCAATAGGTCATTTGTTGGCCTAGATGTTTATCCAATTTTAATGGATTAGGAGTGAGTGTTGGATGCCATTTAGATTGTAGTGGTAGTAGAAAGTATATATTAAGAGAGGTGGATCAAATGAAAGTGATCGGCTTAGAGGGGGTCAAATATATGTCACAGGAAACCTTTGAGCAAGGTTACTTAAGAAATTAGAGCTAGTTTGACAAGTTATGGATAAATGGATATATCTTTATTTATGCTATGTGTGTCAGGTATTTAGACTATCAGTACAACATATAATAGCAAGATATAAAAAATTGTTGGGTCCAAACTGGCAGAGTGATGAGGAATCGACGGTAGCCAATGTTTTAAGTTAGCAAGATGACAAGATAAAGACATGTGTTAATCTTAAATCTAACAAAATAATGGGATGAAAAGAAGCTGAATGTTAAGTTTGAAAATAGGTAGAGTGATAAATACTAATAATATGGCAATATAAGTAGTGACGAGTTGGTTTGAGATGACGATGAGGATTGTATGATAGAGACTATGAGTATGACATATACTAAAAAGGTGTTAATAATTATTGGGTTCAAACTGGCAAAGTGATGGGAAATTGATGATTGTCAAAGTTTTGAGTTAGCAAAATGGAAAGATAATCATGGGTGTTATTCTCAAATCGGACAAAATGATGGGATGACAAAAATATGAATGTTGAGTTTGAAAATTGACAAGGCAATAAGTGCTAATAATCTGGTAATACAAATAGTGATGGGATGGTTGGAGGTGATAACAAAGTGGATATTACGTAGTAAAAAGGGACTATCTCTAGTAACTCAATTGATTTAATCAAGGTGACAGTGTGGAGATGATGTGTAAGTGTTTTAAAGGTAGGTTTTGGTGATGCAATCAAAGGAATATGACATCTAAGTGATGGCTTTTATGTGTGTATGACCAGATGGGTAATGCTAAATGTAGGATGGTACTCAGTTGTGAAAGTTGAGGGAATGGAACAAAAACTAGGTTTTTTCTAAGGTCAAAACTAGTGTTTTTTTAGGTTTTAGGTGGTTTTAGGCTATTTTGGCTCACAAACAGTATTGGTCATGACAACACTCACACAACTCACAAATGAACCATAAACCTAAATTGAGTGACTGACACAAGAATGTAACCCAATGACTTCATTGTCTAACAACTTCCCAAGTGAGGCTGTAGGTTAGTGACCTATTACAGAATCTCTCAAACCCTCTCAACGTTGTTTGCACTTAATGGTCACTTGGGAGTTGATCCTGACTCTGACATCAAGTCACCTATTATGGCTAAAAGTCATATTCTAGGTTTATATAGGCTTGCTAAGGGAGTCTTTGATATACACTAGGTATGATAGGGCCCAAATCTATGTAGGATGTTGTCTAATCACTTTGCCTATTAGAGCCAAAATGCCCTTCAATCCAAAGAACCCTTTATGGGGAATTTTGTTGTAACACCTAACAATAGCTATCATGATATTTATACTCTATCATAACATGAAGTGTGGTCTAATGCATGGTGATGAAATCCACATCACCAACCCCTAGGGACTAATAAAAATCACATGGATGTCACTTCCACAATTGCATTAGACCTTAGAAGTAAAAATGGAGATGATTTATTAGTGGTTTTGATACTTCAAGAATCATCGCAAGGACATAGGGAGGAGAGCATACACCACGGTAGCCCTTGAGTGATATTCAGACAAAAAAAATTCTTTAACCCAATTTATTTAGTGTGTTAACAAATAAAATGATAAAAAAAACAATGTTTTAGCCAAGTCTAGGACTAATTGACCTGCAAAAAAAAAGATTAGTAGTTTTAAGATAAGTGGTACTCGATCATTCATCCTTCAAGCAGATGGTTTAATAGTTTTTAATTTGGCAACTTTGATAATCGACCTTGTACAAATATCATTATTAATTTTAAATGGTTTGCCTTAGACCAATGAGACCTGTAGGTACACATCAATTTAATGTATTGATAAGCAAAATCAAATAGATGATTAAAAATAATGTTTTAGTCGATTCTAAGACTGATCGACCTACAAAATAAAATATTAATAGTTTTATAATTTTTATCATTGACGATTGTGTTCTTACAAGTTAAAAATAAAATCCTCTCTCTATCACTTTTTGAAAATTTTTAAAATAAAAACATCTTGGTTTTATGTTAAAACAAACTATATATACATATATTATTGGAGAGAAATTAAAATTTTCCTTTTTTTGGGAAGAATTCACGTGTCAGGGATGAAGTCAGACCGTTTTGACAAAGCAAATCTAATAGATTTTCTCAGGCAAATTTTCTAAGACAAATGGAATTCTTTTGATAGAAGATTTAAAATCCATTATTTTGTCTCAAGCTCAGGCCACGCTATCTTTACTTTTTGTGATTTTTTTGGGGTGATTTTTGCTTTTATTTCAATAGTAGATTTGGTAGGTTTTACACATATGTATCAAAAAATGATGATTTCAGATAATTTGGACTTATCTATAGTCTAACTAAAAAACAAATATCAATAATATGCCTACATTATTAAAAAAATTATAATTTTAAATTCTCTCTAATCTAATAAATGGGGAATAGATCCAAATTATTACCAGTCTTTGTGTGTAACTTGCATAGAACCCAAAAATTATTCATTTTCAAAGATTATCTCCCATCCAATTTAGGGACATAAGTCCATATTATCTGAAATAGTCTTTAAAAAACTTAAAATCCCTTTTTCTTTGATCAGGTTCGATCATTGATCAGTCGAAGGGGTTATCCGTCTCAGTGGGTTTCTGGAAGGATTTTCTCCATTGGCTGAGAAGAAATGATCATCTTTAAAAGAAAAGGTAGATCATCATAGCAAATCCAATAGGTTCAATGTTTGAAACCTAACAGTATTTCTTGTAAAAGTGGCCTAGATTTATGGATAGCTAAGGTCTGATGGACACCCAGTCTTTATCCCAATGGCTACATGAGGGGTTGTTTGAAAGGTAGGGCCTGATAATATATAAAATATTGGCTTCTAAAATGATTTCTCTACTAATGGAACTCACAAGCAATTGTCATAGGGATCTACCCTCATCATAATCCTTGAGATTAAGTAGTGCTCACCAGCACTGGTTTGAATAAGGCACTCGTGTAAATATGGGTTTAATCCAATTAGGGACTATTTAAAGACTAAGAAGTACTCTTTTGGCTATTAGACACCATAGTAATCTCCCATTATATGGGATTTTTATAAGTCTTATCTTGGCAAGAAGGTCAGGTTGTTCAAAAGGCAAGGCTTGATAAGATATGAACTATTAGCTTCCAAAATGGCAACCATGACTTTTAGCACAAAATTTGAAGTTCTACCGTGGGCTCTATAGCTATAAGCTTAAACTAGAAAATATGTGCATAAACATATATCAAAGCATTAATGAAAAGGGAATCAGATGTTGTTATGCATCCACATGGTGGACATGAAAGTAAACACAGGGTCGTGAGTTTTGTGTGACAAGATCTTAAAAAGAAATATAACCTCATTATATGTGAAAGGTGTTGGCTAAAGAAGCCTTTTGGAAATTGTAAATAGGATCGATGGGTGTAAATCCAAACTCTAAAACTTTTGCCTTTTATCCTATGCTATAAACTTACAAGCATTTACAAAGAGCAAATAGAATCGAATTTGAAATCATGTCTACCAATTTTAAAAGACTACAAGAGAGTCTCAAGTGCTACACACATTTTGCAGCTTCTATACATAATAAGGAAAAATAGATCACCAAAACAACATATAAAAAACAAATTAACAAAGCCATATATATATATATATATATATATATATATATATATATATATATATATATATATATATATATATATATATATATAAACTGTTAATTATTTAGTGAGACTCGGGAATGAATGTATTAAAGATTAAAGTACCCAATATAATAATAAATAGAACCGAGAGTGTTTGAAATCAAAATCACAAATTATTATCATGTTGTAATTGCAAAATTTCTGATATCTAAGAAGATTGTGAATAGAAAATATGAAACTTGGAGGTACCAAATTTCTTCAATCTGACCTGCAATCTCAAACAAACACACTCAAGGTAGAAGATGTCAATTTCAAGAGGAGGGCTCCCATTGTGGTCATCATAATGTATTACCCAAAATTTGAACAATAATGGATTAAAGTTGTAAAATAATTCTTAATCAATCCAAACTAAATATAATCATCAAATTGAAAGAATTAAAAAGAGGAAGTAATTAGAACAACCTTACCATCATCTTGCTCCTTTTTTATCTCCTTTCCAAGACTCTATAATGTCATTTGAAGATTGAACTGATAACTTGAAAACCTAAAATGGGATGTATGATTGCAATGTATACTTAAGATTATAATGTTATTGGCTAGTTGGGAGATGATCTTGACAACATATACTCATTCTAACTTTAAATACCCCAAATGCTTGGGTCACCTTGCATTTATAGAGGTGTTTAGAAGGAAATGGAGGGGAAATTTCTTTTTCAAATTTCAAATTTGAGAAGAGAGAAAGTTCCAGAGATTAGAAATTTATAGAATTTTTTTTGGGGGGCATGTGATTAGAAAGTGGGTGAATTAAAAATTAGAATATTATGAATTATGTGGAATGTGAGGTGAATTAGGAATTAGAATATTAAGAAATATGAATATGTGGAGAGTGGGGTTTTTCATGTAGTTAAGATTAATTAATTAAGGGTATGAAGAGGTGATGTTGATATGGAACATAGGGATTAAGTGTTAAATTAGATCATATGAATAGGATATCTAAAAATATTAGTCATAATTAAATGAGTTAATTGGGCAAGTAAAATTAGATGCATACAACCTCTTCCCTGATATATAGCTTTATTCTTTTAATACCTAATTTACCTTTATAGAATATATTATTACCTATCAAGGGAATCTTGCTTCTTAATCTATAGATTACATATATTATTTCCTTACCTACTTAATTATGACCTACTTAGCTTCTATTGTTGGCAATGAATTCTTAATTCTCAATAGATAGAATGAGAAATTAAATTTTGAATCATGTTACATATGTAACAGATCTATGTTATTGAGTATACCCTACCTACTTTACCTACTTGAGTATGCCCTACCCGATTGAATATTTGAACCATATCTTGATCTTGAGTATGCCCTACCTACCTTATTTTACTTGAGTATTCCCTACCTACCTATCTTTATTTCCATACCTACTTGAGTACTCCTTATCTAATAAAATACCCTAGCCATATCTTGATCTTGAATACATGTATTTAATCCTAACCTTATATATCTCACCTGACCATATCTTTAATGTTTGATACTTAATTGAATACATGGTTAAATACCCAAGGCATATATTGAAAAGAGAGGGTGAATTCTAACCTATTTACAGAAAAGAGTGACTAGGGATGAGCAAGCGGACACAAGCAAAAATCCACTACACCCACCATAAAGGTTTTAGAGGGAGTGATTAGGGATGATGAGGAATGATGAGGGAGTGACTATCGATGATGAGGGTCGATGAGGGAGTGATTAGGGACAACAAGGTTCGATAAGGGAGTGATTAAGGATGATGAGTGAGAATGAAAAGGAATTGCATTGTATCTATATATAGGGATTAATATATGTTATCTAGGTGATCTTATGTACCCCATGTGCACAAGATTGATTCATTCCATTCCTCCCTAGTGAATGGGCACTAAAACACATTCTTTAGATGAGGGGGTATTGACGAAACCATATCTTGAAATGACAGTGGGAATTCTAACCTATATATAAAAAGGAGTGGTTAGGGATGATCGAGCATAATCAAAAATCCACTACACCCACCATAAATGTATTGAAGGGAGTGATTAGGGATGAAAAAAGCTATCGGGTGAAGAAAAGCTAGATATAAAAAAGGTAAGCTTCCCTTTTCTTACTTCTTAGCATAGATGAATTAGGTAGGGAAATCTTCCATTTCCTTATATCAAGTAGGGTAAGTTTGATATCAAGGTAGGGGCTTCAAAATGGTGACCCCCATATATCTATGATGGGGCCCCCATTCTTATGATATACTCTAATATATTTTATTTGGGATCAAGGAATAATTAGAGTATTTTAGGGCCCCATTTTGCTCTTTAGGGCCCACCAAACCATGCCCAAGCTCTAAGTAGCCCCTTCCCAATACACTGGATTAAGGCATATGTACTTTATTCCCTTCATAGATCAAGTTGGGTATAAATCAAGTTGGGTTGGGAAACACATTCTACCAACTACTAGATTAGAACACACTATCATATTGGTGACTACCTATCTATCTATTTGGCAATATGGTTTACTATGGACATACTCTCAATGATATATAGAGAAAATGAGAAGTCAAATATGGGGTTGGGATTGGAATTCTCAACGAGTCTCTAGTCACCCCTATTATATAAATATAAAGTTGAATTCTTAACTCTAGGGCTGTGATTCTTAGATGGCCAAATCTCAATATATATATATATATATATACATATATATATATATATATATATATATATATATATATATATATATATATATATATATATATATGTAGGTAATATAATTTCATCCAATCCTTTGCCCTACCTACTTCATATATGCAAATAATTAAGGCAAGGGAATTTTTCCTTCTTTACACCTATCTTTTCTTCACCTAATATAACATATCAATGGAAGATTGGCTTCTCGATAGATAAAATGGAGTAAGGCATAGATATCAAGGGAAGTTTGTCTTCCTAATATCTATCTTTGTCTTGCTTCTGGACTAAGGCATAACTATCAATGGAAGCTTACTTTATAATATACACCTTTGTTCTTACCCTACCTATTTAGATGCACCTTACCTGATAAGGCAAGGGAATCTTGCTTCCTAATATATAACTTTTTTCTTATCCTGCCTACTTTCCATATCATAGAATAGATCAATGTCATATTTATACGTATTTCATGATGTTTATGTGATACATAATGAAATAAAAGTGTGGGTAATTTGATGTGATGGTTAATTGATACCCTATTGATACAATAGTTGGTTCAACTACTTGACATCATTGAATGAACTTCACTATGTATGGGTTACATTAGTGTGGTGGGCCCATTATTTGTATTTACCTTAATCATAAGTGGATATGGTGTTTTTATGTCACTTTTGACCTATAATGGACCTAATCACAAGTAAAATTAACATGAAGGGGTGTCTTATATACCCAAATCTTAATCTATACATGTAAGTAATCTAATTTCATTCCACCCTTTGCTCACTTGTCTGCCTATTTATTCTGGCCTAGGGCTTTGGATACACATTCTCACCATAGTTTGGGCATGGATCTCCATATATATCTTTGAATCCTACTAGAAAATAAGATGATATCATTGAGTTACTTATTTTAGTGAAATAGTATGAATTAAAGAAGAGTTTTTTGGGCCTTATTTGAGTGAGCAAAATTTGGAATTTGAACATAATCCAATTGGGCACAAGTGGGAAAGAACTGTACTCACCATCAAGGTATTAGATGGAGTGATTAGGGATAAGGAGGGATGGGGAGGGAGTGAGTAGGGGTGATGAGGGATTATGACAGAAAAAATAGTGATGATGATGGATGGTGAGGGATGGTGAGGGTCAATGAGGACGATGAGGGATTGATTAAATATTATGAGAGGGGAGTGATTAGGGATGATGAGGAATGATAAATAGGTGATTAAGGATGATGGTGGATGGTGAGGGTCAATGAGGGAGTGATTAAGAATGATGAGGTATGGTAAGGATCAATGAGGGAGTGATTAGGGATGAGAAGGGATGAGGAGTGAGTGATTAGGGATTATTAGGGATGAGGAGGGAGTGTTTAGGGATGATGATGGATGATGGAGAGATTATGTATGATGAGGGATGGTGAGGTTTAATGAGAGAGTGATTAAAATGATGATAGAAGGTGAAGGTCAATGAGGGAGTAGTTCAGGATAATGCGAAATGAGGAGAGAGTTACTAGGGGTGATGACAGATAGGGAAGAAGTGATTAGGGATGAGGGAGGGATGATGAACAAGTGAAATTAACACAAAGTGGTCATTTGATGTGACCAAGTCATCAATGTGACCTATGCTACCCCAATCAGACCACTTTGAATTGAATTCAAAGTGAGTAGTTTGTAAACTTTGATTTTGATAAACTTGGACTCCTAGAAATTTCATTAAACAATCCAAAGCCACAAAAACCTAGAAAATGACTATATGTTTACATTGTTGTCTATGAGGGATGGTGAGGGTCAATTAGGATGAAGAGGGAGTAATAATATTTTATGAGAGACGAGGTGGGATGATTAGGGATGATAAGGGATAATGAAGGATTGATTATAGATGATGAGGGATAAACATGGTCAATGAGGGAGTGATTAGGGATGACGAAGGTCAATGAAGGAATGATTAAAAATGATGAGGGATAATAATGTATGATTAGGGATGAAGAAGGAGATATTAGGGATGACGAGAGATAATGGAATGATTATGGATGGCGAGGGATGGTGAGGATCAATGAGTGATTAAGGATGATGAGGAAGTGATCAGAGATGATAAGGGATAGTGAGGGTCAATGAGGGAGTGATTATGACAATGAGGAGAGAAAGATTGGGGTGACGAGGGATGAAAAGGAAGTGATTAAATATGAGGAAGGGATAATGAGAAAGTGAAATTAATGCAAACTAGTCATTTGATGTGTGCAGGTCATCAAGGAGACGTCTGCTACCTTAATCACACTACTTTGGATTGAATTCAAAGTGAGTGGTTTTTAAATTAGTGGTTTGTAAATTTTAATTTTGATGAACCCAAGACTATTGGAAATGCCATCAAGTAATCTAGAAGGCCCAAAAACCTAAAAAGTGACTATATGTTTACCTTGATATCTATGAGAGATGGTGAGGGTCAATGAGGATGAGGAGGGAGTGATCATAGATTATGATGGATAAGGGGAGATTGATTAGGTATGATAAGTTATAATGGAGTGATTAGGGATGATAATGGGTGATGAGGGTCAATGAGGGAGTGATTAGGGATGATGAGGGAGTTATTAGGGATGATGAAGGATGGTGAGGGTTAATGAATGATTGGTTTAGGATGATGAGGGATAAGGAAAGAGTTATAAGTAATTATTAGGGATGAGAATAAAGTGATTAGGTATTATGAGGGATGATAAAACAATGATTAGGTATGATGAGGGATGGTGAGGGTCAATGAGGGAGTGATTAGAGATGATGAGATATAGTGATGGTCAATGAGGAGTGATTAGGGATGATGAGGGACAAGGAAAGAGTGATTAGGGATGATAAGGGACAAGGATAAAGTGATTAAGGATGAGGGAGAGATGATGAACAAGTGAAATTAATACAAAGTGGTTTGATGTGTGTAAGTTGTCAGTATGACCTATGTTGTCCAAATCACACCACTTTGGCTTGAATTCAAATTAATTTGTTTATAAGCTTCAATTTTGACAAACTTATGACTCCTAAAAATGCTATCAAACAATTCATAAGGCACAAAAACTTAAAAAATAACTATATGTTTACCAAAAATAGACATCAATTACAAATATTATGCCCTGAAGTCCCTAGGTTCAATATGGTGAAAAACTTAAGTACTGACCATATTGAATTTTTAAAAATGATTTCCCCCATTGTAAGGTATGTAGCTATGAGACCAAATCTATCAGATGTAAAGTGACCCTAATTTCTTATATTTACTAAAATAAATTTAAAGTATAAGTTATATTGTTGCTTTTATTTTCCTTATCCTTAACATTTAATTTAGTAAATCATCTACCCCTTCTAATTTCTTATATTTAGTAAAATAAATTTAAAGTATAAGTCATATTGCTACTTTTATATTCCTTATACTTAAAATTTATTTTAGTAAACCATCTACCCCTTCCAACACATCTTATATGATTTTTTTTGCAATGTGAAAGGAATGCATATGTGTTATAGCACGCACGTGTTCCTTTCACATTGCACGAAGAAAACCAAACAACCCTTCCAACAAATATTTCCTACTTTTTAGTGCAATGTTAAAGGAGCATGTATGCATTATCATGTGCATGCATTATGTCCAGTTTGAATTCAAAAACCAAGCCTTTTGACTTAGAAATGGCTTGGATTCTTGAGCCAAAGGCTTGAACCTATCTAAACATAGTCAAATCTTAGAGTTTTGACAGAAAATAATAAAATTCAACTTCCATTGCTAAATACACTAATAATTTCAAATAAAAAATTTATAAAATTATTACCGTGACGACGAGCATGCTCTCGTCTTTCCAAATATATGATTTTTATAAATTTTAGACTATTTTAGGGTTTCAATCTATGTTGATTTCTAGCTTTAGATTTTCTAGGCCACTACATGCTGAAAATATACATGCCTATATATATGTTTGCATTTTTTTTTCATTGATCCAAATGCAAAAAAAATTATATGGTTACAAACTAGACTTAATTCTACACGCATTAAAAAAAACTAGTTTTCATTTTTTGAAGTAGTTAGGGGAGCCGCATGACTGACTATCCATTTTTTTTAGTTTTTAAGATATTTAATTGTAAAATTAATATAAAAAACTATTCATCTAAAAATTATAAAAAAATATTACAAACTATATGATCTTATCCAAAGTTTCACCAGATAGTTTTAAACAATATTAAATGATGCTCAAAAAATGAAGGGATACATGGCCAACTATCTAATCTATTTTTTTGAAAAAAAAAGAGTTCTTATTCAAAATTTAGAAGTTTGACCTAGTTATACTTAACCATTTTTAAAAAAAATAGTGTTTTGGAAACTAGACTCAAAATTATACAATTTATGTTCTTACACCATCCTCTAATTTTGAGTGTAGTCATCTCAAATTATTTATAGAAGGCCAGGTTTCTCATTTTTCAAGAAAAATATATTCACAAATAGGCCCCGTTTTGTCCCCCAACTTTTTGCACTTACCCTAAAACAAATGAAGTTAGAATAAGTTAAGTGTGTGTATCTATGTTTCAGTTTTAGTAACATATCTACCGAGATATATGTGAAGATGGAATCGAAAGATTAAAGTGTGTTTTGTTGTGGATAAATAAAATATATAAGGTGTTCATACAGAACAACGTGATGCCCCCAACTATGTAAGTTTATTGAGTGAAAGCCTTGATTCTACATGGCATTATCTTGGGGTCTCAGAGGTTTGGCTCCTGGGTTCCCTGTCAATCCTATGATCACCTGAGATTGTGCCATGTGGCACGATGCTAGGGACTCGAGGTGTTCAGGAGTTTGACTCCCCTTCATTGGGCCCTTTGACCTCTGTCTTTCTAAGATCCTACCATATCGTAGTATCTCAGAAAGCCAGATGTCAAATGGCCTAAAATAAGGGAGTCAAATTCAATTCATGACATTCTTTGAGGCCTCGCTGTGGTAGGATCTTAAAAAGCCAGAGGTTAGAGGGCCCAACACAGGGGATTCAAATTCAGTTCGTGGCATTCCTCCAAGCCTAGATGTGGTAGGATCTCAGAAAGCTAGAGGTTAGAGGGCCAATGCAAGGGAGTCAAATTCAGTTCATGACATTCCTCTACGCCTAGTTGTGAAAGATATAGTGAACTTGTTAGTGCTTACACTGATATTCATATGTTTATAGAATATCGCTCAGGCCCTAATTATGTTGAATTCTTCGATTGAGATTTATGGATTGATAATTTATATTACGTTGTTGCGAATAGTCATGGATGTGGTCCATTGACGATTATCTATTTTAGAGTGAATGTATTCTTTCCACACATTCTCAAAGAAGTATTTGGCTAATATTAGCTCATTTGAAATTGTAATTAGTTTGCTTACAAAGAATTGACCTAATGGTATTTTTTTCCAAATTGTATTGGATCTACCTACAATGCAAAGGCGACAATATGTGCCAGAATTATAGGGACATTGAAGATTTGGGAGTTTTGAAGACCTTAGATGTTAGTTTAATATCATGGAAGTTTCTTATGGCAACAACTAAAATAAAATCTCAAATAAATTTGACATTAAAGAGAAGGGCTTATATAACTATGCTTATACATTTGCAGATTGTAGGTGTTAGTTCAATCCTTTTGATTTAGCTTATGTAAGTATAAGTATGCATATTTGCATCGATGCTTCTTGTAAACCTGACGGGACATTATTTTGCTACATTATTTCCTTGTGTTATTTTGTTCAATGACTTTTTATTTATTTTTTGAAATGGCTTTGCAGGGCTTAAAAATTTAGGTTCTTCAAATCATAATTTAAGATTCAATTCTTCTACTTACATGTGTGGCCTAGATTTTTTTTGGTATGCCACCTATTCTAGTGTAATATAATGCTTTGCAGTGCATGTATTTGATTCAGTCATCTACCATCTTGATTAGCGAAAACAAAGTTAGTCAAACGTAGCTCATATGCAGAATTAATGCAACCTCTGATTACCCTAAACAAAATTGTTTTCTCGTTAGGATGTTGGTTTGATGTTCATCGTTCCTTTCTGTGTTCAATTTCAATCAAATTTCTAGCCTAGTTTGTGTGAAGTGTAGTGCAATTTACTTGCCATGTATTCTTACAGCGTTTGCGTTACTAACCATGTAATACAATTTGATTGCCATGTATGTCTACAGATTTGCAAACAATAAGCGTTTGGTGGAGTTCGATTCAGGGATCGATCATTTCAACATCCCATCATTGATCATTGACCATTGACCATATATATATATCTATATATATATATATATATATATATATAATCCATATTCAACTTTTTTGAATTGTTACAATTTGATTGGACAATACAAATATTTTCTCAAATTTTAATCTGAAAATAAAACATTTCTCTATAAAAATAATCCTATCATTCTATTTTAATGAATAGGAAAGCAATAAATTATTTTATTCTATATTTATTAAATTATAAATATTCCAAATTTAATGTTAAACTGAAAAACCCTTAAATTTTATTCGCCCGCATGTTGCCCTATATAAAATCAATTACAATGGATACCTGTTCCATGGGCACTAATAAACTAACAGGGACAACTTTATTGCAGCTGTAACACTCTGGGTCTCACAAACAGATCCGGAAACCAAGCGGTTTTGTGAACGTTATTATAATCTTTCTTCACGCAATATTATGCACGCAAGCACAACTCACCGTTAATTATTCTTGCTCTTTCCTTCCAAGAATCGGCGACCGAGATAACTTTTAGGAAAGAGGGCTGAACGGTGGAGATTTGTTCCGAATAGTTTGGAATGAATCAACATCGTTCCTGCACAAGGATTTTTTCGCCGTTTTACACAAATCGATAAAGGATATCATGGGTGTACAAGACACGGAGGATAGTCTTTCAAACACGCGCAATGGGAGGTGTCCAGACGGAACGGAGTTGTTGCATCTCCACAACGCGTAGAGCGAAAAATGGAAATATCCTGGAAGGTCCATTGCAAATTGCTCATCTGTTAACGAGCTGGCCAGCGGCATGATTACCGTTGTCAGTCGTTTTCATTCGTGGGTCGCTCTGCCTATTTAATCCGATCGGTTCCCACAACACCATTCACATCTAATATTGTGTAATTTTCTCCTCTCTATTACATCGGCTATTTCATAAAATCAGCCTTATTCGTTACGTACCCTGCCTGCTTAAGATGGCTGTCTTACGGGGCGAAATCGTTGTTAAGAGATTACTGGTGCTGTGTATGTGTTTGTTGGCATTATCCACAGCAGTGGATGGTGGGGCACATTCGAGGAAGCTGTCTGCTCTGGTGAAAGAGGAGCCTCTTGTTCTGAAATATCACAATGGCCCTCTGCTCACCACTAAGGCCATCGTCAATATTCATCTCATTTGGTATGGCGAATTTACACCTCCACAGCGTGCTATTGTGGCAGATTTCGTGCAGTCATTGGACCCAATGAGAAATAGCAAGCCGGGCTCTCCCTCTGTGTCCACCTGGTGGAAAACAACAGAGGGCTACAAAGGCTCTGCCCACTCCAACGCCAACGCCAAGCCAGCGTTATCCTTAGGGAAACAGAAGCTGGATGAAGGATATTCCATGGGCAGGTCCTTGAAAAGAAGTGACATTGCTGCGTTGGTGAAGAGTAGTATCAAATCCGGAGCTCTGCCGGCAAGCAATGGCAATGGTGGAGCAGAGTTGTATTTGGTGCTGACATCGGAGGCTGTAATGGTGGAGAACTTCTGCAGGAGTTCCTGTGGATTCCACGCCAGTGTCGGTGCCAGCGCAAAGGGTGTCCCATATGCATACGCGTGGGTGGGCAACTCAGCGAGTCAGTGCCCGGGGCAATGCGCATGGCCGTTTCATCAGCCTCTGTATGGTCCTCAAACCCCTCCTCTGCTGCCGCCCAACGGTGACGTGGGCATCGACGGGATGGTGATCAACATTGCGGCGAGCGTTGCAGGAGCAGTGACGAACCCGTTCAATACAGGCTACTTCCAAGGACAGGCGGATGCTCCGTTGGAGGCGGTGTCAGCGTGTCCTGGCGTGTATGGAAAGGGGGCTTATCCGGGCTTCCCTGGCCAAGTATTGGTGGAGTCAACGACAGGGGCCAGCTACAACGCCCACGGGATGAACGGCCGGACGTTCCTACTCCCGGCTATGTGGGATCCTTCCTCGCGCTCCTGCAAAACTTTGGTCTAAAACCCTCTCCGGATTTGTACATTAACAATTCTTTATACGGGTTGTGGAGTCCAGCGACCGTCATTTTTTATTTATTTACTTTTCCCATTAATAAATTAGTTTTTTATTCGTGCAATTTATTTTTTACCAATAATAGCCCTGTATACCTCTAGATAGTATCTTGCACCAATTAGCTTATGTCTACATATAATAATCCATATCAAACATGTCATATATGTACCGTCAATACTTTTCGATATTCAAATTTTGATAACTCAAATCGCATTTAATATTATATGATAATTTGAAACGGTGATTACGTATGATTAGTTCATATATGCTTGAGCATCAATACAATTTAAAACAATATTTTATAAATCTTACTACAAAATAACATCCATCGATTTTTATTGTGGATATCCAAATCAATTTGTATTATCCAATTGTATAATGCTTATTGACATGATTAAATGTTATCCTTCTAAATTTTAAATTAAAAATTTAAGCAACTCATTTACTCAATAAAAACAATAATCAAATTTAATAATTGAAATTATAATTTAACATTCAAAAAAGTATGAATGTTTTATTAGCATGGAGCATATTTTTGTTTTGTGGACTTGTTAGTTTACTACAAGAACCTTTTGATTATGTATTAGAAAAATTTGTTGATTTTTTTTAATTGAATTATTTCCTTCATGTTATCTTTATGAAATGTGCTTTATTGTTTCATTCTTTTATATTAATTAATGAGAGTAAACAATTATCCAAACAAATTAATTCAATATTATTCATGTAATTATTTTTATATTATTACCATATATTGATTTAGAAATAAATAATCTATTCATGAAAATAGTTTTCAAATCAATTATTCATTTCAATATATACAATTGTATATTCAATTACATATTCTGATATTAAAATCAAGAAATACATTTAATATAAATTTAAAGTGTGTTTTCTTCCTTTATGAATTATACGGTTGTGATATATCAATATACCCTCCTGATTTATATTTACATCATTCTTCATTTTCAAGTCCCAACGTAACACAAGTCAGCGTCATCTCTTCTAAAGTTCAATAGTCCAATTCCAAAAGTAAAGTACAAATTAGAAGTATTCTCATAATCACAATTGAATAAAAAAATAAAAAATGTATAATATCTATTACTAATACATGGCTTATATGTTCCAATAACAATGCAATATTCAATAAACTTAGTTATCTATCCAAAATAGCCATATGTGAATAAGTCTTCATAAGTAAATCCAAAGAAGCTTTGCAGATCATCACTGTTACTAGAAAACTATAAAGGAAACTGAAGAGGGAGAGCATCATTGGAGGGATTCTCCTCCAACACATAGCCTTTCAAATCCCTTGCACATCTCTTATCTACTGAGAGTGGCTCTACCCTTCCACAAAAGTATTAGATGCATATAATCAATAGAGCAGAGAGAATCCATGTAGATATAACAAGTTGGCATGCATCTCCCTAAAACAATGTAGTATAAAATGATATAACATTAGTAGATAGCACTGAGGTATATGCATATGGTCAAAAGACTTAGGGAAACAATAGGTGATGCCTTAATGCATTCTATCTCTTATTTACATATTTTTCAATGTTCATTATAAAATTCTTAGATATGCCAATCGTCTCGAAGACTTTTAACCTCATCCATTCATTTTACATACATATGATGATATCACTATTAAACACTTATGATTCTAATTTAGGACCTAATGCCAATTCCACAAGAAAAGGTTATATATATCAAGCATAAACCATATCACCAAACCAAGGTGTAACCTTAAAATAAAATCTGAAGGTCAAAACCATATTTTATCATAAGGTGTTCAACTTCCTAATGTGTTTCGATATCCAAAAGTATTAGAATGATATCAATGTTTTTAGCCTTTATAATTAAAGTACTAAATTTCAAAAAGTATTCAACTTCTTAACATAGATTTATCATTCAAAACTAGGGCTTTGTTATCCCATGTCGAGATTAATAAACAATAGTGTGATTAATTAACAATATACGTTCCAATTTCAAAGGGTTATCTTCTAATACATGTTTGTATTAGATTATCAACTCCTAAATGTATTTTATAATTGATATTAAAGATCCAAACACATAGTTTCTAAAGTGTCATGATATGATTTTCCACTTAAAATCAAGATCTCATTTCACCATAGATATAATGATATATAGATTAATCAAGCAATGATAAATCCCATACCACTTACGAAAAATGTTATCACAAATTAATAATACATATATTGATAATACATCAAAAAGTAATGTCAAAACATAAAGATATTATTTAAAACAAAAAAACATATAAAAACCAACCCCCTAGGTTTGTACACAATTCAAACCCCTCATGAACCATAGGGTTGCATTCAAATTCTTCATAGAGTTTATCTTAAGTGAAAAACCCTAATATCCATCCAATATGGGATTTACCTAATACAATATTTTGCTAAGTGACATTAAGCATAAGAGTTTTCATTTACCTTGTAATATCAACGATTGTTGGGAAATGAGATCAAGTTTGAAGAGTAATGTTTTGAAATTATAAAGATCATTTACAAGTGTTCCCTTAATGGTTTTCTAAGATTGAAATCCATAATTACTACCACTTACCAAATTAATATGTATACCATAACTACTAAGGTGAAGCTATTGATATCCTTTCTAAAATATCCACCTCTTTCAGTAATTGATCATATTTACTTGTTATAAATTATCATACATGGTATATAATTTTTTGATGGGTTTTATTTTGGGCAACAATTTTATCATATGAAGATTTGATAGGGTAACAATATATGAATTTTGATCATGTATCTGACTTGTTTTTTGGCTTCAAAAAAAATGTTGGAGACTTGATAAATTTCATTTTTTCCAAAAATGCTCACTAGTAAAAATACATAGGACTACATTTAAGCTATTGCTTACACTATATGGAACTTAGAATCAGATGTGTCAATGCCATTTGAACTTACATTGAGAATTGAAAAGTGACTTGGCAAACCATAACAAGCTTCTGCAAACATCTAGACCTTTATAACCCTCCATCATGCTCTTTGATGCATTAATCAGGTATTCAATGCAAATACATCAAACTAGTTAGCTCACATCATGTGAACAAATGTAGAATTCAATATCACATCATATTCACCTTGTACAAATCTGCCTTTTGTCCACCACATAGTTACTGCTTAGGCTTGATCCAAGTAAATCAACTAATAACATAAAAATATTGAGCCATTCAACATACAAAAAACAATAATATTTTAGCTATCCCATTTTTGTATTTCTTTATGTGGTGTGGGCTACCTGCTTTGATGATTTCATGTAGAATGTTATATTAATTCATCAAAGAACATGGCAACAAATGATAGAAAACTAGATGTTTGTAAAAGCTTGCCATGATTATCTGTATTTTGAAAAGTGAGAAGGGTTGAAGATTAGCCAGGGAACATCTATGAATAATTTTTTTGTGATTAACCAAATATAAATATGTTGTATTGCAAATTGTTAGGTTTTTGAACTCAAATCAATTGACATGCCTTTTGCTTGATTCAAGATTAATGGAAATGGTTTAGGGCAAAAATATTTTTCTTTTTTTGGTAGAATAAACTGATTATGTTCTAATACATTTTGATTTATTGTCAAAACCATTCGCAATGCCATTCATAGAACACATGTTCTATGCCTTAATAGTTACTTTCTTAACATCACATGAATTTGGTTTTGTAAGGATCTATAGATCAGTAATAGAATATTCTTTCTCCCCATGTCATTTAGGTTGTAGATCCATGAATTTGAATCCTAACCAAAGAATATAAAAAATATCTTACTTTTGAATCTTTGTCTGTTTGGCATGGTTATGTCTTTATTAATGTGCAATCAAGGATGAGAAATTATGTTGCATATAAATCATATTCCTTTTTCTTCCTCTTCTTTTTGAGTCGTTTGCCATTGTATTTTCCCATAGCTGACCCCTGCTTGTTATTGTTACACACCTTACACCTGGATTCACACAATAGTCATAAGTACAAGAAAAATATTATGTTCTTAGTGATAAATTCCTCAAAAGAGAGACACATGAACCATTCATATAAAATGCTCTAAGTCCATGTGCTCTAGCATTGAAAAATAGACTGAAAAAGTCATTCATTGAGTAATCATATGATTTACTAATGCAATTTTGATCTAAAAACTTATGTTCATCATATCCTTTGTGCATCATCTAGGTAATATTCATAAACGTATGAAATCATGACTTGTTTTAGCATATCAAAATTAGTTCTTATAAGACATTATATCACATATTGAGATCTAGGCATTCTAATGATAGAATTATAATTGCATCTATTGTAAGTTCATTATATTTTCTATTGTCCCATTACTAATCATATTAATGTAGTTATCATTATTTTTTCTATTTATTTACACCTTGCACATCAAACATTATTCGTATTGTGCTTTTCTAGGCATTCTTGATGAAAATTTGCACAAACCATCAATAAATTCCAATGAGCATCATAAAGTTTTCCAGGTGTAAGATTACTTCTATTTACATGAATAGGTCATTGCTTTATCTTTAGTTAGGAACTCAAAGTTTAGATTTATAGACATATTCATTTATTTTGAATTATAGTCTAAAACATTGTTTTTATTTTCCTAAAGGATTATTATATATTATTATGGGTTAATTAGATACGATCATGTTATTGAATAATTAGTATTTATTAGTGAAATCTGATTTATCTTCTCTCAATATTTATGATTTATATTATTCAATATTAAAGTCACAACTTTGAAACTCTTTTGTGGATGAGAACTTTGCAAACTGTTTAAAACATATGTTTGATAACTAGTTTGGTTATGTGAGTAGCATCAAAGCTTCAAATATTCAATATAAATTTGTTGTCATCTGGATTTCTCATTTCGGAGTGTCATTTTAATTTGTAATATAATCTTTTGGAAAAGGAATGAAGAAACTTGGCACTAGAAATTTATTAGTATTCCTTACTTATTCTTTTTCTCCTAGTCAATCTTTTATTTTAGATCATACATCGAATTTACATGCACTAATTTTATTTTATGCTCAACAAGTCAGGTTAAAGAATGAGTGTGCTCAAATTTTTCAATAAATTAGATGCACCACATTTACTCTTGCTATGAAACTTCAAAAGAACACAATGGATGTTAATTGTTTATGAAAAGGACTGAATCAACTAAAAATCATACTAATCCCACCATTCAAAAACATATTGTTTCTCATTGTTCAGTGATTATTTCCCCTAATGCAACCAAAAGTATATGCTCTAAATACCAACCTGCACTTCAAACAGACAAGCATATCTAAACATTGCTTGCAAATAAGTGTGAAGGATTGGGGTAGACTAAAATGTCTAAGTTATTTTATTGTTACTACTTGTGTTAATTGCTACTATTTTCTTTACATGTTTATACTGTTTATGCATATAGATATGTACGAACAAGACTAGAGAGATGATTTACTGATCAAACCCACCTAAATTAATAGTTGTTTTTCAAAATGTTTGACAATGTAACAACTAGTTTGTATTTTTTTATTGGTCAATATTTTGAAAAGAGAATGACTAATGCTTTACACTAAATGTGTCTACTAGGTTATGTTTTTTAATAGCATATGCTATTGTTTTAAAATTCTAAGCATGTGAGCATGGAAGATAAATAATAAAATACAATAGCACAATTATAATATTAGTATTATCAGTCAAAAAATCACCATCAGAAGAAATGCTTTGTTGCTATATAAAATCTCACCATACTAGCATTCTTTATAATTGCCTATGGATAAAAGATAAGCATGTGCACCGAGAGGCTAGCAAGGTACTCACCTGGATATTTGAGATTAGTCTTGAATTTTTATTTTGATTTAATTTTGCTTCGTTACATGATATTTTCTTGTGTCAGAAATATTTCCTTTTACAAATAGTTTTTGCAGCTCCTCATTTGTTATGCAAAAAAGAGACATAGAGAGTAGTGTTTTTGACATAAATATGTAATTGACATGTTTATTCTAATCAACATTATTAGAAATCTCCTCTCAATAGGCAATTGATAGATCTATAGTTGAAGGAATGGAATCTATATTGAAGCATGACATATTCCAGGTAGTTGCATGGTAACAATCTTTTCTTATGTACTCTCCTCCATCCCTTATGTGTTCTTTTGTTTGTTATTGTAAGTTCCTTTATACAATATTCCATGTCAAATTCTTTTCAATCTTATTTTACGTTATGTTATTCTTGGTTGTTTCTTTTACAGTTACACAAATATAACTCTTGTCACCAATGAGTTAGCACATGGTCAAATGAATGATGAGTGGAAACCAACTAGTGAAGGCTTTGCACACACTCCATAACATTTACATATGAATATATTTTCTTAAGTTTCTTGTATTTGACCATAATTTTACCAGGAGATAACTATCTAAGTCTTATGTTTTTAGGAATATTTATATCTATAAAATCAATCTCACCTTCTTGACCTAGAGTAAGCCCCTATTACAGATGAGAAATCACCCAAAGAATAAGACTTTGACCTGTTGGTATCTTATTTCCCCTTTTGTTGTGTCTTGTTCAATTCTTATGAAAAGAAAGATGGCTGGTGTGAATGTAATGGTTCTTGTTTAGATTCAATGTTTATCTTTTATTCTACTTCTTAAACAAGTATATCATAATGTTTTTTCTCTACATATGTATTTATCGAGAATTGAGTTATCTATGGTTAACATGCAGGTTACCTCTACTACAAATTATGTTATTGCATCCATGATCTTAGATTTAATTAAAAATGTAATGCATTTAAAATCTTGAATAACCTGCCTCACTTCAAGATCAATATTGGACAAATAAAATTGCATAACCAATGAACTATTGTTATTGAACAATTTGCTTGCAAACTCTTTTTTTAAAATGTTGAGATAAATAATTCAGAGACTATAACATTTGTTTACACTCCAATCTAGCCATCTAGTCTCAGATCAATACCTTTGAAACCATTTCGCTTAGTCCTAGAGGGCAAATCTAGGAACCAATATGCTTTATCTTGGAATTATTCCTAAATCTACTGGCAAATTAGTTTTTGTTGATTATTATGCAATAGAAATATTAAGATTTTTACAAAGTGAAGTACCAAGTTTTTTTAACGGGTAGATAAAATAATAATATTTGGTGGACTTTGATTAGATTAATTTTTTTTATGTTATCGATGGCTTCACTTTGATCAAGGCCATACATTAATCATGTGAAATATGGAGGACGAATTTGTAAAGGGGTCTATTTATTCTTGTATTTTTTCAAGCAATGCGGGCTATCTAGTTTGTATATTTCATATTAAATGCTAGGTTGCTTCATTAAGTAAAATGTCATGGGATTATAAATATCTAGATGTTTGAAGAAGCTTGCTATAATTCCATGTATAATCCCTCTTTGGGAAATTAGTCTAAGAAAAGTTTAATCTTTTGTTTTTGAACTAGTATCAAGAAACAACATCTCGAAACAATTTTCAATATTTCTTCAAAAGAATGTTTTCATACTAGCATTTGGTTCTCTAAATTATCTGTCTCAGTAATATGAATTTACAAATAATCACACACACACACACACACACACACACACACACACACACACACACACACACACACACACACACACATACAAAACTATGCAATTGTATATGTTTAGTACCGATCCACTCATTTTTTTCTTTGTGCAAGCAAAGGTTGGGTTTATATAAGGTGGAATGATCTGGTATTCAATACTACATTTGTTTAGGCAATATAGGTTAGTTTTGATGGTGATCTCCATTTAACAGCTCAGCCATCACCATGATTTTTTATCATATGTTTACTATCATCATTATGATGATTTGTAGTGATGAGTTAAACTACAATTATTTTCCTACTAAAGGTTTTTTTGTTTTAATTATATTTTAATTGGTAAATTGAAGCAACTATTTTGATTTTACCTTTTTATTGGAAAATTGAAGTAATTTCAATGTGATTGCCAGAGGACAAGTTTCTACAGGTGTCTATTTATTGCTGCACTTGTTCAAGCAATGTGGGCTACTTGGTTTAAAGATATTTCATTGAATGTTGGTTCGTTTCATTAAGGAACATCGCATGGGTTATAAATATCTAGATGTCTGGGAAGCTTGCTAGTATTTGCTGAGTTTTGAAAAGCTAGAAGGGTTGGAGAAAAGCTTAGTGTTTTTTATTGCAAAACCTTAGTTAAGAGTTTGAAGGTAAGATCTTTTGTTTTCTATACTATATTTCATTTTGCATTGTAATAAATGCATTAATTAGTTTAAATGTTTACCATACTAGGCAGACATGTAATTTGTGTTGTGTTTACTTGATTCGGGCCTTGAGAATTTAGATCTAGGGTTTTGTATCGCTTCTTTCATATTTCAACCTAAAACCCTCACAATCAAACCTTGATTCAATAGATTGTCACTCGCAAGATTGGGGAGGACAAAAAAAGGTTAATTCTTCACAATCCATGTTATGTTCTTTGGTAGTAATTGATTACTTGCATTATCAGCTTTAATTTCAGACCAAAACTGTCTTATTTTCTTACATTTTGAAAGATTTTGTTTTTTCATCAATAACATGTAATAAGTTTTTTAATTATTTATTTTAAGCATATATAGTTTCTACCCCTTATGTTTTTGTTCCATAAATTTTAGGCTCTTGCAGGGATTACTTTTTTCCTCGGTTCAGTCTTTTATTACTAGTAATTCCACTTTATTCTTTGGATAGGTGCATCTATTTTTTCGTAACATAGGTAGATGTGATGACTTTTTCTAGTTATGAAAAGAAGGAAGAGTAGTTCAATGATCAGGTAAATCTACCAATTGTTGAAGTTCTTGTTTATATACTAGAACTACAATAGTAGAATCATAGTTATTCTGTTTAACATAACATGATTTTTCCTTTAAATGAATGTCTTTAGTGAAGTTCTATATGGTAATGGTGTCATGGTTGAAATGTCAGAGATGTTTGGTTGATCAGTTGTGTGTTGTACATCTAATGATTGCTTTGAAATACTTCAAAAAAATGCTATTAGTTGCAATATTGTTATTAAGTGAAATAAACTTAAGTTATTTGGACAATGTCACTCTTTTTGCGAAGAATCCTTGTCAGCGACTTTGTATATTTTAAGGTATTTCCTTCATTTGACTGTGCTTGAATTCAATGATTGACTCATTTCTTTTAATTTCAGCACTAAGAAGTAAAAAGATTCGTAGACATGTCATATGCATTTCATCAATTTTGAAATGAGTATTCTACTAAGGTAACACTTATAATATCCAAAATATTTGTTCACAAAACATTTAATCATTTGTACAATCATCAATTGTTGGCAATCTTAAGAGATTAGAATCTTATTAATGACCTTGAACTCTTTGATTCTACAAAAGATTTGGTTTGATCTTCACTTGTCTCGAGTATATTTATTTCTATGATGTCATGCCAAACCAAAGTGATTTGCTCCATTCTTGAAATTTGACAAAGCACAAATTTTGCATGGATTTTACATTTAAGCACTATTTTTCTTTCCTTGTCTAGTTTGGCATGTTTTACACAAAAAGTACATGATACTCTAAAAAAGGTATCTCTACGTAAAAAAGTCAAGTGGACAAGACTATCAGAAAGAACACTCCAACAGTTTATGTGATACATAGTAAAATGGTTGATGATGATCTTCTAATTTTTTTTATTTCAACAAATTTGTTCATCGCAACAGATGAATTGCACTTGAAATAGAATAAGTATTCTAGTAAAGTTGCATTCCAAAAAAACATCAAAAGAAATAATATTGCACTTTGTTTTTTTTAGGTTTCACTGCTAAGACAACAATTTTTCAACTCCATTACACCAGGTGAGCTTACTGGTCACATAATAGGAGATGTTCCCGCCTCAGCGGTTCC
The DNA here is from genome assembly GCA_037957365.1 of Torreya grandis. Taxonomy (NCBI): domain Eukaryota; kingdom Viridiplantae; phylum Streptophyta; class Pinopsida; order Cupressales; family Taxaceae; genus Torreya; species Torreya grandis. The sequence goes on along the minus strand of JARHVA010000589.1, from coordinate 1,754,282 downwards.
TTTTAGTTCAGAAGATATCTAGAAAGTTATCAGAGAGAATAAAGACCTTGACTTACCTGTTCATAAGGTTTTTAGCATGATTTTTATATTCAACAGTCTCTTATGTTCTGCTTCTATGGTTCTAGCCTCACCAAAGGAGTTACAAGATATTAAATGTTTGTTGCAGGGGATAGTTGCAACCATTCGATGTGAGGAAATAACAAATGAAAAATTTGACAACTTGGCATCTGATGGTTAATGGGTTTTTTAACCATTAAGAGAATTCCCGTTTGCAGATCTTTCCTTTGATTCAAGGTATTATTGTCTAGCGCTGGCAAGAGCTAGAAGAAGTTATACAATCAGGTACAGTAACATCATTTGAGAGGAAATTAAGCTCCATTATAGCTAATTACTTACCAGAGTAAGTTCTTTATCCAACTCACAGAGTTTGATCAATACATACTTCATATTTTCCTATGCATACTTAACTTGTCTGAGCTTCAACAATGCCTTTGAATCTACTAGCATTCTCACTTATTTATTATGCATTTTGACCCTATCACATGTTATGCTGCAACTAAAAGCAGCTTGCTAATTTCCGTTGCCTGCAAAATATGTCTCTCAAGTAGAAATAATGTCATAGCAAAATGTTTATGATCTATTGTAGTTAATCTACTCTCAGTTTCCAAAAGATATGGGCAATTGCTCTGTCAACTAACTACTTCTCAAGTATCTCTGTCTTTTATTCCATGTAATAGTGGTAGTGAAGCTTAGAAGCAGTACATGGCCTTAAACACATTTTTAGTGGGGCCTTTGCTTTGTAGACAATTTTCATTACACAACTCTGTTATATATAATGCATATATACATTGAATGCCATATATACCATTTATTTGAACTAATTTAAACAAATTTCATTACATAATTTTGTACCATTGCATACACCAGGAATTTGTGTACAAGACACGGAGGATAGTCATAGGATAATCTTTCAAACACGCGCAATGGAAGGCGTCCAGACGGAACGGAGTTGTTGCATCTCCACAACGCGTAGAGCGAAAAATGGAAATATCCTGGAAGGTCCAGCAAATTGCTCATCTGTTAACGAGCTGGCCAGCGGTATGATTACCGTTCTCAATCGTTTTCATTTGCGGGTCCCTCTGCCTATTTAATCCAATCGCTTCCCACAACACCATTCACATCTAATATTTTGCAATTTTCTCCGTATTACATCGGCTACTTCGTAAAATCACGCGCATTCGTTAGGTACCCTGCCTGCTTAAGATGGCTGGCTTACGGGGCGAAAGCGTTGTTAAGAGATTAGTGGTGCTGTGTATGTGTATGATGGCATTGTCCGCAGCAGTGGATGGTGGGGCGCATTCGAGGAAGCTGTCTGCTCTGGTGAAAGAGGAGCCTCTTGTTCTGAAATATCACAATGGCCCTCTGCTCACCACTACGGCTATCCTCAATCTTCATCTCATTTGGTATGGCAAATTCACCCCTGCACAGCGTGCTATTGTGGCAGATTTCGTGCAGTCATTGGGAAATGGCCCAATGAGATCTCCCTCTGTGGAAAACAACAGAGGGCTACAAAGGCTCTGCCCACTCCAACGCCAACGCCAACCCAGCGCTATCCTTAGGGACACAAAAGCTGGATGAAGGATATTCCATGGGCAAGTCCTTGAAAAGAAGTGGCATTGCCGTGTTGGTGAAGAGTGGTATCGAATCCGGAGCTCTGCCGGCAAGCAATGGCAATGGTGGAGCAGAGTTGTATTTGGTGCTGACATCGGAGGATGTAATGGTGGAGAACTTCTGCAGGAGTTCTTGTGGATTCCACTCCAGTGCCAGTGCCAGTGCCAGTGGCAATGCAAAGGGCGTTCCATATGCGTACGCGTGGGTGGGAAACTCAGCAAGTCAGTGCCCGGGGCAATGCGCATCCGTATGGTTCTCAGACCCCTCCTCTGCTGCCGCCCAACGGTGACGTGTGCATCGACGGGATGGTGATCAACATTGCGGCCAAAAAAGGCCAAATTCTTAACAACGAAAAGTGCTAAACTAGGCAAGGAAAACCAAAAACAACCCATAAACCAACAAATAAATACCCAAGTCAAAACAACAAATTATCAAACTTTAGAAGGAAAAAAAAAATCACCTAAAACTAATAAATAATATAATTTCAATTATTTTATAATTACTAAAAATATATATATATATAAACAAATAATATCTTTAAAATAATGATTATTTATAAAAACTATTTTAAAATGATAAATTTTTATCAAATTCAATAATTTTTTAAAATAAAAACCCTCAATTACTTAATATTATAATATAAATTTTTATTGTAAAATTTTATTTAAAAAATAAATTCTTCCATATTTTTAAAATCATACCTTTTATAAAGAACAAAGGCTTTACCCCACAAAAACTTTAAATTTATGAAGGACAAAGAAGACATACCTTAATCAACATGTTTGGTAGGTCATTGATGGAAAACATTTTGCCAAAATCTTAATCTTGTATTAATATTTAAAATTGTTCTCAAATTTTCAAAATTAGAAATGCAAATTTATGTTAAACCTAAAATCTAGCTCAAAATCAAGTTTTAATTATTTAAATCAAATGGAATCACAAATTTGCTTATAAATATTTATATTTTTCATTAAAAAATTAAGAGGAATAATTATGAAAAGTGGTAATAATATAAATACCAGTATTGAAATACATATTTTATTTGTATATTTTAATATAAATTTTTAATTATTTTATTTTGTTAAAAAAGTATTAAATAATGTGTCATTACAATAAATGTTATATTCTCATAATGAATCATAAGATTATTCAATCAAATCTTTAATTCATGTGTAACAGGTGAAGTCTTGAGGGGATATCTAAATATATTTATACTTATACTTTTACGTCCGTATTGATTGTGAGGGATGTAGTGTGCAACCCATGGCCTTCCCTGTCATGTGATGAGCAATAATTTGGTATGACAGTGTAACACAACAAACCATAATAGACCTCGTAGAGCTTTAGATAATATCTTGCACTAATTAGCTTCATGTATACACATAATAATCCACATAAAATACGTCACATATGCACCAACAATACTCTTTGACATTCAAAATTTGATAACCCAAGTCACATTCAATTTTATATGATAGTTTGAAACGACGACTATGTATGAATAGTCCATATATGTTTGAGTGTCAACATAAAATAAAACAACATTTTAAAAAACCTGCTACAATATAACATCCATCAATTTCTATTGTGGATGCCCAAATCAACTTGTATTATCCAATTGTATAACACTTATTAACATGATTAAATGTTGTCCTTCCAAATTTTAAATTAAAAAATTAAGCAACACATCTACTTGAAAGAAACATTAATCAAATTTAATAATTGAAATTATAATTTAACATGAAGAAAGTATGAATGTTGTATTAAAATGGAACATATTTTTGTTTTATGGACTTGATAGTTTACTACATGAACCTTTTGATTAGTTATTAGAAAAATGTGTTGATTTTTTTTAATTCATTTATTTTTTTCATGTTATTTATCGATTCATTATTTTATGTTCATTAATGAGAGTCAACAATTATTCAAACAAATTAATTCAATATTATTTGTGTAATTATTTTTATATAACTACCTTGTATTGTTTTAAAAATCAATAATTTATTCATGAAAATAGTTTTCAAATCAATTATTTATTTTAGTTTATATCATTGAAAATTTAATTACATTTTTTAATATTAAAATCAAAAAACACATTAAATTTAGCATAAAAAATGTCAAAAAAATTGTAAATGCTAATCAACCGAGTGAGTACTACTAAAATCTATAAATTAATGTGTGTGTGTGTGTGTGTGTGTATGTATATGTATGTATGTATGTATGTATGTATGTATGTATGTATGTATATATATATATATATATATATATATATATATATATATATATATATATATGTATTTATTTATTTTTTGAGGTAACAAGATGGACAATTTTATCCTTATTTTAATTAACCTCAAAAAATATAAAAATAGATGGACTAAAATTTGATTGATAATTAATTTACGATAAGAAATACGAATAATTTGTATTCACATTCACCTTGATTGTTGTAAAATTAAACTATTATAAATATATCATGTGGGTTTTAGTCTAATGGTGAAGATGATAACATAAAAAGTAAGAGATTTGATACTTTCACAGTCCATGAAGTAATAAAAGATTTTTAGAAGAAATGTGTGAAAATATTTTTTGAACCTTGACGTTTCAGATCACCACCCGTGATCCTTCATCAGAAGAACCAAAATTAAGAATGTTGGAACAACAACCCTGAACTTCCTTAAGTAGGTAAAAACTTAACACCCATCACTGAAGGTAATTAATGTAAGAGTAGCCATTAATTAAAGTAATGTGTGCCCACCTCTTTTATTATTGTTAAGTGCTCAAACCTCCAAGTGATAAAGAGATCATCAATATGGCTAATGTTAGAAACAACTAATGAAAAATATTATTAATATTTAATTTATTATTAATTATTTTAACCTTTTAGGTTTTAGTGAATGTAAATCCTATATTTGATTAAAGTATTGATTAGAATAAATAAGGGAAATAATATGCAATAAATATAACCATTAATTTGTTACAAAATTGACTAGCTTTGACTTTTTTTTAAATAACAATAAATAATACAAATAAAGACTTAACTAGAAAATACTTGATATGAATGATATGAGTGCTAAAAATTCAAATGAATGTTAGTTGAAGTGTCATAAAATGGATCCCTATGTTAAACCCCTCTTGGATAGTATCACCATGATTGGTAAAGTGGCGGTAGTGCCCTGATATTGGTGGTAGTGTCCTCTATGCAGGACTGTCTTTAACTTCTAGGTGCACCTGTGTCTGGATCTCTGGGGTCTATTCTTGTGCACATGAATTCTAGAAGCCTGTATTATGCTTATAATAATTGATTTATTATGTAAACCTTAATCTTCCATATAACTAGGGCATGAGCTAAAAAGTGTGTTCGTTAGTAGGATAGGTTGGACATCCTCAACACCCCACTATGAAAAGAGTTGCCTACATACCAATACTCCTACAAGGGATAAATTTTGATGTAGTTATCCCCACCTAATTGTTGATACAAATGCAAGTGATGTTAATATGATAGTGGCCTTGAGTACCTTGAGTGTGCTTGACACTAAAAATCTAGAAAATTTGAGCTTAGGGTTGTTGTAGATGCTAGTATGTAGAAGTAGAGTAGAATAGTGATGGAGGTTTTTTAATGATGTCTCCAAGGTGACCAAGGTTGTTGATGAGGTCTCATGTGTGTTATATTGGCAATGACAAAGTGTGATTCAATGTGCTTCAGTGTTCCTGCATGGTTATTCAGTGTTTGACTTAGTAAGGTTATTGATGGTTGATATTGATGGTATGGACATGTTGCATAGACCCTATGGTTTGTTATGAGTGCTTGGAGTGATTCTATAAGTGAAAGGAATTCATCAGAGCAATCATATGAGTGTCTATGTTCAAGTAGTCATCTTGATAGATAAAGGTGAGTGAGTAAATTGATGATGTCATATTTCACACGTGTGAAGGTTTCAGGATATTTTTGCTACATGTATGGATTATTCTATAAAATTTGATCACGTGATTCAAATTTTAGGTCATGAGGTTGAGTGTAGCAAAATTTATTAAGGTACAAAGTTGGTCTTCTAGGCAGAATTTCACTAAGTTTCTATACTTAGCCAAATTTACAAGAAGAGATCTATGATGAGCATTTAATCAGATCACATATCTAAAATTGAGAATTTAATATGATCAGATAAGGATCCAATGATGTGGTTCAAATTCAAATAGTCAATATTGCATGTGCTAGTGACATGTATCATAATCATAGAGTTTGAGCAGTAGATCTAACGACGAGTGTGAAACGTATCAGATGAAGATCTAATGGTGAGCATATGATTATGTAGTTAGTGATCAATGGTGTGCATTAAGTAAAATAGTAAATATTACATGTATAACTATCAAGTGGCACAAACATATTGACTGAATGGTACATGGTGCACAAAAGGCACGTAGAGCTGTCAAGGGGCATGATCGTGAAAGCATAGATATAAGATCAACAGTGAATGATTATAGGTTAAATACTAGGCTAATCCAAAAGAGATCGAAAAAACATGTTTTTTCAAATTTTCCAAGAAGCATGAGATGAGGCCAAAGTGTCTAATGTTTAACATTAACATGGTGACTATTGGAATTTGAATATTCTAATTAACAAGGGAAAACCAGTCTATAGTTTTTGAGCTATATCTTTTGATCCAAGATGAATTAATTTATGTAGTAAAAAAAGTTGTAAAATACTTCAAGGCACATTGAGATAATATATTTATAATATTTTAATGTTTGTACAATTAAACTTATTAATCTCCAAAGTTGACCATGTTCTGTAAGTGACCAAAGAAGGATAATTGAGTTATTATTGATAGTGTCTTGATGTTTCAAGATGAAATAACTATTGGAGAGTGTTTTAGAATCCATGAGGACCATATTTTTGGATTTTTGAGGTTTTAATAATCCATATTTAGTGTGAAAAATTGCTTAGAAGTTGCTTGTGTTTGTTGAATGCACTGACAGTTTGAGTGACCATCTTGCAGAGGCAGATTAAAGATGTTCTGAGCAGAATTGAAGAATAAAATGAGTATGAAGATGTTTTATAAGTCTTAAAGGATTATGAGAAATTATTATATATCATGATATGCCCCTGATCAGCTATGGAGATTCAAAATAGCTTGATTGTATTTTGACTATGTGTGACCAATCTGAATGGTCATTATGAGAGAGTTGAATTGAGTGCTTAGAGTTTGTATTGATGTGTCTAAAGCACATAGATATGTATCAAAGGTCCTAAATGGTTTATCCATATGATCTAATCATATGTATTTGTGAAATATTTGAGTAGTTACTTTAGAAGTCTGAGACTATGTTTTTTGTGTTTAAAGACTTAAAGAGCAAGGTGAACTAATTGGTAGGTTTGAATGTTGATTTGATGTTCCCAGTGGCATGGAACCGTATGAGAGTAATCAAGGGGATATTAAAAATATGTTTTATGTGTTTAAACCATTGGTAAAGTATGAACGTGGTCCAATTAGTCTGACATGTAAAGTGTGAGTATTAAGGCCTAAATGTTTTAGGTCTCACCAAGACCTAATGGTGGTTTGGGGATAATGAGGTAATGGTTGACCTATGAGAATGAATTTGAGATATATAATGTTTTATAAGTATTAAGGTTTAATTCAAGTCTTATGTCTAACCAAGAAGGTAATATTTATGAAGACTCTATAAAGAGTGAAAGCAAAGGTGATGGTTTCTAGACTTGAGTGTGTAGAGTTGAGTTGTAATGAGTGTGTATGATGAGAAAAAGATTTGTGAAGGTTGTGAGAGCCTTGAAAATGTCTTGAGAGGTATATTAGAGTTTGGATTGAATTTATGATCTTGTGTTCATAATTTTATTATTGAATTTACAGGTTTGATGCATGAGAACAAGCGAAGGGTTTCTCCATCAGATTGAGAAGCAATCAAGAGTTCTGGAGTTGTTCTCTTCATAGATGTTGTTTTGGTGCTCAAAATCTTAGGAAAGTTGGTGCTTGTCATCTTCAAGGGTTGGTTCTCTTTATGAAATGGGTGCTTCACTAAAGTCTCTTTATCATAATCATCTTATAGGACAAGTAGTCAATGTGTTTTCAGGCTTAGAAGTGGGTTTTCTCCCCCAAGAGGGTTTCCCACATAGATCTTGTGTTATCTTGACTATCTTTCAAGATCATTGTTATGAATGGGTTATTTGATTCTTGATTATTTATGGTATATGACTAAGGCTTTGATGGATTTAGATTGAAGTTTTGAAATATCTTGATTCACTGATTCACCCCCCCCTCAGTGATTGTACCTCTAATAATTGGTATCAGAGCAGGACCTTCATTGCAAGTTTAACCACTTGAAGGTGATCCAAGGTATAATATGGATAAATATTTGAAGAAAGAGTATCAATATTTTAAGGCTCAACTGGAGGTTACATATGCATGTCTAAAATCAATTGAATAAAAGTGCAATTAGCTAAAGGCAATTTTTGAGAAGTACAGAGGTAAGATGAGAGAGTATGATCAAGAAGAAGCTCAAAATAAGATCATGGCCTCAAAATTTAGGGCTATTACATATGAGTACACCAAGATCAATAACGAGATAAAATCCTTAAAAACAAGCTCAAGATCAAAAGATGATAAAGAGAGGATCAATATTCTTGAGGATCAATTAAGGGTTACAAAGATATATTTGAGTTCAAAAGAGGAAGAATATAGACATCTCAAAACATAGTTAGAAGAGATAAATTCCAAGTTAAGTTCAAAGCAAGGTGAGCATGATGAATTAAAATCCAATCTTAATTCTATAAATATTATCAAAAAGCAAGCATATAGATTGAAGGATGACATGGATAAAGAAGCTAAGAGGGATAAGGAGACTATCCAAGATCTCAAAATTTAGTTAGAGGATGCAAGTTCAAGTATGAGAAATAAAGAGGATGAGAGCGTTCAATTGAAGACCAAGCTAGATTCATTGAAGAATGAACATGAGCAATTTGTTGTCAAAGTAAACAAGTTTGAGAAAGATCAAGAGAGGTCAGCTCAAGACAAGAAGCATGCAAGCACCAAGATCAACAAGAAAAGATCCATGAGGTAGCCAAGTGCCATGAGGTATAAAAGATATCTTAATGGTCATAAGGCAAGCAACTGTAGAAGGAAGAGCAACTGGCCAGCTAGAGGTATTAATAATGTTACTATATTTTACCCCAGAATGCATGGGAAAAGACTAACTCAGGTATGGAAACCTAAGACAATCAAGCTTGAACATAATGAACCTAAGAGACAAGATGTTATTTATTATTGTTTTCATCAAGTTGGTCATATTTCAATATATTGTATAAGCAATCTCTCAAGTCATGATAAGGTGCATGGACATCCTAGAGTGCTCAATAAAGGTCAATATTTAGTATGGAATCCTAAGGAAGTGAAGACCAAGATAAATAATTTAGTTGAGCTGAAAGATCAAGGTGGAATGCTTGTTAAAGAAAAAGAGGAATCAAATATGAAGAAGGTTTAAGAATGCCAAGAGAATGTATCATTTATCTAGATAGAAAATAAGAATCAAAACTCAATTCAAGTTAAGCTAAAAAAAAAGATCAAAGTGCTAATTGAGGCTAGTTCTGAGGTATATATGGATCCAAGAGAACATCTTGATATTATTGGACAAGTTTCATGCAAATAACATCAGTTGTCAATGCCCATTGATGAGTTTCTTTCTTCAGTTGAAAAGGTATGTCATGAATCTTTGTTGTCTCCATATGTTGTCAATCTAATCTTAGAAGAAAAGGAGACTATTATAGTGGATGAGCATGTTACTCTCTTAAGCCTAAGAATAAGAAGAAGAATTATAAGTATCAGATGACTAAGGAGAAGAAGGACTATGAGGAGTTGTGGGATAATCTTGGTTTCACGTTGTTTTAGGACACTGTGGATTAGGGTGTCTCTATCTAGGCTTCAAAGAGACACTTGACAAGTAATAGGAAGCATAGTGGATGCTAGTTGAGATTTGATTGATATTGTAGGACAAGAAAGATATTTTAAAAATGTGCTTGGATAAGGGGGATCAATGAAGTCTTATGAATCTACTCCAAAGTGTTGTGATGAAATGATTCAAAAGATATATATTTAGGGACAATGATCCTAAAGTCAAAGTTTTTATCAAATATTTGAAGGATGGTCTAGTTGGTCAAAATGGTGAAGAATGAAGTTATGTGTGCAATATTTGTAGGCAAGAAATGAATATATCTAGGTGTTTAATCAAAGATGGTGAGTTTTCAAAATCTTTTATTGCATAGAAAAACTGAAGGGAAGGTTGGTATATAGTATGAGGAGATTATGTTATCATTTTGTTGGTATCATGAAGAGGGTATATGGGTTATCCAAGGTTTGTGACCTCATAAATTGGTATAGAAGTGTGTTTTATTAACTTTAAGGTGTGAGAAAAGTTTCAAGTTCTGATGTGGATCAGAAGGTGGTGAGTTGACTAATTTTCATTTAAAAATCTAATATTTTTGCCTATGTTGGTTAGTTTGTTTCTTAAGGGAGTTGAGGTCTAAGGTTATTGATTTATTGAAATGGTTAAATGGGTTGTTAAAAAATGTTTCACAGTCATCTAAAATTGTGTGGTATCTTCCATGGATGAGGGTTTGTGCAAATGGAGGGCTAATTAGCTAGTAGGTTTGTGAAGGGACTATGGTGCAAAAGTAGAGTTGGAAGATGATTCTTGGAATGAATGAATGGGAACATGATTGTACTTCAGATATGAAATTTCAAGTCTTGAAAGTGTATACATAGAAGTCTATGGGTGTTTCCTTTTTCAAGTAGGGCTACTATGCCTCTAGGCAAGGCTAATGAAGAGAAGGGTGGTCCTTGGTCATTTTTTCCAAATGACAAAGGTATGGTTGTTCCTAAATGAGTTTGTTAGTTATTTTTGGGAATATTTAATATTTGATGATTGGATTGTTCATCTGATCGTAATCATGGAGGTAGCCTGAAGTGAGAAGATATGAAGGCAAGTGTGTTGATTCATCATGGTTGGAGATAGTCTGAAGGTGCTCAAAGGGTGCCTAAGCTCAGAAGTTATTTATGATCAAAAGAAGAGTGTAGTCATGGAGAATGTTTGAGAAGCTTAAGGTAAGAAGAGGTATGTATAATGTTATGGGGAATATGTATCATCTCTCAGAGGTGGTCATTTCATATTATTGGTCCTTAAAGTCTTTTCAATTTCGTAAGATCAAAAGTTGAGCCCACTTTGCCATTATGTCAAAGGGGGAAGAAGTACTTGAAGAGAGAGATAGATTCCGAGCATAAGATTTGTATTGGTGTTTGACATCAATGACAAAGGGGGAGATTTTTGAGGTTTTTCAATGATGTCTCCAAGGTGAAAAAGGATGTTAATGAGGTATCATGTGTGTTAGATTGACAATGACAAAGTGTGCTTCAGTGTTCCTGCATGGTTCTTCAGTGTTTAACTTAGTAAGGATATTTATGGTTGATTTTGATAGTATGGAAATGTTTTAGAGACCCTATGGGTTTTTATGAGTGCTTCTAGAAGTTAAAGGAATTCATCAAAGCAATCATGAGTGTCTATGTTCAAGTAGTCCTCTTGATAGATAAGGCTGAATGAGCAGATTGATGATGCCATATTTCACACATGTGAAGGTTTTAAGATCAATTTTTTAAATTGATGGATTCCTATATTAAATTTGATCTTATGGTTCAAATTTTAGGTCATGAGGTTGAGCATAGCAAAAGTTATTAAGGTGCAAAGTTGGTCTTCCAAGAAGAGTTTCACTAAGTTTCTATACTTGCCCAAATTTGCAAGAAGAGATCTACTATGAGCATATAATTAGATAAAATATATAATGATGAGCATGTAATCTAACCAGATAAGGATCCAATTGTGAATTTTAAATTAAAATATTCAAGATTGAGTGTGCTAGTGACATGTGTCACAATCATGAAGTTTGAGTCACAGATCTAACGGTGAGCATGAAACCGTCAAATGAAGATCCAATGGTGAGCGTATGATTATGAAGTTAGTGATCAATGGTGCACATTACTTCAAATATTCAATATTTCATGGATAACTTCCAAATGGTGCAAGTGTTTTGATTGAATCATATAGGGTACGTAGAAGGCACGTAAAGTTGCCAGGTGGCATGATCGTGGAAGCACATATCTAAGATCAATCGTGAGAAATTATAGGTTAAAAACCAGGATATTCCAAAGGAGATCAATGGAGCATGTTTATTAAAAAAAATTATGAAGCAATAGATGAGGTAAAATTGTCCTATGTTTAATATTAACACAATGACTATTGGAATTTGAATATTTAAATTAACGAGGGAAAACTAGTCTGTAGTTTTTGAGCTATATATTTTGATCCAAGATGAATTTATTGATGCAGTAAAAATAATTTTTTTAAAATAATTCTAAGAATATCTATATAATCTATTTATAAGGTTTGAATTTTCATAAATTTAAAGTTATTAAGATCCAAAGTTGACTATGTGTTTGACCATGTTTAGTAAGTGACCAGAGAAGGATAATTGAGTTGTTCTTGGTAACGTGTTGATGTTTCAAGATGAATTGACTATTGGAGAGTATTTTAGCTAAATATAACCATATTTTTTTAATTTTTTAGGCTTGACTAATCCATTTTTAGTGTGAATAATTACTTAGAAGTTGATTGTGTTTGTTAAATTCACTAGCAGTTTGAGTGACCATCTTGTAGAGGCAAGTTGAAGGTGTTTTAAGCATATTTGAAGAATCAAATGAATATGAATATGTTTTATAAGTATAAAATTATTATGATAAATAATTTTTTGTCATGATATTCCCCTAATCATTTATAAAAATTCTAAATAGCTTGACTATATTTTGATTGTGTGTGACCAGTCTGAATGGTCTTTCTGAGAGATTTGAATTGAGTGCTTAGAGCTTGTGTTGATGTTTCTAAAGCACATAAAGATATATCATAGGTCATAAATGGTTCACCCATGTGATATAATCATATGTATTTATGAAATATTTGAGTAGTTACTTCAAAAGTTTGAGACTATGTTTTCTGTGTTTAAAGACCTAAAGAGCAAGGAGACCTAATTGGTAGGTTTGAATGTTGAGTTGGTGTTCTTGGTGGCATAGATCCATATGGGAAGAATCAAGGGGATATTTGAAATAGGTTTGATGTGTTATAATAATTTTTAAAAGATGAAGGTGGTCCAAGTAGTCTCACATGTAATGTGTGAGATGAAGGCTTAAATGTTTTAGGTCTCATCAACACCTAATGGTGGTTTGGGGTTACTGAGGTAATGATTGACCTATGAGAATGGATTTAACCTATATATTAGTGTGTTATAATTATTAAAGTTTAAGGATAGTCTTATGGTTGACCAAGAACATAATATACATGAAGACTCTATAAAGAGTGAAAGCAAAGGTGATGGTTTCTAGACTTGAGTGTATAGAGTTGAGTTGTTGTGAGTGTGTATGATGAGAAAAATATTTATGATTTTTTTGAGAGTTGTGTGGATGTCTTGAGAGGTAGATCAGAGTGTGGATTGTATGTATGATATTTTTATCATAATTATATTATTGAATTTACAGGTTTGATGCATGAGAATAAGCAAAGGGTTTCTCCATCAGATTGAGAAGCAATTAAGATTTTTGGAGTTGTTCTTTTCATATATGTTTTGTTGGTGCTCAAAATATTAGACAAGTTGGCACTTTTCATCTTTGGGGGTTGGTGTTCCTTGTGAAGTGGGTGCTTTACTAAAGTATATTGTTTTTAATCATCTTATAGGACAAGTAGTCCATGTGTTTGTAGGCTTAAGAGTGGGTTCTCTCCCCTAAGACGGTTTCCCAAATAGATCTTGTGTTATCTTGATTATATTTCATGATAATTTATATGAATGGGTTATTTTATTCTTGAATGTTCATGGTGTATTACTAAGGGTTTGAAGTATTTAGATTGAAGTTTTGAAATATCTTGATTCACTGATTCAACCCCCTATCAATGGTTGTACCTCTAACAATTGGTATAAGAGCAGGCCCTTCATTGTAATTTTAACCCCTTGAAGGTGATCCAAGGTACAATATGGATAAGAAATTGAATAAAGAGAATCGAGAGTTGAATGCTCAAGTGGAGGTTACGTATGCATGTCTAAAGTCAAGTGAAGAAAATTCAGCTCAAGGCACTTTTTGAGAAGTACAGAGGTAAGATGAGAGAGTATGATCAAGAAGAAGCTTAGAATAAGATCATGGCCTCAAAATTTAAGGCTATTATAGATGAGTGCATCAAGCTCAATAAGGAGCTAGAATCCTTGAAAGCAAGTTCAAGATCAAAAGATGATAAAGAGAGGATTAGCATTCTTGAGGATAAATTAAGGGTTACAAAGACAAATCTGAGTTCAAAAGAGGAAGAATACAAACATTTCAAAACTCATTTAGAAGAGATAAAGTCCAAGTTGAGTTCAAAGCAAGGTGAGCATGATGAGTTGAAATCCAATCTTGATTGTATAAAGATTACTAAAGAGCAAGCATGTAGATTGAAGGATGACATGGCTAAAGAAGCTAAGAGGGATAAGGAGACTATCCAAGTTCTCAAAATTTAGTTAGAGGTTGTAAGTTCAAGTATGATAATTAAAGAGGATGAGAGCGTTCAATTGAAGACCAAGCTAGATTCAGTGAAGAATGAACATGATCAATTTGTTGTCAAAGTAAACAAGACTGAGAAAGAGCAAGAGAGGTCAACTCAAGACAAGAAAGATGCAAACACCAAGATCAACAAGAAAAGATCCATTGGGTAGCCAAGTGCCATGAGGTATAAAATATATTTTAATGGTCATTATTTTTCTTGTCACATGTTTGGTCATAAGCCAAAAAAATGTAGAAGGAAGAGCAACTAGCCAACTAGAGGTATGAATAATGTTGCTAGATTTTGCCCCAGAATGCATGGGAAAAGACAAACTCATGTATGAAAACCTAAGACAGTCAAGCTTGAGCATAATAAAACTAAGAGACAAGATGTTATTTGTTTTTGTTGTCATCAAGTTGGTCATATTTCAAGATATTGTATAAGCAAGCTCTCAAGTCATAAGAAGGTACATGGACATCCTAGAGTGCTCAAGAAAGGTCAATATTTGGTATGGAATCCTAAGGAAGTGAAGACCAAGATAACTAATTAAGGTGAGCTGAAATATCAAGGTGGAATGCATGATAAAGAAAAAGAGGAATCAGATATGAATAAGGTTTAGGAATGCCAAAAGAATGTATCATCTGTCTAGATAGAAAAGAAGAATCAAAAGTCAGTTCAAGTCAAGCTCAAAGAAAATATCAAAATGCTAATTGAGGCTAGTTCTGAGGTATAGATGGATCCAAGAGAACATCCTAATATTTTTGGGCAAGTTTCATGTAAATAACATCAATTTTCAATGCCAATTGATGAGGTTCTTTCTTCAGTTGAAAAGGTATGTCATGAATATTTGTTATCTCCATATGTTGTCAATCCAATCTTAGAAGAAAAGGACAATATTATAGTGGATAAGCATGTTGCTTCTCTTAAGCCTAAGAAGAAGAAGAATAACTATCAATATCAAATGACCAAGGAGGAGAAGGAATATGACTATTTGTGGGCAACTCCTAGTTTCACATTATTCTAAGACATTGTGGATTAGGGTGTCTCTATCTAAACTTCAAGGAGACACTTGAAAAGCAATAATAAGCATGGTGGATGTTAGTTGAGATTTTATTGATGTTTCAGGACAAGAAATATATTTTAAAAATGTGCTTGGCTAAGGGGGAGAAATGAAGTCTTATGAATCTACTCCAAAGTGTTGTGATGGAATGATTCAAAAGATATATTCAAGGACAATGATCCTAAAGTCAAAGTTTTGATCAAATATTTGAAGGATGGTCTAGTTGGTCAAAATGGTGAAGAATGAAGTTATGTGTGCAAGATATGTAGGAAATAAATTAAGATCTCTAGGTGTCTAATTAAGGATGGGGAGTTATCAAAATCTTTTGTTACATAGAAAGACTGAAGACAAGGTTGGTATATAGGATGAGGAGATTATGTTGTCATTTTTTTTGTGTCATAAAGAGGGTATATGGGTTATGAAATGTATGTGACCTCAAAAATTGGTCTATAAGTTCTTTTTACTAACCTATAGGTGTGAGAAAAGTGTCAAGTGTTGATGTTGATTGAAAGGTGGTGAGTTGACTGAGTTTCATTTGAAAATCTAGTATTTTTGCCCATGTTGGTTAGTTTGTTTCTTAATGGAGTTGAGGTATAAGGTTCTTGATATATTTAAATGGATAAATGGGTTGTCAAAAATTGTTTCAAAATCATATAAAAGTGTGTGGTCTCTTCCATGGATGAGGATTTATGCAAATAGAGGGCTAATTGGCTAGTAATTTCGTGAACGATTATGGTGCAGAAGTAAAGTTGAAAGATGATTTTTGGCATGAATGAGTGGGAACATGAGTTTAATTAAAATATAAAATTTAAAGTCTTGAATGTGCATACACAAAAATATATGGGTGTTTCAAGGTTAAATTAGGGCTAATATGCCTCTAGGCAAGGCTAGTGAAGAGAAGACTGGTCCTTGGCCATTTTCTCCAAATGACAGAGGTATGGTTGTTCCTAATTGAGTTTGTTAGTTATTTTTTAGCATATTTCCTATTTTAATATTGGATTATTCATCTTTTGGTAATAATGGAGGTAGATTTAAGTGAGAAGGTATGAAGGCAAGTATGTTGTTTCATCATGGTTGGAGATGGTCTGAAAGTGGTCAAAGGGTGCCTAAGCTTAGAAGTGGTGTATGATCAAAAGAAGAGTGTATTAATGGATCATGTTTGATATTATAAAGGTAATAGAAGGTATGAAAATTTTTATTTGGATTCTATATCATCTCTTAGAGGTGGTCCTTTCCTCTTATTGGTCCTTGAAGTCTTTTCAAGGTCGCAGGATCAGAAGTTGAGTCCACTTTGTCATTGTGTCAAAGGGGGAGAAAGTACTTAAAGAGAGAGATAGAGTCTATGAATAAGATTTGTATTGGTGTTTTATATAAATGATAAAGGGGGATATTTTAGGGGTGTTTTATGAAAATGTTTTTGATATCCTATGGGTTGTTATGATTTCTATGAGTGCTTCTGAAAGTGAAAGGTATTCATTAGAGCAATCATATGAGTATCTATGTTCAAGTAGTCATCTTGACAAATAAGGTTGAGTGAATAGATTAATGATGTCATATCTCACATGTGTGAAGGTTTCATGATATTTTTTATACATGGGTGGATTCCCCTATTAAATTTTATCCTATGGTTCAAATTTTAAGTCATGACGTTGAGCGTAGCAAAAGTTATTAAGGTGCAAAGTTGGTCTTCCAGGCATAATTTCACTAAGTTTCTATACTTGGCCAAATTTGCAAGAAGAGATCTACGGTGAGTGTTTAAACAGATCATATATATAATAATGAGTGTTTAATATAACCAGATAAGGATCCAATGACATGGTTCAAAGTCAAATAATTAATACTGTATGCACTAGTGATATGTATCACAATCACGAAGTTTGAACAATAGATCTAATGATGAGCATAAATCCTATCAGACGAAGATCCAATGGTGAGCTTATGATTATGTAGTTAGTGATAAATAGTTCAAATTATTTAAAATAATCAATATTACATGTATAACTATGAAGTGGTGCAAGTGCATTGACTAAATGGTACAAAGTGAGTAGAAGGCACGTAGAGCTGCCAAGTGGCACGATCACAGAAGCACATATCTAAGATCAATGGTGAGAAATTGTAGGTTAAATACTAGGATAATACCAAGGAGATATATGTGGTGTATTTTTTAAAATTTTATAGGAATCATGAGATGAGGTCAATGTGTTCGATGTTTAACATTAACACAGTGACGGTTGGAATTTGAATATTCAAATTAACAAGGGAAAACTAGTTTGTAGGTTTTGAGCTATATCTTTTGATCCAAGATGAATTCATTGATGAAGTTAAAAATAAAAATTTTAAAGGACTTAAATTTTAATCTATACAATCTATTTATAATGTTTTAATATTCATAAATTCAAAGTTATTGAGATCAAAATTTGACTATGTGTTTGACCATGTTCTGTAAGTGACCAGATAAGGATAATTGAGTTGTTCTTGATAGTGTCTTGAAATTTAAAGATGAAATAAATATTGGAGAGTGTTTTATACTCCATGAGGAAAATATAAATGTATTTTTTAGGGTTTTATAATCCATTATCAATGTTAACAATTGTTTATAAGTTGACAATTTTTGTTGAATGCACTGGCAGTTTGAGTGACCATGTTGCATAGGCAAGTTGAAGGTGTTCTAAGAAGAATTAAATAAAAAAATGAGTATGAAGATGTTTTATAAGTATAATAGGATTTTTATAAATTATTATATGTCATGATATGCCCCTGATTAGTTATAGATACTCAAAATAGATTGACTATATTTTGACTGTGTGTGACCGGTCTGAATGGTCATTCTCAGAGAGTTGAATTGAGTGGTTAGAGCTTGTAATGATGTTTATAAATCACATAAAGATGCATCAAATGTCATAAATTATTCACACATGTGATCTAATCATATATATTTTTTAATTCTTTAAGTATTTACTTTAGAAGTTTGAGACTGTGTTTTCTGTGTTTAAAGACCTAAAGAGTACAGAGACCTAATTGGTAGGTTTGAATGTTGAGTTAGTGTTCTTGGTGGAATGGACCCATATGGGAGTAAGAAAGGGGAAATTTGAAATATTTTTTATGTGTTATAATCATTTTTAAAGTATTAATGTGGTCCAACTAGTCTCACATGTAACGTGTGAGTATGAAGGCCTAAATGTTTTAGGTCTCACCAAGACCTAATGGTGGTTTGGGGCTAATGAGGTAATGATTGAACTATGAGAATGGATTTGAGATATATATTAATGTGTTAGAAGTATTAAGGGTTAATTCAAGTCTTATGCTTGATCAAAAATATAATATTCATGAAGACTTTATAAAGAGTGAAAGCAAAGGTGATAGTTTCTAGACTTGAGTGTGTAAAGTTGATTTGTTGTGTGTATGATAAGAAAAATATGTTGTGAGTGTTGTGTGGATGTCTTGAGAAGAATATTAGAGTGTATATTTCATGTATTATCTTGTGTTCATAATTATATTATTGAATTTATAGGTTTTATGCATGAGAACAAGTGAAGGGTTTCTCCATCAGATTAAGAAGTAATTAAGAGTTCTAGAGTTGTTCTTTCCACAGATGTTGTGTTGGTGCCCAATATCTTAGGCAAGTTGGTGCTTGTCATCTTCATGGGTTGGTGATCCTTATGAAATGGGTGCTTTTCTAAAGTCTCTTATTTATAATCATCTTATAGGACAAGTAGTCCATGTGTTTGCAAGATTGAGAGTGGGTTTTCTCCCCCAAGAGGGTTTTTCACATAGATTTTGTGTTATCTTTCTTATCTTTCATGATCATTGATGAATGGGTTATTTGCTTCTTGATTGCTTATGGTGTATGACTAAGGGTTTGAAGGATTTAGATTGAATTTTTGAAATATCTTAATTTACGGATTCACCCCCCTCCTATTAGTGATTATACCTCTAACAAATAGGGATTGATGACCTTAATTAAACTCAACTTGTTTCATGTTTGAATGTGTATCCTGCATCTGATTTCCATCTAGTAAATATAGGGCTAAAAGTCACGTATATATAATTTTATGTTACTTGTACAGGTGATTAAAGATGTTTAAGCTGACCTCATGAGGCTTTCATTTTAAAAAGATATCCATTTGAGAAAAGCAAGGGCAAAAGACATTAGTGTCATTTTGGGGACATTGGTGCCACATGGCACTAGTGTCTAGCCAACAAGACACTAGGCACAAAGGGTCAAGAACAAGAAATGAGGGTCCAAGACTAATTTGGATCTAACTAGAGACGTATGTGGCTCACATGAAGGCTGGATAAGTGTGACAAGATGCTCTATGATAGGTCTAGAGCTAAACTAGGGATAAGTAGTCTTAAGTAGCACTCTTAGCACTCAAATACCACTTTTGGGTGATTACGTTTACCTCCCTTTATTTTAGAAATAAAACAAAGTAAAATGACTAGGATAAAGGAAAAATAAGTATACCTAGACTTACCTAGGAAGTGAAGCCCATGAAGCTAAATTTGAGCATGTGAAGTTGGGTCTGTGTATGTGAAGCATGATCCAATGTGTGCCCTATAAATGAAATGTGCATAAATTAGTTCTTACTTAAGAGATATAAAAAGGAAAACACTAAATTGAGTAAAGAAGTAAAATTGAGTAAAGATATAGGAAGGAGGAAAGGAATGCATACACCTCAATGGGTATGCAAACCAATGCATGAACTTGGTGATAACCTATGTGTGTGCATATATATAGTGATCAATCGATGAATAGATTAGACTGAGCTGATGGATTAATCAATCCTCATGTATGTGTGGCTCAAAAACTTATTCCAATTTTGACTCCATCATTGCCCACCACTACTTGATGGATCATGACCTGTGAATAGTTTGTATTAGACTGATGATGTGTCCAACCCTCTCATGTAGGTGGATCAAGAACTCAAGTAAGCTATGACTCCATAATTAACCATCCATGTGTAGTATATCCATCTAAAACTAAACCATGCAAATTAATTTAAATGTCTACATGAGTATATATAATTGTGCATGTCAACTCTACACCCAGTTAGGTATATTAGGTGGATCTGGCCAACTCAGAAATACCAACCACTATAGATGGAGTAAGGCATGAAACTAGTGACAACTTAGAATATGATATCAGGTGTATATAATTTAGATAATGGCATAGAATTTGTCATTTCATCTTATGATCTAATGTGTAATTGAGCATACATAAACAATATGCCATGCACATGCCCCCAAATTTGATATATGAGTATACAGATTCTAAAATGAATTGTAATAAACTACATCTGAGTATCTAAATTAAATATGGGAATGGTAATTCCATGTATGATACCCCCAATCTAATTAAATTGATATAAATCTGAGTTAAGCTAGTATAAATCTAAGTAAAACTAAGTATTACTGAAAAATTTGTAACTGAATTTGTGAAAACCTATATTATACATGTTGTATTATTATGGCCAATATGGTTTGTTTTAAAACTGAGGCTACTAGATAGTAGTGTCATATATTGGAAAATAGTTCCAGTGGTGCTAGTTTTCCCATTTAGACGCTAACATCCTTTTGGTCTAAATTATGTGCAATTGTATTACTTTCTAGGTTTTTTATTTTCTCACTATGTTTACCTATGTCTAATTTTTTGTAACTAAGCTTGTGTGCTGAAAAATGTATTGTGAGTGAAATATAGGAGCCTAATCCCTGTGACAAGCCCCTATGCATGCCCTATTTTTAAGGGGATTTGTTGAATCTATGCAAGAACTAACCTCAAAAGAAAAATCTCTGCAAAATGTGTGTTAGCCAGAGCATATATGATAATTGTGTGATAATATAATATAATGTGCACACATAACATCAGAATGTAACTATTTTGAGAACATTGGAGTATTATTCCTAATTTAGTTAATGGTCTGAGTTGACTAAATCAATAAATAATATTATAATAAATAGAGTACTGATTTTTATAATTTATTTGACCTTTGTAGCTTTCTAAAAATAGCAATAAAATAGGATAAATATAACTTAGTTTAAACAAAACTGAGATGGCTCAGATAGAAGCTAGTACTAGTTGTGTAGGACTAGGACACTGTCATAAATCAGGCTATGGATTTCTTTTAGTGAAAGGATAGGAGCACCAAAAATCGGACACTTCAAGGTTCGATGCTATAGTCTAGGTCCTACCACTATTGTCCAAACTGGTCATAGAGATCTAAGTTTTTTGGGTTTGTTCATTATCATTGTATTAGTCCACATGAGAAATTTTGAGTCTAGACTATTGATGGAGCTCCTTATAGAGCTAATTTAATCTCCAACCCTAGGCCTTCAATATGCTTGAATGAAACTTGAGAAAGAGGGGGGGGTTAGTGTATGTAAGATGCACTAAATATGTATCCACACCCCTTGTGTGGGCACACTACTTACATACCAATACTCTGAAGAGGGATCAAGCCATATGTAGTTCTCTCACTTGATGTGCTTTATACAATAGTGTTATACGGATATAAAAATGCTAAACTAGATGTGCTTGAGGTGACTAGCGACTAGTGTGAGGGTTTGAATGAGCTTGTGGCTATATTATCTGATTGTATGCAAAGAATGGAGAAAATTGCCTTAGTGGTTTTGCTTGTATTCTTGCTTCCTTTTGAAATAATTATGAACCTAAGACAATATAATGAAGAAGAGGAATCAAGCAAAAATGGTCACCTAGACTCAAAATGTGATTGGATAAGAGCACTGGAAACGGGACACCCTAGGGTTTAGCATTGTAGTCCAACCCCAACACTCCTATCCTATAGACTCAAGACCTGGAGGATGGAATAAAGAATAAAAAATGGAGCTTGGTTGAGCTAGAATGAGGTTCAAAAAGTCTTTGGATGATTAGGAATCAATAAAAAGGTGGATAGAAGGGTCGTGAGAGCATGCAAGAGAGACCTATGGGTTGGGTGTCACAAGCCACACTCAAACTACCAATTTTGACATTTTATATGACTACATTTTCTCCCATTTATTTTAGTGATGCAACAAAGTGAAATACTAGGACAAAGGAAAAGTAAAAAGTGTGCATGAACTTACTTGCAAAGGCGAAGCCCATGAAGTTGTGTGATGTTGGGTGTGTGTAGAGAGAGCACATTGTGAAGTGTAAATTTGTAAAAAAAAATAAAGAGTAGAGTAGTTTTTACTAAATATGCTATATCTAAAATAAGAACATACAAATTTGGGTAAGAGAGAGAGGAAGAGAAAGGAACGAATGCACCTCATTGAGTATGTGGACCAATACAAAACCTATTTTGATGTTAAGTGATACTAGATGATGCTGAGTAATGTCGGGTATGTTTCGTACCAAGTGTAATATCTCAAATGGAGTTGAGTGCTCAATTCCTCAAGAGTAGCTCAAGAATGCAAATGCAGGCCCTTTGGATCCATCATCACCCACTAAGTGAAGCTAGGTGGTCATGTGTGTGCTATCAATGTTTGGACTATGTATCTAATCCCTCTAAGTAGGTGGCTTAAGAATACAAAGGCTAACTAGACCTTTGGCTCCATCATTGCCCACTAAGTGAAGATATATATTGATACTGATATGAATGTGTGTTGTATAAGATGGTTCTTGAAGCCCATGAATGCTCTATAATTCAACAATGTGGCATGGATAGCTGAATGTGTACTAGAAACTAGGCCAATCTTGGCCAATCTAAAAAGAGGAGATTAGGCTTGTATAAAAGTCACTCTAAAAATGGAAATTAGGCTTATGTGGAATCCACTCAAGAATGTGAAGGTTAGGATCATATGAAAACCACTCTAAAATTATGCCAACCACCTACAGATAGAATAAGGCATGCAACTAATGAGAATGCCTAGATAATATATTGACGTTGGAAAGAAAAGAAGTCAAATGTGTCATGCAGATTGCCCCCAATCACTGCTATCTATAACATGGACATTGATCTGGAAATTATACCAACTGCCAAATCTAAAATTTGAAGTAAGAGCCATCATGCCTTGCATGATGCCCCCTATATCTAGATTCTCTAAAAATAATTATACTAAAACTATTAATCTAGACTAATCTGTATCTAACAAAATTGTAGTTAAGCTGACCTTTCTACATATTTTTGGAAAATTTGGGTTTTTTGTTGTTTAGACAAGAGCACCAAAAATAAGACACCCTAATGTTTGGCACTATTGTCCATGTTTGCCACTATTTTCCTTTATTGAAACTAATAATTGTGCTATAATCATCACTATTTTTTTGGTCTGTTTTGTTTGGTTTGACCTCTGATTGTTGTTCTGAATGTTCTAAAAACTATTTTTTCAACCAATAGGAGCTCTAATGTCTATAACAAAACCCCTATTTGTTGCCCCCTCTTTTGAGGGTTGGAGTGAAGACCCTATAATGAATACCTTCAAAAGAAAGAGGCTTGCAAGTGTGTTATGATATGAAATACATGATATAACAATGATAATTGAAAATATGTCTCAAGATGTAGCATAGTTTGTAAGAGAGATTGTTAGATCAACAAGGGTATGCCTAGATAGATATAACAATGTAATAGCATATGTAATGTACTAAATTGAAAGTATAAATGTTAGTTGTTAATTTTTATTTGTCAAGGAGGGATGGAGCATGATGTCTATCATGGCATCCAAAGTAGCAAAAAAATTCATGATGTGGATCATGAAATTGCAAACAATTGAGAAGCAAACAAGCACACAAATTAATAAGCATATAAGAGTGGCTAAGGGGTCAAACAAACAATGGATATGGGCACATGTCACTCAAACTAGAAAGCAAGCATACAAGGCATGTTCAAATGTTACGTACACAAATAATTGAAAATAAGCAAGGTTGGCATGAGGGCCACAAGCACATATAAGAGTAAAGGTAAAGGACACTATCAAATGTCCTAAGGCACACACAAGAATGGAATCAAAGGACATTAACAAATGTCCTAAGGCACATACAGGAGACAAAATAGGAATTGATAAATACAATCACATCTAGCTATGCCAAGCAAAAAAGGAAAGCATATAATATATTGGAAATATAATCACATCTAACTAATCAAATCAAGAAGTGAAAGTGTGTAATACATGGAGTACAAGACTAGGTATATGCTAATAAATACACAAGTGTTATATTCTAATGAGTGTCAATAGAGTAATCTATGTAAGCTAGTAAGTAATGTATATCAACATGATAACTAGAGTGTGTGGTGTAGGAATGACATAACCTAGATGGTTTAGTCATGTAGAAGATGCCCCTAGTGGGTAGATATATTGATGTATGTCTCAAATGTAGAAGTAGGATGCCTCCTCAATGGGTAGAGTGAAGCATTCAAGGATCTAGATGTCAATACACACACTCAAAGAAGATCAAATGAAGCATGGCAATGTAGATAAATTGATAAATAATAGCATAGAACAAAAAATGTAAGTCTAGCATGGTAGTAGAAATTTAAAGCATGGATAATGCATATAATTGAAATGTTTTTGTGTATTTGAATTATTTGAATATTTTTGTATTTTGAAATATTTGTATAGTTTTTGGTATTTTGAGTTATTTGAATGTTTTTGTATTTTTGATATAAGCTATGTATAATCAATCATAAAGACACTATGTATAAATAAGGCTAAGGAAAGATGATACTAACCAATTAGTCTCATGGGAGACTCTCTATCATGGTGTCCTGTATCAAGGAGAAGGATAATGTGTGATCATGGAGCATGATAGAAGGGTTGAGACTGTGGCTCTAAAAGCTGTGTACATTGTAAATACTCTAAAAAATCTATACTAGCAATTGATTGTGGGGTACCCCTATAAATATGAGAAGTGGATGCAATTGTAGGGCTCTTAGGGACCCATCTAGTAGTAGAAGTTCTTTGAACATGTTTTCTATGTGTAGAGTTATGAGACCTCAATGATACTTCCCTGGGTGTGAACACTGTAACTGAAAGTTGTTTAGAATATTGAAATTATGGTTTCTTTAAAGGAGACCTCTATGTGAGTGTATGAACTCTCTGTGATGGCAATGGAGGCCTTGATTGTGTCTCAATTTAAACTGGAGGAAGAACTGTTACTAGTGGATAAACTGAAACTAGTGGTAGAACTGAAATTGGTGACTGCAAATAAATAGATGGCTTTGAAGTGGGGAGTGGTAACTTATCTAAAACTCCACCAACCATAAAAACCTAATTAACATGAATTAATTTCATGCATATATGAACTATAGAAGGTACTATTCAAAGTTTCTAAAGATATGGTCGACCAAGTAACATATCAAAAACTCCTGCACTAGGAACAATAGTAAATGGTGTGGCCACATGTGTTGGACCAATATGTAGAAGAAGTATAATCTCACCAAATTAACTCTGTATGTACCCATTAAATCCACTAATAACTATGTCTATTGGGGTAATATCCTACTCTAAATATCCCAAATGCTGTAATGATGTCATAATGCACATGTTCATGTTGGATCTATTATCTATGAGAACACTATGAATGGGATGATTATGAATGTAAGCTCCGATAAAAAGTGCATGATAATATGAATCATCTTCAACTATCTCCTATTCTGAGGAGATCATAGGTCTAGATATAACTCTAGAATTGTATACACCAATCATGTTGCTCAAAGGGTGTAACTCAATTGAAGGTGCTTGGTATGTAGTTGGTGGATGATGTGCATGATATGCATCATGAACACCTAATGTATCCCCTATCTCTTGTTTATAATGTTGTGGGAAAGGATTTGAGAATATTTTCAAAGCTTTATCATGTGTTTGATTTACCTATGGAGGCTCAAATGGAGTGCCAAGATCAATAATGTTGCCATCTATCAAGTCCTGTATCTTGTGTTTCAAAGTTATGTAATGTTTTTCTTGTATGGCTTAGTACCCTATGAAAATCACAAAATGCATTATGATCATATCCCCATGGAAGAGGTTTTGTTAGATCAACTTCTTGAATAGGAGGGAGAGATATGATATTACATTCTAATAACTGTTGTAAAATTTTGGTTGAAGATACTGGTAGATTGGTAAAATTTCACCGAGGAGTTGCTAATAAAATCACTCACTAAGGGGGCTCTGAAGCCACATTAACTATTAGTTGATTTTGACTCTTTCTATTATTAACCTTTACTTTGTATGGGACTTTGTTGTTACTCTTGTTTATTGTTTTTGATATGCTTGTGTACTTGAGTTTGCTCATTGAAATTAGTTTGACTTCCCTTTCCTTTAGTGTATGACATAACTCAGTGAAGGAAGAGAATATTTTGAACATTATTGATTCATGCAAAGCTGGTAGAAGACTTTGTTTGAAGAGATCTTGTAACTCTTGATCAGCCATGCGGCTAGTCATCTTAGCTAAGATAGTCTTATATCGAAAAACATAGCATGTGAGTTGTTCATTTGAATTTTGTTTATGTTGTGTAATTTGGGGATAGGAAACCTTGTCCTCTATGTTAATGCTAAAATGAGCTAGGAACATGTTGGCTAAAGGATTGATACATTTATCGACTGATCTGATAGACTATAGAACCATTGTAAAGCATAATCCTTTAGACTCTATGGAAATAGCTTGGTTAGTAACTAGTCATTTGACATTTAGTCCAATCATGCTAAGTGAAAATCTCTTAAATGTGTCTCTAGATCACCCTTGCCATCATATAAAGTGAGCTTGGGTTGAACAAAACTTGGTGGCAAGGGTTTCAGATCAATATGATGTGCCAATGGTGTATGACGTAGAGAAAAAGAATCTAAGGCCTGTATAGGTCTAGATGCACCTTAGATTGAAGAGATTTTATCTCTTACAAAAGGGCTACCACATCAGGAGACAAAGATGTACTAATCATAACTGGTGGTGCCTCATAGGAAGGTGGGGTTGCAATAGAGTGTTGTTGAGACATAGTTGACCTCGTAATGTGATTTATAACTGGATGCTCTGAAAGAATGGAAGACTCAACTCACTTAGCGTTTTTAATTTACATTATAGATTTTAAGATAAGAGTATGATCTTGGGGTTGTTCCCTGAGTCTTTCTCTAAAACTTTATAAAACCAAGTCTTTGTTGAGTACAACATCATTATCAATAATAGGTGGAAGTGGATCAAGAACCCAATGTGGTGGGTCATGAACATCGATGTTTGTATCATCATTTTTATTCTCATACTGCTCATTATCAAAATTGTCTTCATGTAAATTGGTATAATCTAGATGTGTAAGATCTATAGCAGGAAGCTGAGCTAGTTGTTTATCCATGGTTTATGATCAGGTTGAAGGAATATGGGTGAATTCAGAAGGGTTGCCACTAAGTCTTGCACTTCATCTCAAAGGAAGATATATAAGGATCTTAGGTGGCATAAGGAAAACAACTTGAATAATGAAATAAAATATTAAACAAATATAATCTAAACAATGAACTGGAATATGCATAAAAAGGATACGTAGTTCACAAACATGTAAGGTGATATCTCAAAAGCAATGAGACCTAGTATATGTAACTAGGGTTTGAAAGAAAAAGATTTTTAAAATTTAATATAGAAAATTTTAGAAATTTAATATGAATTTTTAATTTAAATATTCAATAAAAATTAGAAAAATACACGTGTAAGGTGATACCTCAAGATGCAAAGGGACCTAGTATATGCAATTAGGGTTTTGAGAGGAAATGATTTTTAAAATTTACTAAGGTAAATTTAAAAATTAAATATGAATTTTTGATTTAAAAATGAAGAAAAAATTATAAAAATATTTCCAAAATTAGCAAGAAATTTTCCCTAGGGTCTATAGGGTTTTTGTGTGCAAACGAAGTACTTTGGGTTCACTAAATGATTTAACTATTTTAGGAATATTTTAGTCCTATTCCTAATTTAGTTAAGGGTCTGAGTTGACTAAATTGGTAAATAATATTACAATAAATAGACTATTGATTTGTATAATTTATTTTATCTTCGTAGCTTTTTAAAAATAGTAATAAAATAGGAGAAATATAACTTAGCTTAAATAGGACTAAGAAGGCTAAGATAGAAGCTGGTACTGGCTATGCCAAATTGAGACACTATCATAAATTAAGAACTAGATTTCATTTGGTGAAAGGAAAAGAGCACAAAAAATAAGACACTTCAGGGTTTGATGTTATAGTTTAGGTCTTGTCATTGTTATCCAAACTGGTCACAAAGATCTGAGTTTTATGGGTTTTGTTTGTTATCCCTATATTAGTCCACTAGTGATATTTTGAGTCTTGACTATCGATAGAGCTCTTTGTAGAGTTTATTTAACCTCCAACCTTAGGCCTTCAATATGCTTGAGTGAAACTTGAGAAAAAGGGGGGTTAGTGTGTGTAAGATGCATTGAACGTATATCCACACCCATTATGTGGACACACTACTTACATATTAATACTCTAAAGAGGGATCAAGCCATATGTAGTTCTCCCATTTGATGTGATTTGTGTAACAGTGTTATGCATATGTAAAAATGCTAAACTAGGTGTGTTTGAGGTGATTAGGGACTGGTGTGAGAGTTTGAATGAGCTTGTAGTTGTATTGGCTAGTTGTATGCAGATAATAGGGAAAATTACCTTAGTGGTTTTGCTTGTATTCTTATTTGCTTTTGAAATAATTGTCAACCCCTTCAAAATTAACTTTAAATGGGATTTTATAGAGATCTATTGGTTATGGGTTAAATGCATTCGTGCTAGGCCAACACAATAAAGAAGAGGAATCGAGAGAAAATAGTCATTTGGGCTCAAAATGTGATTGGACAGGAGCACTAAAAATGGGACACCCTAGGGTCTAACACTATACTCCAACCCCAACACTCATTTCCTACATGCTTGAGACTTAGGGAGATGGAATAAGCATGGAAAATGGAGCCTGGTTGATCTAAAATGAGGTTTTGGAAGTCTATGGATGACTAGGAATCAGTGAAAAGGTGGATAGAAGGGTCATGAGACCATGAAAGAGGGACCTATGGGTTGGGTGTTACAAGCCACACTCAAGCTACCAATTTTGACATTTTATATGGCTACACTGAGCATAAGTATGTAATGTAAGATGTATGTCATGTCTAGCATTCTACAAGGGTTTCACGATAAATGTAATCAATTTATGTAACAACAAATCTGAGTTAAATTGGGTAACTGCCTAAGGGGATGGGGCATGATGTCCATAATGGCACCCAAGTAGGAGGGTAGATGCATGAGGTCCCTCATGGCATCAAAAATTGGTGTGCATAATAATCAAAGACAAGTTTCATGGCCATAAAACATACAAGAAATCATACATACAAAATACACAAAGCATGCAAAGTAGGCCAAGGGCCCATAATGCAAGGGGCATGAGTACATGTCACTAAATGTGAGAAAACAAGTTATACAAGGGCATCTTAAAATGTCCACATACACAAGCAACAAACAAGTTGGCTTTAAGCCACATAGAGGGACATGTTCAAATGTCTGCATATGCGTTCAGGAAAGTACACACAAGGACATAGGTAAATGTCTAAAGCACACATATTTTGAATAGAAGTGGCATAGAGCCAAAGAATAATGGCATATTTAAATGCTCTCAAATAGAATAAACATAGAAATATAATTAAGTCTAAACTAAGAAATCTAGAAATGAAAGTATGCATCAATATGTAATACAAATCTATGTAGGAGTGAGGATGTACATATGTTGAGTCTAGAGTAGCAATGGTTGGCAAAAAATTTGAGTAAGAGAAGTAATGATCATTATCAAGATATAATGATGCTAAAAATAGAATGTAGAGTACAAAAAGATAAAACCTGGTAATCAAAATTGTGGATAAGATTCCCCCAAGTGGGTGAAAGTGTCAAGTGAAGAACCGTGAATCGGTGTATATGCCCCCAGTGGTAAATAATAGTGAGTTTGGATTAGTGTAGTGGATATTAATCCTATAAGCAATTTACAAGCACTTGACAAGAATAAGTGAAGCATCTATGTATGATAAAACTGACTATACTAAGATAGATATCATATGTAGTGTCTAGAATATATAAGAAATGTAAACATAGTAATGCATACAATTTCAAATTTTGTGTTTTTTGAGTAATTATTTGAATGTTTTTGTGTTTTTAACATGTTATACTGTTTTTGTATTTTCTAGAAATAAGCTATGTACAAGCAACATGAAAATGAACTATGTTGATCCAAAACTCAAAATGCTTTGGTTGAAAGATAATTCAAGATACAAGAACAACATAAGTCAAATAATGTTATGTCTAAGAAGAGATGTTTTATTCACTAAATTTATAGACCCAAACATATGCCTCTCTCTAAGAAGAGACGTTTGATTTCCATTTTGGGTTACATCTTCATTTATACATATTTTGAAGGTGTGATAAGGATGTGGAAGGTCACCAATCTTGAGGGAAATTAAGTGGTTCGACTTCCACGATTTACAACAATACAAAATTCAAAGAATTACGATTTTTAAAAACTTACTATTTTTAGACTACACTACTAAAATTGAAATTTAGATCAATTCCATTGGGTTTTTTGGGGTCAAAATCCATAAATCAGAGATCAATGCCATCTCACCACATTCTCCTCATTCTTAGCTTTCCGACAGTTCAAACGGTGAGTCAATTGGAGCTAAGTTATGGCTCTTGGAAGTTTTGTCATCAATTGGGGTGGACCTGTCCCCTAAATTATCACCTGAATTATTTCCAAGATCATTCCTCCCTCCTTGAGAAGCAATGGTCCCCATTGCATTAATATTTGTCATCAAGTGTGGCAATTGTACTTTGATTTGATCCCTGATGCATACTTAGAATGGACTGTGATTTATGGAACTGTGCAGGGCCTGATTGTTTACCATTTTTGTCTGACCATTAGTCTGTGGATAGAAGGTTGTGAACTTCTTCATCTTGGTATCTATTTTCTTATATTGTTGTGTTGTTTGTGTAGTCAGGGCTGCAACATCGGCCCTTTTGGATTCATGTGGCTTGACCACCATGAGAACAAATTTCTTGGCACTAATCAGAGAGATAGATGTGGAAGGTGGTAGCTCTGGTACCCTGTAGCATCATGTTCCAAGAGTGAGAGTGATCCTTCAAGTTCTTGATTCATAGATGCCATGTCGATCATACATGAATGGCTGACCAAAGAGTACATCAAAAAATATAGATTGACCACATCACATAGGACCTCATCTTGGAAAGGTTTTATTGCATATGAGAGAAGACATTGGTGGGTGACATAGAGGTTTCTCCCTGAACTCAACCATCTAATACTATATGGCTTTAGGTGAGGCTTTATGGATAGATTTAGGCTTTTCACAACATTAGTAGAGATTAAATTCTTTTGACTTTTACTATCAAGAATGAAATGCAGAGGCTTACCTTTCACCCATAAATTAGAGTGAAACAACCTTTTCTTGTCATCTAGCCTCTCCTCATGGGTCTGTGATGAAGCAACAATGGCTTTGGGCTCAGCATCTACAATTTATTCTTCAACCTCTTCAACTGTAGGGTCTGTATGAGGTAGAGCAATAGATGTTGAGGATTGTGACTCAAAAAGCAGGGACTTGATGGCTCGACATTCTTCTTTGGAGTGAGTTCCAGATTTGTGATAATCACACCACTTCTTAGTCTTTCCTTCCTTTTGCTTCCAATTTTGGCCTCGTGTTTGACCTTCTTTATCACTTTTCTATTTTGAAGGCTGACTCTTCATATTCATTCTTCCATACTTCTACTCAATCTTCATTATGAACTTGTATGCCTCACTGATGGTTTCTAAATTAAAGAGTTCCATTTCTCCCCATATGTACCATTTTAGTCTACCACGATATTTTAGAACCTTGTGTTTCTCACTTTCTTGAATGCCCAATCTCATAGATAGAGAATGAAAAATGTCAGTGTAATCTTGAACAGATTGTTCCTTACCTTGGTGAAGTTGTTGCCACTCTATATACAGATTGTCATATACTCCAATGGGGTAGTATTCTTCCTTTACAGCTTCTATGAAATCATCCCATGTAGGTTCTACCTCAAGGCCAATATCATCTACACTTAATCTCTTTTTGTACACTTCTCACCAATTTTTGACAAGCAATGATGCTTTCAAAAGAGCAAAAGTGATCTTCTCTTTATTGGTGAATTTATTTATAGAAAATAAGAAGATAATTGATCTAACCAATTTTATATTGCATCAACATTTATTTTGCCTTCAAATGTAAGGATATCAAAATTCACTTGAACTTTGAAGGGTGTTGGGGCACTGAAAGGATGTGGGGGTGCAGATGAGGAGACAGAATTTCCCATCAATTTTTTTTAGAGAATTTGAGCGAATTGTTTTAGTATCTATGTTTGCTACTATTGGAGGGATTCATTTACCATTTCCTTGTAAGGATCGGATGTCTTGGTGTTGTTTTCCATTTGAAGACATTTGGAGTGAATAGGTGGATAGTTTATTGGTTCTATTTTCCACCCAAGCTTCCTGTAATCTAACCTCATCTTTAAGATCATACACTCTAAAGATAAACCACTCGAATACCACTGATCCAAAACTCAAAAAGATTTGGTTGAAAGATAATTGAAGAAACAAGAACAACACAATTCAAATAATGTTATCTCTGAGAAGAGATGTTTTATTCACTAAATTTGTAGACCCAAACATATGCCTATCTCTAAGAAGAGACGTTTGATTTCCATTTTGGGTTACACCTTCATTTATACATATTTTGAAGGTGTGATAAGGATGTGGAAGGTCACCAATATTTAGGGAGATTAAGTGGTTCGACTTTCACGATTTACAACAATAGAAAATTCAAAGAATTAGGATTTTTAGAAACTTACTATTTTTAGACTACACTACTAAAATTGAAATTTAGGGCACTTTCATTAGGTTTTCAAGGGGCCAAATCCATTAAGTAGATCTCAATTCCATCTCACCATATTCTCCTCATTCTTATCTTTCTAATGATCCAAACGATGAATCAATTAGAGCTATGGTGTAAAAGTTATGGCTCCCAGAAGTGCTGTCATCAATTGGGGTAGAATCGTCACCTGAATTGTTGCCCAAATCATATGTACAAGGAACAAGAGAGAAAGAAATTATGTACAAGTAAGGAAGAGTGATACTAACCAATGAGTCTCATGGGAGACTCACTATCATTGTGGCTTGTGTCAAAAATAAGAATAATCATATCTCATACAATGTGATTGCTATGTTGTAGTTCAATGGTGTTGCAGTATGAATCTGAGTATTATTCATCATCAAAATAATCATAATAATCATAATAACCTAGAATGATAGAGGGCATTACCTCATACTGTGGAGTTGACATTTTTGAATTGTGCTTTGGAATATTAATTATGATTTTGACCTTTGAAAATGTGCTTATTATAGCCATATGGTGTTGTGGAGGCTCTTTTGATAGAAAGCCTTTTTTGAGAATGCTTGTTGGCTTAGCATGATTTTGACTTTGAAACTTAAGTTTTTTCTCTTTTTGTAACATTTCCTATGTATCTAGATATTTTGCTTTGATAAATTATATATGTGAATGATGTGCCTTATGATGTTCAATAAATCCCAAACTCTATTGACCAACATTATCAACTGTTAGAATAAGAGAAGTGATGCCTTGGGCTTGCTTGCCCAAACTTTGACTGTGATAATCAAACTATTGTAGATATTTTTGACCAAATCCATACTGGTGTGAAAGTTGAGCCTTATTTTAGAGGTAAATTTGCCTTTTTTACTTGCTTTACCTATGCTTGTTGTATTGTTTCTTGCTCTGATTGTGCATTGTGAACCTTTTGTTGTTTTGAGTTATACTTTGGTAACCACTTTTGTACTATTTTTGAATTTGATCCTTTTTGAATTTATAAATATGTTATTATATGTTGTTTGGATGATGTGTCATTATTTGAGTCTTCAATATTCATTATCTATTGTATTTTTATTTTCAATGTTGAACATGAATCGATGTGGTGCCTATGCATTCTATGATATACACAATAATATCTAGATCTCCTTACTAGGTGTAGAGGGGGTAGGTTGATCAAATTTTTTTACATCATTTCCCTTCGTATCTCACTTGAACTCTAATTAGACCCTTGTAAGATTTTTAATCACTCATAATAGATTCATTATGTTGTACATTATGATTTGGATATGAAAGAGTGTTAGGCACAACTTTTCTAGGTGTAGATGCATATACATGGTTTACACTAGCATATTCTGAAGACCATGTACATGTAATGTGATATGCTAATAATGTGGCCTTTTCACTTAATAGCTGATTTTGATTCTATAATTATGATATTAGCTTGCTCATACTGATAATTTGATCCCTTAAAATATCGTAAGTGCAAACCCTAATTGCTTCTAATTGAACATGTAAACATACACCTTGTAGGGAAAAGGTGTGAATACGCTGAGTATGGGGATTAGTGATAATGGTATAGACTGATTCATCTCATGGAGAAGTGATACCATGGAATTGGTTAGAGTTAAATTAGTTATCACCCTCATGGACATGTGGAGGAGAAGGAGATTTTTTCTTGTGCATAAGATATGACATTGAAGCTTGAAACCTAGTTGTTAGCTTATGTAATAGATCCTCTATGTATGTCAGGATTTATTTATTAATTGAATTCCACATAAGATAACAATAACATGCTAGAGATAGAATGAAATATGGCATACATTTTAATTGATATAAAGTATCATCTATACATGCGTTTATGTCTTTACTGAGTTCATTCTGAATTAAAAGGAACAAACATGCAAATGAAAGTATTAAACTTTGCAACAAAAAGTGATACATTTATAATTTCATTATTATCATGATTATATCAAATAAAATTAGAAAATGTACTGATCTAAAATATAGATGCTAAAAAGGTTATCTAGGGGTAGAATTTAAGCAATGTTTGAAGTAAGGTGGGTTCACCAAATGTTTTAACCTTTTAGGACTTAGTGAATTTAAATATTATATTTAATTAGAGGGTTGAGTAGATTAAATCAAAGAAATAATATGAAATAAATACAACCAATGATTTGTTACAAAATTGGCTAGCTTTGAGTTTTCTAAAAATGGTAATATTACATTAAAAATTATATTATAAAATATTAAGCTTAATTATTGTTGACGCAGTGGATTTTCACCCGTGGGCAGGAAGCTGAGCTCCTGCCTTTCCACACATAACAATGGAAACTCTCCTCTCGCTTGTGGGACCAACGAAGCTGGAGGGGAGAGTCTCTAGATGAGGGCTAGCTCCCTCTGATGTATCTTTTAGGCCCTAGTTTCTCCTACTGCTAACAAATAAAATGTAAAAAGGGGGGATGAAAAGAGAGAGAGATGTTAAAAATAGAACCTAACCTAAAAAGGGAAAAGGTGATACACCAAAAAATGTGACCCACCCATCCCGAACATACACTTTTTAGCAAGAAGAAGCACCCATGCACTTCATCTGAAGTCAAAAATTATTCTGAAACAGTGAGCTAGGGGTTCGTGGAAGTACAGGGAGGAAGGAAATAGCAAAGGTGTTCTAGGACACACTTTGGCAGCGTATTCACAGGCACCTATATTCTTCATGTAGACACTTCTTGCAGACCTGCAAAAAGGAGACTTCACAATGCACTGGACATGCTATGATCGATCTGTGAAAGCATGAGAGATAATGACTTAACATAAAAGAAGAAAATAAACATATACTTTAAAGTGCAAGTCCAGATAGAGGTAAAAATAGCTAAGTTCTGATTCAAGGTAAAATATCTGGCAGCTCTGCCTTACAAGCCCGAGAGATTTTTGGGCAGAGTTTTGCCTTAAGGTTGAGGGATGGATCCCTTCTTAGAATGAGAAGTTTACAATTTATAGAGGAAGAAAAAGGCCATTTTGGTGCCCTTTTACAAGTGACCCATGTGCCTTCTGAGCATTGGGAAGAGGAAGCCGCCTGAAGATAATGCTGTGTCGGCCCCTGTCATGATTCAAAATTATGGGCTACGCTGTTTGTCTGCTCATCAATGCAAAATGAACAAAAATGGGTCACATCATTCACTATTTATGCCTCTTGATGATCGCATGGCAGGTACTGTGTCAACCACTAGAATAACTCTTTGAGTCGACACTTTCCCACGCCACTTGGATTACTTTGTCTATTTCTGCGCTTGGCTATTTTATCTCCTCTGGCTCCTTCTGCTACTCCTTTGGCTCTTAGCTAAGAGTGCATCTGCTTCTGACACATGTCGCAGTCTGCTATTTGGACACTTAGAATACACTTTGAAGTGCAAACATTGACATGTGGCAGCTTCCACAGAGCTGATGATGGGATACGTGGCAGCATCTGCTTAACTTGAGGGTCTTTTGAGAGTTAGGCAGAAGTTGACATGTGGCCACTTCTGCTTACTTTGAGAGAAACCAATTGTTGAAGCTTAAGAGAGACCCAAGGCTTCAAATGTAGACACTTGTCACACTCTGCTGAGATGGGTGAGGACACGTGGTGGCATCCGCTCACCTTTGAGGGTCCCTTGAGGGTTACACAAAACATTTTGAGATTTCTATGAAAGGCAACACATGGCCACTTCCACAGAGCCTTTAGCTGCCCATTTAGGCCCTTCTTTGGTTCTCGTGAATGCTAACACTTGGCATGCTCTGCATATCTCTTAGCAACTCATTCGAGCCCACCACAATCTTCTTTGAAGCCAATAGGAGAAACCCACGAATGTTGACACTTGGCAACTTTTGTTATACTTCGAGAGAGGCTTATCTTTGAAGCTTAAAAGAAACTCGAAGCCTCGGATGCAGACACTTATTACACTCTGCTGAGACAGGTGAGGACACATGGTGGCATCCGCTTACTTTTAGGGTCCTTTGAGGGTCATGTGGAAGTTGACACGTGGCCGCTTTCGCTTATTCCTTCCCTTCAATGATTCCTCTGCTTCAAAAATTGACATTTGTGTGCCTATCATTATTTAGCCTTGCCATTAGACCTCATCGTTGAACTTTTTTCTCTGTTGAACCTCATCATTAAACTAAAGCGATGAACCGAATCTCGATGAACTCATGCAACCCAAAATTGACTGGCTCATAACAACATAAAAAATAAGGGGAACAGATTTTTGGCCTATTGGGCAAAAATGGTCAACAAATTAGCGACTCCTAAGGGAAGCATGCCTGTTATGCTTAGAGACCAGTTGCCTTGTAGTTCATTGGGCACATAGTCAGAATGTAGCTTTAACAAAGGCTAGCAATAGCCCCAAAGATCCAAGAATCAAACATGAAGCTTTTTACCCCAGACAAAAGGGAAAAACACACACAAGGCTAAAAACACTACTTGTGCAAATTGCACTTAGGGGAAGCAGGAAAAGAAACTGAAAGCAAAATACTATATACAACTAACCAGGAATGTTTGCCTCCCTCCTGGATCAAAAGGGAAACTTCTTAAGTCTCCTTCTTGGCAAGAAGACTTATGGTGCCAGACAAATGGCTGAATGAAAAGGAGATTTGGTGACCTGCTCCTCTTGCCTATCACCTGGATTGGCTGGTATTTGAATGGATCAGATTCAAACACACTTCCAACATATAGGTACTCTATTTTTCATAGAAGCTTGTTGAATGCTGGTCCTTCATGCTAGTGCTCTTCACCAAGAAATCAGTGGCTGCTGGCTTATTACCATTAACCCTTTGATGTGCATAATCCCCTTGTAGCGCATCATGGTTTGAATTGTTTCCTTTTGCTTCGTTGAAGACTCTGCCAAACTCATCTTCTGCTTCCTCTTGGCCTTCTTGAAAAAGGGTGACTGTGATGTTGTCTGAAATGGAATCACAAATTGATTGCTCATCCCATAGAACATCACTTCTCTGTTCAAAACTTTCTTCTTCAAGGCTTTCCTCAAGGGAGACCAGCCTTTCCTTTTCTTGCTCAAGGACCAGAGTTTCTAGATGTTCAAAGGCATCCATCTGGTCCTCTTCCAACTTAGGCTCTTCAGCATAGTAGTCCTCCTCATCAAAACAACAAGGAAGTTCATCAAACAAAGGGGGAGAGAGCTCACCATGCTTATGTTCCTCTTCATATTGCTGGAGCATTTGCATGTATGCATGCCCTGAGTCTTCTCCATTGTTGATGAGGTCTTCACAAGGAACATTGATGACAATTTCTTCTTCATTGTTGCTCATGATAGCCTCTTGGATGTCATAGGAATCATGGGTAGGAGCAGCTTTATCTTTTTTAAGGTTTTGAGCAAAACCTTTCTTCTCCTCTTTCCTGCCTCATGATTCCACTATTTTCCCCCAGGTCAGGAGGTTGCCATTAGGATCAGTGACCTGAGGGAGTTGAGGAAGACTAGGAAAGCTACTTGAGGGGATTGCATAAAAACCCTGAGCTTGATTAAAACCATATGAAGGAACACAAGGCCCATGATTTTGTGTAAAGGAATTATACATAAAAAATGTGATTTCTGATGGCACCAGGCTGCTTAACCAACTGATTCAACTCAGAGTCATCATTGGTGTTGATGCAAAAGCCTCAAAAGGCTAGTCGATTGAAGTGTCAGTGGTATCACTTGATGAACCAGCAACCCAACTTTGATACCACTAAAAAAGTGGTATCAGAGCTAGGGTTGCAAGTTCACAGAGCCTGGTTCAGAGCAGGTTTGTGTTTGATTACAAGTCACTCTCAGGGGTTTCTGATTGAGTCGGAGTATAGCAATGGTAGAAGAAAATAAGCTTAGAATGGAGAAGTTTAACGGCAAGAATTATCAATTATGGAGGATGCAGATAGAAGATTATCTGTATCAGAAAGATCTGTACTTACCATTGGGTGGGGTTGGAAGCAAGCCCACAGATATGAAAGATGAAGAATGGAAGGTTCTTGATCGAAAGGCTCTGGGATCTATAAGGTTGAGCCTGGCATCATCTGTGATTTCTAACTTATCACAGGCTAAGACAACGGTAGAGTTAATGGGATCTTTGGCAAATTTATATGAAAAACCCTTAGCTTTGAATAAGGTATTTCTTATGAAGCAATTATTTAATTTGCAAATGTTGGAAGGTGGATCTGTACATAGTCATCTTAGTGATTTCCATGGTTTGGTAAACCAGTTAGTTTCAGTCAATATTGTTTTTGATGATGAAATTAAGGCTCTTTTAATCTTATGCTCATTACCTGAAAGTTGGGATAGTTTGGTAATGGCAGTTAGCAATACTGCGTCTTTTTTAAATATCTTAAAAGTTGATGATGTTGTTAGTGTAATCTTGAATGAAGAAATTTGCAGGAAAAGAACAGGTGAATCATCAGGGAATGCTTTAAGTGTTGAAAGCAGGAGAAGGCAAAGAAAGAAGATCAAGCAAGGGAAATCAAGGTCAAAGATAGGTAGGAGATCCAAATCCAGGTATGCAGAGTAATCTGCTAGAATTGTGGAAAGGCAGGGCATGTAAAAAAAGATTGTTGGTTGGTTGAAGATCAGCATGAAGGAAACTAAGAAGCAATTGTTGTAGGTATTGTTGCATAGGATGCTCTTGTATTTCCTTGGATAAAGTGGAATCTTGGGTGTTAGATTTTGGTGCCTCTTTCCATGCAACCCCAAATAGAGAATTTTTCCATGAATATGTCCAAGGGGACTTTGGAGAGATTTATTTAGGGGATGATAAGCCTTGTCAAATGGTTGGCAAAGGGAAAGTGTAGCTGAAATTACAGACAGACAACACATGGGTGTTGAAGGAGGTCATGCATGTCCCAGTCCTGAAGCAGAATTTGATTTCTGTAGGAAAGTTGGGTGATGAGGGATGCACAGTAACTCTCATAGCGGACTCTTGGAAAGTTTCCAAGGGTGCACTTATTTTAGCAAGAGGTAAGAAAGTAGGTACTCTTTATCTATCTACTTGTATTACTGATTCTCCTTCTAGTTTATCTACTTCAGATGTAGATGTAGAGATGTGGCTCCATAGGCTTGGTCACATAAGTAAGAAGGAGATGCATGTTCTTGATGTTAAGTTGTGGAGCTAAAAGCTTCACTGATGCAAACAGGAGAGGAGGTTGCTGAGGGTTACTGAGTTGCAGAGCAATTGGCGTTGGTCTGATCAACCGACGTCGGCAGGATACTGAAGAGAAGCAACCGACATCGGTCAGGGATCAACCGGCGTCGGTCACCTCCAGGCAGACAGGGACCGATGTCAATCACCTGTGTGGTTCGGACTGCGTTTATTACGAGCAGTTAGCTAACGAACCAAGTGTTTGCATGATGAGTGCTAATTTTAGACTCATAGTTACGGATCTAATTATTGTAGTTAGATGTCTAATTATTGTTTGGATGAGTTATATATAATAGACTCATGGTTGTATTGTAAATTAGTTCTAGGGAGTAAGAGAGCATAATTATAAGCTCCTTCGGTGTGTGAGGTAGAGCTATGGTGCGTTCCTCCTAGTGCCACAGTACCAGGTGTGTTGGTGCTGGATTGTAGAGTCAACTGAATTCTTCATGTATGTATGATCTTGGTCATTAGGTGAGCATGGCTACGATAGGAAATCTACATGGTAAGTAAGATCGTTGATCTGCAGGTGTGTGTGTGTGTGTGCAAGGTCAAGGTTCACAGGTGTGCAGAACCATCATTGATCTGTAGGTTGGAGATCAGATAGGACAACAACACAATAGGGAGCAAAATCAGGCAAGATCTACTTGGAGTACGTTGTGTACTCATTAGTATGTACGTGGAGTACATGGAGAGCTAAGAGGAAGGCAAGGCAGTTCCTTCCATAAGTATGGTCTGTTGAGGTGTAGGTTATTGCAGGTTCATGGGAGATCTACTTGAAGTACTTTGAGTACTTGTTGAGTGCGTGGAGCACTTGTAGAGTGCGTGGAGCACAGGTGTATGGTGAACACCAACTCTGTGTTTGAGTTGGGTGTTGGGACCTAGTAGAGAGAGCTTTGAGGGGAGAATTACTGTTCACTTGAGGTGTGGCAAACCTCTGAAGAGATGGTGGAGAAGAAGTGGCATCTTCTTTATTGTATTCTTTTCTGTAAGAGTTATTAATACAAGTTGTGTATTGTCTCTCATATTCTGTGTTATTCTGAATTCTAGTTACTTGTTGAATTTGGTTAATTTCTGCATATTAAGTTGCTTGAATTTGGTAATCAATTGTGTGCTTCTGGGTTGGTCCTATTTCCAACAAGTGGTATCAGAGCTAAGGTTGCAGGAAGCGGTTTTGATTTTGGTTATAGGTCACTCTCAAGGGTTTCTGATTGAGTGGGAGTAGAGCAATGGCAGATGAAAGTAAGCTAAGAATGGAGGAGTTGAAAAGCACAGATGGTTACTTCAGGTCCCATGGAAAGAAAGAGTAGGTAAAAGAATATTGTTGGTTTGTGAAAGATCAGCATGAAGAAACTGAAGAAGCAGATGTTGCAGGTGATATGGCACAGGATGCTCTGGGAGGTTTCTTGGATAAAGTTGAATCTTGGATAAAAGATTCGGTTGCCTCTTTCCATGCAGCCCCAGGTAGAGGAGCTGGTGAGCCTTGCCAAAGAATTGGCAAAGGGGAAGTGAAGCTGAAATTGCAGGCAGCGAACATACAGGGTTGATGAAGGTCATGCAGGTCTCAGGTTTGGAGATATGGCTAATTTCTTTAAAAATATTGGGTGATGAGAGATGCACAAGAACTCTCACAACGGGTGCACTTGAATTAGCTGGTGGTAAGAAATAGGTACTCTTTATCTACTTGTTTATATTATTGATTCTTCTTCTGTTGCGGAGATGTGGCTTCGTAGGCTTGGTCACATGAGCAGGAAGGAGATGCATGTTCTTAAGTAGAAGATAGATATATTTGATAGGCTTAAGAACTGGAAAGCCTTGGTGTTCTTGGAGGAGATGGCGGACAAAGATCAGTGGATGTGGCTGGATACTTCTAAGCAGGGCAGTTTGGACATGGGGATTGATTCAAAAGAGCTCACGGGTAAAAAGTCATCACTCACAGGAAACACAGGTACCAGCGTCGGTAGGAAAACTAACATCGGCAGTAGGTAAGACCGATGTCGGTCAGAAGGACCGACGTCGACAGCAGGGGACACTGACATCAGCAGGTTGGTAGTCAGGGACAGACGCATGGGAACTGACGTCGGTCGGATGCAGATTGTGGAGTGATCGAGGTCGGTCACTGTAATGGATTTTGGGTGGACAGCATGCTGTCAAGGAGTCTCAAACACCCATACGGAGGACTGAAGATGTAAGTAGGCCCTCAAATTCGTTGTTTCTCTTCTTTATACTTGTTACTAATTGTAGAGTAGGAAGGATCCAGGAAACAGGTGGGAGTATGGTAGGGATATGATACAGAACCAAATGAGAGTTTTGGTAGGGTTGCCAGCCAGTGTGAAAGCACAGAGACGAATGGATTCCTTAGTTGAAGAATAGAGAGAATAGACACGTGAGATGGAAGGCCAAGGCATATGGTCTTGAGGAAGCTGCAAGACAGTGGTACAGGTTTTG
The DNA here is from genome assembly GCA_037957365.1 of Torreya grandis. Classification (NCBI taxonomy): domain Eukaryota; kingdom Viridiplantae; phylum Streptophyta; class Pinopsida; order Cupressales; family Taxaceae; genus Torreya; species Torreya grandis. The sequence continues at coordinate 1,711,478 of JARHVA010000589.1, read as the reverse complement.
ACAGGTGGAGGACAGAGCATGACTCTAGTCAGTGTCAGGGTAACTACTGTGGTTTGACTTACCAGGTTGATGATGAGTCGTGACATCATTCTGTTACTGTATGTGGATGGTATATTTGCTAGCAGGGTTAGTACATATAGGGTTTTGCTGAGCTAAGGGTAAGATTAGTTCAGTGTCATGTCAGGAGGAGTTTGGAGCAGCGAAATTCTTTGACATGGGAACATGGAGATCACAGGTAGATTTTGTCTCTAGTGGGAGCTAATGTGAATCAGGTGTTGGCGAGGCTCATTACACAGGATGCAGAGCTACAACACACTAAGGGATGGATAGGTACAGTGTCTGAAATCACATGAGGTCTGGTATAGACCTGAGTATTCCCATGCAGTGAGAGCTGTTAGAGAGTTAGGAGCCAATTCGGGGAAGTGGGTTCTCAGGGATTTTGAGAGGGACCAGTAGCATGTATACATGCAAGGTCAGGACTTCACTACATGGTTTTGTAGGTTCGGATGTGGCAGGGTACTCGGATGACAGGTGGTACACCACGGGATGTGTGGTGGGTTGTCTTCAAGATTGAGCTTGAAGAGGGATACAAACCAGGAAACAGATTAGATGGAGTATAGGTATAGGTACAGTGCAGCTATTTATCTCTAAGTGGGAGATTGTTAGGTTGTGGAGCTAAAAGCTTCACTGATGCAAATAGGAGAGGAGGTTGCTGAGGGTTGCTGAGTTGCAGAGCAACCGGCGTTGGTCTGACCAGCCGACGTCGGCAGGATACTGAAGAGAAGCAACCGACATCAATCAGGGATCAGTCGGCGTCGGTCACCTCCAGACAGACAGGGACCGACGTTGATCGCCTGTGTGGTTCGAACTACATTTATTATGGGCAATTAGCTAATGAACCAAGTGTTTGCATGATGAGTGCTAATTTTAGACTCATAGCTGTGGATCTAATTATTGTAGTTAGATGTCTAATTATTGTTTGGATGAGTTCTATATAATAGACTCATGGTTGTATTGTAAATTAGTGCTAGGGAGTAAGAGAGCATAATTATAAGCTCCTTCGGTGTGTGAGGTAGAGCTATGGTGCATTCCTCCTAGTGCCACAATACCAGGTGTGTTGGTGCTAGATTGGAGAGTCAGCTAGATTCTTCAAGTATGTATGATCTTGGTCATTAGGTGAGCATGGCTACGATAGGAGATCTACATGGTAAGTAAGATCATTGATCTGCAGGTGTGTGTGGGTGCAAAGTCAAGGTTCACAGGTGTGCAGAACCATCATTGATCTGTAGGTTAGAGATCAGATAAGATAGCAACACAACAGGGAGCAGAATCAGGTAGGATCTACTTGGAGTACGGTGTCTACTCATTGGTATGTACGTGGAGTACATGGAGAGCTAAGAGGAAGGTAAGGCAGTTCCTTCCATAAGTATGGTCTGTTGAGGTGCAGGTTATTGCAGGTTCATGGGAGATCTACTTGAAGTACTTTGAGTACTTGTTGAGTGCGTGGAGCACTTGTGGAGTGTGTGGAGCACAGGTGTAAGGTGAACACCAACTCTGTGTTTGAGTTGGGTGTTGGGACCTAGTAGAGAGAGCTTTGAGGGGAGAATTACTGTTCACTTGAGGTGTGGCAAACCTCTGAAGAGGTGGTGGAGAAGAAGTGGCATCTTCTTTATTGTATTCTTTTCTGTAAGAGTTATTAATACAAGTTGTGTATTGTCTCTCATATTCTGTGTTATTCTAAATTCTAGTTACTTGTTGAATCTGGTTAATTTCCGCATATTAAGTTGCGTGAATTTGGTAATCAATTGTGTGCTTCTGGGTTGGTCCTATTTCCAACACTTGAGTCAAAGGGTAAGAGTTCAGATTCGAAAAGCATAAATCGAGATTTTTGTAAGCAACAGAAGAAAGTGAGGTTTCTTGAAACTCATGTTACAAGAAAGGATCAGGTCTATTACACAAAGAGGAAATTTGATGTTTTTGACAAACTTAAGAACTGGAAAGCCTTGGTGTTCATGGAGGAGATGATGGACAGAGATCGGTCACAAGGGCTAAATAACTCTGATCAGGGCAGTTTGGATAGGGTTTTTATCCAAGGTGAGCTCACGGGTAAAATCTCATCACTCACAAGAAAACACAGTTACCGACGTTGGTCAGGTGAGAACCGGCATCGAACAGATAGGCACCGATGTCGATCATGTGCAGACAGGGAAAGTAAGCAACTAAACACAAAATTTAACCAGAAGTAACAAGTAACTAGAAATAAAAAACAACACAAAATTTGAGAGACAATACAAACTTGTATTCAACTCATCTAGAAAAAAATACAATAAAGAAGTCACACTCTTCTTCCCACACCTCTAGGGCTCCCACTCCTCTAGGGCATACAATAATTCTCCTTCAAGAGTTCTCTCTCTCAATTACGGTCACAACAAACAACTCAAACACAGAGTTGTTGTTCACCTCCACTAGTCAGTAACAATACTGCTAGTACACAAGTACTCAAAGTACTCCAAGTAGATCTCCCTTAAACTTGCAACAACCTGCAAATCAAATGATCTTACTTACAATCGAAAGGATCTCTTCCTTGTCCTTAATTACAATACAGCCCCATGAGTCTATTATATAGATCCCATGCAAACAATAATTAGACTTTCTAATTACAATAATTAGAAATGTAGCTCAAGACTAAAATTAGTCTTCACATGCAAATAACTGGTTTGTTAAACTAACTATTCATCAACTAGCAGTTCTAAAACTGCACAGGCAATCGACGTCAGTCCCTGTCTATCTAGAGATGACTGACATCGGTTGATCTTTGACCGATGCCAGTTGCTGTGTACACTGGATATGACCGACGTCAGTTGGCCTACCAACATCGGTTGCTCTGCAACTCAGCAACCTCCTTTGTTTGCATACCTGTGAAGCTTTTAGCTCCACAACCTAACATGAAGAACACACCAAAAATTCTTTAACTCTTTGGACACAACTTGTCCTAGTTGGTCCCACCAGGTGTGCCAGAAACTATTGACGCAGTGGATTTTCACCCGTGGGTAGGAGGCTGAGCTCCTGCCTTTCCACACGCAACAATGGAAACTCCCCTCTCGCCTATGGGATCGGTGAAGCTAGAGGGGAGAGTCTCTAGATGAGGGCTAGCTCGCTCTGATGTATCTTTTAGGCCCTGGTTTCTCCTACTGCTAACAAATAAAATGTAAAAAGGGGGGGATGAAAAGAGAGAGAGAGATGCTAAAAATAGAACCTAACCTAAAAAGGGAAAAGGTGATACACTAGAAAATGTGACCCAGCCAGCCCAAACATACACTTTTTAGCAGGAAGAAGTGCCCATACACTTCATCTAAAGTTGGAAGTTCTTCTACAATAGTCAGCTAGGGGTCCATGGAAGTACAGGGAGGAAGGAACTAGTAAAGGTGTTTTGGGACATACTTTGGCAGTCTATTCACAGGCACCTATATTCTTCATGTAGACACTTCTGGCAGACCTGTAAAAAGGAGACTTCACAATGCACTGGACATGTTGTGATCGATTTGTGATGGCATGAGAGATAATGACTTAACACAAAAGAAGAAAATAGACATATACTTTAAAGTGCAAGCCCAGATAGAGGTAAAAATAGCTAAGTTTTGATTCAAGGTAAAATATCTGGCAGCTCTGCCTTACAAGCCCAAGAGATTTTTGGGCAGAGTTTTGCCTTAAGGCTGAGGGATGGATCCCTTCTCAGAATGAGAAGTTTACAATTTATAGAGGAAGAAAAAGGCCATTTTGGTGCCCTTTTACAAGTGACCCATGTGCCTTCTGAGCATTGGGAAGAGGAAGCCGCTTGAAGATAATGCTGTGTCGGCCCCTGTCATGATTAAAAATTATGGGCTGCATCATTTTTCTGCTCATCAATGCAAAATGAAGAAAAATGGGTCACGTTGTTCACTATTTATGCCTCTTGATGATCGCATGGCAGGTACTGTGTCAACCACTGGAATAACTCCTTGAGTCGACACTTTCCCATGCCACTTGGATTACTTTGTCTATTTCTGCGCTTGGCTATTTTGTCTCCTCTAGCTCCTTCTGGTACTCCTTTGGCTCTTAGCTGAGAGTGCATCTGCTTCTGACACCTGTCACAGTCCACTATTTGGACACTTAGAAGACACTTTGAAACATGGATGTTGACATGTGGTGGCTTCCACAGAGCTGATGATGGGATATGTGGCAGCATCCACTTAACTTGAAGGGTCTTTTAAGAGTTAGGCAGAAGTTGACATGTGGCTACTTTCACTTACTTTGAGAGAAACCTACCATTGAAGCTTAAGAGAGACCTGAGGCTTCAGATGCAGACACTTATCGCACTCTGCTGAGATGGGTGAGGACACATGGTGGCATCCGCTCCTTTAAGGGTCCCTTGAGGGTTATGTAGAGTATTTTGAGATTTCTACGAAAGGTGACATGTGGCTACTTCTGCAGAGCCTTTAGCTACCCATTTGGGCCCTTCTTTGGTTCTCGTAGATGCTGACACTTGGCATGCTCCGCATAGCTCTTAGAAACTCATTTGGGCCCACCACAATCTTCTTTGAAGCCAACAAGAGAAACCCAAAGCCTCGAATGGAGACACTTGTCGCACTCTGCTGAGATAGGTGAGGACATGTGGTGGCATCCACTTACTTTTAGGGTCCTTTGAGGGTCACACGGAAGTTGACACGTGGCCGCTTTCGCTTATTACTTCCCTTTGATGATTCCTCTGCTGTGAAATTTGACGTTTGCATGCCTGCCATTATTTAGCCTTGCCGTTGGACCTCTTCATTGAACTTGTTTCTCCATTGAACCTCACCATTGAATTGAAGTGATGAATCGAAGCTCGATGAACTCGCGCAACCTGAAATTGACTGTCTCAGAACATCATAAAAAAGAAGGGGGACAGATTTTTAGCTTGTTGGGCAAAAAATGGTCAACAATTCTAATTTAATGGTTGATTTTAATTCTTATGCACAAGTAATGAATAGCATTATTAATATTTAATTTGTTATTGAGATAAATTGATATATTATATTATAAATTTTTATTATATTTTAAATTTAATTAAATGTTAAATCTGAATTTAATTATAATTTTAGCTTAATGGTTAATTTTAATCTTATGCACAAAGACTAAGTGAAAGAGAATTAGGACCTAAAGAGTGTTAATAATAGGCTTCCAAGCAGGATCAATGCCTAAGCTTGTGTCTCTATTCAAATTATGGGGGTACTTACTAATTTCAATGGCTTCTTTTAATTTTCAATTTTGTAAATGGCTTTCTACCTTAATAACCTTGGTTTTCTCTATGCTGTTGTTACATTTTCCTGAGTTGAAAGGTTTATATGACTGTGTGTGTTTCTGCATCTTTTGCATGACTGAAAGATTCAATAGGAAAATTGAACACTGCTCTTATTGATGGCATCTGTGTCATTTGCAAAGTAGTCTATGCTGTAGATTTTCTAGTGTTGTGATTGGAAATGTTATTTGTTTCTGTCTCGTTTTCTAGAATCTAAAGTTCTACATAATTGTGCGTGACTTCTGTGCCTCTAATGTGATTGGAAGATTCTATTAAGAAGATTGAACACTATGCCTTTGTTGACAATTATTGTATCTCAGCAAAAGACTCCCCTATTGTGAGCCTCTATTTCTATTATTCCAATCTTTTACATTGATCATGCACTTGTCTGCTCTTAAATGTAATAGAATCACATAATAGTTTCACTATGCTCAGGTTAGGATTAGGATTACTCTCAGGCGCATCACCATAGTTAGGTTTCAATTCTGCATTTTGTGTTTCTGTTTAGTCTCCTATCCCTTTTCTCCAAAACCCAATACAAAAGAAGAGACAAGCTTCTTTAAAATCTGGAGGTTGTTTTCAAACCGCATTGTCCCACAGCTTGAAACTTCCCATTGTTGTTGATTAAGATCTAGCACCATTTTAAGACATTAACAGTTTTTGGCATGCCCGGTGGGACAAATCTTTCAAGGAGTTGAAGAATTTTGGTGTATTCTTCAGCCATATCGACACCAACAACGACTCTGCGTCACTAGCCAATCAAGCAGTATCATCAAGAAATCCCTTTGGTATGTATAACTCTGTAACTCATAGCTATGAGTCTTATTCTCCTTCAAATATGTTTTATTGAGAACAAGCTTCTCCTAGAATCATGTCGAGTAATGAGGATGCATATTGTTATGAACCACATCAGTCTTATGCCCAGTCCCCCCAATATGTCTCATCCCATGTTGAACCTAACCTTATTTTCACTTCCAAAAAAGCATTGTTGGGATTTAAAAAATATGTGTTAGAGCTTGATAACAGAAGGGGATGTGGTCAAGAAATTCCTTGTCAGGTCATCTATCAAGTGAGGGAGGCCATAGACCTGATCAAAAGTGAGTGGGATCTCATCGAAAGGGCATATTGGCAAGAGCTTACATATGAAATGTTAGATGTGTGTGGATTGATTGCATTTATAGAAGAGAGGCTAGGTGTTCATGAGAACCAGCCTTATCAAATCTACCAAACTTCATATCCACCACCACAAATTCCAAATCAGGCATATGCCACGCCTATTCATGGGCAAGGTCAAAATTGTCAAGGTCAATTCCCCAATAATGCAGAGCCCATGTTAGCAGCAAGTTAGGATGACCCCGGGCCCTCACTTCTTCCTCAACTCTGCCCCACCATTCCTCAAAAGGCTCCTCACTTCCATGAAAATTCCTATGAGCCCGCTTCAGAAGAAACTTCTTATACCACTCCCCAGATCTTTCAGCATGATGACGAGTCTCTAAGTTAGACCAAAGAGGATGATGAAGCAGTTGAAAACTTTGCAGAGGAGTGCGTTCAATTCATGGCTAGTCAAGAGGATTTCATCAGTAAAGAGGAGGAGGAGATCACCATAGACTCTCCTTTTGATGAGCAAGAGGATAAGCCACAAACTTTTTCTTTAACTTTTGATGAGGAGGAGATCATTTCTGATTTTTTCCTCACTCTGCAAGAGGATATGGAGGAACATGGACACTCCCTCGACCAAGTCATTGAGATAGGAGGCATTGAGCTGGTTTCAGATGAAAAAAAAAGCCCTAAGATTCAAATGAGTATGCAGAAGAGATGTTAGCCTTTTAATTCATCATTGCAAGAGGATGAAGTCATCAAAGAGCATGATGATGAAATAAAGCTGGAATATGAAGATGTGCCAAAAGATAATGGATACCAAAAGGCACAGCATGAAGAACCAATAGCCCATGATTTCTTGATGACACCCGACAACATGAAGAACTAGTATTCAATGGGCATTCAAGGACAAGAAGAGTTCATAGGTGTCAAATACACGTTTTGCTTAGACTCGTTTGAGTGTAGGTAGATCTGTGTGGCTGGTGCAGAGAACATTCCATCAATGACATATCCGTTGTAACCACTGGTATGGCAACACAAGTTGGTTTGTCATAAAGAGGACGTGGGAAAGTTTGTTTTTGATCCCAGAGGAAAATAAGGATTTTAAATCAATGTAGTTAGGTAGTTTCCATTCCCGCATTACTTTGTTTTGTTTTTGCTTTCCCGCTTTTTCTTTAAAATAAGCATTTTAAACGCAGAGTTGGCGTCTTAGAAATTCTTTATTTATTTTTTTGTCGTAATAAATGCTTCCCCAAATCTTTCGAAATCTCCAAGGTACCTTGCGCTGCATAATGTGTCCGCCTCACTGTTTCCCAAAGATTGAGTAGGATTTGCTAATGGTCACCTTAATTTAATGCTATTTGGGACTTGATAGGCCCATAAAAATCCCTTACCAAATTTTAAAGTTTACAAACTCTCAAGCATTCCTACAAAAATATCTTGCTCATTGTGATTGTGGCACCTAGTGAAATTTGTTACAACAAGCGTGTTTTTATCTTGCGAAAGGTTCATACCAAGTTATTATACAAGAGATTTAGAGATGGCGGGAACGTCAAAAACACCCAAGAAGAGAGGAAGGGTGTAGTCCTAATTGGACCCAGAAGAGGAAGAACAGCCTTCACAATGCCCAGTGCAGATCACTGTAACTTCTCCTCAGGTAGGAATTACTGCCCCTCCTCCCTCTCAATCCATGCCTTAAGCCTTAATGTTACCCTATTTCTCCCCCTCTGTTCCCAAAAAAATACCCCTTCAACTCACCCCCAGCCAGCCAATGGTTCTCCAATACGGCCTACCGCAAGGATTTCCCTTCGTAGGGGGATATATTGTGTCCCCTTCCACTTTCCAGATGCAGGCTGATGCCATAAGGAAGGCAAGAGAAGCCCGATTAGAGAAGAGGAGTAAAGTGAATAAAGCACCGGCAGTGCCACATTTGAGGTCACAATTTGACCCCATTCAACAGCAGCTGACGGTGACCCATTTGTCGCCCAACGTTGCCAAGCCAAGCGAACAAATGCAGCCGAAAGACTACAACATGAACGCAGTGGCCATCGATATGTCCCTGTTCAAGCCTCAAGATAGAGTTGAGCTCATGACCAAATCCACTTCTATGGTCATAAAAGATTATTTGAGGATATCAAGGAGACTGCAGAAGATGGAGGCTAACCTGGCCACGAAAAAGGCAAACTATAATAGTTCAGCCGAACAAATAAACCAGAAGGACAATGAGATAGCTAGTCTACAAAAACAGTTGCAAGATACTGTTTCCCTCCATACTCAATGGGCAATTCAAGCCCAAAATGATTCTCTGAAAGCAGAGCTTGAACTTGCCAAGGGTGCAGCAACAGATCTAAGACGGGAAAATGCAACATTGCAGGGAAGAATCGAAGGACTCCAACTACAGGTTACCCAATCACAGCAAGGGTTGCTAGAAGCACAAAACAAGGGTGTGGCTTTTCAAACCTAGCTCCAGGCAGAGCAACAACAGATCGTGTAACTAGTAATTAAGCTGGTCAATAGGCCAAGAGGTATCAGAATGGTGCAGCTAGTGAAGGAACTCTACAAGTCAGCATGGGAGAGAATCTCTTTGGAGATTCTCTAGCTTAGGCCAATTTTCACCTTCCTATGCCATGCACAGCAGCTGTGTGAGATGGTCAAGAATTTGGTACAGAGTGCTTTGGCCATGATCTCCCAGAGAGTTGCAGACTCTCATTCTTTACTAGAGAAGCTCTACAGCTCAAGGGATGCAACATTGGCAGCTGCAGGGATTCCTGATAGAATGGCCACTGCAAAATAGGTCAATGAGGAGCTCAGTCGTAATGCCGTAGCCAACAACTATAGAAGCTGTCTCGATGTCGTTGAAGAAGGCATCAGTGAAATGAGGCAACACATTGAAGATCTGGTGCAACTGGGCCTTCTTTCCCCATTTTGGGATGCAAGGATGGTGCTGTTGGTGGATCAAATCCAACCAATAATGCTGGCCAAGCAAAGGGATCAAACAGTTTTTTAGAGCTTACGAGATGATTCTCCAACCTTTGAGGTCGAAAATGTTCTAATCCCTATTTTTCGGCTAGAATCCAAGCTGAAAGCCACTGCCCAGATCCTGCAAACCTTTTCGCACAAGGATCTCATTAGCTTGGATTTGGATTTTGATGAGTTGCAGAGAAAGGAAGGATTATCCAACCATGAGTGGTCTATCTTCCAGACAGCTCTTTTGAAGCTGTAAATTTTGAAATTTTGATCGAGCGGGAGTTGGGTTCTTTTTTAGCAAGCCCAAAAGTCCTGGTGGTCACCAATAACTATAGAGTAATTTTTACTCTACGTCATATTTAATTTATTCTTTGATTTAAGCGCTGTAATTTTGATTCTTCGAGCGAAGCCATGAAGTCTTGATGCAGAGGGCCGATTTATTTTGACTAAGTGTCGGAGTGCAGCGGAAGCTGCCAAGTGTCATTCTCTGGCTGTGGGACCGTTTCTCCTTCTTGTTTCTTTTGCCTAAGTTTTGAAGTAGTGGACTTCGCCAAGTGTCAATCTTTAGGAGATGAAGCAGGCTAGCTGCCGCTCTCTGAGGCCTCTTTTGACAAAATAGTGGACTTCGCCATGTGTCAGCATTCAAGAAGCTGTGAGTCCAATGCTTTCCATTCAACGTAAAGGCATCATCTTATTAAGTGCCACAAAGTAGTGGATGCTGCCAAATGTCACTCTCTGGGTCCCCCTCTACTCCATCCATAAAAGAAGCGGAAGATGCCACTTACCCTCCTCAAAACTGCATAGGCCTCCACGTGTCAATGCCCAAGAGAATCATCGTCAAGCTATATTGCCAAATATAAAATTGTGGTGGGTCCCGAGTGTTACTTCAAAATTGGCAAAATTTGCCAAATGTCTCCATTCATAAAAATCTTATATGTGCCCCTAGTGTTACTACAAGGGAAGCGGAGAGAGCCGCGTGTCTTCGATGAATCAGGTGGAAGGTGCCAAGTGTCATCCTCTGGTGCCTCCTAGACCATAAAGGGAAAAGTTTATGAATCGGCTAAGTGTCCTCCCTCATATCTAATAGAACAGAGTGTTCGTCTATCTGTTAAAGTAAAATGGAGGGAAAATCAGCTGGAGTTAATTCGAGTAGATGAAACAGTTCATTGGGTAGATTTTTGGAGCCACCCATAGCATTGAAGGCACCGTCTGTTTGTCTCTTATGAGTGAAGGATGGAGAAGATTGCACGGGAAAGAAAGTATAGGGAGACATCTGGGGATATAAGAAGAATTGTAAAATATAAGGAGGGGGGAATTCTCATAGTTTTAGACTTTTAGAGTTTTTGACCAATAATATCATTTGCTTTTGTTACATTTTCCTGAGTTGAAAGGTTTCTATGACTGTGTGTGTTTTTGCATCTTTTGTATGACTGGAAGATTCAATAAGAAAATTGAACACTATGCCCTTGTTGATGTCATCTGTGTCATTTGTAAAGTAGTCTATGCTGTAGATTTTCTAGTGTTGTGATTGGAAATGTTATTTGCTTCTTTCCCATTTTCTGGAATCTAAAGTTCTACATAACTGTGTGTGACTTCTGTGCCTCTAATGTGATTGGAAGATTCTATTAAGAAGATTGAACACTATGCCTTTGTTGACAATTCTTGTATCTCAGCAAAAGACTCCCCTGTTGTGAGCCTCTGTTTCTATTATTCCAATCTTTTACATTGATCATGTACTTGTCTACTCTTGAATGTAATAGAATCAAATAATAGTTTCACTGTGCTTAGGTTAGGATTAGGATTACTCTCAGGCACATTGCCATAGTTAGGTTTCAATTCCTACATTTTGCATTTCTATTTAGTCTCCTATCCCTTTTCCCCAACACCCAATACAAAAGAAGAGACCAGCTTCTTTAAAATCTGGAGGTTGTTTCAAGTCGCATTATCCCACAGCTTGAAACTTCCCATTATTGTTGATTAAGATCTAGCGCCATTTTAAGACATCAACAGTTTCTAGATTGGAAGGTGCAATAATTAGGAAGGAAGAAGGAAAAAATATAGGCCATATTGAGCTCTAGGGTCTTAAAAGGACATGTGGAAAGTAATTCAGGAAATACATAGAAAAGTGTAAGGGTCAAGCAAAAGAGGATGTAGCATGGTGATTTAACCTTTTAGGGTTTAACTATGTAAATCTTATGTTAGATTAAAGGGTTGAGATGTCTAAATCAGTCAAATAATGTTCAATAATTAAGTACTAATTTCTAATGACTTTTGACCTTCTTTGACTTTCTAAAAATAGTAATAAATAGGCATAAATATAGACTTATCTAGAAAGTGACTGTTGTGGATGATCTGGGTTCTAAATATTGGGTTTTGGACAGTTCTGGCTATCATCAATAGGATTATGGGAACTACTTGCTCACTAGACAGTAGTGCCCCATATGGACAATAACACCATGTTATTGTAGTGTCCTTAAAGTGGTGATAGTGTCCACTTTGTAGGACTTTTATTTTCTAGGAGCACCTGTGCCTGTGTTTTTAGGTCTTATTCTTGCATGCACGAAATCTAAAACTCTATGTTGTGCTTGAAAAACTTGATTTAGTGTGCAAACCCTAATCCTCTTTACAAGTATGGCATGAGTAATGATTGTGTATTCCTTAGTAGGATAGGCTGGACATCCTCAACACCCCATTGTGAAGAGAGTTGCCTACATACTAATACTCTGAAGAGGGATCAAGCCCAATGTAGTTCTCTTACCTAGTGCTTTATGCAAGTGCAAGTGAATACTAGAATGATAGTAGACATGGATGCCTTGAATGTGTTTGAGATTTGAAATCTTTGAAATATGGTTTAGGGTTGTTGTTGATGGTAGTATACAAAAGTAGGGTAGATTTAATAGGCTTTTGCATATATTTTCCATCAAGTGAATAAAGCTTAAATAGACTTTTATTTATAGAGATCTGTAGCTTGTGCGGATAATAAAATGGATGTTATTGACACAGAAGAAGATCTCTTCCAACAAGATGACATCTATGAACCAATTCTAGATGAAATCTCCAACGAATAATTTGATGATGATGCTGACGCCCTCAAATCATTAGCTGATGATTTGGAGCAACCACTAACCAACATGAAACGACCATGGCATCATGACTACTCTAGCCTCCCATTTGAAGCCTATGGATGGTGGTCTCGTCATCATAATGAAATCCCTAAAAAGGATCCTAGATAATGACATAGAGGCTACAACAGAGGATGAAGCAACTCCAGAGGAAGGCAGCCATTCATGCCATTCATGCCTCTTACAATGTAAAGGCCTGCCAATCCTCCTTTGCAATTCCAAAGTTCTTTCAAGCCAAGTGACTCTTGGGTCCATAATAAGTTTACCAGCATAGATCAGAAATCCATTCTCCAATGATTGAACCATAGTGGGACGTATTCTTGCCTACTGAAGAAAATGAAGAAGACAATAAACCAGTTGATTCTTTCTATTCTGAACAAGATTAATATCCTGAGCAAGGAGAATGTAGCCATCTTCAAGAAGAAGATAATGAAGCACAAGTAGAAGAGGACTTCTACCAAGAATAGATCCAAGATCCATCATGACAAAAAATGGTATGTATAAATATTCCCCCATTAGAAATACCACAACCAGCCTATCTTACACGACTGATCAATGTGAAATTTACCTAGTTTATTACTGTTGAAATTAATGGAAGATTGGTAGATGCACAAGTCGACACAGGTGCTTCACTTTCCTTTGCCGAACCACATATCATCCAAGACTAGAAGAAATTGGATGACTCTCTTGCTTATAAGAGCCTAGATATTCAAGGGAATAGTTTTGTCTGCAATATGTATAAACATCAGCAGCCCCTTTGAACCCAGAATAAAATCTTCCATTATGATTTCTTTGCTTTAAGCAAAATGCCTGTAGATATCCTTCTAGGTGGAGCTTTTAAAGATTGATATTCACCTTATGGTTCTACAACCAAAAGTGCCATGTTCACTATAGAAAATGAATGGCTAAGGATTCCTCACCTAATATATGTGACTGAACAATTTCAAAGTTCAATGACTCAGACTCTTGAAAATATAATCCCTACAGAAATCCAAGAAATAGGGAAGAAGATTAAAACCACTATTTGTTCTGATAACCCTCAACAGTTTTGGTCAAAGTCTATAACTGAAATGGAAATCAAAATCATAAAAAGCAAACAGATAAAAATTAGGAAAAAGATCCCAATTTCTGCATAGGATTATAATGATATGGAAGCCCAGATAAAAGAATTAGATGCTAATGGTTTTATTGAAAAATCAACCTCTCCTTATTGTTGTTATGCCTTTATGGTAAACAAACATTCAGAGCAAAAAAGGGGTAAAAAGAGAATGGTCATAAATTATAGACCATTAAATGCCATTACCCAAGCATATCCATATCCTATACCAGATAAAAGCTACTTACTGGAGAAAGTTGAAAAATGTAAATATTTCTCACAATTTAATTGTAAGTTTAGCTTTTATCAAATCAGGGTCAAAGAAACCACTCTGAAATTATGCCAACTACCTACAGATAGAATAAGGCATGCATCTAATGAGAATGCCTAGATAATATACTGAAGTTGGAAAGAAAATAATTCAAATGTGTCGTGCACATTGCCCCCAATCACTAGTATCTATAACATGGATATTGATCTAGAAGTTATACCAATTGCCAAATCTAAAATTTGAAGTGAGAGCCATCATGCCATGCATGATGCCCACTATATCTAGATTCTCTAAAAATAATTGTACTAAAACTATTAAATCTAGACTGATCTATATCTGACAAAATTGTAGTTAAGCTGATCTTTCTGCCTTTTTTTGGAAAATTTGGGTTTTTTGTTGTTTAGACAAGAGCACCAAAAATAAGACACCCTGATGTTTGGCACTATTTTCCATGTTTGGCACTATTTTACTTTATTGAAACTGATAATTGTGCTATAATCATTACTATTTTTTTGGTTTGTTCTGTTTGTTTTGACCTCTGATTGTTGTTCTGAGTGTTCTAAAAACTAATTTTTCAACCAGTAGGAGCTTTGATTTCTATAACAAAACCCCTATCTGTTGCCCCCTCTTCTGAGGGTTGGAATGAAGACCCTATAATGACTACCTTCAGAAGAAAGAGGCTTGCAAGTGTGTTATTCTATGAAATACATGATCTAACAATGATAATTAAAAATATGTCTCAAGATGTAGCATAGTTTGTAAGAGAGATTGTTAGATCAATAGGGGTATGCCTAGATAGATATAAAAATGTAATAGCATATGTAATGTACTAAATTGAAACTATAAATGTTAGTTGTTAGTTTTTATTTGTCAAGGAGGGATGGAGCATGATGTCTATCATGGCATCCAAGATAGCAAAAAAATGCATGATGTGGATCATGGCATTGCAAACAATTGAGAAGCAAACAAGCACACAAATCAAGAAGCATATAAGAGTGGGTGAGGGGTCAAAAAAACAAGGGATATGGGCACATGTCACTCAAACTAAAAAGCAAGCATACAAGGCATGTTCAAATGTCACATACACAAATAATTGAAAATAAACAAGGTTGGCATGAGGGCCACAAGCACATATAAGAGTACAGGCAAAGGACACTGTCAAATGTCCTAAGGCACACACAAGAATAGAAGCATAGGACATTAACAAATGTCCTAAGGCACATACAAGAGACAAAATAAGAACTGATAAAAATAATCACATCTAGCTATGCCAAGCAAAAAAGGAAAGCATATAATATATTGGAAATACAATCACATCTAACTAATCAAAGCAAGAAGTGAAAGTATGTAATACATGGAGTACAAGACTAGGTAAATGCTAAGAATTACACAAGTGTTATATAATAATGAGTGTCGATAGAGTAATATGTGTAAGCTAGTAAGTAATGTACATCAACATGATAACTAGAGTGTGTGGTGTAGGAATGACAAAACCTAGATGGTGTAGTCATGTAGAAGATACCCCTAATGGGTAGATATATTGATGTATGTCTCAAATGTAGAAGTAGGATGCCTCCTCAATGGGTAGAGTGAAGCATTCAAGGATTTGGATGTCAATACACACACTCAAAGAAGATCAAATGAAGCATAGTAATGTAGATAAATCGATAAACAATAGCATAGAACAAAAAATGTAAGTCTAGCATGGTAGTAGAAATTTAAAGCATGGATAATGAATATAATTGAAATGTTTTTGAATTATTTGATTATTTTTGTATTTTGAAATATTTGTATTGTTTTTAATATTTTGAGTTATTTGAATGTTTTTGTATTTTTGATATAAGCTATGTATAATCAATCATAAAGACACTATGTATAAATAAGGCTAAGGAAAGATGATACTAACCAATGAGTCTCATGGGAGACTCACTATCATGGTGTCCTGTATCAAGGAGAAGGATCGTGTGTGATCATGGAGCATGATAGAAGGGCTGAGACTATGGCTCTGAAAGTTGTGTACATTATAAATACTCTAAAAACTCTATAGTGGAAATTGATTGTGGGGTACCCCTATAACTCTGAGAAGTGGATGCAATTGTAGGGCTCTTAGGGACCCATCTAGTAGTAGGAGAGGTTCTTTGAACATGTGTTCTATGTGTAAAGTTATGAGACCTCAATGATACTTTCTTGGGTGTGAACACTGTAACTAAAAGTTGTTTAGAATATTGAAACTATGGTTTCTTTAAAGGAGACCTCTATAGGAGTGTATGAACTCTCTGTAATGGCAATGGAGGCCTTGAATGTGTTTCAATTTGAACTGGAGGAAGAACTATAACTAGTGGATAAATTGAAACTGGTGGTAGAACTGAAATTGGTGACTACGAATAAATAGATGGCTTTGAAGTGGTCTTGTCTAGTAAAAGATGATCTTTTCTAGCATGTTATCCTTGATTGTTCACCAAGTGTGCAGAAGAGTAATTGTTACAAGTCTTTTCTAGCATTCTATTTTAAAGTGTATAAGTGCTTTATAAGTGGTTCATGACTATATTATTCCAAGGAATAATTCATTACCCTCCTAAGTGTCAAAATACCTTTTGAACCTAACATATGAAACATTGATGTAACAATCTGTCTTATGTTGTGAATTTTATGTGAAGAAGGCTTTGTTTTGATCTAAGTAGTATAATTTTAGTCATTAAGAGGAAATTCAATATTTGTATATCACCTTTTAGTTTTCTTAGTTTTTATTCTTAACCCTTTTCATACCAAGTTAATAAATAGGAGAGTGTTTTCAAGAGTGCATCAAGGAAACTAGCCCTTATAGAGATTCATCTCACCAAATTGCTACCCACAAAAAGAGAGATATTTCCATTATACCACTTGGATGAGGAGAGCTAGGCATCTCCTCAAGTGGTGCAAATCCAAGTGACAATAGTTTTTGACACACTTGGTGGGACTCTAAATCCTAAGAAGATTGTTCAAGATTATTATTGGTCTTGGCATACTTGCAGCTACAAGAACATCTACATTCAATACTTTGTGACTCCACTAAGTTTTCAACTCTTTGGTTGTTGATCATTCCTTAATTTCCATGCGAAAGGTGACTACTAGGTCTGATACTAAAGGTATACCCTTTGAGTTTGTGCAATTTCCTTTTTATTCTATCAAAAGATTTAGATTTATGGATACTCATCCTTATTCAACAGAGTTGGTGTTTAATAAGTCCAAATTCTTATTGATTTCAACCCCTATTACCCATAGTTTACATTCCAATATGGATAGGAGACAACCTTTTGTACCCTTCACTAGATCATCTCCTTTGAATCTTGTCTAATATGATCAAATTCCTGGAGCAACCCTTAATAGTGTTCCATATTTTTGTGGAGAAGGTCCTATTACTCCCATTGAGCACATTAGAAACATAACAAACTTATACAATATGCATAATATCAATCAAGATAATGTAGCCATTAGGTTATTGGCATTGTCTTTCAAAGGGAAAGCTTTAGATTGGTATGGGACTCTACCTAAAAATTCCATTGGTTCATGGGATGAACTAGGAGATCTATTGACTAAGAGGTTTGGAGAGAAGAGTGATTATATATCACTAGCTAAGAAATTGAAAACTATGGAGAGGTCTCCTCAAGAGTTTATGCAAGATTTTAACACTAGATTTAAAATGACATGGGATAGGATCCCAACCCTTGTGAGACCTACTCCAAATTATGCCTTTTTATACTATTTAAAAGCATTGAATAGTGACGTATCCATGATGTTTCAATCCATGGGTGGGAATACACTACCTATTGCCTATGAGAAAGACATTAATGCCAATAATTGTCTTATTCAAATAAATAAGATTTCTCCTAGGCCACCAATGTCATTGTTCCCTGATTTGTAGCTTCATAGTCAAGTTACATTACCTACCTTAGCTCCTTTGCCTAGTCAAGAAAACTCTGCCCTTACCCCTACCAATGAGATTCATAAAATCAAGAGTTTGATTTAAAGTGTTACTAAATAATTGGTGGCTCTTAAAAGGAAACAAGCTCAAAGTTACAAGCCTTACCAATCCTATAATTAGTTTGGGCAAGAAAATAGGCCTCCTTTTCAAGGTAATGTTCAAGGACAAGGTCAAATCACTCAATCTAGACATTACCAAAGTTATAATACTAATGACACATCATCTTATAAATATCTTGTTCTCACTCAAAAAAAATTTGTTCAATAACAACCATGCTATCCTTCCTATGACCAAAATCAAGGTCAACTTGCATATGCCAATGAAGTGCCTAATTAAGCCATGACAATGCATGGTAGTAAAACACCTCAAGTTTCTAATTTTGAGGTGATAATACAAAATTAAATGCAAATCAGAATGGAAATTTGACAAAAAAAATATAATTATACTCTTATAAATCGTTTGGAGGGAGATTTTTGTGCCATCAATCATTTGGGAAATTCAAGCAATGTGAATGCTAGTGTATCCTCTAACACTAGGTCTAAGAAGAGGGTTGTTGAATAGACTCAAGGGGATAATCAAGGACCTATTTTGAATCATACATCATCTCCAATAGTGTGTGGGTATAACTTAGCTCCTAAGGTGTAGGAGAATAAAATTTTTAAAGGTTCAAAACTAACTCCTACACATCCATCTCCACAAGCTACATCATAAGGTACTAGTACTTCCAAAGAGCCTTTCAAGGTGAGAAATCCTTCTATCAATGTTGTGGATCAGATGAAGAAGTTACATGTGAATATTTCATTATGGGATTCATTAAAAATATCGGGATAAAAAGATATGCTTTAAAAGGAATTGCAAGGACTAGGTAAGCAAGTTGGATCATCTAGGACTGAAAATGTTGTCTTGGTGAATGGAACTTAGCTTGTTGATGGACAAGTGAAGTAAATTGATAAGACTCCTCCTTTTTATCTATCCTTGATTATTGGTGATTTCCTAGTTTATAATTTATTCATATATAGTGGGTCTAATATATAAATTATGCCCAAGTCAATAGCAAATAAATTAGGCCTCAAGTATGAACCAATGGCTAAAAGAGTCCTACAATTAGATGGATCACCAAAAAAGACCTTGGGAGTAGTCAAAGATTTGAATTTGATTTTACATTCCTGTCCTACTTTTTCTATCCCTCATGATGTGGTTGTGGTATATTTACCCCCATACTTTGCTCTTTGTTTGTCAAGAGAGTTTACAACCAAGATAAGTGGATACTTGGTAGCAAATTGGTCCTATATGGTTTTTAGGACAAAGTATGGTACTAAGATGAAGATTTAATCAGAGCCTATTCATCATAGTCATTTAGATCCTTACATGCCTAAATTTTCAAATGTTAATTATGTAATCCTTGATGAATAAGAGATTCACATGGACCAATCTCCAACCTCTTCTCTTGAAGGAGTTTTTGATTTGTATTTAGATGAGTGGGGAGTTGAGAATTATGAGAATGATCCTTAAAAATTCATAGAGGAGGCTGGTCTTTGAGTGTATTACATTTATGATTAGGACTCTTTCATGCCAAGCTTGATGAAGCCAAGTGAAAACATGGATGGTTTATGGCAACTATTCTTTGATGGATCTAGAAGCAAGGTTGGAGTAGGTGGTGGAGCAATGTTAGTTTCTCCATCCAAGGAAAGGTACTATTCCACTCTCAGATTTCACTTCTCTTGTTCTTGTATTGTGGTAGAATACAAGGCCCTCATTCATGACCTTGAATGGGCTAGGAAAGAGGTGTGAAAGAGTTGCAAGTGTATGGTGACAGTGAGTTAGTTGTGAATCAAGTAGGAGGCAAAAAATTGACTAAAAACTCTTTGATCAAGTAGGAGCAAGAAAACTATGAGAGAGTACAAATATTCAAAGATAAGGTACTTGCTCTTGGGAAGGTATGTATTAGTGAAGAGAAACATGCTTTTATTGAGTTATGCAAGAATTTTTTTGATTTCTTTACATGGGAATATAGTGATTTAAAGGGATTTGATCCAAACTTATCTCAACATGCCATAAAACTAGATGATAATGCTAATACTATCAATCAAAGACAAAGGCAAATCAATCCTAAGATTGAGCCTCTCATGAGAAAGGAGCTTACAAAGTTGATTGAGTCTAAGATCATTTTTCCTATTAAGCATTCATCTTGGTTTGAAAACTTAGTCCCGATAAGGAATAAGAATGGGAAAATCAGGTTATGTGTTGATTTTAGGGACTTGAATAGAGTTTCCTTGAAGGACCATTATCCTCTTCCTTCTATGGAGTAGATTTTACAAGTTGTGGTAGGTAGTGAAAGGTTCTCACTTCTTGATGGATACTTAGGGTATAATCAGATTTTGGTAAAGGAAAGTGACCAATATAAGACAACCTTTACTATTAAATAGGTTAAATATAATTATAGTAAAATGCCTTTTGTCTTGTCTAATGCTAGAACTACATTTCAACGTGCAATTGATATGGCTTTTTAAGGTCTAATAAATGACATTGTGTTAGTGTATCTTGATGATATCACAGTTTTTTCTAAGGATGAAAAGGATCACTTCAATCACCTTAGGTAGATTTTTTAGAGATATAGAGAGTTTGGAATATCTCTTAACCCAAATAAGTGTGTGTTTTTTATCTATGAAGGCAAACTTTTAGGACACATTGTCTTAAAGAATTTAGTCAAGCCTCTAACCTTTATGCTAAGGAAAGATGAAGTGTTCACTTGGACAAGAAGAAGGAAGGAGAGTTTTAAAGAGATTAAAAAAGTTATTTCCCAAGATATAACTCTTACAAGTCCTAATTTCTCAAATGAATTTAACTTGTATACTTTTATAGATGATGAGGTAATCTCTTCCATGCTCACTTAATCAAATTAAGAAAACTTAGAGCAGCTTATTGCCTTCTTTAGTCAAGGATTGGAAGGCTATGAGGTAAGGTACACCTATGTTGAGAAGCAAGTACTTTCAATTGTTATAATTCTAAATAAGTTTAGGCATATGTTATCTAAAAATAAGAATAATATATTGGTCCCTCATCCTAGTGCCAAAGACCTCCTTTTGAGCAGATATATGAATGAGAAAGGGCTGGTTGGATCACAAAAGTGATGGAGTATGATGTAGAAATCAAGACAACCAAGCTAGTGAAAGAAAAGGAGTTATGTGAGCACCTTGATTCAGATTTAAAGGAACAAAAAGAGGTTGTTTTAGTAATTCATGATGATCCTATGACATCTGCATCTTCAATAATGAGGATTTGGACACAAAAAATGATCCATTTTATTCAAACCAGTGAGTGTCCACAAGGTCTAGATAAAGCTAAAAAAAGGTAATTTAGATTACAATCTATTCCTTAAGTACTTATTGATGGAGTGTTGTTTAGGAAGGAATTATTTAGTGTTCTATTGATATGTGTTGAATCAGATCAAGTTAAGAAAATATTTCCTGAGTTTCACGATGGATTAGTTGGTGGTCACTTTGCTCCAAGAACCACAACTACTAAGATTATAAGAGCTAGATATTTTTGGCCTAGTTTGTTCAAAGATACCCATGTTTGGGTAATTAAGTGTCAAAAATGTGCTCTCTTTGATGGTAAATAAAATATCTCAGCCTTGCCTCTTCATCCAATACAGGTAGACCAACCTTTTATGCAATGGGGTCTAGATTTCATAGGCCTAATCAACCCAACTTCTAGTGCTGGCCACAAGTGGGTATTGATTGCTACAAATTATTTTACAAGATGGGTGAAGGTTGTTGCTCTCAAGGAAGTAAATGAAAATTTAGTTCTAAAATTCTATGAAGGCATAGTGACAATGTTTAGGGCTCCTTCAACAAACATTTTAGACAATGCATTGGCTTTCCTTGGAATGAAGACAAGTGAGTGGGATTTGAAACATGGAATTTATCTTAGTACTTCAACTATTATCTACAAGGGAATGGACTACCTAAGTCCACCATATACACTTATTTATGGGAGAGAAGCTAGACTACCTATTTCACTTGAGTTACCAGCTTTGGATCTCACTTACCATCTGGAGTTGATGGAAAATGAAAGCATAGAAGTCAAGTTATGTGAGTTGATCAAGCTTGAAAAGATAAGAGATCAAGCTATGAAAACTATGAGGGCTTATCAAGATCAAACAAAGGGATGCTTTGATAAGAAATCCATGCCAAAAATCTTCCAAGAGGGAGGCATTGTTCTAAAGTGGGATGAAGATAAGGCTAAGCCTAGAAAACACACAAAGTTTGATGCTTTGTGGAGTGGCCCTTATGTTATCACCCAATACAAGCAACATAATGATTTCTAATTCTCAAAGTTGGATGGACAGGAGCTTCATATCCTATTCAATGGTATATATCTCAAACATTTCTACTAAGTTTCTCCTCTCTCCTTGTACATATTTATTATTTTCCTTGTTTTCCCTAAATAATTATGCACGTGTGTGAGTCTTGTTAGTGTCTTGCTTTGTCTTGTGTGTGCTTGGTGTGTTATGGTTATTTTGTGTGTGTTTTAGGCAATTCCTTACTATTTGTCTTCAAGAACTCATTAATTCCCTTGGTCCATGATAGGATAAGGCTACTGGTCTTTAGTATAGCAGGGATACTACCCCTATTAGTCACCATTTTGTTGAGTAAATTTGACTTTATGTCAAATTTAGACCCCGTATATGTAAAAAACTTGGTTTTTCAGATGTTTAAGTTTCTAAATATTTGTCATAGGCTATATTATATTTCATTTGATGTTATCTAATGTATTTTTAGCCTTAGTCATGGTCTAATGGGTTTACTTATCAATTTGAATCTTTTAGTAGGATTTTAAGGGTCATTAATGCAAGTGGAATGGTTCCCAAGGTGCCTAGGTGTCCTTTTTTCCTTATAAGCATCCAAGAGGTCAGTTTACCTATCAAGTAAGTCAATTACATTAGAATATTTTAGGTTTTTAATTGAAATTCAAGAAACCAATTGAAAAGGTGAGTATTTGGCACTTGTACGGCCCATGGGGAAGTGTGACACATGAGAGAAGATCATGGAAGGCCTATTAATCTTTATAAAACTCACATAAATGATTTAAATGCTCTATAAGTATCATTTATAAGCCAAAACCGTTCTGATCCATCTTTGTATTTCTGACATACAAAAGTGACCTTCAAGTTTGTGCTTAGTACAAACAACTCATGAGGTTTCAAAAAAAAATATAAAGGTGATATTACACTCAGAGATATTAATTTCCATAGAAAGAGTGTAATGATTGATCAATTATGCTTTATGAACCATCCTCTTGAATTTGATTATACTTTTTTGCTAGTTATTTCATGCACCCTATAGGTTTTTCTCCATTTTAATCAAATCTATACAAACAAATTGGTGATGTTGACTCCATAAGATGTTGGATAGCTCCTAAAATGATCTCCATACTTAGTTTCATGTTTCATGGTGTTTTGATGAGCAAGTTAGTCCATGTTGAAAGAAAGGTTCCACTATGTGTAGTCCCAATCAAAGTTCTTGTTTCAGTATGTTGGTTTCCTATAAAGGTCTCATGTAGTTGATAAATGATGTTACATAGATCTCAAGGTCATATGAATACCTACTTCCATGTTTTGGTTTCACCATATCATGTTTTGGGTAGCTTGCAGTCTTTCCATCGCTCATAGTCAAATCCATGCCTAACTTTAGTTGCAGTCACATGATTATAGCTTGTTAAAATTGTTTATGGAATGGTGATTAGGGTGTAACAGTTGTTCAAGCCATCAAGAGTTGAAAAGAGTTCATTGAGATGTTTGGGAAAGTGAAAGTTTGATCACAGGGTCATTCACCATGCCAAACAGTCATGAGATGCCTCTGCTTGCTTTATTCCATATATATGTAGGTGATTTTCACATTGAAGAAGAGGTTTTGGGACTTGTTTCAAGATTTCATTGGTAGAAATCATGCATTTGAAAGGTTGAAAATAGGTTTGAGCTACCCATGAAGCCTTTTATCCACCTTGTTGCTCTATTCCACACTCACTATGTACACATAACCCAATACACACCTATAGGGCCTTTGTTGATGTCATATTGAGGGGTGGAAAGGTTAATGTGTGTTCTAACCTCTTATAATTATTAAAGGTACATCAGGATGCTTTATGAAGGCACATAAGTGTTACAAACCTTTATATTCATACATACTACCCATAACTCTACATTTGCTACCTGTGCATGCTCATGACCACCTATAGGTTGTACCTTAAAATTATGGAGGCCTTGAAATGGGGAATTTAGAACGTGATAGGGTCACTTTCAAATAATATCATGTGGAGGAGTAATGACACGCGTTTAGGAGGTGTCAAAAATACAAAAGAAGGATTAAGATAGGTTGTTTGGAATAAAGACTGAATTCTAGGAAAATATCCCTAAAATGAAGAAACAGAGGTCAAGGGGCTTTTTATGAGCATCTTAAAACATGGTGGTAAAGGGTTTTAAGGTTATAGATAGGTGAATATTTTATTCCCTAGCATATATATTTTCTATGCCAAAGATGAGGGTCATAAAACGAAGAGAGGATGGAAATGGAAAGCCTCAAATATGCTCTTAAAAACATTGAAATTCTACACTGATATCTACAGGTTTGTAGTTGGGAATGGATTTTGGTGTCCTAACTTTCCAAAAATAAATTTTATTGTTGTTAAAATGGTATCATGGATTGAATATCATTCAAAGTGGCATTAATACCATTATCATGATATTGATTCATGGTTTCCAAGTTTCATGATTGTCTATAGGTGTCCCTTCTTAGGGAAAATGCACACCTACGGTAGGGTATACAAATAGTGAGCCAGTATGGGTATTTAAGTGTTGTTTTAGGACACTTAAACTGAATGAATTTATAATGGAATGATATGTGACCTTAGGGTATTCAAAATAATTTTTTAAGCATCATAACCAAGTTCTAATAAGCTAAAGCACACCTACAGGGGTCTAAAAGGTAGGTTTCATAGTCAGTACAAGGATAACTCAGCCTAGTGAACCCAAAGAGCACTTAAGGTGAATAAAATGTATGAAGAGTCATAAAATTATCCTCATGATTCATGGATAGTCTCTCCACATCATGACTAGGTCTCAAGGAGCTCATGTGTACCTATAACATTCAAAAAATAGGGTGTCTCAGTTAGAGTAGTGGAGAACTCAGTTACGAACCAATAGTACATATGAAGGGCTAATGGGAGGTTAGAATGATGACTTAAACCTATTGATACTTTATCTATAACCATGATATACCTCATAATCTCCAATAAATGTGGAATAAGTATACTCAAACCTCTTACACCCCTGTATACACATACAACCACCATGTTGTAGTCTTGAACATGAATTGAGGATAAAGAGATGAATGTGTTTTAGAGGAGATAAAAGTTTATCAATCAAATCAGATGGTTCATGATTGGTTATAAACATGTTTACATAGGATCTAGGACCCCTTTAAAGATGATCACTCACTCTTCATATTGCCCAAAATTTGCAGTCCATACAGGTGAGCTAGGAAACCCATGTTGATAAATGGCTAAGAATAATGAATTCAAAGAAGAGGAATGCTTTGGGTTGAATAAAAAGCTTCATTATAATTAATTATAAATGGGTAACATTTTGAAGAATCGTAGGATCATTGGAGTTAGCACACAGGGGCCATTCTTAGGTGGAGGGAAAAAAGGTGCAGGAAACATGCTTTCTAGAGGCCTTTTTTGGGCATTTTGAGCTTGTTAGGCACACTAAATAAAGGAATCCAGATAAACCCTTTAGTAAAAATTCTCATTAGGACCTTTATACCTCACTATTTTGTCTTAGAGTTCAGCCAGTCAAGGAAAATTAGGTTTTAGTAAAACAAGTTAGTGAGTACATCTTATGAGGTGTATATAAGGAAATTATATGCTATGTAATCACTAATTTAGGATTAGACCTTTCAAGATGACCAAAATACCCTTACACATAGTTCAACTAGATAAGCTTTCACTAGGACTAGTTGGTGAATGAGAGAAAAGGATGAAGAGGAGTGCTTAGGAGGTTATGTGATGGTTTTACAAGATTTAATGAAGCATTAATAGTCATGATATAAATATCCAACCATGATATATCAGCTTAAGTAGCTCAAACTTGCAAGGTACATGCTAAACCCATTAGGCCTTGAGGGGACCTAGAGATAATTAGGGGTCCATCTTCATTTCTAACCCTTGGTGGGATATTAAGATGATTGAGACATTTTAAGGAGATGGAAATGGACATGTATAATCTTTTTATATGCAAATAAACTTACAGGAAAGCTACTTCTAGCTCAGAGAGAGTCTAAGCATGCAAGAAAGGCAAAAACAAGCTCGATGGGGTGAATTCAAGTGTTCATATCTCCTCTAAGAGTTTTAATGGGGAAAAAAAGGAGTTTGGAGGGATCAATAGGGTCACTTCAAATCAGTTTTGTGGAATTTTTTGGCAAGTTCAACATCATAACTTTATGAATAATGCTTAAGACTAAAAACTGCCTAAAACCTTACTAAACCCTCAGTTAAGACCAGATGGAGAAAACAAGCTTGGAGAGATATCCAGATGACATAGTTTGACCATGAAATATATTTTTAATTTTATAAGACTCACTCAAGCTCCCTACCATACTTTATATTTGTACAGAATTAAATGGACAAGGTGCAAAATAGGGTATTTTTGACCATTTTATGTGTTTTGCAAGTCCTAGAAGAGGTCAGAATATGAAATAAAGTTTGAGAGGAAGATATGGACTTTTAATAACTCCTTATTATCATTTTTTTCTAATAAAAAACTCATAAGTATCCAAACCAGAGCTCTCATCTTAGCCAGTCAAAACTAGCATAATGAACATAAGGGTAAGAAGTGTCAAAACCTCAAGTGGATGTTATTTTAAGGTGAAATTAAGAAGTATAAGGCCATGAAGGGTATTTAAGAATGTTATCCACTCCCTCCCATATATTTTATTTTAAAATGGATGCTAATTTTGAGGCCAAGTGTGAGGGGTGATAGAAAAGTGGAGTTTTTTAGACTGCAAGCAGTGATGGCTTGCTTCCAAGAGTTTCCAAATGCATAGGAATAAAAAAAATGCATAGAGAGGCATGTATGAAATCCTTCCCTCTCATCCAAATCATCATAACTATCCCTATTCAGTTTTGGGATGTTGAAATAGGTCCAAATCATGAAGGCAATTTTTTGAGCTAGAATGAGGAGTTTCATTCCATTTGTCATATGTTTCATGACTTGTATGGACATTTGGACCTCCTAAAATTGTATGGTTAATTTCACATATATTTATTTTGAAAAATTAAACTCTTTTCTTAGAATGACAGGTGTCCAAGAGACCTTTGGACTTCCCTTATCTCACCACTCTCCCAAATGTTATAAATATTGACTCTTTTGGCTTTTTTTTACAGCCTCCATTGGTTGATGGTGAAACCCTAGCCAATTTTGTAATTTAATGTATATTTAAGAATAAAAAAATTAATTTTACTACTTACATGTTGTATAATTAAGTTTTGTTACAATCTTTTTGGTCTTGTCTAGTAGAAGATGATCTTTTCTAGCATGTTATCCTTGATTATTCACCAAGTGTGTAGAAGAGTAATTATTACATGTATTTTTTAGTGTCCTATTTTAAGTGTATAAGTGATCTAAAATTGATTCATGAATTTATTCTACAAATTAATCATTCATTACCCTCCTAAGTATAAAAATACCTTTTGAACCTAACATATTAAACATTAATGTAATAATTTGTCTTGTGTTGCAAGTTTTGTGTGAAGAAGGCTTTATTTTAATCTAAGTAGTATAATTTAAAAAATTCAATATTGGTACATAACCTTTTAGTTTTATTAACTTGTATTGTTAACCCTTTTCATACCAAGTTGATAAATGGGAGAGTGTTTCAAAGAGTGCATCAAGGGAACTATCCCTTCTAGAGATTCATCTCACCAAATTATTACCCACAACAAGAGAGATGTTTCCATTGTGCCACTTAGATGAGGAGAGATAGGCATCTGCTTAAGGGGTAAAAATCCAAGTAAAAACGCATCCCATGCATGATATCCCTCATCAACATGATCCTTCAAGTATTCCTACATTTTCTATTGAGGATATTCAACGTGAAGTTTTTTCTCAACTTTCCTTAAAGATCGATGAAACTATAGTTGCAGTCTGAGTTCAAATTCATAGAGACTTATAAGATGTTATAGATAATGTGTGTGGAAAAATATATTAGTAATTATCAACACATGCATGTTTTTCTTACATTTTCATTTGGATTGGACGTGTGCTCAAACTTTACATTTATCTATTCTTATATCATTTGATATTATGTCAAATTCCTATATATATTACATGGTGACTTTGATTTCATACCTTATATTGATTATTATGTTATTGTGTTCTATTATGGACTATTTTTCATACTTGCATTCTTTTTATTCTTGAGTTCATTTTCTTATGACTCCATTTTTCTTCTTCATGATTGTTTTTTATCTTATCTCTATAAACATGAATAATTGTTATTGTGACTTGGTTATATAAACATTGCTCCCTTTAGTTATTCCTTCTTTACCATGTGATTAGTTAGAAAACAATTCATCTCATTATAACCTCATTTTACTAATCCATGTTGGATCTCTCTTTATTCCCTTTCATAAACCAAGCATACACATAGTTGAGACTTGAGATAGGATGCTACTTCATAGTTAAGCCTACCTGTTCTAGTCCATCTTGTCTTTGGATACTTAGCTTCCTTTAGCCAATTATTAAAGATCATTCATGTTTATCACTCTATCTCTCATGATTGGTCATTCCAAGTCCATATGGAGGAGAAATCATAAAAGACATAAAATATTCAAAAACCAAATCATTTAAGAAAAGGCAATGATCTAAAAGGCCACATTAAAAAAATCTCAAAATTTAAATCACACTAAAAGATGTGATTCTGAGCACATATCATTTTTCTGATCAAATATTAAATTCCATAGTTGGCCTCATAATATATATGAGGTCCATTAGTGTATGGTATTCCAATAGATTAGAAAAGGAGAATAATTTTTTTTTAGTTCTACCTACTTTCTCATCCAAGTACCCAATATTCACAGTAGATCAATGGCAATGTAAGGGGTCATGAGGAATGGGGAACACATTGTGGAAATGTAGGTCCTTTTTAATTTTATTTTTCAAAACCTCTAACATGAATTGATCTTAATAGCACACTTATTTTCCTTTAGAACTTTGTGTCTATAACAAATAGGTATCCTCTATATATTGATGGTCACTAGTCATTTAGTGTCTTCTCATGTCCTTAGTGTGCCTCATGTCTCCTAAGGTCTTATAATAATATGCCTAAGTTATGATTCTTAAATTCCCTTTTTCACTCCCTACAATCCTAATATTTCTCCTTGAGAAATATCATTCTATTCACTAATCACTCCCCTAGGGATTCCATTTGTGAGTTGCATTGTAAGACCATGGATAGGACTTGGCCCTCCTCAAAAATTACCAAAATTATCACATTACCATTCCAAACATCCCATTTTGGTATATTTTAAGATTAATTACACCTCATTGGTGTTTCCTTTGTGAGTTGCAATGTAAGACCATGGATAGGACCTAGTCTTCCTCATAAACTTTTCCAATATCCAAGTAACAATGAAATTACATGTCAAATATGAGATTAGATGTAATTCATTTAAGTTACACATCATTGACATTTTCCCATCTTGATTTATTATTTTTGATGCTTACTTCACTAATATTTCACTTTTATCTTCTTATTTTTTGATTGCATGTAAGAATCCAACCACTTTTCTTAAGTTTTTCATACTTCCCATCTTGAATTAGTTTCATTAATTTAAGACCATTTTACCAATTTCATTTTTATTTTATACTTCCCAATGTGATTTAGTATGATTGATTGACTTAATTGATTTATTTTTATACCATTAGTCTTTCATGTGCTTGCCACTTTATTACATTAATTTCATACTTCTCAATATGATTTAGTGTGATTTTACTTGTTTTAATTTGGTGCCACTCTTTTTCATGGTTTAAAAACATTATTTTCCCCTCTTGTTTACCATTTTTTTGGTTTATTAAACTTAGACATATTTTTGTTATTACACAAGTCCCAATGTAAAATAGTGTGTAGTACATTTGTTTTTGATTAATTATACTTTGCCAGGTCATTTTTGCTTGTTTGTTTTTAACCATGCATGTGTCCTACATAATGCTAGAAAAGAAAACACAACACATATATTTCCTATAGCATATACAACAAAATAAAAATACATGTTCTAGAAATAAATATATCCATGTATCAACATTCAACTATCAAAATAAAATATCTCTATATAAATCATGTGTTTTTTATACAAAATACAAAAAAACATTGCTACATCTCTAAGGTTGGGTTCTATCATGTCTATCTTGTGGCCTACCCACACTATCCATAGATGCCTCATATAGACCCTTATGAATATTACATTACAATGAGGATGTTCAAGATATTAAGCTTGCTTCCTATCATAGTTGACTAGTGGTAGCCCAAATGTGGTTCTCTCTTGAGTGAAGGCCTGCCATGCTTGTGCCTCTCTTACTCCCACCCCTACTAGTGGTTGTATCCCATCTTTTCTTACTTGTAACAACCTCATAGGTTCCCTTACTAGTCTAAACCAACTTGCTTGAGTTGGGATAGATGGTACCATGGGATCATCCAATGTGGTAGGGTTGTATGACACCAGCACCTCATTCAAAATATCAGAGTGTTCCCATCACCAGGGATCCCCATCTGACCTCCTCCTCATTCACAAAATCTATAAAATTCAAGCTAGATAGATATTATATCACATATATAGCTTATAATCTATCTATCAATCATATACAATTAGTATTTTATATCATAGACTAAAAATTATAACCATTTATTACTTGTCCTAGTGTCACCAATCATCATCTCCCTATCTACTTGTCTGTCGAACATGATCTCTCCATTAGCTGATCCTCTAAGTAACTCATATATGGGATGCCTCTTAATTAAAACAAACCTTAGGGTCACCACTTAGACATGTCTCAAGCCTTGTCTTAGTGGTGCCTCTATAGACCAGCTCTACCCTGGGCTGACTGACGGGTCATCTTGGATGACCACTCTTTATGTTCTCTCTCACTGCTAACATCTCCATCGATGGTGTTACTGAGGTCGTTATTGCTCCTCTTGATATGATGATTTATTTTGTATATATGGCTCTCTTACATCTACATCCATGTACTCTCTATTTACTAGTTATCGTGCTTGACCTATCCATGATCTCACATGTTATGGTTTGATCTCCAGTCTCTCAATTGGTGCTCCCCCTCATCCTCTACCCCTTGTCTCTCTCCCCCTCATCCTCTCCATCTGTACTCATGTTAACCCTGACACTACCAACACCCAATTCAAATAAACTATCATAATGTGTGATTAAAATTCCCACATGATCTCTCCTCATGTGATCATATATAGTGATATCACATGGGGCATAACCCACTCCACCAACCCTATCTCCATCTTAAAACTTGAGGCAACTAATCATTGACCACATGGGGAAACCTAGTTAGATGATACATCAGGAACCTCTTATATATCCAAAAACTTAGTAATACCACTAGCACCATGGTCTTTTACCCTTTGGACAACATCATATATATATATATATCATGCATGAGTTGAACCCAAATTATAGAACCTAAGTCATAGAGTTCCCTTGCTCTAATATTGATTGACATAAGGCTATCACATATACTATTACCTTACCATTCGACTTGAGACACATTACTTATACTATCACAAGCCCTATCACAACCTTACATATGTCTATAATATGGGTAATATAGACATCAAATAGACTCACTCTTAGTCTTGGGTAAATCCTATCTAAGCATGTTACCCATCGAGTTAATGCTCGCCTCTCCTCTTGATCATCTAGTATCCCTGTGATCATTAGTGCCTCCTATAGGAAGTCCAAGCAACACATAAACATACTCTAAAGTGTTACCAACCTCTATGGTATCCACATCCACCACCCATATAAATGTGTTATTCAAGCATTCTCAAGCTCCCATAAACATGACCACTAGATCAACACTCAATGGAATCCATCGCATCTCTATAATGCTTCCCAAGTCTAACATGACCAATCTAGCTCTATCTACATCTGTTAGGCACTCTAATAGATCTGGTAAACACAACACATCCACTAATCACCAAAATATTTGGTTCCCTTACAATAATCAAATAATAAAAGATGTATTAGACCTCCATGTCACTCATAATCAAAATACATTCTTATAAAAAATCACATAAATAAACCTAATTTTCCTTAATGAGGTCATTTCTTATCAATTTGACCTATTTTTAGCTTATTTGGCCATTTTAGTACTAAGTCATCCACTTTGGGCATTCACAATACTATATCAACCATTTTCCCTCATTTCAATACTATATTAGCCACTTAGTAACATACTAAGTCGACCTTATAGTACCAAGTCAGCCATTTAGACTTGAAACCAACTAAGTCAGCCTTCCTTTTGCCCCTTTTTAGTACCAAGTTGACTTTTTAAACTAAGTCAACCAATTGATACTATATTGACCTTTTCTCTAACCAACTAAGTCAAATAAGACCTACTAGGTCAGCCCTTTCAAAACTTTAATTTCTACCTACTAGGTTGACTAGGTTGACCTAGTTATTTCAAACAACTAACTCTTTAACCCATTATAATAAATGCCTCAACATTTATTACTTTAATCCCTTTCAACCTACTTCTCTGTTTGACCTCTATTATTTCTCACAACTTCCTAGGGTTCATTTTAGTATATAAATTTGGTCTAATTTACAAATTTCTATAAAATACTCAATTTTAAATAAAATACTCAAAAATTCAAAAAAATTAGTTGCTTACCTATGCTGCACTCATTGTGGTTGCTAGGTGTCTTCCTCGTCTTAGCTATTGGCTCTTTCAGCTTTTTCTAGGTCTCTCAGAGCTCTATTTTTCTCTTAGAATGGTCAAACAAGAGCAAATGAATTATTTTTCACCCTATTTAAAGTTATTATTCATAATTATTTACCCTTCAAATATTTATCGTCAGATTCCTTATTTTGATCATATCTTTGTTTTTACTAACTCATTTTTGAACAGTAAAAAGTTCTTAAATCTTGACATTGTAGAGAATATTTTCCAATAAATATGTTTATATTTTAAAAATTTATATTTTTTTCTCTTTTTGCACTAGTCTCTACAATTTTGCCTAATGTTCCTCACATTGGATGCCTTCACATCTCTTGCATCTCCTTCTTTATCTATATCACTCAGGTACGTAAGGGTATTTGTTTTTCAAAATTTTCCATTTATTTATTTTATTTTCTCCTTACTACACTTTATTTAACATCAACATCATGTGTCATCATGTTCTATTCTTAAAGCACCATCTTGTATTCCACTTACATGACACATGATGAGCTTCGAGGGGGCATATGTATATAAATAATATTTTCAAACTTTTATCAATTATGGATGCTTTTTATCTTACAAGAACCCATTGAGTCTCAATATCTCTAAGTGCATGCCCTAAAGGGTTCACTGAATGAGGGGTAGGTAGACCATTAGTGCTTTATAGGATTGTTTTCCTTTTTTACCACTTTTTATCTAC
This sequence comes from Torreya grandis, assembly GCA_037957365.1. Classification (NCBI taxonomy): domain Eukaryota; kingdom Viridiplantae; phylum Streptophyta; class Pinopsida; order Cupressales; family Taxaceae; genus Torreya; species Torreya grandis. The sequence continues at coordinate 1,677,927 of JARHVA010000589.1, read as the reverse complement.
ACACTTATCTCCTAAAAAACATTCCCCTAAGATTTTCCTTCTCTTTTTCACACTCCTCCAATCTTTTACCACCTTTAGTCCCCCTTTTCCTAACTTAAAACCTCTTTTAATAGTTTATATGACTAGGCCGACTGGGTCGACCTTGTTCTCTTATTGGAAAAACTTATTTAGGGTCTAGGCCAGCCCTTGACCAACCTATCTTATGACCTAGTGAGTTTTTATCAATAACAATACTAAGTCAATTGAGTCAACCCTGACAACCAAATTATTTGAGAGGGTTTAAGGTTAAATCCACCTATATATACACAATCATTTTGCCATTATTTAGAGAGGAGAATAAGTAAGAGCTATTATGCATCTACTTATCCACCATTCTACTTGAGGATAAATCTTAGGGTTTCATACTTTCTTTGGAGATACATATCTTATCTTATAGAGAAGTCTTTTAAATGACTTGATAAGTTATGTAGCCTAGATTTGATTTATCCTTTCCATCCTTACATACCACAACAACCTCTTCCAAATTACCTTGGCTAAGGGAGAGATTGAGGCTCGATGGATTCATTTTCAAACGTAAGTATTCCTAACTTTGTTCCTCCTTTGTAATAGTAGATAGATATGCATTTGTACTTATCTTTCATGCATTAGTATTATGTATAAATTGACATGAGTATATGTCTTCTATGCATGTTTACTATTATTGTTTATCACCCCCACTTTATGCCACAAGCTTTAGTGAGCACTCGATTAGATTTCTTTACTTTACTTGTTTTTAGTATAGTGAATATGAAAACATAGGACTTAGTTAGGGTTATTTCATAGTTTTTCTTGATTGGAGGCTTTATAACCCTCCCTAATGATATTATTGTTGTAAGATATCACCTAATTGGGTCTAGCAGATCCATATTTATCATGTTCTTGATTATCTAATTATCCCCAATCAAAAGTGTAAGTAAGATCTATCTTCTCTGAGCTAGGATTGATTTGTAGATCTGATGCATTTTTGATTACATACAAATTTTCCCATTATAACCTACAGTCATACTAGAATAATACTAACCAAAATTAAGCTCAGGATTAACATCTCAATATTAGTTAACTATAACATTACATGCATAGATGAATGTGATTATCAATACATTTGTTTATGAAACCCAATGAAATAATTGCCAAGGATGTTACTAAAAATTTATAATGCCTAAAGACATTTACAACCTCTTTGCTTGATCCAAATTATTTGAGTTCATTCAAATATGCTTAATGACTAGGATAACTCGGTCCCAAAACTTTGAATATTATCTACAACTATATTAATAATATAAATATGCTCAGTGTTAATATCACATGGCATGTTCTAGTAGAATAATTACAAATCCATTCCATATAATAAGGTGTATACAAAAAATATTATTCATATGTAATTACTAATAACAAAAAAGTTTCCCCCAAATCAATATTAACATTTATACACACATGGATTTCATTATCCAAATATTTCGTACACAAGCCTACAACATTCTCTCATGCATATATATATATATATATATATATATATATATATATATATATATATATATATATATATATATATATATATATATATATATATATAGATTCATATTCTTCATTTCATATCGCCTTTTAAAAATTAACAATCAATAAAAGAACCCATATCACATTAATTTAATTCAATTAGGAGTTAGTCATAAAACCTATTTATATAAAATCATATTACCTTATTGTAACATATAGTTGTAATAGATCATCAAAAAGAGAACAACTATATGATCAGGTTATATATGAATGTATTCATCATATCTCTTATATATACCTTTACATCCATTTACGCATACCTCTAAAGTATGTTATAAAACCTAGTTGAGTCTTCAAATCTAACCACATATTCACATGGTCAACTTTACAAATGAATGTCTGTGTGTGTGTGTGTGTGTGTTTTTTTTGTGTGTGTGTGTGTCTGTGTGTGTGTGTGTGTTAGTTTCAATATCAAGGAAATATCTAACAACCCTATTGTAGATTTCCTTACAAGAATATAAACAATTACAAACTCCATGTTCATTAGGTAGTAAAAATCCACTTTAAGCCCTCAAATGATGTTTCATCAGGCTTATACTAATTTAAAACAATATGACTATCCAACATCTGGCTATGGTTATCAAAATTATAATTCTATCAAGACGTATTCCAAATTTTTACCCATTTTTACTCATATTTGAATCATTCAAAATTTATATAGCCACCCTCAAAGTATGTCAAAATAGTTCTGTGCAGGTTATATCATTATAGTTTAACAACTCAAAAAAAAATTAAATTTGAAGTAGCTCAATGGGTTATTAAAGGACTTTTAATACTATTTAGACTTATACATAATTTAGAATGAAGTAAAATACAAAGTTACTTGCCTGTCAGGATAAAATTTACTCAATTATACTATGACAACTAATGACCTTTCAAGAAATTCACAAATCAAAATTGAACCGTAAAGGAATCTCCCTAAAGGGATTTTAACAAATAATAGATTTCCAAATTTACTAAAATAGAAGGGCTCAATATTACTTTTATAGGCATGGGAATGGAATTAAATTTTGTCCCTAGGTCCATAAATGTGATACCTAAATTTTCATAAATAAATATACCAACACATGCAATCAACCAGGGTATAACTTAGGTCAAGCTTATATTATTTTGTTCCCAAACATGCTTAAAATTATAAAACAAAACCCTTTAATTATTTATACACCAATCGAAAGTATTTCTTGGTTATAATATTATCCCTTATTTGAATTAAATATGTTGATAGCTTTGTTCTTCTTCTTTACAAGAACTCCCTTCTTCTCCTTTGCCATGTTGGGATTCTTGTTCTTCATTCCTTCTCTTATTATTTTTCCCTATCTTGTGCATGTTTTGTATGTGTGGATAACTCTCCTATAATTCTAAGAGTTTCCCATAATGTCATTCACAATCATCAATGCACCATATCTTCATTTTGTTGTTGTTAACTTGAAATCATTCCCCTATATCTAGGCATGGAGGCTATAAAAAACCTTAATCTCCCCAAGAGCAAATTCGACTCCCTCAATCATAGCAAAACAAAAAAAACAAAAAAAACCTTAATTATTTACCTTTTTATTTTGTGGCATTTTTCTCATGATAATAACCATTATATATTTAAAGTCATGATATTTATTTTTTCATTAACTTATTTTGGAGTGCATTTACCGCACTTTTTGCCTCTCATATTATGTCACCAAAAGGGGAAAATCAAGCAAAAGAGTCAACAAGACTAATAAATAAACAACACTTTCCTAATGTCAAAACATATAATTGATTACCTTGAACACAATACAACCTAATCTATTTCATTGCAAGATTTATATGAAATCATGACAACTAACAAGATATCTATGCTAATTAAATCATCCAATCAAGTAACCATTCTAAAACTACTGTAAACATGCCTTAATCGCTGCAAGAATAAATAAGCAAACGACATTCATCATTTAATTAGAAATCATATTAATGTTTGAATTTCTCTCGACCAATTAGAATGTGGTGTGTGTGGGTCCAACTCAATTCTCTCAACCCCTAATACTAATATATGTATCCACTCTCAGATGATACTCTCCCTCTATACTACCTATGAGGATGATATAGTCCTACAACCATTTCAATCAAACAAATGGGTAGTTCGTCTAATATTATAAAAATTATCAATATGCAAGCATCAATAAATTACCTAAAATAAATAATCTAAAAATGAAATCCAAGTCAATCATGATCATAAGTTATAGTATAAACATATGAAAAATCTATCCAACATAATAACTAATCACAAAACAACAATATGACTATCAACCATGCAACATACATACTCAGATCAAAAATAAAAAATAGAACTACAAATCATTAGTCTCATAATCCATTACTAATACTCAAGTAGATTTTATAAAGTGGTATAGGATGTAACATCCTTCCCCCCTAAAATAGTTCATCATATCAATGACTTTATATTTTAAACAATAGTTCAAGTAGTAAATACTATTTAGCAAAAAAAATCATTTAAATAAATGAGGAAATCTCAAGAATTCCTCATAATCTTCCCATGTAACACTATACCCATAATATTGGTCCCAATAGACCTTGTGCTTTGATAATTCTCTATTACACAAGCTAAGCTTATGAGTATCAATTATTATAATTGGTTCTACTGTGATCACCCATAGATCATGAGCCTATAATGCATTTCAGTCCAAAACATGTGTAGGGTAAGCTATAAACCCTTCGAGTTGTGCTATGTGAAAAGATATATGTTTTATTTTTAAATTTATTTACAAAAAATGCTCATGTTTAGCAGTTCCTCCCCTTGATTCTAGCATAATATACACTAGAGATCACTACAAAAACTATAAGACTAGATTCGACAAGTCCTTGTTGGATCTATACTTAGTAACTACCAAACTATTGTGAGACTAACTATGAACTAATCCTATCTCTCAGTACTTATGTTGTTTATCCAACAGTCATCCCTTAGGTTTCCATGACCTAAGGATATCCCAAATAGTGCATCAAAATAATAACATAAACATAGACCATTATTCTCAAGTAGTTACAAATTGGATAGCTCAAGAGATATTACCAAATCTTTCCAAAATAAGTGCACATGATTCAATTACCAGGGGGATATAATTGGTATTTAGTATCTCAATTTAGCTCATCTCCATTACTCTTATACTCAAGATAAAATAATGCCAAAATTAACATAACAAATAAGTTCAAGGATCACACCATCCTTCCTACCTTTATGAGAGTAACATGTGATATAATGCTTCCATGCATACTTAGAAAGTTACATAACAACATGTAGCTTATTCAATCTACTTAGACTATCAAGATGCTTTCCACATACTACTCCACATTCATACAAGGTGAAAGGTACACAAAAGGCTCATCAAAATAACTCATTTAAGCCAAATGAGAGAAATCAGGCCAATAACTAGATCAATCCAAAAAAGTGGCAAAAAGTCAAAGTTAAAAAAACCAATGTAATCCAAACAATAACAAAGCTTGCAATGGCTGAACAACCCAATTTAGTTCAAAACCAAATGTAAGAAATAAAAGTAGGAGCTTCATCAATTAATAAAATTATCAAAATAATAATTGACTTAAATGACCTCAAATTCATTACAAGGTAAATCATAAAAGAGTGATTTGAATTAAATTATAAATCCCAATCAAAATAACTCAAAGTTTTCCAATTCAAATGGTAAAATTTCACAAGTTTAGATTTGAATTGTACAAAAAAGTGTGGCTCTAAAATACCATAAATGAAGAGTATGGAGCTAACACCTCATCAACTAATAACCTCATGCGGTATGAATAAGTATTACAACCCAGTTGCCAAAACCACTAGACATTTTCCATACCTATAAGTGGTAAATATCACAACCTATTTTCACTACAAGAGAGAAAATATTAAACACATGGAATTCATCAATCCATTTCATCTATACAACCCCTATATCCAACAAAAATTAGTGGATACCATCCTATAAAGGTTAAGGAATATTTCCAAAATTACTTTTTAAAGAAAATATCTAATCAAAGGACCATTTAATCATCTTTAAAATAATTTGAATCCACTCATAAAAAAACTTATAATCATGTCATTGGATGGTAAAAGAGCAAAAAAATAGTTCTATGCTATTTATATGTTGATACAATATCTCTTCCCAAACCAAGGAAACATATGGAGTAAAAATTCATGAACAACTTCCATGCAGAAATCCATTTTGACTGAGCAAAACACTCTCTTCTAAAATGAGGAGCTTTCCCACCTTACTACGTGGCACTAATTTTCTAAGGGGTCTTGTAAGATTCCCTCTCTTAATATTTATGTCTTGAAGGCAAAAAAATCCATCTATAATGCACACTTGCTTGGGTGAGAAGTATCCTATACTTGTTTAACTCCCATTGTTTATAACACAAGTGACTTAGTGACTTGATTAAATATATTCAAAGTCTAATTGTCACCAAGGTGTTTAATCCAAGTTATTAAAATGGTTTTATAAATATCTTACTCAAAAAATTATGATCTATGTTAGATTATCATCTTCCCAAATAGTATGTAAAAGTACCTTCAAACACTTAGTCAAACCAACCATCTAATGAACTCTAAGAAGTTATTGGTGCTCCCATGGCATTTAATCAATTTAATTCAAAATCTTAAATCAATAGGGATCCTCAACCAATATCTAAACTTCCATGTCTCAAATTTTGTATCCAATACATTTCCATGGAATTCAGTCCTTCTAGATCAAATTTGGAAATCATAAGTTCACAGTATGTTAGGCAACTCATATAATCAATTAATGATAAATTTGTAAAGAAATAAAACATTATACTAGAAATCAATATGCAAGTGTTACTTCTAGATAATTATGAAAATTCACCTCTATAGAATGCATCCTTTTAAGCTAACAAAATCTCAAAATTCAAGGGTGTGCAATCCCTATACTAAGTTAGTCTAGTTTAAAAAAATAATCAAAGAGTAGTAAGATTATGAAAAATAGGAGTTATAACCCTTGATATTGCATTCATATGGTAGTTTACGTCATTAGACCACATGAATTTCAAAAACTTGTACTATTAAAAAAGAATGCATAGGTTTATGCATATGAGATAAAGGTTACCTAAAATGGTCAACACTATCCATAGTTTAGATAACATGATCAATTCCAAATTGTATGCTTTTAAATACTATCATATATATATATATATATATATATATATATATATATATATATATATATATATATATATATATATATATATATATATATATATATATATATATATATATATATATATATATATATATATATATAGAGAGAGAGAGAGAGAGAGAGAGAGAGATACATATATATCACTAAATCAAAGGAATGATCTTATCTTACATAAATGTTATTACTCTCATAGAAAACCTACACATATGGGTGCCACCACCATAGGATCAATACTTTCCTATGTGGATAAGGAGTTTATCTCCCAACCATCAAATAGATCAAACTATCAAAGGTACATAAATCCTTTGGTATGATCTACATACAAGAAGGAACACTCTATCCTTCTAGTGATGAGGAAAATAACTCTCATTCCTCTGAAGTTTCTTTCAATAAGGTTACAATTGAACCCCATTGGTTCAATCACCAGGACTATCTCTATACATATACTCCAAAGAGACACAATTATGATTTTTAAGGTAATTTACTAAAGTGGGTCATTCATATGTAATTTAGATATGTATCCTCTGGTTATCAAAAAATATTTATTATAAGAGGTAATAATGCTACACAGTCAACACTCTAATAGAGTTTATAATCATATACCCACTTGGTGCCAACATACCCTAAATAACACATGATCTCTTTAAATAAAACTATCTAAAAGGTATCACCAATCCATCTCTCAAGGTGAAAACAATACTCAAAGTCATTCTTGTATATTCAATAACTTCTAAGTGGAAACACATGTGTACTTCCACTAGACTCTTGGTCCATTTCATGCTACTTAGTTATCCAAACTAAGATATATCTTGATAATGATTTATTTAACAACATCCTTCATAGACTCATGAATAAGCATAATAGGTCGAATTTCAAACCTAATGCTATAATACCACAATGTTATAACCCCACTGGGTTACACTAGAGTTGTATGATTTTTTTACCAATGGTATACTTATACAAAAATATCTATAAAATCATTGCTTGATTAATAAATACATTTAAAGCAATAAATGTAGTAATGTAACAACTCACTGGTTAATAAAATGATCCATTTGGCTCCAAAATAGTCTATAATAGATTTCCAAATGAATATTTTCTTACTAAATATACTATAAAAGGAATCAGGTATAATAAAACACTGATATAAACCACATTTTAGCTATAAATAAGCTTACAACCACTGTTGCCATAATATTCAAAATTAATTACATGTATCATAGCCACTATTATCTTGAATATTCATTAAAAAAATGTACTATATAAAGTCAAATATATAATACAATATGTACAAAAGTACAAAAGAGCTTCACAAGTAGCTTAATGATTCATAATATAGCCTGGGTATGATTCTAAATGGTTGAACAATTGAATAGAGGGAGAGCATCCTCTAAGTGCTTTACCTCAAACTACAAACCAACATCCTCCTACACACCTCCCCACTAGGATTTGTCCTACCCTTCACTAATGGAAGCATAAGAACAAAGTGGATATCAAGAAATCAACTAGAGCTCGTGTGTGTATAATAACTATTACATGCAACAATCATATAGACCATGGAAACTAATCCTCTATCTAATATGACATCAACATGCACATTTAAACTATAAAGTATAGTGGAATGACAATGTCTTGGATATAACATTACTTTGGCCAAAGTTTTCATTATAAAAATTAGATCTCACATGAATTTGATTCAATTCCACTCACTCAAACTCTTTGTTAGTGAATCATATAAAAATAGGTGATATAAAGGGGTAGATATATGAGTTCCAAGATGGCACCCTCATATATCTATCACCAATTATCATATAAAACATGCCAATAATTTCTCATAATAAAATCATGGTACAAAAATACAGATTGTAGTATACATCAATTGAGGTAATTATGCATTAAAAGGTGCAACACAAACATCATTCCACAATTCTTTTGTTTCAACATATTTAAGTCATATCTAGGTTCTTCAAATGCTCTATATTCAAACTAGTTATACACATAGATCTATACAATAATCCAAGATTAATACATTGTATTCATTTCACTTCATATCTGTATCAAAACTCCATTCATATATATTTATATAAGAGGGTATAAAACTTAGCTGACAATCTAAAACAATGAGTCTCAAAATAGTTAATCTATACTTCATTGATAGCTTACCCTTTCAAGACTATTCCTCAATACATGGATATCTCATAATATAACTGATATAAAAGGATAGCCTATAAATATTTCATAACAAGATCTACCCAATTGCTTTCATTGCCTAAGGAGCCATTACAAAGAATACACTATATGTATATGATACACATAAGTTTTCTCTTCACAATTTTGACTTGCTTAAGATCCTAATTCAATTCATACAAAACATGGGAAATTGTTATCATAAGTAACCACATAGTTACTTATACAACTCATAAACAAATTTTCCCATCATAACCTATGGTCATGCTAGCTTAATACCAACCAAAATTAAGCTCAGTTTTAACATCTCAATATTAGTTGACTACGTCATTACATGCATAGATGAATGTAATTATCAATACATTCATTTATGCAACCCAATGAAATAGTTTCCAATGAAGTTACTAAATATTTATAACACCTAAATACATCTACAACCTCCTTCCTTGGTCTCAATTATTTGATTTCATTTAAATATGATTAATGAGCAAGATAACTTAGTCCCACAATTTACAATATAATCATATCTCTTATATATACATCTACATCCATTTGTGCATGCCTCTAAAGTAGGTTATAAGACCCAATTGAGTCTTCAAATTTGACCACATATTTACATGGTCAATTGTGTGTGTGTATGTGTGTGTCTATATATATATATATATATATATATATATTCTTTTAAGGTAATCTACAATAGGGTTGTTATATATTTCTTTGAGATTAAAGCCAACATATAAATGTGTGTGTGTTGGCTTCAATCTCAAGGAAATATCTAACAACCCTATTGTATACTTCCTTAAAATAATATTAACAATTAACAGCTCCAAGTTCATTAGGTAATGGAAATCTTCCTTAAGCCCTCAAATAATGTTTATCCAGGATTCTACTAATTCAAAATAATATGAAAATCCACCATCTGTATAAGGTTCTCAAAATTATGCTTCTATCAAGATGTATTCCAATTTTTTACTCATTTTAACTCATATTTGAATCACTTAAAAGGTGTACAACCACCCTCAATGTATTTCAAAATAGTTATATCCACATTATGTCATAACATTTTAACAACTCAAGCAAATTCCTAAATCTGAAGTAGCTCAATGAGTTATTGAAGAACTTTTGTTACTATTTGAAGCCATACATAATTTAAAATGAAGTAAAATACAAATATCCTTACATGTGAGGAGAAAATCAACTCAACTATACTATGACAACCAATAAACTTTCAAGAAATGTACAAATCAAAAGTGATTCATAAAGGAATCTCCCTGAAGGGATTTTAACAAATAATAGATTTCCAAAAAAATTTAAACTTAAGGGCTCAATATTAATTTTACAAGCCTAGGGATGGTATTAAATTCCATCCCAAGGGCTATAAACATGATATCCAAATTTTTATAAAGAAATCTACCAACACATGCAATTGATCAGGGTATAACCTAGGTCAAGCTTATATTATTTTGTTCCCAAACAAGTTTAAAACTGTAAAATAAAAAGCGTTTATTCTCTATACACCAATTGAAAGTGTTAATTTTTGGGTTATAGTATATTCTTTATTCCAATTAAATATGTTGATAGCTTCCTTCTTCTTGCTAAGAACTCCCTTCTTTCTCCTTTAAAGTGTTGGGATTCTTATTTATTCTTTCCTTCTATCATTCTTTTTCCCTAACCCATGCACATTTTGCATGTCTAGGTAACTCTATTGTAATTTTATGAGTTTCCCATCATGTTGTTTGTATTCATTAATGGACCATCTCTTCATTTTTTTATCATTAATTTGTAGTCATTTCCTTGTATCTGAGCATGGAGGAGATAAAAACCCTCAATCTCCATAAGATATAATTCCACTCTCTCAATCATAGAAAAGCAAACAAAATAAAAACAACCCTAACTCTTTACCTTCTTACTTCATGGAATTTTGCCCATCATAATAACCATTATATATTTAAAGTCATGAAATTTATTTTTTTATTAACTTGCTTTAGAGTGCATTTACCCCACCTTTTGCCTCTCATACTATGTCACCAAAAAGGTAAAATCAAACAAAATAGTCAACAATAATAATAAACAAACAACCCTTTCCTAATCTCAAAACACATAATTTATTGCCTTGAACACAATATAACCTAATCTATTTCATAATAAGATTTAAAAGAAGACATTAAATCCAATGCAAGATATATGTTAATTAAAGCATCCAAACAAGTAACCATTCTAAAACTACTGAAAGCATGCCTCATTCATTGCAAGAACAAATAATCAAATAACATTCATCATTTAAGTAAAAATCCTATTAACATTCATTTCACTCAAACAACTAGAATGTGGTGTGTGTAGGTTTAGCTCAATTATCTCAACCCCCAATATTGGTATCTGCACCCCCTCTATTTTAATACTCTCCCTTTGTACAACCTATGAGGGAAAGATAGTCTTGCAACCACCTCAATCAAACAAATAGGGAGTTAGTCCAATATTATAACAATGATTAATATGTAAGCATCAATAAACTATTGAATGTAAATAATCTACAAATGAAATCATAGTCAATCATGATCATAAAATATAGTATAAACATATGCAAAAGCTATCCAACATAATAATTGATCATTGAATAATAATATTACTACCAACCATCTAGCATACATACTCAAATTAGACATAAAAATAAGAAATACAAATCCTTAGTTTCATAGTCCATTACTAATACTCAAGTAGTTTTTATAAAGTGGGATGTGATGTAACACATGGGACTTAAGGATATGAATCAAATCAAATGGCTTACTTTTGGTGGTTAATATGTGTTTTTTATTAAGAATCTATTGGCATATCTAACACCACCATTTAATCTAACAAACACTTGAGACTCTTCAAAACATGAGGATTATATCCAGTGCCAACAAATTGGGCAAATGAACCCCAAGTTGATCATGGGTAAGGTAATGAGATATTTAACTAGAATGACTACAAGATGCATTAACACATACATGAATAACTTAATTTTATTGCCTTAACCTATCCTAAAATTATCTTAATACTAAACACTTCTCTCATCGACAATTAACAGATTTGATACCCAGATTTACACTAACATGCCACAAAAATTACAAAATGCTTTGATCCATGAACTTATTCAACATGATGCACATGATCCCAACACAAGTTTGAAGGAATCTCATGGATAATGGAAAAATATCTCATATGGAATCCATGCTCTGATACTAAATATTAATTTGATTAGAGTTCTCAAGAACAAATCACAATACTTAGATTGAAAATTGAATACACAATAAATTATTTCTTTTTATATATCTAATCTAATCTAATAATTTATTAATTGATAGAGATTAAAATATATAGGTATTTTCACTCCTTCATTCTAAGAGTCAAAATTCATCTTGAATCCCTTAAATCTCTCTAATAATGATTTTCCTAACACATCACAATATAATCACTCACACATGTGATTAATAATATCTATATATAATTTTATATATATATATATATATATATATATATAACATACCATTTTAAATGGCATATATTGATGTTTATCCCATGTCATAGGGGTAATTAGAAAAGGTGTCAAACTACTGATATCAAATAGGGGACCAAAGTATTTTTTAAAGGCAACAACCACATACATTGGTAATTCATGTTGTTTTGATCCAAGATTATTGATAGTGTGAACAATTAAAATAATTGTGTGTACTCCTAGCCTTATGATCTCTTAGTCATCATATACACATGTGCATTTGAAACATAATCACATAATAACACATACATTACCATTTATCCATGTGTTGGTCAAGTTATGTAGAGACAACAAAGATGGTATAATAGATGGACAAAGCCAAAAGGCTTATATTAGAAAAACTACATGTATAGAAAATCTAAGCACTGATGTTACTATAATTTCCATAAAAGATATGAATAGTAACTCCATAACTTTTGAGTTGGTTGTGGATGCAATTAATTATTACATCCATGACATTCCCATTGGCAAAATTTCAAGTCAACAACAAAGCACAAACATGCATTTCTATGTTTAAAGGGTTTCAATTTTTTTCTTGCTTTCTTCCTAGTAAGCATTGGAATCCTCTCAAAATGCCTTTGAAATAATTGCACAAGCCAATAAAAAATTAGGGCATGGAAACTATAAATAAATACTAAATACCTTATACAAGGGCTAGACTCTAATGCAGATAATGAGATGTTGATTGTTTCAATGGGTGACTAATGGTTTTTATTTTTTGAATACCATGTGACATTCAAACCCATGGTTATAATAATTTAAAATAGAATGGGTGAGTAAAAAACAAAATTTAAAAATGTTGAAATTAATATCAATGAAATCCAACAGATAAAAACCTAAACAATGACAAAATTTATAACGTAGAAATGTTTTTGGAATTAATTTGATAAATACACATTATTTATCTTTTAAAAATGAATCAAACAATGTCATTTAACTTCTAGGAACATTGAGACTCAAGGATCACCGCCAAGTATGACACAAATCATGGGTGATGGTTAATATCATAGGATCAAATCATTATTGGTGGCAAAGAAGTCATCAAATAACAGTTTGGAGAGGTTGATAGATTTAGTTGTTGTGTTTGAGAAAATGGGGCCAAAGACAAAATAAATTATTAGGTGGCTGCCAAAAACATATTTAGCGATCGGAACCATGATGAGGCATAAGAAGATTTTATTCAGCATCAACAATGGCCACATTGAATAAGTTTTGGCCTCGTGATAATTTAGTAAGGGTTTTTGATGCCAATTCTGAGAAAGAGATTTCATTCATGGTGGATTCGTGGCTAGACATATGGGGATACTTGAATGTGATGAGTCAACATGATGATGTGATTAAGTTTGTATCAAAAAATTATAACATAACAATGTAGTGGCTAGAGGACATTATGAAGTAGATGGTGAAGAATGGCATTGGGAAGAGGAATTATACACCATTGATTCATATTAGATGATAATATATGATAAAATCGCCATTGATCATATTAGGAAAAAAACTCATTATCAATCATATTGGAAAAAATATCAATAGCATAGATCATGGGTGATGATCAATGATGACAAGTTGTTTTTCATAATAAAAATGGCTATCAATGTAGTGAGTCAATGACACACAGTTCCTCTCCCCAAAACCATTTTTCAAGCTCATTTGAACTCATTGAAATATGTAAGGATCCCCAACTTCAAAAAACTCCTATTAGTGAGACCATTTCACTACCAAGGGAAATTTCTTGTATTATATCCATAATTATAGTTGACGTGTAACTTATAGAAGCTCCCCATTTGAAATATTCGAGTGGTAGCCACTTGTTCATAGTCTTTCACCTTTCATGTGCCAACTTTGAAAAGTGTTAATTTAATTTAATATAAATATTATTTTCCTATAGAGTGTAGAGGTAGGCAGGAGTAAATTGATGGGTGTAACCTATGTTTTAGTGCCTCACACAACCTGGAAAAATCAATAACTCATTTGATATTTATATTAAAAACATATAGATTAGATAAAATCAGGTTAGTGTTTTTAGGTGGATATTAATTTTTTATTGATTTGTTTTAATTTTTAATTATTTTATATTACATAAATGAGTTAGTCACCAATCAATTTTAAATTAACAAGCATAAGTAATTTGAAATTCTAGAGAGGAGAAACCCATGGGTCAAATTATTTTCTTTATCAATTTTGAGATTAGATATTCCCCACACTTAAGATTTTATATTAGAGGTTCATATTATGTCATGATGTAAAGAGTGATGTTCCCAATACCTAATACATTATTGATGGAAATATTTCAATAATATTTGTGGATCAAATAATCTATAGTAGTAATAAGGATGTTCTGTCTGAAAATAGCTACCTAATATAAGAATGGACTGAATAAGTTTATAGTATATCTATTCTTATTTTTAGTCTCTGGTAAGGAAAGATTAATGGAATCACTTTGATATTATTTATTTATTTTTTAACCAATAAAAAAATCTCAAATATATATTATTTAAATAATTATAAAGTTTAGCTTAAATTTGAAATATAAAAAAATTCTATTGGAAGGGGGAGATGGTTTAATTGGAAGGGGCAGATGGTTTACTAAAATAAATGTTAAGTATAAGGTAGATAATTTTTTACATTTATATCCCTTAAAATTTTAATTTATTTTAATAAATATAAGAAATTATGGTCATTATATATTTAATAGAGTTGGTCTCATAGTTGCATGCCTTACGATGTGGGATATAGTTTTTCAAAATCCAATCTAGTTAGTACTTATGCATTTTCAGGGTCTTAGTATTAAACTTGGATATTTCAAGGGGTAAATTTTGTAACTGATTTTCATTTTTGGTAAACATATTGTCATTTTTTAAATTTGTGTGCCTTCCAAATTGCTTATATCTAGCATTTATAAGAGTCTTAGGTTTGTTAAAATTGAAGTTTACAAACCACTCACTTTGAATTCAAGCCAAAATGGTGTGATTTGGACAACATAGGTCACATTGATGACATGCACACATCAAACAGCTATTTTATGTTAATTTCACTTGCTCATCATCCCTTCCCCATCCCTAGTCACTTTTTCCTCATCACTTATCATTCCTAATCACTCCCTCCTTGTCCCTTATCATAGATAATCACTACTTAATTAACCCTCACCATACTTAATCATTTATAATCACTCCCTCATCATCCCTAATCACTCCCTCATTGACCCTCACCATCCCTCATCATCCTTAATCATTGCTTAATCATCCCTAATCACTCCCTTCTCATCCTTCCTCATCCCTAATCACTCCTTCATTGACCCTTGTCATCTTTAATCACTCCATCATCATCCCTAATCACTCCCTCATTGACCTTCATCATCCCTAATCACTAATCAATCATCCCTCTTCATCGCTAATCACTCCTTCCACATCCTTCATCTTCCCTAATCACTTCCTCATTGACCCTCACCATCCCTCATCATCCATAATCACTCCTTCATCCTCCCTAATCACTCCCTCATTGACACTCACCATCCCTCATGTCTCTACTCACTCCTTCTTCATCCCTCTTCATCTTTAATCACTTCATCCAATACTTTGATGGTGGGTGTAGTAGTTCCCCACTTGTGCCCAATTAGATTATATTCCAATTAAAATTTTTACTCACTAAAATAAGCCCCAAATAAATTCTTATCATTCAAATAAATAACTTAGAGATATCATCTATTTTTTTGGTGGGAGTCAAAAATCTATATGGTGATCCATGCCTAGACTTTTATAACAACCCCACTGGGTTTGACTTAGAAAAATGTGAGAATCAACACATTATTTCATTATATTTTAATATGAGAATCTAATTAGTGATCTAGCTAAAACACATTAAGTATCTTAACTATAAAATAAGCTTGTAACAATTACCCATTACTGATCACTAGCATCATATGGAACAAACATAATTAAATATAAAAAGTAATTACATATGTCTAGCCATGATTAGTAAAAACATGTAACCATTATTGTCATGGCCCAATAAGTAATAATTTAATCTCATTAGAATAATATCTCAATAATAATTAATACAATATAATTTACAAGATACAAGATACAAAGCTTTATGGAGCATGAGTTCTCTGAACTCTAGTATATATGGCAATCTCAAGTGTCATCTCCAAAGAATTATATTTGTGGGGAGGGAGAGCATCATTTGATCATTTTTACACACCAACCATAGACCATTGATCCCCTACACAATCCCCCATCAGGGAATGGCCCTCCATGAATGAGTAGATAGTGATAGTTGATAATCTAGAGAAACAAGTTAGTACCCGTGTGCTATATCATTTCTAAAAACATGCAGCATACCATAAATAAATATGTTTTAACACGATATCATATAAACATGTAAACCATACACATGAAATGATAATGTCTAACTAACATTACTTTGTCCAAAGTTTTTTATAGTTATTTATCTCTAGGATCAAACAATTTTATACACACCACTTCATCGAATTACCTTCATCTGGCATTGTGATGCTAGCAATCTAGTGAAGTCCATCTCACTACTTACTTAGTACCAATGATGCGAGATTTGGTTAACATAAATATAAACAATATATTCATATAAATTATTTCCTACCAGCAAGCATAAACATGCTAAATATAGGAATAATAAAAATGCATACATTTAGTCCATCAAATGTATGCATGAATATCCACAATAATATTTATTGCATAAATAATAAACAAACAAGCATATATTATACCAATCAGGTATAATAACTATGAGACTGCATATTCTATTTTTTTGTAAGCAAACATAAAACATGCTAAACATAGAAATAATCAAAAGACATATATTTAGTCCGTCGAATGTATGAATGATTCTTCACAATATCATTTATAATAGACATGACAATTAAATTTTATGCCACCTGGGTATAATATATATTTAGACTATAATTTTCTAATTCCTATAATTAATTTTCAAATATAATACACTCTATGATACCTCATAATATCATAGTTCATTGTTCATGAACACAACTACTCAATTATAAATAACCAATTTTACAATCAAATGTCTCATAATCCTAAATAATAAGCAAGCAAGTATATTTTATACCAATCAGGAATATCCTATGTTTAAATTGCATAATTTAATTTCTATAAGTAGATTCAAATATATATTACAAGCACTAATAGCATAGTCCACCATTTTTATGTACACACTACTTACTTTCAAACAATCAACCATAATATTTGTAGAGTATTAGATAACTCATAAACCTATTATAATCTTTCATTTAAATAACCCATTTCATTTCTAGGAGACTATTTTCATATGGTTCTAGTTTTCGGTCCCTAGGAAGACTTATAACTTATTTTCACCTTTCATTTATATATAAGTATAGGCATATGACCCGATACACATATATATCTAATATTTTCATATGGCTACTTAAGTTCATATATAAATATGTTTCCTATATAACAATAATTATATGACATAATATGTACCATGTATAAGAACACAAATGATATATAAATACTATATCAAAGGTCATTTATATTTCTTGATAAAGAAGTCCATATGATTTCAATAGTCATTATAACTTTTTTGTTCACAAAATATATTGATGAACTTTACAAGATAAGGGATTCAACAATGTAATACTCCATAGTTTTTATCCCTAGCTAAATAGATTTTCATCTTGATATAGTCAAAATGTACATAACTATGTATACAAATTCTTAAGACAACATAGTCTTTCGTATTTTAGTTCGCATATGAGTATTCAACAATAAAATAATTGTTCTTATATGATACAAAGAATTTTTATCAAATATACAAGTTACTAAGGCCATGACAATATACAAATCTTTTCCACATTTCCACATAATATATAACAATAGTCAGATTATGTTTAAATCAAAATACTTAATCATGTAAAATTTAACCACATGTTAATACATTAAGGATTGGGATCTCTGTTATGTATCATTCAACAATCAGAAGTATAGACTACATATAGCTTGCTATCTGATTATTAATTAGACTTTATATTGAGTCACTCGCATACTCATCAGTATATCCTCAATTAGCTCACTGATATATATGTCCTCAATATATTTACTCTACATTTTTTGTAAAGTATATATTTTCCACTCCACTATATATCCCCAGTATCCACAGACCATACATAATAGCAAATGATAACATCTTAATGTATTTACTGGATAATATCAGAGTTATATTTATAAGACTTCTCTATAACAAAATGATCAATAATCTATTAGTACATTTTTGAGAAGTCAGCCATCTTCATTGATAAAATGGTATTTACACTAATATAAACTTATAAAAGCTAATTTATATGAATCAGTTTCATTAGTTTATATCATTAATTATCTTATATATAGATGTTAGTGCTAATATGTAATTATTACTAGTATTTTTATCTATATTATAAACAACATCCATATAATATTAACTTATAAATTAATGGAGTCAAAATATATATAAATAAAATCCAACCCAATCTTAAGGTGAGGTCAAAATGTGAAATACATGTTTGATGGCTACAGCGGGGGTCAATGATAGTGAATGCAATCTCAAATTTCTTCCACCGTTAATGTTTTCATAGTTTCACTTACTCAGAATCACTGAACCCCGTGAAAGCATCCCATTGCAAGTCCTTTTACTGTCACTTGAAATATTGGGGTCAACTCAGCGTGTAGGTAGCCCCAAAACCACCATCACCACATCTTTCATAATTCATTTCAAATCCAATAGATGTAAAGGTGATGATTTATTTTCTCCTAGACTAACTATGAGAGAGTTTGACCACACAAAATTTTCCAAACACTAAAGCTAGATGGCATAAACTATGGTTTAAGATGTATATTTATATGAAGAAGGCATTGATCATGTGTGTGTGTGTGTGTGTGTGTGTGTGTGTATTGGTGATCTATGATATACTATAAAGTAGATTTATATTTTTTGTAGATCGCTTATATGAGTACTCAAACTCTAGTTTCTTCCAGATCACTAGATATAATTATAATTGTGTTTTATCATGATTCTATAGTGTTTTATGTAAAAATAGGTAAGTATCCCTATAGTGGAATTGTATATAATTATTATAGCTTGTTGCATATAGATATAACAATGTATATAATGTAAAACAACCATTCCATAATCATTGTATATATCCCATTTTACATAATCAATAACCTAGATCATTGTATATAGTATCAGAGTTATTTTGATCATTGTATATCATAGTTATTGTTAACATAGGATATTTTGATTTTTGTATGTATTTAATATTATTTAAGTACATAAATATAGATATACGATAAATGCTATCTATATGAAAATCTATCTAGTTTTGAATGCTTTAAACGAACATATATATAAATAACTTTAGGAACATATAGTTACTATTCTGATATTGATATATATTCTTTCATTTTCATGACAGTTATTAGCTAGTTATAATGAACTATACAAAAATCTATTCATTATGTTTGTATAAATGAATATATTATATATGCTACATCAATTAATTATATCTCTTAAATCTCATTGTATATGTTAGAATGATTTATTCGATTGCCACTCTGACAGATAGTTGTATGAAATTGTCATATATTACAATTATGCATAAAACATATATAATTATTTACAATTCATGGTGCCACCTACCTGGAATACCCTGATCCAAGAGTTCTCCTCTTGGTTTATTCTCCTCCTCTATGTGTCATTAACTTTTCCTCCCTTACACTATCCGTTGCGCCTCCTCTTCTCTTTCCTTTATCCTCTTTAAAAGAGTGTGGCACTTTACTTTAAAGTTGACCCCCACCTTTTCTTTTCATTCAATGTTTTTTTTTTTTTTATCTTTTTGATTTTCTCTTTTTTATTTACTTTTTACTCCATTAATAATGTTTTCTCCAGCTTTTCCTAAATACATATATATATATATATACATATATATATATATATATATACATACATATATATATATATACATATATATATATATATACATATATATATACATATATATATATATATATATATATATATATATATATATATATATATATATAATTACTTAATAACAATAAATAATCACAATGAATCGACTCACATAAAGTCAATAATATTATTTTCAAACGTAGTTAAGTATTCCCAAGATATCTTAATGATACCTAATTTATGTACTAAAAACATTCTAGAATCATGAGAGTTAGTCTACATACATGTTTATGTAATTTACCTTTCCAAAAACATTAACAGTCATGAGCTCTTTAGTATGACATAAACACAATCACACCAAGTTAATTCCACATAAGCATTAAATTGATAACCATGCGTAAATAATTCTAAATGCAATAAATCATCAAAACATACTAACATTAACAATTCTATTATGCATCTAGTAAGTATTATTTAATGTAGTGTGTGCAAAGTTCTAGTTGTTCCTCTATTGCCCTCCATCATCTCCATCTATGTCACCCTCTCTGATGATGCTCTCCCTCTGTCCTGTTTTGATGGGTGAATCTCTCCTGTATCAAACTCATAACAAGTAGGTAGTTATTCCATAACATCATGATATGTATATCATAAAATAATGTTGAATAACAAGTCAACATGATCACAATGTAAATAATATACACTACAACTAACTTATAGCAATGAAATCATGAAACCAAAGCAACATACCACTACCCCATAATAACATATGACTTATAGCTTAGTTAGTAATAATAAAATCAAATTATAAATTGTAAATATCCATAGATAATCAAATAAGTTTGTTTATTGAGAAATTAGGATGTAACAACTATGGAGATAGTGTGTATCTAAAGCCCTAGAATAAAATAAGTAGGCAAGAAATCAAGCAAAGGGTGGGGTGAAATTGTATTACTTACCTATATAGATTGGAATTTAGGCATCTAAGAATCCAAATTTATATCTATATAGATAGGGGTGACTGGAGACTAGTTGAGAATTCTAATCCCAAACCCATAAATGACTTCTTATTTTCTTTATATGCCATTGAGAGTATGTCCATAGTAGACTAGATTACCAGATAGATAGATAGGAAATCACCAATCTGGTTGAGTGTTTTCCAATCTGGAAGCCAATATAGTGTATTTCCAAACCCAATTCGATTTATACCCAACCTGATCTATACCCAACTTGATATATGAAAGGAATGAAGGGCATATGCCTTAATCTAGTGTATTGAGGAGGGGACACTTAAAGATTAGGCATGGATTGGTGTCCCTAAAGGATAATGTAATCTAAGCATTCCCTGGTCCCCTATATAATATATTAAAGGATAGTGTATGATTGGGGAACCATTCTAAAGGCCATATCTCGATCTCAAAATTTCCCTACCTATTAAGGCAATGGGAACTTTTATACCTACTTTATCTATGTCAAGTAAGGCAAGGGAAGCTTTCCTTTTTGATATCTAGCTTTGCTTCATCTAGTAGCATATCAAGGGAAGATTGCCTTCTCGATGGGTAGCAAGGGAGTAAGGCACAAATATCAAGGAAAGTTTTCCTTCCTGGGATCTAGCTTTGATTTGATTTTAAATGAAGGCATGGATATCAAGGGAAGATTACTTTTTGATAGATAACCTTGTTCTTACCCTACCTACTTAGTTATGCCCTACTTGATAAGGTAAGAGAAGCTTCTGTATCACCTAGAATTTGGACAAAAATAGATTAAAGTTGAAAAATAACTCTTAATCTATCCAAACTCAAGATAATCATCAAATAGAAATAACTAAAAAGAGGAAACAATCAAAACAACATTACCATCATCTTTCTCCCTTTTGATCTCCTTTCCAAGACTTTGTAATGTCGCTTGAAGGTTGAATCGATAACTTAAAAAACTATTAGGTCTATATAGACCCATTTTTGCCTTCAAACATTTATAAAAATTGATAACTCATCATGTACACAGGTCCTTCTTCTAATAATGGTGAACACAGTCATAAAACAAACCCTATATGACATAAATCCTCAAACCAAAGGTCTATTTTAAGCTTTAATGGTGAAACCTCTATGTACTTTATCCTGACTACATTACTATGTCTACTCCATGGTGTTCGAATGAGATTTAATAGTGGCATGTCCCATTTTGAAAATCTTTCTCTGGTTCGACCTTGATCATGGGTTTGATCTCTATGAAGTCCCTTAGCTTTTTGACCCTTAATTTTATTGGTCATCAATATCTAACTCAATTTGTTGAGATTTTGACCCATCCACACACTATTGGTTTTGATCAATACGATCGAGTGAGAGCCATCAATCCTACCCTTGACTTGTCAACTCTATCTAAGCTAATGCCACTTGGTAGTCCCATGTTTGCATTTAAGATCTATTGTCAGTCTTCCTACTTTATGCATTTATGTCATATGATGGCCTCTTGAGTTCTTTGACCTTTTGAATCATCTTGTATCATTGGATCAAGATGTAAGAGTGAACATTAGCCATAGATCTCATTGGGCCCACTTACCTGTTAGTCAAGCTCATGCCATTGGATCATCGATTTGATTGAATGTAAAACATTGATCTACTTACATTTGAAAATAAATGGTTATTTACCATGATATAAATTTGATATTCATGTGATCATCATTTTATGTTTATGAGATCATAATTGACATTTGTGCGATTGTCAAATTTAAGACCCTAATGGGTTTTTTTTTATAGCTTAAAGTTGATGTCTCTACAAATGTCTCCCACTATTTGACCAAATTTAAAATCTTGGATATGGAAGTGAAAAGGTCATGAAGGCACCAAAATTGTAGGAGATGTTATTAATGCTAAAAGGATTGTGCCCACTTGATCCCCTAGCTCTAAGAGCTTTCTAAGTGTGTTTACAAAGTGTTCAAGTGAGCTAACTTATGTGTTTTGCATGATTTCTGTGTGCCTATCACTGATCATTTGAATCTAAATGGCTATTTATCAAGTCTTGAATTTGACACTTGCACGAATGTCTTGTTCTGAGTGACCAACTTTAAAACTCCATAACTTGAGTTAGAAAACTTGCACAGACATGAAACTTTCAAAGTATGGTCCAAACATGAACAACTTTGTGGCACTACATCCTTTTGGCTCATGCGGCTTTCTAAGTAAACTATCAAATACACAAGTGAGTTAGTCTATTCATTTTTAATGACTTTGGTGGTGACCTGATTAACTTAGGATTGTGCTTGAGCTATTGCTTGATGTTTGAAAGCCTAAATGAACTTCTTGAGGCCTGTGAGAACTCTTTCCATGATCTTAACCACTTAGACACCATGAAAACTTACTACTTGCATATATGACTCTAAAATGACCCCTAAGACACCAAATGACACAAGGACTAAGCTAGAATATGACCAAATCTATAATGGCATATTAAATGACATCAAATGAGATACAACATACCCTACGACATTAAAAAAATCCCCTATACAAGACTTTGACTATAAGGGGATGAATTATTTTGACCTGTGGTAAAAATGGTCAACATTCTTGGTGATTTCCTAAGGGTGGTATGCTTTCTATACCATGAATAGTTGCCTAATCCTATCCATTGGGTTATGGAGTCACAATTATATAGGTTTGACATATAAACTACCCTCTGACAACACACAACAATGATAGAAAACAACAAGAACAAGACATAAAATAGAAACACACATGTGCTTCACAAGCACTTATTGAACACAACATAACAAGAAAGGAAACACACATCTAATCTAATATTTACAAAATTGACCTTCAATTCTCAATATCAGGGTTTCAAATGTATACCATTCATAGAGATAAGTAGCTCATCTCCATTCATCCTTGCTAACTAAAAATAGTTGATTTGATTTTACTTGATGATGATATATGGTCCACTCCATAGGGTATCATATTTGGTATGTATCCCTATTTTCGCTCTATCTTCATCCCATTTCAATACTATGTCACCTTTTTGAAATAATCTTGGAGTTTCCTTCTTGTCAAAAGACCTATTCATTAGTACTTGGTGATGTTCCCTAGCTTGATGAGATTTATCTCTATTCTCTTACAACTACATTAATTCTATTAATCTCACCTCTATTGGGGTATTCTCAAGAAACTTGAGTTGATGTACTAACTCTAAGGTAGGCATCTCTTTAGAGATAGACAACCTAGCTTCCCTTCCATAAATAAACACAAAAGGATAATTCCCTATTGACCTCTTGGGAGTTATCCTATCAGCCCATAAAGTTATCTTAAATTTGGTGTGTCAAGCTCTTTGGTTATGCTCCAAGGTTCTCTTGATGATTCTACTCAGATTCTTGTTAGTGGATTTAGTGAACCCATTACCTTGAGGTTAATAGTTAGATGAAGTGCTCAAGAATATGCCATTACTATTTACCCAATAAACTATCTTAGCACCCATAAAGTAAGAGCATTATCTAAAACAATAGTAGGAGTGACAAACCTTGTTATGATGCTCTCATATAAATCCAAGATAGCATTCTCATTAGCTTCCTTAAATTCTACTACCTCAACCCATCTTGTAAAATAGTTAGTTGCTATGAGTATCCATTTATGACTAGCACTTGATGGGGGATTTATCATGCCAATGAAATCAAGACCCCATTGCATGAAAGGTTGATCAACTTGGATAGGCTTCAAAAGAATAGATACAAGCTTCTATTTTCCTATCAAAAAAACACATTGTCCATACCTTCTCACACAAGCATGGCAATCCTTGAAGAGGCTAGGCCAATAATAGCTTGCCCTCAGGATCTTGGTAGTTGTGGTTCTCAGAGAAAAATGATCTCCTCCTATCCCATCATGAAGCTTCTCAAGAACCACTCCAAACTGATCATTATTAATGCATCTCAATAGCACAACATTGATGTCCCTCCTAAAAAGCACACCATCCACAAAATAAAAGGGAATATATTACAATCTAAAATATCTCCTTTGTGATCTACTCATATTATTAGGATAATTGCCATTTTGAATAAATCTAATCACATCCTATGTCCAAATTTTTGGAGGTAATGAACCAGCTAATTGGGAACAATCATGATTAACTAGAGCCTCTTCCTTTGACTCATGAATATCTGAAGCTAAATGTTCACAAATTCCTTTACCCCTTATCATTTTTTTCACTTTGATATCAACATCATATTCCATTACCTTAGTGATCCACCCTACCCTCTTTTCACTAAGATCTTTGCTCAAAATAAACTCTTTGGTGATAAGATGAGAGACCTTAACATGAATCTTATTTTTTGAAACCATATGTTTCAACTTATTTAATCTCCTTAAAAAAACAAGGACTTGTTTCTCTATGAAAGTGTACTTGACTTTATAATCTTCTAAACCTTGACTAAAGAATGCAATTGGCTACTCCACACCCTCATCATTCTTTTGCATCAGCATCGTTGATATAGTATCAAGTTTGGAAAAATAATACAACATGAAGTCTTTAGTAAAATCAAGATTCATAAGAGTAGGAGCTTCTACAATTGCTTTCTTTAAGGATTTAAAACTGCTCTTACCCTCTTTGGTCCAAGAAAAGACTTAGTTCTTCTTGAGCATAGCTGTGATAGGTTTCACCAAAGATTCAAAACTAGGTATGAAACTCCTTACAAATTTTATCTTTCCTAAGAAATTTTGAATACCTTTCTTATGCAAGGGCAATGATAAGCCTAGAATAGCTTCTATCCTCTCAAATTCAATAGGCAAACCATCCTTGGAAACAACATGTCCTAAGAGCTTACCTTCATGAAAACAAAGATGCACTTTTTTGGATTAAGAGATACTCCATACTTCCTACATATTTCAAAGACTTGCCTCAAGTGTTGCATGTGTTCATTATCATCTTTATAAAACATTGTTATATCATCTAGATAAATCATTAACATCTCATTTATCAAACCTTTGAAGGCATGTCCATTGCTCTTTCAAATATGGCACTAGCATTAAACAGACCAAAGGGCATCTTCTTATAAGAAAAAGTCCCCCATTTAGTAGTGAAGGTTTTCTTAAAATGATCATCCTCACTGACTAAAATCTGATTATAGCCTGAATATCCATCTAGAAGAGAGAAACATTGAGAACTTAAGACCATTTTCAAAATTTGCTCCATTGAGGGTAGAGGATAGTGATATTTGAGTGACACTCTGTTAAGATCTCTAAATTCCACAAAAATTTTTATATCCCCAAATATTATTTATAAAAGGCACAAGGTTAACTACCCATTTTGAATGCTTGATGGGAAATATTATCATAGATTCAAGGAGTTTGGTAAGCTCTAACCTCATGAGTTGCTTAACCTTGGGGTTGTTAGGTCTTTGCTTCTATGTGACCAGTTTAAAATCCAGGTTATAACTCAATGGTATGGTTTTTTAGGATAGGATAAAATCCTTTAAGGTCCTTATATTCCCAAGAAATATATCATTAAACTCTCTACATATCTCAATGAATGCTTGCTTCTCTAATGTAGAAGATACCTTGCCTAGTTTGAGGAGTTTATCTTTGACGATCAAGAATCTTTCATAATTTTCCTCTTTTGTAGAGATACTTTCTTTCTCCTTATTTTTATTATCATTATCATTGAATATACTTTCTAAGGTCACCAAACCCTTAGGTATCTCATTGGTTCTTAGTTTCACAATCTGATCACCTAATTATTCTTGGATCCTCCATTGATTCCTTGAAGAAATCTCAGCCTCATTTTGCAAGAAGCATGCAATGTGTTTGTCACTGTCAAACACTTGCCAAGACACTTCATTATTAGGTACATAAGGTTTGATAATTACCTTAATATGATACTATTTTCCCTCTTCTTTTATGTTAATTGGGGTATCAAATTAAGCTCTTATGACAGTTAGTCTATTAGCATGACTATTCTACTCCCTTAAGACTGATTGAATATTGAATGCATTGAAGTCTTTAAGAAAATATAATACCATATGATTATATGACTTAAGTAAAGGGTTATTGGTAGAAACCACATTCCTCACCTGATGCACAACCAATTCACTGTCTCCATATACTTACAAGTTCTTGATTCCTTTTCTCCTTGCCCATTGAAGGCCATGAATTAAAATTTCATACATAGCCACATTACAAGTACAACTAAAATGAAATATGTATGAAGAATAATAATTTTGTTTATATTGTGAGACCAACATAAAACCAAATATTACACCAACTTTATTTCTTGAACCACCAAAAACATCTTCCACAACTCATCATATTTACCCTCTTCCTTGGCAATTAGAGGTGTTGGTACTCCTTCATGTATACAATACACTCCAAAATTAGTTTCCTCGAAAAAATCATAGGGATCATGCTCATAAGTATTAGTTTCATATTCATTGATAAATAAATATGAAATACCCTCAAGCTTGGAAGAAGTGCCATCCTCTACAATATAATCATTTTCTTCATGGGCCACACAATTTAGATTAGAACTTGTCTCAATGTAAGGCTCAATATGAAACCTTGCAAGGGGTTATGTCCTAATTATCACCTTTTCCCTATACCTTATTCTAAATTCCAAGAAAGACCATTCAACTAAGATATATCCACCTATCTTGGTTGTGAAGTCCCTTAATATGTAGATTGCAAAGTGGGTTGAGAGATCAACCACAACTATGTCTTGCAAGATAAGAAAAATACCTACAAGCATTTTATCAATCATAATATATTTGGTGTACCATCTAATTTAAGGACCCCTTTAATATGTGGCTCATATTTTAGGCCCAGCTTGTCAGTTACAACGTTGGGCCTAAAATGAGGTTAAGGCAAAATGGTGGAGGTTTCTTAGCCTTAGTGGATGGTTAAATGAAAGTAATAGGATAATTTTTAATAGCAACATGGATATGACTTTGATTTGAGGGTGAGACACTAGCAGTGATAGCAAATAATTGCTTTTATAGGAGTTCTTTTTAACCAGGCATATAAAGAACATCCCAAATAGAAATGGATGTTGTAGTGTCCTTCAAAGAATCTACAATGTTTAAAGAATACATACCTATTTTCTCTTAGGATCTTGTAGGTAGATAATTACTTGGAACTTAAGGAATAGGAGTAGACCTTACCATATTTTGACTTGATGGAGATGTAGAAGTTTTTGAAACTATCACACTTATAATTATGTCTTGGTGCCTTGTAGGAGGATTGGATGAGCATGTGGGCATGTCACTTCCACCTCCTAGATATTTCCTCTTGGCCCATATATTATTTTTGACAAAGGCTCCTTAATTTAGCACAAAAGTGTCTTTAATGAGAAAATTGGTGAAGATATCTCCTTGAGGTTACCAATCCTCATTAACTTGCATCATCACCTCATCATCATTTGATAAGAGAGGAGTAACTCCTCCTTGAGCCACCAAAGATTTCTCTCTATTCTCATTGGCATCCATGAATTGGTCTTGCTTCTAATCTTCTCCTTGCACCAAATTTCTATGAAATGGTACCATCTCCCTTGCATTGGTGATAGAGTTAGGACTATATACACAAGTAGGCCTATTGGGATTAGTTTTCCATTGGCCTCTTCCTCTTCCATATTATTAACCATATTATTTTCAATAGGGGTAAGGATTCTGATAGGCACCTTGTTGCATATTATCTTGTCTATTTTGAACCTCTAAGGCCAGGAACTTTGCTTTTCAATCAACATTATTTTTTGTCTACCTAGGAGCGACCTTAGTTTTGGTATTAACATTAGTAACTTGGGCTACATCTAGAGTATTAGCATTAATATGAGACAAAAGAGGCATAGACACCTTAGGAGGCAATCTTCTAGCTTGGATGAGACTATTCTCATCTTTGATACCAAGATCATATGCTTCAGAAAGAGTGGAATCTCCCATATATTGAAAAGCATGATAGTAATTTCAGTCCTAATGGCATTCAAATAGGTAGGGAACACAAAGTTAGTAGGTGGTCTCATGGGAGGAGGTAATCTATGCCAAGTCTTTTGAAACCTTTCATTAAAGTCATGCATTATTTATTTGGGTGTCTTTTTTATCATGTTGATCTGATATATGAGAGAGGCATGGTCACTTTCATTTCCAAATATGGAAGTCAAAAACATTCTAAATTCATCCCATGTTGTGATGCATCCACCTTCTAGATTTCTATAATAATCAAGAGCCTTCCCTTTAAGGGACATGGTAAGGAGTTTAATGGAAATGTTCTCTCGAGCAATATTCTGAAAATTGTAAAAGTTAGAAACATCCTTAATGTTCTCACATGACTCTCACCATTTAATGTGGGCACCTTTTGTGGCATTATGAAGAATGGTATCATATGCATGAAGCTAAATTGGATTTTCAGTATTGAAGGTAGGGAAAGCATGAGGTTTAGCCATGTCTTCTTCTTCAAGATATTTAGTTTCTTCAACCTCTTCAACCTCTTCCTCTCTAGTAAAATCTACTTTTTCTTCAAAGGATGGATTAGTCTGTGGATACTGAGCTTCAAGAGGAATTTCAAGCTAAATGGATGAGTTAATGGGATTGAATGTTCTAGTAGAGGATGACCTAGTGAGAACCATGAATTATGAGGGCACGTTTATAAAAAAATAATGGCCTTAAACCAAATTTACCATGAAGGAGTCACCAAATTCTAATTATCACACCAATTTATAGTTGATGTTTTTCAAGACCAACATTCACCTTGACAATTTATCTTGAAGACAATGGGTCCCACTGAGCGTGCTAGAACTGTTGTCACCAAATCTTGCACCCTAGAAAAAGTTGTTAAATATTCTTCTATATTTGGGCAACATGGGAAATTTTTTAGGTATATGGGTGTAACTATATTGGAAATGAGCCTCCAAATTTAAGGACTAGCTCCCTAAATGTATCTTGAAATGATCTTATCTATACCAACTGATTACTTACAGAGAAAAGAGTTAGAGAATGCATTAATTTAACCTACTTTAAATGAGGTGATGCATCAAATATTTAAATATTTAATCTCAATATTTAAACATTATCACACTTATAGACTATGAAATGAACTAATGCAGTGTCTACAAAGGTTTTCAAGCAATAATGCTTCACCTAGAAGTTAATTTGATGGACTTAGGCTGGAAGACAATGAGGGTAAGGCTTGATTGAAAGAACTTACAGTCAGCTATCCACTCTATACTTGAGACATCAACCTTAAGACACACTAGATAACCTTCAAGAAAGTTTATTAGCACTTAGGTTAAACTTGGACTTGTAAAGGGAAAATGACAACCACTTTTGCATATCAAACAAATACAAAACACTAAGCACATATTAGTAAACAATTGTAAAATTATTTATTCATTAATATAAGAGGTGTAAAATACAATTTTTGGTAGAGTCTAGTCATAGCAACCTAAGGGATGCTCAACAATAGCTCAAAGGCCATATTTATAGGAAAGAGGATCAAGAGAAAGGGATTTTGGTGCTAGAAAAAGGAATCAAAATGAGCACAACTCCATTTGAACTGTAGTTACAATTGCCTCTACATTTATGCTCATTCAAGCTTCCTGATTGATCCAGCTCACTTCAACCTAATTTATAGTTACATTATTCCCTTCTTGATGCTCCCTGATGATTGTAATAGCATGATCAAGTTATTCTAAGCTGGGTTCTGACATCAATGTACTTATGACCATCAGATCAATCTATTATAGTTTTGTCTGGTGTTAATTGCTCTTGACTAATTTTTCATGGCATGCAAAAGTGGAGAGAAGGGTCCTTTTCATACATTTGGTCCTGGAGATGAATTTGTTAGAGTCTATGTGTATGCCTTCATAGAACCCTTTGAAATTCTAGCTCTGGTTCAAACTAGATCATGCTCAATCTCATCCCCATGTTCATAGGTCCACCATAGATGGGAAAAACAATCTCTCTTTTGATCCTATTAGGTCTAAATAGACCCAGTTTTACCTCTGAGCATCCATAAAAATTGAGAAATCATCATGTACACATGACCTTCTTCTAATAATGGTGAACAAAGTCATAGAATGAACCCTATATGATACAAATCCTTAAACTAGAGGTCTATTTTAAGCTTTAATGGTGATCCCTCTATGTCCTTTAACCTAACTGCATTACTATGTCCACTCCATGGCATTCATATGAGCTTTAAAGGTGGCATGTCCCCTTTTGAAAAGCCTTTTTTGGTTTGACCTTGGTCATGGGTTTGATCTCTATGAAGTTCCTTAGCTTTTTGACCTTTAATTTCATTGGTCATTGATATCTGACTCAACTTATTGACAGTTTGACCCATCCACACACCATTGATCTTAATCAGTATGATCGAGTGAGATCCATCGATCCTACCCTTGAATTGTCAACTCTATCCTCTAGAAATAGATTTTGAAGAGGTTTTTTAGAAGGAGGAGGGTAGAATGGAAAGAAAGGGATAACTCTTTAGAATTTACCTATTCTTTCCCTTGATTATCCCTGTTTTGAATTTCACGTATGGAATGGCATATCTTGTAGTTTTTGCTTCCTTCAGCATGATAAATTATGTGAAGACCAAGGCCAAGGAGGATGGGTGATGAATAGATGGGTGTGGATGGATAAAAGGTTTCCCCCAAGTAACCAAGGTTTTTTAAAGATAGAGGTTACTTATAAGTGACACTGTGAACCCAGTTTTCATCATTGTGCTTATCCAAGGTGCTAGAAGCTCTAGTTTTCACAATTGGATGTATAGATTTATTTTTTAAAATTTTGAATATGATATACAAAAATTATCATGGGATAGATCTAAGTATATAATCATTTCATATGAATGATATTCATTGGTTTATCCAACTCTTGACCATCTGGAGTAGCCAACTTGTATGCTCTAGACCCAAACTTGGCTATGATGACATAAAGACCCAACCAGTTTGGCTTGAATTTTCTCTTCTTCTCTTAGTTTGCATTGGTATTCTTATAATTTTCCTTAAGAACCAAGTCACCAACTTCAAACTCATGAACTTGGACCTTCTTATTATACTAGTTACATAGCCTATTGTGATAAGATATCATATGATCTAAGGCCCTTTAATGCTTTTCATCCAACAACTTTAGCTCTTGTAGATGAGAAGCCGCATAGTACTCCTGAGTAATAATACCTTTGATGGATATCAAGAGTGAGGGGAATTTGACCTCAACTAGCAAATTATCATTTATTCCAAAGACAAGGGAGTATGGAGTGGCACATGTGTGGGTACGAGCACTGGTATAATAGGACCATAAGGTAGGATAAAGCTAAATATGCTAATTATAACTAATCTTATTGACTATTTTCTTCATAATATTAAGGAGGGTTTTATTAGTCACCTCAGCTTGATCCATGCCCTGTGGGTAGTATGGTGTGGACTTTTTATGTTAGATATGGTATGTACAACATAAGGCATTGACATAGTGAATTTGAAAATACATACCATTATTAGATATAATTAATGTAAGAACTCCATAGTGGCAAATTATATGATTGAGAATGAACTTAAAAATTTCTTTGCCAATAATGTAAGAGATTGACATGGCTTCCACCCACTTGGTGAAGTACTTAGTGGTAGTATTAATGAATTTATGACTATCAGATGATGAGGGATTAATCTTACCAATGATTTCAAGTCCCCAAGTAGAAAAGGGCCATGGACTAACTATGGGTTGTAATTATTAGGAGGAGCATGGATGATATATCCATGTTGTTGATAGGTGATGCACTTTTGTACATATTGATAAGCATCATGGTCCATGTTGGGCCAATAATACCCAATCCTTATGAGCTTCTTATCCAGGACCATTCTACTAGAATGGCCCAGATAAATACCATTGTAGACCTCTTTGAGTGATGAAAAAGCCTCATTTGAGTTCAAGCATGTAAATAAATTTCTTTCATATCTCCATTGATAAAGTGTGCTACCAAGGATAATATATTGAGAAGCTCTATGGATAAAGGCCTTACAATGGTGATGATTAAGATTGGGTGGAATGAGGTTATCATGGAGATAGGCATAGATGTCATGATACCAAGGAAGACTGGGATTAGAAATTGCACATACCTATTTTGATAAGGGAGTTTGATGGGTTAGTGATACTAATTATTCTACCAAGAAATGGTTCTGATGCATGTTCGAGTCATTTCCAATAGTGATCCAATAGTAAGCATTGCATCTATGAATTTATTACTACCCTTAGGAATCTACTCAAAGGATAGTATCTCAAATTTAATTTCTAGAGTATAGACCATCTAGTTATAGGGAAACAATTTATCATCATTTATTTGGAATTCATTATTGAATTGTTTAATTATAAGTTATGAATCCCTAAAAACTTGAGGTGCTTGGATATTTCATTGAGTAACTAATTGAAGACCTATTATTATTGCTTCATATTCGTAAATATTATTTGTACATGGAAAATCAATTATGAAAGCTTTTAGGATAATATCTCTATGAGGCATGATGAAGAGGACACCAGATCTAGATTTGTGAGTGGTAAAGGATCCATCAAATTACATCTTATAAGATGGATATTTTACAGTGGTCATAATTGACTCGTCAGGAATGTTATTAATGGTGATGAGTTAGACAAAGGAGCTTCAGCCAATTGATCGGCCAATACTTGTCCTTTAATAGCCTTTTGGTTCACATATTCAATATAAAATTCACTTAAGATCATAATCCACTTGGCCATTCCTCCAGTAAGAGCTGATTTTGATAGTAAGTATTTGAGTGGATCAATTTTAGGAATGAGCTTAATTTGATTATTGAGTATATAATGCCTAAGCTTCTAGGAAGCGAAGATAACTACTAGGCAATCATTTTCAATCAGAGTGTATTTAATCTCATAAGAGATAAGGGTCCTACAAAGATACCATATAGCTCTTTTCCATCTTCATCATGTTATGCCAAAAGAGCTCCTAAAGTATGTGGGATAGTTGAAATGTACAGGAGCAATGGCTTTTCTGGTAATGACAATGTAAGCAGATGAGGTTTGAGGAGATATTGTTTAAGATCATCAAATGCCTTCTGACATTCTAGAATATAATTGAATTGGGATCCTTTTTTCAAAATATGAGTAAAGGTGTGTCATTTATCTGCCAGTTAGGAAAAAAACCTATGTATAGCTTGTAGTTTTCTTTGGAGGCTACATAATTACTTGAGGTTTTTGGGTGGAGGCATTTCAATAATTGTTTTTACCTTTTATGGATCAACTTCATTGCCATGATGAGAAAAAATGAACCCTAAAAATTTCCCAAATGTTACCCCAAACACACACTTCTTAGGATTTATCCTGAATTTATAGTCTTTTCGCCTTTCGAATATTTTATGAAGGAATGTTGGATGTTCAACTCATGTTTTAGATTTTCAAAAAATATCATCGACATAATCTTCAACTATGTCATGCATCATATCATGGAAAATTAAAATCATGGTGCACCTACATTTTTCAATCTAAAGGGAATGACTTGATAATAGAAAGTACCCCATGGAGTGGTGAAGGTAGTCTTGTGCTTATTTTCTAGCATAATTTTGATCGATTGTAATGAGAGAATCCATCCATGATGGAGATAATTTCATATCCAAATGTGTAATCCACTATCATGTCTATGTTTGGAAGAGGAAATTCATCTTTTGGATAGGCCTTGTTAATATCTTGAAATTTTGTGTAGATACAAACACTTCTATTTGGTCTTCCCATAGAAAAAATATTGGAAATCCAATCTAAGTAATCAATTAGGTGGATGAATCTAGATTCCAAAAACTTTTAGAGCTCTTCTTTGACTTGTAAGGCCACCTTACAGTGCATTTAATGAAGTTTTTTCTTCACAAGTTTAGCATTATGATGAATGACAAGGTCATCCACTACCAAAGTTGGATCAAACCCTGCCATGTCAACATAGCACTAGGTAAAATGTCTAAAAATTCCCTAAGAAGAGTAATGAGAACCTCTCTTTCTTCCATCATAAGGCTTGCCCCTAGTTTAACAATCTTGGGATCTTCTTCAGTTTCAATATTGAATTTAATGACCTCTTCTACTAAGGACGGGGATGCATCCAAAGAATATGCAGGTGAAGGAGGCAAGCGATAATCATCAAGAGATTTAAGATTATCTTGATGTTCCTCAAACAAATTCTCATATCATTTTTTCTCTTCAAGACCAAGAAAATATTTGAGACTTTATTCTAATTTAGAAGACAGGCATTTTCGAGAATTATTTGACTCAACTTGGTGTAACAATTAGATGTACTCACCAAAATAGGTAAAAGCCTTCAACTATATCTTGAACCCCTTGGTATGATCCCCTAATGGCATGTGATCTTGAACTCCCATACATTCAATTATGGCCTCATCATTTTGAAAAATATCAAGTGCAAGTATAGGAAATTGATCCCAATCGAAGAGGGAAGGGTAATGGATCTTGAGTTAAATGGTGCAAATAGAGGGTTCAGTGAAAAGGTTTGTGGTAGCAAGATCCTCATAGAGACTATGCATAGAACTTCTTTCGATATCTGTATCATTCAGAGGCTCTTCAAAAATTAAATAGTTATTTGAAATGACATCATAAGGATCTAGACCAGGTGGTTTGTATCTTAGGCCTAGACATCCCCTACATTGTAATATCAGATTAGGTTCTAAAATCCCTTATTCATGTAGGCCCAAACCCCTACCTTTGTAATCTATATTCTTGAGAATGTGATTAGCTATGGGGTATGTTAGATTATTGATAAATATCTTAAATTGGTGGCCCAATTAAGAACTAAGATTATTGATAAATATCTTAATTAACTCCCTCTTAGGAGTTAGTCAAGGGAAGCATCTTTCAAGACCACATCATCATTGCAAGAATGACGCTAGACTTTCTCCAATTTTTTGTTTGGTGTCATATAAATCCAACACAGTTATTTTTTGTTCCACATTATAAGAGAAATGTTGCATAATTTCTTTGTTAGGTTCCCAAATGATGTTACAGATCCCTTTGGTAACTGCATGAACCATTCTAAGGTGAGGTTGTCAAGACTTCAAGGGAATAATTTTAGCATGTATGCATCACTATATGCTACCTCATAGCACTGCATGAAGAAATATTTGACATGCTCAAATGGTTCACCCTTTCATTTATATTTGTTAAACATAGGAGGTTCAAAATGTGTTAGGAAAGGCACTTTAAAGATGTTCATATCTAGGGGATAGGATCAAAACTCTTTATACCAATATTTCTTGGTTTGTGCCTGGGTTTCGAGGCCCTGAAAAGTGTCCTTCGTGGATTGTCATTTGAGGGTAAAAGATGGATCCATCAATGGATTAGAGATGGATGGATTTAGTTTTGACTTGTTATGATCAAGACAAAGGGAGGATGAAATGGTTTTTATGGATATTTTAGTTGGGTTAGGCTTCAAATGTTCAACATTGAACTGGGATGCTAATGAATTAACTTGTTGGGTTAGCTGGTTGAGGTGGTCTATCATAGCTTCCTTGTAATCATTTTATATTGATTCTTATAACAAACTTTCCCTTATTAGCTTCAACCTTATTGGTATTGGTAGTAGGTAGAGAGTGTGGTTCTTCATCTTCTTCTTCAACAACAACCAATTCTTGGTCTTCCCTATCTTCTAGTGTAGTGGGAAGAGGATTTTGAGATGTATTGGGTTAAGGTTAGACTACATTATTCAAAAGGTCCACATTAAAATCTAGTGGTAGGGTGGTCCCAATTTCAAGAAGGTGCATGAGTATTTGTTCATAGTGGTTATGGATATATTATTCAATCTTGGCTCTATCATTATCCAAAAGGTCAGTTGGGTGATCTTCATTCCCCTTGGATGTGCATATCACTCTAATTTTATTCATTATCAATAGGTTTCTCACCCAAGGTTTCCAATAGGTCGTTTGTTGGCCTAGATGTTTATCCAATTTTAATGGCTTAGGAGTGAGTGTTGGATGCCATTTAGATTATAGTGGTAGTAGAAAGTATATATTAAGAGAGTTGGATCAAATGAAAGTGATCGGCTTATAGGGGTCAAATATATGTCATAGCAAACCTTTGAGCAAGGTTGCTTAAGAAATTAGAGCTAGTTTGACAAGTTATGGATAAATGGATATATCTTTATTTATGTTATGTGTGTCAAGTATTTAGACTAATAGTACAACATATAATAGCAAGATATAAAAAATTGTTGGGTCCAAACTAGTAAGAGTGATGAGGAATCGATGATAGACAAAGTTTTAAGTTAGCAAGATGACAAGATAAAGACAGGTGCTAATCTTAAATCTAACAAAATGATGGGATGAGAAGAAGATGAATGTTAAGTTTGAAAATAGGTAAAGTGATAACTACTAATAATAATATGGCAATATAAGTAGTGACGAGTTGGTTTGAGATGATGATGAAGGTTGTATGATAGAGACTATGAGTATGACATATACTAAAAAGGTGTCAATAATTATTGGGTTCAAACTCGCAAAGTGATGGGAAATCGATGATTGTAAAAGTTTTGAGTTAGTAAAATGGAAAGATAATGATGGGTGTTATTCTCAAATCAGAAAAAATGATGGGATGACAAAAATATGAATGTCGAGTTTGAAAATTGACAAGGTGATAAGTGTTAATAATCTAGTAATACAAATAGTGATGGGATGGTTAGAGGTGATAACAGAGTGGACATTACGTGGTAGAAAGGGACTATCTCTAGTAACTCAATTGATTTAATCAAGGTGATAGTGTGGAGATGATGTGTAAGTGTTTTAAAGGTAGGTTTTGGTGATGTAATTAAAGGAATATGATATCTAAGTGATGGATTTTATGTGTGTATGACCAGATGGATAATGGTAAATGTAGGATGGTACTCGGTTGTGAAAGTTGAGGGAATGGAACAAACACTAGGTTTTTTCTAAGGTTAAAACTAGTGTTTTTTTAGCTTTTAGGTGGTTTTAGGCTATTTTTGCTCACAAATAGTATTGGTCCTGACAACACTCACACAAGTCACAAACAAACCATAAACCTAAATTGAGTGATTGACAAAAGAATGTAACCCAATGACTTCATCATCTAACAACTTCCCAAGTGAGGTTGTAGGTTAGTGACCTATTATAGAATCTCTCAAACCCTCTCAACCTTGTTGGCACTTAATGGTCACTTGGGAGTTGATCCTGACTCTGACATCAAGTCACCTATTATGGCTGAAAGTCATAATCTAGGTTTATATAGGCTTACTAAGGAAGTCTTTGATATACACTAGGTACTATAGGGCCCAAATCTATGTAGGATGTTGTCTAATCACTTTGCCTATTAGAGCCAAAATGCCCTTTAATCCAAGGAACCCTTTATGTGGAATTTCATTGTAACACCTAATGATAGCTATCATGATATTTATACTTTATTAGAACACAAAGTGTGGTCTAATGCATGGTGATGAAATCCACATCACCAACCTCTAGGGACTAATGCAAAGCACATGGATGTCACTTCCACGGTTGCATTAGACCCTAGAATTAAAAATGGAGAGGATTTATTGGTGGTTTTGATCCTTCAAGAATAATCGCAAGGACATAGGGAGGAGAACATACACCACGGTAGCCCTTGAATGATATTCAAACAAAAAAAAATTCTTTAACCCAATTTATTTAGTGTGTCAACAAATAAAATGATAAAAAAATAAATGTTTTAGCCAAGTCTAGGACTGATTGACCTGTAAAACAAAAGATTAGTAGTTTTAAGATAAGTGGTACTCGATCATTCATCCTTCAAGCAGATGGTTTAATAGTTTTTAATTTGGCAACTTTGATAATCAACCTTGTACAAATATCATTAGTAATTTTAAATGTTTTGCCTTAAACCAATGAGACTTGTAGGTACACGTCAATTTAATGTATTGATAAGCAAAATCACATAGATGATTAAAAATAATGTTTTAGTCAATTGTAAGACTGATCGACGTACAAAATAAAAGATTAATAGTTTTATAATTTTTATCATCAACGATTGTGTTCTTGCAAGTTAAAAATAAAATCCTCTCTCTATCACTTTTTGGAATTTTTTAAAATAAAAACATCTTGATTTTATGTTAAAACAAACTATATATACATATATTAGTGGAGAGAAACTAAAATTTTTCTTTTTTTTGGAGGAAGTCACGTGTCAGAATGAAGTCAGACCGTTTTGACATAGAAAATATAATAGATTTTCTCAGGCAGATTTTCTAAGACAAATGGAATTGATAGAAGATTTAAAATCCATTATTTTGTCTCAAGCTTAGGTCACACTATCTTTACTTTTTGTGATTTTTTTGGGGTGATTTTTTCTTTTATTTCAACAGTAGATTTGGTGGGTTTTACACATATTTATTAGAAAAGGATGATTTTAGATAATTTGGACTTATCTATAGTCCACCTAAAAAACAAATATCAATAATATGCCTACATTATTAAAAAAAATTATAATTTTAAATTCTCTCCAATCTAATAAATGGGGAATAGATCCAAATTATTACCATTGTCTTTGTGTGTAACTTACACATAACCCAAAAAATATTCATTTTCAAAGATTATCTCCCATCCAATTTAGGGACATAATTCTATATTATCTGAAATAGTCCTTAAAAAATTAAGATCCCTTTTTCTTCGATCGTTTATCAGTCGAAGGGGTTATCCGTATCAGTGGGGTTCTGGAAGGCTTTTCTCCACTGGCTAAGAAGCAATGATCATCTCAACAGGTTCAATGTTTGAAACCTAACAATATTTCTTGTAAAAATGGCCTAGATTTATGGATAGCTAAGGTCAGATGGACACCCAGTCTTTATCCCAATGGCTACATGAGGGGTTATTCAAAAGGTAGGGCCTGATAATATATAAAATATTAGCTTCTAAAATGATTTCTCTACTAATGGAACTCACAATCAATTGTCATAAGGATCTGCCCTCATCATAATCCTTGAGATTAAGTAGTGCTCACCAGCACTGGCCTGAAAAAAGGCACTCGTGTAAATATGGGTTTACACCAATTAGCGACTATTTAAAGACTAAGAAGTAATCTTTTGGCTATCAGACACTACAATACTCTCCCATTGTATGGGATTTTTATAAGTCTTATCTTGGTAAGAAGGTTAGGTTGTTCAAAAGGTAAGCCCTGATAAGATATGAACTATTAGCTTCCAAAATGACAACTGTGACTTTTAGCACAAAATTTGAAGTTCTACTATGGGCTCTATAGCTACAAGCTTAAACTAGAAAATATGGGCATAAACATACATCAATGTATTAATGAAAAGGGAATCAGATGTTGTTATGCATCCACATGGTGGACATGAAAGTAAACACAGGGTCCTGAGTTTTGTGTGACAGGGTCTTAAAAAGAAACATAACCTCATTATATGTGAAAGGTGTTGGCTAAAGAGGCCTTTTGGAAATTGTAAAGAGGATCGATGGGTGTAAATCCAAACTCTAAAACTTTTGCCTTTTATCCTATGCTATAAACTTACAAGCATTCCTAAAGAGCAAATAGAATCGGATTTGAAATCATGTCTACCAATTTTAAAAGACTACAAGAGAATCTCAAGTGTTACATTTTGTAGCTTCTATACATAATAAGGCAAAATAGATCACCAAAACAACATATATAAAACAAATTAACAGAGCCATATATATATATATATATATATATATATATATATATATATATATATATATATTTTAAACTACTAATTATTTAGTGAGACTCAGTAATGAATTGTATTAAAGATTAAAGTACCCAATATAATAAGAAATAGAACCGAGAATGTTTGAAATCAAAATCACAAATTATTATAAAGTTGTAATTACAAAATTTATGACATCTAAGAATATTGTGAATAGAAAATATGAAACTTGGAGCTACCAAATTTCTTTAATCTGAGCTGCAATCAAACAAACACACTCAAGGTAGAAGATGTCAATTGCAAGAGGAGGGCTCCCATTGTGGTCATCATAACGTATTACCCAAAATTTGGACAAAAATGGATTAAAGTTGTAAAATAATTCTTAATCAATCCAAACTAAATATAATCATCAAATTGAAAGAATTAAAAAGAAGAAGCAATTAGAATAACCTTACCATCATCTTGCTCCTTTTTTATCTCCTTTCCAAGACTCTATAATGTCATTTGAAGACTAAACTGATAACTTAAAAACCTGAAATGGGATGTATGATTGCAATGTATACTTAAGATTATAATGTTATTGGCTAGTTGGGAGATGATCTTGACAACATATACTCATTCTAACTTTAAATACCCCAAATGTTTGGGTCACCTTGCCTTTATATAGGTGTTTAGAAGGAAATGGAGGGGAAATTTCTTTTTCAAATTTCAAATTTGAGAAGAGAGAAACTTCCAGAGATTAGAAATTTATATAATTTTTTTTTGGGGGGCATGTGATTAGAAAGTGGGTGAATTAAAAATTAGAATATTAATAATTATGTGGAATGTGAGGTGAATTAGGAATTAGAGTATTAAGAAATATGAATATGTGGAGAGTGGGGTTTTTCATATAGTTAAGATTAATTAATTAAGGGTATGAAGAGGTGAAGTTAATATGGAACATAGGGATTAAGTGTTCAATTAGATCAAATGAATAGGATATCTAAAAATATTAGGCATAATTAAATGAGTTAATTGGGAAAGTAGAATTAGATGCATACATCCTCTTCCTTGATATATAGCTTTATTCTTTTGATACCTAATTTACCTTTATAGAATATATTATTACTTATCAAGGGAATCTTGCTTCTTAATCTATAGATTACATATATTATTTCCTTACCTACTTAATTATGACCTACTTAGAATCTATTTTTGTCAATGAAATCTTAATTCTCGATAGATAGAATAAGAAATGAAATTTTGAATCATGTTACATATGTAATAGATCTATGTTATTGAGTATACCTTACCTACTTTACCTACTTGAGTATGCCCTACCCGATTGAATATTTGAACCATATCTTGATCTTGAGTATATCCTACCTACCTTCTTTTACTTGAGTATTCCCTACCTACCTATCTTTATTTCCATACCTACTTGAGTACTCCTTATCTGATAAAATACCCAAGCCATATCTTGATCTTGAATACATGTATTTAATCCTGACCATATATATCTCACCTGACCGTATCTTTAATACTTGATACTTAATTGAATACATGATTAAATACCCAAGGCATATATTGAAAGGAGAGGGGGAATTCTAACCTATTTAGAGAAAAGAGTGACTAGGGATGAGCAAGCAGACACAAGCAAAAATCCACTACACCCACCATAAAGGTTCTAGAGGGAGTGATTAGGGATGATGAGGAATGATTAGGGAGTGACTATGGATGATGAGGGTCGATGAGGGAGTGATTAAGGACAATAAGGGTCAATAAGGGAGTGATTAAGGATGATGAGTGAGAATGAAAAAGAAATGCATTGTATCTATATATAGGGAGTAATATATGTTATCTAGGTGATCTTATGTACCCCATGTGCACAAGACTGATTCATTCCATTCCTCCCTAGTGAATAGGCACTGAAACACATTATTTAGATGAGGGGGTATTAACCAAACCATATCTTGAAATGAGAGTGGGAATTATAACCTATATATAGAAAGGAGTGGTTAGGGATGATCGAGCATAATCAAAAATCCACTACACCCACCATAAATGTATTGGAGGGAGTGATTAGGGATGAGAAAAGCTATCGAGTGAAGAAAAGCTAGATATAAAAAAGGTAAGCTTCCCTTTTCTTACTTCTTGGCATAGATGAATTAGGTAGGGAAATCTTCCATTTCCTTATATCAGGTAGGGTAAGTTTGATATCAAGGTAGGGGCTTCAAAATGGTGACCCCCATATATCTATGATGGGGCTCCCATTCCTATGATATACTCTGATATATTTTATTGGGGATCAAGGAATAATTAGAGTATTTTAGGGCCCCATTTTTCTCTTTAGGGCCCACCAAACCATGACCAAGCTCTAAGTAGCCCCTACCCAATACACTGGATTAAGGCATATCTACTTTAATCCCTTCATATATCAAGTTGGGTATAGATCGAGTTGGGTTGGGAAACACATTCTACCAACTACCAGATTAGAACACACTATCATATTGGTGACCACCTATCTATCTATTTGGCAATATGGTTTACTATGGACATACTCTCAATGATATATAGAGAAAATGAGAAGTCAAATATGGGGTTGGGATTGGAATTCTCAACTAGTCTCTAGTAACCCCTATTATATAAATATAAAGTTAAATTCTTAACTCTAGGGTCGTGATTCTTAGATGGCCAAATCTTAATATATATATGTAAGTAATACAATTTCATCCAATCCTTTGCCCTACCTACTTCATATATGCAAATAATTAAGGCAAGGGAAGTTTTCCTTCTTTACACCTATCTTTGCTTCACCTAATATAACATAATAATGAAAGATTGGCTTCTCGATAGATAACAAGGGAGTAAGGCATAGATATCAAGGGAAGTTTGTCTTCCTAATATCTATCTTTGCTTTGCTTCTGGACTAAGGCATAACTATCAAGGGAAGCTTACTTTCTGATAGATACCTTTGTTCTTTCCCTACCTATTTAGATACACCTTACCTGATAAGGCAAGGGAATCTTGCTTCCTAATATATAACTTTTTTCTTAGCCTACCTACTTTCCATATCATAGAATAGATCAATGTCATATTTATACTTTCATGATGTTTATGTGATACATAATGAAATACAAGTGTGGGTAACTCAATGTGATGGTTAATTCCTACCCTATTGATACAATAGTTGGTTTCAACTACTTAACATCATTGAATGAGCTTCACTATGTATGGGTTACAGTAGTGTGGTGGGCCCATTATTTGTATTACCTTTATCATAAGTGGATATGGTGTTTTTATGTCACTTTTGACCTATAATGGAGCTAATCACAAGTAATATTGACATGAAGGGGTGTCTTAGATACCCAAATCTTAATCTATACATGTAAGTAATACAATTTCATTCCACCCTTTGCTCACTTATCTGCCTATTTATTCTAGCCTAAGGCTTTG
This sequence comes from Torreya grandis, assembly GCA_037957365.1. NCBI lineage: Eukaryota > Viridiplantae > Streptophyta > Pinopsida > Cupressales > Taxaceae > Torreya > Torreya grandis. The sequence goes on along the minus strand of JARHVA010000589.1, from coordinate 1,633,366 downwards.
GATACACATTCTCATGACAGTTTGGACATGGATCTCCATATATATCTTTGAATCCTATTAGACAATAAGATGATATCATTGAGTTCCTTATTTGAGTGAAATAGTATGAATGAAAGAAGAGTTTCTTGGGCCTTATTCGAGTGAGAAAAATTTGGAGTTAGAACATAATCCAATTGGGCACAAGTGGGAAAGCACTGTACCCACCATCAAGGTATTAGATGGAGTGATTAGTGATAAGGAGGGATGGGGAGGGAGTGAGTAGGGATGATGAGAGAAAAATTAGTGATGATGATGGATGGTAAGGGTCAATGAGGGAGTGATTAGGAATGGTGAGGGATGGTGAGGGTCAATGAGGACGAGGAGGGATTGATTAAAGATTATGAGAGGGGAGTGATTAAGGATGATGGTGGATGGTGAGGGTCAATGAGGGATTGATTAAGAATGATGAGGTATGGTAAGGGTCAATGAGGGAGTGATTAGGGATGAGAAGGGATGAGGAGTGAGTGATTAGGGATTATTAGGGATGACGAGGGAGTGTTTAGGGATGAATATGGATGATGGAGAGATTATGGATGATGAGGGATGGTGAGGTTTAATGAGGGAGTGATCAAAATGATGAGGGAAGGTGAAGGTCAATGAGGGAGTAGTTATGGATAATGAGGAATGAGGAGAGAGTTACTAGGGGTGATGACAGATAGGGAAGAAGTGATTAGGGATGAGGGAGGGATGATGAACAAGTGAAATTAACACAAAGTGGTCATTTGATGTGACCAAGTCATCAATGTGATTTATGCTACCCTAATCAGACCACTTTGACTTGAATTCAAAGTGAGTAGTTTGTAAACTTTGATTTTGATAAACTTGGACTCCTAGAAATTCCAGTAAATAATCCAAAGCCATAAAAACCTAGAAAATGACTATATGTTTACATTATTTTCTATGAGGGATGGTGAGGGTCAATTAGGATGAAGAGGGAGTAATAATATTTTATGAGAGATGAGGTGGGATGATTAGGGATGATAAGGGATAATGAAGGAGTGATTAGAGATGATGAGGGATAATGATGGTCAATGAGGGAGTGATTAGGGATGATGATGGTCAATGAAGGAGTGATTGAAAATGATTAGGGATAATAAAGTATGATCAGGGATGATGAAGGAGATATTAGGGATTACGAGAGAGAATGGAATGATTAGGGATGGTGAGGGATGGTGAGGATCAATGAGTGATTAAGGATGATGAGGAAGTGATCAGAGATGATAAGGGATAGCGAGGGTCAATGAGGGAGTGATTATGGACAATGAGGAGAGAGAGATTGGGGTGATGAGGGATGAAGAGGAAGTGATTAGGTATGAGGGAGGGATAATTAGAAACTAAAATTAACGCAAACTAATCATTTTATGTGTGTAGGTCATCAAGGAGACGTTCGCTACCTTAATCACACTACTTTGGATTGAATTCAAAGTGAGTGGTTTTTAAATTAGTGGTTTGTAAATTTTAATTTTGACGAACCCAAGACTATTGGAAATGCCATCAAGTAATATAGAAGGCCCAAAAACCTAAAAAGTGACTATATGTTTACCTTGATATCTATGAGAGATGGTGAGGGTCAATGAGGATGAGGAGGGAGTGATTAGAGATTATGATGGATAAGGGGAGATTGATTAGGTATGATAAGTTACAATGAAGGAGTGATTAGGGATGATAATGGGTGATGAGGGTCAATGAGGGAATGATTAGGGATGATGAGGGAGTTATTAGGGATGATGAAGGATGGTGAGGGTTAATGAATGATTGGTTTAGGATGATGATGGATAAGGAAGGAGTTATAAGTAATTTTTAGGGATGAGAATAGAGTGATTAGGTATTATGAGGGATGATAAAACAATGATTAGGTATGATGAGGGATGATGAGGGTCCATGAGGGAGTGATTAGAGATGATGAGAGATAGTGATGGTTAATGAGGAGTGATTAGGGATGATGAGGGACAAGGAAAGAGTGATTAGGGATGATAAGGGACAAGGATAAAGTGATTAAGGATGAGGGAGAGATGATGAACAAGTAAAATTAATACAAAGTGGTTTGATGTGTGTAAGTTATCAATATGACCTATGTTGTCCAAATCACACCACTTTGGCTTGAATTCAAATTAATTGGTTTGTAAGCTTCAATTTTGACAAACCTATGACTCTTAAAAATGCTATCAAACAATTCATAAGGCACAAAAACTTAAAAAATAACTATATGTTTACCAAAAATAGACATTAATTACAAATATTATGCCCTGAAATCCCTAGGTTCAATACGGTGAAAAACTTAAGTACTAGCCATTTTGAATTTTTAAAAATGATTTCCCCCATCGTAAGGTATGTAGCTATGAGACCAACTCTATCAGATGTAGAGTGACCCTAATTTCTTATATTTACTAAAATAAATTTAAAGTATAAGGAATTTTATTTTCCTTATACTTAACATTTAATTTAGTAAATCATCTACCCCTTCTAATTTCTTATATTTAGTAAAATAAATTTAACATAAATTCATAAACCTTTAACTACTGATAAAATATGCATCTATATATAAATTAATTTGATGTTTATTGACAACCATACTTTTTATAAAGTTTAAGTATAAGTCATATTTTTACTTTTATATTCCTTATACTTAAAATTTATTTTAGTAAACCATCTTCCCCTTCCAACACATCTTATATGATTTTTTTTGCAATGTGAAAGGAATGCATATGTGTTATAGCGCGTACGTGTTCCTTTCACATTGCATGAAGAAAACCAAACAACCCTTCCAAAAGATATTTCCTAATTTTTAGTGCAATGTCAAAGGAACATGTATGCATTATAATGTGCATGCGTTATGTCTAGTTTGAATTCAAAAACCAAGCCTTTGGAGTTGGAAATGGCTTGGATTCTCGAGCCAAAGGCTTGAACCTATCTAAACATAGTCAAATCTTAGAGTTTTGATAGAAAACAATAAAATTCAACTTCCATTGATAAATACACTAATAATTTCAAATAAAAAATTTATAAAATTATTACCGTGATGACAAGCATGCTCTCCTCTTGCCAAATATATGTTTTTTATAAATTTTAGACTATTTTAGGGTTTCAATCTATGTTGATTTCTAACTATAGATTTTTTAGGCCACTACATGATGAAAATATACATGCCTATATATATGTTTGCATTTTTTTTTCTTTGATCCAAATGCAAAAAAAATTATATGGTTACAAACTAGACCTAATTCTACACGCATTAAAAAAAACTAGTTTTCATTTTTTTGAGGTAGTTAGGGGAGCCACATGTTTGACTATCCATATTTTTTAGTTTTTAAGATCTATTTACTTGTAAAATTAATATAAAAAACTATTCATCTAAAAACTATAAAAAAATATAAATTACAAACTATACGATCTTATCCAAAGTTTCACCAGATAGTTTTAAATAATATTAAATGATGCTCAAAAAATGAAGGGATGTATGGCCAACTATCTAATCTATTTTTCTAAAAAAAAAAGAGTTATTATTCAAAATTTAGATGTTTGACCTAGTTATACTTAGCCATTTTTTTTAAAAAAATAGTGTTTTGAAAACTAGACTCAAAATTATACAATTCATGTTCTTACACCATCCTCTAATTTTGAGTGTAGTCATCTCAAATTATTTATAGAAGGTTAGGTTTCTCATTTTTCAAGAAAAATATATTCACAAATAGGCCCTCTTTTGTCCCCCAACCTTTTGCACTTACCCTAAAACAAATGAAGTTAGAATAAGTTAAGTGTGTGTATCTATGTTTCAGCTTTAGTAACATATTTACCGAGATATATGTGAAGATAGAATCGAAATATTAAAGTGTGTTTTGTTGTGGATAAATAAAAGATATAAGGTGTTCATACAGAACAACGTGATGCCCCCAAATATGTAAGTTTATTGAGTGAAAGCCTTGATTCTACGTGGCATAATCTTGGGGTCTCAGAGGTTTGGCTCCTCGTTTCCCTATCAATCCTATGATCACCTGATATTGTGCCATGTGGCATGATGTTAGGGACTCGAGGTGTTCAAGAGTTTGACTCCCCTTCATTGGGCCCTTTGACCTCTGTCTTTCTGAGATCCTACCACATCGTAGTATCTCAGAAAGACAGATGTCAAATGGCCCAAAGTAAGGGAGTCAAATTCAGTTCATGACATCCCTCCAGGCCTAGCTGTGGTAGGATCTCAGAAAGCTGGAGGTTAGAGGGCCCAACACAAGGGAGTCAAATTCAGTTCGTGGCATTCCTCCAGGCCTAGATGTGGTAGGATCTTGAAAAGCTAGAGGTTAGAGGGCTCAATGCAAGGGAGTCAAATTCAGGTCATGACATTCCTCTACGCCTAGTTGTGAAAGATATAGTGAACTTGTTAGTCCTTACACTGATATTCATATGTTCATAGAATATCGCTCTGGCCCTAATTATGTTGAATTCTTCAATTGAGATTTGTGGATTGATAATTTATATTTCATTGTTGTGAATAGTCATGGATGTGGTCCATTGGTGATTATCTATTTTAGAGTGAATGAATTCAACATTATTAAATTTGATAATTGTTTCTATCAAAGTATGAATGTTTTATGTTCAAGAAAGTATGAATGTTTTATTAGCATGGAGCATATTTTTGTTTTGTGGAATTGTTAGTTTACTTCAAAAACCTTTTGATTATGTATTAGAAAAATTTGTTGATCTTTTTTAATTGAATTATTTCCTTCGTGTTATCTTTATGAAATGTACTTTATTGTTTCATTATTTTATATTAATTAACGAGAGTAAACAATTATCCAAACAAATTAATTCAATATTATTCATGTAATTATTTTTATATTATTACCATATATTGATTTAGAAATAAATAATCTATTCATGAAAATAGTTTTCAAATCAATTATTCATTTCAATCTATACAATTGTATATTCAATTACACGTTTGATATTAAAATCAAGAAATACATTTAATATTAAAATTAAAGTATGTTTTCTTCCTTTATGAATTATACGGTTGCGATATCTCAATATACATTCATGATTTATATTTACATCATTCTTCATTTTCAAGTCCCAACATAACACAAGTCAGCGTCATCTCTTCTAAGTTCAATAGTCCAATTCCAAAAGTAAAGTACAAATTAAAAGTATTCTCATAATCACAATTGAATAAAAAAATAAAAAATGTATAATATCTATTACTAATACATGGCTCATATGTTCCAATAACAATGCAATATTCAATAAACTTAGTTATCTATCCAAAATAGCCATATGTGAATAAGTCTTCATAAGTAAATCCATCGGAACTTTGCAAAGCATCACTGTTACTAGAAAACTATAAAGGAAACTGAAGAGGGAGAGCATCATTGGAGGGATTTTCCTCCAACACATAGCCTTTCAAATCCCTCGCACATCCCTTATCTACTGAGAGTGGCTCTAACCTTCTACAAAAGTATTAGATGCATAGAATTAATATAATGATATATAGATTAATCAAGCAATGATAAATCCCATACCATTACGAAAAATGTTATCACAAATTAATAATACATGTATTGATCATACATCAAAAAGTAATGTCACAACATAAAGATATTATCTAAAACAAAAAAACATATAAAAACCAACTCCCTATGTTTGTACACAATTTAAACCCCTCATGAACCATAGGGTTATATTCGAATTCTTCATAGAGTTTATCTTAAGTGAAAAACCTTAATATCCATCCAATATGGTTTTTATCTAATACAATATTTTGCTAAGTGACATTAAACATAAGAATTTTCATTTACCTTGTAATATCAATGATTGTTGGGAAATGACATCAAGTTTGAAGAGTAATGTTTTGAAATTATAAAGATCATTTACAAGTGTTCCCTTAATGTTTTTCTAAGATTGAAATCCATAATTACTACCAGTTACCAAATTAATATGTATACCATAACTACTAAGGTGAAGGTATTGATATCTTTTCTAAAATATCTACCTCTTTCAGTAATTGATCATATTTACTTGTTATAAATTATTATATATGGTATATAAATTTTTATTGGGTTTTATTTTGGGCAACGATTTGATCATATGAAGATTTGATAGGGTAACAATATATGAATTTTGATCATGTATCTGACTTGTTTTTTTTTCTTCAAAAAAAATGTTGGAGGCTTTATAAATTTCATTTTTTCCAAAAATGCTCACTAGTAAAAATGCAGAGGACTTCATTTAATCTATTGCTTACACTATATGGAACTTAGAATCATATGTGTCAATGCCATTTGAACATACATTGAGAATTGAAAAGTGACTTGGCAAACCATAACAAGCTTATGCAAACATCTAGATCTTTATAACCCTCCATCATGTTCTTTGATGCATTAATCAGGCATTCAATGCAAATACATCAAACTAGTTAGCTCACATCATGTGAAAAAATGTATAATTCAATACCACATCATATTCACCTTGTACAAATCTACCTTTTGTCCACCGCACAATTATTGCTCAGGCTTGATCCAAGTAAATCAACTAATAACATAAAAATATTGAGCCATTCCACATACAACAAACAATAATATTTTAGCTATCCCATTGTTGTATTTTCTCATGTGGTGTGGGCTACTTGCTTTGATGATTTCACATAAAATGTTATATTAATTCATCAAAGAACATTGCAACAACTAATAGAAAACTAGATGTTTGTAAAAGCTTGCCATGATTATTTGCATTTTGAAAACTGAGAAGGGTTGAAGATTAGCCAAGCCACATCTATGCATAATTTTTTTGTGACTAACCAAATATGACTATGTTGTATTGTAAATTGTTAGGGTTTTGAACTCAAATCAATTGACATGCCTTTTGCTTGATTCAAGATTAATGGAAATGGTTTAGGGCAAAAATATTTATGTTTTTTTGGTAGAATACACTGATTATGTTCTAATACATTTTGATTTATTGTCAAAACCATTCACAATGCCATTCATAGAACACATGTTCTATGCCTTAATAGTTACTTTCCTAAAATCACATGAATTTGGTTTTGTAATGATCTATAGATCAATAATAGAATATTCTTTCTCCCCATGTCATTCAAGTCGCAGATCCATGAATTTGAATCCTACCTAAAGAATATAAAAAATATATTACTTCTAAAACTTTGTGTGTTTGGCATGGTTATGTATTTATTAATGTGCAAGCAAGAAGGAGAAATTATTTTACATATAAATCATATTCCTTTTTCTTCCTCTTCTTTTTGAGTCATTTGCCATTGTATTTTTCCATAGCTGACCCCTACTTGTTATTATTGTTGGGTGAATATTTTGTCGGCCAGCTAACTGGTGACCAAAATAGTTCCTACCACCACAACATAGGGAGATGGGTCGTCCTGGTGTGTAGGTTTACTACATCAATAGGGGACAAATCTCTAGACTCATCAAGGGGAGGTTCCCTCTTAAATATGCGGAGCTATATACTATAAATATATGCAAAAAGTAAGACACAGGGGTGGGATAAACCATCCATCTCTCTTTTTTCAGAGATGATACTGACAAACAGAGGAGAAATATTGGGTGATTGGTGATGGCACTTCTCTTCTTTCAGAAGTAACATTCAGCCAAGAGCCAGATCCCTTCTTGGAGAGTAGAAATCCTGGTGAAGCAACATAAGGCACTTCTCTTCTTTTAGAAGTGCTTATTCTTGCAAACAACAAGACTCTTTCTGGTAATGGGTGACAAAAGGGTGCATTAACCAACAATATGAAACATAACACAAAGTTTCCACCTCAACTGCCCAAGAGTGAGATACGAAGAACAATGGGGGCACAAAGTCATCCCAAGGTCATTTACACAGAAACAGAAAAGAAAAACACACACTGAAGACAACTATGATAGCGCAAAGTCTAAAAGTAGTTGGCTTCAGGACACCTTCCTTAACACCTCCACTAGTTCTACTTGTTAAATCAAATAAACAAGAATGCTTTCAGAAGATAGACATACGAACAATCTCCTAAAGTAGCACAAGCTATCACAGCACAAAGTCTGCAAGTAACTTGCTTTCTCATTCAATCAAAAAAATATGAACTACAATCTGAGCTCAAAGTCTCAATAATGCCTTTCAATTTGGGCAGAGTTTCACTTCTACTAAGGGGAAGATCTCCCTTATAACAATGAAAGAGTTTACATTATATAGAGGCCAGAAGAGACTTGGCACTTTGTTCCATGGAGTGACCTATACTGTGCAATCAATGCCTTGGCTGCATTTTTTATTCTGTCAGGAAGGGCCATGTTGGAGCAGGGCGGCTGCCTTAACTGTGGCATGTTGGTTCATCTTCCTTATCTTATCTTGAGTTTAAATCACTCATTCCATCACCTACTAGCCACGCAAATGTCTATTCTACCTTTAATTCAAAGGGGAGAAACAAGCTGCACTTTCAATGTTTGCAGGCCCCAAATATCTACCCGATAAACTACTTCACCTACTGGAATTAACTTCCACTAAGTTTCCCTCTTTGAATCTTCCTTCTCTTGGTCCTAGCCTTAGGGTCTTTGAATGCATCGGGTCCATGATCTAAGCCTTCAAGGATCAATCAGATGCTTCACTGCAGCAATTTTGACATCCACGAGTCTCTATTCCTTTGAAGGTTAACAGCTGCCCATTCACCCCAATTTTGATGTTTGTGGGCCTATCATTTTATTGTGACATAGGTGAGGACACATGGTGACATCCGTGGCTTTGAAATAAGCTTCTGGGAATAGGCCTTGAGACTTGTTAGAGGCTAGAGGCGCGGACATAGACACATGGCAGTTTCTGCTATATTGGGATGGGACACGTAGCACTTTCCACTCTATGAAGCTTCATTTGAAACTATGTCTTGGCGCATGACACTTGGTAGCTTTCACTGCACTTTTGAGGCTCGACCCTTCCTGAAGGGAACTTTCCCTTTGGGATCTCGAACAAGGTCCATTTTGTGTGTCAAGTGTCCCTCCATAAGGGTCTCTATCCTTCTGGATCCTCCCAATGGCCTTCAAGCTTTTCATCTTTGGTGGGCCTGTTGTTCCATGTATTTCCTTCATTTTCTTTGGATAAAAAGTTTGAAGAAATTGCTTCAGACAATTTATCTGAAGAAATTCCTTTCTTTGGCTCTATGCCTCCCGCAAGGGCATCCCTCTTTGACACGTGGCAATATCCATCACTTCTTGCCATGGACACGTGGAGTCTTTCACTGCATCGTGTTAAAACCTTCTGCCGTCGACTCTTGGCACTTTCTGCTATCAGGCTTTTGTAGCATCATAAAAATGCTTGGGTCTCAATCATGCTCTTGTGGATGATGACACTTGTTGACCTCCACTAATCTCTACCAGGGGCACGTGGCATGGTCCACTACTCTTAGAAAAACATAGTGAAGCCTTTTACGGTTGCCACTTGTCACCCTCCGTGGAACTCTGTAGGAAGCTTTGTCGAAAAGAACCCTGTAGCTTATAAGGAACTTTGAGAAGCGAATGCCGACACGTGTCATGTTCTGCTGAGTTATAATGCTGACATGTGGCGCGGTCTAAATATTTTTAGCAATCACACGGATGCAGACACATGGCAGCTTTCGACGAGTTTTCAAAAGGGAAACGTGGCACCTTCTACCACTTCCCTAAAACAAAGCATAAAGGGGCTCGATTGATGACACTTTGCAGCATCCGCTTGACTCTTTCTTTTGCATGCATCTCTTTTCTTAACTGAGGCAACCTTTGAACCTATGCATTGAATTGATTGAACATTGAACCCATTGAACCGATGAACCAAAATGGTTCAAGGTTCAATGGTTCAAGCTTTTGAGACTCGTTAAGTGTTCAAGGCCATGGAACCTTAGAAATGGTTAAACTTTGAACCTCTGCCAAAGAACTTAGCTCTTGTTGATGGTGTTGAACCCTTGAACCCATTAAACCCATTGAACTAAAAAGGTTCAAGGTTCAATCCTTGTTTGATGTTTGCCGACAGACCCTTTGAACTGGTTGAAACTGCTAATTCTTTTACCAAAAAGTTGAGAAAATGACGAAATTGAATGTTTCAGAACAAATTTTTGGAAAGGGGAGGGATAATTTTGGCCATGCAAGACCAAAATAATCATATGTTGTATGAAAAATGAGGAGTCATTTTTTAGGGACAACAGTTGGCTCCTGTTGGGGAACTTCCTTCAGATGACAACTCAAAAAAGCTAAGGGGAGTAGAAACCAAAATCTCCAGTGCCTTGAAGTGTACCATTGGGCTATGGAGTCATGCTACCCAAAAATAAAGGCTCGAAAAAATGAAAACAAAAGAATAAAATAGAAACAAAAGACTATACAAATGTACATATGTACAGGAGAACTCATCCGATACTTCAAGAGTTGAAGTGCTTTAGATGTTGCCCGTTGTGAGGCAGAGAAAAGAGAGTGCCATCTTGATACACTAGTAGGAAACCATTTTGTCCCCAAAAATGGTGACGGGTGAATGGAACTCTCCACTAGGAAACTAATTTTTTGCGTCTTCCTCTTGGCCTTTTTTTCTTCTTGCCCCATGGCAGGACGTGGTATTCCCTCTTAAAACTGTAGCTCCTTGCTCTCCCTATGAAGAGTTCCTTTTGCTAACTTTGGAATATAGTAGTATGGTCCACCACCATAGCTTGATATTCTGTTGGTTTAGTCCAGCACTTATTTTGATTGTCAGCATCACACCCTTGACACACTGTCAGCTCAACATCTCCTTTGGTGTGAAGGAGTTTGTCCTCTTCATCCTGAATAGTCTTCAATCTAAGCAACAAAGATCTGCATCTAGCTGTGGAAGAATTGCTACCATTGGATTCTAGGATCCAAGCATCATCAAAAGCTGATCTTTCATCAGATTTCTCTTCTTTGGAGATGGAAGATCCTTCTCGATTTATACTGCACCCTACCAATTCTTCTGATGCCCTATTTGGATCAAATCTTGGATTGCTGGCTTCGAGACTTTCATCATCTGAGACATGAGCATCCTTTGTGTTCAAGAGCTAATTACCTCTACCTGAAGGCTCAAATAGAATTTGAGCAGCAAGGGTTGATGTTTGGGTAACCACAATCTTTGCCTTAAATAGGGTTGCACCTGGTTCTCCACCAATATTTAATTGCTCAAGATTGCCTTGCAGGGATTCAAACTCAGTAATTTGAATTTTGGATTTCTTGACATGATCAATCATGGCAAATGACTGAGATGGACTTGGAAGAGAGGATGGGAGTTCATCCTTTTGGTTTTTGGGAGGGGGAGGACTGATCTGTGAATTTGAAGTAGGAGGTGCAGAGATGTTCAATGTACTTACTTCTTTGGCAATCACCAAGTCCTTTGACTGGAAAGGAAGAGGGGTTCTTTACTCAGCAAATAAAATTACTGGTTAGGGTCGCTCCTCGGTCTTCTCTTTATCGGCCTGCTGGGCTGACTGATTCTCAGACCTGGTGAATACTGCGTATGATCCTTCAATTGCTTCACCTTCACTCCTGGGTTCATCCTAGTAATTTAGGAAACCAATGTGGGAGTTGCCAGCTGATTCTTCTTGATCCTCCCTAAAGAGATCAACACCATTTTCTTGCTCGAACTCAGGTTGGAAATAGAAAAATTGTTTTGTTTCCAAATATCCAACTGCTGAGTTGGTTGGAGGTGCTTCAAGGGCAAGGTTCCTCTGTGGGGGAGGAAGATGATTTGGTTGCCCCTGACTTCTGGCAATATTGCCTTGATATGGCTGATTAGGGAATGTCCTCCTTGGTGCATCTCTATACAAATGAGCAGAAGACATACCTTGTGTCATTTGCATTTTCAAGGCTAGCAATTCATTTGCTAGCTTTTGGAACATTGGGTCAGTGGTGACTGTGGGTGAGTATTTAGAAGATGAAGAGGGTTTACCTCTATTAGGGTCTCTCCTTATCTTTCTTGCCAAGATAAGGTCATCTTCTAGCTCAGTAGCCAAGTCTTGAGTAGCCTCAAGGTCTATGTGTCTAGCCCGTCTCAACAAAAAACTCACTTCAGGCAGTTGTGAGTTGATGAAGAAACACATGAGATTCTGAGGTGTCGACTAGGTGATCATGGGAATCTTGCGCCTCAGCTTGTTGAAAAAGGCAATAAAATCCATTCATAGGCTCATGAGGTTCCTTCTTCATCTAAGTGAGCTAGGCTAGTAAAGCATGCACATCCTCTGTAGGCTTGAACCTAGCTTCAAACTTGGCTTTAAGAGTATCCCAGTCAGTCACTGATCTAGGTTACAAATGGTAGAATCAGTTTGCAACAACACCTTGTAGTGTCTACACAAAAAGTCTGACTGTCACGTCTTTGAATTCCACCCCTATCACACGACAAGATATGTTGAAGGCTGCAATGTGTTCATCAGGGTGAACTATCCCATCACCAAAGAATTTTGGGAAATTCTTTCTTGAACTACGTGGGAGTTCATGCATAGGTGGAGTCAAGTTAAGTGGACCAAAAGAGTTACCCCAGGGGCCTCAAACTGCCATGATCAAATTATGAAAAATAGGGATAACAAATATGGATGGAGTGGCCAAATTGCAGAACAAAAATGGAAAAGGATTGGCTGTGCTTCAGCTTGAGGCTTCAAACTACACACTCTTTCCCAGTAGCTCTGGTTTTGCAAACTAGATAAAATAACAGAAGTGGAGGAAGATGGTAAGGCTATAAATGGATAATGGGTAAGACATGGAACCGAGTTGCTAGACTATGTAATGGATAAGGGTAGGGACTACTTCAATCTAAAACTTGAGGTTTCAGACTGCACGTTCATCCCCAACAGAGTCACCAAAAACTGTTGGGTGAATATTTTGTAGACCAGCTAACTGGTGACCAAAATAGTTCCTATCACTACAACATAGGGAAATGGGTCATCCTAGTGTGCAGGTTTACTACATCAACATGGGACAAATCTCTCCTCTCATTAAGGGGAGGTTCCCTATTAAATATGTAGAGCTATATACTATAAATATATGCAAAAAGTAAGACACAGGGGTGGGATAAACCATCCATCTCTCTTTTTTCAGAGATGATGTTAACAAACAGAGGAGAAATACTGGGTGATTGGTGATGGCACTTCTCTTCTTTCAAAAGTAACATTCATCCAAGAGCCAGATCCCTTCCTAGAGAGTAGAAATCCTGGTGAAGCAACAGAAGGCACTTCTCTTCTTTTAGAAGTGCTTATTCTTGCAAACAGCAGGACTCTTTCTGGTAACAGGTGACAAAAGGGCGTAGTAACTAGCAATATGTAATAGAACACAAAGTTTCCACCTCAACTGCCCAAGAGTGAGATACAAAGAATAATGGGGTCTCAAAGTCGTCCCAAGGTCCTTTACACAGAAACAAAAAAGAAACACAAACTGAAGACAACTATGACAGTGTAAAGTCTAAAAGTAGTTGGCTTCAGGACACCTTCCTTATCACCTCCACTAGTTCTGCTTGTTAAATCAAATAAACAAGAATGATTTCAGAAGACAAACATACAAACAATCTCCTAAAGTAGCACAAAGTTTGCAAGTAACTTGCTTTCTCATTCAATCAAAGAAATATGAACTACAATCTGAGCTCAAAGTCTCAGTAATGCCTTTCAATTTGGATAGAGTTTCACTTCTGGTAAGGGGAAGATCTCCCTTGTAACAATGAAAGAGTTTACATTATATAGAGGCTAGGAGAGACTTGGCACTTTGTCCCATGGAGTGACCTATGCTGCACAATTAATGCCTTGGCTACATTTTTGATTCTGTCAGGAAGGGCCATGCTAGAGTAGGGTGACTGCCTTAATTGTGGCCTATTGTTTCATCTTCCTTTTTTTCTCTTAAGTCTGAATCACTCATTACATCACTTGTTAGCCATGCAAATGTCTATTCTGCCTTTAATTCAAAGGAGACAAACAGGCTGCACTTTTAATGTTTGCAGGCCCCAAATATCTACCCGATGAACTGCTTCACCTACTGGAATTAACTCCCACTGAGTTTCCCTCTTTGACTCTTCCTTCTCTTGGTCCCGACCTTAGGGTCTTTGAATGCATTGAGTTTGTGTTCTAAGCTTGCAAGGATCAATCAGACGCTTCACTACAACAATTTTGACATCTATGGGTCTCTCTTCCTTTGAAGGTTAATGGCTGGCCATTCACCCCAATTTTGACATTTGTGGGCCTGTCATTTTGTTGTGACATAGGTGAGGACACGTGGTGGCATCCACAACTTTGAAATAAGCTTCTAGGAATAAGCCTTGAGACTTGTTAGAGGCTGGAGGCGCAGATGCAGACACGTGGCAGTTTCCACTGCACTGGGATGGGACACATGATGCGTTCTTCACTATGAAGCTTCATTTGAAATTGTGTCTTGGCGCATGACACTTGGTAGCTTTTGATGTACTTTTGAGGCTCGACCCTTCCTGAAGGGAACTTGCCCTTTGAGATCTCGAATAGGGTCCATTTTATGTGTCAAGTGTCCCTCTGCAAGGGTCTCTGTCCTTCTGGATCCTCCCGGTGGCCTTCGAGCTTTTCATCTTTGGCGGGCATGTTGTTCCATGTATTTCCTTCATTTTCTTTAGACAAAAAGTCTGAAGAAATTCCTTCGAACAATTTGTCTAAAGGAATTCCTTTCTTTGGCTCTGTGACTCTTGCAAGGGCATCCCTCTTTGACACGTGGCAGTATCCATCGCTTCTTGCCAAGGACACATGGAGTCTTCCACTGCATCGTGTTGAAACCCTCTACCGTTGACACCTTGCGCTTTCCACTATCAGGATTTTGTAGCGTCATAGAAATGCTTGGGGCTCAATCGGGCTCTCGTGGACGATGACACTTGTCGGCCTCCACCGATCTCTGCTAGGGGCACATGGCACGGTCTGCTACTCTTAGAAAAACATAGTGAAGCCTTTCATGGTTGCCACTTATCACCCTCCACAGAACTCTAGAGGAAGCTTTGTCGAAAGGAACCCTGTAGCTTATAAGGAACTTTGAGAAGTGAATGTTGACACGTGTTGCATTTTGCTGAGTTACAACACAGACATGTGGCACGGTCTAAATATTTTTAGCAATTATGTGGATCCAGACACGTGGTGGCTTCTGACGAGTTTTCAAAAGGGACACATGACACCTTTCGCCACTTCACTAAAATAAAGAAAAAAGGGGCTCGGCCAACAACACTTGGCAGCATCCACTTGACTCTTTCTTTTGCTTGCATCTCTTTTCTTAACTGAGGCAACCTTTGAACCCGTGCGTTGAACCAATTAAATGTTGAACCCGTTGAACTGATGAACCAAAATGGTTCAAGGTTCAACGGTTCAACGGTTCAAGCTTTTGAGACTCGTTAAGTGTTTGGGGCCACGAAACCTTAGAAATGGTTGAACATTGAACCTTTGCTGAAGCGCTTAGCTCTTATTGACGGTGTTGAACCCTTGAACCCATTGAACCGAAAAGGTTCAAGGTTCAATGGTTTAATCCTTGTTTTGATGCTTGCTAATAGACCCTTTGAACCAGTTGAACCTGCTAATTCTTTTACCAAAAAGTTGAGAAAATGATGAAATTGAATGTTTCAGAACAAATTTTTGGAAAGGGGAGGGACAATTTTAGCCATGCAGGAGCAAAATAGTCATATGTTGTCTGAAAAATGAGGAGTCATTTTTCAGAGACATCAATTATTGCACACCTTACACCTGGATTCACACAATAGTCATAAGTATAATAAAAATATCATGTTCTTAGCGATAAAGTCCTCAAAAGAGTCACATTAACAATTCATATAAAATGCTCTAAGTCCATGTGTGTTAGGATTGTGGAGCTAAAAGCTTCACTGATGCAGACATGGAGGAGGTTGCAGAATGAGTTGCTAAGTGTCAGAAGTGTTTGGCGTTGGTCTGGCCAACCGGCGTCGGCAGGGTAAGACAGGAAGGCAACCGACGTCGGTCATATATCGGCCGGCGTCGGCAACCCCAGGCGGACAGGGACCGGCGTCGGTCGCCTATGTAGTTCGACTGCGAGCTATCTACGGACAGTTAGCTAACGAACCAAGTGTTTGCATGAAGAGATCTAATTTTAGACTGAGAGCTGCGGATCTAATTATTGTAATTAGATGTCTAATTATTGTTTGGATGAGATCTATATAATAGACTCATGGTTGTATTGGAAATGTGTGCTAGGGAGTAAGAGAGCATAATTATAAGCTCCTTCTGTGTGTGAGGTAGAGCAATGGTGCGTTCCTCCTAGTGCCACAGTACCGGGTGTGTTGGTGCTGGATTGGAGAGCCAGCTGGGTTCTTCAGGAGTGTAGGATCTTGGTCACAGTTGCATGGCCTATATAGGAGATCTACATGGTAAGTAAGATCGTTGATCTGCAGGTGTATGTGTATGCAAGGTCGAGGTTCACAGGTGAATAGAACCATTGTTTGATTTGCAGGTGTGCAAGGTCATACAGACAGCAACACAACAGGGAGCAGTATCAGGCAGGATCTACTTGGAGTACAGGTGTGTACTCGGATAGAGCAAGAGAGGAAGGCAAGGAAGTTCCTTCCATAAGTATGGTCTGTTGAATTGCAGGTTGTTGCAGATTCATGGGAGATCTACTTGAAGTACTTTGAGTACTTGTGGAGCACGTGGAGTGCTTGTGGAGTGCGTGGAGCACTTGTGTTATGCGTGGAGCATGGGAGGTGAACATCAACTCTGTATTTGAGTTGGGTGTTGTGACCTGTGAGAGGGAGAGCTTTGGGGAGAAGAAGTACTGTTCACTTGAGGTGTGGGAAACCTCTGTAAGGTGGTGGAGAAGAAGTGGCATCTTCTTTATTGTATTCTTTTCTGTATAAAGTGTTAATACAAGTTGTGTATTGTCTCTCATATGCTGTGTTATTCTGAATTCTAGTTACTTGGTGAATCTGGTTATTTCCGCATATTAAGTTGTTTGAAGTTTGGTAATCAATTGTATGTTTCCGGTTTCGCATCCTGACAAGTGGGATCAGAGCATGTTTGTTGTTCTAGATTCCTGACAATGTGCGCTAGCATTGAAAAATAGACTGAAAAAGTCATTCATTGAGTAATCATATGATTTACTAATGCAATTTTGATCTAAAAACTTATGTTCATCATAGCCTTTGTGCATCATCTAGATAATATTCATAAACGTATGCAATCATGACTTGTTTTAGCATATCAAAATTAGTTCTTATAATACATTGTATCACATATTGAGATCTAGGCATTCTAATGATAGAATTATAATTACATCTATTGTAAGTTGATTATATTTGCTATTGTCTCATTACTAATCATATTAATGTAGCTATCATTATTTACTCTATTTATTTACACCTTGCACATCAAACATTATTCGTATTGTGCTTTTCTGGGCATTCTTGATGAAAATTTGCACAAACCATCAATAAATTCCAATGAGAGTCATAAAGGTTTCTAGGTGTAATATTACTTCTATTTACATGAATAGGTCATTGCTTTATCTTCAGTTAGGAAATCAAAGTTTAGATTTGTAGAGATTCATTTATTTTTAATTATAGTCTAAAACATTGTTTTTATTTTGAGCATGTGATTGTAAGCATAAAAGGCTATGTCCACTTCTGCATATCTGATATGTATGTGAATTTTATATCTATGATGCATTCAATAACTACACAAAAAGGGCCCTATAGGTGTTTCAAAGCCATAACTATTGAAGGCAAGACTGCCTTATTGTTGTCAACAAGCACCAATTGCTTCAAAGGTAAATTATATCTTCTTATCCTAAAGGATTATTGTATATTATTATGGGTTAATCAGATATGATCATGTTATTGAATAATTAGTATTTATTAGTGAAATTTGATTTATCTTCTCTTAATATTTATGATTTATATTATTCAATAGTAAAGTCACAACTTTGAAACTCTTTTGTGGATGAGAACTTTGCATACTGTTTAAAACATATGTTTGATAACTAGTTTGGTTATGTGAGTAGCATCAAAGCTTCAAATATTCGATATAAATTTGTTGTCATCTGGATTTCTCATTTATGAGTGTCATTTTAATTTGTAATATAATATTTTGGAAAAGTAATGAAGAAACTTGGCACTAGAAATTTATTATTGTTCCTTACTTATTCTTTTTCTCCTAGTTAATCTCTTATTTTAGATCATACATCAAATTTACATGCACTAATTTTATTTTATGCTCAACAAGTCAGGTTAAAGAATGAGTGTGCTCAAATTTTTTCATAAATTAGATGCACCACATTTACTCTTGCTATGAAACCTCAAAAGAACACAATGGATGTTAATTGTTTATGAAAAGGACTGAATCAACTAAAAAGTATACTAATCCCACCATTCAAAAACATATTATTTCTCATTGTTCAATGTTTATTTTCCCTAATGCAACCAAAAGTATATGTTCTAAATACCA
This sequence comes from Torreya grandis, assembly GCA_037957365.1. Classification (NCBI taxonomy): domain Eukaryota; kingdom Viridiplantae; phylum Streptophyta; class Pinopsida; order Cupressales; family Taxaceae; genus Torreya; species Torreya grandis. Next base: position 1,614,936 of record JARHVA010000589.1, on the reverse strand, counting down.
ACCTGCACTTCAAACAGACAAGCATATATAAACATGGCTTGCAAATAAGTGTAAATGATTGGGGTGGACCAACATGTCTAAGTTATTTTATTGTTACTGCTTGTGTTAATTTCTACTATTTTCTTTACATGTTCATAATGTTTATGCATATAGATATGTCACGTACAAGACTGGAGAGCTTATTTACTGATCAAACCCACCTAAATTAATAGTTTTTTTTCCAAATGTTTGACAATGTAACAACTAGTTTGTATTTTTTTATTGGTCAATATTTTGAAAAGAGAATGACTAATGCTTTACACTAAAATGTGTCTACCAGGTTATGTTTTTTAATAGCATATGCTATTGTTTTAAAAGTCTAAGCATGTGAGCATGGAAGAGAAATAATAAAATACAATATCACAATTATACTATTAGTATTATCAATCAAAAAATCACCATCAGAAAAAATGCTTTGTTGCTATACAAAATCTTACCATACTAGCATTCTTTATAATTGCCTATGGATAGAAGATAAGCATGTGCACCGAGAGGCTAACAAGGTACTCACTTGGATATTTTAGAGTAGTCTTGAGTCTCTTTTTTTATTTAATTTTGCTTCATTACATAATATTTTATGATGTCATAAATATTTCCTTTTACAAATAGTTTTTGTAGCTCCTCATTTGTTATGCAGAAAAGGAACATAAAGAGAAGTGTTTTTGACATAATTATGTAATTGACATGTTTATTCTGATCAACTTTATTAAAAATCCCCTCTCAATAGGCAATTGATAGATCTATAGTTGAAGGAATGGAAGCTATATTGAAGCATGACATATTCCAGGTAGTTGCAAGGTAACAATATTTTCTTATGTACTCTCCTCCATCCCTTTTGTGTTCTTTTGTTTGTTATTGTAAGTTCCTTTATACAATATTACATGTCAAATTCTTTTCAATCTTATTTTAGGTTATGTTATCCTTGGTTGTTTATTTTACAATTACATAAATATAACTCTTGTCACCAATGAGTTAGCACATGGTCAAATGAATGATGAGTGGAAATCAACTAGTGAAGGCTGTGCACACACTCCATAACATTTACATATGAATATATTTTCTTAAGTTTCTTGTATTTGACCATAATTTTACACCTATCTAAGTATTATGTTTTTAAGTATATTTATATCTATAAAATCAATCTCACCTTCTTGACCTAGAGTAAGCCCCTGTTACAATTGAGAAATCACCAAAAGAACAAGACTTTGACCTGTTGGTATCTTATTTCCCCTTTTGTTATGTCTTTTTAAATTCTTATGAAAAGAAAGATGGTTGATGTGAATGTCATGGTTCATGTTTAGATTCAATGTTTATCTTTTATTCTTCTTCTTAAACAAGTATATCACAATGTTTTTTCTCTACATATGTATTTCTCAAGAATTGAGTCATCTATTGTTAACATGTAGATTACCTCTACTAAAAATTATGTTACTACATCCATGATCTTAAATTTAATTAAAAAGGTAAGGCTTTTAAAATCTTGAATAACTTGCCTCACTTCAAGATCAATATTGGACAAATAAACTTGCATAACTAATGAACTATTTTTATTGAATAATTTGCTTGCAAACTCTTTTTTTAAAATGTTAAGATAAATAATTCAGAGACTATAACATTTACTTACACTCCAATCTAGCCATCTAGTCTCAGATCAATACCTTCGAAACCATTTCGCTTAGTCCTAGAGGGCAAATCTAGGAACCAATATGCTTTATCTTAGAATTATTCCTAAATCTGTTGGCAAATCAGATTTTGTTGATTATTATGCAATAGAAATATTAAGTCTTTTACAAAGTGAAGTAGCAAGTTTTTTTAACAGGTAGATAAAATAATAATATTTGGTGGACTTTGATTTGCTTAATTTTTTTTATGTTATCAATGGCTTCACTTTGATCGAGGCTTGACATTAATCATGCAAAAGATGGAGGATGAGTTTGTAAAGGGGTCCATTTATTCTTGAATTTGTTCAGGCAATGTGGGCTATCTAGTTTGTATATTTCATATTAAATGCTAGGTTGCTTCATTAAGTAAAATGTCATGGGGTTATAAATATCTAGATGTTTGAAGAAGCTTCCTAGAATTCCATGTATAATCCCTCTTTAGGCAATTAATCTAAGCAAAGTTTAATCTTTTGTTTTTTGAACTAGTATCAAGAAACAACAACTTGAAACAATTTTCAATATCTCTTCGAAAGAATGTTTTCATACTAGCGTTTAGTTCTCTAAATTATCTGTCTCAACAATATGAATTTACAAAGAATAACACACACACACACACACACACACACACACACACACACAACTATGTAATTGTATATGTCTAGTACTAATCCACTCATTTTTTCCTTGTGCAAGTAGAGGTCAAATTTATATAAGGTGGTATGATTTGGTATTCAATACTGCATTTGTTTAGGCAATATAGGTTGGTTTTGATGGTGATCTCCATTTAACAGCTCAACCATCGCCATGAGATTTTATCATATGTTTACTATCATCATTATGATGATTTGTAGTGATGAGTTAAGCTATGATTATTTTTCTACTAAAGTTTTTTTTGTTTTAATTATATTTTAATTGGTAAATTGAAGCAACTATTTTATTTTTACCTTTTTATTTTGAAATTGAAGTAATTTCAATGTGATTGCTAGAGGACAAGTTTCTCTAGGTGTCCATTTATTGCTGCACTTGTTCAGGTGATGTGGGCTACTTGGTTTAAAGATTTTTCATTAAATGTTGGGCTGCTTCATTAAGGAACATAGCATGGGTTATAAATATCTAGATGTCTGGGAAGCTTGCTATTATTTATTGAGTTTGGAAAAGCTAGAAGGGTTGAAGAAAAGCTTGGTGTTTTTTGTTACAAAACCTCGGTTAAGAGTTTGAAGGTAAGATCTTTTGTTTTTTATATTGTATTTCACTTTGCATTGTAAGAAATGCATTAATTAGTTTAAATGTTAACCATACTAGGCAGGCATGTGATTCATGTTGTGTTTACTTGATTCAGGCCTTGAGAATTTAGATCTAGGGTTTTGTATCACTTGTTTCATATTTCAACCTAAAACCCTCACAATCAAACCTTGATTCAACAGAATGTCACTTGCAAGATTGGGGAGGACTAAAAAGGTTAATTTTTCACAATCCATGTTATGTTCTTTGGTAGTAATTGATTCCTTGCACTATCAGCTTTAATTTCAGACCAAAACTATCTTATATTCTTACATTTCGAAAGATTTTGTTTTGTCATCAATAACATGTAATAAGTTTTTTTAATTATTTATTTTAAGTATATATAGTTTCTACCCCTTATGTTTTTGTTCCATACATTTTAGGCTCTTGCAGGGATTACTTTTTTCCTCAGTTCAGTCTTTTATTACTAGTAATTCCACTTTATTGTTTGGAATAAGTGGATTTATTTTTTGGTAACATAGGTAGACGTGATGACTTTTTCTAGTTATGAAAAGAAGGAAGAGCAGTTCAATGATTAGGTAAATATACCAATTGTTGAAGTTCTTGTTTATATACTAGAACTATAATAGTAGAATCATAGTAATTATGTTGAACATAACATGATTTTTCCTTTAAATGAATGTGTCTTTAGTGAAGCTGTATTTGGTAATGTTGTCATGGTTGAAATGTCAGAGATGTTTGGTTGATCAGTTGTGTGTTGTACATCTAATAATTGCTTTGAAATACTTCAAAAAAATGCTATTAGTTGCACTATTGTTATTAAGTGAAATAAACTAAAGTTATTTAGACAATGATCACTCTTTTTGCGAAGAACCCTTGTCAACCACTTTGTAGATTTTAAGGTATTTCCTTCATTTGACTGTGCCTGACTTCAATGACTGACTCATTTCTTTTAATTTCAGTACTAAGAAGTAAAAAGATTCTTAGACATATGTCATATGCATTTCATCAATTTTGAAATGAGTATTCTACTGAGGTAACACTTATAATATCCAAAATATTTGTACACAAAACATTTAATCATTTGTACAATCATCACTTGTTGGCAATCTTAGGAGATTAGAATCTTATTAATGACCTTGAACTCTTTGATTCTACGAATGATTTGATTTGATCTTCACTCGTCTCGAGTATATTTATTTCTATGATGTCACACCAAACCAAAGTGATTTGTTCTATTCTTGAAATTTGACAAAGCACAAATTTTGCATGGATTTGACATTTAAGCACTATTTTTCTTTCCTTGTCTAGTTTGGCATGTTTTACACAAAAAGTACATGATACTCTTAAAAAAAGGTATCTCTACGTGAAAAAGTCAAGTGGACAAGACTATGAGAAAGAACACTCCAACAGTTTATTTGATACATAGTAAAATGGTTGGTGATGATCTTCTAATTTTTTTTATTTCAACAATTTTGTTCATCGCAATAGATGAATTGCACTTGAAATAGAATAAGTATTCTAGTAAAGTTGCATTCCAAAAAAACTTCAAAAGAAAAAATATTGCACTCTATTTTTTTTAGGTTTCACTGCTAAGACAACAATTTTTCAACTCCATTACACCAGGTGGGCTTACTGGTCACGTAATAGGAGATGTTCCCGCCTCAGCGTTTCCTTTCAGTTCAGAAGATATCTGAAAGTTATCAGAGAGAATAAAGACCTCGACTTACCTGTTCATAAGGTTTTTAGCGTGATTTTAATATTCAACAATCTCTTATGTTCTGCTTCTATGGTTCTAGCCTCACCAAAGGAGTTACAAGATATTAAATGTTTGTTACAGGGGATGGTTGCAACCATTCGATGTGAGGAAATAACAAATGAAAAATTTGACAACTTGGTATCGGATGGTTAATGGTTTTTTTAACCATTACGAGAATTCCCGTTTGGAGAGCTTTCCTTTGATTCATGGTATTATATTCTAGGGTTGGCAAGAGCTTGAAGAAGCTATACAATCAAGTACAGTACCATCATTTGAGAGGAAATTAATCTCCATTATAGTTAATTACTTACCAGAGTAAGTTCTTTATCCAACTCATGATCAATACATACTTCATATTTTCTTATGCATACTTAACTTGTCTCAGCTTCAACAATGCCTTTGAATCTACTAGCATTCTCACTTATTTATTATGCATTTTGACCCTATCACATGTTATGCTTGCAACTAAAAGCAGCTTGCTAATTTCCGTTGCCTGCAAAATATGTCTCTCAAGTAGAAATAATGTCATGGCAAAATGTTTATGATCTATTGTAGTTATTCTACTCTCAGTTTCCAAAAGATATGGGCAATTGCTCTGTCAACTAACTACTTGTCAAGTATCTCTGTCTTTTATTCCATGTAATAGTGGTAGTGAAGCTTTAGATGCAGTACATGGCCTTAAACACATTTTTAGTGGGGCCTTTGCTTTGTAGACAATTTTCATTACACAACTCTGTTATATATAATGCATATATACATTGAATGCCGTATATACCATTTATTTGAACTAATTTAAACAATTTTCATTACATAATTTTGTACCATTGCATACACCAGGAATTTGTGTACAAGACACGGAGGATAGTCATAGGATAATCTTTCAAACACGCGCAATGGAAGGCGTCCAGACTGAACGGAGTTGTTGCATCTCCACAACGCGTAGAGCGAAAAATGGAAATATCCTGGAAGGTCCAGCAAATTGCTCATCTGTTAACGGCTGGCCATCGGTATGATTACCGTTCTCAATCGTTTTCATTTGCAGGTCCCTCTGCCTATTTAATCCAATCGCTTCCCACAACACCATTCACATCTAATATTTTGCAATTTTCTCCTCTCAATTACATTGGCTACTTCGTAAAATCACGCTCATTCGTTAGGTACCCTGCCTGCTTAAGATGGCTGGCTTACGGGGCGAAAGCGTTGTTAAGAGATTAGTGGTGCTGTGTATGTGTATGATGGCATTGTCCGCAGCAGTGGATGGTGCGGCGCATTCGAGGAAGCTGTCTGCTCTGGTGAAAGAGGAGCCTCTTGTTCTGAAATATCACAATGGCCCTCTGCTCACCACTACGGCTATCCTCAATCTTCATCTCATTTGGTATGGCAAATTCACCCCTGCACAGCGTGCTATTGTGGCAGATTTCGTGCAGTCATTGGGAAATGGCCCAATGAGATCTCCCTCTGTGGAAAACAACAGAGGGCTACAAAGGCTCTGCCCACTCCAACGCCAACGCCAACCCAGAGCTATCCTTAGGGACACAAAAGCTGGATGAAGGATATTCCATGGGCAAGTCCTTGAAAAGAAGTGGCATTGCCGTGTTGGTGAAGAGTGGTATCGAATCCGGAGCTCTGCCGGCAAGCAATGGCAATGGTGGAGCAGAGTTGTATTTGGTGCTGACATCGGAGGATGTAATGGTGGAGAACTTCTGCAGGAGTTCTTGTGGATTCCACTCCAGTGCCAGTGCCAGTGCCAGTGGCAATGCAAAGGGCGTTCCATATGCGTACGCGTGGGTGGGAAACTCAGCAAGTCAGTGCCCGGGGCAATGCGCATGGCCGTTTCATCAGCCTCTGTATGGTCCTCAGACCCCTCCTCTGCTGCCGCCCAACGGTGACGTGTGCATCGACGGGATGGTGATCAATATTGCGGCCAAAAAAGGCCAAATTCTTAACAACGAAAAGTGCTAAACTAGGCAAGGAAAACCAAAAACAACCCATAAACCAACAAATAAATACCCAAGTCAAAACAACAAATTATCAAACTTTAGAAGAAAAAAATAAATCACCTAAAACTAATAAATAATATAATTTCAATTATTTTATAATTACTAAAAAAATATATAAACAAATAATATCTTTAAAATAATGATTATTTATAAAAACTATTTTAAAATGATAAATTTTTATCAAATTTAATAATTTTTTAAAATAAAAATCCTCAATTACTGAATATAATAATATAAATTTTTATTATAAAATTTTATTTAAAAAATAAATTCTTCCATATTTTAAAAATCATACCTTTCATAAAGAACAAAGGCTTTACCCCACAAAAACTTTAAATTTATGAAGGACAAAGAAGACATACCTTAATCAACATGTTTGGTAAATCATTGATGGAAAACATTTTGCCAAAATCTTAATTTTATATTAATATTTAAAATTGTTCTCAAAATTTCAAAATTAAAAATGCAAATTTATGTTTAAGCCTAAAATCTAGCTCAAAATCAAGTTTTAACTATTTAATTCAAATGGAATCACAAATTTGCTTATAAATATATATATTTTTTTTTATTAAAAAAAATTAAGAGGAATAATTGTGAAAAGTGATAATAATATAAATCGCAGTATTGAAATACATATTTTATTTATATATTTTAATATAAAATTTTAATTATTTTATTTTGTTAAAAAAGTATTAAATAATGTGTCATTACAATAAATGTTATTTTCTCATAATGAATCATAAGATTATTCAATCAAATCTTTAATTCATGTGTAAAAGGTGAAGCCTTGAGGGGATATCTAAATATATTTATACTTTTACGTCCTTATTGATTGTGAGCGATGTTGTGTGCATTCCATGGCCTTCCCTGTCATGTGATGAGCACTAATTTGGTATGACAGTCTAACACAACAAACCATAATAGACCTTGTAGACCTTTAGATAATGTCTTGCACTAATTAGCTTCATGTATAATCCACATAAAATACGTCACATATGCACCAGCAATACTCTCTGACATTCAAAATTTGATAACCCAAGTCACATTCAATTTTATATGATAGTTTGAAACGACGACTATGTATGAATAGTTCATATATGTTTGAGCGTCAACATAATTTAAAACAATATTTTAAAAACCCTACTACAATATAACATCCATCAATTTCTATTGTGGATGCCCAAATCAACTTGTATTATCCAATTGTATAACACTTATTAACATGATTAAATGTTGTCTTTCCAAATTTTAAATTAAAAAATTAAGCAACACATCTACTTGAAAGAAACAATAATCAAATTTAATAATTGAAATTATAATTTAACATGAAGAAAGTATGAATGCTTTATTAAAATGGAGCATATTTTTGTTTTGTGGACTTGCTAGTTTACTACATGAACCTTTTGATTAGTTATTAGAAAAATGTGTTGATTTTTTTTAATTGATTTATTTTTTTCATGTTATTTATCGATTCATTATTTAATGTTCATTAATGAGAGTAAACTATTATTCAAACAAATTAATTCAATATTATTCATGTAATTATTTTTATATAACTACCTTGTATTGATTTAAAAATCAATTATTTATTTCAGTCTATGTCATTGTAAATTTAATTACATTTTTTAATACTAAAATCAAGAAACACATTAAATATTAAAATTAAAGTATGTTTTCTTCCCTTATGAATTATATGGTTGTAATATATCAATATGCCCTCATAATTTAGATTTACATCATTCTTGATTTTCAAGTACCAATGTAACACAAGTCAGCGTCATCTCTTCTAAGTTCAATAGTCAAATTCTAAAAGTAAAGTACAAATTAGAAGTATTTTCATAATCATAATTGAATAAAAATTGTACAACATCAATTATTAATACATCAATTATTTTCCAACTGCAATCACACCATCAAGATATTGTCCTTCCCAATTACAACTATCAACTACATAAAATAAAATAAATCCGTGTATAAATATTATTTTACTAAGCAAAATCACACATTTAATATAACATAATAAACAATTTCAATATCAATAGCAACCAAAGAAAATAACAAAATTTAAGTTGAGCATACCTTGCAAAATACTTTGGTTTGGCTTTATATTAATTATGCTACAATTTTTAGAAAATCTATATCAAATTTTTTTGTGCATTTGATAATACAACTATAAATATTGCATATTCCAACATGAAAACTATGATCTACAAGTTATAACTATGGTAGCTATTATCTTAAATGCTACAGGAGCCTAGAATTAAAAATGTCAAAAAAATTGTAAATGCTAATCAACCGAGTGAGTACTACTAAAATCTATAAGTTATAATATATATATATATATATATATATATATATATATATATATATATATATATATTTTTATTTTTTTATTTTTTGAGTTAATAAGATGGACAATTTTATCCTTATTTTAATTAACTTCAAAAAATAGAAAAATAGATGGACTAAATTTTGATCGATAATTAATTTACAATAAGAAATACGAATAATTTGTATTCACATTCACCTTGATTGTTGTAAAATTAAACTATTATAAATATATTAAGTGGGTTTTAGTCTAATGGTGAAGATGATAATTTAAAAAGTAAGAGATTTGATGCTTTCACAGTCCATGAAGTAATAAAAGATTTTTAGAAGAAATGTGTGAAAACAATTTTTTAACCTTGATGTTTCTAGATCACCACCCGTAATCCTTCATCGGAAGAACCAAAATTAAGAATGTTGGAACAACAAACCTGAACTACCTTAAGTAGGTAAAAACTTAACACCCATCACTGAAGGTAATTAATGTAAGAGTAGCCATTAGTTAAAGTAATGTGTGCCCACCTCTTTTATTATTGTTAAGTGCTCGAACCTCCAAGTGATAAAGAGATCATCAATATGGCTAATGTTAGAAACAACTAATGAAAAATATTATTAATATTTAATTTATTATTAATTGTTTTAACCTTTTAGGTTTTAGTGAATGTAAATCCTATATTTGATTAAAGTATTGATTAGAATAAATAATGGAAATAATATGCAATAAATATAACCATTAATTTGTTACAGAATTGACTAGCTTTGACTTTTTTATTAAATAACAATAAATAATATAAATAAAGACTTAACTGGAAAATACTTGATACGAATGATATGAGTACTGAAAATTTAGATGAATGTTAGTTGAAGTGTCATAAACTGGATCCCTATGTTAAAACCCCTCTTGGATAGTATCACCATGATTGGTAAAGTGGCGGTAGTGCCCTGATATTAGTGGTAGTGTCCTCTATACAGGATTGTCCTAAACTTCTAGGTGCACTTGTGTCTAGATCTCTGGGGTCTATTCTTGTGCACATGAATTCTAGAACCCTGTATTATGCTTATAATGATTGATTTATTATGTAAACCCTAATCTTCCATATAACTAGGGCATGAGCTAAAAAGTGTGTTCGTTAATAGGATAGGTTGGACATCCTCAACACCCCACTGTGAAAAGAGTTGCCTACATACCAATACTCCTAAGAGAGATAAATTTTGATGTAGTTCTCCCCACCTAAGTTTTGATGCATATGCAAGTGATGTTAATATGATAGTGGCCTTGAGTGCCTTGAGTGTGCTTGACACTGAAAATCTAGAAAATTTGAGCTTAGGGTTGTTGTAGATGCTAGTATGTAGAAGTAGAGTATAATAGTGATGGAGGTTTTTTAATGATGTCTCCAAGGTGACCAAGGTTGTTGATGAGGTGTCATGTGTGTTATATTGACAATGACAAAGTGTGATTCAATGTGCCTCAGTGTTCCTGCATGGTTATTCAATGTTTGACTTAGTAAGGCTATTGATGATTGATATTGATAGTATGGACATGTTGCATAGACCTTATGGTTTGTTATGAGTTCTTGGAGTGCTTCAAGAAGTGAAAATAATTCATCAGAGCAATCATATGAGTGTCTATGTTCAAGTATTCATCTTGATAGATAAAGCTGAGTGAGTAAATTGATGATGTCATATTTCACACGTGTGAAGGTTTCAAGATATTTTTGATACATGTATGGATTCTTCTATAATATTTGATTATGTGATTCAAATTTTAGGTCATGAGGTTGAGTGTAGCAAAATTTATTAAGGTAAAAAGTTGGTCTTCTAGGTAGAGTTTCACTAAGTTTCTATACTTAGCCAAATTTACAAGAAGAGATCTACGATGAGCATTTAATCAAATCACAGATCTAAAATTGAGCATTTAATATGATCAGATAAGGATCCAATGATGTGGTTCAAATTCAAATAGTCAATATTGCACGTGCTAGTGACATGTATCACAATCATAGAGTTTGAGCAGTAGATCTAACGACGAGCGTGAAACCTATCAAATGAAGATCTAATTGTGAGCGTATGATTATGTAGTTAGTAATCAATGGTGTGCATTAAGTTAAATAGTCAATATTACATGTATAACTATCAAGTTGCACAAACATATTGACTGAATGGTACATGGTGCACAAAAGGCACGTAGAGCTGTCAAGTGGCACGATCATGAAAGCATAGATATAAGATCAATAGTGAATGATTATAGGTTAAATACTAGGCTACTCCAAAAGAGATCCAAAAAACATGTTTGTTCAAATTTTCCAAGAAGCATGAGATGAGGCTAAAGTGTCTAATGTTTAACATTAACATAGTGACTGTTGGAATTTGAATATTCTAATTAACGAGGGAAAACCAGTTTATAGTTTTTGAGCTATATCTTTTAATCCAAGATGAATTAATTGATGCAGTAAAAAAAATTTGTAAAATACTTCAAGGCACATTGAGAGAATATATTTAGAATATTTGAATGTTTTTACAATTAAACTTATTAATCTCTAAAGTTGACCATGTGTTTGACCATGTTTTGTAAGTGACCAAAGAAGGATAATTGAGTTATTATGATAGTGTCTTGATGTTTCAATATGAAATAACTATTGGAGAGTGTTTTAGAATCCATGAGGACCATATTTGTGGATTTTTTAGGTTTTAATAATCCATATTTGGTGTGAACAATTGCTTAGAAGTTGATTATGTTTATTGAATGCACTGACAGTTTGAGTGACCATCTTGCAGAGGCAAATTTAAGATGTTCTGAGCAAAATTGAAGAATAAAATGAGTATGAAGATGTTTTATAAGTCTTAAAGTATTATGATAAATTATTGGATGTCATGATATGCCCCTGATCAGTTATGGAGAGTCAAAATAGCTGGATTGTATTTTGACTATGTGTGACCAATTGAATGGTCATTATGAGAAAGTTGAATTGAGTGCTTAAAACCTGTATTGATGTGTCTAAAGCACATAGATATGTATCAAAGGTCCTAAAAGTTTTACCCATATGATTTAATCATATTTATATGTGAAATATTTGAGTAGTTACTTTATAAGTTTGAGACTATGTTTTTTGTGTTTAAAGACTTCAAGAGCAAGGTGAACTAATTGGTAGGTTTGAATGTTGATTTGGTGTTCCCAGTGGCATGGAAATATATGGGATTAGCAAGGGGATCTTTAAAATAGGTTTTATGTGTTTAAAACATTGGTTAAGTATAAATGTGGTCCAAGTAGTCTGACATGTAAAGTATGAGTATGAAGGCTTAAATGTTTTAGGTCTCACCAGGACCTAATGGTGGTTTGGGGATAATGAGGTAATGGTTGACCTATGAGAATGGATTTGAGATATATATTAATGTTTTATAAGTCTTAAGGTTTAAGGCAAGTCTTATTTCTGACCAAGAAGGTAATACTCATGAAGACTCTATAAAGAGTGAAAGCAAAGGTGATGGTTTCTAGACTTGAGTGTGTAGAGTTGAGTTGGTGTGAGTGTGTATGATGAGAAAAAGATTTTTGAAGGTTGTGAGAGCCGTGAAAATGTCTTGAGAGGTATATTAGAGTTTGGATTGAATTTATTATCTTGTGTTCACAATTGTATTATTGAATTTACAGGTTTGATGCATGAGAACAAGCGAAGGGTTTCTCCATCAGATTGAAAAGCAATCAAGAGTTCTAGAGTTGTTCTCTTCATAGATGTTGTGTTGGTGCTCAACATCTTAGGAAAGTTGTTGCTTGTCATATTTAGGGTTTGGTGCTCTTTATGAAGTGGGTGCTTCACTAAAGTCTCTTTTTTGTAATCATCTTATAGGACAAGTAGTCCATGTGTTTTCAAGCTTAAAAGTGGGTTTTCTTTTCAAGAGGGTTTCCCACATAGATCTTGTGTTATCTTGATTATCTTTCAAGATCATTGTTATGAATGGGTTATTTGATTCTTGATTATTTATGGTGTATGACTAAGGGTTTGATGGATTTAGATTAAAGTTTTGAAATGTCTTGATTCATTGATTCACCCCCCCCCAGTGATTGTACCTCTAATAATTGGTATCAGAGCAGGACCTTCATTACAAGTTTAACCCCTTGAAGGTGATCCAAGGAATAATATGGATAAATATTTGAATAAAGAGTATCAATAGTTGAAGGCTCAACTGGAGGTTACATATGCATGTCTAAAATCAAGTGAAGAAAAGTGAAATCAGCTAAAGGCACTTTTTGAGAAGTACAGAGGTAAGATGAGAGAGTATGATCAAGAAGAAGCTCAAAATAAGATCATGGCCTCAAACTTTAAGGCTATTACAGATGAGTACACCAAGATCAATAACGAGATAAAATACTGAAAAGCAAGCTCAAGATCAAAAGATGATAAAGAGAGGATCAATATTCTTGAAGATCAATTAAGGGTTACAAAGATATATCTGAGTTCAAAAGAGGAAGAATATAGACATATCAAAACATAATTAGAAGAGATAAATGCCAAGTTAAGTTCAAAGCAAGGTGAGCATGATGAATTAAAATCCAATCTTAATTCTATAAATATTATTAAAAATCAAGCATGTAGATTGAAGGATGACATAGATAAAGAAGCTAAGAGGGATAAGGAGACTATCCAAGATCTCAGAATTCAGTTAGAGGATGCAAGTTCAAGTATGAGAAATAAAGAGGATGAGAGCGTTCAATTGAAGACCAAGCTAGATTCATTGAAGAATGAACATGATCAATTTGTTGTCAAAGTGAACAAGTTTGAGAAAGATCAAGAGAGGTCAGCTCAAGACAAGAAGGATGCAAGCACCAAGATCAACAAGAAAAGATCCATCAGGCAGCCAAGTGCCATGAGGTATAAAAGATATTTTAATGGTCATTTTTTTGCTTGTCACATGTTTGGTCATAAGGAAAGCAACTGTAGAAGGAAGAGTAGTTGGTCAGCTAGAGGTATGAATAATGTTGCTAGATTTTGCCGCAGAATGCATGGGAAAAGACTAACTCAGGTATGGAAACCTAAGATAGTCAAGCTTGAGCATAATGAACATAAGAGACAAGATGTTTTTTTTTTTTTTTTTCCATCAAGTTGGTCATATTTTAAGATATTGTATAAGCAAGCTCTCAAGTCATGATAAGGTGCATGGATATCCTAGAGTGCTCCATAAAGGTCAATATTTAGTATGGAATCCTAAGGAATTGAAGACCAAGATAAATAATTTAGTTGAGCTGAAAGATCAAGGTGGAATGCCTATTAAATCAAAAGAGGAATCAAATATGAAGAAGGTTTAGAATTGCCAAGAGAATGTATCATTTATCCAAATAGAAAAGAAGAATCAAAAGTCAATTCAAGTTAAGCTCAGAAAAAAGATCAAAGTGTTAATTGAGGCTAGTTCTGAGGTATATATGGATCCAAGAGAACATCTTGATATTATTGGACAAGTTTCATGAAAATAACATCAGTTGTCAATTCCCATTGATGAGTTTCTTTCTTCATTTGAAAAGGTATGTCATGAATCTTTGTTGTCTCCATATGTTGTCAATCCAATCTTAGAAGAAAAGGAGACTATTGTAGTGGATGAGCATGTTACTCTCTTAAGCCAAAGAATAAGAAGAAGAATTATAAGTATCAGATGACCAAGGAGAAGAAGGAATATGAGGAGTTGTGGGAAAATCTTGGTTTCACATTATTTTAGGACACTGTGGATTAGGGTGTCTCTATCTAGGCTTCAAAGAGACACTTGACAAGTAATAGGAAGCATAGTGGATGCTAGTTGAGATTTGATTGATATTGTAGGACAAGAAATATATTTTTAAAATGTGATTGGATAAGGGGGAGCAATGCAATCTTATGAATCTACTCCAAAGTGTTGCGATGAAATGATTCAAAAGATATATATTTAGGGACAATGATCCTAAAGTCAAAGTTTTGATCAAATATTTGAAGGATGGTCTAATTGGTCAAAATGGTGAAGAATGAAGTTATGTGTGCAAGATTTTTAGGCAAGAAATGAATATATCTAGGTGTTTAATCAAAGATGGTGAGTTTTCAAAATCTTTTATTGCATAGAAAAACTGAAGGCAAGGTTGGTATATAGTATGAGGAGATTATGTTATCATTTTGTTAGTATCATGAAGAGGGTATATGGGTTATCTAAGGTTTGTGACCTCATAAATTGGTCTATAAGTGTGTTTTATTAACTTCAAGGTGTGAGAAAAGTTTCAAGGTCTGATGTTGATCGAAAGGTGGTGAGTTGACTAATTTTCATTTAAAAATCTAATATTTTTGCCTATGTTGGTTAGTTTGTTTCTTAAGGGAGTTGAGGTCTAAGGTTATTGATTTATTGAAATGGTTAAATGGGTTGTTAAAAATTATTTCACAGTCATCTAAAAGTGTGTGGTGTCTTCCATGGATGAGGATTTGTGCAAATGGAGGGCTAATTAGCTAGTAGGTTTGTGAAGGGACTATGGTGCAAAAGTAGAGTTGGAAGATGATTTTTGGAATGAATGAGGGGGAACATGATTGTACTTCAGATATGAAATCTCAAGTCTTGAAAGTGTATACATATAAATATATGGGTGTTTCCTTTTTCAGGTAGGGCTACTATGCCTCTAGGCAAGGCTAACGAAGAGAAGAGTGGTCCTTGGTCATTTTTTCCAAATGAAAAAGGTATGGTTGTTCCTAAACGAGTTTGTTAGTTATTTTTGGGAATCTTTAATATTTGATGATGGGATTGTTCATCAGATCATAATCATGGAGGTAGCCTGAAGTGAGAAGATATGAAGGCAAGTGTGTTGATTCATAATGGTTGGAGATAGTCTGAAGGTGCTCAAAGGGTGCCTAAGCTTAGAAGTTATTTATGATCAAAAGAAGAGTGTAGTCATGGATAATGTTTAAGAAGCTCAAGGTAAGAAGAGGTATGTATAATGTTATGGGGAATATGTATCATCTCTCAGAGGTGGTCATTTCCTATTATTAGTCCTTAAAGTCTTTTCAGTTCCGTAAGATCAAAAGTTGAGCCCACTTTGCCATTATGTCAAAGGGGGAAAAAGTACTTGAAGAGAGAGATAGAGTCTGAGCATAAGATTTGTATTGGTGTTTGACATCAATGACAAAGGGGGATTTTTTTTAAGTTTTTTAATGATGTCTCCAAGGTGACCAAGGTTGTTGATGAGGTGTCATGTGTGTTAGATTGACAATGACAAAGTGTGCTTCAATGTGCTTCAGTGTTCCTGCATGGTTCTTCAGTGTTTAACTTAGTAAGGATATTTATGGTTGATTTTGATAGTATGAAATGTTTTAGAGACCCTATGGGTTTTTATGATTGATTTGAGTAATTCTAGAAGTGAAAGGAATTCATCAAAGCAATCATATGAGTGTCTATGTTCAAGTAGTCATCTTGACAGATAAGGCTGAATGAGCAGATTGATGATGTCATATTTCACACATGTGAAGGTTTTAAGATAAATTTTTTACATTGATGGATTCCTATATGAAATTTGATCTTATGGTTCAAGTTTTTGGTCATGAGGTTGAGCGTAGCAAAAGTTATTAAAGTGCAAAGTTGGTCTTCCAAGTAGAGTTTCACTAAGTTTTTATACTTGGCCAAATTTGCAAGAAGAGATATACTATGAGCATATAATTAAATCAAAGATATAATGATGAGAATTTAATATAACTGGATAAGGATCCAATGGTGAAGTTCAAATTCAAATATTCAATATTGAGTGTGCTAGTGACATGTGTCACAATCACGAAGTTTGAGCAATAGATCTAACGGTGAGCATGAAATAGTCAGATGAAGATCAAATGGTGAGCATATGATTATAAATTTAGTGATAAATGGTGCACATTAATTCAATTATTAAATATTTCATGGATAACTTCCAAATGGTGCAAGTGATTTGACTGAATTGTATAGGGTGTGTAGAAGGCACGTAAAGTTGTTAGGTGGCATGATCGTGGAAGCACAGATCTAAGATGAATCGTGAGCAATTATAGGTTAAAAAGTAGGATATTCCAAAGGAGATAAATGGATAATTTTTATTAAAAAAATTTATGAAGCAAGAGATGAGGTCAAAGTTTCCTATGTTTAACATTAACACAATGACTGTTGGAATTTGAATATTTAAATTAACGAGGGAAAACTAGTCTGTAGTTTTTGAGCTATATATTTTGATCTAAGATGAATTTATTGATGTAGTAAAAATAAAATTTGTAAAATAATTCAAGGCATATCTATATAATCTATTTATAAGGTTTGAATGTTCATAAATTTAAAGTTATTAAGATCCAAAGTTGACTATGTGTTTGACCATGTTCTGTAAGTGACCAGACAAGGATAATTGAGTTGTTCTTGATAGCGTATTGATGTTTCAAGATGAAATAACCATTGGAGAGTGTTTTAGATACATATAACCATATTTTTTTAGTTTTTTAGGTTTGACTAATCCATTTTCAGTGTGAAGAATTGCTTAGAAGTTGATTGTGTTTGTTAAATTCACTAGCAGTTTGAGTGACCATCTTGTAGAGGCAAGTTGAAGGTGTTCTAATCATATTTGAAGAATAAAATGAATATGAATATGTTTATAAGTATAAAAATATTATTATAAAAAAAATTATTTGATGATATTCCCCTAATCATTTATAAAAATTCTAAATAGCTTGACTATATTTTGACTGTGTGTGACCAGTCTGAATGGTCATTCTGATAGATTTGAATTGAGTGCGTAGATCTTGTGTTGATGTGTATAAAGCACATAAATATATATCATAGATCCTAAAGGGTTCAACAATTTGATATAATCATATGTATTTATGAAATATTTGAGTAGTTACTTCAAAATTTTGAGACTATGTTTTTTGTGTTTAAAGACCTAAAGAGCAAGGAAACCTAATTGGTAGGTTTGAATGTTAAGTTGGTGTTCCTAGTGGCATGGATCCATATGGGAAGAATAAAGGGGATATTTTAAATAGGTTTGATGTTTTATAATCATTTTTAAAAGATTAAGGTGGTCCAAGTAGTCTCACATGTAATGTGTGAGTATGAAGGCTTAAATATTTTAGGTCTCATCAACACCTAATGGTGGTTTGGGGCTACTGAGGTAATGATTGACCTATGAAAATGGATTTAAGATATATATTAGTGTGTTATAATTATTAAAGGTTAAGGATAGTCTTATGGTTGACCAAGAACATAATATACATGAAGACTCCATAAAGAGTGAAAGCAAAGGTGATTGTTTCTAGACTTGAGTTTATAGAGTTGAGTTGTTGTGAGTGTGTATGATGAGAAAAATATTTATGATGTTTTTGAGAGTTGTGGATGTCTTGAGAGGTAGATCAGAGTGTGGATTTCATTTATTATATTTTTATCATAATTATATTATTGAATTTACAGGTTTGATGCATGCGAACAAGCAAAGGGTTTCTCCATCAGATTGAGAAGCAATCAAGATTTTTGGAGTTGTTCTTTTCATATATGTTGTGTTGGTGCTCAACATATTAGACAAGTCTGTGATTGTCATATTTAGGGGTTGGTGTTCCTTGTGAAGTGGGTGCTTTACTAAAGTATCTTGTTTTTAATCATCTTATAGGACAAGTAGTCCATGTGTTTGTAAGCTTAAGAGTGGATTCTCTCCCCTAAGAGGGTTTCCCAAATAGATCTTGTGTTATCTTGGTTATATTTCATGATCATTTATATGAATGGGTTATTTTCTTATTGAATTTTTATGGTGTATGACTAAGGGTTTGAAGGATTTAGATTGAAGTTTTAAAATATCTTGATTCACTGATTCAACCCCCTATCAATGATTGTACCTCTAAAAATTGGTATCAAAGCAGGCCCTTCATTGTAATTTTAACCCCTTGAAGGTGATCCAAGGTACAATATGGATAAGAAATTGAATAAAGATAATCGAGACTTGAATGCTCAAGTGGAGGTTATGTATGCATGTCTAAAATCAAGTGAAGAAAATTCAACTCAAGGCACTTTTTGAGAAGTACAGAGGTAAGATGAGAGAGTATGATCAAGAAGAAGCTTAGAATAAGATCATCGCCTCAAAATTGAAGGCTATTATAGATGAGTGCATCAAGCTCAATAAGGATATAGAATCCTTGAAAGTAATTTCAAGATCAAAAGATGATAAAGAGAGGATTAGAATTCTTGAGGATAAATTAAGGGTTACAAAGACAAATCTAAGTTCAAAAGAGGAAGAATACAAAGATCTCAAAACTCAGTTAGAAGAGATAAAGCCAAAGTTGAGTTCAAAGCAAGGTGAGCATGATGAGTTTAAATCCAATTTTGATTGTATAAAGATTATTGAAGAGCAAGCATGTAGATTGAAGGATGACATGGCTAAAGAAGCTAAGAGGGATAAGGAGACTATCCAAGTTCTCAGAATTTAGTTAGAGGTTGTAAGTTCAAGTATGATAATTAAAGAGGATGAGAGAGTTAAATTGAAGACCAAGCTAGATTCAGTGAAGAATGAACATGAGCAATTTATTGTTAAAGTAAACAAGATAGAGAAAGAGCAAGAGAGGTCATCTCAAGAGAAGAAAGATGCAAGCACCAAGATCAACAAGAAAAGATCCATCGGGTAACCAAGTGCCATGAGGTATAAAAGATATTTTAATGGTCATTATTTTTCTTGTCACATGCTTGGTCATAAGGGAAAAAACTATAGAAGGAAGAGCAGTTGGTCAACTAGAGGTATGAATAATGTTGTTAGATTCTGCCCCATAATGCATGGGAAAAGAATAACTCATGTATGGAAACCTAAGACAATCAAGCTTGAGAATAATAAACCTAAGAGACAAGATGTTATTTGTTTTTGTTTTCATCAAGTTGGTCATATTTCAAGATATTGTATAAGCAAGCTCTCAAGTCATAAGAAGGTACATGGACATCCTAGAGTGCTCAAGAAAGGTCAATATTTGGTATGGAATCCTAAGGAAGTGAAGACCAAGATAACTAATTTAGTTGAGCTGAAAGATCAAGGTGGAATGCATGTTAAAGCAAAAGAGGAATCAAATATGAATAAGGTTTAGGAATGCCAAAAGAATGTATCATCTATCCAGATAGAAAAGAAGAATCAAAAGTCAGTTCAAGTCAAACTCAAAGAAAATATCAAAGTGCTAATTGAGGCTAGTTCTGAGGTATAGATGGATCCAAGAGAACAACCTGATATTGTTGGAAAAGTTTCATGCAAATAACATCAACTTTAAATTCCAATTGATGAGGTTCTTTCTTCAGTTGAAAAGGTATGTCATAAATATTTGTTGTCTCCATATGTTGTCAATCCAATCTTAGAAGAAAAGGACAATATTATAGTGGATGAGCATGTTGCTTCTCTTAAGCCTAAGAAGAAGAATAATAACAATTAGTATCAGATGACCAAGGAGGAGAAGGAATATGAGTATTTGTGGGCAACTCCTAGTTTCACATTATTCTAGGACATTGTGGATTAGGGTGTCTCTATCTAGACTTCAAGGAGACACTTGAAAAGCAATAATAAGCATGGTGGATGCTAGTTGAGCTTTGATTGATGTTTCAGGACAAGAAATATATTTTTAAAATGTTCTTGGCTAAGAGGGGGCAATGAAGTCTTATGAATCTACTCCAAAGTGTTGTGATGGAATGATTCAAAAGATATATTCAAGGACAATGATCCTAAAGTCAAAGTTTTGATCAAATATTTGAAGGATGGTCTAGTTGGTCAAAATGGTGAAGAATGAAGTTATGTGTGCAAGATATGTAGGCAAGAAATGAATATCTCCAGGTGTCTAATCAAGGATGGGGAGTTATCAAAATCATTTTTTACATAGAAAGACTGAAGACAAGGTTGGTATATAGGATGAGGAGATTATGTTGTCATTTTTTTGGTGTCATAAAGAGGGTATATGGGTTATGAAATGTATGTGAAATCAAAAATTGGTCCATAAGTGTTTTTTATAACCTATAGGTGTGAGAAAATTTTCAAGTGTTGATGTTGATTGAAAGGTGGTGAGTTAACTGAGTTTCATTTGAAAATCTAGTATTTTTGCCCATGCTGGTTAGTTTGTTTCTTAATGGAGTTGAGGTCTAAGGTTCTTGATATATTTAAATGGATAAATGTGTTGTCAAAAATTGTTTCACAATCATATAAAAGTGTGTGGTGTCTTCCATGGATGAGGATTTATGCAAATAAAGGGCTAATTGGCTGGTAATTTTGTGAATGGATTATGGTGCAGAAGCAAAGTTGAAAGATGATTTTTGGCATGAATGAGTGGGAACATGAGTTTAATTCAAATATAAAATTTAAAGTCTTGAAGGTGCATACACAAAAATATATGGGTGTTTCAAGGATTAGGTAGGGCTAATATGCCTCTAGGCAAGGCTAGTGAAGAGAAGACTGGTCCTTGGCCATTTTCTCCAAATGACAAAGGTATGGTTGTTCCTAATTGAGTTTGTTAGTTATTTTTTGGGATCTTTCCTATTTTAAGATTGGCTTATTCATCTACTGGTAATAATGGAGGTAGCTTGAAGTGAGAAGGTATGAAGGCAAGTATGTTGTTTCATCATGGTTGGAGATGGTCTAAAAGTGGTCAAAGGGTACCTAACCTTAGAAGTTATGATTGATAAAAAGAAGAGTGTATTCATGGATCATGTTTGATATTCTCAAGGTAATAAAAGGTATACACAATTTTATTTGGATTCTATATCATCTCTTAGAGGTGGTCCTTTCCTATTATTGGTCCTTGAGGTCTTTTCAGGTTCGTAGGATTAGAAGTTGAGTCCACTTTGTCATTGTGTCAAAGGGGGAGAAAGTACTTGAAGAGAGAGATAGAGTCTAAGAATAATATTTGTATTGGTGTTTTACATCAATGATAAAGGGGGATATTATTTTAGTATTTTCAAAAATGTCTCCAAGGTGACCAAGGTTGTTGATAAGGTGTCATGTGTGTTAGATTGACAATGACAAAGTGTGCTTCAGTGTTCCTGCATGGTTCTTCAGTGTTTGAATTAGTAAGGATATTTATGGTTGATATTGATAGTATGAAAATGTTTTAGATACCGTATGGGTTGTTATGATTTCTTGGAATGCTTCTGGAAGTGAAAGGTATTCATCAGAGCAATCATATGAGTATCTATGTTCAAGTAGTCATCTTGACAAATAAGGTTGAGTGAGTAGATTAATGATGTCATATCTCACATGTGTGAAGGCTTCATGATATTTTTTCTACATGTATGGATTTCCCTATTAAATTTTATCCTATGGTTCAAATTTTAAGTCATGACGTTGAGCGTAGCAAAAGTTATTAAGGTGCAAAGTTGGTCTTCCAAGCAGAATTTCACTAAGTTTCTATACTTGGCCAAATTTGCAAGCAGAG
The DNA here is from genome assembly GCA_037957365.1 of Torreya grandis. Taxonomy (NCBI): domain Eukaryota; kingdom Viridiplantae; phylum Streptophyta; class Pinopsida; order Cupressales; family Taxaceae; genus Torreya; species Torreya grandis. The sequence continues at coordinate 1,592,531 of JARHVA010000589.1, read as the reverse complement.
ATCTACGGTGAGTGTTTAATCAGATCATATATATAATAGTGAGTGTTTAATATAACCAGATAAGGATCCAATGATATTTTTCAAAGTCAAATAATTAATATTGTATGCACTAGTGATATGTATCACAATCACGAAGTTTTAACAATAGATCTAATGATGAGCATAAATCCTATTAGACTAAGATCCAATGGTGAACTTATGATTATGTAGTTAGTGATAAATAGTATGAAGATGTTTTATAAGTATAAAAGGATTATGATAAATTATTATATGTCATGATATGCCCCTGATTAGTTATAGATACTCAAAATAGATTGACTATATTTTGATTGTGTGTGATCGATCTGAATGGTCATTCTAAGAGAGTTGAATTGAGTGCTTAGAGCTTGTACAGATGTTTCTAAAGAACATAAAGATGTATCAAAGGTCATAAAGTATTCACACATGTCATATAATCATATGTATTTTTAAATATTTTATTATTTACTTTAGAAGTTTTAGACTGTGTTTTCTGTGTTTAAAGACCTAAAGAGTACAGAGACCTAATTGGTAGGTGTGAATGTTGAGTTAGGGTTCTTGGTGGCATGGGCCCATATGGGAGTAAGAAAGGGGATATTGGAAATATTTTTTATGTGTTATAATCATTGTTAAAGTATGAAGGTGGTCCAATTAGTCTCACATGTAACGTGTGAGTATGAAGGCCTAAATGTTTTAGGTCTCACCAAGACCTAATGGTGGTTTGGGGCTAATGAGGTAATGACTGACCTATGAGAATGGATTTGAGATATATATTAATTTTTTAGAAGTATTAATGGTTAATTCAATTCTTATGCTTGATTGAAAAGATAATAGTCATGAAGACTCTATAAAGAGTGAAAGCAAAGGTGATAGTTTCTAGACTTGAGTGTGTAAAGTTGATTTGTTGTGTGTATGATGAGAAAAATATTTGTGAAGGTTGTGAGTGTTGTGTGGATGTCTTGAGAAGCAGATCAAAGTGTAGATTTCATGTATGATCTTGTGTTCATAATTATATTATTAAATTTATAGGTTTTATGAATGAGAACAAGCGAAGGGTTTCTCCATCAGATTGAGAAGTAATTAAGAGTTCTGGAGTTGTTCTTTCCATAGATGTTGTGTTGGTGCTCAATATCTTAGGCAAGTTGGTGCTTGTCATCTTCAGGGGTTGATGATCCTTATGAAATGGGTGCTTCACTAAAGTCTCTTATTTATAATCATCTTATAGGACAAGTAGTCCATGTGTTTGCAAGATTGAGAGTGGGTTTTCTCCCCCAAGAGGGTTTTTCACATAGATCTTATGTTATCTTTCTTATCTTTCATGATCATTGCTATGAATGGGTTATTTACTTCTATATTGCTTATGGTGTATGACTAAGCGTTTGAAGGATTTATATTGAAGTTTTGAAATATCTTGATTTACTGATTCCCCCCCCTCCTCTTAGAGATTATACCTCTAACAAATAGGTATTGATGACCTTAATTATACTCAACTTGTTTCATGTTTGAATGTGTATCTTGCGTCTGATTTCCATCTAGTGAATATAGGGCTGAAAGTCATGTATAACTACTTTTATTTTACTTGTACAGGTGATTAAAGATGTTTAAGCTGACCTCAGGAGGCTTTCATTTTGAAAAGATATCCATTTGAGAAAATCTAGGGCAAAAGACATTAGTGTCATTTTGGGGACATTGGTGCCACATGGCACTAGTGTCTAGCCAACAAGACACTAGGCACAAAGGTTCAAGATCAAGAAATGAGGGTCCAAGACTGATTTAGAGCTGACTAGAGATGTATGTGGCTCACATGAAGGCTGGATAAGTGTGAAAATATGCTCTATGATAGGTCTAGGGCTAAACTAGGGATAAGTAGTCTTAAGTAGCACTCTTAGCACTCAAATACCACTTTTGGGTGATTACATTTACCTCCCTTTATTTTATAAATAAAACAAAGTAAAATGATTAGGATAAAGGAAAAATAAGTATACCTAGACTTACCTAGGAAGTGAAGCCCATGAAGCTAAATTTGAGCATGTGAAGTTGGGTCTATGTATGTGAAGCATGATCCAATGTGTGCCCTATAAATGAAATGTGCATAAATTAGTTCTTACTTAAGAGATATTAAAATTAAAACACTAAATTGAGTAAAGAAGTAAAATTGAGTAAAGATATAGGAAGGAGGAAAGGAATGAATACACCTCACTGGGTATGCAAACCAATGCATGAACTTGGTGATAACCTATGTGTGTGCATATATATAGTGATCAATAAATGAATAGATTAGACTGAGCTGATAGATTACTCAATCCTCATGTATGGGTGGCTCAAAAACTTATTCCAATTTTGACTCCATCATTGCCCACCACTACTTGATGGATCCTGACCTGTGAATAGTTTGTATTAGACTGATGATGTGTCCAACCCTCTCATATAGGTGGATCAAGAACTCAAGTAGGCTATGACTCCATAATTGACCACCCATGTGTAGAATATCCATCTAAAACTAAACCATGCAAATTAATTTAAATGTCTACATGAGTATATATAATTGTGCATGTAAACTCTACACCACTATAGATGGAGTAAGGCATGAAACTAGTGACAACTTAGAATATGATGTCAAGTGTATATAATGTAGATAATGGCATAGAATTTTTCATTTCATCTAATCATCTAGTGTGTAATTGAGCATACAAAAACAATATGCCAAGCACATGCCCCCAAATTTGATATAAGAGTATATAGATTCTGAAATGAGTTGTAATAAACTACATCTGAGTATCTAAATTAAATATGGGAATGGTAATTCCATGTATGATACCCCCAATCTAAGTAAATTGATATAAATCTAAGTTAAGCTAGTATGAATCTAAGTAAAACTAAGTGTAACTGAAAAATTTGTAACTGAATTTATGAAAACCTATATTATACAAGTTATATTATTATGGCCAATATGGGTTGTTTCAAAACTGAGGCTACTAGATAGTAGTTTCATATATTGGACAATAGTTCTAGTGGTGTTAGTGTCCCCATTTAGATGCTAACATCCTTTTGGTCTAAATTATGTGCAATTGTATTACTTTCTAGGTTTTTTATTTTCTCACTATGTTTAACTATGTCTAATTTTTTGTAACTAAGCTTGTGTGCTGAAAAATGTATTGTGAGTGAAATATAGAAGCCTAATCCCTATGACAAACCCCTGTGCATGCCCTATTTTTAAGGGGATTTGTTGAATCTATGCAAGAACTACCCTCAAAAGAAAAATCTCTTCAAAATGTGTGTTAGCCAAAGCATATATGATAATTGTACGATAATCTAATATAATGTGCACACATAACATTAGAATGTAACTATTTTGAGAATATTGGAGTATTATGCCTAATTTAGTTAAGGGTCTGAGTTGACTAAATCAATAAATAATATTATAATAAATAGAGTATTGATTTGTATAATTTATTTGACCTTTGTAGCTTTCTAAAAATAACAATAAAATAGGATAAATATAACTTAGCTTAAACAAAACTGAGATGGCTCAGATAGAAGCTAGTACTAGTTGTGTAGGACTGGGACACTGTCATAAATCAGTAGCTAGATTTCATTTAGTGAAAAGATAGGAGCACCAAAAATAGGACACTTCAAGGTTCGATGCTATAGTCTAGGTCCTACCACTGTTGTCCAAATTGGTCATAGAGATATGAGTTTTTTGGGTTTTTTCATTATCATTGTATTAGTCCACTTGAGAAATTTTGAGTCTTGACTATCAATGGAGCTCCTTGTAGAGCTGATTTAATCTCCAACCCTAGGCCTTCAATATGCTTGAATGAAACTTGAGAGAGAGGGGGGTTAGTGTATGTAAGATGTACTGAATATGTATCCACACCCCTTGTGTGGGCACACTACTTACATACCAATACTCTGAAGAGGGATCAAACCATATGTAGTTCTCTCATTTGATGTGTTTTATGCAATAGTGTTATACGGATACAAAAATGCTAAACTAGATGTGCTTGAGGTGACTAGGGACTAGTGTGAGGATTTTAATGAGCTTGTGGCTATATTATCTGATTGTATGCAAAGAATGGAGAAAATTGCCTTAGTGGTTTTGCTTGTATTCTTGCTTCCTTTTGAAATAATTGTGAACCTAAGACAATATAATGAAGAAGAGGAATCAGGCAAAAATGGTCACCTAGACTCAAAATGTGATTGGACAAGAGCACTGAAAATGGGACACCCTAGGGTCTAGCATTATAGTCCAACCCCAACACTCCTATCCTATAGGCTCAAGACCTGGGGGATGGAATAAGAATGAAAAATGGAGCCTGGTTGAGCTGGAATGAGGTTCTAGAAGTCTTTGGATGATTAGGAATCAATAAAAAGGTGGATAGAAGGGTCATGAGAGCATGCAAGAGATACCTATGGGTGGGGTGTCACAAGCCACACTCAAACTACCAATTTTGACATTTTATATGACTACATTTTCCCTCATTTATTTTAGTGATGCAACAACATGAAATACTAGGATAAAGGAAAAGTAAAAAGTGTACCTAAACTTACCTGCAAAGGTGAAGCCCATGAAGTTGTGTGTTGTTGGGTGTGTGTATAGAGATCACATTGTGAAGTGTAAATCTATAAAAATAAATAAAGAGTAGAGTAGTTTTTACTAAATATGCTATATCTAAAATAAGAACATATAAAGTTGGGTAAGAGAGAGAGGAAGAGAAAGGAACAAATACACCTCATCGAGTACGTGGACCAATACAAAACCTATTTTGATGTTAACTGATACTAAATGATGCTGAGTAATGTTGGGTATGTGTCTTACCAAGAGTAATATCGCAAACGGAGTTGAGTGCTCAATTCCTCAAGAGTGGCTCAAGAATGCAAATGCTGGCCCTTTGGCTCCATCATCACCCACTAACTGAAGCTAGGTGGTCATGTGTGTGCTATCAATGTTTGGACTGTGTATATAATCCCTCTAAGTAGGTGGCTCAAGAATACAAAGGCTAACTAGACCTTTGTCTCCATCATTTCCCACTAAGTGAAGATATATACTGATACTGACATGAATGTGTGTTGTATAAGATAGTTCTTGAAGCCCATGAATGCTCTATAATCTAACAATGTGGCATGGATAGCTGAATGTGTACTAGAAACTAGGGTAATCTTGGCCAATCTAAAAAGAGGAGATTAGGCTTGTATAAAAGCCACTCTAAAAATGGAAATTAGGCTTATGTGGAATCCACTCAAGAATGTGAAGGTTAGCCTCATATGAAAACCACTCTGAAATTATGCCAACTACCTACAGATAGAATAAGGCATGCAACTAATGAGAATGCCTAGATAATATACTGAAGTTGGAAAGAAAAGAATTCAAATGTGTCGTGCACATTGCCCCCAATCCCTGGTATCTGTAACATGGATTTTGATCTAGAAGTTATACCAACTGCCAACTCTAAAATTTGAAGTGAGAGCCATCATGCCATGCATGATGCCCCCTATATCTAGATTCTCTAAAAATAATCTGTGGCTAAGGGGTCAAACAAACAAGGGATATGGGCACATGTCACTCAAACTAAAAAGCAAGCATACAAGGCATGTTCAAATGTCACATACATAAATAATTGAAAATAAACAAGGTTGGCATGAGGGCCAAAATCACATATAAGAGTACAGGCAAAGGACACTGTCAAATGTCCTAAGGCACACACAAGAATAGAAGCAAAGGACATTAACAAATGTACTAAGGCACATACAGGAGACAAAATAAGAATCTATAAATATAATCACATCTAGCTATGACAAGCAAAAAAGGAAAGCATATAATATATTGGAAATACAATTGCATCTAACTAATCAAATCAAGAAATGAAAGTATGTAATACATGGAGTACAAGACTAGGTAAATGCTAAGAAATACACAAGTGTTATATAATAATGAGTGTCGATAGAGTAATATGTGTAAGCTAGTAAGTAATGTACATCAACATGATAACTAGAGTGTGTGGTGTAGGAATGACATAACCTAGATGGTGTAGTCATTTAGAAGATGCCCCTAGTGGGTAGATATATTGATGTATGTCTCAAATGTAGAAGTAGGATGCCTCCTCAATGGGTAGAGTGAATCATTCAAGGATCTGGATGTCAATACACACACTCAAAGAAGATCAAATGAAGTGTGGTAATGTAGATAAATAAATAAACAATAACATATAACAAAAAATGTAAGTCTAGCATGGTAGTAGAAATTTAAAGCATGGACAATGCATATAATTGAAATGTTTTTGTGTTTTTGAATTATTTGAATATTTTTGTATTTTGAAATATTTGTATTGTTTTTAATATTTTGAGTTATTTGAATGTTTTTGTATTTTTGATATAATCTATGTATAATCAATCATAAAGACATTATGTATAAATAAGGCTAAGGAAAGATGATACTAACCAATGAGTCTCATGGGAGACTCCCTATCATGGTGTCCTGTATCAAGGAGAAGGATCATGTGTGATCATGGAGCATGATAGAAGGGCTGAGACTGTGGCTCTAAAAGTTGTGTACATTGTAAATACTCTAAAAACTCTATAGTGGAAATTGATTGTGTGTTACCCCTATAACTCTAAGAAGTGGATGCAATTGTAGGGCTCTTAGGGACCCATCTAGTAGTAGGAGAATTTCTCTAAACATGTGTTCTGTGTGTAGAGTTATGAGACCTCAATGATACTTCCCTGGGTGTGAACACTATAATTGAAAGTTGTTTAGAATATTGAAACTATGGTTTCTTTAAAGGAGACCTCTATGGGAGTGTATGAATTCTCTATAATGGCAATGGAGGCCTTGATTGTGTTTCAATTTAAACTGGAGGAAGAACTGTAACTCGTGGAAAAACTAAAACTGGTGGTAGAACTGAAATTGGTGACTGCAAATAAATAGATGGCTTTGAAGTGGGGAGTGGTAACTTATCTACAACTCCACCAACCATAAAAACCTAATTAACATGAATTAATTTCATGCATCTATGAACTGTAGAAGGTACTACTCAAAGTTTCTGAAGCTATGGTTGACCAAGTAACATATCAAAACCTCCTGCACTAGGAACAATAATAAATGGTGTGGCCACATGTGTTGGACCAATATGTAGAAGAAGTATAATCTCACCCAATGAACTTTGTATGTGCCCATTGAATCCACTGATAACTATGTCTGTTGGGGTAATATCCTACTCTAAATATCCCAAATGCTGCAATAATGTCATATTGCACATGTTCACGTCAGATCTATTATCTATGAGAACACTATGAATGGGATGATTATGAATGTAAGCTCTGATAAAAAGTGCATGATGATATGAATCATCTTCAACTATCTCCTATTCTGAGGAGATCAAAGGTCTAGATAGAACTCTGGAATTGTATACACCAATCATGTTGCTCAAAGGGTGTAACTCAATTGAAAGTGCCGGGTATGTAGTTTGTGGATGATGTGCGTGATATGCATCATGAACACCTAATGTATCCCCTATCTCTTGTTTATAATGTTGTGGGAAAGGATTTGAGAATATTTTCAAAGCTTTATCATGTGTTTTCTTTACCTATGGAGGCTCAACTAGAGTGCCAAGATCAATAATGTTGCCATCTATCAAGTCCTGTATCTTGTGTTTCAAACTTATGCAATGTTTTCATTGTATGGCTTAGTACCCTATGAAAATCACAAAATTCATTATGATCATATCCCCATGGAAGAGGTTTTGTTAGATCAACTTCCTGAATAGGAGGGAGAGATATGATATTAGATTCTAATAACTGTTGTAAAACTTTGGCTGAAGATACTAGTAGATTGGTAAAAGTTTGCCGAGGAGGTGCTAATAAAATCACTCACTAAGGGGGCTCTAAAGCCACATTAACTATTAGTTGATTTTGACTCTTGTTATTATTAACCTTTACTTTGTATGGGACTTTGTTGTTACTCTTGTTTATTATTTTTTATATGCTTGTGTACTTGAGTTTGCTCATTGAAATTAGTTTGACTTCCCTTTCCTTTAGTGTATGACATAACTCAGTGAAGGAAGAGAATATTTTGAACATTATTGATTCATGCAAAGCTGGTAGAAGACTTTGTTTGAAGATATCTTGTAACTCTTGATCAACCATGAGGCTAATCATCTTAGCCAAGATAGTCTTATATCGAAGAACATAATATGTGAGATGTTCATTTGAATTTTGTTTATGTTGTGTAATTTGGGCATAGTAAACCTTGTCCTCTATATCAATGTTGAAATGAGATAGGAACATGTCGGCTAAAGGATTGAATACGTTGATCGACTGATTTGATAGACTATAGAACCATTGTAAAACATAATCCTTTAGACTCTATGGAAATAGCTTGGTTAGTAACTAGTCATTTGGCATATAATCCAAGCATGCTAAGTGAAAAGCTCTTAAATGTGTCTCTGGATCACCCTTGCCATCATATAAAGTGAGCTTGGGTTGAACAAAACTTGGTGGCAAGGGTGTCGGAACAATATGATGTGCCAATGGTGTATGAAGTAGAGAAAAAGAATCCAAGCCTTGTATAGGTCTAGATGCACCTTGTTCAAGATGTAGCACCTTGGATTGAAGAGATTTTATCTCTTACAAAAGGGTTACCACATCGGGAGACAAAGATGTACTAATCGTAACTGGTGGTACCTCATAGGAAGGTGGGGTTGCGATAGAGTGTTGTTGAGACATAGTTGACCTCGTAAGGTCATTTATAACTGGATGCTCTGAAAGAATGGAAGACTCAACTCGCTTAGCCTTTTTAATTTACATTAAATATTTTAAGATAAGAGTATGATCTTGGGGTTGTTCCCTGAGTCTTTCTCTAAAACTTTATAAAACCAAGTCTTTGTTGAGTACAACATCATTACCAATAATAGGTGGAAGTGGATCAAGAACCCAATGTGGTGGGTCATGAACATCAATGTTTGTATCATAATTTTAATTCTCATACTCCTCATTATAAAAATTATCTTCATGTAAATTGGTATAATATGGATGTGTAAGATCTATAGCAAGAAGCTGAGTTGGTTGTTTACCCATGGTTTATGATCAGGTTGAAAGAATCTGGGTGAATATAAAAGGGTTGCCACTAAGTCTTGCACTTTGTCTCAAAGGAAGATATGCAAGGGTCTTAGGTGGCATAAGGAAAAAAACTTGAATAATGAAAGAAAATATTAAACAAATATAATCTAAACAATGAACTAGAATATGCATAAAAAGGATACATAGTTCACAAACATGTAAGGTGATATATCAAAAGCAATGGGACCTAGTATATGTAACTAGGGTTTGAAAGAAAATGATTTTTAAAATTTACTATAGAAAATTTTAGAAATTTAATATGAATTTTCTATTTAAATATTCAATAAAAATTAGAAAAATACACATGTAAGGTGATACCTCAAGATGTAAAGGGACCTAGTATATGCAATTAGGGTTTTGAGAGGAAATGATTTTTAAAATTTACTAAGGTAAATTTAAAAACTAAATATGAATTTTTGATTTAAAAATGAAGAAAAAATTATAAAAATATTTATAAAATTAGCAAGAAATTTTCCCTAGGGTCTCTAGGGTTTTTGTGTGCAAATGAAGTACTTTGGGTTCACTAAATGATTTAACTATTTTAGGAATATTTGAGTACTATTCCTAATTTAGTTAAGGGTCTGAGTTGACTAAATCGGTAAATAATATTACAATAAATAGACTATTGATTTGTATAATTTATTTGACCTTCGTAGCTTTCTAAAAATAGTAATAAAATAAGAGAAATATAACTTAGCTTAAACAGGACTAAGAAGGCTAAGATAGAAGCTGGTACTGGCTATGCCAAATTGAGACACTATCATAAATCAAGATCTAGATTTCATTTGGTGAAAGGATAGGAGCACCAAATATAAGACACTTCAAGGTCTGATGTTATAGTCCAGGTCTTGTCATTGTTATCCAAACTGGTCACAAAAATCTGAGTTTTTTGGGTTTTGTTTGTTGTCCCTGTATTAGTCCACTTGTGAAATTTTGAGTCTTGACTATCGACAGAGCTCCTTGTAGAGTGGATTTAACCTCCAACCCTAGGCCTTCAATATGCTTGAGTGAAACTTGAGAAAGATGGGGGTTAGTGTGTGTAAGATGCATTGAACGTATATCCACACCCATTATGTGGACACGCTACTTACATATTAATACTCTGAAGAGGGATCAAGCCATATGTAGTTCTCCCATTTGATGTGCTTTGTACAACAGTGTTATGCAGATGTAAAAATGCTAAACTAGGTGTGTTTGAGGTGATTAAGGACTGGTGTGAGAGTTTGAATGAGCTTGTGGCTATATTGGCTAGCTGTATGCAGATAATAGGGAAAATTACCTGAGTGGTTTTACTTGTATTCTTATTTGATTTTGAAATAATTGTCAACCCCTTCCAAATGAACTTTAAATGGGCTTTTATAGAGATCTATTAGTCATGGGTTAAATGTATTTGTGTTAGGCCGACACAATAAAGAAGAGGAATTGAGAGAAAATAGTCATTTGGGCTCAAAATGTGATTGGATAGGAGCACTAAAAATGGGACACCCTAGGGTCCAACACTATACTCCAACCCCAACGCTCCTTTCCTACATGCTTGAGAGCTAGGGAGATGGAATAAGCATGAAAAATGGAGCCTGGTTGAACTAGAATGAGGTTCTAGAAGTCTATGGATGACCAAGAATTAGCGAAAAGGTGGATAGAAGGGTCATGAGACCATGAAAGAGGGACATATGGGTTGGGTGTTACAAGCCACACTCAAGCTACCAATTTTGACATTTTATATGGCTACACTGAGCATAAGTATGTAATGTAAGATGTGTTTCATGGCTAGCATTCTACAAGGGTGTCACAATAGATGTAATCAATTTATGTAACAACAAATCTGAGTAAAATTGGGTAGCTACATAAGGGGATGGGGCATGATGTCCATCATGGCACCCAAGTAGGAAGGGTAGATGCATGAGGTCCCTCATGGCATCAAAAATTGGTGTGCATAATAATCCAAGACAAGTTTCATGGCCATAAAACATACAAGAAAGCATACATAAAAAATACACAAAGCATGCAAAGTAGGCCAAGGGGCCATAATGCAAGGGACATGAGTACATGTCACTAAATATGAGAAAACAAGTTATACAAGGACATCCTAAAATGTCCACATACATAAGCAACAAACAAGTTAGCTTTAAGCCACATAGAGGGACATGTTCAAATGTTTGCATACGCGTTCAGGAAAGTACACACAAGGACATAGGTAACTGTCTAAAGCACACATATTTTGAATAGAAGTGGCATATAGCCAAAGAATAATGGCATATTTAAATGCTCAAGATAGAAGAAGCATAGAAATATAATCAAGTCTAAACTAAGAAATCTAGAAATGAAAGTATGCATCAATATGTAATACAAATCTATGTATGAGTGAGGATGTAGATATATTGAGTCTAGAGAAGCAATGGTTGGAAAAAAATATGAGTAAGAGAAGTAATGATCATTATCAAGATATAATGATGCTAAAACTAGAATGTAGAGTACAAAAGGATAAAACCTGGTAATCAAAATTGTGCATAAGATTCACCCAAGTGGGTGAAAGTGTCAAGTGAAGAACCGTGAATCGGTGTATATGCCCCCAGTGGTAAATAATCGTGAGTTTGGATTAGTGTAGTGGATATGAATCCTATAAGAAATTTACAAGCACTTGACAAGAATGAGTGAAGCATCTATGTATGATAAAACTGACTATACTAAGATAGCTATCATATGTAGTGTCTGGAATATATAAGAAATGTAAACATAGTAATGCATACAATTTGAAATTTTGTGTTTTTTGAGTAATTATTTGAATGTTTTTGTGTTTTAACATGTTATACTATTTTTATAGTTTCTAGAAATAAGCTATGTACAAGCAACATGAAAATGAACTATGTTGACCCAAAACTCAAAAAGCTTTGGTTGAAATATAATTCAAGAAACAAGAACAATATAATTCAAATAATGTTATCTCTGAGAAGAGATGTTTTATTCACTAAATTCGTAGACCCAAACATATGCCTATCTCTGAGAAGAGATGTCTGATTTCCATTTTGAGTTACATATTCATTTATACATGTTTTTAAGGTGTGAGGAGGATGTGGAAGATCACCAATCTCGAGGGAGATTAAGTGGTTCAACTTCCATGATTTACAATAATACATAATTTGAGAAATTACAATTTTCATAAACTTACTATTTTTAGACTACACTACTAAAATTAAAATTTAGATTAATTCCATTTAGTTTTTTAGAGTCAAAATCTATCAATCAGAGCTCAAAGTCATCTCACCACATTCTCCTCATTCTTAGTTTTTCAACAGTTCAAACGGTGAGTCAATTGGAGCTACGGTGTAAAAGTTATGGCTCTTGGAAGTTTTGTCATCAATTGGGGTGGACCCATCCCCTAAATTATTGCCTGAATTGTTTCCTAGATCATTCCTCCCTCCTTGAGAAGCAATGGTCCCCATTTCATCAAGATTTTTCATCAAGTGTGGCAGATGTGCTTTGATTTTATTCTTGATGCATACTTAGAATGGTTGTGATTTATGGAACTGTGCAGGGCCCAATTGATAGAAAGCCTTTTTTGAGAATGCTTGTTGGCTTAGCATGATTTTGAGTTTGAAACTTAATTTTTTTTATCTTTTTGTAACAATTACTATGTATCTAGATATTTTGATTTGATAAATTATATATGTGAATGATGTGCCTTATGATGTTCAATAAATCCCAAACTCTGTTGACCAACATTATCAACTGCTAGAATAGGAGAAGTGATGCCTTGGCCCTGCTTGCCCAAACTTTAACCATGATAATCAAACTATTGTAGATATTTTTGACCAAATCCATACTGGTGTGAAAGTTGAGTCTTATTTTAGAGGTAAATTTGCCTTTTTTACTTGCTTTACCTATGCTTGTTGTATTGTTTCTTGCTTTGATTGTGCATTGTGAAGCTTTTGTTGTTTTGAGTTATACTTTGGTAACCTCTTTTGTACTATTTTTGAATTTGACCCTTTTTGAATTTATAAATATGTTATTATATGTTTTTTGGATGATGTGTCATTGTTTGAGTCATCTATATTCATTATCTATTGTATTTTTATTTTCAATGTTGATCCTGAATCGATGTGGTGCCTATGCATTCTATGATATACACAATAATATCTAGATCTCCGTATTAGGTGTAGAGGGGGTAGGTTGATCAGCTTATCTTTAATCATTTCCCTTAGTATCTCACTTGAACTCTAATTAGACCGTTGTAAGATTTTTGAATCACTCATAATAGATTCATTGTGTTGTACTTTATGATTTGGATATGAAAGAGTGTTAGGCACAACTTTTCTAGGTGTACATGCATATACATGGTTTACACTCGCATATTCTGAAGACCATGTACATGTAATGTGATATGCTAATAATGTGGCCTTTTCACTTAATATCTGATTTTGATTCTATAATTATGATATTAGCTTGCTCATACTGATAATTTGATCCCTTAAAATCTCGTAAGTGCAAACCCTAGTTACTTCTAATTGAACATGTAAGCATACGCCCTGTAGGGAAAATGTGTGAATACGCTGAGAATTTTCAGAGAGATCCACATGCCTTCTTTGCCTCAGTTTCAGATCCACAGACTTTTCGACATGCATCGGGAGTACCTGAGTGGGATAGTGTTATGGAGGAAGAATATTCTTCCTTAATCAAAAATCACACTTGGGACTTGACTTCACTTCCTAAGGGAAGGAAGATGGTTCGATGTAGGTGGATATATCAGACCAAGTTTGCAGCAGATAGGTCAGTTGAGATAAGTACAAGGCGCGATTGGTTGCCAGGTGTTTCTCACAAGTGGCAGGAATTGACTACTCAAAGACCTTTGCACCCATTGCAAAGATGACTTCTATCTGACTCACCTTGGCTATTGCTGCAACACATGGTTGGTATGTGCACCAGATGGATGTGAAGAGTGCCTTTCTTCACTGAGACCTAGAGGAGAAGGCCGCTAGGATTTGTTCAGGATTCTTCCTTAGTATGCAGACTTAGGAAATCTATCTATGGCCTCAAACAAGCCCCTCGGGCTTGGTATGCCAAGATGGATTCCTTCCTTCTCACAGCGGGTTTCACTAGGTGCCATTCTGACCCCAATGTCTACTTCTTGCGGCAGGATGATTTGCCCCTGATTTTGGTTATATATGTTGATGACCTTTTGATCACCAATAATTTTTCATCGGCTATTGCAGCGGCGAAGGCATCTCTCCATGATAGATTTGACATGACAGACTTGGGTTTGTTGCACGACTTCCTTGGCATCGAGATCTCACAGTCAGATTCAAAGATTTCTCTTTCACAACCTAAGTATGCTCTTGATTTATTGTCTTGGTTTCACATCGTTGATTGCAAGCCATCTCCGACTCCCTTTCTATCAGGAGTCAAGCTTGAGGCTGACTGTTCTTCACCATTAGTTGATGCCACTCAGTATCGACAACTTGTTAGAAGTCTCATCTACTTGACTCACACCAGGCTCGACATATCATATGCAGTGGGACTTGTCTCTAGATTTAAGCAAGAACCTCATGAGCTGCATTGGAAAGTAGCTAAGAGGATCTTGCATTACATATAAGGTTCACATAGATATGGGATTCATTACAGATTTAGAATAGAGGCTGACTTGATTGGGTATACAGATTTAGACTGGGCTAACGATTCAGAGACTCGCAAGTCCACTTCTGGTTACAGTTTCTCTCTAGGTTCTGGTCCTATGAGTTGGTCTAGCAAGAAGCAAAATGCTAGTGCTATATCATCCACAGAGGCAGAGTACAAGGGCGTTGTTAATGCAGCTACTGAGGCTATTTGGCTTCAGGGGATACTTTCTGAGTTTGGCATTCCTATCAGGCAGCCCACCATCATTTATTGTGACAACCAGAGTACCATTCTGATTTGTAGGAATCTAGTTCAGCACCAGCGGACCAAGCACATAGAGATTCACATGCATTTCATTCGAGAGCTTATTCATAGTCAGGGCATTGACTTGATATTTTTCCAGTCTTCGGAGCAAGTTGCAGACATTTTCACCAAACCTTTCACCGAGAGCAAGTTCATTCATCTACGAGCTCTTTTTGGGGTGCGGTCCACATCTACAGTAGCATCATCTTTGGGGGTGGCGGGGGGCACTAGCCTCTTCATTTCTTTTATGTCTCTTTTGGGGGGTAGTTTTTTCTTACGGGTTTTCTCCTTTTCTCTATCTTATGGGAGATTGCATTTGTACATGGGTACCTCATCAGGGCTAGTTGCCGAGACCCATTTTATATTTCTACACTGCCCACCTCAGCTGCGCTTATAGGGGGTGTTAGTGTAGGTTTTTATTTTTTCCTATTATTTAATTAGGGAATATTATATATTTGTGCATACATGGAGTTTTCCTACATTCGTGGGATAGGCTCGCTTATGTGGAGATATGTGTCATAGGTGTCATAAGAATGTCATAAGTAACTCCTTTGACCGGCGATTCCGGATATGGGAGTTACTTCTTTATTCTTAGCACCTTGTCACCACCTTTCATGGAGGAGTTACAGTCTATTCTTGGGGTGCTTTGACCACCTTTGTGGAAGAGTTACTTACGTGCTCCCCTATATGTATTCTTCACTTTGGCCATATTAAGTTAATCGAATATTGGGTTTTGCTCCTATTTGTCTTTTGCAAATTATCTCTTTCAATGATTTCACTTTGTTTTAGCTTCTTTGTGGTGTGCACCAGCTTCGTCTCGTGTGATCACTTGACCATTGCATTCGCATTATTTGGATCATGGTAACAACTCTGAGAAATTTTAGTTGTCTCAAAAAATATATATATATATATATATATATATATATATATATATATATAGAGTAAAGCACACCGGTCACATTTTCAACCTTAATTACTCCCACTCTTTCCTTCCAGGGACCGTCGACATAGACAACTTTAAAAAGAATAAAACAATATATATAAGGAATATGATAAAGCACACCGGTCACATTTTCAACCTAATTACTCCCGCTCTTTCCTTCCAGGGACCGTCGACAGAGATGACTTTAAAAAGAATAAAATAAATTGAACGGTGGAGATTTGTTCCGAAAAGCTTGGAATGAATCGACACCATTCATGGACAAGATTTATTCGCCCTGTTACACAAATCGATAAAGTACATCATATGTGTACAAGACACGGAGAATAGGATAATTTTTCAAATACGCGCAATGGGAGGCGTCCATACGGAACGGAGTTTCTCTCTTAAGAAAGCGCACACCGCGTAAGAATGGAAATAGCCCACACCGCGTAGAAGCTCCACTGCAAATTGCTCGACTGTTAATGAGCTGACCAGCGGCATGATTACCGTTGTCAATCGTTTTCATTCATGGGTCTCTCTGCCTATTTAATCCAATCGCTTCTCACAACAACATTCACATCTAATGTTTTGTAATTTTCAAACTCTGTATTACATCGGGTATTTCATAAAATCAGCCTTATTCGTTAGTCTGCCTGCTTAAGATGGCTGTCGTACGGGGCGAAAGCGTTGTTAACAGATTAATGGCACTGTGTATGTGTGTGTGTATGATGGCATTGTCCGCAGCAGTGGATGGTGGGGCGCATTCGAGGAAGCTGTCTGCTCTGGTGAAAGAGGAGCCTCTTGTTCTGAAATATCACAATGGCCCTCTGCTCACCACTACGGCTATCCTCAATATTCATCTCATTTGGTATGGCAAATTCACACCTGCACAGCGTGCTATTGTGACAGATTTCGTGCAGTCATTGAGCCCAATGAGAAATGGCAAGCCAGGCTCTCCCTCTGTGTCCACCTGGTGGAAGACAACAGAGGGCTACAAAGGCTCTGCCCACTCCAACGCCAACGCCAACCCAGCGCTATCCTTAGGGAAACAGAAGCTGGATGAAGGATATTCCATGGGCAGGTCCTTGAAAAGAAGTGACATTGCTGCGTTGGTGAAGACTGGTGTCGAATCCGGAGCTCTGCCGGCAAGCAATGGCAATGGTGGAGCAGAGTTGTATTTGGTGCTGACATCGGAGGATGTAATGGTGGAGAACTTCTGCAGGAGTTCCTGTGGATTCCACGACAGTGCCAGTGCCAGTGCCAGCGCAAAGGGCGTCCCATATGCGTACGCGTGGGTGGGCAACTCAGCAAGTCAGTGCCCGGGGCAATGCGCATGGCCGTTTCATCAGCCTCTGTATGGTCCTCAGACCCCTCCTCTGCTGCCGCCCAACGGTGACGTGGGTATCGACGGGATGGTGATCAACATTGCGGCGAGCGTTGCAGGAGCGGTCACGAACCCGTTCAACACAGGCTACTTCCAAGGACAGGCGGGGGCTCCATTAGAGGCAGTGTCAGCGTGTCCCGGCATGTATGGGAAGGGGGCTTATCCGGGCTTCCCTGGCCAAGTGTTGGTGGATTCAACGACAGGGGCCAGCTACAACGCCCACGGCCTCAACGGCCGGACGTTCCTACTCCCGGCTATGTGGGATCCTTCCTCGCGCTCCTGCAAAACTTTGATGTAAAACCCTCTGCGGATTTGTACATTTAACAATTCTTTATACGGGTTGTGAAGTCCAGGGACCGTCATTCTTTATTCATTTATTTTTTCCCATTAATAAATTAATTCTTTATTCGTGCAATTTATTCACTAGACATAAATGGAAGAGAGAGAAAGTAATGTCCAACCGTGCTCAAATTTGAAGGGCTTAGCCGTCCTATTTTTAATGTGAAGTACGTAGGCCACTTGTTGAAGTGGGTTTTGAATAGTTGATTTTGTATTACCATACAGTGGTCGTGCAATCGATAATAGGTATTAGGATTTTTTTTAAGTCAAGCGCCACATGGTAAAGACTTAATTTCTAACTCATTCCACACTAACCATTTTTAATTGATATCAATTGCATCGTTGTCTTTTAGTGGGTTATGATGACAAGTGCCAAACTCAAAAACTCAGTCACGTTGAAGTTACTAATATCAACAAAATAATTGTTGGAAGTTACAAACTATCTATTTGTGAATTGACTTTTATAATGATTAAATTTTTTAAAGTTCAAATCAAACTTAATTTTTATCAATTGATTATTAGACATGATCTCAAAGCCTTCACAAAAGTTAAATAGTAATTGTTCTTAGTATTATAATATAAGTTCAATATTTAAATTTGTATTTATGTTTTTCTTTGAGCTTTCATCAATGGTTTATTTTAGCCCAAGTTATTTTTGAAAGGGTTTTATTAAGTAATTCAATTTTATTTTTTGCAATGCCTTATTATTGATGAAGATGATTTTTATTATTTTTACTTTTGATAAGTTTTTCATTTAATGGGTAAAAAGAAGCCATCTTTTACTCACATTCCCTTTTTAAGTGCTCTCCTACTTGCAAAGTGAGATTGTGCTGATAAAAATAAAAATCCAAAATACAAGGTTGTACCAACCTTTATTAATCCCAAGGAAGCATTGAGATGATATAAGCATGGATTTCATGTTGAGATTGCTACGAACACAAATAGGAAATGGATCCATCTTTATTGTGGTAGATAAGTTCTAAAGAATGATGCATTTTATCATGTGCAAAAATACAAGTGACGTGGTAAATTTGTTACTAAACTATTCTTTAGAGAAGTAATAACACTGCATCGATTGCCACATAGTATTGAGTCAGAGAGGGACACCAAGTTCGTTGGACACTTTTGGTGAACACTATGGAAAAAGATGGGAATAAAGCTAAGTTTTAGTTCAAAATATCATCCATAGATGGATAAACTGAAGTAGTAAATAAAATCCTTTAGAATTTTATCAAATGTTTGGTAGGCGACAAGCCCAAATAGTGGGACCTAGTATTAGCACAAGCGAAATTTACATAAACCAATGTTGTAAATAGGGGTAGTGTGAAAGTAACTTTCCAGATAGTGACTCGAAGTAGTCCTAGGGGAGTTTCGAAGTTGAGTAATACTAGCTAAACTAATCACCAAAGTGAGGAAGTGGAAGATCATGCATAATATATGTGGAATCTACATCAGGAGATTTGAAGAAATTTGGAGTAGAGTACTCTCTAGTACAAGAAGGTCGCAGACAAGGGACAAAGAAACAAGGAATTTGAGGTAGGAGCTTAGAATTTATGCATTTACATAAGAAAATATTTTTGAGCGGAACCTATAATAAGCTTAAGATGAAAAAGATAGGACCATGTAAAGTGTTGTGTGAATTCTCAGCAAACCCCGATGAAAGAGTTACCAGAAGAACTAGACATATCACTCATATTCAATGTGGTTGATTTGCATGAGTTTCACAAAAAGTAAACAGACAAGAAGGCGGAGGTATGGGTACTAGATTGGAAGGTGCAATAATTAGGAAGGAAGAAGGAAGAAATATAGGCCATATTGAACTCTAGGGTCTTAAAAGGACATGTGGAAAGTAATTCAGGAAATACATAGAAAACTGTAAGGGTCAAGCAAAAGAGGATGTAGCATGGTGATTTAACCTTTTAGGGTTTACCTATGTAAATCTTATGTTAGATTAAAGGGTTGAGATGTCTAAATCAGTGAAATAATGTTCAATAATTAAGTACTAATTTCTAATGACTTTTGACCTTCTTTGACTTTCTAAAAAAGTAATAAATAGGCATAAACATAGACTTATCTGGAAAGTGACTGTCGTGGATGATCTGGGTTCTAAATATTGGGTTCTGGACAGTTCTGACTATCATCAATAGGATTATGGGAACTACTTGCTCACTAGATAGTAGTGCCCCATATGGACAGTAACGCCATGTTATTATAGTGTCCTTAAAGTGGTGCTAGTGTCCACTTTGTAGGACTTCTATTTTCTAGGAGCACCTGTGCCTGTGTTTTTAGGTCCTATTCTTGCATGCACGAAATCTAAAACTCTATGTTGTGCTTGAAAAACTTGATTTAGTGTGCAAACCCTAATCCTCTTTACAAGTATGGCATGAGTAATGATTGTGTATTCGTTAGTAGGATAGGTTGGACATCCTCAACACCCCGTTCTGAAGAGAGTTCCCTACATACTAATACTCTGAAGAGGGATCAAGCCCGATGTAGTTCTCCTACCTAGTGCTTTATGCAAGTGCAAGTGAATACTAGAATGATAGTAGACTTGGATGCCTTGAATGTGTTTGAGATTTGAAATATGGGTTTAGGGTTGTTGTTGATGGTAGTATACAAAAGTAGGGTAGAATAGGGATCAAATACCTTGATTTTTCTCAACTTGTCTTTTGTTTTAATAGGCTTTTGCATATATTTTCCATCTAGTGAATAAAGCTCAAATAGACTTTTATTTATAGAGATTTGTAGCTTGTGCGGATAATAAAATGGATGTTATTGACACAAAATAAGATCTCTTCCAACAAGATGACATCTATGAACCAGTTCTAGATGAAATCTCTGACAAATAATTTGATGATGATGCTGATGCCCTCGAATCATTAGCTGATGATTTGGAGCAACCACTCACCAACATGCAACGACCATGGCATCATGACTACTCTAGCCTCCCATTTGAAGCCTATGGATGGTGGTCTCGCCATCATAATGAAATCCCTAAAAAGGATCCTAGATCACGAAATAGAGGCTACAATAGAGGATGAAGCAACTCCAGAGGAAGGCAGCCATTCATGCCAAGAATGCCTCTTACAATGTAAAGCCCTGTCAATCCTCCTTTGCAATTCCAAAGTTCTTTCAAGCCAAATGACTCTTGGGTCCATAATAAGTTTACCAGCATAGATCTCCCAAGAGAAATCCATTCTCCAAGGATTGAACCATAGTGGGACGTATTCTTGCCTACTGAAGAAAATGAAGAAGATAATGAACCAGATGATTCTTTCTATTCTGAACAAGATTACTATCATGAGCAAGGAGAATGTAGCCATCTTCAAGAAAAAGATAATGAAGCACAAGTAGAAGAGGACTTCTACCAAGAATAGATCCAAGATCCATCATGACAAAAAATGGTATGTATAAATATTCCCCCATTAGAAATACCACACCTAGCCTATCTTACAAGGCTGATCAATGGGAAATTTACCCAGTTTATTACTGTCAAAATTAATGGAAGATTGGTAGATGCACAAGTCGACACAGGTGCTTCACTTTCCTTTGCCAAACCACAAATCATCCAAGACTAGAAGAAATTGGATGACTCTCTTGCTTATAAGAGCCTAGATATTCAAGGGAATAATTTTGTCTGCAATATGTATAAACATCAGCAGCCCCTTCGAACCCAGAATAAAATCTTCCATTGTGATTTCTTTGCTTTAAGCAAAATGCCTGTAGATATCCTTCTAGGTGGAGCTTTTATAAATAGATATTCACCTTATGGTTCTACAACCAAAAGTGCCATGTTCACTATAGAAAATGAAAGGCTAAGGATTCCTCACCTAATATATGCGACTGAACAATTTCCAAGTTCAATGACTCAGACTCTTGAAAATTTAATCCCTACAGAAATCCAAGAAATAGGGAAGAAGATTAAAACCATTATCTGTTCTAATAACCCTCAACAGTTTTGGTCAAAGTCTATAACTGAAATGGAAATCAAAATCATAGAAAGCAAACAGATAAAAATTAGGAAAAATATCCCAATTTCTTCATAGGATTATAATGATATGGAAGCCTAGATAAAAGAATTAGATGCTAATGGTTTTATTGAAAAATCAACCTCTCCTTATTGTTGTTATGCCTTTATGGTAAACAAACATTCAGAGCAAAAGAGGGATAAAAAGAGAATGGTCATAAATTATAGACCATTAAATGCCATTACCCAAGCATATCCATATCATATACCAGATAAAAGATACTTACTGGAGAAAGTTGAAAAATGTAAATATTTCTCACAATTTAATTGTAAGACTGGCTTTTATCAAATCAGAGTCAAAGAAGCCACTCTAAAAATGGAAATTAGGCTTATGTGGAATCCACTCAAGAATGTGAAGGTTAGGCTCATATGAAAACCACTCTGAAATTATGCCAACTACCTACAGATAGAATAAGGCATGAAACTAATGAGAATGCCTACATTATATATTGAAGTTGGAAAGAAAAGAATTCAAAGGTGTCGTGCACATTGCCCCCAATCACTGGTATCTATAACATGGATTTTGATCTAGAAGTTATACCAACTGCCAAATCTAAAATTTGAAGTGAGAGCCATCATGCCATGCATGATGCCCCCTATATCTAGATTTTCTAAAAATAATTGTACTAAAACTATTAAATCTAGACTGATCTGTATTTGACAAAATTGTAGTTAAGCTGATCTTTTTGCCTATTTTTGGAAAATTTGGGTTTTTTGTTGTTTAGACAAGAGCACCAAAAATAAGACACCCTAATGTTTGGCACTATTGTCCATGTTTGGCACTATTTTACTTTATTGAAACTAATAATTGTGCTATAATCATCACTATTTTTTTGGTCTGTTCTGTTTGGTTTGACCTCTAATTGTTGTTTTGAGTGTTCTAAAAACTAATTTTTCAACCAGTCGGAGCTTTGATCTCTATAACAAACCCCCTATTTGTTGCCCCCTCTTCTGAGGGTTGGAATGAAGACCCTATAATTACTACCTTCAGAAGAAAGAGGCTTGCAAGTGTGTTATGCTATGAAATACATGATCTAACAATGATAATTGAAAATATGTCTCAAGATGTAGCATAGTTTGTAAGAGAGATTGTTAGATCAATAGGGGTATGCCTAGATAGATATAAAAATGTAATAGCATATGTAATGTACTGAACTGAAACTATAAATGTTGGTTGTTAGTTTTTATTTGTCAAGGAGGGATGGAGCATGATGTCTATCATGGCATCCAAGATAGCAAAAAAATGCATGATGTGGATCATGACATTGCAAACAATTGAGAAGCAAACAAGCACACAAATCAAGAAGAATATAAGAGTGGCTGAGGGGTCAAATAAACAAGGGATATGGGCACATGTCACTCAAACTAAAAAGCAAGCATACAAGGCATGTTCAAATGTCACATACACAAATAATTGAAAATAAACAAGGTTGGCATGAGGGCCACAAGCACATATAAGAGTACAGGCAAATGACACTATCAAATGTCCTAAGACACACACAAGAATAGAAGCAAAGGACATTAACAAATGTCCTAAGGCACATACATGAGACAAAATAAGAACTGATAAATATAATCACATCTAGCTATGCCAAGCAAAAAAGGAAAGCATATAATATATTAGAAATACAATCGCATCTAACTATTCAAAGCAAGAAGTGAAAGTATGTAATACATGGAGTACAAGACTAGGTAAATGCTAAGAAATACACAAGTGTTATATAATATGAGTGTCGATAGAGTAATATGTGTAAGCTAGTAAGTAATGTACATCAACATGATAACTAGAGTGTGTCGTGTATGAATGACATAACCTATATAGTGTAGTCATGTAGAAGATGCCCCTAGTGGGTAGATATATTGATGTATGTCTCAAATGTAGAAGTAGGATGCCTCCTCAATGGGTAGAGTGAAGCATTCAAGGATTTGGAGGTCAATACACACACTCAAAGAAGATCAAATGAAGCATGGTAATGTAGATAAATCGATAAACAATAGCATAGAACAAAAAATGTAAGTCTAGCATGGTAGTAGAAATTTAAAGCATGGACAATGCATATAATTGAAATGTTTTTGTGTTTTTGAATTATTTGAATATTTTTGTATTTTGAAATATTTGTATTGTTTTTAATATTTTGAGTTATTTGAATGTTTTTGTATTTTTGATATAATCTATGTATAATCAATCATAAAGACACTATGTATAAATAAGGTTAAGGAATGATGATACTAACCATGAGTCTCATGGGAGACTCCCTATCATGGTGTCCTGTATCAAGGAGAAGGATCGTGTGTGATCATGGAGCATGATAGAAGGGCTGAGACTGTGGCTCTAAAAGCTATGTACATTGTAAATACTCTAAAAACTCTATAGTGGAAATTGATTGTGGGGTACCCCTATAACTCTGAGAAGTGGATGCAATTGTAGGGCTCTTAGGGACCCATCTAGTAGTAGGAGAATTTCTCTGAACATGTGTTCTGTGTGTAGAGTTATGAGACCTCAATGATACTTCCCTGGGTGTGAACACTATAACTGAATGTTGTTTAGAATATTGAAACTATGGTTTATTTAAAGGAGATCTCTATGGGAGTGTATGAACTCTCTGTAATGGCAATGGAGGCCTTGATGTGTTTCAATTTGAACTGGAGGAAGAACTGTAACTAGTGGATAAACTGAAACTGGTGGTAGAACTAAAATTTGTGACTACAAATAAATAGATGGCTTTGAAGTGGTCTTGTCTAGTAAAAGATGATCTTTTCTAGCATGTTATCCTTGATTGTTCACCAAGTGTGCAGAAGAGTAATTGTTACAAGTCTTTTCTAGCATTTTATTTTAAAGTGTATAAGTGATTTATAAGTGGTTCATGACTATATTATTCCAAGGAATAATTCATTACCCTCCTAAGTGCCAAAATACCTTTTGAACCTAAGATATGAAACATTGATGTAACAATATGTCTTATGTTGTGAATTTTATGTGAAGAAGGCTTTGTTTTGATCTAAGTAGTATAATTTTAGTCATTAAGAGGAAATTCAATATTTGTACATCACCTTTTAGTTTTCTTAGTTTTTATTCTTAACCCTTTTCATACCAAGTTAATAAATAGGAGAGTGTTTTCAAGAGTGCATCAAGGAAACTAGCCCTTATAGAGATTCATCTCACCAAATTGATACCCACAAAAAGAAAGATATTTCTATTATACCACTTGGATGAGGAGAGCTAGGCATCTCCTGAAGGGGTGCAAATCCAAGTGACAATAGTTTTTGACACACTTGGTGGGACTCTAAATCCTAAGAAGATTGTTCGAGATTCTTATTGGTCTTGGCATACTTGCAGATACAAGAACATCTACATTCAATACTTTGTGACTCCACTAAGTTTTCAACTCTTTGGTTTTTGATCATTCCTTAATTTCCATGCCAAAGGTGACCACTAGGTCTGATACTAAAGGTATACCCTTTGAGTTTGTGCAATTTCCTTTTTATTCTATCAAAAGATTTAGATTTATGAATACTCATCCTTATTCAACAGAGTTGGTGTTTAATAAGTCCAAATTCTTATTGATTTTAACCCCTATTACCCATAGTTTACATTCCAATATGGCTAGGAGACAACCTTTTGTACCCTTCACTAGATCATCTCGTTTGAATCTTGTCCAATATGATCAAATTCTTGGAGCAACCCTTAATAGTGTTCCATATTTTAGTGGAGAAGGTCCTATTACTCCCATTAAGCACATTAGAAACATAAAAAACTTATACAATATGCATAATATCAATCAAGATAATGTAGCCATTAGGTTATTGGCATTGTCTTTCAAAGGGAAAGCTTTAGATTGGTATGGGACTCTACCTAAAAATTCCATTGGTTCATGGGATGAACTAGGAGATCTATTGAATAAGAGGTTTGGAGAGAAGAGTGATTATATATCACTAGCTAAGAAATTGACAACTATGGAGAGGTCTCTTCAAGAGTATATGCAAGATTTTAACACTAGATTTGAAATGATATGGGATAGGATCCCAACCCTTGTGAGACCTACTCCAAATTATGCTTTTTTATGCTATTTAAAAGCATTGAATAGTGACATATCCATGATGATTCAATCCATGGGTGGGAATACACTACCTATTACCTATGAGATAGACATTAATGCCAATAATTGTCTTATTCAAATGAAGAAGATTTCTCCTAGGCCATTAATGTCATTGTTCCCTGATTTGTAGTTGTATATTCAAGTTACATTACCTACCTTAGCTCCTTTGCCTAGTCAAGAAAACTCTGGCCTTACCCCTACCAATGAGATTCATAAAATCAAGAGTTTGATTTAAAGTGTTACTAAATAATTGGTGGCTCTTAAAAGTAAACAAGCTCAAAGTTACAAGCCTTACCAATCCTATAATTAGTTTGGGCAAGCAAATAGGCCTCCTTTTCAAGGTAATGTTCAAGGACAAGGTCAAATAACTCAAGATAGACCTTACCAAAGTTATAATACTAATGACACATCATCTTATAAATATCTTGTTCCCACTCAAAACAAATTTGTTCAATAACAACCATGCTATCCTTCCTATGACCAAAATCAAGGTCAACTTGCATATGCCAATGAAGTGCCTAATTAAGCCATGACAATGCAAGGTAGTAAAACACCTCAAGTTTCTAATTTTGAGGTGATAATACAAAATTAAATGCAAATCAGAATGGAAAATTGACAAAAAAAATATAAACTCTTATAAATCATTTGGAGGGGGATTTTTGTGCCATCAATCATTTGGGAAATTCAAGCAATGTGAATGCTAGTGTATCCTCTAACACTAGGTCTAAGAAGAGGGTTGTTGAATAGACTCAAGGGGATAATCAAGGACCTATTTTGAATCATACATCATCTCCAATAGTATGTGGGTCTAACTCAGCTCCTAAGGTGTAGGAGAATAAAAAAGTTAAAGGTTCAAAACTAGCTCCTACACATCCATCTCCACAAGCTACATCATAAGGTACTAGTACTTCCAAAGAGCCTTTCAAGGTGAGAAATCCTTCTATCAATGTTGTGGATTAGATGAAGAAGTTACATGTGAATATTTCATTGTGGGATTCATTAAAAATATCAAGATAAAAAGATATGCTTTAAAAGGAATTGCAAGGACTAGGTAAGCAAGTTGGATCATC
This sequence comes from Torreya grandis, assembly GCA_037957365.1. Taxonomy (NCBI): domain Eukaryota; kingdom Viridiplantae; phylum Streptophyta; class Pinopsida; order Cupressales; family Taxaceae; genus Torreya; species Torreya grandis. Next base: position 1,565,650 of record JARHVA010000589.1, on the reverse strand, counting down.
TAGGACTTAAAATGTTGTCTTGGTGAATGGAACTTAGCCTGTTGATGGAAAAGTGAAGAAAATTGATAAGACTCCTCCTTTTTATCTATCCTTGATCATTGGTGATTTCCTAGTTTATAATTGCTTCATAGATAGTGGGGTTAATATATCAGTTATGCCCAAGTCAATAGCAAATAAACTAAGCCTCAAGTATGAACCAATGGCTAAAGGAGTCCTACAATTAGATGGATCACCAAAAAAGACCTTGGGAGTAGTCAAAGATTTGAATTTGATTTTACATTCTTGTCCTACTTTTTGTATCCCTCATGATGTGGTTGTGGCATATTTACCCCCATACTTTGCTCTTTGTTTGTCAAGAGAGTTTACGCCAAGATAAGTGGATACTTGGTAGCCAATTGGTCCTATATGGTTTTTTGGACAAAGTATGGTACTAAGATGAAGATTTAATCAGAGCCTATTCATCATAATCATTTGGATCCTTACATGCCTAAATTTTCAAATGTTAATTATGTAATCCTTGATGAATAAGAGATTCACATGGACCAATCTCCAACCTCTTCTCTTGAAGGAGTTTTTGATTTGTATTTAGATGAGTGGGGAGTTGAGAATTATGAGAATGATCCTTAAAAATTCATAGAGGAGGCTGGTCTTTGAGTGTATTACATTTATGATTAGGACTCTTTCATGCCAAGCTTGATGAAGCCAAGTGAAAACATGGATGGTTTATGGCAACTATTCTTTGATGGATCTAGAAGCAAGGTTGGAGTAGGTGGTGGAGCAATGTTAGTTTCTCCATCCAAGGAAAGGTACTATTCCACTCTTATATTTCACTTCTCTTGTACTTGTATTGTGGTAGAATACAAGGCCCTCATTCATGGCCTTAAATGGGCTAGGAAAAGAGGTGTGAAAGAGTTGCAAGTGTATGGTGACAGTGAGTTAGTTGTGAATCAAGTAGGAGGCAAAAAATTGACTATAAACTCTTTGATTAAGTCCTTTAAGCATAGAGTGTGGGATATCATGGAATATTTCCAAACCTTCAACATCCAATGTATCCCAAGATAAGATAACAAACATGTTGATAGGTTGGTAATAATTGGAGCCTAGTTTGATGTCCCAAAGGGGATAAGAGAGGATAAGAACTAGCCAAATATCTTGGTGATTATAAGGCCCTCTATACCTTATAATTTCACTAATTGGTAAGTGTTTGATAGTGACCAAAAAATATCTCTTTTTATATAAGAGGAGGCTGAGTTTTATTCCAAGAATCAATCCAAACTACAGTCTGAATATGGAGGGTAGATTGTACAATTGAAAACAAACAAGATCCCTAAAGGCTTAGTCACACTTGAGAGTATCTTCAATGAAGAATATAAATTGAAGAAAGAGAAGGTAAGCATGTCTAATAAGCAAGAAAACTATGAGAGAGTACAAATCTTCAAAGATAAGGTACTTGCTCTTGGGAAGGTATGTACTAGTGAAGAGAAACATGCTTTTATTGAGTTATGCAAGAATTTTTTTGATGTCTTTACATGGGAATATAGTGATTTAAATGGATTTGATCCAAACTTATCTCAACATGCCATAGAACTAGATGATAATGATAATACTATCAATCAAAGACAAAGGCAAATCAATCCTAAGATTGGGCCTCTCATGAGAAAGGAGCTTACAAAGTTGATTGAGTCTAAGATCATTTTTCCTATTAAGCATTCATCTTGGTTGGAAAACTTAGTCCCGATAAGGAATAAGAATGGGAAAATCAGGTTATGTGTTGATTTTAGGGACTTGAATAGAGTTTCTTTGCAGGACCATTATCCTCTTCCTTCTATGGAGCAGATTTTACAAGTTGTGGCAGGTAGTGAAAGGTTCTCACTTCTTGATGGATACAAAGGCAAATCAATCCTAAGATTGAGCCTCTCATGGGAAAGGACCTTACAAAGTTGACTGAGTCTAAGATCATTTTTCCTATTAAGCATTCATATTGGTTGGAAAACTTAGTCTCGATAAGGAATAAGAATGGGAAAATCAGGTTATGTGTTGATTTTAGGGACTTGAATAGAGTTTCCTTGAAGGACCATTATCCTCTTCCTTCTATGGAGCAGATTTTACAAGTTGTGGCAGGTAGTGAAAGGTTCTCACTTCTTGATGGATACTTAGGGTATAATCAGATTTTGGTAAAGGAAAGTGACCAATATAAGACAACCTTTACTATTAAATAGGTTAAATATAATTATAGTAAAATGCCATTTGTCTTGTCTAATTATGGAGCTACATTTCAACGTGCAATGGATATGGCTTTTTAAGGTCTAATAAATTACATTGTGTTAGTGTATCTTGATGATATCACAGTTTTTTCTAAGGATGAAAAGGATCACTTGAATCACCTTATGTAGATTTTTTAGAGATATAGAGAGTTTGGAATATCTCTCAACCCAAATAAGTGTGTGTTTTTTATCTATGAAGGCAAAATTTTAGGACACATCATCTTAAAGAATTTAGTCAAGCCTCTAACCTTTATGCTAAGGAAAGATGAAGTGTTCACTTGGACAAGAAGAAGGAAGGAGAGTTTTGAAGAGATTAAAAAAGTTATTTCCCAAGATATAACTCTTACAAGTATCATTTATAAGCTAAAACCGTTCTGATCCATCTTTGTATTTCTGACATACAGAAGTGACCTTCAAGTTTGTGCTTAGTACAAACAACTCATGAGGTTTCAAAAAAAAATTAAAGGTGATATTACACTCAGAGATATTAATTTCTATAGAAAGAGTGTAATGATTGATCAATTATGCTTTATGAACCATCCTCTTGAATTTGATTATACTTTTTTGCTAGTTATTTCATGCACCCTATAGATTTTTCTCCATTTTAATCAAATATATACAAACAAATTGGTGATGTTGACTCCATAAGATGTTGGATAACTCCTAAAATGATCTCCATACTTAGTTTCATGTTTCATGGTGTTCTAATGAGCAAGTTAGTCCATGTTGAAAGAAAGGTTCCATTATGTGTAGTCCCAATCAAAGTTCTTGTTTCAGTATGTTGGTTTCCTATAGAGGTCTCATGTAGTTGATAAATGATGTTACATAGATCTCAAGGTCATATGAATACCTCCTTCCATGTTTTGGTTTCACCATATCATGTTTTGGGTAGCTTGCAGTCTTTCCATTGCTCATAGTCAAATCCATGCCTAAATTTAGTTGCAGTCACATGATTATAGCTTGTTAAAATTGTTTATGGAATGGTGATTAGGGTGTAACAGTTGTTCAAGCCATCAGGAGTTGAAAAGAGTTCATTGAGATGTTTGGGAAAGTGCAAGTTTGATCACAGGCTCATTCACCATGCAAAACAGTCATGAGATGCCTCTGCTTGCTTTATTCCATATATATGCTGGTGATTTTCACATTGAAGAAGAGGTTTTGGGACTTGTTTCAAGATTTAATTGGTATAAATCATGCATTTGAAAGGTTGAAAATAGGTTTGAGCTACCCATGAAGCCTTTTATCCACCTTGTTGCTCTATTCCACACTCACTATGTACACATAACCCAATACACACCTACAGGGCCTTTGTTGATGTCATATTGAGGGGTGGAAAGGTTAATGTGTGTTCTAACCTCTTATAATTATTAAAGGTACATTGGGATGCTTTATGAAGGCACATAAGTGTTACAAACCTTTATATTCATACATACTACCCATAACTCTACATTTGCTACCTGTGCATGCTCATGACCACCTATAGGTTGTACCTTAGAATTATGGAGGCCTTGAAATGGGGAATTTAGAACATGATAGGGTCACTTTCAAATAATATCATGTGGAGGAGTAATGACACACATGTAGGAGGTGTCAAAAGTACAAGAGAAGGATTAAGATAGGTTATTTGGAATAAAGACTAAATTCTAGGAAAATATCCCTAAAATGAAGAAACAGAGGTCAAGGGGATTTTTACGGGCATCTTAAAACATGGTGGTAAAGGGTTTTAAGGTTCTAGATAGGTGAATATTTTATCCCCTAGCATAGATATTTTATATGCCAAAGATGAGGGTCATAAAATGAAGAGAGGATGGAAATGGAGAGCCTCAAATATGCTCTTAAAAACATTGAAATTCTATACTGATATCTACAGGTTTGTAGTTGGGAATGGATTTTGATGTCCTAACTTTCCAAAAATAAATTTTATTATTGTTAAAATGGTAACATGGATTGAATATCATTCAAAGTGGCATTAATACCATTATCATGATATTGATTCATGGTTTTCAAGTTTCATGAGTGTCTATAGGTGTCCCTTCTTAGGGAAAATACACACCTATGGTAGGGTATACAAATAGTTAGCCAGTATGGGTGTTTAAGTGTTGTTTTAGTACACTTAAACTGAATGCATTTATAATGGAATTATATGTGACCTTAGGGTATTCAAAATAATTTTGTAAGCATCATAACCAAGTTCTTATGAGCTGAAGCACACCTACAGGGGTCTAAAAGGTAGGTTTCATAGTCAGTACAAGGATAACTCAGCCTAGTGAACCCAAAGAGCACTTAAGGTGAATAAAATGTATGAAAAGTAATAAAATTATCCTCATGATTCATGGATAGTCTCTCCACATCATGACTAGGTCTGAAGGAGCTCATGTGTACCTATAACATTCAAAAAGTAGGGTGTCTCAGTTAGAGTAGTGGAGAACTCAGTTATGAACCAAGAGTACATATGAAGGGATAATGGGAGGTTAGAATGATGACTTAAACCTATTGATACTTTATCTATAACCATGATATACCTCATAATCTCCAATAAATGTGGAATAAGTATACTCAAACCTCTTACACCCCTGTATGCACATACAACCACCATGTTGTAGTCTTGAACATGAATTGAGGATAAAGAGATGAATGTGTTTTAGAGGAGATAAAATTTTATTAGTCAAATCAGATGGTTCATGATTGGTTATAAACATGTTTACATAGGATCTAGGACCCCTTTAAAGATGATCACTCACTCTTCATATTGCCCAAAATTTGCAGTTCATACAGGTGAGCTAGGAAACCCATGTTGATAAATGGGTAAGAATAATGAATTCAAAGAAGAGGAATGTTTTGGGTTGAATAAAAAGCTTCATTATAATTAATTATAAATGGGTAACATTTTGAAGAATCCTAGGATCATTGGAGTTAGCACACAGGGGTCATTCTTAGGTGGAGGGAAAAAAGGTGCAGGAAACATGATTTTTAGAGGCCTTTTTTGGGAATTTTGAGCTTGTTAGGCACACTAAATAAAGGAATCTAGATAAACCCTTTAGTAAAAATTCTCATTAGGACCGTTATACCTCACTATTTTGTCTTAGAGTTCAGCCAGTCAAGGAAAATTAGGTTTTAGTAAAACAAGTTAGTGAGTACATCTTATGAGGTGTATATAAGGAAATTATATGCTATGTAATCACTAATTTAGGATTAGACCTTTCAAGATGACCAAAATACCCTTACACATAGTCCAACTAGATAAGCTTTCACTAGGCCTAATTGGTGAATGAGAGAAAAGGATGAAGAGGAGTGCTTAGGAGGTTATGTGATGGTTTTACAAGATTTAATGAAGCATTAATAATCATGATATAATAGACCAACCATGATATATCAGCTTAAGTAGCTCAAACTTGCAAGGTACATGCTAAACCCATTAGGCCTTGAGGGGACCTAGAGCTAATTAGGGGTCCGTCTTCATTTCTAACCCTTGGTGGGATATTAAGATGATTGAGACATTTTAAGGAGATGGAAATGGACATGTATAATCTTTTTATATGTAAATAAACTTACAGGAAAGCTACTTCTAGCTCAGAGAGAGTCTAAGCATGCAAGAAAGGCAGAAACAAGCTCGATGGGGTGAATTCAAGTGTTCATATCTCCTCTAAGAGTTTTAATGAGGAAAAAAGGAGTTTAGAGGGATCAATAGGGTCACTTAAAATCAGTTTTTTGGAATATTTTGACAAGTTCAACATCATAACTTTATGAATAATGCTTAAGACTAAAAACTGCCTAAAACCTTACTAAACCCTCAGTCAGGACCAGATGGAGAAAACAAGCTTGGAGAGATATCCAGATGACATAGTTTGACCATGAAATATATTTTAAATTTTATAAGACTCACTCAAGCTCCCTACCATACTTTATATTTGTATAGAATTAAATGGACAAGGTGCAAAATAGGGTATTTTTGACCATTTTATGTGTTTTGCAAGTCCTAGAAGAGGTCAGAATATGAAATAAAGTTCGAGAGGAAGATATGGACTTTTAATAACTCCTTATTATCATTTTATTCTAATAAAAAACTCATAAGTATCCAAACCAAAGCTCTCATCTCAGCCAGTCAAAACTAGCATAGTGAACATAAGGGTAAGAAGTGTCAAAACCTCAAGTGGATGTTATTTTAAGGTGAAATTAAGAACTATAAGGCCATGAAGGGTATTTAAAAATGTCATCCACTCCCTCCCATATATTTTATTTGAAAATGGATGCTAATTTTGAGGCCAAGTGTGAGGGGTGATAGAAAAGAGAAGTTTTTTATACTGCAAGCAGTGATGGCTTCCTTCCAAGAGTTTCAAAATGCATAGGAATAAAAAAAATGCATATAGAGGCATGTATGAAATCCTTCCCTATCATCCAAATCATCATACCTATCCCTATTTAGTTGTGGGATGTTGAAATCTGTCCAAATCATGAAGGCAATTTTTTGAGCTAGAATGAGGAGTTTCATTCCATTTTTCATATGTTTCATGACTTGTATGGACATTTGGACCTCCTAAAATTGTATGGTTAATTTCACATATCTTTATTTTGAAAAATTAAACTCTTTTCTTAGAATGACAGGTGCCCAAGAGACCTTTGGACTTCCCTTATCTCACCACTCTCCCAAATGTTATAAATATTGACTCTTTTGGCTTTTTTTTACAGCCTTCATTGGTTGATGGTGAAACCCTAGCCAATTTTGTACTTTAATGTATATTTAAGAAATAAAAAAATGAATTTTACTACTTACATGTTGTATAATTAAGTTTTGTTACAATCTTGTTGGTCTTGTCTAGTAGAAGATGATCTTTTCTAGCATGTTATCCTTGATTATTCACCAAGTGTGTAGAAGAGTAATTATTACATGTATTTTTTAGTGTTCTATTTTAAGTGTATAAGTGATCTAAAAGTGGTTCATGAATGTATTCTACCAATTAATCATTCATTACCATCCTAAGTATAAAAATACCTTTTGAACCTAACATATTAAACATTGATGTAATAATTTGTCTTGTGTTGCAAGTTTTGTGTGAAGAAGGCTTTATTTTAATCTAAGTAGTATAATTTAAAAAATTCAATATTGGTACATAACCTTTTAGTTTTATTATCTTGTATTCTTAACCCTTTTCATACCAAGTTGATAAATGGGAGAATGTTTCAAAGAGTGCATCAAGGGAACTATCCCTTCTAGAGATTCATCTCACCAAATTGTTACCCACAACAAGAGAGATGTTTCCATTGTGCCACTTGGATGAGGAGAGATAGGCATCTGATTAAGGGGTAAAAATCCAAGTAAAAACACATCCCATGCATGATATCCCTCATCAACATGATCCTTCAAGTATTCCTACATTTTCTATTGAGGAGATTCAACGTGATGTTTTTTCTCAACATTCCTTGAAGATCGATGAAACTATAGTTGCAGTCTGAGTTCAAATTCATAGAGACTTATAAGATGTTATAGATAATGTGTGTGGAAAAATATATTAGTAATTATCAACACATGCATGGTTTTCTTACATTTTCATTTGGATTGGACGTGTGCTCAAACTTTACATTTATCTATTCTTATATCATTTGATATTATGTCAAATTCCTATATATATTACATGGTGACTTTGATTTCATACCTTATATTGCTTATTATGTTATTGTGTTCTATTATGGACTATTTTTCATACTTGCATTCTTTTTATTCTTGAGTTCATTTTCTTATGACTCCATTTTTCTTCTTCATGATTGTTTTTTATCTTATCTCTATAAACATGAATAATTGTTATTGTGACTTGGTTATATAAACCTTGCTCCCTTTAGTTATTCCTTCTTTACCATGTGATTAGTTAGCAAACAATTCATCTTATTATAACCTCCTTTTACCGATCCATGTTGGATCTCTCTTTATTCCCTTTCATAAACCAAGCATACACATAGTTGAGACTTGAGATAGAATGCTACTTCATAGTTAAGCCTACATGTTCTAGTCCATCTTTTCTTTGGATACTTAGCTTCCTTTAGCCAATTCCTAAAGATCATTCATGTTTATCACTCTATCTCTCATGATTGGTCATTCCAAGTCCATATGGAGGAGGAATCATAAAAGACATAAAATATTCAAAAACCAAATCATTTAAGAAAAGGCAATGATCTAAAAGGCCACATTCAAAAATTCTCAAAAGTCAAATCACACTAAAAGATGTGATTCTAAGCACATATGATTTTTTTGATCAAATATTAAATTCCATAGTTGGCCTCATAATAGATATGAGGTCCATTAGGGTATGGTAGTCCAATAGATTAGAAAAGGAGAATAATTTTGTTTTAGTTCTACCTACTTTCTCATCCAAGTACCCAATATTCACAGTAGATCGATGGCTATGTAAGGGGTCATGAGGAATGGGGAACACATTGTGGAAATGTAGGTCCTTTTTAATTTTATTTTTGAAAACCTCTAACATGAGTTGATCTTAATAGCACACTTATTTTCCTTTAGAACTTTGTGTCTATAGCAAATAGGTATCCTCTATATATTGATGGTCACTAGTCATTTAGTGTATTCTCATGTCCTTAGTGTGCCTCATGTCTCCTAAAGTCTTATAATTATATGCCTAAGTTATGATTCTTAAATTCCCTTTTTCACTCCCTACAATCCTAATATTTCTCCTTGAGAAATATCATTCTATTCACTAATCACTCCCCTAGGGATTCCATTTGTGAGTTGTATTGTAAGACCATGGATAGGACTTGGCCCTCAAAAATTACCAAAATTATCACATTACCATTACAAACATCCCATTTTGGTATATTTTCACATTAATTACACCTCATTGGTGTTTCTTTTGTGAGTTGCAATGTAAGACCATGGATAGGACCTAGTCTTCCTCATAAAATTTTCCAATATCCAAGTAACAATGAAATTACATGTCAAATATGAGATTAGATGTGATTCATTATGAGTTACACATCATTGACATGTTTCCCATCTTGATTTATTATTTTTGATGCTTACTTCACTAATATTTCACTTTTATACTCTTATTTTTTGATTGCATGTAAGAATCCAACCACTTTTCTTAAGTTTTTCATACTTCCCATCTTGAATTAGTTTGATTAATTTAAGACCATTTTGCCAATTTCATTTTTATTTTATACTTCCCAATGTGATTTAGTATGATTGATTGACTTAATTGATATATTTTTATACCATTAGTCTTTCACGTGCTTGCCACTTTATTACATTAATTTCATTCTTCTCAATATGATTTAGTGTGATTTTACTTGTTTTAATTTGGTGCCACTCTTTCTCATGGTTTAAAAACATTATTTTCCCCTCTTGTTTACCATTTTTTTGGTTTATTATACTTAGACATATTTTTGTTATTACACACGTCCCAATGTAAAATAGTGTGTAGTACATTTGTTTTTGATTAATTATACTTTGCCAAGTCATTTTTGCTTGTTTGTTTTTAACCATGCATGTGTCCTACATAATGCTAGAAAAGAAACACAACACATATATTTCCTATAGCATATACAACAAAAGAAAAATACATGTTCTAGAAATAAATATATCCATGTATCAACATTCAACTATCAAAATAAAATATCTCTATATATATCATGTGTTTTTTATACAAAATACAAAAAAAACATTTCTACATCTCTAAGGTTGGGTTCTATCATGTCTATCTTGTGGCCTAGCCACACTATCCAAAGATGCCTCATATAGTCCCTTATGAATATCACATTACAATGAGGATGTTCAAGATCTTAAGCTTGTTACCTATCCTTATAGGTTGGCCACCTAGGCATGTACCTATCATAGTTGAATAGTGGTAGCCCAAATGTGGTTCTCTCTTAAGTGAAGGCCTGCCATGCTTGTGCCTCTCTTACTCCCACCCCTACTAGTGGTTGTATCCCATATTTTCTTACTTGTAACCACATCATAGGTTCCCTTACTAGTCTGAACCAACTTGCTTGAGTTGGGATAGATGGTACCATGGGATCATCCAATGTGGTAGGGTTGTATGACATTAACACCTCATTCAGAATATCAGAGTGTTCCCATCACCAGGGATCCCCATCTGACCTCCTCCTCATTCACAAAATCTATAAAATTTAAGCTAGGTATATATTATATCACATATATATCTTATAATCTATCTATCAATCATATACAATTAGTATTTTATATCATAGACTAAAAATTATAACCATTTATTACTTGTCCTAGTGTCACCAATCATCATCTCCCTGTCTACTTGTCTGTCGAACATGATCTCTCCATCAGCTCATCCTCTAATTAACTCATATATGGGATGCCTCCTAATTAAAACAAACCTTAGGGTCACCACTTAGACATGTCTCAAGCCTTGTCTTAGTGGTGCCTTTATAGACCAGCTCTACCCTAGGCTGACTGACGGGTCATCCTAGATGACCACTCTCTATGTTCTCTCTCACTGCTAACATCTCCATCGATGGTGTGACTGAGGTGGTTATTACTCCTCTTGATATAGTGATATATTTGTATATGTGGCTCTCCTACATCTACATCCATGCCCTCTTTATTTACCAGCTATCGTGCTTGACCTATCCATGATCTCACATGTTATGGTTTGATCTCCAGTCTCTCAACTAGTGCTCCCCCTCATCCTCTCCCCCTTGTCTCTCTCACATGCCAAGACCAAAATGTGGGAACCATTATAAGAGTGATTGGGTGAGGGAGTTTTAAAATGTCATGGTAAGCATGCCACTTGATGCAACTCTACCCACCAAGTGTAGTGGCTCATGATCTGTACTCATGTTAACCTTGACACTACCAACACCCAATTCAAATAAACTATCACAATTTGTGAATAAAATTCCCACATGATCTCTCCTCGTGTGATCATATATAGTGATATCACATGGGGCATAACCCACTCCACCTAACCCTATCTCCATCTTAAAACCTGAGGCAACTGATCATTGACCACATGGGAAAACCTAGTTAGATGATACATCAGGAACCTCTTATATATCCAAAAACTTAGTAATACCACTAGCACCATGGTCTTCTACCCTTTGGACAACATCACATATATATTTGATCATAAAACAACAATATGACTATCAACCATGCAACATACATACTCAGATCAAACATAAAAAATAGAACTACAAATCATTAGTCTCATAATCCATTACTAATACTCAAGTATGAGATGAGGCCAAAGTGTCTAATGTTTAACATTAACATAGTGACTGTTGGAATTTGAATATTCTAATTAACGAGGGAAAACCAGTCTATAGTTTTTGAGCTAGATCTTTTGATCCAGGATGAATTAATTGATGGAGTAAAAAAAAGTTGTAAAATACTTCAAGGCACATTGAGAGAATATATTTAGAATATTTGAATGTTTGTACAATTAAACTTATTAATCTCTAAAGTTGACCATGTGTTTGACCATGTTTAGTAAGTGGCCAAAGAAGGATAATTGGGTTATTATGATAGTGTCTTGATGTTTCAATATGAAATAACTATTGGAGAGTGTTTTAGAATCCACGAGGACCATATTTTTGGATTTTTTAGGTTTTAATAATCCATATTTTGTGTGAACAATTGCTTAGAAGTTGATTGTGTTTATTGAATGCACTGACAGTTTGAGTGACCATCTTACAGAGGCAAATTAAAGGTGTTCTGAGCAGAATTGAAGAATAAAACGAGTATGAAGATGTTTTATAAGTCTTAAAGGATTATGATAAATTATTGGATGTCATGATATGCCCCTAATCAGTTATGGAGAGTCAAAATAGCTTGATTATTTTTTGACTATGTGTGACCAATCTGAATGGTCATTATGAGAAAGTTGAATTGAGTGCTTAGAACCTGTATTGATGTGTCTAAATCACATAGATATGTATCAAAGGTCCTAAAGGGTTTACCCATATGATTTAATCATATGTATTTGTGAAATATTTGAGTAGTTACTTTAGAAGTTTGAGACTATGTTTTTTGTGTTTAAAGACTTCAAGAGCAAGGTGAACTAATTGGTAGGTTTGAATGTTGATTTGGTGTTCCCAGTGGCATGGAACTATATGGGAGTAAGCAAGGGGATATTAAAAATATGTTTTATGTGTTTAAAACATTGGTAAAGTATAAATGTGGTCCAAGTAGTCTGACATGTAAAGTGTGAGTATGAAGGCCTAAATGTTTTAGGTCTCACCAAGACCTAATGGTGGTTTGGGGATAATGAGGTAATGGTTGACCTATGAGAATGGATTTGAGATATATATATTAATGTTTTATAAGTATTAAGGTTTAAGGCAAGTCTTATGTCTGACCAAGAAGGTAATACTCATGAAGACTCTATAAAGAGTGAAAGCAAAGGTGATGGTTTCTAAATTTGAGTGTGTAGAGTTGAGTTGTTGTGAGTGTGTATGATGAGAAAAAGATTTATGAAGGTTGTGAGAGCCGTGAAAATGTCTTGAGAGGTATATTAGAGTGTGGATTGAATTTATGATCTTGTGTTCACAATTGTATTATTGAATTTATAGGTTTGATGCATGAGAACAAGCGAAGGGTTTCTCCATCAGATTGAAAAGCAATCAAGAGTTTTGGAGTTGTTCTCTTCATAGATGTTGTGTTGGTGCTCAACATCTTAGGAAATTTGGTGCTTGTCATATTTAGGGTTTGGTGCTCTTTATGAAGTGGGTGCTTCACTAAAGTCTCTTTTTTGTAATCATCTTATAGGACAAGTAGTCCATGTGTTTTCAAGCTTAAAAGTGGGTTTTCTTTTCAAGAGGGTTTCCCACATAGATTTTGTGTTATCTTGATTATCTTTCAAGATCATTGTTATGAATGGGTTATTTGATTCTTGATTATTTATGGTGTATGACTAAGGGTTTGATGGATTTAGATTGAAGTTTTGAAATATCTTGATTCACTGATTCACCCCCCAGTGATTGTACCTCTAATAATTAGTATCAGAGCAGGACCTTCATTACAAGTTTAACCCCTTGAAGGTGATCCAAGGAATAATATGGATAAATATTTGAAGAAAGAGTATCAATAGTTGAAGGCTCAACTGGAGGTTACATATGCATGTCTAAAATCAAGTGAAGAAAAGTGAAATCAGCTAAAGGCACTTTTTGAGAAGTACAGAGGTAAGATGAGAGAGTATGATCAAGAAGAAGCTCAAAATAAGATCATGGCCTCAAACTTTAAGGCTATTACAGATGAGTACACCAAGATAAATAACGAGATAAAATACTGAAAAACAAGCTCAAGATCAAAAGATGATAAAGAGAGGATCAATATTCTTGAAGATCAATTAAGGGTTACAAAGATATATCTGAGTTCAAAAGAGGAAGAATATAGACATCTCAAAACATAATTAGAAGAGATAAATGCCAAGTTAAGTTCAAAGCAAGGTGAGCATGATGAATTAAAATCCAATCTTAATTCTATAAATATTATTAAAAATCAAGCATGTAGATTGAAGGATGACATAGATAAAGAAGCTAAGAGGGATAAGGAGACTATCTAAGATCTCAGAATTCAGTTAGAGGATGCAAGTTCAAGTATGAGAAATAAAAAGGATGAGAGCGTTCAATTGAAGACCAAGCTAGATTCATTGAAGAATGAACATGATCAATTTGTTGTCAAAGTGAACAAGTTTGAGAAAGATCAAGAGAGGTCAGCTCAAGACAAGAAGGATGCAAGCACCAAGATCAACAAGAAAAGATCCATCAGGTAGCCAAGTGCCATTAGGTATAAAAGATAATTTAATGGTCATTGCTTTGCTTGTCACATGTTTGGTCATAAAGAAAGCAACTGTAGAAGGAAGAGCAGCTGATCAGCTAGAGGTATGAATAATGTTGCTAGATTTTGCCCCAGAATGCATGGGAAAAGACTAACTCAGGTATGGAAACCTAAGACAGTCAAGCTTGAGCATAATGAACCTAAGAGACAAGATGTTATTTATTTTTGTTTTCATCAAGTTGGTCATATTTCAATATATTGTATAAGAAAGTTCTCAAGTCATGATAAGGTGCATGGATATCCTAGAGTGCTCAATAAACTTCAATATTTAGTATGGAATCCTAAGGAAGTGAAGACCAAGATAAATAATTTAGTTGAGCTGAAAGATCAAGGTGTAATGCTTGTTAAAGCAAAAGAGGAATCAAATATGAAGAATGTTTAGGAATGCCAAGAGAATGTATCATTTATCCAGATAGAAAAGAAGAATCAAAATTCAATTCAAGTTAAGCTCCAAAAAAAGATCAAAGTGCTAATTGAGGATAGTTCTGAGGTATATATGGATCCAAGAGAACATCTTGATATTATTGGACAAGTTTCATGCAAATAACATCAGTTGTCAATTCCCATTGATGAGTTTCTTTCTTCATTTGAAAAGGTGTGTCATGAATCTTTGTTGTCTCCATATGTTGTCAATCCAATCTTAGAAGAAAATGAGACTATTGTAGTGGATGAGCATGTTACTCTCTTAAGCTTAAGAATAAGAAGAAGAATTATAAGTATCAGATGACCAAGGAGAAGAAGGAATATGAGGAGTTGTGGGAAAATCTTGGTTTCACATTATTTTAGGACATTGTGGATTAGGATGTCTCTATCTAGGCTTCAAAGAGACACTTAACAAGTAATAGGAAGCATAGTGTATGCTAGTTGAGATTTGATTGATATTGTAGGACAAGAAAGATATTTTGAAAATGTGATTGCATAAGGGGGAGCAATGCAGTCTTATGAATCTACTCTAAAGTGTTGTGATGAAATGATTAAAAAGATATATATTTTGGGACAATGATCCTAAAGTCAAAGTTTTGATCAAATATTTGAAGGATTGTCTAATTGGTCAAAATGGTGAAGAATGAAGTTATGTGTGAAATATTTTTAGGCAAGAAATGAAGATATCTAGGTGTTTAATCAAAGACGACGAGTTTTCAAAATCTTTTATTGCATAGAAAAACTGAAGGCAAGGTTGGTATATAGTATGAGGAGATTATGTTATCATTTTTTTGGTATCATGAAGAGGGTATATGGGTTATCTAAGGTTTGTGACCTCATAAATTGGTCTATAAGTGTGTTTTATTAACTTCAAGGTGTGATAAAAGTTTCAAGTTCTGATGTTGATCGGAAGGTGGTGAGTTGACTAATTTTCATTTAAAAATCTAATATTTTTCCCTTTGTTGGTTAGTTTGTTTCTTAAGGGAGTTGAGGTATAAGGTTATTGATTTATTTAAATGGTTAAATGGGTTGTTAAAAATTGTTTCACAGTCATCTAAAAGTGTGTGGTTTCTTCCATGGATAAGGATTTGTGCAAATGGAGGGCTAATTAGCTAGTAGGTTTGTGAAGGGACTACGGTGAAAAATTAGAGTTGGAAGATGATTTTTGGAATGAATGAGGGGGAACATGATTGTACTTCAGATATGAAATTTCAAGTCTTGAAAGTGTATACATATAAATATATGCGTATTTCCTTTTTCAGGTAGGGCTACTATGCCTCTAGGCAAGGCTAATGAAGAGAAGAGTGGTCCTTGGTCATTTTTTCCAAATGAAAAAGGTATGGCTGTTCCTAAATGAGTTTTTTAGTTATTTTTGGGAATATTTAATATTTGATGATGGGATTGTTCATCTGATCGTAATCATGGAGGTAGCCTAAAGTGAGAAGATATGAAGGCAAGTGTGTTGATTCATCATGGTTGGAGATAGTCTGAAGGTGCTCAAAGGGTGCCTAAGCTTAGAAGTTATTTATGATCAAAAGAAGAGTGTAGTCATGGAGAATGTTTGAGAAGCTCAAGGTAAGAATAGGTACATATAATGTTATGGGTAATATGTATCATCTCTCAGAGGTGGTCATTTCTTATTATTGGTCCTTAAAGTCTTTTCAATTCCTTGAAGATCAAAAGTTGAGCCCACTTTGCCATTATGTCAAAGGGGGAAAAATTACTTGAAGAGAGAGATAGAGTTTGAGCATAAGATTTGTATTGGTGTTTGACATCAATGACAAAGGGGGAGATTTTTTGAGGTTTTTTAATGATGTCTCCAAGGTGACCAAGGTTGTTGATGAGGTGTCATGTGTGTTAGATTGACAATGACAAAGTGTGCTTCAATGTGCTTCAGTGTTCTCGCATGGTTCTTCAGTGTTTAACTTATTAAGGATATTTATGATGATGATGTCATATTTCACACATGTGAAGGTTTTAAGATAATTTTTTTACATTGATGGATTCCTTCAAGTTTGTACTCATGAAGGTGATTAGTTTTACCTTGTCATTTACTTCCTATGTTAAAACAACAATAATCATGTGATCATAAGTGAAAGAGTAGAGGTATAAATCCTTAAATAAATTTAGGATAATTAATATCAATGCATGTACTATGGATTAATTGATGTCTTGGAAGGATTTATTAGCTTAGATCATCTATTCAATCTTTGCATCCTTTTTCAACATGACATTTAAGGGTCTAACAATTTTATCAAAACTTGAAATGATTTTGGGCATGAAATTAATTCTCCCAAAAAATGACTTTAACTCTTTTCTTCTATTTGGAAAATCAATCTTAGAGATAGCATTAACTATGTCTAGGTTAATATCCATATCCATAGCATTAATTATGTTATGATCTTTGGATGCAAATAGATTTACTATTTAAATTATGATGTTAATGAAATTTTGGATCTAAAATATTTGGGAATCAAGCAAAAATTAGATTCTGGATCAATTTTCAGATTATAGATCTGATCCCTCTAGCTCTCTGGACACTTGCATCATCTTGGAACAATTACGTCAATGTTAGTATATGGGTTCGACATTAGTGTCTTGTATGGAATATGCACTTAAATAATATGTGATAACCTATATGCTTTTGGGTTTGGCTTCACCTTCACTCTGGTGCATTCAGATAACCTATATTTATACATTAGAGACCTATTTTAATATGTTTTATTTTAGATTGTGACAATTGAAGTGCTAAAGGATAAGTCTGATCCACAAAACATCCAATCCAAGGAGAATCATGCTTTACACCATGTTCATCTCATAACGAAGGTGATGCTTCAAACTTCCATTTTTATCCTAGAGGGATGTATGCTCATTGTTATTTATACATATTACTTTGTTCTCTTCTTCCCCTAATTGCTTAGAGCACATGTGTGTGTGTTTGTTTTGTTGGTGTGTGTCCTTTGCTTTATGTGGTTAAGGTATTGATTAGTGTTTTAGCTTGATCAAAGGTTTGTGGTCAATGGTCAAATTTTTTCTTATTTATCTCAATCCTTAGATGACTCCATAATCCCAATTTACTAATAAGTCTACTTTTCTAGTTAATGATGTCATATCTCACATCCGTGAATGTTTCATGATATTTTTTTTACATGGATGGATTCCCTTATTAAATTTTATCCTGTGGTTCAAATTTTAAGTCATGACGTTGAGCGTAGCAAAAGTTATTAAGGTGCAAAGTTGGTCTTCCAGGCAGAATTTCACTAAGTTTCTATACTTGGCCAAATTTGCAAGCAGAGATCTACGGTGAGTGTTTAATCGGATCATATATATAATAGTGAGTGTTTAATATAACCAGATAAGGATCTAATGACATGGTTTAAATTCAAATAATTAATATTGTATGCACTAGTGATATGTATCACAATCACGAAGTTTGAACAATAGATCTAATGATGAGCATAAATCCTATCAGACGAAGATCCAATGGTGAACTTATGATTATGTAGTTAGTGATAAATAGTTCACATTATTTAAAATGATAAATATTACATGTATAACTATGAATTTGTGCAAGTGCATTGACTAATTGGTACAAAGTGAGTAGAAGGCACGCAGAGCTGCCAAGTGGCACGATCACAGAAGCACATATCTAAGATCAATGGTGAGAAATTGTAGGTTAAATACTAGGATAATACCAAGGAGATATATTGAGTGTGTTTTTTAAAATTTTATAGGAAGCATTATATGAGGTCAAAGTGTTTAATTTTTAACATTAACACAGTGACGGTTGGAATTTGAATATTCAAATTAACAAGGGAAAACTAGTTTGTACTTTTTGAGCTATATCTTTTCATCAAAGATGAATTTATTGATGAAGTAAAAATAAAATTTTTAAAGGAATTCAATTTGAATCTATATAATCTATTTATAATGTTTTAATATTCATAAATTCAAAGTTATTGAGATCGAAATTTGACTATGTGTTTGACCATGTTTTGTAAGTGACCAGATAAGGATAATTGAGTTGTTCTTGATAGTGTCTTGATATTTCAAGATGAAATAAATATTGGAGAGTGTTTTATACTCGACAAGGAAAATATAAATGTGTTTTTGAGGTTTTAATAATCCATTATCAATGTTAACAATTGTTTATAAGTTGACAATTTTTGTTGAATGCATTGGCAGTTTGAGTGACCATCTTCTAGAGGCAAGTTGAAGGTGTTCTAAGCAAAATTAAAGAAAAAAATGAGTATGAAGATGTTTTATAAGTATAAAAGGATTATGATAAATTATTATATGTCATGATATGCCCCTGATCAGTTATAGATACTCAAAATAGATTGACTATATTTTGACTGTGTGTGATTGGTCTGAATGGTCATTCTAAGAGAGTTGAATTGAGTGCTTAGAGCTTGTACTGATGTTTCTAAAGAACATAAAGATGTATCAAAGGTCATAAAGGATTCACACATGTGATATAATCATATGTATTTTTAAAATATTTTAGTATTTACTTTAGAAGTTTGAGACTGTGTTTTCTGTGTTTAAAGACCTAAAGAGTACAGAGACCTAATTGGTAGGTGCGAATGTTGAGTTAGTGTTCTCGATGGCATGGAACCATATGGGAGAAAGAAAGGGGATATTGGAAATATTTTTTATTTTTTATAGTCATTGCTAAAGGATGAAGGTGGTCCAAGTAGTCTCACATGTAACATGTGAGTATGAAGGCCTAAATGTTTTAGGTCTCACCAAGACCTAATGGTGGTTTGGGGCTAATGAGGTAATGACTAACCTATGAGAATGGATTTGAGATATATGTTAATGTGTTAGAAGTATTAAGGGTTAATTCAATTCTTATGCTTGATCGAAAAGATAATATTCACAAAGACTCTATAAAGAGTGAAAGCAAAGGTGATAGTTTCTAGACTTGAGTGTGTAAAGTTGATTTGTTGTGTGTATGATGAGAAAAATATTTGTGAAGGTTGTGAGTGTTGTGTGGATGTCTTGAGAATCAAATAAGAGTGTAGATTTCATGTATGATCTTGTGTTCATAATTATATTATTAAATTTATAGGTTTTATGCATGAGAAAAAGCAAAGGGTTTCTCCATCAGATTGAGAAGTAATTAAGAGTTCTAGAGTTGTTCTTTCCATAGATGTTGTGTTGGTGCTCAATATCTTAGGCAAGTTGGTGCTTGTCATCTTCAGGGGTTGGTGATCCTTATGAAATGGGTGCTTCAATAAAGTCTCTTATTTATAATCATCTTATAGAACAAGTAGTCCATGTGTTTTCAAGATTGAGAGTGGGTTTTCTCCCCCAAGAGGGTTTTTCACATAGATATTATGTTATCTTTCTTATCTTTCATGATCATTGCTATGAATGGGTTATTTGCTTCTTGATTGCTTATGGTGTATGAGTAAGGGTTTGAAGGATTTATATTGAATTTTAGAAATATCTTGATTTACTGATTCACCCCCCTCCTCTTAGTGATTATACCTCTAACAAATAGGGATTGATGACCTTAATTATACTCAACTTGTTTCATGTTTGAATGTGTATCTTGCATCTGATTTCCATCTAGTGAATATAGGGCTGAAAGTCACATATATATACTTTTATGTTACTTGTACAGGTGATTAAAGATGTTTAAGCTGACTTCAGGAGGCTTTCATTTTGAAAAGATATCCATTTGAGAAAATCTAGGGCAAAAGACATTAGTATCATTTTAGGGACATTGATGCCACATGGCACTAGTGTCTAGCCAACAAGACACTAGGCACAAAGGGTCAAGATAAGGAAACGAGGGTCCAAGACTAATTTGGAGCTAACTAGAGATGTATGTGGCTCACATGAAGGCTGGATAAGTGTGACAATATGCTCTATGATAGGTCTAGGGATAAACTAGGGATAAGTAGTCTTAAGTAGCACTCTTAGCACTCAAATACCACTTTTGGGTGATTACATTTACCTCCCTTTATTTTAGAAATAAAACAAAGTAAAATGAATAAGATAAAGGAAAAATAAGTATACCTAGACTTACCTAGGAAGTGAAGCCCATGAAGCTAAATTTGAGCATGTGAAGTTGGGTCTGTGTATGTGAAGCATGATCCAATGCGTGCCCTATAAATGAAATGTGCATAAATTAGTTCTTAATTAAGAGATATAAAAATTAAAACACTAAACTGAGTAAAGAAGTAAAATTGAGTAAAGATATAGGAAGGAGGAAAGGAATGAATACACCTCACTGGGTATGCAAACCAATGCATGGACTTGGTGATAACCTATGTGTGGGCATATATATAGTGATCAATCGATGAATAGATTAGACTGAGCTGATGGATTACTCAATCCTCATGTATGGGTGGCTCAAAATTTTTTTCCAATTTTGACTCCATCATTGCCCACCACTACTTGATGGATCATGACCTGTGAATAGTTTGTATTAGATTGATGATGTGTCCAACCCTCTCATGTAGGTGGATCAAGAACTCAAGTGGGCTATGAATCCATAATTGACCACCCATGTGTAGTATATCCATCTAAAACTAAACCATGCAAATTACTTTAAATGTCTACATGAGTATATATAATTGTGCATGTAAACTCTACACCCAGTTAGGTATATTAGGTAGATCTGGCCAACTCAGAAATGCCAACCACTATAGATGGAATAAGGCATGAAACTAGTGACAACTTAGAATATGATGTCAAGTGTATATAATGTAGATAATGGCATAGAATTTTTCATTTCATCTAATCATCTAGTGTGTAATTGAGCATACAGAAACAATGTGCCATGCACATGCCCCCAAATTTGATATAGGAGTATACAGATTCTGAAATGAGTTGTAATAAACTATATCTGGGTATCTAAATTAAATATGGGAATGGTAATTCCATGTATGATACCCCAAATCTAAGTAAATTGATATAAATCTGAGTTAAGCTAGTATGAATCTAAGTAAAACTAAGTATAACTAAAAAAATTGTAACTGAATTTGTGAAAACCTATATTATACAAGTTGTATTATTATGGCTAATATGGGTTGTTTCAAAACTAAGGCTACTAGATAGTAGTTTCATATATTGGACAATAGTTCTAGTGGTGCTAGTGGCTCCGTTTAGAAGCTAACATCATTTTGGTCTAAATTATGTGCAATTGTATTACTTTCTAGGTTTTTTATTTTCTCACTATGTTTACCTATGTCTATTTTTTTGTAACTGAGCTTGTGTGCTGAAAAATGTATTGTGAGTGAAATATAGGAGCCTAATCCCTATGACAAACCCCTGTGCATGCCCTATTTTTAAGGGGATTTGTTGAATCTATGCAAGAACTACCCTCAAAAGAAGAAGCTCTTCAAAATGTGTGTTAGACAGAGCATATATGATAATTGTGCGATACTCTAATATAATGTGCACACATAACATCAGAATGTAACTATTTTGAGAATATTGGAGTGTTATGCCTAATTTAGTTAAGGGTCTGAGTTGACTAAATCAATAAATAATATTATAATAAATAGAGTACTGATTTATATAATTTATTTGACCTTTGTAGCTTTCTAAAAATAGCAATAAAATAGGATAAATATAACTTAGCTTAAACAAAACTGAGATGGCTCAGATAGAAGCTAGTACTAGTTGTGCAGGACTGGGACACTGTCATAAATCAGAATCTAGATTTCATTTAGTGAAAAGATAGGAGCACCAAAAATAGGACACTTCAAGGTTCGATGCTATAGTCTAGGTCCTACCACTGTTGTCCAAACTGGTCATAGAGATCTGAGTTTTTTGGTTTTGTTCATTATCATTGTATTAGTCCACCTGAGAAATTTTGAGTCTTGACTATCGATGGAGCTCCTTGTAGAGCTAATTTAATCTCCAACCTTAGGCATTCAATATGCTTGAATGAAACTTGAGAAAGAGGGGGGGTTAGTGTATGTAAGATGCACTGAATATGTATCCACACCCCTTGTGTGGGCACACTACTTACATACCAATACTCTGAAGAGGGATCAAGCCATATGTAGTTCTCTCACTTGATGTGCTTTATGCAATAGTGTTATATAGATACAAAAATGCTAAACTAGATGTGTTTGAGGTGACTAGGGACTAGTGTGAGGATTTGAATGAGCTTGTGGCTATATTATCTGATTGTATGCAAAGAATGGAGAAAATTGCCTTAGTGGTTTTGCTTGTATTCTTGATTCCTTTTGAAATAATTGTGAACCTAAGAAAATATAATGAAGAAGAGGAATCAGGCAAAAATGGTCACCTAGACTCAAAATGTGATTGGATAAGAGCACTGAAAATGGGACACCCTAGGGTCTAGCATTATAGTCCAACCCCAACACTCCTATCCTATAGGCTCGAGACCTGGGGGATGGGATAAGAATGAAAAATGGAGCCTGGTTGAGCTAGAATGAGGTTCTATAAGTCTTTGGATGATTAGGAATCAATAAAAAGGTGGATAGAAGGGTCATTAGAGCATGCAAGAGATACCTTTGTTTTGGGTGTCATAAGCCACACTCAAACTACCAATTTTGACATTTTATATGACTACATTTTCCCCCATTTATTCTAGTGATGCAACAACATGAAATACTAGGATAAAGGAAAAGTAAAAAGTGTACCTGAACTTACCTGCAAAGGTGAAGCCCATGAAGTTGTGTGATGTTGGGTGTGTGTATAGAGAGCACATTATGAAGTGTAAATCTATATAAAAAAATAAAGAGTAGAGTAGTTTTTACTAAATATGCTATATCTAAAATAAGAACATACAAAGTTGGGTAAGAGAGAGAGGAAGAGAACGAAATGAATACACCTCATCGAGTACGTGGACCAATACAAAACCTATTTTGATGTTAACTGATACTAAATGATGCTGAGTAATGTTGGGTATGTGTCGTACCAAGAGTAATATCGCAAACGGAGTTGAGTGCTCAATTCCTCAAGAGTGGCTCAAAAATGTAAATGCTGGCCCTTTGGCTCCATCATCACCCACTAACTAAAGCTAGGTGGTCATGTGTGTGCTATCAATGTTTGGACTGTGTATCTAATCCCTCTAAGTAGGTGGCTCAAGAATACAAAGGCTAACTAGACCTTTGGCTCCATCATTGCCCACTAAGTGAAGCTATATATTGATACTGACATGAATGTGTGTTGTATAAGATAGTTCTTGAAGCCTATGAATGCTCTATAATCTAACAATGTGGCATGGATAGCTGAATGTGTACTAGAAACTAGGCCAATCTTAGCCAATCTAAAAAAAGGAGATTAGGCTTGTATAAAAGCCACTCTAAAAATAGAAATTAGGCTTATGTGGAATCCACTCAAGAATGTGAAGGTTAGGTTCATATGAAAACCACTATGAAATAATGCCAACTACCTACAGATAGAATAAGGCATGCAACTAATGAGAATGCCTAGATAATATACTGAAGTTGGAAAGAAAAGAAGTCAAATGTGTTGTGCACATTGCCCCCAATCACTGGTATCTATAACATGTATTTTGATCTAGAAGTTATACCAACTGCCAAATCTAAAATTTGAAGTGAGAGCCATCATGCCATGCATGATGCCCCCTATATCTAGATTCTATAAAAATAATTGTACTAAATTTTTTAAATCTAGACTATCTGTATCTGACAAAATTGTAGTTAAGCTGATCTTTCTGGCTATTTTTGGAAAATTTGGGTTTTTTGTTGTTTAGACAAGAGCACCAAAAATAAGACACCTTGATGTTTGGCACTATTGTCCATGTTTGGCACTATTTTACTTTATTGAAACTGATAATTATGCTATACTCATCACTATTTTTTTGGTTCGTTCTGTTTGGTTTGACCTCTGATTGTTGTTCTGAGTGTTCTAAAAACTAATTTTTCAACCAGTAGGAGCTCTGATCTCTATAAAAAAAACCCTATTTGTTGCCCCCTCTTTTGAGGGTTGGAATGAAGACCCTATAATGACTACCTTCAGAAGAAAGAGGCTTGCAAGTGTGTTATGCTATGAAATGCATGATATAACAATGATAATTGAAAATATGTCTCAAGATGTAGCATGGTTTGTAAGAGAGATTGTTAGATCAATAGGGGTATGCCTAGATAGATATAAAAATGTAATAGCATATGTAATGTACTGAATTGAAACTATAAATGTTAGTTGTTAGTTTTTATTTGTCAAGGAAGGATGGAGCATGATGTCTATCATGGCATCCAAGATAATAAAAAAATGCATGATGTGGATCATGGCATGCAAACAATTGAGAAGCAAACAAGCACACAAATCAAAAAGCATATAAGAGTGGCTAAGGGGTCAAACAAAAAAGGTATATGGGCACATGTCACTCAAACTATAAAGCAAGCATACAAGGCATGTTCAAATGTCACATACACAAATAATTGAAAATAAACAAGGTTGGCATGAGGGCCACAAGCACATATAAGAGTACAGGCAAAGGACACTGTCAAATGTCTTAAGGCACACACAAGAATAGAAGCAAAGGACATTAAAAAATGTCCTAAGGCACATATAGGAGACAAAATAGGAACTGATAAATATAATCACTGTTTCTATATGATTTTTGCTTTTTACATTTAAAGGAAATGAGAAACTAAGAGAGATGGTCTAGGGTTAGAAGATACCCGGATGTAGTCTTGCACACTGAATCCAGACGACGTAGGGACTCCTCTTTGGTTGTGGAGGATGACACCTATAGAAGAAAGAGACTAAAACAAAGAAGGCGTTAGATGGATAGATGGTGGGCTGCCAAGCAAAAGCTTGATCCCAGAAGTATAAAGACTTCCTTGAGGGATGTCAACCCACTGATTGATAAAAATAATGTTTGATAAATAGCAGAATGATAAAAGACTAAAATGATAAAAGACTAAAATTGAAATAGAAGCAAATGCTTACCTGAATGCTGCTATCAGTCTGGTCACAGTCACCGACGTTAGTTAGTCTGCCGGCGTCGGTTATCAGTGTCTACCGACGTTAATTTTGGCAGTGGCTAGCGTCGATTAGGGCAGTAGTCTTTGGACGAGGTCTGGATGGGTTTTATGGTCTATGGACAGGTCTGAGAAGTGATCTGGATCTATTTGAATGGTCTGAGAGTCTGTGCAAGGACAATGGACAGAGTGTGTGGATTGAAAAGGGACCAGATGGAGTGGACAGAGTGTGTGGACTGAAAAGGGACCAGATGGAGTGGACAGAGGAAACGGGGAAACTAAGGATGAGAGAAGGCTCTCGGAGAACAGGTTAGGTCTGAGCTGGTGATATTACTTATAAGCAATAACTGAAAACATAATGAAAACACAGAGGAAATACTTACCTATGGTTTGCTGAGGAAAGAGTGTTGCAGACTGGTTGTACCTGTTGCTGATGCTGCTGGTGTGAAGGCCCTGTTGCTGGTGGAGTGGCTGATGCAGAGTACCTGTTATTGTTGTAGCTTGTTGTGTATACCTGATTGAGAGAGAGTGAGAGGTCTGATGATTGGAAGGATTGACAGATTGAGGAGTGAAAGATCAGATTGCTAAAGGTTGAAAGGTCAGATTGAAAGATTGAGAAAAGCGGATCTGAGAGATTGGAAAAATGGATCCTGCATTCAGGTCAAGAATGCAGTTATAAAGGAAACCGACGCTGGCAATATCGCTGATGTCGGTCGATAGTTGACTGACGTTGGTAGCTAGAAGGTAGGTAAAAAGGCTAAAAATAGCCTTTTGTTCGTTTTCCCAATTACCGGGTCAGCGGGTCCAAGGAAGAAACGGTCGAAGGTGGCTTAATAGGCATGGGAAATGAGTGGGATAAGGGAAATGGGGTCTTAAATCATTTAAGACTTGGTAAGGGGTAGTGGAGGGGAAGTTGGAATAGGTCATAGGGTGATAAATGAGGGTATCCAAGGGCAAAGAATCTAAGGAGAGGAGAGGTGGCATGGGTGAGGTGGCAAGGGGAGAGAGAGAAGGAAGGAGAGAATTATTAATTTAAAATAAGATAATTATTTTAAATTAATAAGACATAGGTTAGGCATGGTTAGAAGTGGGAAGGGACCAAGGGGACCAAGGGGGGAGTCGACCAAGGGTTTAGACACGATTTCGGTGTCTACAATCACATCTAGCTATGCCAAGCAAATAAGGAAAGCATATAATATATTGGAAATACAATCGCATCTAACTAATCAAAGCAAGAAGTGAAAGTATGTAATACATGGAGTACAAGACTAGGTAAATGCTAAGAAATACACAAGTGTTATATAATAATGAGTGTCGATAGAGTAATATGTGTAAGCTAGTAAGTAATGTACATCAACATGATAACTAGAGTGTGTGGTGTAGGAATGACATAACCTAGATGGTGTAGTCATGTAGAAGATGCCCCTAGTGGGTAGATATATTGATGTATGTCTCAAATGTAGAAGTAGGATGCCTCCTCAATGGGTAGAGTGAAGCATTCAAGGATCTGGATGTCAATACACACACTCAAAGAAGATTAAATGAAGCATGGTAATGTAGATAAATTGATAAACAATAGCATAGAACAAAAAATGTAAGTCTATCATGGTAGTATAAATTTAAAGCATGGATAATGCATATAATTGAAATGTTTTTGTGTTTTTGAATTATTTGAATATTTTTGTATTTTGAAATATTTGTATTGTTTTTAATATTTTGAGTTATTTGAATGTTTTTGTGTTTTTGATATAAGCTATGTATAATCAATCATAAAGACACTATGTATAAATAAGGCTAAGGAAAGATGATACTAACCAATGAGTCTCATGGGAGACTCCCTATCATGGTGTCTTGTATCAAGGAGAAGGATCGTGTGTGATCATGGAGCATGATAGAAGGGCTGAGATTGTGGCTCTAAAAGCTGTGTACATTGTAAATACTCTAAAAACTCTATAGTGGAAATTTATTCTGGGGTACCCCTATAACTCTGAGAAGTAGATGCAATTGTAGGGCTATTAGGGACCCATCTAGTAGTAGGAGAAGTTCTCTGAACATGTGTTCTGTGTGTAGAGTTATGAGACCTCAATGATACTTCACTGGGTGTGAACACTGTAACTGAAAGTTGTTTAGAATATTGAAACTATGGTTTCTATAAAGGATACCTCTATGGGAGTGTATGAACTCTCTGTCATGGTAATGGAGGCCTTGATTGTGTTTCAATTTGAACTAGAGGAAGAACTGTAACTAGTGGATAAACTGAAACTGGTGGTAGAACTGAAATTGGTGACTACAAATAAATAGATGGCTTTGAAGTGGGGAGTGGTAACTTATCTAAAACTCCACCAACCATAAAAACCTAATTAACATGAATTAATTTCATGCATCTATGAATTGTAGAAGGTACTACTCAAAGTTTTTGAAGCTATGGTCGACCAGGTAACATATCAAAAAGTCATGCACTAGGAACAATAATAAATGGTGTGGCCACATGTGTTGGACCAATATGTATAAGAAGTATAATCTCACCCAATGAACTTTGTATGTGCCCATTGAATCCACTAATAACTATGTCTATTGGGGTAATATCCTATCCTAAATATCCCAAATGTTGCAATAATGTCATAATGCACATGTTCACGTCAGATCTATTATCTATGAGAACACTATGAATGGGATGATTATGAATGTAAGCTCTGATAAAAAGTGCATGATGATATGAATCATCTTCAACTATCTCCTATTCTGAGGAGATCAAAGGTCTAGATAGAACTCTGGAATTGTATACACCAATCATGTTGCTCAAAGGGTGTAACTCAATTGAAAGTGTCTGGTATGTAGTTGGTGGATGATGTGCCTGATATGCATCATGAACACCTAATGTATCCCCTATATCTTGTTTAGAATGTTGTGGGAAAGGATTTGAGAATATTTTCATTTTTTTGCTTTACCTATGGAGGCTCAACTAGAGTGCCAAGATCAATAATGTTGCCATCTATCAAGTCCTGTATCTTGTGTTTCAAACTTATGCAATGTTTTCGTTGTATGGTTTAGTACCCTATGAAAATCACAAAATGCATTATGATCATATCCCCATGGAAGAGGTTTTGTTAGATCAACTTCCCGAATAGGAGGGAGAGATATGATATTACATTCTAATAACTGTTGTAAAACTTTGGCTAAAGATATTGGTAGATTGGTAAAAGTTTGACGAGGAGGTGCTAATAAAATCACTCACTAAGGGGGCTCTGAAGCCACATTAACTATTAGTTGATTTTGACTCTTGATATTATTAACCTTTACTTTGTATGGGACTTTGTTGTTACTCTTGTTTATTGTTTTTTATATGCTTATGTACTTGAGTTTGCTCATTGAAATTAGTTTGACTTCCCTTTCCTTTAGTGTATGACATAACTCAGTGAAGGAAGAGAATATTTTGAACATTATTGATTCATGCAAAGCTAGTAGAAGACTTTGTTTGAAGACATCTTGTAACTCTTGATCAACCATGAGGCTAATCATCTTAGCCAAGATAGTCTTATATCGAAGAACATAATATGTGAGATGTTCATTTGAATTTTGTTTATGTTGTGTAATTTGGGCATAGGAAACCTTGTCCTCTATGTTAATGTTCAAATGAGATAGGAACATGTCGGCTAAAGGATTGAATATGTTGATCGACTGATCTGATAGACTATAGAACCATTATAAAGCATAATCCTTTAGACTCTATGGAAATAGCTTGGTTAGTAACTAGTCATTTGGCATATAGTCCAAGCATGCTAAGTGAAAATCTCTTAAATGTGTCTCTAGATCACCCTTGCCATCATATAAAGTGAGCTTGGGTTGAACAAAACCTGGTCTCAAGGGTGTCGGATCAATATGATGTGCCAATGGTGTATGCAGTAAAGAAAAAGAATCCAAGGCGTGTATAGTTCTAGATGCACCTTGTTCAAGATGTAGCACCTTGGATTGAAGAGATTTTATCTCTTACAAAATGGCTACCACATTAGGAGACAAAGATGTACTAATCGTAACTAGTGGTGCCTCATAGGAAGGTGGGGTTGTGATAGAGTGTTGTTGAGACACAGTTGACCCTGTAATGTCATTTATAACTGGATGCTCTGAAAGAATGGAAGACTCAACTTGCTTATCCTTTTTAATTTACATTGTAGATTTTAAGATAAGAGTATGATTTTGGGGTTGTTCCCTGAGTCTTTCTCTAAAACTTTATAAAACCAAGTCTTTGTTGAGTACAACATCATTATCAATAATAGGTGGAAGTGGATCAAGAACCCAATGTGGTGGGTCATGAACATCGATGTTTTTATCATCATTTTTATTCTCATATTGCTCATTATCAAAATTATCTTCATGTAAATTGGTATAATCTTGATGTGTAAGATCTATAGTAGGAAGCTGAGCTGGTTGTTTATCCATGGTTTATGATCAGGTTGAAGGAATCTGGGTGAATTTAGAAGGGTTGCCACTAAGTCTTGCACTTTGTCTCAAAGGAAGATATGCAAGGATCTTAGGTGGCATAAGGAAAAAAACTTGAATAATGAAAGAAAATATTAAACAAATATAATCTAAACAATGAATTGGAATATGCATAAAAAGGATACGTAGTTCACAAACATGTAAGGTGATATATCAAAAGCAATGGGACCTAGTATATGTAACTAGGGTTTGAAAGAAAATGATTTTTAAAATTTAATATAGAAAATTTTAGAAATTTAATATGAATTTTTTATTTAAATATTCAATAAAAATTAGAAAAATACACATGTAAGGTGATACCTCAAGATGCAAAGGGACCTAGTATATGCAATTAGCGTTTTGAGAGGAAATGATTTTTAAAATTTACTAAGGTAAATTTAAAAATTAAATATGAAATTTTTATTTAAAAATGAAGAAAAAATTATAAAAATATTTATAAAATTAGCAAGAAATTTTCCCTAGGGTCTCTAGGGTTTTTGTGTGTAAACGAAGTACTTTGGGTTCACTAAATGATTTAAGTATTTTAGGAATATTTGAGTCCTATTCCTAATTTAGTTAAGGGTCTGAGTTGACTAAATCAGTAAATAATATTACAATAAATAGACTATTAATTTGTATAATTTATTTGACCTTCGTAGCTTTCTAAAAATAGTAATAAAATAAGAGAAATATAACTTAGCTTAAACATGACTAAGAAGGCTAAGATAGAAGCTGGTACTGGCTATGCCAAATTGAGACACTATGATAAATCAAGATCTAGATTTCATTTGGTGAAATTATAGGAGCACCAAATATAAGACACTTCAGGGTTCGATGTTAGAGTCCAGGTCTTGTCATTGTTATCCAAACTGGTCACAAAGATCTGAGTTTTTTAGGTTTTGTTTGTTGTCCCTGTATTAGTCCACTTGTAAAATTTTGAGTCTTGACTATCGAGAGAGCTCCTTGTAGAGTCGATTTAACCTCCAACCCTAGGCCTTCAATATGCTTGAGTGAAACTTGAGAAAGAGGGGGGTTAGTGTGTGTAAGATGCATTGAACGTATATCCACACCCATTATGTGGACACGCTGTTTACATATTAATGCTCTGAAGATGGATCAATCCATATGTAGTTCTCCCATTTGATATGCTTTGTGAAACAGTGTTATGCAGATGTAAAAATGCTAAACTAGGTGTGTTTGAGGTGATTAAGGACTGGTGTGAGAGTTTGAATGAGCTTGTGGCTATATTGGCTAGTTGTATGCAGATAATAGGGAAAATTACCTGAGTGGTTTTGCTTGTATTCTTATTTTCTTTTGAAATAATTGTCAACCCCTTCTAAATGAACTTTAAATGGGCTTTTATAGAGATCTATTAGTCATGGGTTAAATGTATTTATGCTAGGCCGACACAATAAAGAAGAGGAATTGAGAGAAAATAGTCATTTGGGCTCAAAATGTGATTGGACAGGATCACTAAAAATGGGACACCCTAGGGTCCAACACTATACTCCAACCCCAACGCTCCTCTCCTACATTCTTGAGACCTAGGGAGATGGAGCCTAGTTGAACTGGAATGAGGTTCTGGAAGTCTATGGATGACTAGGAATCAATGAAAAGGTGGATAGAAGGGTCATGAGACCATGAAAGAGGGACATATGGGTTGGGTGTTACAAGCCACACTCAAGCTACCAATTTTGACATTTTATATGGCTACACTGAGCATAAGTATGTAATGTAAGATGTATGTCATGTCTAGCATTCTACAAGGGTGTCACGATAGATGTAATCAATTTATGTAACAACAAATCTGAGTAAAATTGGGTAGCTACCTAAGGAGATGGGGCATGATGTCCATCATGGCACCCAAGTAGGAAGGGTAGATGCATGAGGTCCCTCATGGCATCAAAAATTGGTGTGCATAATAATCCAAGACAAGTTTCATGGCCATAAAACATACAAGAAAGCATACATACAAAATACACAAAGCATGCAAAGTAGGCCAAGGGGCCATAATGCAAGGGACATGAGTACATGTCACTAAATTTGAGAAAACAAGTTATACAAGGACATCCTAAAATGTCCACATACATAAGCAACAAACAAGTTCGCTTTAAGCCACATAGAGGGACATGTTCAAATGTCTGCATACGCGTTCAGGAAAGTACACACAAGGACATAGGCAAATGTCTAAAGCACACATATTTTGAATAGAAGTGGCATATATCCAAAGAATAATGGCATATTTAAATGCTCTCGATAGAAGAAGCATAGAAATATAATCAAGTCTAAACTAAGAAATCTAGAAATGAAAGTATGCATCAATATGTAATACAAATCTATGTAGGAGTGAGGATGTAGATATATTGAGTCTAGAGTAGCAATGGTTGGAAAAAAATCTGAGTAAGAGAAGTAATGATCATTATCAAGATATAATGATGCTAAAACTAGAATGTAGAGTACAAAAGGATAAAACCTGGTAATCAAAACTGTGCATAAGATTCCCCCAAGTGGGTGAAAGTTTTAAGTGAAGAGCTGTGAATCGGTGTATATGCCCCTAGTGGTAAATAATAGTGAGTTTGGATTAGTGTAGTAGATATGAATCCTATAAGAAATTTACAAGCACTTGACAAGAATAAGTGAAGCATCTATGTATGATAAAACTGACTATACTAAGATAGCTATCATATGTAGTGTCTGGAATATATAAGAAATGTAAACATAGTAATGCATACAATTTGAAATTTTGTGTTTTTTGAGTAATTATTTGAATGTTTTTGTGTTTTTAACATGTTATACTATTTTTGTATTTTCTAGAAATAAGCTATGTACAAGCAACGTGAAAATGAACTATGTTGACCCAAAACTCAAAAAGCTTTGGTTGAAAGATAATTCAAGAAACAAGAACAACATAATTCAAATAATGTTATCTCTCAGAAGAGATGTTTTATTCACTAAATTCGTAGACCCAAACATATGCCTATCTCTGAGAAGAGATGTCTGATTTCCATTTTGGGTTACATCTTCATTTATACATATTTTTAAGGTGTGAGGAGGATGTGGAAGATCACCAATCTCGAGGGAGATTAAGTGGTTCAACTTCCATGATTTACAATAATACATAATTTGAGAAATTACAATTTTTAGAAACTTACTATTTTTAGACTACACTACTAAAATTAAAATTTAGATTAATTCCATTTAGATTTTTGGAGTCAAAATCTATCAATCAAATCTCAATGGCCTCTCACCACATTCTCCTCATTCTTAGCTTTCCAACAATTCAAACAGTGAGTCAATTGGAGCTACGGTGTAAAAGTTATGGCTCCTGGAAGTTTTGTCATCAATTGGCGTGGACCCGTCCCCTAAATTATCGCCTGAATTGTTTCCCAGATCATTCCTCCCTCCTTGAGAAGCAATGGTCCCCATTTCATCAAGATTTTTCATCAAGTGTGGCAGTTGTACTTTGATTTGATTCCTAATGCATACTTAAAATGGACTGTGATTTATGAAACTGTGCAGGACCCAATTGTTTACCATTTTTGTCTAACCATCAGTTTGTGGATAGAAGGATGTGAACTTCTTTAGATTAGTATCTATTTGATTCTGTTGTTGTGTTGTTTGTGTAGTTAGGGCTGCAACATCGGCCCTTTTGGATTCTTGTGGCTTGACCACCATGAGAACAAATTTCTTGGCACTAATTAGAGAGATAGATGTAGAAGATGGTAGCTCTGGTACCCTGTAACATCGTGTTCCAAGAGTGAGAGTGATCCTTCGAGTTCTTGATTCATAGATGTCATGTCGATCATACATGAATGGCTGACCAAAGAGTACATCACAAACATCTAGATTGACCACATCACATAAGACCTCATCTTGGAAAGGTTTTATTGCATATGAGAGAAGACATTGGTGGGTGACACAGAGGTTTCTCCCTGAACTCAACCATCCAATACTGTATGGATTTGGGTGAGGCTTTATGGATAGATTTAGGCTTTTCACAACATTAATAGAAATTAAATTCTTTTGACTTCCACTATCAAGAATGAAATGCAGAGGCTTACCTTTCACCCATAACTTAGAGTGAAACAACCTTTTCTTGTCATCTAGCCTCTCCTCGTGGATTTGTGATGAAATAATAATGGCTTTGGGCTCAGCATCTATAATTTATTCTTCAACCTCTTCAACTACAGGGTCTATATGAGGTAGAGCAGTAGATGTTGAGGATTGTGACTCAAAAAGCAGGGACTTGATGGCTCGACATTCTTCTTTGGAGTGAGTTCCAGATTTGTGATAATCACACCACTTCCTAGTCTTTCCTTCCTTTTGCTTCCAATTTTGGCCTCGTGTTTGACCTTCTTTGTCACTTTTCTATTTTAAAGTTTGACTCTTCGTATTTATTCTTCCATGCTTCTGCTCAATCTTCACTATGAACTTGTACGCCTCACCGATGGTTTCTAAATTGAAGAGTTCCATTTCTCCCCATATGTACCATTTAGTTTTCCATGATATTTTAGAACCTTGTGTTTTTCACTTTCTTGAATGCCCAATCTCACAGATAGAGAATGAAAAATGTCAGTGTAATCTTGAACAGACTGTTCCTTACCTTGGTGAAGTTATTGCCACTCTATATATAGATCATCATATACTCCAATGGGGTAGTATTCTTCCTTTACAGCTTCTATGAAATCATTCCATGTAGGTTCTGCCTCAAGGCCAATATCATTTGCACTAAATCTCTTTTTGTACACTTCCCACCAATTTTTGACAGGTAATGATGCTTTCAAAAGAGCAAAAGTGATCTTCTCTTTATCGGTGAATTTATTCATAGAAAATAAGAAGATAATTGATCCAACCAGTTTTCTACTGCATCAACATTGATTTTTCCTTCAAATGTAAGGATATCAAAATTCACCTGAACCTTGAAGGGTATTGGGGCATTGAAAGGATGTGGGGGTGCAGATGAGGAGCCAGAATTTCCCATTGAATTTTTTTAGATAATTTGAGCAAATTGTTGTAGTATCTATGCTTGCTACTATTGGAGGGATTCATTTACCATTTCCTTGAAAGGATTAGATGTCTTGGTGTTGTCTGCCATTTGAAGTCATTTGGAGCGAATAGGTGGATATTTTGTTGGTTCTATTTTGCACCCAAGCTTCTTGTAATCTGACCTCATGTTTGGGATCATACACTCTAAAGATAAACTACTCTGATACCACTGATCCAAAACTCAAAAAGTTTTGGTTGAAAGATATTTCAAGAAACAAGAACAACACAATTCAAATAATGCTATCTCTGAGAAGAGATGTTTTATTCACTAAATTTGTAGACCCAAACATATGCCTATCTCTAAGAAGAGATTCGATTTCTATTTTGGGTTACATCTTTATTTATACATATTTTGAAGGTGTGATAAGGATGTGGAAGGTCACCAATATCGAGGGAGATTAAGTGGTTCGACTTCCACGATTTACAATAATATAAAATTCAAAGAATTACTATTTTTAGACTGCACTATTCAAGGGTCAAAATCCATTTATTGTTCTATGTTGTCTTCATCACAAACCCTAAAAGCTCTAGTGGCAAGAGTTTTTAACACCCCTGCTTTCTGAGTTGGGTGATGGTGTGAGGAGGCATATAGGTAAAGGTCAGTGTGGGTTCATTTTCTATAGACCTTCTTAGAAAGAAATCCATCCTCTTTACGTAATAGGAGGAGATCTAAAAAAGGAAGATTACCTTCCATCTCAACTTCCTTAGTGAACTCGATGTTAGGCATTAAACTATTGAGATGCACGTGAAAAGCTTCTAAACTCTCCCTACCATGTGGCCGACATAAATTGGTATCATCTACATATCTTTTCCACCATTTTGGCTAGAGAGGAAAGGAGTGGAGAGACATGTCTTGAGACTTTTCCATGAAGAGGTTGGCTACAACCGGGGAGTGGGGTGAGCCCATGACCATACCTTCACATTTCTCATAGATAATTCCTTTGAAAGAGAAAAATGTGGAATATAGGCATATAGCAATTAGTCTAGCAGTTTCTTCATTTGTGTTAGACCCAATTACCTACATAACATCCCCAATGAGAACCTTTGTAAAGAGGGAGACCGCATCAAAGCTGATTAATAATTCATTGTCCTCTACCTTTGTAAAAGGTGTTGTCTAGCCATACATAAAAATACAAATCCTATGAGATATTCAAAAAAAGAAAAAGATGAGACCGAAATCGTACCCCAAAAGAATTTAAGAGATTAGATATCCCTCAATCCTTAATATTAAACCAAAAAAATCTAAAAAAACAAAATTAATCAAAAAACTATCATAAATATTTATATTAAAATTCAAATTATCATCAACTTTATTTAACATTTATTTTATATTCAGTTATAACTTTTCACTTTGTCCAAATTTTGTTAGTGTAGGTTTTTATTTTTCCCTATTATTTAATTAGGGAATATTATATATTTGTGCATACATGGAGTTTTCCTACATTCATGGGATAGGCTAGCTTATGTGGAGATGTGTGTCACAAATATGTCATAGGTGTCATAAGAATGTCATAAGTAACTTTTTTGACCGGCTATTCCAGGTATGGGAGTTACTTCTCTATTCTTAGCACCTTGTCACCACCTTTCATGGAGGAGTTATAGTCTATTCTTGGGGTGCTTTGACCACCTTTTGTGGAGGAGTTACGTGCTCTCCTATATGTATTCTTCACTTTGACCATCTTAAGTTAATCGAATATTGAGTTTTGCTCCTATTTGTCTTTTGCAAATTATCTCTTTCAGTGATTTCACTTTGCTTTAGCTTCTTTGTGGTGTGCACCAGCTTCGTCTCGTGTGATTACTTGACCATTACATTCGCATTATTCAGACCCTGGCAACAACTCCGATATGGTATCAGAGATCACCCCGGTAATCGTGTGTCTGGTTATGCTATTAGTTTATTCTGAAATCTTGAGTTTTTTGCTTGTAAAGGATTTTTGATTTTGTTATTTGCATGCATTATGTTTGTACTAGCATATAAGCCTTGATGCATATCTATAGGTTTGACTCATTCTTCGTGTGAAGTATATGAGCATACCTGCATGCAAATAATCTGAAAGTTTTCTTGGAACTTCATTGATGTTATTGAAAAACTAGTGTGTTGGCATCTAACATGTGGAGAACCTCTTAAGTTTTCTTGAAGGCTGCATGAGTCGTACACCCTAGTGTCTCCTGAAAAGTCATCTCTTCCACTTTGGCACTTATCTCCTTAACCCAAGCGTTTGGATATTTTGTTGAATGTTGGTGTTGAATGTATGGTGTGAAACTGATCTTGAAGTGTGAAGTTGAGGTTTGAAATCTGCCTTGAAGACTGGTGTGGACCGTACGATCCGTACACCTGCGTAGTCACACTCTCTTCCAAGCTTTGGCGTTTCATGTTAATGTTTCACCTTGGCTGCTAAATAGCAAAAAAAGGGCATTGGTAATTCTATTAAATAGACCTTCTCTCTGTACACCTGATCTTTAGTCGTACACTTGTGTGGAGCAGTCAAACAACAAGTGAAAATCAATGAAAATAGTCCAAACTGCTGTCTTTTTTTAAATGGTGCACTTTTTCCCTTTGGCGCCTCAT
Source organism: Torreya grandis (assembly GCA_037957365.1). Lineage (NCBI taxonomy): Eukaryota > Viridiplantae > Streptophyta > Pinopsida > Cupressales > Taxaceae > Torreya > Torreya grandis. The sequence continues at coordinate 1,528,105 of JARHVA010000589.1, read as the reverse complement.
GTGGGCCCTCAACAGGTAGTTTGATTGGTAAATATGTCTTTTTTCTTAAATTCTCAATTGAAATTTGATTGTTCAAAATTTATTTAAGTCAAATTGAGTAAGAAATGAATTTTTAGGAACAATTTTAAGTTTTGAGAATTTGGGGGTTTTAATTAAACCTTGAGTTTTCCCCTGTCGAAGACGAAGGATGAGGCCCGGATTGGCAAGAGGCCAATTCTCCCTCACAAAGACCTCCTTTGGATTCCTCACTCCGTGTCGAGACCAACGAGTGGTTGGAAGGCCACTTTCTCTATTTTTTTGTAAAATTACTAGTTTATGAGAAATTAAAACTTTAAAATCTTGTAAATGGTAGCTCGGATTCGAGTGTCGTCTTTTGAAAAAGTGCTTAGTTTTTAATTATCCACAACTTAGGCTAGATAATTTTCAAAAATGCACTACTTTATAAAGTGCCAAAAAAAATTTGGGTCTCTTGGGACGTATTTTTGACTGAGTCTGACGCCTTGTTTGCTTAAAGTCTTGCACTAATTGCTCTAAAAAGCATTCTCCATTGAGCCCAATGTCTTTTGAGCGTGCACTTGCATATTTGGGGGGGGCTCAACATTTCGGGGGGCTGTGATTGCTTTTCAGCACTTGCAATCTTTGCTTTCATTCTCTTTTCTGCATAATTTCACAACTTGCAATCAATACAACTTCACCTAAATTCAACTTAAAATGGATTCTTTTTAACTTAAAATCCTAACACCCTTCAACTATCATGAATGGAAGGTTAAAATGTCAATCATTCTTAGAAGTAAAGGGTTGTATAGGATCACCATGGGTACTAAAGTAGAACCCAACATTGATGCTGAAAAGGTCAAGTGGTACAACCATAGTGATGAAGCCTATGGATTACAGAGCTTGTCCGTGTCTCTAGAACTTCTCTTCCATTTAGAAACCTCCAAGACTCCCAAAGACATGGGACACCCTAGAAACCTTATTTGGGAAGCTTTATGAGATGAGAGGTCATGAGCTCGAATGAACTCATAAGTCTAAGTCCTAGCAACTTTGACACCCTACAGGACTTCTTCACCAAGTTTAAGGCCTTTAGATTGCAATCGAAAGAATGCGGGATAGAGAAGAAAGATGATCAACTCATCTTTTCTATTCTCTCAAAGTTAGGTTCAAGTTATTTAGTCTTTGTCTCCACTTTCCATGCCACAAAAAGTGCCCTTGGCACTACATGGAAAATGCCTTCTTTGGATTCATTTATTGCCGACTTGACTAGGGAGCAAGATAAGCTAATTCAAATGGGCACAATGAAGTCTACTCAACCTGAAGCTTTGATAGCTGGAAATTGTAAGGATAAGACTTCAATAAAGGAGAAGAAGAAAAAGAACAAGGACTAGGAGAAGAAGAAAAAAACAACAAACCTGTCAAAAACAACACTGAGTCTTCATCCTCTAATGCTAAACCTAAGAAGGAGAAGGTTAAGTGTGCCTATTGTAAGAAGATAGGGCATGATGAACACAACTGCATGAAGAAACAAATAGATCACCAAACTCATCTTCTAGAGAAGCACAACATAGGTGTCCCTGAGTCCATCAAGCAGAATTCATCTACCCAAGATTCCACTAAGGCAAAAGGCAAGGGTAAGGAGAAAGAAAAGGGCAAGGCCTTTGTAGCTACAACAGCTTTTACATTTTCATGGGTCATTGACTCAGGTGCTTCTCACTACATGGGCTCTTCCCTAGTTAAGCTTTCATCTTTAGAGCCTTGTAGCATGACTTCAATTAGTTTGGGTGATGACACATCAGTTTCCATTGCAGGGAGAGGGTCAGTTGAAATGGAAGGAGGAACATTCAATAATGTTCTAAGTGTTCCTTCTCTTTCAACCAATCTCCTATCATTGTACCAAATCACTCACATTGGTCAGGGCATGAGAGTTGAGTTTTCACCAGATGCAGTGGCTATTAGGGAGTTGCATAGTGATACTACAATGGTAGTGGATAGGGCAGATCACCAAGCAAGGTTATACACCTCACATTTTGCACCTGATTCTTCTCCAACAACATTGCTGACTCATTCAGATGGAGTTAGCAAATTATGGCATGAGCGGTTTGGCCACCTTAACTACCGCTACCTTGAGCAACTTTGCAAACATGACATGGTCATTGGCTTGTCTCATGTCCAATTCTCAACAGGGCTTTGCGAGGGGTATTCCCTTGGGAAGCATCCCAAAGAAAAATTTGACAAAGGCAAAGCTTGGAGGGCTTCACAACCTTTGGAGTTAGTCCACAGTGATGTATCAAGACCCTTTTCCAAACCATCTTTCACAAGGGCCAAGTACATCCTCACTTTCATTGATGATTTCTTTAGGTACACTTGGATATATTTTCTCAAACAAAAGTCTGAAGTGTTTGAAAATTTTCTAGACTTCAAGGCTCTTGTTGAGAAACAGAGTGAGAAATCCATCAAGGTTCTTCGAACTGATAATGGAGGGGAGTATGTCAGCAATAGGTTTGAGCATTTTTGCACCACAGAGGGGATTGATTTGCAGTGCACAATCATTTACAGTCCTTCACAGAATGGGGTTGCAGAACAGAAAAATAAGTTCTTGAAAGAGATGGGTAGCTATATGATTCACTCCAAATCCTTAGCACCATAGTACTGGGCTGAAGCCATCAGTTGTGCTTGCTACATTCAAAACAGGGTTCCTCACAAAGCTTTAAAAGGGATAACACCCTTTAAAGCTTGGCATAAAAGAAAACCTGATGTTGAGCACCTTAGGGTTTTTGGATCTCCAGCCATGGCCCACATATCGAAGAACAAACGCAAAGCTATGGAACGTTAGTCCAAGCCTTGCATCCTTGTAGGATATCTGGATGGTGTTAAGGGGTATCGCCTTCTAGATCCGACCACTCATGAGTTGTTCATTGAGAGGTGTCCACTTTCAGGAGAGTCTTAGAGACTCAACACTTGGCACTTCTTCTCTCTCATTGGATCTACTTTTTCATGATGATTCCTCAGATTCAGATCAACCATAATAGGTTCTTGAGCCAGAGACATCTTCTTCTTCTTCGAGTTCAGATAGCGAGGATAGTGATGCAGAGTCATCCACCTCTAGTCAGTCAAAGGATGAGGAGTTAGCACCTGACTTGCCCACTTTCGGGCCACTTTGTGCCAAATAGACACTTGAGAGTGCTGGCACTTAGGCAAGAGATCCCGCAGATGATAGACGTACTAGGGGCAATTTTTAGAGAGATCCACATGCCTTCTTTGCCTCAATTTTGGATCCATAGACTTTTCGACATGCATCGGGAGTACCTGAGTGGGATAGTGCTATGGAGGAAGAATATTCTTCCTTAATCAAAAATCACACTTGGGACTTGACTTCACTTCCTAAGGGAAGGAAGATGGTTTGATGTAGATGGATATATCATACCAAGTTTGCAGCAGATGGGTCAGTTGATAAGTACAAGGCGCGATTGGTTGCCAAGGGTTTCTCACAAGTGGCAGGCATTGACTACTCAAAGACCTTTGCACCCGTTACAAAGATGACTTCTATCTGACTCACCTTGGCTATTGCCACAACACATGGTTGGTATGTGCACCAGATGGTTGTGAAGAGTGCCTTTCTTCACAGAGACCTAGAGGAGGAGATATACATGGAGCAGCTGTTAGGATTTGTTCAGGATTTTTCCTTAGTATGCAGACTTAGGAAATCTATCTATGGCCTTAAACAAGCCCCTCAGGCTTGGTATGCCAAGATGGATTCCTTCCTTCTCACAATGGGTTTCACTAGGTGCCATTCTGACCCCAATGTCTACTTCTTACGGCATGATGATTTGCTCCTGATTTTGGTTCTATATGTTGATGACCTTTTGATCACTGAGAGTTCTTCATCGGCTATTGCAGCGGTGAAGGCATCTCTCCATGATAGATTTGACATGATAGACTTGGGTTTGTTACACTACTTCCTTGGCATTGAGATCTCACAGTCAGATTCAGAGATTTCCCTTTCACAACCTAAGTATGCTCTTGATTTATTGTCTCAGTTTCACATCGCTGATTGCAAGCCATCTCCGACTCCCTTTCTATCAGGTGTCAAGCTTGAGGCTGACTATTCTTCACCATTAGTTGATGCCACTTGGTATCGACAACTTGTTGGAAGTCTCATCTACTTGACTCACCCCAGGCCCGACATATCATATGCAGTGGGACTTGTCTCTAGATTTATGCAAGAACCTCATGAGCTGCATTGGAAAGTAGCTAAGAGGATCTTGCATTACATACAGGGTTCACATAGATATGAGATTCATTACAGATTTAAAATAGAGGCTGACTTGATTGGGTATATAGATTTAGACTGGGCTAACGATTCACACACTCACAAGTCCACTTCTGGTTACAATTTATCTCTAGGTTCTGGTCCTATTAGTTGGTCTAGCAAGAAGCAAAATGCTATTGCTATATCATCCATAGAGGCAGAGTACAAGGGCACTGTTAATGCAGCTAATGAGGCTATTTGGCTTCAGGGGATACTTTCTGAGTTTGGCATTCCTATCAGGTAGCCCACCATCATTTATTGTGACAACCAGAGTACTATTCTAATTTGTAAGAATCCGATTCAGCACCAGCGGACCAAGCACATAGAGATTCACATGCATTTCATTCGAGAGCTTATTCATAGTCAGGGCATTGACTTGATATTTTTCTAGTCTTCGGAGCAGGTTGCAAACATTTTCACCAAACCTTTCACCAAGCTCTTTTTGGGGTGCGGTCCACATCTGTAGTAGCATCATCTTCGGGGGGGCCATTAGCCTCTTCATTTCTTTTATGTCTTTCTTTTGGGGGGTAGTTTTTTCCTACGGGTTTTCTCCTTTTCTCTATCTTATGGGAGATTGCATTTGTACATGGGTACCTCATCAGTTCTAGTTGCCGAGACCCATTTTATATTTTTACACTGCCCACCTAAGTTGCGTTTATGGGGGGTGTTAGTGTAGGTTTTTATTTTTCACTATTATTTAATCAGGGAATATTATATATTTGTGCATACATGGAGTTTTCCTACATTCGTGAGATATGCTCGCTTATGTGGAGATGTGTGTCATAGATGTGTCATAGGTATCATAAGAATGTCATAAGTAACTCCTTTGACCGGCTATTTTGGGTATGGGAGTTACTTCTTTATTCTTAGCACCTTGTTCCTACCTTTCATGGAGGAGTTACAGTCTATTCTTGGGGTACTTTGACCACCTCTTGTGGAAGAGTTACTTACGTGCTCCCCTATATGTATTCTTCACTTTCGCCATATTAAGTTAATCGAATATTGGGTTTTGCTCCTATTTGTCTTTTGCAAATTATCTCTTTCAATGATTTCACTTTGTTTTAGCTTTTTTTGTGGTGTGCACCAACTTCGTCTCATGTGATCACTTGACCATTACATTCGCATTATTTGGATCCTGGCAACAACTCTGATAAATTTTAGTTGTCTCAAAAAAAAATTATATATATATATATATATATAAAAATAAATAATGGATATAGTAAAACACACCAGTCACATTTTCAACCTTAATTACTCCCGCTCTTTCCTTCCAGGGACCGTCGATAGAGACAACTTTAAAAAGAATAAAATAATATATATAATGGATATAATAAAGCACACCGGTCACATTTTCAACCTAATTACTCCCGCTCTTTCCTTCCAGGAACCGTCGAAAGAGACAACTTTAAAAAGAATAAAACAAATTGAACGGTGAAGATTTGTTTCGAAAAGCTTGGAATGAATCGACACCATTCCTGGACAAGATTTATTCGCCCTGTTACAAAAATTGATAAAGTACATCATATGTGTACAAGACACGGTGCATAGGATAATTTTTCAAATACACGCATGGGAGCCGTCCATACGGAACGGAGTTATCTCTCTTAAGAAAGCCCACACCGCGTAGAATGGAAATAGCCCACACCTCCACTGCAAATTGCTCGACTGTTAATGAGCTAACCAACGGCATGATTACCATTGTCAATCATTTTCATTCATGGGTCTCTCTGCCTATTTAATTCAATCGCTTCTCACAACAAAATTCACATCTAATGTTTTGTAATTTTCAAACTCTGTATTACATCGGGTATTTCATAAAATTAGCCTCATTCGTTACCCTGGCTGCTTAAGATGGCTGTCGTACGGGGCGAAAGCATTGTTAACAGATTAATGGCACTGTGTATGTGTGTGTGTATGATGGCATTATTCACAGCAATGGATGATGGGGCGCATTCGAGGAAGCTGTCTGCTCTGGTGAAAGAGGAGCCTCTTATTCTGAAATATCACAATGGCCCTCTACTCACCACTACGGCTATCCTCAATATTCATCTCATTTGGTATGGCAAATTCACACCTGCACAATGTGTTATTGTGATAGATTTCGTGCAGTCATTGAGCCCAATGAGAAATGGCAAGCCAGGCTCTCCCTCTGTGTCCACCTGGTGGAAGACAACAGAGGGCTACAAAGGCTCTGCCCACTCCAACACCAACGCCAACCCAACGCTATCCTTAGGGAAACAGAAGCTGGATGAAGGATATTCCATGGGCAGGTCCTTGAAAAGAAGTGACATTGCTGCGTTGGTGAAGACTGGTGTCAAATCCGGAGCTCTGCCGACAAGCAATGGCAATGGTGGAGCAGAGTTGTATTTGGTGCTGACATCGGAGGATGTAATGGTGGAGAACTTCTACAGGAGTTCCTGTGGATTCCATGACAGTGCCAGTGCTAGTGCCAGCGCAAAGGGTGTCCCATATGTGTACGCTTGGGTGGGCAACTCAGCAAGTCAGTTCCTGGGGCAATGTGCATGGCCGTTTCATCAACCTCTGTATGGTCCTCAGACCCCTCTTGTTTACCATTTTTTTGGTTTATTATACTTAGACATATTTTTGTTATTACACATGTCCCAATGTAGAATAGTGTGTAGTACATTTGTTTTTGATTAATTGTACTTTGCCAGGGCATTTTTGCTTGTTTGTTTTTAACCATGCATGTGTCCTACATAATGCTAGAAAAGAAACACAACACATATATTTCCTATAGCATATACAACAAAAGAAAAATACATTTTCTAGAAATAGATATATCCATGTATCAACATTCAACTATCAAAATAAAATATCTCTATATATATCATGTGTTTTTAATACAAAATACAAAAAAACATCGCTACATCTCTAAGGTTGGGTTCTATCATGTCTATCTTGTGGCCTAGCCACACTATCCATAGATGCCTCATATAGTCCCTTATGAATATTACATTACAATGAGGATGTTCAAGATCTTAAGCTTGCTACCTATCCTTATAGGTTGGCCACCTAGGCATGTACCTATCCTAGTTGACTAGTGGTAGCCCAAATGTTTTTCTCTCTTGAGTGAAGGCCTGCCATGCTTGTGCCTCTCTTACTCCCACCCCTACTAGTGGTTGTATCCCATATTTTCTTACTTGTAACCACCTCATAGGTTCCCTTACTAGTTTGAACCAACTTGCTTGAGTTGGAATAGATGGTACCATGGGATCATGCAATGTGGTAGGGTTGTATGACATTAGCACCTCATTTAGAATATCAGAGTGTTCCCATCACTAGGGATCCCCATCTGACCTCCTCCTCATTCACAAAATCTATAAAATTCAAGCTAGATAGATATTATATCACATATATATCTTATAATCTATCTATCAATCATATACAATTAGTATTTTATATCATAGACTAAAAATTATAACCATTTATTACTTGTCCTAGTGTCACCAATCATCATCTCCATGTCTACTTGTCTGTCAAACATGATCTCTCCATCAGCTCATCCTCTAAGTAACTCATATATGGGATGCCTCCTAATTAAAACAAACCTTAGGATCACCACTTATACATGTCTCAAGCCTTGTCTCTAGGCTGACTGATGGGTCATCCTGGATGACCACTCTCTATGTTCTCTCTCACTACTAACATCTCCATCGATGATGTGACTAAGGTGGTTATTGCTCCTCTTGATATGGTGATATATTTTTTATATATGACTGTCCTACATCTACATCCATGTCCTCTCTATTTACCAGCTATCATGCTTGACCTATCCATGATCTCACATGTTATGGTTTGATCTCCAGTCTCTCAACTGGTGCTCCCCCTCATCCTCTCCCCCTTGTCTCTCTCGCATGCCAAGACTAAAATGTGGGAACCATTATAAGAGCGATTGGGTGAGGGATTTTTAAATGTCATGGTAAGCATGCCACTAGATTCAACTCTACCCACCAAGCGTAGTGGCTCATGATTTGTACTCATGTTAACCCTGACACTACCAACACCCAATTCAAATAAACTATCATAATGTATGAATAAAATTCCCACATGATCTCTCCTCGTGTGATCATATATAGTGATATCACATGGGGCATAACCCACTCCACCCAACCCTATTTCCATCTTAAAACCTGAGGCAACTGATCATTGACCACATGGGGAAAACTAGTTAGATGATACATCAGGAACCTCTTATATATCCAAAAACTTAGTAATACCACTAGCACCATGGTCTTCTACCCTTTGGACAACATCACATATATATCATGCATGAGTTGAACCCAAATTATAAAACCTAAGTCATAGAGTTCCCTTGCTCTAATATTGATTGACATAAGGCTATCACATATAGTTACCTTACCATTCGACTTGAGACACATCACTTATACTATCACAAGCCCTATCACAACCTTACATATGTCTATAATATGGGTAATATAGATATCAAATAGACTGACTCTTAGTCTTGGGTAAATCCTATCGAGCATGTTACCCACCGAGCTAATGCTCGCCTCTCCTCTTGATCATCTAGTGTCCCTGTGATCATTAGTGCCTCCTATAGGATGTCCAAGCAACACATAAACATACTCTAAAGTGGTACCAAGCTCTATGGTATCCACATCCACCACCCATATAAATGTGTTATTCAAGCATTCTCAAGCTCCCATAAACATGACCACTAGATCAGCACTCAATGGAATCCATCGCATCTCTATAATGCTTCCCAAGCCTAACATGACCAATCTAGCTCTATCTACATCTATTAGGGACTCTAATAGATCTGGTAGACACAACACATCCACTAATCACCAAAATATTTGGTTCCCTTACAATAATCAAATAATAAAAGATGTATTAGACCTCCATGTCACTCATAATCAAAATACATTCTGATAAAAAATCACATAAATAATTCTAATTTTCCTTAATGAGGTCATTTCTTATCAATTTGACCTATTTTTAGCTTATTTGGCCATTTTAGTAATAAGTCATCCACTTTGGGCATTCACAATACTATATCGACCATTTTCCCTCATTTCAATACTATATTGCCACTTAGTAACATACTAAGTCGACCTTATAGTACCAAGTCAGCCATTTAGACTTGAAATTAACTAAGTCAGCCTTCCTTTTGCCCCTTTTTAGTACCAAGTTGACTTTTTAAACTAAGTCAACCAATTGATACTATATTGACCTTTTCTCTAACCAACTAAGTCAAATAAGACCTACTAGGTCAGCCCTTTCAAAACTTTAATTTCTACCTACTAGGTTGACTATGTTGACCTAGTTATTTCAAACAACTAACTCTTTAACCCATTATAATAAATGCCTCAACATTTATTACTCTGATCCCTTTCAACCTACTTCTCTGTTTGACCTCTATTATTTCTCACAACTTCCTAGGGTTCATTTTAGTATATAAATTTGGTCTAATTTACAAATTTCTATAAAATACTCAATTTCAAATAAAATATTCAAAAATTCAAAAAAATTAGTTGCTTACCTATGCTGCACTCATTGCGGTTGCTAGGTGTCTTCCTCGTCTTAGCTATTGGCTCTTTCAGCTTTTTCTAGGTCTATCAGAGCTCTATTTTTCTCTTAGAATGGCCAAACAATAACAAATGAATTCTTTTTCACCCTATTTAAATTTATTATTCATAATTATTTACCCTTCAAATATTTATCGTTAGATTCTTTATTTTGATCATATCTTTGTTTTTACTAACTCATTTTTGAACAGTAAAAAGTTCTTAAATCCTGACATTGTAGAGAATATTTTCCAATATATATGTTTATATTTAAAAAAATTATATTTTTTTCTCTTTTTGCACTAATCTCTACAATTTTGCCTAATGTTCCTCACATTGGACGCCTTCACATCTCTTGCATCTCCTTCTTTATCTATATCACTCAGGTACGTAAGGGTATTTGTTTTTCAATTTTGTCCATTTATTTATTTTATTTTCTCCTTACTACACTTTATTTAACATCAACATTATGTGTCATCATGTTCTATTCTTAAAGCACCATCCCGTATTACACTTACATGACACGTGATGAGCTTCGAGGGGGCATATGTATATACATAATATTTTCAAACTTTTATCAATTATGGATGTTTTTTATCTTACAAGAACCCATTGAGTCTCAATATCTCTAAGTGCATGCCCTAAGGGGTTCACTGAGTGATGGGTGGGTAGACCATTAGTGCTTTATAGGATTGTTTTTCCTTTTCACCACTTTTTATCTACACACTTATCTCCTAAAAACCATTCCCCTAAGATTTTCCTTCTCTTTTTCACACTCCTCCAATCTTTTACCACCTTTAGTCCCCCTTTTCCTAACCTAAAACCTCTTTTAATAGTTTACATGACTAGGTCGACTGGGTCGACCTTGTTCTCTTATTGGAAAAACTTATTTAGGGTCTAGGCCAGCCCTTGGCCAACCTATCTTATGACCTAGTGAGTTTTTATCAATAACGATACTAAGTCAATTGGGTCAACCCTAACAACCAAATTATTTGAGAGGGTTTAAGGTTAAATCCACCTATATATACACAATCATTTTGCCGTTATTTAGAGAGGAGAATAAGTAAGAGCTATTATGCATCTAATTATCCACCATTCTACTTGAGGATAAATCTTAGGGTTTCATACTTTCTTTGGAGATACATATCTTATCTTATAGAGAAGTCTTTTAGATGACTTGATAATTTATGTAGCCTAGATTTGATTTATCCTTTCCATCCTTACATACCACAACAACCTCTTACAAATTACCTTGGCCAAGGGAGAGATTGAGGCTTGATGGATTCATTTTCAAACGTAAGTATTCCTAACTGTGTTCCTCCTTTGATAGATATGCATTTTTACTTATCTTTCATGCATTAGGATTATGTATAAATTTACATGAGTATATGTCTTCTATGCATGTTTACTATTATTGTTTATCACCCCCACTTTATGCCACAAGCTTTGGTTAGCACTCGATTAGATTCTTTACTTTACTTGTTATTAGTATAGTGAATATGAAAACATAGGACTTAGTTAGGGTTATTTCATAGTTTTTCTTGATTGGAGGCTTTGTAACCCTCCCTAGTGATATTATTGTGGTAAGATATCACCTAATTGGGTCTAGCAAATCCATATTTATCATGTTCTTGATTATCTAATTATCCCCAATCAAAAGTGTAAGTAAGATCTATCTTCTCTGAGCTAGGATTGATTTGTAGATCTGATGCATTTTTGATTACATTCAATTTTTCCCATTATAACCTACAGTCATACTAGATTAATACTAACCAAAATTAAGCTCATGATTAACATCTCAATATTAGTTAACTACAACATTACATGCATATATGAATGTGATTATCAATACATTTGTTTATGAAACCCAATGAAATAATTGCCAAGGATGTTACTAAATATTTATAATGCCTAAAGACATTTACAACCTCTTTGCTTGGTCCAAATTATTTGAGTTCATTCAAATATGCTTAATGACTAGGATAACTCAGTCCCAAAACTTTGAATATTATCTACAACTATATTAATAATATAAATATGCTCAGTGTTAATATCACATGGCATGTTCTAGTAGAATAATTACAAATCCATTCCATATAACAAGGTATATACAAAAAATATTATTCATATGTAATTACTAATAACCAAAAAGTTTCCCCCAAATCAATATTAACATTTATACACACATGGATTTCATTATCCAAATATTTCATACACAAGCCTACAACATTCTCTCATGCATATATATATTTACATGTAGATTCATATTCTTCGTTTCATATCGCCCTTTTAAAAATTAACAATCAATAAAAGAACCCATATCACATTAATTTAATTCAATTAGGAATTAGTCATAAAACCTATTTATATAAAATCATATTACCTTATTGTAACATATAGTTGTAATAGATCATCAAAAAGAGAACAAATATATGATCAGGTTATATATGAATGTATTCATCATATCTCTTATATATAACTTTACATCCATTTATGCATACCTCTAAAGTATGTTATAAAACCCAGTTGAGTCTTCAAATCTAACCACATATTCACATGGTCAACTTTACAAATGAATGCGTGTGTGTGTGTGTGTGTGTGTGTTAGTTTCAATATCAAGGAAATATCTAACAACCCTATTGTAGATTGCCTTACAAGAATATAAACAATTACAAACCCCATGTTCATTAGGTAGTAAAAATCCACTTTAAGCCCTCAAATGATGTTTCATCAGGCTTATACTAATTTAAAACAATATGACTATCCAACATCTGGCTATGGTTATCAAAATTATAATTCTATCAAGACATATTCCAAATTTTTACCCATTTTTACTCATATTTGAATCATTCAAAATTTATATAGCCACCCTCAAAGTATGTCAAAATAGTTATGTGCAGGTTATATCATGATAGTTTAACAACTCAAAAAAAATCTAAATTTAAAGTAGCTCAATGGGTTATTAAAGGACTTTTAATACTATTTAAACTTATACATAATTTAGAATGAATTAAAAAACAAAGTTCCTTGCCTGCCAAGATAAAATTTACTCAATTATACTATGACAACCAATAACCTTTCAAGAAATTCACAAATCAAAATTGAACCGTAAAGGAATCTCCCTAAAGGGATTTTAACAAATAATAGATTTCCAAATTTACTTAAATAGAAGGGCTCAATATTACTTTTATAGGCATGGGAATGGAATTAAATTTTGTCCCTAGGTCCATAAATGTGATACCTAAATTTTCATAAATAAATCTACCAACACATGCAATCAACCAGGGTATAACTTAGGTCAAGCTTATATTATTTTGTTCCCAAAAATGTTTAAAATTATAAAACAAAACCCTTTTATTATTTATACACCAACTTATTTCTTGGTTATAGTATTATCGCTTATTTGAATTAAATATGTCGATAGCTTTGTTCTTCTTCTTTACAAGAACTCCCTTCTTCTCCTTTGCCATGTTGGGATTCTTATTCTTCTTTCCTTCTCTTATTATTTTTCCCTATCCTGTGCATGTTTTGCATGTGTGGGTAACTCTCCAATAATTCTAAGAGTTTCCCATAATGTCGTTCACAATCATCAATGCACCATATCTTCATTTTGTTGTTGTTAACTTGAAATCATTCCCCTATATCTAGGCATGGAGGCTATAAAAACCCTTAATCTCCCCAAGAGCAAATTGGACTCCCTCAATCATAGCAAAACAAACAAAACAAAAAAAACCTTAATTATTTACCTTTTTACTTTGTGGCATTTTTCTCATGATAATAACCATTATATATTTAAAGTCATGATATTTATTTTTTTATTGACTCATTTTGGAGTGCATTTACCCCACTTTTTGCCTCTCATATTATGTCACCAAAAGGGGACAATCAAGCAAAATAGTCAACAAGACTAATAAATAAACAACACTTTCCTAATGTCAAAACATATAATTGATTACCTCGAACACAATACAACCTAATCTATTTCATGACAAGATTTAAATGAAATCATGACAGCTAACAAGATATCTATGCTAATTAAATCATCCAATCAAGTAACCATTCTAAAACTACTGTAAACATGCCTTAATCGCTGTAAGAACAAATAAGCAAAAGACATTCATCATTTAATTAGAAATCATATTAATGTTTGAATTTCACTCGAGGAACTAAAATGTGGTGTGTGTGGGTCCAACTCAATTCTCTCAACCCCTAATACTAATATCTGTATCCACTCTCAGATGATACTCTCCCTCTGTACTACCTATGAGGATGATATAGTCCTACAACCATTTTAATCAAACAAATGGGTAGTTCGTCTAACATTATAAAAATTATCAATATGTAAGCATCAATAAATTACCTAAAATAAATAATCTAAAAATGAAATCCAAGTCAATCATGATCATAAGTTATAGTATAAACATATGCAAAATCTATCCAACATAATAACTAATCACAAAACAACAATATGACTATCAACCATGCAACATACATACTCAGATCAAACATAAAAAATAGAACTACAAATCATTAGTCTCATAATCCATTACTAATACTCATGTAGATTTTATAAAGTGGTATAAGATGTAACATCCTTCCCCCCTAAAATAGGTCATCATATCGATGACTTTATATTTTAAACAATAGTTCAGGTAGTAAATAATATTTAGCAAAAAAAATCATTTAAATAAATGAGGAAATCTCAAGAATTCTTCATATTCTTCCCATGTAACACTATACCCAGAATATTGGTCCCAATAGACCTTGTACTTTGATAATTCTCTATTACACAAGCTAAGCTTGTGAGTATCAATTATTATAATTGGTTCTACTATGATCACCCATAGATCATGAGCCTATAATGCATTTCAGTCCAAAACATGTGTAGGATAAGCTATAAACCCTTCGAGTTGTGCTATGTGAAAAGATATATGTTTTATTTTTAAATTTATTTACAAAAAATTCTCATGTTTAGCAGTTCCTCCCCTTGCTTCTAGCATAAGATACACTAGATATCACTACAAAAACTATAAGACTAGATTTGACAAGTCCTTCTTGTTGGATCTATACTTAGTAACTACCAAACTAATGTGAGACTAACTATGAACTAATCCTATCTCTCAGTACTTATGTTTTTCATCCAACACTCATCCCTTAGGTTTCCATGACCTAATGGTCTCCATGACCTAAGGATATCCCAAATAGTGCATCAAAATAATAACATAAACATAGACCATTATTCTCAAGCAGTTACAAATTGGATAACTCAAGAGATATTACCAAATCTTTCCAAAATAAGTGCACATGATTCAATTACCAGGGGGATATAATTGGTATTTAGTATCTCAATTTAACTCATCTCCATTACTCTTATACTCAAGATAAAATAATGCCAAAATTAACATAACAAATAAGTTCAAGGATCACACCATCCTTCCTACCTTTATGAGAGTAACATGTGATAAGATGCTTCCCTGCATACTTAGAAAGTTACATAACAAGCTGTAGCTTATTCAATCTACTTAGACTATCAAGATGCTCTCCACATACTACTCCACATTCATATAAGGTGAAAGGTACACAAAAGGCTCATCAAAATAACTCATTTAAGCCAAATGAGAGAAATCAGGCCAATAACTAGATCAATCCAAAAAAGTGGCGAACAGTCAAAGTTACAAAAACCAATGTAATCCAAAGAATAATAAAGCTTGCAATGGCTAAACAACCCAATTCAGTTCAAAACCAAATGTAAGACATAAAAGTAGGAGCTTCATCAATTAATAAAATTATCAAAATAATAATTGACTTAAATGACCTCAAAATTCATTACAAGGTAAATCATAAAAGAGTGATTTGAATCAAATTATAAATCCCAATCAAAGTAACTCAAAATTTTCCAATTCACATGGTAAAATTTCACAATTTTAGATTTGAATTGTACTAAAAAGTGCGGCTCTAAAAGACCATAAATGAAGAGTATGGAGTTAGCACCTCATCAACTAATAACCTCATGCGGTATGAATAAGTATTACAACCCAGTTGCCAAAACCACTAGACATTTTCCATACCTATAAGTGGTAAATATCACAACCTATTTTCAATAAAAGAGAGAAAATATTAAATACATGGAATTCATCAATCCATTTCATCTATACAACACCTATATCCAACAAAAAATAGTGGATACCATCCTATAAAGGTTAAGGAATATTTCCAAAATTACTTTAAAAAAAAAATCTCTTATCAAAGGACCATTTAATCATCTTTAAAATGATGTGAATCCACTCATAAAAAAACTTATAATCATGTCATTGGATGGTAAAAGAGCAAAAAATTAGTTCTATGCTATTTATATGTTGATACAATATCTCTTCCCAAACCAAGGAAACATATGGAGTAAAAATTCATGAACAACTTCCATGCAGAAATCCATTTTGACTGAGCAAAACACTCTCTTATAAAATGAGGAGCTTTCCCACCTTACTACGTGGCACTAATTTTCTAAGGGGTCTTGTAAGATTCCCTCTCTTAATATTTATGTCTTGAAGGCAAAAAAATCCATCTATAATGCACACTTGCTTGGGTGAGAAGTATCCTATACTTGTTTAACTCCCATTGTTTAGAACACAAGTGACTTAGTGACTTGCTTAAATATATTCAAAGTGTAATTGTCACCAAGGTGTTTAATCCATGTTATTAAAATGGTTTTATAAATATCTTACTCAAAAATTATGATCTATGTTAGATTATCATCTTCCCAAATAGTATGTAAAAGTACCTTCAAAAACTTAGTCAAACCAACCATCTAATGAACTCTAGGAAGTTATTGGTGCTCCCATGGCATTTAATCAATGTAATTCAAAAGCTTAAATCAATAGGGATCCTCAATCAATATCTAAACTTCCATGTCTCAAATTTTGTATCTAATACATTTCCATGGAATTCAGTCCTTCTAGATCAAATTTGGAAATCATAAGTTCACAATATTTTAGGCAACTCATATAATCAATTAATGATAATTTTTTAAAGAAATAAAACATTATACTATAAATCAATATGCAAGTGTTACTTCTAGATGATTATGAAAATTCACCTCTATAGAATGCATCCTTTTAAGCTAACAAAATCTTAAAATTCAAGGGTGTGCAATCCCTATACTAAGTTAGTCTATTTTAAAATAATAATCAAAGAGTAGTAAGATTATGAAAAATAGGAGTTATAACCCTTGATATTGCATTCATATGGTAATTTACGTCATTAGACCACATGAATTTCAACAACTTGTACTATTAAAAAAGAATGCATAGGTCCATGCATATGAGATAAAGGTTACCTAAAATGGTCAACACTATCCATAGTTAAGATAACATGATCAATTCCAAATTTTATGCTTTAGACAACTATCATATATATATATATATATATATATATATATATATATATATATATATATATATATATATATAGAGAGAGAGAGAGAGAGAGAGAGAGAGAGAGAGAGAGAGATACATATATATCACTAAATCAAAGGAATGATCTTATCTTACATAAATGTTATTACTCTCATAGAAAACCTACACATATGGGTGCCACCACCATAGGATCAATACTTTCCTATGTGGATAAGGAGTTTATCTCCCAACCGTCAAATAGATCAAACTATCAAAGGTACATAAATCCTTTGGTATGATCTACATACAAGAAGGAACACTCTATCCTTCTAGTGATGAGGAAAATAACTTTCATTCCTTTGAAGTTTCTTTCAATAAGGTTACAATTGAACCCCATTGGTTCAATCACTAGGACTATCTCTATACAGACAATCCAAAGAGACATAATTATGATTTTTAAGGTAATTTACCAAAGTGGGTCATTCATATGTAATTTAGATATGTATCCTCTAGTTATCAAAAAATATTTATTATAAGAGGTAATAATGCTACACAGTCAACACTCTAATAGAGTTTATAATCATATACCCACTTGGTGCCAACATACCCTAAATATCACATGATCTCTTTAAATAAAACTATCTAAAAGGTATCACCAATCCATCTCTCAAGGTGAAAACAATACTCAAAGTCATTCTTGTATATTCAATAACTTCTAAGTGGAAACACATGTGTACTTCCACTAGACTCTTGGTCCATTTCATGCTACTTAGTTATCCAAACTAAGATATATCTTGATAATGATTTATTTAACAACATCCTTCATAGACTCATGAATAAGCATAATAGGTCGAATTTCAAACCTAATGCTATAATACCACAATGTTATAACCCCACTGGGTTACACTAGAGTTGTATGATTTTTTTACCAATGGTATACTTATACAAAAACTATCTATAAAATCATTGCTTGATTAATAAATACATTTAAAGCAATAAATGTAGTAATGTAACAACCCACTGGTTAATAAAATGATCCATTTGGCTCCAAAATAGTCTATAATAGATTTCCAAATGAATATTTTCTTACTAAATATACTATAAAAGGAATCAGGTATAATAAAACACTGATATAAACCACATTTTAGCTATAAATAAGCTTACAACCACTATTGCCATAATATTCAAAATTAATTACATGTATCATAGCCACTATTATCTTGAATATTCTTAAAAAAAATGTACTATATAAAGTCAAATATATAATACAATATGTACAAAAGTACAAATGAGCTTCACGAGTAGCTTAATGATTCATAATATAGCCTGGGTATGATTCTAAATGGTGAACAATTGAATAGAGGGAGAGCATCCTCTAAGTGCTTTACCTCAAACTACAAACCAACATCCTCCTACACACCTCCCCACTGGGATTTGTCCTACCCTTCACTAATGGAAGCATAAGAACAAAGTGGATATCAAGAAATCAACTAGAACTCGTGTGTGTATAATAACTATTACATGCAACAATCATATAGACCATGGAAACTAATCCTCTATCTAATATGACATCAACATGCACATTTAAACTATAAAGTATAGTGGAATGACAATGTCTTGGATATAACATTACTTTGGCCAAATTTTTCATTATAAAAATTAGATCTCACATGAATTCGATTGAATTCCACTCACACAAACTCTTTGTTAATGAATCATATAGAAATAGGTGATATAAAGGGGTAGATATATGAGTTCCAAGATGGCACCCTCATATATCTATCACCAATTATCATATAAAACATGCCAATAATTTCTCATAATTAAATCATGGTACAAAAATACAGATTGTAGTATACATCGATTGAGGTAATTATGCATTGAAAGGTGCAACACAAACATCATTCCACAATTCTTTTGTTTCAACATATTCAAGTCATATCTAAGTTCTTCAAATGCTCTATATTCAAACTAGTTATACACATAGATCTATACAATAATCCAAGATTAATACATTGTATTCATTTCACTTCATATCTGTATCAAAACTCCATTCATATATATTTATATAAGAGGGTATAAAACTTAGCTGATAATATAAAACAATGAGTCTCAAAATAGTTAATCTATACTTCATTGATAGCTTACCCTTTCAAGACTATTCCTCAATACATGGATATCTCATAATATAACTGATATAAAAGGATAGCCTATAAATATTTCATAACAAGATCTACCCTATTGCTTTCATATACTAAGGAGCCATTACAAAGAATACACTATATGTATATGATACACATAAGTTTTCTCTTCACAATTTTGACTTGCTTAAGATCCTAATTCAATTCATACAAAACATGGGAAATTGTTATCATAAGTAACCACATAGTTACTTATACAACTCATAAACAAATTTTCCCATCATAACCTATGGTCATGCTAGCTTAATACCAACCATAATTAATCTCAGTTTTAACATCTCAATATTAGTTGACTACATCATTACATGCATAGATGAATGTAATTATCAATACATTCATTTATGCAACCCAATGAAATAGTTTCCAATGACGTTACTAAATATTTATAACACCTAAATACATCTACAACCTCCTTCCTTGGTCTCAATTATTCGAGTTCATTTAAATATGATTAATGAGCAAGATAACTTAGTCCCAAAATTTACAATATAATCATATCTCTTATATATACATCTACATCCATTTATGCATGCCTCTAAAGTAGGTTATAAGACCCAATTGAGTCTTCAAATTTGACCATGTATTTACATGGTCAATTGTGTGTGTGTATGTGTGTGCCTATATATATATATATATATATATATATATATTCTTTTAAGGTAATATACAATAGGGTTGTTATATATTTCTTTGAGATTAAAGCCAACATATATAAATGTGTGTGTGTGTGTGTGTGTTGGCTTCAATCTCAAGGAAATATCTAACAACCCTATTGTATACTTCCTTAAAATAATATTAACAATTAATAGCTCCAAGTTCATTAGGTAATGGAAATCTTCCTTAAGCCCTCAAATAATGTTTCACCAGGATTCTACTAATTCAAAATAATATGAACATCCAACATCTGTATAAGGTTCTCAAAATTATGCTTCTATCAAGATGTATTCCAAATTATTACTCATTTTAACTCATATTTGAATCACTTAAAAGGTGTACAACCACCCTCAATGTATTTCAAAATAGTTAAATCCACATTATATCATAACATTTTAACAACTCAACCAAATCCCTAAATCTGAAGTAGCTCAATGAGTTATTGAAGAACTTTTGTTACTATTTGAAGCCATACATAATTTAAAATGAAGTAAAATACAAATTTCCTTACATGTGAGGAGAAAATCAACTCAACTATACTATGACAACCAATAACCTTTCAAGAAATGTACAAATCAAAAGTGATTCATAAAGGAATCTCCCTGAAGGGATTTTAACAAATAATAGATTTCCAAAAAAATTTAAAGTCTCACTATTGATTTTACAGGCTTAGGGATGGTAATAAATTCCATCCCCAGGGCTATAAACATGATATCCAAATTTTTATAAAGAAATCTACCAACACATGCAATCGATCAGGGTATAACCTAGGTCAAGCTTATATTATTTTGTTCCCAAACAATTTTAAAACTGTAAAATAAAACACTTTTATTCTCTATACACCAATTAAAAGTGTTAATTTTTGGGTTATAGTATATTCTTTATTCCAATTAAATATGTTGATAGCTTCCTTCTTCTTGCTAAGAACTCCCTTCTTTCTCCTTTACAGTGTTGGGATTCTTATTTATTATTTCCTTCTATCATTCTTTTTCCCTAACCCATGCACATTTTGCATGTCTAGGTAACTCTCTTGTAATTCTATGATTTTCCCATCATGTTGTTTGTATTCATTAATGGACCATCTCTTCATTATTTTATCATTAATTTGTAGTCATTCCCCTGTATCTGAGCATGGTGGAGATAAAAACCCTCAATCTCCATTAGATATAATTCCACTCTCTCAATCATAGAAAAATAAACAAAATAAAAACAACCCTAACTCTTTACCTTCTTACTTCATGGAATTTTGCCCATCATAATAACCATTATATATTTAAAGTCATGAAATTAATTTTTTTATTGACTTGCTTTAGAGTGCATTTACCCCACCTTTTGCCTCTCGTACTATGTCACCAAAAAGGTAAAATCAAACAAAATAGTCAACAATAATAATAAACAAACAACCCTTTCCTAATGTCAAAACACATAATTTATTGCCTTGAACACAATATAACCTAATCTATTTCATGATAGTATTTAAATGAAGACATGAAATCCAACGCAAGATATATGCTAATTAAAGCATCCAATCAAGTAACCATTCTAAAACTACTGAAAGCATGCCTCATTCATTGCAAGAACAAATAATCAAATAACATTCATCATTTAAGTAAAAATCCTATTAACATTCATTTCACTCAAACAACTAGAATGTGGTGTGTGTAGGTTTAGCTCAATTATCTCAACCCCCAATATTGGTATCTGCACCCCCTCTGTTTTAATACTCTCCCTTTGTACAACCTATGAGGGAAAGATAGTCTTGCAACCACCTCAATCAAACAAATAGGGAGTTAGTCCAATATTATAACAATGATTAATATGTAAGCATCAATAAACTATTGAATGTAAATAATCTGCAAATGAAATCATAGTCAATCATGATAATAAAATATAGTATAAACATATGCAAAAGCTATCCAACATAATAATTGATCATTGAATAATAATATTACTACCAACCATGTAGCATACATACTCAAATTAGACATAAAAATTAGAAATACAAATCCTTAGTTTCATAGTCCATTAGTAATACTCAAGTAGTTTTTATAAAGTGGGATGTGATGTAACACATGGGACTTTAGGATATGAATCAAATCAAATGGCTTACTTCTGGTGGTTAATATGTGTTTTTTATTTAGCATCTATTGACATATCTAACACCACCATTTAATCTAACAAACACTTGAGACTCTTCAAAACATGAGGATTATATCTAGTGCCACCAAATTGGGCAGATGAACCCCTAGTTGATCATGGGTAAGGTAATGAGATATTTAACTAGAATGACTACAAGATGAATTAACACATACATGATTAACTTAATGTTATTACCTTAACCTATCCTAAAATTATCTTAATACTAAACACTTCTCTCATCGACAAAACTGTTAATAGATTTGATACCCAGATTTACACTAACATGCCACAAAAATTACAAAATGCTTTGATCCATGAACTTATTCAACATGATGCACATGATCCCAACACAAGTTTGAAGGAATCTCATGGATAATGGAAAAAATATCTCATATGGAATCCATGCTCTGATACTAAATATTAATTTGGTTAGAGTTCTCAAGAACAAATCACAATACTTAGACTGAAAATTGAATACACAATAAATTATTTATTTTTATATATCTAATCTAATCTAATAATTTATTAATTGATAGAGATTAAAATATACAGGTCTTTTCACTCCTTCATTCTAGGAGTCAAAATTCATCTTGAATCCCCTAAATCTCTCTAATAATAATTTTCCTAGCACATACCATTTTAAATCTCTCTAATAATGATTTTCCTAACACATCACAATGTAATTACTCACACATGTGATGAATAATATATATATATATTTTTAAAACATACCATTTTAAATGGCATATATTGATGTTTATCCCATGTCATAGGGGTAATTAGAAAATGTGTCAAACTACTGATATCAAATGGGGGACCAGAGTATTTTTTAAAGGCAACAACCACATAATTGGTAATTCATGTTGTTTTGATCCAAGATTATTGATAGTGTGAACAATTAAAATAATTGTGTGTACTCCTAGCCTTATGATCTCTTAGTCATCATATACACATGTGCATTTGAAACATAATCACATAATAACACATACATTACCATTTATCCATGTGTTGGTCGAGATATGTAGAGACAACAAAGATGGTATAACAGATGGACAAAGCCAAAAGGCTTATATTAGAAAAACTACATGTATAGAAAATCTAAGCACTGATGTTAATATAATTTCCATAAAAGATATGAATAGTAACTCCATAACTTTTGAGTTGGTTGTGGACGCAATTAATTATTACATCCATGACATTCCCATTGGCAAAATTTCAAGTCAACAACAAAGCACAAACATGCATTTCTATGTTTAAAGGGTTTCAATTTTTTTCTTGCTTTCTTCCTAGTAAGCATTGGAATCCTCTCAAAATGCCTTTGAAATAATTGCACAAGCCAATAAAAAATTAGGGCATGGCAACTATAAATAAATACTAAATACCTTATACAAGGGCTAGACTCTAATGCAGATAATGTGATGTTGATTGTTTCAATGGGTGACTAATGGTTTTTATTTTTTGAATACCGTGTGACATTCAAACCCATGGTTATAATAATTTAAAATAGAATGGGTGAGTAAAAAACAAAATTTAAAAATGTTGAAATTAATATCAATGAAATCCAACAGATAAAAACCTAAACAATGACAAAATTTATAACGTAGAAATGTTTTTGGAATTAATTTGATAAATACACATTATTTATCTTTTAAAAATGAATCAAACAATGTCATTTAACTTATAGGAACATTGAGACTCAAGGATCACCGCCAAGTATGACACAAATCATGGGTGATGGTTAATATCATAGGATCAAATCATTATTGGTGGCAAAGAAGTCATCAAATAACAGTTTGGAGAGGTTGATAGATTTAGTTGTTGTGTTTGAGAAAATGGGGCCAAAGACAAAATAAATTATTAGGTGGCTTCCAAAATCATATTTAGCAATCAGAACCATGATGAGGCATAAGAAGATTTTATTCAGCATCGACAATGGCCACATTGATTAAGTTTTGGCCTCGTGATAATTTAGTAAGGGTTTTTGATGCCAATTTTGAGAAAGAGATTTCATTCATGGTGGATGCGTGGATAGACATATGGGGATACTTGAATGTGATAAGTCAACGTGATGATGTGATTAAGTTTGTATCAAAAAATTATAACATAACAATGTAGTGGCTAGAGGACATTATGAAGTAGATGGTGAAGAATGGCATTGGGAAGAGGAATTATACACCATTGATTCATATTAGATGATAATATATGATAAAATCACCGTTGATCATATCAAGAAAAAAACTCATTATCAATCATATTGGAAAAAATATCAATAGCATAGATCATGGGTGATGATCAATGATGACAAGTTGTTTTTCATAATAAAAATGGCTATCAATGTAGTGAGTCAATGACACACAGTTCCTCTCCCCAAAACCATTCTTCAAGCTCGTTTGAACTCATTGAAATATGTAAGGATCCCCAACTTCATCAAACTCCTATTATTGAGACCATTTCACTACCAAGGGAAATTGCTTGTATTATATCCATAATTACATGATGACGTGTAACTTATAGAAGCTCCCCGTTTGAAATATTCCAGTGGTAGCCACTTGTTCATAGTCTTTCACCTTTCATGTGCCAACTTTGAAAAGTGTTAATTTAATTTAATATAACTATTATTTTCCTATAGAGTGTAGAGGTAGGCAGGAGTAAATTGATGGGGTGTAACCTATGTTTTAGTGCCTCGCACAACCTGGAAAAATCAATAACTCATTTTATATTTATATAAAAAACATATAGATTAGATAAAATCAGGTTAGTGTTTTTAGGTGGATATTAATTTTTATTGATTTGTTTTAATTTTTAATTATTTTATATTACATAAATTAGTTAGTCAGCAATCAATTTTAAATTGACAAGCATAAGTAATTTGAAATTCTAGAGAGGAGAAACCCATGGGTCAAATTATTTTCTTTATCAATTTTGGGATTAGATATTCCCCACACTTAAGATTTTATATTGGAGGTTCATATTATGCCATGATGTAAAGAGTGATGTTCCCAATACCTAATACATTATTGATGGAAATATTTCAATAATATTTGTGGATCAAATAATCTATAGTAGTAATAAGGATGTTCTGTCTGAAAATAGCTACCTAATATAAGAATGGACTGAATAAGTTTATAGTATATCTATTCTTATTTTTAGTCTCTGGTAAGGAAAGATTAATGGAATCACTTTGATATTATTTATTTATTTTTTAACCAATAAAAAAATCTTAAATATATATTAGTTAAATAATTATAAAGTTTAGCTTAAATTTGAAAAATAACAAAATTCTATTGAAAGGGGGAGATGGTTTAATTGGAAGGGGCAGATGGTTTACTAAAATAAATGTTAAGTATAAGGTAGATAAATTTTTACATTTATATCCCTTAAAATTTTAATTTATTTTAATAAATATAGGAAATTATGGTCATTATACATTTAATAGAGTTGGTCTCATAGTTGCATGCCTTACGATGTGGGATATAGTTTTTCAAAATCCAATCTAGTTAGTACTTATGCATTTTCAAGGTCTTAGTATTAAACTTGGATATTTCAAGGTGTAAATTTTGTAACTGATTTTCATTTTTGGTAAACATATAGTCATTTTTTAAATTTGTGTGCCTTTCAAATTACTTATATCTAGCATTTATAAGAGTCTTAGGTTTGTTAAAATTGAAGTTTACAAACCACTCACTTTGAATTCAAGCCAAAATGGTGTGATTTGGACAACATAGGTCACATTGATGACATGCACGCATCAAACAACTATTTTATGTTAATTTCACTTGCTCATCATCCCTTCCCCATCCCTAGTCACTTTTTCCTTATCACTTATCATTCCTAATCACTCCCTCCTTTTCCCTTATCATATATAATAATTACTTAATTAACCCTCACCATCCTTAATCATTTATAATCACTCCCTCATCATCCCTAATCACTCCCTCATTGATCCTCACCATCCCTCATCATCCTTAATCATTGCTTCATCATCCCTAATCACTCCCTTCTCATCCTTCCTCATCCCTAATAACTCCCTCATTGACCCTTATCATCTTTAATCACTCCATCATCATCCCTAATCACTCCCTCATTGACCCTCATCATCCCTAATCAATCATCCCTCTTCGTCGCTAATCACTCCTTCCACATCCTTCATCTTCCCTAATCACTTCCTCATTGACCCTCACCATCCCTCATCATCCCTAATCACTCCTTCATCCTCCCTAATCACTCCCTCATTGACCCTCACCATCCCTCATTGTCTCTACTCACTCCATCTTCATCCCTCTTCATCTTTAATCACTTCATCCACTACTTTGATGGTGGGTGTAGTAGTTCCCCACTTGTGCCCGATTATATTATATTCCAATTCAAATTTTTACTCACTAAAATAAGGCCCAAATAAACTCTTATCATTCAAATAAATAACTTAGAGATATCATCTATTTTTTTGGTGGGATTCAAAAATCTATATGGTGATCCATGCCTAGACTTTTATAACAACCCCACTGGGTTTGACTTAGAAAAATGTGATAAATTTTTAAAATTTAATCAACACATTATTTCATTATATTTCAATATGAGAATCTCATTTGTGATCCGACTAAAACACATTAAGTATCTTAACTGTAAAATAAGCTTGTAACAATTTCCCGTTACTAATCACTAGCAGCATATGGAACAAACATAATTAAATATAAAAAGTAATTACATATGTCTAGCCATGATTAGTAAAAACATGTAACCATTATTGTCATGGCCCAATAAGTAATAATTACATCTCATTAGAATAATATCTCAATAATAATAAATACAATATAAGTTACAAGATACAAGATACAAAGCTTTATGATACATGAGTTCTCTAAACTCTAGTATATATGGCAATCTCAAGTGTCATCTCCAAAGAATTATATTTGTGGGGAGGGAGAGCATCATCCGATAACTTTTACACAACAACCATAGACCATTGATCCCATACACAATCCCCCATCAGGGAATGGGCCTCCCTTCATGAAGGAGTAGATAGTGATAGTTGATAATCCAAAGAAACAAGTTAGTACCCGTGTGCTATATGATTTCTAAAAACATGCAGTGTACCATAAATAAATATGTTTTAACATGATATCATATAAACATGTAAACCATACACATGAAATGATAATTTCTAACTAACATTACTTTGTCCAAAGTTTTTAATAGTTATTTATCTCTAGGATCAAACAATTTTATACACACCACTTCATCAAATTACCTTCATCTGGCATTGTGATGCTAGCAATCTAGTTAAGTCCATCTCACTACTTACTTAGGACCAATGATGCAAGATTTGGTTAACATAAATATAAACAATAGATTCATATAGATTATTTCCTACCAGCAAGCATAAACATGCTAAATATAGGAATAATAAAAATGCATACATTTAGTCCATCAAATGTATGAATGAATATCCACAATAATATTTATTGCATAAATAATAAACAAACATGCATATATTATACTAATCAGGTATAATAACTATGAGACTGCATATTCTATTTTTTGTAAGTAGACATAAAACATGCTAAACATAGAAATAATCAAAACACATATATTTAGTCCGTCGAATGTATGAATGATTTTTCACAATATCATTTATAATAGAAATGACAATTAAATTTTGTGCCACCTGGGTATAATATATATTTAGACTATAATTTTCTAATTCCTATAATTAATTTTCAAATATAATACACTCTATGATACCTCATAATATCATAGTTCACTGTTCATGAACACAACTACTCAATTACAAACAACCAATTTTACAATCAAATGTCTTATAATTCTAAATAATAAGCAAGCAAGTACAATTTATACCAACCAGGTATATCCTATCTTTAAATTGCATAATTTAATTTCTATAAGTAGATTCAAATATATATTACAAGCACTAATAACATAGTCCACCATTTTTATGTACACACTACTTACTTTCAAACAATCAACCATAATATTTGTAGAGTATTAGATAACTCATAAACCTATTATAATCTTTCATTTAAATAACCCATTTCATTTCTAGGAGACTATTTTCATATGGTTCTAGTTTTCGGTCCCTAGGAAGACTTATAACTTATTTTCACCTTTCAATTAGATATAAGTATAGGCATATGACCCGATACACATATATATCTAATATTTTCATATGGCTACTTAAGTTCATATATAAATATGTTTCCTATATAACAATAATTATATAGCATAATATGTACCATGTATAAGCTCACAAATGATATATAAATACTATATCAAAAGTCATTTATATTTCTTGATAAAGAAGTCCATATGATTTCAATAGTCATTATAACTTTTTTGTTCACAAAATATATTGATGAACTTTACAAGATAAGGGATTCAACAATGTAATACTCCATAGTTTTTATCCCTAACTAAATAGATTTTCATCTTGATATAGTCAAAATGTACATAACTATGTATACAAATTCTCAAGACAACATAGTCTTTCGTATTTTAGTTCGCATATGAATATTCAACAATATAATAATTGTTGTTATATGATACAAAGAATTTTTATCAAATATACAAGTTATTGAGGCCATGACAATATACAAATCTTTTCAACATTTCCACATAATATATAACAATAATCATATTATGTTTAAATCAAAATACTTAATCATGTACAATTTAACCGCATGTTAATACATTAAGGATTGGGATCTCTGTTCTGTATCATTCAACAATCAGAAGTATAGACTACCAATAGCTTGCTATCTGATTATTAATTAGACTTTATATTGAGTCACTAGCGTACTCATCAGTATATCCTCAATTAGCTCACTGATATATATGTCCTCAATATATTTACTCTATAGTTTTTGTAAAGTATATATTTTCCACTCCACTATATATCCCCAGTATCCACAGACCATACATATATAGTAAATAATAACATCTTAATGTATTTACAAACGTATTTACTGGATAATATCAAAGTTATATTTATAAGACTTCTCTATAACAAAATGATCAATAATCTATTAGTACATTTTTGAGATGTCAGCCATCTTCATTGATAAAATGGTATTTACACTAATATAAACTTATAAAAACTAATTTATATGAATCAATTTCATTAGTTTATATTGTTAATTATCTTATATACAGATGTTAGTGCTAATATATAATTATTACTAGTATTTTTATCTATATTATAAACAACATCCATATAATCTTAACTTATAAATTAATGGAGTCAAAATATATATAAATAAAATCCAACCCAATCTTAACGTGAAGTCAAAATGTGAAATACATGTTTGATGGCTGCAGTGGGGGTCAATGATAGTGAATGCAATCTCAAATTTCTTCCACCACTAATGTTTTCATAGTTTCACTTACTCCGAATCATTGAACCCCGTGAAAGCATCCCATTGCAAGTCCTTTTATTGTCACTTGAAATATTGGGGTCAACTCAACATTGTAGGTAGGCCCAAAACCACCATCACCACATCTTTCATAATTCATTTCAAATCTAATGGATGTAAAGGTGATGATTTATTTTCTCCTAGACTAACTATGAGAGAGTCTGACCACACACCATTTTCCAAACACTAAAGCCAAATGGCATAAACTATGGTTTAAGATGTATATTTATATGAAGATGGCATTGATCGTGTGTGTGTGTGAGTGTGTGTATTGGTGATCTATGATATAATATAAAGTAGATTTATATTTTTTGTAGATCGCTTATATGAGTACTCAAACTCTAGTTTCTTGTAGATCACTAGATATAATTATAATTGTGTTTTATCATGATTCTATAGTGTTTTATGTAAAAATAGGTAAGTATCCCTATAGTGGAATTGTATATAATTATTATAGCTTGTTGCATATAGATATAACAATGTATATAATGTAAAACAACCATTCCATAATCATTGTATATATCCCATTATACATAATCGATAACCTAGATCATTGTATATAGTATCAGAGTTATTCTGATCATTGTATATCATAGTTATTGTTAACATAGGATATTTTGATTGTTGTATGTATTTAATATCATTTAAGTACATAAATATAGATATACGATAAATGCCTATCTATATGAAAATCTATTTAGTTTTGAATGTTTTAAACGATATTTATATGTAAATAATATAGGAACATATAGTTACTATTTTGATATTGATATATATTCTTTCATTTTCATGACAGTTATTAGCTAGTTATAATGAACTATACATAAATCTATTCATTATGTTTGTATAAATGAATATATTATATATGCTACATCATTTAATTATATCTCTAAAATCTCATTGTATATGTTAGAATGATTTATTCGATTGCCACTCTGACAAATAGTTGTATGAAATTGTCATATATTACAATTATGCATAAAACATATATAATTATTTACAATTCATGGTGCCACCTACCTGGAATACCATAATCCAAGAGTTCTCCTCTTGGTTTATTCTCCTCCTCTATGTGTCATTAACTTTTCCTCCCTTACACTATCCATTGTGCCTCCTCTTCTCTTTCCTTTATCCTCTTTAAAAGAGTGTGGCACTTTACTTTAAACTTGACCCCCACCTGTTCTTTTCATTCAATGTTTTTTTTTTATCTTTATGATTTTCTCTTGTTTTATTTATTTTTTACTCCTTTAATAATGTTTTCTCCAACTTTTCATATATATATATATATATATCTAATTACTTAATAACAATAAACAATCACAATGACTCGACTCACATAAAGTCAATAATATTATTTTCAAACGTAGTTAAGTATTCCAAAGATATCTTAATGATACCCAATTTATGTACTAAAGCATTCTAGAATCATGAGAGTTAGTCTACATACATGTTTATGTAATTTACCTTTCCAAAAACATTAACAGTCATGAGCTATTTAGTATGACATAAACACAATCACACCAAGTTAATTCCACATAAGCATTAAATTGATAACCATGCATAAATAATTCTAAATGCAATAAATCATCATAACATACTAACATTAACAATTCTATTATGCATCTAGTAAGTATTATTTAATGTAGTGTGTGCAAAGTTCTAGTTGTTCCTCTATTGTCCTCCATCATCTCCATCTATGTCACCCTCTCTGATGATGCTTTCCCTCTATCCTGCTCTGATGGATGAATCTCTCCTGTATCAAACTCATAACAAGTAGGTAGTTAGTCCATAACATCATGATATGCATATCATAAAATAATGTCGAATAACAAGTCAACATGATCACAATGTAAATAATATACACTACAACTAACTTATAGCAATGAAATCATGAAACCAAAGCAACATACCACTACCCCATAATAACATATGACTTATAGATTAGCTAGTAATAATAAAATCAAATTATAAATTGTAAATATCCATAGATAATCAAATAAGTTTGTTTAATGAGAAATTAGGATGTAACAACTATGGAGATAGTGTGTATCTAGAGCCCTAGAATAAAATAAGTAGGCAAGAAATCAAGCAAAGGGTGGGATGAAATTGTATTACTTACCTATATAGATTGGGATTTAGGCATCTAAGAATCCAAATTTATATCTATATAGATAGGGGTGACTGGATACTAGTTGAGAATTCTAATCTCAAACCCATAAATGACTTCAAGGGAAGATTGCCCTCTCGATGGGTAGCAAGGGAGTAAGGCACAAATATCAAGGAGAGTTTTCCTTCTTGGGATCTAGCTTTGATTTGAGTTTAAATGAAGGCATGGATATCAAGGGAAGATTACTTTTTGATAGATAACCTTGTTCTTACCCTACCTACTTAGTTATGCCCTACTTGGTAAGGTAAGAGAAGCTTCTGTATCACCTAGAATTTGGACAAAAATAGATTAAAGTTGAAAAATAATTCTTAATCTATCCAAACTCAAGATAATCATCAAATAGAAATAATTAAAAAGAGGAAACAATCAAAATAACATTATCATCATCTTTCTCCCTTTTGATCTCCTTTCCAAGACTTTGTAATTTCGCTTGAAGGTTTAATCAATAACTTAAAAACCTATTAGATCTATATAGACCCATTTTTGCCTTCAAACATCTATAGAAATTGATAACTCATCATGTACACAGGTCCTTCTTCTAATAATGGTGAACACAATCATAAAACAAACCCTATATGACATAAATCCTCAAATCAAAGGTCTATTTTAAGCTTTAATGGTGATACCTCTATGTACTTTATCCTGAATACATTACTATGTCTACTCCATGGTGTTCGAATGAGCTTTAATAGTGGCATGTCCCATTTTGAAAATATTTCTCTGGTTCGACCTTGATCATAGGTTCGATCTCTATGAAGTCCCTCAGCTTTTTGACCCTTAATTTTATTAGTCATCAATATCTAACTCAATTTATTGACATTTTGACCCATCCACACACTATTGGTTTTGATTAGTACGATCGAGTGAGAGCCATCAATCCTACCCTTGACTTGTCAACTCTATCTAAGCTAATGCCACTTGGTAGTCCCATGTTTGCATTTAAGATCTATTGTCAGTCTTCCTGCTTTATGCATTTATGTCATATGGTGGCCTCTTGAGTTCTTTGACCTTTTGAATCATCTTGTATAGTTGGATCAAGATGTAAGAGTGAACATTAGCCATAGATCTCATTGGGCCCACTTACCTGTTAGTCAAGCTCATGCCATTGGATCATCGATATGATTGAATGTAAAACATTGATCTACTTACATTTGAAAATAAATGGTCATTTACCATGATATAAATTTGATACTCATGCGATCGTCATTTTATGTTTGTGAGATCATCATTGACATTTGTGCGATTGTCAAATTTAAGACCCTAATGGGTTTTTTTCATAGCTTAAAGTTGATGTCTCTACAAATGTCTCCCACTATGATCAAATTTAAAATCTTGGATATGGAAGTGAAAAGGTCATGAAGGCACCAAAATTGTAGGGGATGTTATTAATGCTAAAAGGATTGTTCCCACTTGATCCCTTGGCTCTAAGAGCTTTCTAAGTGTGTTTACAAAGTGCTCAAGTGAGCTAACTTATTTGTTTTGCATGATGTCTGTGTGCCTATCACTGATCATTTGAATCTAAGAAAAGACTTAGTTCTTCTTGAGCATAGCTGTGATAGGTTTCACCAAAGATTCAAAACTAGGTATGAAAATCCTTACAAATTTTATCTTTCCTAAGAAAATTTGAATACCTTTATTACGCAAGGGCAATGATAATCCTATAATAGCTTCTATCCTCTCAAAATCAATAGTCAAACCATCCTTGGAAACAACATGTCCTAAGAGCTTACCTTCATGAAAACAAAGATGCACTTTTTTGGATTAAGAAATACTCCATACTTCCTACATATTTCAAAGACTTGCCTCAAGTGTTGCATGTGTTCATTATCATCTTTATAAAACACTGTTATATCATCTAGATAAATCATTAACATCTCATTTATCAAACCTTTGAAGGCATGTCCATTGCTCTTTCAAATATGGCACCAGCATTAAACAAACCAAAGGGCATCTTCTTATAAGAAAAAGTCCCCCATTTAGTAGTGAAGGTTTCATTAAACTGATCATCCTCACTGACTAAAATTTGATTATAGCCTGAATATCCATCTAGAAGAGAGAAACATTGAGAACTTAAGACCATTTTCAAAATCTGCTCCATTGAGGGTAGAGGATAATGATATTTGAGTGACACTCTATTAATATCTCTAAATTCCACAAAAAGTTTTATATCCCCATTATTATTTATAAAAGGCACAAGGTTAACTACCCATATTGAATGCTTGATGGGAAATATTATCATAGATTCAAGGAGTTTGGTAAGCTCTAACCTCATGAGTTGCTCAACCTTGGGGTTGTTAGGTCTTTGCTTCTATGTGACCAATTTAAATCCAGGTTATAACTCAATGGTATGGTTTTTTAGGATAGGATAAAATCCTTTGAGTTCCTTATATTCCCAAGAAATATATCATTAAACTCTCTACATATCTCAATGAATGATTGCTTCTCTAATGTAGAACATACCTTGCCTAGTTTGAGGAGTTTATCTTTGACGATCAAGAATCTTTCATAATTTTCCTCTTTTGTAGAGATACTTACTTTCTCCTTATTTTTTTTATCATTCTCATTGAATATAATTTATAAGGTCACCAAACCCTTAGGTATCTTATTGGTTCTTAGTTTCACAATTTGATCACCTAATTATTCTTGGATCCTCCTTTGATTCCTTGAAGAAATCTCAACCTCATTTTGCAAGAAGCATGCAATGTGTTTGTCACTGTCAAACACTTGCCAAGACACATCATTATTAGGTACATAAGGTTTGAAAATTACCTTAATATGAGACTATTTTCCCTCTTCTTTTATGTTAATTGGGGTATCAAATTAAGCTCTTATGACAGTTAGTCTATTAGCATGACTATTCTGCTCCCTTAAGACTGATTGAATATTGAATGCATTGAAGTATTTAAGAAAATATAATACCATATGCTTATATGACTTAAGTAAAGGGTTATTGGTAGAAACCACATTCCTCACCTGATGCACAACCAATTCACTATCTCCATGTACTTGCAAGTTCTTGATTCCTTTTCTCCTTGCCCATTGAAGGCATGAATTAAACTTTCATACACAGCCACATTACAAGTACAACTAAAATGAAATATGAATGAAGCATAATACTTTTGTTTATATTGTGAGACCAACATAAAACCAAATATTACACCAACTTTATTTCTTGAACCATCAAAAAAATCTTCCACAACTCATCATCTTCACCCTCTTCCTTGGAAATTAGAGGTGTTGGTACTCCTTCTTCATGTATAATATATACTCCTAAATTAGTTTCCTCCAAAAAATCATAGGGATCATGCTCATAAGTATTAGTTTCATATTCATTGATAAATAAATATGAAATACCCTCAAGCTTGGAAGAAGTGCCATCCTCTACAATATAATCATTTTCTTCATGGGCCACACAATTTAGATTAGAACTTGTCTCAATGTAAGGCTCAATATGAAACCTTGCAAGGGGTTATGTACTAATTATCACCTTTTCCCTATACCTTATTCTAAATTCCAAGAAAGACCATTCAACTAAGATATATCCACCTATCTTGGTTGTGAAGTCCCTTAATATGTAGATTGTAAAGTGGGTTGAGAGATCAACCACAACTATGTCTTGCAAGATAGGAAAACTAGGACAACTTTGTAAGAAAACCTACAAGCATTTTATCAATCATAATATATTTGTAGGTGTACCATCTAATTTAAGGACCCCTTTAATATGTGGCTCATATTTTAGGCCCAGCTTGTGAGTTACAACTTTGGGCCTAAAACGAGGGTAAGGTAAAATGGTGGAGGTTTCTTAGCCTTAGTGGATGGTTAAATGATAGCACTAGGATAATTTTTAATAGCAACATGGCCATGACTTTGATTTGAGGGTGAGACACTAGCAGTGATAGCAGATAATTGCTTTTATAGGAGTTCTTTTTAACCAGGCATATAAAGAACATCCCAAAGAGAAATGGATGTTTTAGTGTCCTTCAAAGAATATACAATGTTTAAAGAATACATACCTATTTTCTCTTAGGATCTTGTAGGTAGATAATTACTTGGAACTTAAGGAATAGGAGTAGACCTTACCATATTTTGATTTGATGGAGATGTAGAAGTTTTTGAAACTATCACACTTATAGTTATGTCTTGGTGCCTTGTAGGAGGATTGGATGAGCCTGTGGGCATGTCACTTCCACCTCCTATATATTTACTCTTGGCCCTTGTATTGTTTGTGACAAAGGCTCCTTGATTTAGCACAAAAGTGTCTTTAATGAGAAAACTGGTGAAGATATCTCCTTGAGGTTACCAATCCTCATTAACTTGCATCATCACCTCATCCTCATTTGATAAGAGGGGAGTAACTCCTCCTTGAGCCACCAAAGATTTCTCTCTATTCTCATTGGCATCCATGAATTGGTCTTGCTTCCAATCTTCTCCTTGCACCAAATTTCAATGAAATGGTACCATCTCCCTTGCATTGGTGATAGAGTTAGGACTGTATACACAAGTAGGCCTATTGGGATTAGTTTTCCATTGGCCTCTTCCTCTTCCATATTATTAACCATACTATTTTCAATAGGGTTAAGGATTCCAATATGCACCTTGTTTCATATTATCTTATCTATTTTGAACCTCTAAGGCTAGGAAATTTGGTTTTTAGAAAGAGTGGAATCTCCCATATATTGAAGCATGATAGTAATTTCAGTCCTAATGGCTTTCAAATAGGTAGGGAACACAAAGTTAGTAGGTGGTCTCATGGGAGGAGGTAATCTATGCCAAGTCTTTTGAAACCTTTCATTGAAGTCATGCATTATTTATTTGGGTGTCTTTTTTATCATGTTGCTCTGATGTTTGAGAGAGGCATGGTCACTTTCATTTCAAAATATGGAAGTCAACAACACTCCAAACTCATCCCATGTTGTGATGCATCCACCTTCTATATTTCTATAATAATCAAGAGCCTTCCCTTTAAGGTACATGGTAAGGAGTTTAATGGAAATGTTCTCTTGAACAATATTCTGAACACTGTAAAAGTTAGAAACATCCTTAATGTGCGCACATGACTCTCACCATTGAATGTGGGCACAACTTTTGTGGCATTATGAAGAATGGTATCATATATGTGAAGCTAAATTGGATTTTTAGTATTGAAGGTATGGAAAGCATGAGGTTTAGCCATGTCTTCTTCTTCAAGATATTTAGTTTCTTCAACCTCTTCAACCTCTTCCTCTCTAGTAAAATCTACTTTTTCATCAAATGATGGATTAGTCTGTGGATACTGAGCTTCAAGAGGAATTTCAAGCTAAATGAATGAGTTAATGGGATTGAATGTTCTAGTAGAGGATGACCTAGTGAGAACCATGAATTATGAGGGCACGTTTATAAAAAAATGATGGCCTTAAACCAACTTTACCATGAAGGAGTCACCAAATTCTAATTATCACACCAGTTTATAGTTGATGTTTGTCAAGACCAACATTCACCTTGATAATTTATCTTGAAGACAATGGGTCCCACCGAGTGTGCTAGAAATGTTGTCACAAAATCTTGTACCCTAGAAAAAGTTGTTAAATCTTCTTCTATATTTGGGCAACATGGGAACATTTTCAGGTATATGGTTGTAACTATATTGGAAATGAGCCTCCAGATTTAAGGACTAACTCCCTAAATGTATCTTGAAATGATCTTATCTATACCAACTGATTACTTATGGAGAAAAGAGTTAGAGAATGCATTAATTTAACCTGCTTTAAATGAGGTAATGCATCAAATATTTAAATATTTAATCTCAATATTTAACTCATTATCACACTTATAGACTATGAAATGAACTAATGCAGTGTCTACAAAGGTTTTCAAGCAATAATGCTTCACCTAGAAGTTAATTTGATGGACTTAGGCTGGAGGACAATGAGGGTAAGGCTTGATTGAAAGAACTTATAGTCAACTATCCACTCTATACTTGAGACATAAACCTTAAGACACACTAGATAATCTTAAAGAAAGTTTATTAGCACTTAGGTTAAACATGGACTTGTAAATGGAAAAGGACAAGCACTTTTGCATATCAAACAAATACAAAACACTAAGCACATACTAGTAAACAACTGTAAAATTATTTATTCATTAATATAAGAGGTGTAAAATACAATTTTTGGTAGAGTCTAGTCATACCAACCTAAGGGATACTCAAAAATAGCTCAAAGGCCATATTTATAGAAAAGAGGATCAAGAGAAAGGGATTTTGGTGCTAGAGAAAGGAATCAAAATGAGCACAACTCCATTTGAACTGTAGTTACAATTGCCTCTACATTTATGCTCGTTCAGGCTTCTCGATTGATCCAACTCACTTCAACCTGATGCATAGTTACATTATTCCCTTGTTGATGCTCCTTGATGATTGCAATAGCATGATCAAGTTATTCTGAGTTGGGTTCTGACATCAATGTACTTATGACCATCAGATCAATCTATTAGAGTTTTGTTTGGTGTTAATTGCTCTTGACTAATTTTTCATGGCATGCAAAAGTGGAGAGAAGGGTCCTTTTCATACATTTGGTCCTAGAGATGAATTTGTTAGAGTTTATGTGTATGCCTTCATAGAACCCTTTGAAAGTCTAGCTTTGGTTCAAACTAGATCATGCTCAATCTCATCCCCATGTTCATAGGTCCACCATAGATGGGAAAACCAATCTCTCTTTTGATCCTATTAGGTCAAAATAGACCCAATTTTACCTCTGAGCATCCATAAAAATTGAGAAATCATCTTGTACACATGAACTTCTTTTACTAATGGTGAACAAAGTCATAGAACGAACCTTATATGACATAAATCCTTAAACTAGATGTCTATTTTAAGCTTTAATGGTGATCCCTCTATGTCCTTTAACCTAACTACATTACTATGTCCACTCCATGGCATTCATATGAGCTTTAATGGTGGCATGTCACCTTTTGAAAAGCCTTTTTTGGTTTGACCTTGGTCATGGGTTTGATCTCTATGAAGTTCCTTAGCTTTTTGACCTTTAATTTCATTGGTCATTGATATCTGGCTCAACTTATTGACAGTTTGAACCATCCACACACCATTGATCTTAATCAGTATGATCGAGTGAGAGCCATCGATCCTACCCTTGACTTGTCAAGTCTATTTGAGTTGGTGCCACTTGGCATTCCCATATTTGTATTCAAGATTTGTTGTCAGTTTGTCTACTTTACATGCTTATTCCCTGTGGTGGCCTCTCAAGCTCCTTAACCTTTTGACTCATCTTGTACCATTAGATCAAGATGTATGAGTGAATGATAACTGTATATATTATTGGGTCCACTTCCCTATAAGTAGAGCTCATGTCATTAAATTATCAATATAATTTAATGTGAACCATTGATCTGCTTGCATTTGAAAATAAAAAACTATTTACCATGGTCCAAATTTGACATTTACATGACTATCATTTGAATTATGTGAGACAGTCATTGACATCTACATGACCATCAAATTTAATACCCTAATGGTTTTTTGCCATGGCTTAAATTTGATGTTTCTACTAATGTCTCCCATTATTTTACCAACTTTGAAAAGTTAGATCTGGAAGTGAAAAGGTCATGGAGGCACTAAATTTGTAGGAGATGTTCTTGATGCTAAAAGGATTGTGCCCACTTGATTTGTTAGCTCTGAGAGATTTATAAGTGTGTTTACAAAGTGTTTAAATGAGTTGACATGTGTGTTTTGCATGATGTCTGTGTGCCTATCACTAGTCATTTGAATCTAAATGGCTATTTGGCGAGGCTTGAATTTGACACTTGCACAAATTTCTTGCTCTAAGTGACCAACTTTGAAACTCCATAACTTGAGCTAAAAATCTCTCCTGAACATGAAACTTGTAGAGCATGTTCTTGGCATGAAGAAATCTATGGCATTGTATCCTTTTGGATCATGAGGCTTTCTGAGTGAATTTATCAAATACACAAGTGAGCTGGTCCATTCATTTTTGGATGACATTTTGGTGATAGCTTAGTCCTGTGTGAACTCTTTCCATGATGTTGACCACTTAGACACCATGAAAACCTACCACTTGTATATATGACTCTAAAATGACCTCTGAGACACCAAATGACACAAGGACTAAGCTAGACTGTGGCCAAATCTAGAATGACATATGAAATGACATCAAATGAGTTACAACATACCCTATGACATTTTAAAAATCCCCTATATAAAATTATGACTATAGGGGGTTGAACCATTTTGGCTTGTGGTAAAAATGGTTAATAACCTAGAATAGATATCTATGAACTATACTAATTGAATAATAACATAACATCTAACCAATTTAGTCTGTCCACAAGTGAATACTTTGATAATTAGGTTAATTACATCCTCAATTAAAATTATTATTGTAGAGGATCTTGCTCATGTAATTCTGACACTGGTTGGTAATAGGGATCATGTTCATTCAATGTATAACCAAGATTATGAGACAATTGACATCTTTAATTAGGTTAATTACATCCTCAATTAAAATTGTTATTGCAGAGGATCTTGCTCATGTAATTCTAACACTGGTTGTTAATAGGGATCATGTTCATTCAATGTATAACCAATATTATGAGACAATTGACATCTTTAAACCATATATATATATATATATATATATATATATATATATATATATATATAGTTGAACATATTTATATATAAAGGCAACATTTTTTTTGAAGATTTTAAGAGTATTGGAAGAATTTAACGTATATTGGGTATATCGCATTGTATACCTCTCAGTTTTTAACAAATATAAAGTAATGGGTCACAGGACTCTGAGAGTTGATAAACTATGATATTGTAAATATAGACTCCTATCATAGCATTTAAATATAGAATCATGTTTATAAAAAAAGTAGTTAAGTTGATGGGACTATTGATTCATGAAAGATAACTAGACGTTTAAACAGAAGCTTGTACTTTCATTGATTTAGAATTACTTTGTTATGACTGATTATGGTATAAGTAGTTGTAAGAATACTATACTATGATAATGTGGGTTATCATAGGGTGTAATATATTTGGAAACTATTTAGAGTAACTAGAAACTATGTTAAATGTATATATTACTTGGATGGTATAAACTATAGTTATTGTTTCTATTATGGGATATATATTATTATGATATTCATTCATATGTTTGATGGAATAAATGTATGATTTTAGATTACCATGTGCTTAGTATGTGATGTGATTATTGGTAGGATGTAATCTATATATATCTAATAGTTATATTATGTTAACCAAATCTCGCATTATTGATACTAAGTAGTGAGATGGACTTTACTAACTTACTAGCATCACAATGCCAGATGAAGGTAATCCGATCAAGTGGTGTGTAAAAATTTGACTGGTCTTTAGATAATTATTTATTTAAAACTTTAGCCAAATTAATGTTTAATGAGATATTTTCATTTCATGAATATGATTTACATTTTTGTGTGATATATTGAGTAGAATGGGTTTCTATTATACATCGCATGTTTAGTTTTAGAAATTATATAGTACATATGTACTAGCTTATCTCTCTAGATTATCGTGCTATCACTATATACATATTAGTGAAGGGAGTGTCATTATATAATAGGATTAGTGTGTGTGATTGTTGGTCCATGGTTGGTGTGAAAAAGTGCTCAGATGATGTTCTTTCTCCCCATAGTAGTACTACTTTTGAGATGACACTTGAGATTGCCACAGATATTAGAGTCAAGGGAACTATGGTTCAAGGATCCATGTATCTTACATATGTACATTTTATTTTATTTTATTGTATTTATTATTAAAACATTATCATGATGAGTTGTATTTACTTATTTATTTTACATTAACAATAGTGGCTATAGACATTTATCATCCATGGCTTGTTAATTATAATTACTTTCTATATTTGTATTACGATGTGTTTCTTATGATGATAGTGATCAATGATGTATGATGTAGCATAATTCATTTACAGTTATCACACTTAGATTATTTTATATGATCGTTGATTAGATTTTCATGGTGTAATTTATTTATAGTATATGTGTTTAAATAAATAAAAAATCATGTATTTATAGGTATATCCTAATGGGGATGTTACATGTGGTATCAGAGCTATAGATCGAACTCTAGGACCTAATGAGTCCACTAACATTTTCATATCCTTCTATTTACAAAAACAAGAATGGTGAAAGCTAAAGTTTCTAGTGAGGGTCTATCAAATGTCAATGACAGTAACCCTCCATTTGATCATAGCCGATTTATCATTGAGCAATCAATAAAGATGGATCATATTCTTGTAGCCATGAATGAGACCAGGGATAGGATTATAGTCTTAGAGCGGGTGATTCATGGCCATGAAGAGGAAAAACATCTGGATGTACCTAAAGAGAATCCCACTAAGTAAGAAAATCCTTAGGATGTTAGAGCTCAGATAGCTATGGAGTTGACTAGAGATATGAAGAAGGTGAACCCACCTAAGTTCAATATAATTATTCTAGGTGATAGAGTTGAGGCATGGTTGACTGAGATGGAGAAGTATTTTTTTATTCAAAACTAGCTTGAGGTCACTAATGCAGTATGGAGAGCATACCATTTAGTTGGTGAGGTAGCTACATGGTGGGCTAACAAGAGGTTAAAAATGAATCTTAACTCAACCACCACTACTTGGGATCATTTTGTGACTTTGTTTAGGTCATGATGGATCCCATAACTTTATTTTGATTAGAATCTCATAAATTTATAGAAAATAAAGTAGGGAGACTTATCGGTGAATGAGTACTAGGAGTAGTTCACCAAAATTTTGAAGTACATACCTTAGTATCAAAGAGATGAGAGGTTTAGGATCAAAAATTTTATCATGGGATTAAGATCCCAAATCAATGGAGAGGTGGATGTTTATGGACCTTCTACCATGGACTAGTTCTTCAAGAAGGTGATCAAACAAGAATAGAAGTTGAAGTCTCTTTCACATGCCAGGGATAAGTTCAATAATTTTTTTGGAAATTCCAATTCAATATTCAAAAAGAAAAATTGGAAATAGAGGAGTGGAGACTCTAGGAAGTAGTTCAAAAACCAAAATCCCAAATTCAATAAGGGTTTAGGTAACAAGAAACCAGGCAATGGATCCAAAGGCAATTTCAAGGGAAACCAATAGAATGATAGGAAAGGAGCACCTAGAGATTGTTTCATTTACAGAGATGACCATCATGCTCATGATTTCACTCAGAATAATTCAAAGAAAAAAGGTCATATTCCTCAGTAGGGTAGTTTTTAGTAGCATATTCATGCAGCAGTTGACTATTGGTAATCCAAATTTTAAGCACTACCCATAAAACTATTAGGTACTTTGTTTAACCATCTATTTTCCATTTTGATAGATACAGGGGATATAGAATGTTTTATAGATCTTAGAATGATTAGTAATTTAACTGGAAGATCTAGAGTAATGTAAAATGCATGGTTAGTATAATATGGGAATGACTCAAAAGTCATGGTTGATAAGTGTTTAGTTGAAGCATTAGGCTACCCAAATTCACAATAGTAGTCGATCTTTATTTGGCACCACTAGGGTCATATGATGTGATCTTAGGAGTCAATTGGTTTGAAAAATATAAGGCCAAGGTTGATTGTTACCTAAAAAAGGTTGAGTGTCTAGATGATTTTGGAAATTAGACACAAATTCAAGGTGAGAAAAGAGAGTTGAGGCTTAGGAATTTTTTTATAATGCAACTCAAGAGGGCCCAGGGGAAAGGGTGCCAAGCATTTATCATCAAGATAAATTAAATGGAGGAACTTAAGGAAACATCTCTATAATATTATTTATTCCTTATGAATTTTCAAGATGTATTTCTAGAAGAATTTCCAAGATTACCTCCTAAACGTGAGTTTAATTTCTCTATCGATATCATACTTGGTTTAAAACCATAGTCTAAGGAACCATATAGGATGACAACCACTGAGTTGATTGAATTGAAGGCTAAACTCTAGGAATTATTGGCAAAGGGGTTGATCATGCCAAGTGTGTCACCATGGGCTGTACCAGTTGTCTTTATAAAAAAGAAGGATGTTACTCTTCGACTTTGCATTGACTATAGAATTTTAAGCAAGGTAACTATCAAAAATAGGTATCAACTATCTCATATAGATGATATTTTAGATCAAATGTAAGGAGCAATGATATTTTTTAAGATTAATCTTAGAGTAAGATACCATCAACTGAGGATATGGGATGAGAATAATTTGAAGATAGTGTTCAAAACTCATTATGGGAACTATGGGTTGATAGTGTTACCATTTGAGCTAATGAATGCTCTAAAAATATTCATGAATCTCATAAATAGTGTGTTTAGAGATTATCTAGATCATTTTGTTTTGGTTTTTCTAGATGACATTCTTATATACTCTAAGAATGAAGAGGAGCACCTTCAGCATCTAGAACTAGTTTTACAATGGTTGTGAAAGCACAAGCTATATGGCAAGTTGTCTAAGTACACATTTTTCCAAGAAAGATTTCAATATTTGGGGCACATTATCTTGGTAGATGATATCTCTATAGATCTGGAAAAGATAAGAGCCATTATGGAATGGTCAACACCAAAGAATGTGTATGAGGTAAGAAGTTTTATGAGATTAGTAGGCTATTACAGGAAATTTGTTCTAAATTTTTCTAAAATAGCT
Organism: Torreya grandis; assembly: GCA_037957365.1. Lineage (NCBI taxonomy): Eukaryota > Viridiplantae > Streptophyta > Pinopsida > Cupressales > Taxaceae > Torreya > Torreya grandis. The sequence goes on along the minus strand of JARHVA010000589.1, from coordinate 1,483,574 downwards.
AATCTAATTACTTATTTGTAAGTGTGAAGTAGATTTTCAAGAATTAAATAGAAGACTTACATCAGTACCAGTGTTAAGAGTTCCTGATCGCAATGATCATTTTTTGGTGATCACAGATGCATCAGGGAATAGATTAGGAGGAGTCCTTATGTAGGATGGTACAGTGATGGCTTATGAATCAAGGAAGCTTAAGCCTTATGGGTGAATTATGCCCCTCATGACCTAGAACTTGCAGAAATTATTCATGCTTTATAAGTTTAGTGGCATTACTTTTGGAAAAACCATTTGAGCTCAAGACAGATAACTTAGGACTCAAGTACATCTTCACCCAACTAAATTTGAGTGCTCATCAGAGATGCTAGATTGAGTTCTTATCTAATTATGATTTTGACATCAACTATATCAAAGTCAAGTAAAATAGATTAGTTGATGCCCTAAGTTAAAGAAGGTACATAGTAGCTATAGCTACTATCAAGAGTAATTTTAAGGATCAAATATTTGAATTCTTTCCAAGAGATGAATTTTATGATTAGGTAAAAAAATCATTATCTAAGAATGCTCCAAGTCCTCAGTATAAAGGATTTATATTGGAAATTGATGGTCTTTTACATTATAATGGAAGGATGTATGTGTCAGATCAAGAGAATATGCAAAGCATGATGCTAAAGGAACTACATAATGACCCATATTTAAGAAATCTAACCAAATTCATGGTAGTTATTAGACCATTATATTTCTATAAAGGAATCAAGAAAGATGTGTCACATTATCTAAAATGTCAGGGAGTGAAAGCTAAACATGCACATTCGACTGGGTTGTTGTATCTGTATTATTTACTGTAAAGAAAGTGGCATGTGATTAGTATGAACTTTGTCCAAGGTTTACCCATGTCATAAAATAGGCATGATATGATCTTGGTAATAGTTAATAAAGTAACCAAAGTGGCTCATTTTATAGTAGGCAATTCGATAGATGATGTATCTACTCTTGCAAAAAGGTTCATAAAGTAAGTATATCCATTGCATGGATTTCGAGAGAAGATCATTTAGGATCATGATCTAAATATGACTTTTAGATTTTGGGTAACTTTGAATTCAACTTTGGGTACATAACTAAACTTTAGCACTACATATCACCCAAAGACTAATGGTCAGATTAAGAGAGTTAATCAAGTGTTAGAAGATTGATCTTATTCATATGTATTATATGGATTAATAATACAAGTGAAAATATTATATTTTATTGGTTAAGTTTGCATACAATAACTCATACCAATCAGGTTTGAAGATGGCATCATTTGAGGCATTATATAGAAGGTACAAGATACCAATCAATTGAGATAGGTTAGAAGACAAGGTAGTCTTTGGACCTGAGCTGCTTTCAAAAATGAAAGAGCAAGTTAGATTAATCAAGTAGAGATTAGATGAGGCTAATGATAGGTAGAAGAGTTATGCTAATCTGAAGAGGATAAATAGGCAATTTTTAGTAGGTGATAAAGTGTTCTTACGGGGTAAGTCATAGAAGAGCTCGATTAAATTTGATAAGTCAGTAAAACTATCATCAAGATTTGTGGGACCCTTTGAGTTGTTAGAAGTGGTCAATATTGTATCATATAGGCTTGCATTACCGCCATCCCTAGATCTATTACATAAATCCTTCTATGTTTCTTATCTTAAAAAATATAAAGTTGATCCTACACATGTGTTGAATTAGAATGATTTGCAGGTTCTAGATCCCTGGGTGGTCATGGTAGAACCAATCAAATTAATTGACACTCGTAAACTTTATTTGCTTAATAAAGAGATGTCATAGTGTAAGGTCTAGTGAGACCAATACTCTAATGATAGTGTTACTTAGGAGGACTATGATGAGTTCTACAAGTGATTTCCACATTTATTTGTTTGATTAGATACCATTATACTATGTTATTTTTTGTTAAATAATATATTTAATTCAAAACTTATGTTTGAATAAGAGTCATCTGAGATATCAATGAGATGGGATACATTTATAAATAAACTTGGTTGTTATAATCACCACCTAGGTTCAAATCTCAAGGTATCAAAAAGACCAGTTGTGGCCATTTTGATGGTATTGGTTGGTTGTGGTCATATTGGTGGTATTGTGTGTATTACTGGTATTCTAGGGTTGATTGTGGTTGTTTCATTTATATTGGCTATTTTTGGTCATATTGGTGGTTTTTACTGATTGTGTTAGGTGGTATTCTCATATTTGTTGTGGTCATTTCATTGGTATTGGCTGATTGTGATCGTATTGGTGGTTTTTTGCCAGTTATGGTGGGTTTATGCATAATGTTGGTATTCGTTGGTTGTGGTGGTATTAAGCATAATGTTGGAATTAGCTGGTTGTGGCCATGAATGTATCTAGTTTGTTGCTTCAATCAAAATCTCCATAATGATCTAAAAAAAAGAGTCATCTAGGATGATGACTAGTTTTAAAGGGGAAGGATGTTACATCTCGATTCCTTGCTAAGCAAACTTATGTGATTATCCATAGATATTTATAGTTAATAATTTGATTTAGTTGTTTTTCACTAAGCTTTAAGATATATGTTGTTATGGGATAGTTAGATTTTGCTTAGGTTACATGATTACATTGCTATGAATTAGTTTTAGTGTATATATTTACATTATAATCATGTAAGTTTATTCTTTCAATTATTTTTTATGATGTATGGTTATCATGATGTTATGATATAACTACTTATTTTTGTTTGAGGTTTATGCAAGAGAACTCATCCCTCAGAGCATGACAAATGGAAAGCATCATCAAAAAGGGTGAAATAGATGGAGTTGTTGGGGGACAACAGATAAATTGACTATAACCCTGCACACATTACATTAGCTAGCATATGTTAGATGCATAATAAAATGGTTAGCATAGTGTGTTTTAATGTCATTTGTATTTAGAGTTATTTTTTCATGGTTGATATCATAGTTTAAATGGTTTTATGGAATTTGTCTTACATGATTTGCGTGTGTGACCATTAAATGATTTTAGAAATATGATTTGCATAATTAGTAAAACTTTGAGGTTATTAATTAATGTATTTATCATTAAACTATTTTGAAATTTAAGGTGCTAATTTAATTAGTGAATTTATTAATTCTTGAAACTAGAAGATAAATAAAATATAATAGTTTGTAATTAAGAAGAAAAAATAGGAAAAGAGAAAAAAAATTTAAAAATATGATAATTAATGAAAATAAATGGAAAGGTTTAATTGAGAAAAAATAAAAGAAAGAAATGGAATACGACAATAATAAAAATAAATAAAAACAATAATAAAAAAGAGAGAGAAAGAAAGCTATGTTTTTCTCATGGAAGGAGAAAAAAAATATTTGAGGATAATAACGGTGCACCATACAGAGAAGGAGAGAAGCAGAAGGAAAGGGGCACAATGAGAAAGAAAGGCAAGGAGTTCGGTAGAAGAAAAGCAAAGCAAGTCTAGGTAGGCACCATTGTTCTTAAAAAATCTTAATTTATGTGTGTTTATTTTTATGTGGTAATATGCCTAAAATTCAACAAAATATAGTAACTTGTATATTATTCTATAGCATATTGTATAAGGATGACTTATATTTTATAGCAAACTACAACATCCCATATAATATTTTATAGCAAACTTATGGCGATTCAATCATACATATGTGAGAAATATTATATAATTTTTATTTATACCTGTATATTCTTACAAGTTTGTTAAGTGAGAAATCCTTTAAATCTGTGAGAAGTATGGTGATTTAATCATATATAGGAAGATCTATATAATATTGCATAGTAACTATAGTGACCTTTATATTTTATAGTTTAGGGTGTTGACTGGTAATATTCTATTCCCTAAAATATTATTCAAGACTTATATTTTAAAATCTAGTAACTTGTATAAGGAAAATATGACATTTATATTTGCTTAACATCGAGTTCATTTGAGCGACTAGATAATGGTGCATTTGGTAAATGTGCAGTAGCCTAAGTATGGCAATCCAGAAAACAAAAGGAAAATACTTTTTAATATGTTATGACACTAAGACCAGTTTAAGAGTGGCATTTTGTTAAACCTAAAACTAAGCGATCTATTAAGTATAGGCAATATAATATAAGCAACTTAGTTATTCTATGCACATGAATGTGAAATAGGTAGCTTTGAAACTATAAATTTATTAAACTAAATCGATTTAAGCAAATAAACATATATTTATTCCAATCGATCTTGTGAAATTGTAGCTTTTATATATATATATATATATATATGTATTCACACTGTAGATTGATTATTCACATTTTGTTACAATCGAGCTATGGATATGCAGTAATAGAAATAAAAATCCTTTAAACTACTTTAGTATGTTAATAATGCTAAATACCAAAGTGTGAATATACAAATCTTTTTCAAACTCTATTAATATTAGATTGTTTTAATATTTGTTCATTTATTAATACCAAATGCTTAACAATGTCATACTAATTAAACTAGTCAGAAGCAATACTAGTTAAGTATTTAATATTATTTAACTGTCATACTCTTAAATGTAACATTTTTCATCTTACAAATCCTATAAAATTTAAGATGTAAACTACACCGGTAAGATGTAGGATATAGTATGATTATCTAAAGAAAAGTGTATCACTAAATACAGGAGTATTTAAAATACTATGGGCTGCCATTATTTTAAGATAATCTTATGGATACTTATTTGATATTCCAAATTACACGAAAGAATAAGAGTATAAAAATCTAGTATACTATTATGCACTTATGCTACAAACATTGATAAGTTCATGTTGTAAGAATAATGCTAAAACCATGATAAATAGGATATATCATGATGATGTAAGAATATACATATGTAGGACATAAGGAATATATATATATATATATATATATATATATATAGGTGCAATATATTCATAGATGGGGATATCGACAATATTCTCATATATCATAATATCAATCTAATAATGTGGTTTATGTTTGGCAAAGCGAGATCAATAGTAGTTGTGGACATATGTCATAACCTAGAATAGATATTTATGAACTAGACTAATTGAATCATAACATAACATCTTACCAATTTATTCTAGCCATGAGTGAATACCTTGTTAATTACGTTAATTACATCTTCAAGTAAAATTATTAATGTAGAGGATCTTTCTCATGTAATTTTGGCATTGGTTGTTAATAGGGATCATGTTCATTCAACGTATAACTAATATTATGAGACAATTGACATATTTAAACCATAGTTATATATAAAGTCAAAATTTCTGTCAAAAGATTTTAAGAGTATTGGAAGAATTTAACGTATATTAGGTATATTGGGTTATATACCTCTAAGTTGTTAACAAATATAAAACAATGGGTCACGAGACTCAGAGAATTGAAAAACTATGACAATGTAAATATAGACTCATATCCTATTATTCAAATATAAAATCATGTTCATACAAAACATAGTTAAGTTTATGGGAATTTTGATTCATGAAAGATAACTAGATGTTTGAATAGAAGCTTATGCTTTCATTGATTTAAAACTACTTTATTATGACTGATTATGGTATTAGTAGTTGTAAGAACACTATACTATGATAATATGGGTTATCAAAGGGTATAATATATTTGTTAAATATTTATAGTAATTAGAAACTATAGTTGAATATATATTTTACCCAGATGGTATAAACTATAGTTATTGTTTCTATTATGGGATAGATATTATTATGAGATTCATTCATATGTTTGATGGAAAAATGGTATGCTTTTAGATTAGCTTGTGCTTAGCATGTTATGTGATTGTTGGTAGGATGTAATCTATATGAATCTATTGGTTATATTATGTTAACCAAATCTTGCATTGTTGATACTTAGTAAGTAGTGAGATGGACTTTAATAACTTAATAGCATCACAATGCCAGATGAAGGTAATCCGATCAAGTGGTGTGTATGAATTTGACTGATCTTTAGATCATTATTTATTGAAAAATTTGGCCAAAGTAATGTTTAGTGAGACATTGTAATTTCATGATTATGATTTACATTTTTGTTTGATATCTTGAGTAGGGTAGGTTTCTATGATACATCGCATGTTTAGTTTTAGAAATCATACAACACATGGGTACTAACTTGTCTCTCTAGATTCACACACCATCACTATATACTCATTCATGAAAGGAGGGTTATTACCTAATGGGATTAGTGTAGGGGATTGTTGGTATATGGTTGGTGTGGAAAAATACTTGGATGATGCTCTCCCTCCCCATAATAATACTAATTTTGAGACGACACTTGAGATTACCGTAGATACTAGAGTCTTGAGAACTATGTTCCGGAGAGCCATTATCTTATATATGTACATTGTATTGTATTGTAATTATTATGAAAAAATTATCATGATGATTTGTAATTACTTATTTATTAGACATTGACAGTAGTGGTTATAGGCTTATATCAGCCATGATTGGTTAATTGTGATTACTTTCTATATTTGTATTATGATGTGTTTCTTATGATGATAGTGATCAATGATGTATGATGTAGCATTATTCATTTATAGTTATCACACTTAGATTATTTTATATGATCACTGATTATATTCTTATGGTGTAATCTATTTATAATATATGTGTTTAAATAAATAAATAATTCACATATTTCTAGGTAGATCCCATAAAGAGGGGTGACGTATTGGGGGCGGCGACATAGGAGGCCAGGGTTGAAAAAATGTGTTGGGGAAATAGGGGCCCATGGGATGAGAGGTGGTAGGTGGGGAATATCATATTTTTGGGAAAGGGTTGGGAGGTTATTGAAGCATGAGATGTAATGGCACTATTTGACTAGTAATTACTTTTGTGTTGTAGGGAGATCGAGCTCTAGAGTGGATGATGGTGGCATAAGTGCATCAATATGGTTTCAAAGATGGTGACTTGGACAATGCTTAATGAATGTATACCAACCATAGATACATAGGAGAAGAAAAAAAAGAACACAGGCATTAGTGATTATCTGATCTGATTAGCAACTACTCAAAGGGAGATAATAGGATTACAATGCTAGGTGTCACTCTTATAGGGTCAAATTATTTAGAGAGAGATATAGATGGTAGATGTATTGGTCAAGGTAACATCATTACTGGATCAAGTAAACTAATGGGAGGCATAGATTGGGGTGCTACAAGAATAGGTGGAGTAGATGTGGGCTGATCATATGCATTTGTAGGCATGATTGGAGTAGAGATAGGTAGAGGCATGAGTGGCTAGGATGGAGAGAAATATGGATTAGATACTATTAGATGCCATGGGGTCTGGATATGTGATAGTTTAAGTGGCAAAGATGGCTCAAGCGACATAATATTGGAGAGCCTTGCATGAGCAAGTGGTGCCCAAAAGGAAAAGGGATCCATCATGTAGGGCAATTAGTCGATCCAAGAGGTCACAGGGTTCTAGGTCATCAAGCCAGTCGACACATCCATCACTAATGCCACCATGATAGGGTGGGAGGTAATTCAGGATGTAGCATTAACATAGAGCTAGGATCATATGTAATAGGAGGATAATAATTAAGAGATGTATACAATTAAATGATATTATGGATAATAATGATAAGTGTAATTATTTTTGTACAAAAGGGTGATGATTTTGTGATGACTTTAAATCATGTTGATGCCTAGCATGACTATGATGTAATAATTGAAATTATTTTGATAATAATATAAAAAAGTGATTTTTTTATTATGTCGTGTAATGATCAAAATGTGATGTGGACTAATATTTATAGCCAATAAGATAATCATGGGAGTGGTTACGATGAGTATTGAGTGTATGTGGTGTCATGAGTATGGGGAAATATTATTTTTAAGTATTCAAAATATGATATGATGGAACTCGATGAGTGGTGACACTATGGTGAGGGAGAAATAATCACTTTGGGACCCATCTTGCTAGTGGGTCCATACAAGCACTACTAATGATGGTGAGGGGAAGGTGTCATATAACACATGAGGAGTCGATGTTTTTGACACAATGCAAGCATATAAAATCATTTATGTATCTTGTGTAAGTGAAAGTGGTTCAATACCTAAAGAATGTCGTTGGATAAGCTAGTGCTACCATCGAAGAAGATATATGAAGTGAATGTGTAGGTTTTTCACACTCTGCATCGAGTGATAGACCTTTTGGAAGTGATATTATGGCATAAAATTTTGAAGTAGTCAAGGCCCCAACTGTAATGTAGGATGTGCCAATTTTACTACATTAGGTGTTGAGTGAGAAGATATGCCCAAAACCTGGTAGGACTTGGATGCATTTTTTTGTTTCATAGGAGAGACTTGTAGGGGTGTCAAGAGTTGGAGGAACCTGCATGAGGGCAACATAATGATGTGACTAGTGGAATGAGGGAGGTGGTGCAGGAATCAAATCCATCTAACATGTGTTGTTACTATAAGCAATTGGCCATTTGGCCTAGTATTGTCCCCAAAAGGAGTCAATAGATGTTGGATTTATGGAACATAGGCGAGGTGGTTGGCTTTTAGGTATAGTATGTAGGGGCTTGAATGGGTTGTGTATTGGTTATTGATATAAAAACTAGATATTTGTATTGTGATTATTGTAATATTTTTATACTTATTTAGATAATGTTATGGTGTGTGGTCTTTTAATCATGAATAAGATGATAAAGGTTTTTTTGTTTTGCTAAGTGTGATCCTCCTACTTGAGGGATGAGGGTAGGGAGATAAGGTTAATTTTATATGTTATTGGTAGTGAAATGAGTAAATAAAATAGAATGAGAATTTCTTGAGCCATGTAGGTTGTGAAATACATGTTAATATAACACGAGGCAAGTTGAACCTAGATATGAAATAATTGAGGTATCATTTTTTGCCAAAGTGCATTAAGAATACAAAATCCATGTCAAGAATGGACATCTTGCATGAGGTACGATTGGTGTAAGCTTAACCAATGTAGCATCACAAGGTGATGACATGATGCATATATACAGAGGGTGACAATTTAATAGAACAAAAAAAAATTAAAACTTATTGACTATTGAAAATACAATCAATTTATACAAACAAGCACACCATAGACACATCACACACAAATGCAAAACCAAAAATAAATGGCATTCAGATACCACAACCTAGCTCTGATACCACTTGTCAGGGAAACCTAAGAACAATAAACATGCTCTGATCCCACTGTGTCAGGATCTTGCTCTACCAATTAGAGCACATATGATTACTTCTCGTATTAGCAACTAATCACGTAATTTAACCAGAAATATAAAGTAACTAGAAATATGAAACAACACAGGAATTGAGAGACAATACACAATTGTATTAATAATCACTCAGAAGAATATACAATAAAGAAGATGCCACTTCTTCTTCCACCTCAAAGGTTCGCCACACCTCAAGACCTTCTTCCCTCTCTCTCTTGGTCACAACAATCAATTCCAATACAGAATTGATGTTCACCTCTCCAACCAGTCAGTAACACGCTGCCAGTTCACCAAGTACACATCCGTACTCCAAGTAGATCTCCTGCTCTCTGCTGCTACCTGCAAATCACTAGACCTTACTCACCATTGTATATCTCCTATAGAAAGTCATGCCCACATGCTGACCAAGATCACACACACACGAAGAACCTTTCTGATTCTCCAAACCAGTACCCACCTTGGTACTGTGGCACTAGGAGGAATGCACCATTGCTCTCTTCTCTCTAAAGGAGCTTATTGCTCTCTTACTCACTAGCTACAAGTTTACAATACAGCCCATGAGTCCATATATAGATCTCATGCTTACAATAATTAGACTAACCTAATTACAATAATTAGACACACAACTCAAGACTAAGACTAGCCTTCAACATGCAAACTAACAGTCTCAAAATAGACTCTCTGGACTCAACATGCAAACTACCTGTTCTCACATAGGCTGCCGATGTCAGCTCCTTCATGACCGATGTCGGCCGATTGGTGACCGATTGCGATTGCTTCCTCTTTGCTGTCTGACTGACGTCGGTTGATCAGACCGACACCAATTTCTCTACAACTAATTCTGCAACTCCCTGCAACTCTGCATCCTCCGTAACTTCTCCTGTTTGCATCCTGGTGAAGCTTTTAGCTCCACAACCTAACAATATGTTAGGTTGTGGAGCTAAAAGATTCACTAATGTAGACATGGAGAAGGCCATTGGAGGAGTTGCTGGAGTGTCACAGACACTGGCGTCAGTCAGGCCAACCGACGTCGGTAGGTAGGAGATAAGAAGCAACCAGCATCGGTCAGAGATCGGTCGACGTCGGTGAGCCCCAGGTGGACAGGGACCGACGTCGGTCGCCTGTGTGGTTTGACTGCGAGTATATTACGGGCAGTTGGTTGACGAACCATGTGTTTGCATGTTTAGAGCTAATTATAGACTGAGAGCTGCGGATCTAATTATTGTTTGGATGAGTTTTATATATTAGACTCATGGTTGTATTGTAAACTTGTGCTAGAGAGTAAGAGAGCATTATTATAAGCTCCTTTTGTGTGTGAGGTAGAGCAATGGTGTGTTCCTCCTAGTGCCACAGTACCAAGGTGGGTGTTGGATTGGAGAATCAGCAGGGTTCTTCAGGAGTGTATGATCTTAGTCATCAGGTGAGCATGGCTTCTAGGAGATCTACATGGTAAGTAAGATCATTGATATGCAGGTGTGTGTGTGTGTGCAAGGTCAAGGTTCACAGGTGTGTAGAACCAGCTTGATCTGTAGGTGGAAGATCAGATAGGACAACAACACAACAGGGAGCAGTATCAGGAGAGATCTACTTGGAGTACAGGTGTGTGCTCAGAGCAAAGAGGAAGGCAAGGAAGATCCTTCCATAAGTAAGGTCTATTGAGGTGCAGGTTGTTGCAGGTTCAGGGGAGATCTACTTGAAGTACATTTGTGTACTTGTGGAATGCGTGGAGCACTTATGGTGTGTGTGGAGCACAGGTATAAGGTGAACAGCAACTCAGTGTGTGAGTTGGGTGTTGGGACCTAAGAGAGAGAGCTTTGAGGAAAGAAGTACTGTTCACTTGAGGTGTGGGAAGCCTTTGAAGAGGTGGTGGAGAAGAAGTGGCATCTTCTTTATTGTATTCTTTTCTGTATGAGTATTAATACAAGTTGTGTATTGTCTCTCATATCTTGTGTTATTTCTAGATCCTAGTTACTTGTTGATTCTGGTTATTTCTGCATATTAAGTTTCTTGTATTTTGGTAATCAATTGTGTGCTTTCGGTGTTTCATATTCCCAACACGTGGTATCAGAGCTAAGGTTGCAGGAAGCGGTTTTGTGTTTGATTACAGGTCACTCTCAGGGGTTTCTGATTGAGTGGGAGCAGAGCAATGGCAGATCAAAGTAAGCTAAGGATGGAGGAGTTGAAAAGCACAGATGGTCACTTATGGTCTGATGGAAAGAAAGAGTAGGTAAAAGAAAAGTGTTGGTTTGTCGAAGATCAGCATGAAGGAACTGAAGATGTAGATGTTGCAGGTGATGTGGCACAGGATGCTCTGGGAGGTTTCTTGGATAAAGTTGAATCTTGGATAACAGATTCGGTTGCCTCTTTTCATGCAGCCCCATGGAGAGGAGCTGGTGAGCCTTGCCAAAGAATTGGCAAAGGGGAAGTGAAGCTGAAATTGCAGGCAGCCAACACACGGGTGTTGAAGGAGGTCATGCAGGTCCCAGGTTTGGAGATATGGCTAATTTCTTTAGAAGAGTTGGGTGATGGGAGATGTACGAGAATTCTCACAGTGGATGCACTTGAATTAGCTGGTGGTAAGAAAATAGGTACTCTTTATCTACTTGTTTATATTACTGATTCTTCTTTTGTTGCAGAGACGTGGCTTCGTAGACTTGGTCACATGAGCATGAAGGAGATGCATGTTCTTAAGTGGAAGACAGATATATTTGACAGGCTTAAGAACTAGAAAGCCTTGGTGTTCTTGGAGGAGATGGCGAATAGAGACCAGTGGATGGGCTGGATACTTCTGAGCAGGGCAGTTTGGACATGGGGATTGATTCAAAGGAGCTTGCTGGTAAAAAGTCATCATTTACAGGAAAACACAGGCACTGACGTCGGCAAGAAAACTGACGTCGATAGTATGTAAGACTGACGTCGGTCATGAGGACCGACGTCGGCATCAGGAGGACACTGATGTCGACAGGGTTGGTAGTCAGGACAGGCGCAGGAACCGACGTCAGTCGGATGCAGACTGTGTGGTGACCGAGGTCGGTCACTGTAACAAATTTTGGGTGGACAGCAAGCTATCAAGGAGTCTGAAACACCCATATGGAGGACTAAAGACGTAATTAGGCCTCAAATTCATTGTTCCTCTTCTTTATACTAGTTGCTGACTGCAGAGCAGGAAGGATCCAGGAAACAGTGGGAGCGTGGCATGGAGAGATTGCAGAACCAGACGGGAGATTTGGTAGGGTTGCCAGCCGGTATGTTAGCACTGTAAGACGAATGGATTCCTTAGTTGAATAATAGAGAGAACGGACACGTGAGACGGAAGGCCAGGTATATGGTCTTGAGGAGCTGCAGGGCAGTGGTACAAGTTTTGACAGGTGGAAGATGAAGCATGGCTTTAGTTAATGTCAGGGTAACTACTGTGGTTTGACTTACCAAGGGGATGATGATTGCAACATCATTCTGTTGTTGTATGTGGATAGTATGCTAGCTAGCAGGGGTGTACATACAGGGTTTTGCTGAGCTAAGGGTAAGATTAGTTCAGTGGTTTGCGACGAAGAATTTGGAGCAGCAAAATTCTTCGGCATGGGGGACATGGAAGATCACAGGTTGATTTTGTCTCTAGTGGGAGCTGATGTGAATCAGGTGTTGGCAAGACGCAGGATGTAGAATTGGAGTGCACCAAGGGCTGGACAGTTCAGTGTCTGAAATCACATGAGGTCTAGCATAGACCTGAGTTTGCCCAAGCAGTGGGTGTTGTCAAAGAATTAGGAGCGAATTTGGAGAAGTGAGCTCTCAGGGATTTGAGAGGGACCAACAGCAGGGATTCATGCTACGTAGGGTCAGGACTTCACTACATGTGTTTGTAGATGCGGATGCGGCAGGTTACTCAGATGATAGGAGGTACACCACAGGTTGTGTGGTGGGTGGTCTTCAGGGTTGTGCTTGAAGAGGAATACAAACCAGGAAATAGATTAGATGGGGTACAGGGACAGGTATAGTGCAGCTATTTATCTCCAAGTGGGAGATTGTTAGGTTGTGGAGCTAAAAGCTTCACTGATGCAGACATGGAGAAGGCCATTGGAGGAGTTGTTGGAGTGTCACAGACACCGGCGTCAGTCAGGCCAACCGATGTCAGCAGGTAGGAGACAGGAAGCAATCAGTGTCAGTCAGAGATTGGCCGATGTCAGTGACCCCCAGGCGGATAGGGACTGACGTCGATCGCCTGTGTGGTTCGACTGCGAGTATATTACGGGTAGTTGGTTGACGAACCATGTGTTTGCATGTTTAAAGCTAATTATAGACTGAGAGCTGCGGATCTAATTATTGTATTAGGTGTCTAATTATTGTTTTGATGAGTTCTATATATTAGACTCATGGTTGTATTGTAAACTTGTGCTAGAGAGTAAGAGAGCATTATTATAAGCTCCTTCTATGTGTGAGGTAGAGCAATGGTGTGTTCCTCCTAGTGCCACAGTACCAAGGTGGGTGTTGGATTGGAGAATCAACAGGGTTCTTCAGGAGTGTATGATCTTGGTCATCAGGTGAGCATGGCTTCTATAGGAGATCTACATGGTAAGTAAGATCATTGATATGTAGGTGTGTGTGTGTGTGCAAGGTCAAAGTTCACAGGTGTGCAGAACCAGCTTGATCTGTAGGTCGAAGATTAGATAGGACAACAACACAACAAGGAGCAGTATCAGGAGAGATCTACTTAGAGTACAGGTGTGTGCTCAGAGCAAAGAGGAAGGCAAGGAAGATCCTTCCATAAGTAAGGTCTATTGAGGTGTAGGTTGTTACAGGTTCAGGGGAGATCTACTTGAAGTACATTTGTGTACTTGTGGAGTGCATGGAGCACTTGTGGTGTGCGTGGAGCATAGGTATAAGGTGAACACCAACTCAGTGTGTGAGTTGGGTGTTGGGACCTAAGAGAGAGAGCTTTGAGGAAAGAAGTATTGTTCACTTGAGGTGTGGGAAGCCTCTGAAGAGGTGGTGGAGAAGAAGTGGCATCTTCTTTATTGTATTTTTTTCTGTATGAGTATTAATACAAGTTGTGTATTGTCTCTCATATCTTGTGTTATTTTTGGATCCTAGTTACTTGTTGATTCTGGTTATTTCTGCATATTAAGTTGCTTGTATTTTGGTAATCAATTGTGTGCTTCTGGTGTTCCATATTCCCAACAATGTAGGTTGTGAAATACATGTTAATATAACACGAGGCAAGTTGAACCTAGATATGAAATAATTGAGGTATCATTTTTTGCCAAAGTGCATTAAGAATACAAAATCCATGTCAAAAATGGACATCTTGCATGAGGTACCATTGGTATAAGCTTAACCAATGTAGCATCACAAGGTGATGACATGATGCATATATACAGAGGGTGACAATTTAATAGAACAAAAAAAATTAAAACTTATTGACTATTGAAAATACAATCAATTTATACAAACAAGCACACCATAGACACATCACACACAAATGCAAAACCAAAAATAAATGGCATTCAGACAATTAAACAAGCTAGTTTGGAAAGTGGATGAGAAACCATTGATTCTATCATTCATGAGTGTGTAATATCTTGTTTGCATTGAGTAAAAATGAAGACATAAAATGGACTTGGTGAATAACAATAAGTGACTGGTTCAATGGAGTAGAGTGTAAAGCATGGGATGGTGTAGATTGGGATCAGTTGAAGCTAGCCCAATAAATATCCATTACAAAAGTAATCAAGAGGGTAGATTGAAACTAGAAATGGATTTTGAAGAGGTTTTGTAGAAGGAGGAGGGTAGAATGGAAAGCAAGGGATAACTCTTCAGAATTTACCCATTCTGTCCCTTGATTATCCCTGTTTTGAATTTCACGTATGGAATGGCATCTCTTGTAGTTTTTGCTTCCTTCAGCATGATACATTATGTGAAGACCAAGGCCAAGGAGGATGGGTGATGAATGGATGGGTGTGGATGGATAAAAGGTTTCCCTCAATTAACCAAGGTTTTTTAAAGATAGAGGTTACTTATAAGTGACACTATGAACCTAGTTTTCATCATTGTGCTTATCCAAGGTGCTAGAAGCTCTAGTTTTCACAATTGGATGTATAGATTTATTTTTTAAAATTTTGAATATGATATACAAAAATTATCATGGGATAGATTTAAGTATATAACCATTTCATATGCATGATATTCATTGGTTTATCCAACTCTTGACTATCTGGAGTAGCCAACATGTATGCTCTGGACCCAAACTTGGCTATGATGACATAAAGACCCAACCAGTTTGGCTTGAATTTTCTCTTCTTCTCTTAGTTTGCATTGGTATTCTTATAATTTTCCTTAAGGACCAAGCCACCAACCTCAAACTCATGAATTTGAACCTTCATATTATAATAGTTACATAGCCTATTGTGATAGGATATCATATCATCTAAGGCCCTTTAATGCTTTTCATCCAACAACTTTAGCTCTTGTAGACAAGAAGCCGCATAGTATTCCTCAGTAATAATACCTTTGAGGGATATCTAGAGTGAGGGTAATTTGACCTCAACTAGCAAATTATCCTTTATTCCAAAGACAAGGGAGTATGGAGTGGCACCTGTGGGGGTACGAGCACTGGTATAATAGGACCATGAGGTAGGATAAAGCTAAATATGCTAATTATAACTAACCTTATTGACTATTTTATTCATAATATTAAGGAGGGTTTTATTAGTCACCTCAACTTGATCGATTTCCTGTGGGTGGTGTGGTGTGGACTTTTTATGTTAGATATGGTATGTACAACATAAGGTGTTGACATAGTGATTTTGAAAATATGTACCATTATTAGATATAATTAATGTAAGAACTCCATAGTGGCAAATTATATGATTGAGAATGAACTTAAAAATTTGTTTGCCAATAATGTAAGAGATTGGCATGGCTTCCACCCACTTGGTGAAGTACTTAGTGGTAGTATTAATGAATTTATGACTTTCAGATGATGAGGGATTAATCTTACCAATGAGTTCAAGTCCCCAAGTAGAAAAGGGCCATGGACTAACTATGGGTTGTAATTATTGGGAGGAGCGTGGATGATATATCCATGTTGTTGATAGGTGATGCACTTTTGTACATATTGATAAGCATCATGGTCCATGTTGGGCCACTAATACCCAATCCTTATGAGCTTCTTATCCACGACCATTCCACTAGAATGGCCTCGACAAATGCCATTGTAGACCTCTTTGAGTGATGAAAAAGCCTCGTTTGAGTTCAGGCATGTAAAAAAATTTATTTCATATCTCCATTGATAAAGTGTGCTGCCAAGGATAATATATTGAGAAGCTCTATGGATAAAGTCCTTACAATGGTGATGATTAAGATTGGGTGGAATGAGGTTATCATGGAGATAGGCATAGATGTCATGATACTAAGGAAGACTGGGATTAGAAATTGCACATACCTATTTTGATAAGGGAGTTTGATGGATCGGTGATACTAATTATTCTACCAAGAAATGGTTCTGATGCATGTTCAAGTCATTTCCAATAGTGATCCAATAGTAAGCATTGCATCTATGAATTTATTACTACCCTTAGGAATCTACTCAAAGGATATTATCTCAAATTTAATTTTTAGAGTATAGACCATCTAGTTATAGGGAAACAATTTATCATCATTTATTTGGAATTCATTATTGACTTGTTTAATTATAAGTTATGAATCCCTAAAAACTTGAGGTGCTTGGATATTTCATTGAGTAACTAATTGAAGACCTATTATTAATGCTTCATATTCGTAAATATTATTTGTACATGGAAAATCAATTATGAAAGCTTTTAGGATAATATCTCCATGAGGCATGATGAAGAGGACATCAGATCTAGATTTGTGAGTGGTAAAGGATCCATCAAATTACAACTTATAAGATGGAGATTTTACAGTGGTCATAATTGACTCGTCAGGAAATGTTAGTAATGGTGATGAGTTAGACAATGGAGCTTCAACCAATTGATCGGCCAATACTTGTCCTTTAATAGCCTTTTGGTTCACATATTCAATATAAAATTCACTTAAAATCATAATCCACTTGGCCATTCCTCCAGTAAGAGCTGATTTTGATAGTAAGTATTTGAGTGGATCAATTTTAGGAATGAGCTTAATTTGATTATTGAGTATATAATGCCTAAGCTTATAGGAAGCAAAGATAACTACTAGGCAATCATTTTCAAGCAGAGTGTATTTAATCTCATAAGAGATAAGGGTCCTACTAAGATAACATATAGCTCTTTACCATCTTCATCATGTTGTGCCAAAAGAGCTCCTAAAGTATGTGGGATAGTTGAAATGTACAGGAGCAATGGCTTTTCTGGTAATGATGATGTAAGCACATGAGGTTTGAGGAGATATTGTTTAAGATCATCAAATGCCTTCTAACATTCTAAAATATAATTGAATTGGGATCCTTTTTTCAAAATATGAGTAAAGGTTTATCTACCAGCTAGGAAAAAAACCTGTGTATAGCTTGTAATTTTCTTTGGAGGCTACATAGTTACTTGAGGTTTTTGGGTGGAGGCATTTCAATAACTATTTTTACCTTTTGTTAGGAACTGGAGCAAACACAGATTTGATACTAGCTATCAGGATCTAGAGTTGCAGAAGGTTGTTGCAATCACAGAGGCTAGCAAGGAAATGATATGGATGACTTGGTTCATGGAAGAGTTGGGAAAAGAGCAAGAGAGTTGTAGATTGTACAGTGATCGTCAAAGAGCAATTCATTTTGCAATTGATTCAACCTTTCATTCAAGAACCAGATATATACAACTTAGGTACCACTTCATTAGACAGGTATTAGAGGATGGTGAGTTGAAGCTGGAATGGATCCATACGGATAGGAACCCTGCAAGTATTTTAACAAAGCCAAGAATAAAGGAGAAGTTGAATCTTCATTCAACTTCTATTGGTCTTCAAGAATCTCCCACTTGGAGATAAATAGCTACATCTGTACCTGTCCTTGTACATCATCTAATTTTGTTTCCTGGCTTGTATCCCTCTTCAAGTTCAATCTTGAAGACCAACCACCACATATCTTGTGGTGTTACTCCTATCATCCAAGTAACCTGCCATATCTGAATCTACATACCCATGTAGAGAGGTGCTTGACCTTGCATAGCATAACTACCTACTGTTGGTCCCTCTCAGATACCTGAGAATCCACTAAACTGCTTTCCAGTGCTCCTTTCCTGAATTGGCCATAGACTTGCTGACAACTCCCACTGCTTAGATAATATCAGGTCTAGTACACATGTACTCAACCTCATCATGTGATTTGGGACACTATTCTGTGAAATGTCCATCCATAGGTGTGCTAACTGGTTTTGCATCCTACATATTGAACCTCTCCACTACCTTATTCACATAATCATCCTGAGACAACATCAACATGTGACTTACCCTGTCTCTAGAAATACTCATGCTAGAGAATTTCTTTGCTACTTTCAAATCCTTCCTGGGAAACCTCTGAACTAATTTTACCTTTAACTTAGTAATTCCCTGCATGTATGTACCTGAAACAAGCATATCATCCACATATAAAAATAGGATAATGTAGCTAATATTATCCATCCTGGTAAAATAAACACAATGGTCACATTGACATTGACTAAATCCATGCTTTGTCATACACCTGTCAAACCTTAAACACCATTGTCCAGTAGTCTGCTCAAGACCATATAACCTGGCCTTCTATCTCACGTGTCCATTCTCTCATTTCTTTAACCTGGGAATCCATTCATCTTTCAGTGCTTTCATCCCAGCTGGCAACTCTACCATATCTCCCATTTGGTTCTTTCCCAAGGAATCAATTTCCTCATTCATGCCATGCTCCCACTGTTTCTTGGATTCTACCTACTTTGCCTCTTCAAAACTTCCTGGTTCTTGACCATCAGTGAGCAAAAAGTAGTATAAAGAAGGGGAATAATGAATGTGAGGCTTACTTACCCTTTCAGTCCTCCTCATGGGCGTTTGAGACTCCTTGACAGCTTGCTGTCTACCCAAAATCTGTTCTGACAGTGACCGATCTCGATCACTTTTGGTCGACCCTGGTCTGTACCTAACTGATGTTGATTCCACCTAATCATTGATGCTAGTTCCCTGACCGACGTCAGTGTCCACCTGGTCATCGACGTCGGTTCCCTGATCGACATCGATATCCACCTGCCTGACACCACTAACTCTGGTCTGCACATGATCGACATCGGTACCTGCCTGTTCGACATCGGTTCTCACCTGACCGATGTCAGTAACTGTGTTTTCTTGTGAGTGATGATTTTTACCCGCAAGCTCACTTTGGATCATAACCTTGTCCAAACTACCTTGCTTAGAATTATTCAACCCCTTGAGTTGATCTTTGTCCATCATCTTCTCCTTGAAAATCAAGGCTTTCATGTTCTTATCAAAAACATCAGATTTCCTCTTTCTACAATAAACCTGATCCTTTCTTATAGCATACCACTGTGATCCTCCATTAGAAGCTCCCTTCTTTGTTGACCCAGTTTCAAGAAACCTCACTTTCTTCTATTGCTTACAGAAATCTTGATCTATGCTTTCTGAATCTGAACTCTTACCATTTGACTTAAGAACATCCATTCCCTTCTTACTCATGTGACTAAGCCTAGAGAGCCACATCTTCGTATCTACATCTGAAGTAGATAAACCAGAAGGAGAATCAGTAATACAAGTAGATAGATAAAGAGTACCTACTTTCTTACCACATGCTAATACAAGTGCACCCTTGGAAACTTTCCAAGATTCTGCTATGAGAGTTACTGTGCAACCCTCATCACCCAACTTTTTTACAGAAATTAGACTCCTCTTCAGGATGGGAACATGCATGACATCCTTCAACACCCATATGTTGCCTGTCTGCAATTTCAGCTGCCCTTTCCCCTTTGCCAACAATTTGACAAGGCTCACCAACCCGTAAATAAATCTTTCCAAAGTCTCCATGGACATAATCATGGAAAAATACTCTATTTGGGGTTGCATGGAAAGAGGCAACAAAATCTAAAACTCAAGATTCTACTTTATCCAAGGAACATATAAAAGCATCCCATACAACAATACCTGCATCATTTGCTTCTTTATTTCCTTCATGTTGATCTTCTACCAACCAACAATCTTTCTTTACCTGCCCTTTCTTTCCACAATTCCATAATTGATAATTCTTGCCATTGAATTTCTCCATTCTTAGTGTACTTTCTTTTGCCATTGCTTTACTCCCACTCAATCAGAAACCCCTGAGAGTGACCTGTAATCAACAAACACTAACCTACTCTAAACCAAGCTCTGATACCAGCTGTTAGGATCCTACTCCTTAAGAGCACACTTGATTACCTTTGTATAAGCAACTAAACACGAAATTAAACCAAAATTAATATGTAATTAGAATTCAGAAATAACACAGCATATGAGAGACAATACAATCTGTATTAATACTCTTCCAGAGAGAAATACAATGAAGAAATCACACTCTTCCCACACCTCTTGGGCGTACAATAATTTTCCCTCAAGAGTTCTCTCTCCCACACAATTACAAACCAACTCAAACATAGAGTTGTTCCCTCCACCAGTCAGTAACAATACTACCAGTACACCAAGTACTCAAAGTACTCCAAGTAGATCTCCTTGATCTTGCTACCTGTTGTGTTGCAGATCTCCTTGATCTTGCACACACACACACACCTGCAAACCAACTGATCTTACTTACCATGTAGATCTTCTACTTGATCTTACACAACTTGTAGATCAACCTGGTCTTGCACACCTGCAAACCTAGATCTTACACACCTGGAAGAACCCTTGTCCTTGCCTTTGCAAGTCCTTATGATTCTACACCTGAGGATTCCTTTTTTGATCCTTCACCCTGAGGATCCCTTCTTTGATCCTTCACTTACACTTTACAATACAGCCCCATGGGTCTCTTAAATAGATTCCATACAAACAATAATTAGACTTCCTAATTACAATAATTAAAAACGCAGACTCAAGACTAAAATTAGTCTTTTACATGCAAACTAATTGTCCGTCTAAAATTAGACCAGTTCTGGAAGCACATGCAAAGGCACGCACACACAGGTTGCCGACATTGGTTCCTATCTAACCGATGTTGATCGACCCCTAACCGATGTCGGTTGCTCTACACATTAAATATGACTGACGTCGGTTGGCCTGACTGACGTCGATTGCTCTGCAACTCAGCAACCTCCTCCGTTTGCATCAGTGAAGCTTTTAGCTCCATAACCTAACACCTTTTATGGATCAACTTCATTGCCATGATGAGAAAAAATGAACCCTAAAAGTTTCCCAAATGTTACCCCAAACACACACTTCTTAGGATTTACCCTGAATTTATAGTCTTTTAGCCTTTCAAATATTTTATGAAGGAATGTTGGATGTTCAACTCATGTTTTAGATTTTCAAAAAATATCATCAACATAATCTTCAACTATGTCATGCATCATATCATGGAAAATGAAAATCATGGTGCACCTACATTTTTCAATCTAAAGGGAATGACTTGATAATAGAAAGTACCCCATGGAGTGGTGAAGGTAGTCTTGTGCTGATTTTCTAGCATAATTTTGATCAATTGTAATGAGAGAATCCATCCATGATGGAGATAATTTCATATCCAAATGTGTAATCCACTATCATGTCTATGTTTGGAAGAGTAAATTCATCTTTTGGATAGGCCTTGTTAATATCTTGAAATTTTGTGTAGATACAAACTTTTCTATTTGGTCTTCCCATAGGAAAAATATTGGAAATCCAATCTAAATAATCAATTAGGTGGATGAATCCAGATTCCAAAAACTTTTAGAGCTCTTCTTTGACTAGTAAGGCCACCTTATGGTGCATTTATTGAAGTTTTTTCTTCACAAGTTTAGCATTATGATGAATAACAAGGTGATGCACTACCAAAGTTGGATCAAACCCTGCCATGTCAACATAGCACTAGGCAAAATGTCTAGAAATTCCCTAAGAAGAGTAATGATAAACTCTCTTTCTTCCATCATAAGGCTTGCCCCTAGTTTAACAATCTTGGGATCTTCTTCAGTTTCAATATTGACTTTAATGACCTCTTCTACTAAGGACATGGATGCATCCAAAGAATATGCAGGTGAAGGAGGCAAGCGATAATCATCAAGAGATTTAAGATTATCTTGATGTTCCTCAAACAAATTACCATATTATTTTTTCTCTTCAAGACCAAGAAAATATCTAAGACTTTATTCTAATTTAGAAGACAGGCATTTTCAAGAATTATTTGACTCAACTTGGTGTAACAATTAGATGTACTCACCAAAATAGGTAAAATCCTTCAACTAGATCTTGAACCCCTTAGTATGATCCCCTAATGGCATGTGATCTTGAACTCCCATACATTCAATTATGCCCTCATCATTTTGAAAAATATCAAGTGCAAGTATAGGAAATCGATCCCAATTGAAGAGGGAAGGGTAATGGATCTTGAGTTAAATGGTGCAAATAGAGGGTTCAGTGAAAAGGTTTGTGGTAGAAAGATCCTCATAGAGACTATGCATAGAACTTCTTTCGATATCTCTATCATTCAGATGCTCTTCAAAAATTAAATAGTTATTTGAAATGACATCATAAGGATCTAGACCAGGTGGTTTGTATCTTAGGCCTAGACATCCCCTACATTGTAATATCAGATTAGGTTCTAAAATCCCTTATTCATGTAGGCCCAAACCCCTACCTTTGTAATCTATATTCTTGAGAATGTGATTAGCTATGGGGTATGTTAGATTATTGATAAATATCTTAAATTGGTGGCCCAATTAAGAACTAAGATTATTGATAAATATCTTAATTAACTCCCTCTTAGGAGTTAGTCAAGGGAAGCGTCTTTCAAGACCACATCATCATTGCAAGAATGACGCTAGACTTTCTCCAATTTTTTGTTTGGTGTCATATAAATCCAACACAGTTATTTTTTGTTCCACATTATAAGAGAAATGTTGCATAATTTCTTTGTTAGGTTCCCAAATGATGTTACAGATCCCTTTGGTAACTGCATGAACCATTCTAAGGTGAGGTTGTCAAGACTTCAAGGGAATAATTTTAGCATGTATGCATCACTATATGCTACCTCATAGCACTGCATGAAGAAATATTTGACATGCTCAAATGGTTCACCCTTTCATTTATATTTGTTAAACATAGGAGGTTCAAAATGTGTTAGGAAAGGCACTTTAAAGATGTTCATATCTAGGGGATAGGATCAAAACTCTTTATACCAATATTTCTTGGTTTGTGCCTGGGTTTCGAGGCCCTGAAAAGTGTCCTTCGTGGATTGTCATTTGAGGGTAAAAGATGGATCCATCAATGGATTAGAGATGGATGGATTTAGTTTTGACTTGTTATGATCAAGACAAAGGGAGGATGAAATGGTTTTTATGGATATTTTAGTTGGGTTAGGCTTCAAATGTTCAACATTGAACTGGGATGCTAATGAATTAACTTGTTGGGTTAGTTGGTTGAGGTGGTCTATCATAGCTTCCTTGTAATCATTTTATATTGATTCTTATAACAAACTTTCCCTTATTAGCTTCAACCTTATTGGTATTGGTAGTAGGTAGAGAGTGTGGTTCTTCATCTTCTTCTTCAACAACAACCAATTCTTGGTCTTCCCTATCTTCTAGTGTAGTGGGAAGAGGATTTTGAGATGTATTGGGTTAAGGTTAGACTACATTATTCAAAAGGTCCACATTAAAATCTAGTGGTAGGGTGGTCCCAATTTCAAGAAGGTGCATGAGTATTTGTTCATAGTGGTTATGGATATATTATTCAATCTTGGCTCTATCATTATCCAAAAGGTCAGTTGGGTGATCTTCATTCCCCTTGGATGTGCATATCACTCTAATTTTATTCATTATCAATAGGTTTCTCACCCAAGGTTTCCAATAGGTCGTTTGTTGGCCTAGATGTTTATCCAATTTTAATGGCTTAGGAGTGAGTGTTGGATGCCATTTAGATTATAGTGGTAGTAGAAAGTATATATTAAGAGAGTTGGATCAAATGAAAGTGATCGGCTTATAGGGGTCAAATATATGTCATAGCAAACCTTTGAGCAAGGTTGCTTAAGAAATTAGAGCTAGTTTGACAAGTTATGGATAAATGGATATATCTTTATTTATGTTATGTGTGTCAAGTATTTAGACTAATAGTACAACATATAATAGCAAGATATAAAAAATTGTTGGGTCCAAACTAGTAAGAGTGATGAGGAATCGATGATAGACAAAGTTTTAAGTTAGCAAGATGACAAGATAAAGACAGGTGCTAATCTTAAATCTAACAAAATGATGGGATGAGAAGAAGATGAATGTTAAGTTTGAAAATAGGTAAAGTGATAACTACTAATAATAATATGGCAATATAAGTAGTGACGAGTTGGTTTGAGATGATGATGAAGGTTGTATGATAGAGACTATGAGTATGACATATACTAAAAAGGTGTCAATAATTATTGGGTTCAAACTCGCAAAGTGATGGGAAATCGATGATTGTAAAAGTTTTGAGTTAGTAAAATGGAAAGATAATGATGGGTGTTATTCTCAAATCAGAAAAAATGATGGGATGACAAAAATATGAATGTCGAGTTTGAAAATTGACAAGGTGATAAGTGTTAATAATCTAGTAATACAAATAGTGATGGGATGGTTAGAGGTGATAACAGAGTGGACATTACGTGGTAGAAAGGGACTATCTCTAGTAACTCAATTGATTTAATCAAGGTGATAGTGTGGAGATGATGTGTAAGTGTTTTAAAGGTAGGTTTTGGTGATGTAATTAAAGGAATATGATATCTAAGTGATGGATTTTATGTGTGTATGACCAGATGGATAATGGTAAATGTAGGATGGTACTCGGTTGTGAAAGTTGAGGGAATGGAACAAACACTAGGTTTTTTCTAAGGTTAAAACTAGTGTTTTTTTAGCTTTTAGGTGGTTTTAGGCTATTTTTGCTCACAAATAGTATTGGTCCTGACAACACTCACACAAGTCACAAACAAACCATAAACCTAAATTGAGTGATTGACAAAAGAATGTAACCCAATGACTTCATCATCTAACAACTTCCCAAGTGAGGTTGTAGGTTAGTGACCTATTATAGAATCTCTCAAACCCTCTCAACCTTGTTGGCACTTAATGGTCACTTGGGAGTTGATCCTGACTCTGACATCAAGTCACCTATTATGGCTGAAAGTCATAATCTAGGTTTATATAGGCTTACTAAGGAAGTCTTTGATATACACTAGGTACTATAGGGCCCAAATCTATGTAGGATGTTGTCTAATCACTTTGCCTATTAGAGCCAAAATGCCCTTTAATCCAAGGAACCCTTTATGTGGAATTTCATTGTAACACCTAATGATAGCTATCATGATATTTATACTTTATTAGAACACAAAGTGTGGTCTAATGCATGGTGATGAAATCCACATCACCAACCTCTAGGGACTAATGCAAAGCACATGGATGTCACTTCCACGGTTGCATTAGACCCTAGAATTAAAAATGGAGAGGATTTATTGGTGGTTTTGATCCTTCAAGAATAATCGCAAGGACATAGGGAGGAGAACATACACCACGGTAGCCCTTGAATGATATTCAAACAAAAAAAAATTCTTTAACCCAATTTATTTAGTGTGTCAACAAATAAAATGATAAAAAAATAAATGTTTTAGCCAAGTCTAGGACTGATTGACCTGTAAAACAAAAGATTAGTAGTTTTAAGATAAGTGGTACTCGATCATTCATCCTTCAAGCAGATGGTTTAATAGTTTTTAATTTGGCAACTTTGATAATCAACCTTGTACAAATATCATTAGTAATTTTAAATGTTTTGCCTTAGACCAATGAGACCTGTAGGTACACGTCAATTTAATGTATTGATAAGCAAAATCAAATAGATGATTAAAAATAATGTTTTAGTCGATTCTAAGACTGATCGACGTACAAAATAAAAGATTAATAGTTTTATAATTTTTATCATCAACCATTGTGTTCTTGCAAGTTAAAAATAAAATCCTCTCTATCACTTTTTGAAAATTTTTAAAATAAAAACATCTTGGTTTTATGTTAAAACAAACTATATAGACCTATATTATTGGAGAGAAACTAAAATTTTCCTTTTTTTGGGAGGAAGTCATGTGTCAGAATGAAGTCAGACCATTTTGACATAGCAAATCTAATAGATTTTCTCAGGCAGATTTTCTAAGACACATGGAATTGATAGAAGATTTAAAATCCATTATTTTGTCTCAATCTCAGGCCACACTATCTTTACTTTTTGTGATTTTTTTGGGGTGATTTTTTCTTTTATTTCAACAGTAGATTTGTTGGGTTTTACACATATTTATTAGAAAAGGATGATTTCAGATAATTTGGACTTATCTATAGTCCACCTAAAAAACAAATATCAATAATATGCCTATATTATTAAAAAAAATTATAATTTTAAATTCTCTCCAATCTAATAAATGGGGAATAGATCCAAATTATTACCATTGTCTTTGTGTGTAACTTGCACAGAACCCAAAAAATATTCATTTTCAAAGATTATCTCCCATCCAATTTAGGGACATAATTTTATATTATCTGAAATAGTCCTTAAAAAATTAAAATCCTTTTTTCTTCGATCGTTTATCAGTCGAAGGGGTTATCCGTATCAGTGGGGTTTTGGAAGGCTTTTCTCCACTGGCTAAGAAGCAATGATCATCTCAATAGGTTCAATGTTTGAAACCTAATAGTATTTCTTGTAAAAATGGCCTAGATTTATGGATAGCTAAGGTCAGATGGACACCCAGTCTTTATCCCAATGGCTACATGAGGGGTTGTTTGAAAGGCAGGGCCTGATAATATATAAAATATTAGCTTCTAAAATTATTGCTCTACTAATGGAACTCACAATCAATTGTCATAGGGATCTGCCCTCATCATAATCCTTGAGATTAAGTAATGCTCACTAGCACTGGTCTGAAACAAGGCACTCATGTAAAAATGGGTTTACACCAATTAGCGACTATTTAAAGACTAAGAAGTAATCTTTTGGCTATCAGACACCACAATACTCTCCCATTGTATGGGATTTTTATAAGTCTTATCTTGGCAAGAAGGTTAGGTTGTTCAAAAGGTAAGGCCTAATAAGATATGAAGTATTAGCTTCCAAAATGGCAACCGTGACTTTTAGCACAAAATTTGAAGTTCTACTGTGGGAGTTTTAGCTATAAGCTTAAACTAGAAAATATGGGCATAAACATACATCAACGCATTAATGAAAAGGGAATCAGATGTTGTTATGCATCCACATGGTGGACATGAAAGTAAACATAGGGTCGTGTGTTTTGTGTGACAAGGTCTTAAACAGAAACATAACCTCATTATATGTTGAGGGAGTGATTAGGGATGATGAGGAATGATGAGGGAGTGACTATGGATGATGAGGGTTGATGAGGGAGTGATTAAGGACAACAAGGTTTGATAAGGGAGTGATTAAGGATGATGAGTGAGAATGAAAAATAAATGCATTGTATCTATATATAGGGAGTAATATATGTTATCTAGGTGATCTTATGTACCCCATGTGCACAAGACTGATTCATTCCATTCCTCCCTAGTGAATAGGCACTGAAACACATTCTTTAGATGAGGGGTATTAACGAAACCATATCTTGAAATGAGAGTGGGAATTATAACCTATATATAGAAAGGAGTGGTTAGGGATGATTGAGCATAATCAAAAATCCACTACATCCACCATAAATGTATTGGAGGGAGTGATTAGGGATGAGAAAAGCTATCGAGTGAAGAAAAGATAGATATAAAAAAGGTAAGCTTCCCTTTTCTTACTTCTTGGCATAGATGAATTAGGTAGGGAAATCTTCCATTTCCTTATATCAGGTAGGGTAAGATTGATATCAAGGTAGGGGCTTCAAAATGGCGACCCCCATATATCTATGATGGGGCCCCCATTCCTATGATATACTCTGATATATTTTATTAGGGATCGGGGAATAATTAGAGTATTTTAGGGCCCCATTTTTCTCTTTAGGGCCCACCAAACCATGCCCAAGCTCTAAGTAGCCCCTACCCAATACATTGGATTAAGGCATATGTACTTTAATCCCTTCATATATCAATTTCGGTATAGATCGAGTTGGGTTGGGAAACACATTCTACCAACTACCATATTAGAACACACTATCATTTTGGTGACCACCTATCTATCTATCTGGCAATATGGTTTACTATGGACATACTCTCAATGATATATAGAGAAAATGAGAAGTCAAATATGGGGTTGGGATTGGAATTCTCAACTAGTCTCTAGTCACCCCTATTATATAAATATAAAGTTAAATTCTTAACTCTAGGGCCGTGATTCTTAGATGGCCAAATCTCAATATATATATATGTAAGTAATACATTTTCATCCAATCCTTTCCCCTACCTACTTCATATATGCAAATAATTAAGGCAAGGGAATTTTTCCTTCTTTACACCTATCTTTGCTTCACCTAATATAACATATCAATGGAAGATTGGCTTCTCGATAGATAACAAGGGAGTAAGGCATAGATATCAAGGGAAGTTTGTCTTCCTAATATCTATCTTTGCTTTGCTTCTAGACTAAGGCATAACTATCAAGGGAAGCTTACTTTCTGATAGATACCTTTGTTCTTACCCTACCTATTTAGATACACCTTACCTGATAAGGCAAGGGAATCTTGCTTCCTAATATATAACTTTTTTCTTATCCTGCCTACTTTCCATATCATAGAATAGATCAATGTCATATTTATACGTATTTCATGATGTTTATGTGATACATAATGAAATACAAGTGTGGGTAACTCAATGTGATGGTTAATTCCTACCCTATTGATACAATAGTTGGTTTCAACTACTTGACATCATTGAATGAACTTCACTATGTATGGGTTACATTAGTGTGGTGGGCCCATTATTTGTATTTACCTTTATCATAAGTGGATATGGTGTTTTTATGTCACTTTTGACCTATAATGGACCTAATCACAAGTAAAATTGACATGAAGGGGTGTCTTAGATACCCAAATCTTAATCTATACATGTAAGTAATACAATTTCATTCCACCCTTTGCTCACTTGTCTACCTATTTATTCTAGCCTAGGGCTTTGGATACACATTCTCACCACAGTTTGGACATGGATCTCCACATATATCTTTTAATCCTACTAGACAATAAGATGATATCGTTGAGTTCCTTATTTGAGTGAAATAGTATGAATGAAAGAAGAGCTTCCTGGCCTTATTTGAGTGAGCAAAATTTGGAATTAGAACATAATCCAATTGGGCACAAGTGGGAAGCACTGTACCCACCATCAAGGTATTAGATGGAGTGATTAGGGATAAGGAGGGATGGGGAGGGAGTGAGTAGGGATGATGAGGGATGATGAGAGAAAAATTAGTGATGATGATGGATGGTAAGGGTCAATGAGGGAGTGATTAGGGATGGTGAGGGTCAATGAGGACGATGAGGGATTGATTAAAGATTATGAGAGGGGAGTGATTAGGGATGATGAGGAATGATAAATAGGTGATTAAGGATGATGGTGGATGGTGAGGGTCAATGAGGGATTGATTAAGAATGATGAGGTATGGTAAGGGTCAATGAGGGAGTGATTAGGGATGAGAAGGGATGAGGAGTGAGTGATTAGGGATTATTAGGGATGAGGAGGGAGTGTTTAGGGATGATGATGGATGATGGAGAGATTATGGATGATGAGGGATGGTGAGGTTTAATGAGGGAGTGATTAAAATGATGAGGGAAGGTGAAGGTCAATGAGGGAGTAGTTAGGGATAATGAGGAATGAGGAGAGAGTTACTAGGGGTGATGACAAATAGGGAAGAAGTGATTAGGGATGAAGGAGGGATGATGAACAAGTGAAATTAACACAAAGTGGTCATTTGATGTGACCAAGTCATCAATGTGATTTATGCTACCCTAATCAGACCACTTTGACTTGAATTCAAAGTGAGTAGTTTGTAAACTTTGATTTTGATAAACTTCGACTCCTAGAAATTCCAATAAATCATCCAAAGCCATAAAAACCTAGAAAATGACTATATGTTTACATTATTGTCTATGAGGGATGGTGAGGGTCAATTAGGATGAAGAGGGAGTAATAATATTTTATGAGAGACGAGGTGGGATGATTAGGGATGATAAGGGATAATGAAGGAGTGATTAGAGATGATGAGAGATAATAATGGTCAATGAGAGAGTGATTAGGGATGATGAGGGTCAATGAAGGAGTGATTGAAAATGATGAGGGATAATAAAGTATGATTAGGGATGAAGAAGGAGATATTAGGGATTACGAGAGATAATGGAATGATTAGGGATGGTGAGGAATAATGAGTGATTAAGGATGATGAGGAAGTGATCAGAGATGATAAGGGATAGCGAGAGTCAATGAGGGAGTGATTATGGACAATGAGGAGAGAGAGACTGGGGTGATGAGGGATGAAGAGGAAGTGATTAAGTATGAGGGAGGGATAATTAGAAACTAAAATTAATGCAAACTAATCATTTGATGTGTGCAGGTCATCAAGGAGACGTTCGCTACCTTAATCACACAACTTTGGATTGAATTCAAAGTGAGTGGTTTTTAAATTAGTGGTTTGTAAATTTTAATTTTGACGAACCCAAGACTATTGGAAATGCCATCAAGTAATCTAGAAGGCCCAAAAACCTAAAAAGTGACTATATGTTTACCTTGATATCTATGGGAAATGGTGAGGGTCAATGAGGATGAGGAGGGAGTGATTAGAGATTATGATGGATAAGGGGAGATTGATTAGGTATGATAAGTTACAATGG
Organism: Torreya grandis; assembly: GCA_037957365.1. Classification (NCBI taxonomy): domain Eukaryota; kingdom Viridiplantae; phylum Streptophyta; class Pinopsida; order Cupressales; family Taxaceae; genus Torreya; species Torreya grandis. Next base: position 1,452,408 of record JARHVA010000589.1, on the reverse strand, counting down.
AGTGATTAGGGATGATAATGGGTGATGAGGGAGTTATTAGGGATGATAAAGGATGGTGAGGGTGTTAGGGTGTGGAGCTAAAAGCTTCACCTTAAGGCAAACATGGAGGTTTCTGAGCATGACAGTCACCGGCGTTGGCAGGCCACAACCGACGTCAGTCAAGGGATAGCGCATAAGGAAATCGACATCAGCAGGGATTAGCCGGTGTCAGTCACCTCTAGTTAGGTAGGGACCGACGTCGATCGCCTGTGGCAGTCAGAACTGCTATTGGCGAACAGTCAGTTAAGTGAACAGAGAGTTTGCATGATGAAGACTAGTTCGAAGTCTTGAGCCGCAAGTCTAATTATTGTATGCATGAGATCTATATAATAGACTCATGAGCTGTATTGTTAAGTGGAGAACTTGAAGAACTATGTAGAACTTGGAGAGTTCTTCCCATGGTGGAATCATGTAGGATTCCCCATGTATGTAAGATCAGGTTTGATATGTAGGGTGTTGCAGGATCATGGTGGAGATCTACATGTGATAAGTAAGATCAGGTTGGTCTGTAGGGATGTGTGTATGTGAGGGTCAGAAGAGGATCAACGGGGGAGCAAGATCAAGGTGACAGCAATACATCAAGAGCAGGATCATGGTGAGATCTACTTGGAGTACCGGTTCATACTCGATTGTACAGGCGTACAATGAGGTGAACAACAGCTTGTGTTAGCTGTGTGTTGTGACCTATTGAGAGAAGATTACTCAGGTGGGAAGATTACTGGGAGCCCTTGAGGAGGAAGCCTCACAGAGGTGGAAGAAGAGTGTGATCTCTTTATTGTAATTTCTTTTGTAATGAGTTGAATACAATTGTGTGTTGCCTCTCATATTCTGTGTGTTATTTCTCATTGATAGTTATTTGTTCTTCTGGTTATTTTTGCATGTTTAAGTTGCTTATACAATGGTAATCATGTGTGCTCTTAAATCTGACAAGTTGTGTCAGAGCTTTGGGGAACTTAGGTCCTATCAAATGGTATCAGAGCGAGGTTGGATGTTCTCAGAGTGAGTTTGACTAACAGACGACCAGATCTAGTTAGTGGTTTGTTGATTACAAGTTACTCATAGGAGTTTCTGATTGAGTGGGAGTATAGCAACGACAGAAGAAGGTAAGCTAAGGATGAAGAAATTCAGGCACAGGATTAACACCACAAGGAGTGTGGTGGGTTGTCTTCAAGTGGGAGCTTGATGAGGAATACAAGCCAGGATGCAGATTAGACAAAGTATTGGTTTAGGTACAGGTGCAGCTATTTATCTCCAAGTGGGAGATTGTTAGGGTGTGGAGCTAAAAGCTTCACCTTAAGGCAAACATGGAGGTTTCTGAGCATGACAGTCGCCGGCATCGACAGGCCACAATCGACGTCAGTTAGGGGACAGCGCAAAAAGAAACTAGCATCGACAGGGATCGGTCGGCGTCGGTCACCTCCAGTCAGGCAGGGACCGACGTCGGTCACCTGTGGCAGTCAGAACTGTTGTTGACAAACAATCAGTTAAGTGAACCGAGAGTTTGCATGATGAAGACCAGTTTGAAATCTTGAGCCGCAAGTCTAATTATTGTATGCATGAGATCTATATAATAGACTCATGAGCTGTATTGTTAAGTGGAGAACTTGAAGAACTATGTAGAACTTGGAGAGTTCTTCCCATGGTGGAATCATGTAGGATTCCCCATGTATGTAAGATCAGGTTTGATATGCAGGGTGTTGTAGGATCATGGTGGAGATCTACATGTGATAAGTAAGATCAGGGTGGTCTGCAAGGATGTGTGTATGCGAGGGTCAGAAGAGGATCAGCGGGGGAGCAAGATCAAGGTGACAACAATACATCAGGAGCAGGATCATGGTGAGATGTACTTAGAGTATCGATTCGTACTCAATTGTACAGGCGTACAATGAGGTGAACAACAGCTTGTGTTAGCTGTGTGTTGTGACCTATTGAGAGAAGATTACTCAGGTGGGAAGATTACTGGGAGCCCTTGAGGAGGAAGCCTCACAGAGGTGCAAGAAGAGTGTGATCTCTTTATTGTAATTTCCTTTGTAATGAGTTGAATACAATTGTGTGTTGCCTCTCATATTCTATGTGTTATTTCTCATTGATAGTTATTTGTTCTTCTAGTTATTTCCGCATGTTTAAGTTGCTTATACAATGGTAATCATGTGTGCTCTTAAATCTGACAAGTTGTGTCAGAGCTTTGGGGAACTTAGGTCCTATCAGAGGGTTAATGAATGATTGGTTTAGGATGATGATGGATAAAGAAGGAGTTATAAGTAATTATTAGGGATGAGAATAGAGTGATTAGGTATTATGAGGGATGATAAAACAATGATTAGGTATGATGAGGGATGGTGAGGATCAATGAGGGAGTGATTAGAGATGATGAGATATAGTGATGGTCAATGAGGAGTGATTAGGGATGATGAGGGATGATAAGGGACAAGGATAAAGTGATTAAGGATGAGGGAGAGATGATGAACAAGTAAAATTAATACAAAGTGGTTTGATGTGTGTAAGTTATCAATATGACCTATGTTGTTCAAATCACACCACTTTGGCTTGAATTCAAATTAATTGGTTTGTAAGCTTTAATTTTGACAAACCTATGACTCCTAAAAATGTTATCAAACAATTCATAAGGCACAAAAACTTAAAAAATAACTATATGTTTACCAAATATAGTCATCAATTACAAATATTATGCCCTGAAATCCCTAGGTTCAATACGGTGAAAAACTTAAGTACTAACCATATTGAATTTTTAAAAATGATTTCCCCCATCGTAAGGTATGTAGCTATGAGACCAACTCTATCAGATGTAGAGTGACCCTAATTTCTTATATTTACTAAAATAAATTTAAAGTATAAGTTATGTTGTTGCTTTTGTTTTCCTTATACTTAACATTTAATTTAGTAAATCATCTACCTCTTCTAATTTATTATATTTAGTAAAATAAATTTAAAGTATAAGTCATATTGTAACTTTTATATTCCTTATACTTAACATTTATTTTATTAAACCATCTTCCCCTTCCAACACATCTTATATGATTTTTTTTGCAATGTGAAAGGAATGCATATGTGTTATAACACGTACGTGTTCCTTTCACATTGCATGAAGAAAACCAAACAACCCTTCCAAAAAATATTTCCTAATTTTTAGTGAAATGTCAAAGGAACATGTATGCATTATAATGTGCATGTGTTATGTCCAGTTTGAATTCAAAAACCAAGTCTCTTGACTTGGAAATGGCTTGGATTCTCGAGCCAAAGGCTTGAACCTATCTAAACATAATTGAATCTTAGAGTTTTGATAGAAAACAATAAAATTCAACTTCCATTGATAAATACACTAATAATTTCAAATAAAAAATTTATAAAATTATTACCGTGATGACAAGCATGCTCTCCTCTTTCCAAATATATGATTTTTATAAATTTTAGACTATTTTAGGGTTTCAATCTATGTTGATTTCTAACTATAGATTTTTTAGGCCACTACATGCTGAAAATATACATTCCTATATATATGTTTGCATTTTTTTTTCATTGATCCAAATGCAAAAAAAATTATATGGTTACAAACTAGACCTAATTCTACACGCATTAAAAAAAAACTAGTTTTCATTTTTTTGAGGTAGTTAGGGGAGCCGCATGACTGAATATCCATTTTTTTTAGTTTTTAAGATCTATTTACTTATAAAATTAATATAAAACACTATTCATCTAAAAATTATAAACAAATATAGATTACAAACTATACGATCTTATCCAAAGTTTCACCAGATAGTTTTAAACAATATTAAATGATGCTCAAAAAATGAAGGGATGTATGGCCAACTATCTAATCTATTTTTCTAAAAAAAAAAAAGAGTTATTATTCAAAATTTAGATGTTTGACCTAGTTGTACTTAACCATTTTTAAAAAAAATAGTGTTTTGGAAACTAGACTCAAAATTATACAATTCATGTTCTTACACCATCCTCTAATTTTGAGTGTAGTCATCTCAAATTATTTATAGAAGCTCAGGTTTCTCATTTTTCAAGAAAAATATATTCACAAATAGGCCCCCTTTTGTCCCCCAACCTTTTGCACTTACCCTAAAACAAATGAAGTTAGAATAAGTTAAGTGTGTGTATCTAAGTTTCAATTTTAGTAACATATTTACAGAGATATATGTGAAGATAGAATCGAAAGATTAAAGTGTGTTTTGTTGTGGATAAATAAAATATATAAGGTGTTCATACAGAACAACGTGATGCCCCCAACTATGTAAGTTTATTGAGTCAAAGCCTTGATTCTACGTGGCATAATCTTGGGGTCTCAGAGGTTTGGCTCCTCGTTCCCCTGTCAATCCTATGATCACCTGAGATTGTGCCATGTGGCATGATGTTAGGGACTCGAGGTGTTCAGGAGTTTGACTCCCCTTCATTGGGCCCTTTGACCTCTATCTTTCTGAGATCCTACCACATCGTAGTATCTCAGAAAGCTAGATGTCAAATGGCCCAAAGTAAGGGAGTCAAATTCAGTTCATGACATCCCTCCAGGCCTAGCTGTGGTAGGATCTCAGAAAGCCGGAGGTTAGAGGGCCCAACACAGGGGAGTCAAATTTAGTTCGTGGCATTCCTCCAGGCCTAGATGTGGAAGGATCTCGGAAAGCTAGAGGTTAGAGGGCCCAATGCAAGGGAGTCAAATTCAATTCATGACATTCCTCTACGCCTAGTTGTGAAACATATAGTGTACTTGTTAGTCCTTACACTGATATTCATATGTTTATAGAATATCGCTCTGGCCCTAATTATGTTGAATTCTTCAATTGAGATTTGTGGATTGATAATTTATATTTCATTGTTGTGAATAGTCATGGATGTGGTCCATTGGTGATTATCTATTTTAGAGTGAATGTATTCTTTCCACACATTCTCAAAGAAGTATTTGGCTAATATTAGCTCATTTGAAATTGTAATTAGTTTGCTTACAAAGAATTGACCTAATGGTATTTTTATCCAAATTGTATTGGATCTAAAGGGGACAATATGTGCCAGAATTATAGGGACATTGAAGATTTGGGAGTTTTGAAGACCTTAGATGTTGGTTTAATATCATGGATGTTTCTTATGGCAACAACTAAAATAAAATCTCAAATGAATTTGACATTAAAGAGAAGGGCTTATATAACTATGCTTATACATTTGCAGATCGTAGGTGTTAGTTTAATCCTTTTGGTTTAGCTTATGTAAGTATAAGTATCCATATTTGCATCGATGCTTCTTGTAAACCTGACAGGACATTATTTTGCTACATTGTTTCCTTGTGCAATTTTGTTCAATGACTTTTTATTTATTTTTTGAAATGGCTTTGCAGGGCTTAAAAATTTAGATTCTTAAAATCATAATTTAAGATTCAATTCTTCTACTTACAAGTGTGGCCTAGATTTTTTTTTGGTATGCCACCTATTCTAGTGTAATATAATGCTTTGCAGTGCATGTATTTGATTCAGTCATCTATCGTCTTGATTAGCGGAAACAAAGTTAGTCAAACATAGCTCATATGCAAATTAATGCAACATCTGATTACCCTAAACAAAATTGTTTTCTCGTTAGGATGTTGGTTTGATGTTCATCGTTCCTTTCTACGTTCAATTTCAATCAAATTTATAGCCTAGTTTGTGCGAAGTGTAGTGCAATTTACTTGCCATGTATTCTTACAGCGTTTGCGCTACTAACCATGTGATACAGTTTGATTGCCATGTATGTCTACCGCTTTGCAAACAATAAGCATTTGGTGGAGTTCGATTCAGGTATCAATCATTTCAACATCCTATCATTGATCATTGACCATTATATATATATATATATATATATATATATATATATATATATATATAATCCATATTCAATTTTTTTGAATTGTTACAATTTGATTGGACAATACAAATATTTTCTCAAATTTTAATCTGAAAATAGAACATTTCTCTATAAAAATAATCCTATCATTCTATTTTAATGAATAGGAAAGCAATAAATTATTTTATTCTATATTTATTAAATTATAAATATTCCAAATTTAATGTTAAACTGAAAAACCCTTAAATTTTATTCGCCCGCATGTTGCCCTATATAAAATCAATTACAATGGATACCTGTTCCATGGGCACTAATAAACTAACAGGGACAACTTTATTGCAGCTGTAACACTCTGGGTCTCACAAACAGATCCGGAAACCAAGCGGTTTTGTGAACGTTATTATAATCTTTCTTCACGCAATATTATGCACGCAAGCACAACTCACCGTTAATTATTCTTGCTCTTTCCTTCCAAGAATCGGCGACCGAGATAACTTTTAGGAAAGAGGGCTGAACGGTGGAGATTTGTTCCGAATAGTTTGGAATGAATCAACATCGTTCCTGTACAAGATTTTTTTCCGAATAGTTTGGAAGGATATCATGTGTGTAAAAGACACGGAGGATAGTCATAGGATAATCGTTCAAACACGCGCAATGGGAGGCGTCCACACGGAACGGAGTTGTTGCATCTCCACAACGCGTAGAGCGAAAAATGGAAATATCCTGGAAGGTCCATTGCAAATTGCTCATCTGTTAACGAGCTGGCCAGCGGCATGATTACCGTTGTCAGTCGTTTTCATTCGTGGGTCGCTCTGCCTATTTAATCCGATCGGTTCCCACAACACCATTCACATCTAATATTTTGTAATTTTCTCCTCTCTATTACATCGGCTATTTCATAAAATCAGCCTCATTCGTTAAGTACTCTTCCTGCTTAAGATGGCTGTCTTACGGGGCGAAATCGTTGTTAAGAGATCACTGGTGCTGTGTATGTGTATGTTGGCATTGTCCGCAGCAGTGGATAGTGGGGCGCATTCGAGGAAGCTGTCTGCTCTGGTGAAAGAGGAGCCTCTTGTTCTGAAATATCACAATGGCCCTCTGCTCACCACTAAGGCCATCGTCAATATTCATCTCATTTGGTATGGCGAATTTACACCTCCACAGCGTGCTATTGTGGCAGATTTCGTGCAGTCATTGGACCCAATGAGAAATAGCAAGCCGGGCTCTCCCTCTGTGTCCACCTGGTGGAAAACAACAGAGGGCTACAAAGGCTCTGCCCACTCCAACGCCAACGCCAAGCCAGCATTATCCTTAGGGAAACAGAAGCTGGATGAAGGATATTCCATGGGCAGGTCCTTGAAAAGAAGTGACATTGCTGCGTTGGTGAAGAGTGGTATCGAATCCGGAGCTCTGCCGGCAAGCAATGGCAATGGTGGAGCAGAGTTGTATTTGGTGCTGACATCGGAGGATGTAATGGTGGAGAACTTCTGCAGGAGTTCCTGTGGATTCCACGCCAGTGTCGGTGCCAGCGCAAAGGGTGTCCCATATGCATACGCGTGGGTGGGCAACTCAGCGAGTCAGTGCCCGGGGCAATGCGCATGGCCGTTTCATCAGCCTCTGTATGGTCCTCAAACCCCTCCTCTGCTGCCGCCCAACGGTGACGTGGGCGTCGACGGGATGGTGATCAACATTGCGGCGAGCGTTGCAGGAGCAGTGACGAACCCGTTCAACACAGGCTACTTCCAAGGACAGGCGGGTGCTCCGTTGGAGGCGGTGTCAGCGTGTCCTGGCGTGTATGGAAAGGGGGCTTATCCGGGCTTCCCTGGCCAAGTATTGGTGGATTCAACGACAGGGGCCAGCTACAACGCCCACGGGCTGAACGGCCGGACGTTCCTACTCCCGGCTATGTGGGATCCTTCCTCGCGCTCCTGCAAAACTTTGGTCTAAAACCCTCTCCGGATTTGTACATTAACAATTCTTTATACGGGTTCTGGAGCCCGCGACCGTCATTCTTTATTTATTTATTTTTCCCATTAATAAATTAATTTTTTATTCGTGCAATTTATCTTTTACCAATAATAATCCTGTATACCTTTAGATAGTATCTTGCACCAATTAGCTTCATGTATACATATAATAATCCAATCAAATATGTCATATATGTACCGTCAATACTTTTCAATATTCAAATTTTGATAACCCAAGTCACATTCAATATTATATGATAATTTGAAACGGTTTACGTATGATTAGTTCATATATGCTTGAGCATCAATACAATTTAAAACAACATTTTATACATCTTACTACAAAATAACATCCATAGATTTCTATTGTGGATGCCCAAATCAATTTGTATTCTCCAATTATATAATGCTTATTGACATGATTACATGTTGTCCTTCTAAATTTTAAATTAAAAAATTAAGCAACACATTTATTCAATAGAAACAATAATCAAATTTAATAATTGAAATTATAATTTAACATTCAAGAAAGTATGAATGTTTTATTAGCATGGAGCATATTTTTGTTTTGTGGACTTGTTAGTTTACTGCAAGAACCTTTTGATTATGTATTAGAAAAAAAAATTGATTTTTTTAAATTGAATTATTTCCTTCATGTTATCTTTATGAAATGTGCTTTATTGTTTCATTCTTTTATATTAATTAACGAGAGTAAACAATTATCCAAACAAATTAATTCAATATTATTCATGTAATTATTTTTATATTATTACCATATATTGATTTAGAAATAAACAATCTATTCATGAAAATAGTTTTCAAATCAATTATTCATTTCAATCTATACAATTGTATATTCAATTACATATTCTGATATTAAAATCAAGAAATACATTTAATATTAAATTAAAGTATGTTTTCTTCCTTTATGAATTATACGGTTGTGATATATCAATATACCCTCATTATTTATATTTACATCATTCTTCATTTTCAAGTCCCAACGTAACACAAGTCAGCATCATCTCTTCTAAGTTCAATAGTCCAATTCCAAAAGTAAAGTACAAATTAGAAGTATTCTCATAATCACAATTGAATAAAAAAATAAAAAATGTATAATATCTATTACTAATGCATGGCTTATATGTTCCAATAACAATGCAATATTCAATAAACTTAGTTATCTATCTAAAATAGCCATGTGTGAATAAGTCTTCATAAGTATATCCACCGGAGCTTTGCAGATCATCACTGTTACTAGAAAACTATAAAAGAAACTGAAGAGGGATAGCATCATTGGAGGGATTTTCCTCAACACATAGCATTTCAAATCCCTCGCACATCTCCTATCTACTGAGAGTGGCTCTACCCTTCCACAAAAGTATTAGATGCATAGAATCAATAGAGCAGAGAGAATCCATGTAGATATAACAAGTTGGCATGCATCTCCCTGAAACAATGTAGTATAAAATAGTATAACATTAGTAGATAGTACTGAGGTATATGCATATGGTCAAAAGACTTAGAGAAACAATAGGTGATGCCTTAATGCATTCTATCTCTTATGTACATATTTTTCAATGTTCATTATAAAATTCTTAGATATGCCAATCGTCTCAAAGAATTTTAACCTCATCCATTCATTTTAAATACATATGATGATATCACTATTAAACACTTATGATTCTAATTTAGGACCTAATGCCAATTCCATAAGAAAAGGTTATATATATCAAGCATAAACCGTATCACCAAACCAAGGTGTAACCTTAAAATAAAATCTGAAGGTCAAAACCATATTTTATCATAAGGTGTTCAACTTCTTAACATATATTTATCATTCAATAACTAGGGCTTTGTTATCCCATGTCAAGATTAATAAACAATAGTGTGATTAATTAACAATATACGTTCCAATTTCAAAGGGTTATCTTCTAATACATGTTTGTATTAGATTATCAACTCCTAAATTTATTTTATAATTGATATTAAAGATCCAAACACATGGTTTCTAAAGTGTCATGATATGATTTTCCACTTAAAATCAAGATCTCATTTCACCATAGATATAATGATATATAGATTAATCAAGCAATGATAAATCCCATACCACTTACGAAAAATGTTATCACAAATTAATAATACATATATTGATAATACATCAAAAAGTAATGTCACAACATAACGATATTATTTAAAACAAAAAAACATATAAAAACTAACCCCCTAGGTTTGTACACAATTCAAAACCCTCATGAACCATAGGGTTGTATTCAAATTCTTCATAGAGTTTATCTTAAGTGAAAAACCCTAATATCCATCCAATATGGGATTTACCTAATACAATATTTTGCTAAGTGACATTAAGCATAAGAGTTTTCATTTACCTTGTAATATCAACAATTGTTGGGAAATGAGATCAAGTTTGAAGAGTAATGTTTTGAAATTATAAAGATCATTTACAAGTGTTCCCTTAATGGTTTTCTAAGATTGAAATCCATAATTACTACCACTTACCAAATTAATATGTATACCATAACTACTAAGGTGAAGCTATTGATATCCTTTCTAAAATATCCACCTCTTTCAGTAATTGATCGTATTTACTTGTTATAAATTATTGTACATGGTATATAATTTTTTGTTGGGTTTTATTTTGGGCAACAATTTGATCATATGAAGATTTGATAAGGTAACAATATATGAATTTTGATCATGTATCTGACTTGTTTTTTGGCTTCAAAAAAATGTTAGAGGCTTGATAAATTTCATTTTTTCCAAAAATGCTCACTAGTAAAAATACAGAGGATTACATTTAAGCTATTGATTACACTATATGGAACTTAGAATCAGATGTGCCAATGCCATTTGAACTTACAATGAGAATTGAAAAGTGACTTGGCAAACCATAACAAGCTTCTACAAACATCTAGATCTTTATAACCCTCCATCATGTTCTTTGATGCATTAATCAGGTATTCAATACAAATACATCAAACTAGTTAGCTCACATCATGTGAACAAATGTAGAATTCAATATCACATCATATTCACCTTGTACAAATCTGCCTTTTGTCCACTGCACAGTTACTGCTCAGGTTTGATCCAAGTAAATCAACCAATAACATAAAAATATTGAGCCATTCAACATAAAAAAACAATAATATTTTAGCTATCCCATTGTTGTATTTGTTTATGTGGTGTGGGCTACCTGCTTTGATGATTTCATGTAGAATGTTATATTAATTCATCAAAGAACATGGCAACAATTGATAGAAAACTAGATGTTTGTAAAAGCTTGCCATGATTATCTGCATTTTGAAAAGTGAGTAGGGTTGAAGACTAGCCAGGAAACATCTATGAATAATTTTTTTGTGATTAACCAAATATGAATATGTTGTATTGCAAATTGTTAGGTTTTTGAACTCAAATCAATTGACATGCCTTTTGCTTGATTCAAGATTAATGGAAATAGTTTAGGGCAAAAATATTTTTATTTTTTTGGTAGAATAAATTGATTATGTTCTAATAAATTTTGATTTATTGTCAAAACCATTCACAATGCCATTCATAGAACACATGTTCTATGCCTTAATAGTTACTTTCCTAACATCACATGAATTTGGTTTTGTAAGGATCTATAGATCAGTAATAGAATATTCTTTCTCCCCATGTCATTCAGGTTGTAGATCCATGAATATGAATCCTAACCAAAGAATATAAAAAATTTCTTACTTCTAAATCTTTGTGTGTTTGGCATGGTTATGTCTTTATTAATGTGCAAGCAAGGATGAGAAATTATTTTGCATATAAATCATATTATTTTTTCTTCCTCTTCTTTTTGAGTCGTTTGCCTTTGTATTTTTCCCATAGCTGACCCCTGATTGTTATTGTTGCACACCTTACACCTGGATTCACACAATAGTCATAAGTACAAGAAAAATATTATGTCCTTAGCGATAAATTCCTCAAAAGAGAGACACATGAACAATTCATATAAAATGCTCTAAGTCCATGTGCTTTAGTAGTGAAAAATAGACTGAAAAAGTCATTCATTGAGTAATCATATGATTTACTAATGCAATTTTGATCTAAAAACTTATGTTCATCATATTGTTTGTGCATCATCCAGGTAATATTCATAAACGTATGAAATCATGACTTGTTTTATCATATCAAAATTAGTTCTTATAAGACATTGTATCACATATTGAGATCTAGGCATTCTAATGATAGAATTATAATTGCATCTATTGTAAGTTCATTATATTTGCTATTGTCTCATTACTAATCATATTAATGTAGCTATCATTATTTTTTCTATTTATTTACACCATGCACATCAAACATTATTCGTATTGTGCTTTTCTGGGCATTCTTGATGAAAATTTGCACAAACCATCAATAAATTCCAATGAGCATCATAAAGTTTTCCTTGTGTAAGATTACTTATTTACATGAATAGGTCATTGCTTTATCTTCAGTTAGGAACTCAAAGTTTAGATTTATAGACATATTCATTTATTTTGAATTATAGTCTAAAACATTGTTTTTATTTTGAGCATGTGAGTGTAAGCATAAAAGGCTATGTTCACTTCTACATATCTGATATGTATGTGAATTTTCCATCTATAATGCATTCAATAACTACACAAAAAGGGCCCTATAGGTGTTGGAAATCCATAACTATTGAAGGCAAGACTGCCTTATTGTTGTCAACAAGCACCAATTGCTTCAAGGGTAAATTATATCTTCTTATCATAAAGGATTATTATATATTATTATGGGTTAATCAGATACGATCATGTTATTGAATAATTAGTATTTTTTAGTGAAATCTGATTTATCTTCTCTTAATATTTATGATTTATATTATTCAATATTAAAGTCACAACTTTGAAACTCTTTTGTGGATGAGAACTTTGTAGACTGTTTAAAACATATGTTTGATAACTAGTTTGGTTATGTGAGTAGCATCAAAGCTTCAAATATCCAATATAAATTTGTTGTCATCTGGATTTCTCATTTCGGAGTGTCATTTTAATTTGTAATATAATCTTTTGGAAAAGGAATGAAGAAACTTGGCACTATAAATTTATTAGTATTCCTTACTTATTCTTTTTCTCCTAGTCAATCTCTTATTTTAGTTAAAACATCGAATTTACATGCATTGTTTTTATTTTATGCTCAACAAGTCAGGTTAAAGAATGAGTGTGCTCAAATTTTTTAATAAATTAGATGCACCACATTTACTCTTGCTATGAAACTTTAAAAGAACACAATGGATGTTAATTGTTTATGAAAAGGACTGAATCAACTAAAAATCATACTAATCCCACCATTCAAAAACATATTGTTTCTCATTGTTCAATGTTTATTTCCCCTAATGCAACCAAAATTATATGCTCTAAATACCAACCTGCACTTCAAACAGACAAGCATATCTAAACATTGCTTGCAAATAAGTGTAAAGGATTGCGGTAGACTAACATGTCTAAGTTATTTTATTGTTAATGCTTGTGTTAATTGCTACTATTTTCTTTACATGTTTATACTTTTTATGCATATAGATATGTATGAACAAGAATAGAGAGATGATTTATTGATCAAACCCACCTAAATTAATAGTTATTTTTCCAAATGTTTGACAATGTAACAACTAGTTTGTATTTTTTTATTGGTCAATATTTTGAAAAGAGAATGACTAATGCTTTACACTAAATGTGTCTACCAGGTTATGTTTTTTAATAGCATATGCTATTGTTTTAAAAGTCTAAGCATGTGATCATGGAAGAAAAATAATAAAATACAATAGCAAAATTATACTATTAGTATTATCAATCAAATAATCACCATAAGAAGAAATGCTTTGTTGATTTATAAAATCTCACCATACTAGCAATCTTTATAATTGCCTATGGATAAAAGATAAGCATGTGCACTGAGAGGCTAACAAGGTACTCACCTGGATATTTGAGATTAGTCTTGACTTTTTATTTTGATTTAATTTTGCTTCATTACATGATATTATCTTGTGTCAAAAATATTTCCTTTTACAAATAGTTTTTGCAGCTCCTCATTTGTTATGCCAAAAAGAGACATAGAGAGTAGTATTTTTGACATAAATATGTAAATGACATGTTTATTCTGATCAACATTATTAAAAATCTCCTCTCAATAGGCAATTGATAGATCTATAGTTGAAGGAATGAAAGCTATATTGAAGCATGACATATTCCAGGTAGTTGCATGGTAATAATCTTTTCTTATGTACTCTCCTCCATCCCTTATGTGTTCTTTTGTTTGTTATTGTAAGTTCCTTTATACAATATTACATGTCAAATTATATTCAATCTTATTTCAGGTTATGTTATCCTTGGTTGTTTCTTTTACAGTTACACAATTACAACTCTTGTCACCAATGAGTTAGCACATGGTCAAATGAACGATGAGTGGAAACCAACTAGTGAAGGCTTTGCACACACTCCATAACATTTACATATGAATATATTTTCTTAAGTTTCTTGTATTTGACCTTAATTTTACCAGGAGATAACTATCTAAGTCTTAGGTTTTTAGGTATATTTATATATATAAAATCAATCTCACCTTCTTGACCTAGAGTAAGCCCCTGTTACAGATGAGAAATCACCCAAAGAATAATACTTTGACCTGTTTGTATCTTATTTCCCCTTTTGTTGTGTCTTGTTCAATTCTTATGAAAAGAAAGATGGCTGGTGTGAATGTCATGGTTCTTTTTTAGATTCAATGTTTATCTTTTATTCTACTTCTTAAAAAAGTATATCATAAATGTTTGTCTCTACATATGTATTTCTTGAGAATTGAGTCATCTATGGTTAACATGCAAGTTACCTCTACTACAAATTATGTTACTGCATCCACGATGTTAGATTTAATTAAAAAGGTAATGCATTTAAAATCTTGAATAACCTGCCTCACTCCAAGATCAATATTGGACAAATAAAATTGCATAACCAATGAACTATTGTTATTGAACAATTTGCTTGCAAACTCTTTTTAAATGTTGAGATAAATAATTCAGAGACTATAGCATTTGTTTACACTCAATTCTAGCCATCTAGTCTCAGATCAATACCTTTGAAACCATTTCGCTTAGTCCTAGAGGGCAAATCTAGGAACCAATATGCTTTATCTTGGAATTATTCCTAAATCTACTAGCAAATCAGTTTTTGTTGATTATTATGCAATAGAAATATTAATATTTTTACAAAGTGAAGTAGCAGGTTTTTTTAACGGGTAGATAAAATAATAATATTTGGTGGACTTTGATTAGCTTAATTTTTTTTATGTTATCGATGACTTCACTTTGATCAAGGCTAAACATTAATCATGTGAAAGATGGAGGACGAGTTTGTAAAGGGGTCTATTTATTCTTGTATTTGTTCAGGCAATGCGGGCTATCTAGTTTGTATATTTCATATTAAATGCTAGGTTGCTTCATTAAGTAAAATGTCATGGGGTTATAAATATCTAGATGTTTGAAGAAGCTTGCTAGAATTCCATGTATAATCCCTCTTTGGGAAATTAATCTAAGAAAAGTTTAATCTTTTGTTTTTGAACTAGTATCAAGAAACAACATCTTAAAACAATTTTCAATATCTCTTCGAAAGAATGTTTTCGTACTAGCATTTGGTTCTATAAATTATCTATCTCAGCAATATGAATATACAAAGAATCACACACACACACACACACACACACACACACACACACACAAAAACTATGCAATTGTATATGTCTAGTACTGATCCACTCATTTTTTCTTTGTGCAAGCAGAGGTTGGTTTTGTAGAAGGTGGAATGATCTAGTATTCAATATTGCATTTGTTTAGGCAATATAGGTTAGTTTTGATGGTGATCTCCATTTAAAAGCTCAACCATCACCATGATTTTTTATCATATGTTTACTATCATCATTATGATGATTTGTAGTGATGAGTTAAACTACAATTATTTTCCTACTAAAGGTTTTTTTATTTTAATTATATTTTAATTGGTAAATTGAAGCAACTATTTTGATTTTACCTTTTTATTGGAAAATTGAAGTAATTTCAATGTGATTGCCAGAAGACAAGTTTCTACAGGTGTCCATTTATTGCTTCACTTGTTCGGGCAATGTGGGCTACTTGGTTTAAAGATTTTTCATTGAATGTTGGGTCGTTTCATTAAGGAACATGGCATGGGTTATAAATATCTAGATGTCTGGGAAGCTTGCTAGTATTTGTTGAGTTTGGAAAAGCTAGAAGGGTTGGAGAAAAGCTTAGTGTTTTTTATTGCAAAACCTCAGTTAAGAGTTTGAAGGTGAGATCTTTTGTTTTCTATACTGTATTTCATTTTGCATTGTAATAAATGCATTTATTAGTTTAATGTTTACCAGACTAGGCAGACATGTGATTTGTGTTGTGTTTACTTGATTCGGGCCTTGAGAATTTAGATCTAGGGTTTTGTATCGCTTCTTTCATATTTCAACCTAAAACCCTCACAATCAAACCTTGATTCAATAGATTGTCACTCGCAAGATTGGGGAGGACAAAAAAAGGTTAATTTTTCACAATCCATGTTATGTTCTTGGTAGTAATTTCATTATCAACTTTAATTTCAGACCAAAATTGTCTTATTTTCTTACATTTCGAAAGATTTTGTTTTTTCATCAATAACATGTAATAAGTTTTTTTAATTATTTATTTTAAGCATATATAGTTTCTACCCCTTATGTTTTTGTTCCATAAATTTTAGGCTCTTGCAGGGATTATTTTTTTCCTCGGTTCAGTCTTTTATTACTAGTAATTCCACTTTATTCTTTGGATAGGTGCATCTATTTTTTGGTAACATAGGTAGATGTGATGACTTTTTCTAGTTATGAAAAGAAGGAAGAGCAGTTCAATGATTAGGTAAATCTACCAATTGTTGAAGTTCTTGTTTATATACTAGAACTACAATAGTAGAATCATAGTTATTCTATTTAACATAACATGATTTTTCCTTTAAATGAATGTCTTTAGTGAAGTTGTATTCGGTAATGTTGTCATGGTTGAAATGTCAGAGTTGTTTGGTTGATCAGTTGTGTGTTGTACATCTAATGATTGCTTTGAAATACTTCAAAAAAATGCTATTAGTTGCACTATTGTTATTAAGTGAAATAAACTTAAGTTATTTGGACAATGTCAATCTTTTTACAAAGAATCCTTGTCAGCGACTTTGTAGATTTTAAGGTGTTTCCTTCATTTGACTGTCCCTGAATTCAATGATTGACTCATTTCTTTTAATTTAAGCACTAAGAAGTAAAAATATTCTTAGACATGTCATATGCATTTCATCAATTTTGAAATGAGTATTCTACTAAGGTAACACTTATAATATCCAAAATATTTGTTCATAAAACATTTAATCATTTGTACAATCATCAATTGTTGTCAATCTTAGGAGATTAGAATCTTATTAATGACCTTGAACTCTTTGATTCTACGAATGATTTTTTTTGATCTTCACTCGTCTCGAGTATATTTATTTCTATGATGTCACACCAAACCAAAGTGATTTTAAGGTATTTCCTTCATTTGACTGTCCCTGAATTCAATGATTGACTCATTTATTTTAATTTCAGCACTAAGAAGTAAAAATATTCTTAGACATGTCATATGCATTTCATCAATTTTGAAATGAGTATTCTACTAAGGTAACACTTATAATATCCATATATTTGTTCACAAAACATTTAATCATTTGTACAATCATCAATTGTTGGCAATCTTAGGAGATTAGAATCTTATTAATGACCTTGAACTCTTTGATTCTACGAATGATTTGGTTTGATCTTCACTCGTCTCGAGTATATTTATTTCTATGATGTCACGCCAAACCAAAGTGATTTGTTCCATTCTTGAAATTTGACAAAGCACAAATTTTTCATGGATTTTACATTTAAGCACTATTTTTCTTTCCTTGTCTAGTTTGGCATGTTTTACACAAAAAGTACATGATACTCTAAAAAAGGTATCTCTACGTAAAAAAGTCAAGTGGACAAGACTATGAGAAAGAACACTCCAACAGTTTATTTGATACATAGTAAAATGGTTGGTGATGATCTTCTAATTTTTTTTATTTCAACAATTTTGTTCATCGCAACAGATGAATTGCACTTGAACTAGAATAAGTATTCTAGTAAAGTTGCATTCCAAAAAAACTTCAAAAGAAATAATATTGCAGTTTGTGTTTTTTAGGTTTCACTGCTAAGACAACAATTTTTCAACTTCATTACACCAGGTGAGCTTACTGGTCACATAATAGGAGATGTTCCTGCCTCAGCGGTTCTTTTCAGTTCAGAAGATATCTAGAAAGTTATCAGAGAGAATAAAGACCTTGACTTACCTGTTCATAAGGTTTTTAGCATGATTTTTATATTCAACAGTCTCTTATGTTCTACTTCTATGGTTCTAGCCTCACCAAAGGAGTTACAAGATATTAAATGTTTGTTGCAGGGGATGGTTGCAACCATATGATGTGAGGAAATAACAAATGAAAAATTTGACAACTTGGCATCTGATGGTTAATGGGTTTTTTAACCATTACGAGAATTCCCGTTTGCAGAGCTTTCCTTTGATTCATGGTATTATTGTCTAGGGCTGGCAAGAGCTAGAAGAAGTTATACAATTAGGTACAGTACCATCATTTGAGAGGAAATTAAGCTCCATTATAACTAATTACTTACCAGAGCAAGTTCTTTATCCAACTCACAGAGTTTGATCAATACATACTTCATATTTTCCTATGCATACTTAACTTGTCTGAGCTTCAACAATGCCTTTGAATCTACTAGCATTCTCACTTATTTATTATGCATTTTGACCCTATCACATGTTATGCTTGCAACTAAAAGCAGCTTGCTAATTTCCGTTGCCTGCAAAATATGTCTCTCAGAGTTCAGTGTGCTCGTTAAATTCGTTCTAAAAGTAGAAATAATGTCATAGCACAATGTTTATGATCTATTGTAGTTATTCTACTCTCAGTTTCCAAAAGATATGGGCAATTGCTCTGTCAACTAACTACTTGTCAAGTATCTCTGTCTTTTATTCCATGTAATAGTGGTAGTGAAGCTTTAGAAGCAGTACATGGCCTTAAACACATTTTTAGTGGGGCCTTTGCTTTGTAGACAATTTTCATTACACAACTCTGTTATATATAATGCATATATACATTGAATACCGTATATACCAGTTATTTGAACTAATTTAAACAATTTTCATTACATAATTCTGTATCATTGCATACGCCAGGAATTTGTGTACAAGACACGGAGGATAGTCATAGGATAATCTTTCAAACACGCGCAATGGGAGGCGTCCACATGGAACGGAGTTGTTGCATCTCCACAACGCGTAGAGCGAAATATGGAAATTTGCAAATTGCTCATCTGTTAACGAGCTGGCCAGCGGTATGATTACCGTTCTCAATCGTTTTCATTCGTGGGTCCCTCTGCCTATGTAATCCAATCGCTTCCCACAACACCATTCACATTAATATTTTGCAATTTTCTCCTCTGTATTACATCAGCTATTTCGTAAAATCACGCTCATTCGTTAGGTACCCTGCCTGCTTTAGATGGCTGGCTTATGGGGCGAAAGAGTTGTTAAGAGATTAGTGGTGCTGTGTATGTGTATGATGGCATTGTCCGCAGCAGTGGATGGTGGGGCGCATTCGAGGAAGCTGTCTGCTCCGGTGAAAGAGGAGCCTCTTGTTCTGAAATATCACAATGGCCCTCTGCTCACCACTACGGCTATCGTCAATCTTCATCTCATTTGGTATGGCAAATTCACCCCTGCACAGCGTGCTATTGTGGTAGATTTCGTGCAGTCATTGGGAAATGGCAAGCCGGGCTCTCCCTCTGTGTCCACCTGGTGGAAAACAACAGAGCGCTACAAAGGCTCTGCCTACTCCACCGCCAACGCCAAACCAACGCTATCTTTAGGGAAACAAAAGCTGGATGAAGGATATTCCATGGGCAGGTCCTTGAAAAGAAGTGGCATTGCTGCGTTGGTGAAGAGTGGTATCGAATCCGGAGATCTGCCGGCAAGCAACGGCAATGTTGGAGCAGAGTTGTATTTGGTGCTGACATCGGAGGATGTAATGGTGGAGAACTTCTGCAGGAGTTCTTGTGGATTCCACGCCAGTGCCAGTGCCAGTGCCAGTGCCAGTGGCAATGCAAAGGGCGTTCCATATGCGTACGCGTGGGTGGGCAACTCAGCGAGTCAGTGCCCGGGGCAATGCGCATGGCCGTTTCATCAGCCTCTGTATGGTCCTCAGACCCCTCCTTTGCTGCCGCCCAACGGTGACGTGGGCATCGACGGGATGGTGATCAACGTTGCGGCCAAAAAAGGCCAAATTCTTAACAACGAAAAGTGCTAAACTACTAGGCCAGGAAAACCAAAAACAACCCATAAACCAACAAACAAATATCCAAGTCAAAACAACAAATTATCAAACTTTAGAAGAAAACAATAAATCACCTAAAACTAATAAATAATATAATTTCAATTATTTTATAATTACTGAAAATATATAAACAAATAATATCTTTAAAATAATAATTATTTATAAAAACTATTTTAAAATGATAAATTTCTATCAAATTTAATATTTTTTTAAAATAAAAACCCTCAATTACTTAATATAATAATATAAGTTTTTATTATAAAATTTTATTTAAAAAATAAATTCTTCCATATTTTAAAGATCATATCTTTTATAAAGAACAAAGGCTTTACCCCACAAAAACTTTAAATTTATGAAGGACAAAGAAGACATACCTTAATCAACATATTTGGTAGGTTATTGATGGAAAACATTTTGCCAAAATCTTAATCTTGTATTAATATTTAAAATTGTTCTCAAAATTTCAAAATTAGAAATGCAAATTTATGTTAAGCCTAAAATCTAGCTCAAAATCAAGTTTTAACTATTTAAATTAAATGGAATCACAAATTTGCTTATAAATATTTATATTTTTTCATTAAAAAAAATTAAGAGGAATAATTATGAAAAGTGGTAATAATATAAATACCAGTATTGAAATACATATTTTATTTGTATATTTTAATATAAATTTTTAATTGTGTTTTTTTTTTTTTTTTTAAAGTATTAAATAATGTGTCATTACAATAAATGTTATTTTCTCATAATGAATCATAAGATTATTCAATCAATTAATTCATGTGTAAAAGGTGAAGCCTTGAAGGGATATCTAAATATATTTATACTTATACTTTTACGTCTGTATTGATTGTGAGGGATGTAGTGTGCATCTCATGGCCTTCCCTGTCATGTGATGAGCAATAATTTGGTATGACAGTCTAACACAACAAACCATAATAGACCTCGTAGACCTTTAGATAATATCTTGCACTAATTAGCTTCATGTATACACATAATAATCCACATAAAATACGTCACATATGCACCAACAATACTCTCTGACATTCAAAATTTGACAACCCAAGTCACATTCAATTTTATATGATAGTTTGAAACGACAACTATGTATGAATAATCCATATATATTTAAGTGTCAACATAAAATAAAACAACATTTTAAAAACCCTGCTACAATATGACATCCATCAATTTCTATTGTGGATGCCCAAATCAACTTGTATTATTCAATTGTTTAACACTTATTAACATGATTAAATGTTGTCTTTCCAAATCTTAAATTAAAAAATTAAGCAACACATCTACTTGAAAGAAACATTAATCAAATTTAATAATTGAAATTATAATTTAACATGAAGAAAGTATGAATGTTGTATTAAAATGGAGCATATTTTTGTTTTGTGGACTTGATAGTTTACTACATGAACCTTTTGATTAGTTATTAGAAAAATGTGTTGATTTTTTTTAATTGATTTATTTTTTTCATGTTATTTATCGATTCATTATTTTATGTTCATTAATGAGAGTAAACAATTATTCAAACAAATTAATTCAATATTATTCGTGTAATTATTTTTATATAACTACCTTGTATTGATTTAAAAATCAATAATTTATTCATGAAAATAGTTTTCAAATCAATTATTTATTTTAGCCTATGTCATTGTAAATTTAATTATATTTTTTAATATTAAAATCAAAAAACACATTAAATATTAAAATTAAAGTATGTTTTCTTCCCTTTTGAATTATATGGTTGTAATATATCAATATGCCCTCATAATTTAGATTTACATCATTCTTGATTTTCAAGTACCAATGTAACACAACTCAGCGTCATCTCTTCTAAGTTCAATAGTCAACTTCCAAAAGTAAAGAACAAATTAGAAGTATTTTCATAATCATAATTGAATAAAAAAATAAAAAATGTACAACATCAATTATTAATACATCAATTATTTTCCAACTGCAATCACACCATCAAGATATTGTCCTTCCCAATTACAACTATCAACTACATAAAATAAAATAAATTCGTGTATAAATATTGTTTTACTAAGCAAAATCATACATTTAATATAACATAATAAACAATTTCAATATCAATATCAACCAAAGAAAATAACAAAATTTAAGTTGAGCATACCTTGCTCAATACCTTGGTTTGGCTTTATTTTAATTATGCTACAATTTTTAGAAAATCTATATCAAATTTTTTTGTGCATTTGATAATACAACTATAAATATTGCATATTCCAACATGAAAACTATGATCTACAAGTTATAACTATGGTAGCTATTATCTTAAATGCTACAGGAGCCTAGTATCCATAAATATTTACATTCTAAAGATTTAGAATAAAAAATGTCAAAAAAATTGTAAATGCTAATCAACCGAGTGAGTACTACTAAAATCTATAAATTAGAATGTGTGTGTGTGTGTGTGTTTTTTTTTTTTTTTGGTGAGGTAATAAGATGGACAATTTTATCCTTATTTTAATAAATTTCAAAAATAGAAAAATAGATGGACTAAAATTTGATCGATAATTAATTTACGATAAGAAATACAAATAATTTGTATTCACATTCACCTTGATTGTTGTAAAATTAAACTATTATAAATATATCATGTGGGTTTTAGTCTAATGGTGAAGATGATAATGTAAAAAGTAAGAGATTTGATGCTTTCACAGTCCATGAAGTAATAAAAGATTTTTAGAATAAATGTGTGAAACTAATTTTTTAACCTTGATGTTTCAGATCACCACCCGTGATCTTTCATCAGAAGAACCAAAATTAAGAGTGTTGGAAGAACAAACCTGAACTTCCTTAAGTAGGTTAAAACTTAACACCCATCACTGAAGGTAATTAATGTAAGAGTAGCCATTAGTTAAAGTAATGTGTGCCCACCTCTTTTATTATTGTTAAGTGCTCGAACCTCCAAGTGATAAAGAGATCATCAATATGGCTAATGTTAGAAACAACTAATGAAAAATATTATTAATATTTAATTTATTATTAATTATTTTAACCTTTTAGGTTTTAGTGAATGTAAATCCTATATTTGATTAAAGTATTGATTAGAATAAATAAGATAAATAATATGCAATAAATATAACCATTAATTTGTTATAGAATTGACTGGCTTTGACTTTTTTTTAAATAACAATAACTAATACAAATAAAGATTTAACTGGAAAACACTCGATACGAATGATATGAGTGCTAAAAATTCATATGAATGTTAGTTGAAGTGTCATAAAATGGATCCCTATGTTAAAACCCATCTTGGATAGTATCACCATGATTGGTAAAGTGGCGGTAGTGACCTGATATTGGTGGTAGTGTCCTCTATGCAGGACTGTCCTAAAGTTCTAGGTGCACCTGTGTCTGGATCTCTGGGGTCTATTCTTGTGCACATGATTTCTAGAATCCTGTATTATGCTTATAATGATTGATTTATTATGTAAACCCTAATCTTCCATATAACTAGGGTATGAGCTAAAAAGTGTGTTCATTAGTAAGATAGGTTGGACATCCTCAACACCCCACTGTGAAAAGAGTTGCCTACATACCAATACTCCTAAGAGGGATAAATTCTGATGTATTTTTCCCCACCTAAGTTTTGATACAAATGCAAGTGATGTTAATATGATAGTGGCCTTGAGTGCCTTGAGTGTGCTTGACACTGAAAATCTAGAAAATTTGAGCTTAGGGTTGTTGTAGATGCTAGTATGTAGAAGTAGAGTAGAATAGTGATGGAGGTTTTTTAATGATGTCTCCAAGGTGACCAAGGTTGTTGATGAGGTGTCATGTGTGTTATATTGACAATGACAAAGTGTGATTCAATGTGCTTCAGTGTTCCTGCATGGTTATTCAGTGTTTGACTTAGTAAGGTTATTGATGGTATGGACATGTTGCATAGACCCTATGGTTTTTTATGAGTGCTTGGAGTGCTTCTAGAAGTTAAAGGAATTCATCAGAGCAATCATATGAGTGTCTATGTTCAAGTAGTCATCTTGATAAATAAAGCTGAGTGAGTAAATTGATGATGTCATATTTCACACGTGTGAAGGTTTCAGGATATTTTTGCTATATGTATGGATTCTTATATAAAATTTGATCATGTGATGCAAATTTTAGGTCATGAGGTTGAGCGTATCAAAATTTATTAAGGTACAAAGTTGGTCTTCTAGGCAGAGTTTCACTAAGTTTCTATACTTAGCCAAATTTACAAGAAGAGATCTACGATGAGCATTTAATCAGATCACAGATCTAAAATTAAGCATTTAATATGATCAGATAAGGATCCAATGATGTGGTTCAAATTCAAATATTCAATATTGCACATGCTAGTGACATGTATCACAATCATAGAGTTTGTGTAGTAGATCTAACGACAAGCGTGAAACCTATCAAATGAAGATCTAATGGTGAGTGTATGATTATGTAGTTAGTGATCAATGGTGTGGATTAAGTCAAATAGTCAATATTACATGTATAACTATCAAGTGGCACAAACATATTGACTGAATGGTACATGGTGCACAAAAGACATGTAGAGCTGTCAAGTGGCACGATCGTGAAAGCATAGATATAAGATCAACAGTGAATGATTATAGGTTAAATACTAGGCTACTCCAAAAGAGATCAAAAAAACATGTTTGTTCAAATTTTCCAAGAAGAATGAGATGAGGCCATAGTGTCTAATGTTTAACATTAACATAGTGACTGTTGGAATTTGAATATTCTAATTAATGAGGGAAAACTAGTCTATAGCTTTTGAGCTATATCTTTTGATCCAACATGAATTAATTTATGCAATTAAAAAAAGTTGTAAAATACTTCAAGGCACATTGAGAGAATATATTTAGAATATTTTAATGTTTGTACAATTAAACTTATTAATCTCCAAAGTTGACCATGTGTTTGACCATGTTCTATAAGTTACCAAAGAAGGATAACTGAGTTAATATTGATAGTGTCTTGATGTTTCAAGATGAAATAACTATTGGAGAGTGTTTTAGAATCCATGAGGACCATATTTGTGGATTTTGGAGATTTTAATAATCCATCTTTAGTGTGAACAATTGCTTAAAAGTTGATTGTGTTTGTTGAATGCACTGATAGTTTGAGTGACCATCTTGCAGAGGCAGATTAAAGGTGTTATGAGCAGAATTGAAGAATAAAATGAGTAGGAAGATTTTTTATAAGTCTTAAAGGATTATGAGAAATTATTAGATGTCATGATATGCCCCTGATCAGTTATGGAGAGTCAAAATAGCTTGATTTTATTTTGACTATGTGTGACCAATCTAAATGGTCATTATGAGAGAGTTGAATTGAGTGCGTAGAGCCTGTATTGATGCGTCTAAAGCACATAGATATGTATCAGAGGTCCTAAAGGGTTTACCCATATGATCTAATCATATGCATTTGTGAAATATTTGAGTAGTTACTTTAGAAGTTTGAGACTATGTTTTTTGTGTTTAAAGACTTAAAGAGCAAGGTGAACTAATTGGTAGGTTTGAATGTTGATTTGGTGTTCTCGGTCACATGGAACCATATGGGAGTAATAAAGGGGATATTAAAAATAGGTTTTATGTGTTTAAACCATTGGTAAAGTATGAATGTGGTCCAAGTAGTCTGACATGTAAAGTGTGAGTATGGAGGCCTAAATGTTTTAGGTCTCACCAAGACCTAATGGTGGTTTGGGGATAATGAGGTAATGGTTGACCTATGAGAATGAATTTGAGATATATATTAATGTTTTATAAGTTTTAAGGTTTGAGTCAATTCTTATGTCTGACCAAGAAGGTAATATTCATGAAGACTCTATAAAGAGTGAAAGCAAAGGTGATGGTTTCTAGACTTGAGTGTGTAGAGTTGAGTTGTTGTGAGTGTGTATGATGAGAAAAATATTTGTGAAGGTTGTGAGAGCCGTGAAAATGTATTTTGAGGTATATTAGAGTGTGGATTGAATTTATGATCTTGTGTTCATAATTTTATTATTGAATTTATAGGTTTGATGCATGAGAACAAGCGAAGGGTTTCTCCATCAGATTGAGAAGCAATCAAGAGTTATGGAGTTGTTCTCTTCATAGATGTTGTGTTGGTGATCAACATCTTAGGAAAGTTGGTGCTTGTCATCTTCAGGGGTTGGTGCTCTTTATGAAGTGGGTGCTTCACTAAAGTCTCTTTTTCATAATCATCTTATAGGACAAGTAGTCAATGTGTTTTCAGGCTTAGAAGTGGGTTTTCTCCCCCAAGAGGGTTTCCCACATAGATCTTGTGTTATCTTGATTATCTTTCAAGATCATTGTTATGAATGGGTTATTTGATTCTTTATTATTTATGGTATATGACTATAGGTTTGATGGATTTAGATTGAAGTTTTGAAATATCTTGATTCACTGATTCACCCCCCCCTCAGTGATTGTACCTCTAATAATTGGTATCAGAGCAAGACCTTAATTGCAAGTTTAACCACTTGAAGGTGATCCAAGGTATAATATGGATAAATATTTGAAGAAAGAGTATCAATATTTTAAGGCTCAACTAGAGGTTACATATGCATGTCTAAAATCAAGTGAAGAAAAGTGCAATCAGCTAAAGGCAATTTTTGAGAAGTACAGAGGTAAGATGAGAGAGTATGATCAAGAAGAAGCTCAAAATAAGATCATGGCCTCAAACTTTAAGGCTATTACAGATGAGTACACCAAGATCAATAACGAGATAAAATCCTTAAAAACAAGCACAAGATCAAAAGATGATAAAGAGAGGATCAATATTCTTGAGGATCAATTAAGGGTTATAAAGATATATCTGAGTTCAAAAGAGGAAGAATACAAACATCTCAAAACATAGTTAGAAGAGATAAATGCCAAGTTAAGTTCAAATCAAGGTGAGAATGATGAATTAAAATCCAATCTTAATTCTATAAAGATTATTAAAAATCAAGCATGTAGATTGAAGGATGACATGGATAAAGAAGCTAAGAGGGACAAGGAGACTATCCAAGATCTCATAATTTAGTTAGAGGATGCAAGTTCAAGTATGAGAAATAAAGAGGATGAGAACATTCAATTAAAGACCAAGCTAGATTCATTGAAGAATGAACATGAGCAATTTTTTGTCAAAGTAAACAAGTTTGAGAAAGATCAAGAGAGGTCAACTCAAGACAAGAAGGATGCAAACACCAAGATCAACAAGAAAAGATCCATCAGGCAGCCAAGTGCCATGAGGTATAAAAGATATTTTAATGGTCATTGTTTTGCTTGTCACATGTTTGGTCATAAGGCAAGCAACTGAATAAGGAAGAGCAGTTGGTCAGCTATAGGTATTAATAATGTTGCTATATTTTACCCCAGAATGCATGGGAAAAGACTAACTCAGGTATGGAAACCTAAGACAGTCAAGCTTGAGCATAATGAACCTAAGAGACAAGATGTTATTTATTTTTGTTTTCATCAAGTTGGTCATATTTCAATATATTGTATAAGCAAGCTTTCAAGTCATGATAAGGTGCATGGACATCCTAGAGTGCTCAATAAAGGTCAATATTTAGTATGGAAACCTAAGGAAGTGAAGACCAAGATAAATAATTTAGTTGAGCTGAAAGATGAAGGTGGAATGCCTGTTAAAGCAAAAGAGGAATCAAATATAAAGAAGGTTTAGGAATGCCAAGATAATGTATCATTTATCCAAATAGAAAAGAAGAATCAAAACTCAATTCAAGTTAAGCTCAAAAAAAAAGATCAAAGTGCTAATTGAGGCTAGTTCTAAGGTATATATGGATCCAAGAGAACATCTTGATATTATTGGACAAGTTTCATGCAAATAACATCAGATGTCAATGCCCATTGATGAGTTTCTTTCTTCAGTTGAAAAGGTATGTCATGAATCTTTGTTGTTTCCATATGTTGTCAATCCAATCTTAGAAGAAAAGGAGACTATTATAGTGGATGAGCATGTTACTCTCTTAAGCCTAAGAATAAGAAGAATAATTATAAGTATCAGATGACCAAGGAGAAGAAGGAATATGAGGAGTTTTGGGCAAATCTTGGTTTCACGTTGTTTTAGGACATTGTGGATTAGGGTGTCTCTATCTAGGCTTCAAAGAGACACTTGACAAGTAATAGGAAGCATAGTGGATGCTAGTTGAGATTTGATTGATATTGTAGGACAAGAAAGATATTTTGAAAATGTGCTTGGATAAGGGGGAGCAATGAAGTCTTATGAATCTACTCTAAAGTGTTGTGATGAAATGATTCAAAAGATATATATTTAGGGACAATGATCCTAAAGCCAAAGTTTTGATCAAATATTTGAAGGATGGTCTAGTTGGTCAAAATGGTGAAGAATGAAGTTATGTGTGCAATATTTGTAGGCAAGAAATGAAGATATCTAGGTGGTTAATTCAAGATGGTGAGTTTTCAAAATCTTTTATTGCATAGAAAAACTGAAGGCAAGGTTGGTATATAGTATGAGAAAATTATGTTATCATTTTGTTGGTATCATGAAGAGGGTATATGGGTTATCCAAGGTTTGTGACCTCATAAATTGGTATAGAAGTGTGTTTTATTAAATTCAAGGTTTGAGAAAAGTTTCAAGTTCTGATGTTGATCGAAAGGTGGTGAGTTGACTAATTTTCATTTAAAAATCTAATATTTTTGCCTATGTTGGTTAGTTTGTTTCTTAAGGGAGTTGAGGTCTAAGGTTATTGATTTGTTGAAATGGTTATATGGGTTGTTAAAAATTGTTTCACAGTCATCTAAAAGTGTGTGGTGTCTTCCATGGATGAGGATTTGTGCAAATGGAGGGCTAATTAACTAGTAGGTTTGTGAAGGGACTATGGTGCAAAAGTAGAGTTGGAAGATGATTTTTGGAATGAATGAGGGGGAACATGATTGTACTTTAGATATGAAATTTCAAGTCTTGAAAGTGTATACATAGAAATATATGGGTGTTTCCTTTTTCAGGTACGGCTATTATGCCTCTAGGCAAGGCTAATGAAGAGAAGAGTGGTCCTTGGTCATTTTTTCCAAATGACAAAGGTATGGTTGTTCCTAAATGAGTTTGTTAGTTATTTTTGGGAATCTTTAATATTTGATGATTGGATTGTTCATCTTATCGTAATCATGGAGGTAGCTTGAAGTGAGAAGATATGAAGGCAAGTGTGTTGATTCATCATCGTTGGAGATAGTCTGAAGGTGCTCAAAGGGTGCCTAAGCTCAAAAGTTATTTATGATTAAAAGAACAGTGTAGTCATGGAGAATGTTTGAGAAGCTTAAGGTAAGAAGAGGTACATATAATGTTATGGGGAATATGTATCAGCTCTCAGAGGTGGTCATTTCCTATTATTGGTCTTTAAAGTCTTTTCGATTCCGTAAGATCAAAAGTTGAGCCCACTTTGCCATTATGTCAAAGGGGGAAAAGGTACTTGAAGAGAGAGATAGATTCTAAGCATAAGATTTGTATTGGTATTTGACATCAATGACAAAGGGGGAGATTTTTTGAGTTTTTTCAATGATGTCTCCAAGGTGACAAAGTTTGTTGATGAGGTATCATGTGTGTTAGATTGACAATGACAAAGTGTGCTTCAATGTGCTTCAATGTTCCTGCATGGTTCTTCAGTGTTTAACTTAGTAAGGATATTTATGGTTGATTTTGATAGTATGGACATGTTTTAGAGACCCTATGGGTTTTTATGAGTGCTTGGAGTGCTTCTGGAAGTGAAAGGAATTCATCAAAGCAACCATATGAGTGTCTATGTTCAAGTAGTCCTCTTGACAGATAAGGTTGAATGAGCAAATTGATGATGTCATATTTCACACATGTGAAGGTTTTAAGATCAGTTTTTAAAATTGATGGATTCCTATATTAAATGTGATCTTATGGTTCAAATTTTAGGTCATGAGGTTGAGCATAGCAAAAGTTATTAAGGTGCAACGTTGGTCTTCCAAGTAGAGTTTCACTAAGTTTCTATACTTGGCCAAATTTACAAGAAGAGATCTACTATGAGCATATAATTAGATCAAAGATATAATGATGAGCATGTAATATAACTAGATAAGGGTCCAATTGTCAAGTTTAAATTTTAATATTCAAGATTGAGTGTGCTAGTGACATGTGTCACAATCATGAAGTTTGAGTAACAGATCTAACGGTGAGCATGAAACCATCAGATGAAGATCCAATGGTGAGCATATGATTATTAAGTTAGTGATCAATGGTGCACATTAATTGAAATATTCAATATTTCATGGATAAATTCCAAATGGTGCAAGTGTTTTGACTGAATCATATAGGGTATGTAGAAGGCATGTAAAGTTGCCAGGTGGCATGATCGTGGAAGCATAGATCTAAGATCAATCATGAGCAATTATAGGTTAAAAACTAGGATATTATAAAGGAGATCAATGGATCATGTTTATAAAAAAAATTATGAAGCAAGAGATGAGTTCAAAGTGTCCTATGTTTAATATTAACACAATGACTGTTGGAATTTGAATATTTAAATTAACGAGGGAAAACTAGTCTGTAGTTTTTGAGCTATATATTTTGATTTAAGATGAATTTATTGATGTAGTAAAAATAAAATTTGTAAAATACTTCAAGGCATATCTATATAATCTATTTATAAGGTTTGAATTTTCATAAATTTAAAGTTATTAAGATCCAAATTTGACTATGTGTTTGACCATGTTCTGTAAGTGACCAGAGAAGGATAATTGAGTTGTTCTTGATAGCGTGTTGATGTTTCAAGATGAATTAATTATTGGAGAGTGTTTTAGCTAGATATAAATTTTTTTTTATTTTTTTATGTTTGACTAATCCATTTTCAGTGTGAATAATTTCTTAGAAGTTGATTGTGTTTGTTAAATTCACTAGCAGTTTGAGT
The DNA here is from genome assembly GCA_037957365.1 of Torreya grandis. NCBI lineage: Eukaryota > Viridiplantae > Streptophyta > Pinopsida > Cupressales > Taxaceae > Torreya > Torreya grandis. The sequence continues at coordinate 1,421,197 of JARHVA010000589.1, read as the reverse complement.
GACCATCTTGTAGAGGCAAGTTGAAGGTGTTCTAAGCATATTTGAAGAATAAAATGAATATGAATATGTTTTATAAGTATCAAAGTATTATGATGAATTATTTTATGTCATGATATTCCCATAATCATTTATAAAAAGTCTAAATAGCTTGACTATATTTTGACTGTGTGTGACCAGTCTAAATGGTCATTCTGAGAGATTTGAATTGAGTGCTTAGAGCTTGTGTTGATGTGTCTAAATCACATAAATATATATCATAGGTCATAAAGGGTTCACCCATGTGATATAATCATATGTATTTATGAAATATTTGAGTAGTTACTTCAAAAGTTTGAGACTATGTTTTCTGTGTTTAAAGACCTAAAGAGAAAGGAGACCTAATTGGTAGGTTTGAATGTTGAGTTGGTGTTCTTGGTGGCATGGATCCATATGGAAAGAATAAAGGGGATATTTGAAATATATTTGATGTGTTACAATCATTGTTAAAAGATGAAGGTGGTCCAAGTAGTCTCACATGTAATGTGTGAGTATGAAGGCTTAAATGTTTTAGGTCTCATCAACACCTAATGGTGGTTTGGGGCTACTGAGGTAATGATTGACCTATGATAATGGATTTAATATATATATTAGTGTGTTATAATTATTAAATTTTAAGTATATTCTTATGGTTGACCAAGAACATAATATACATGAAGACTCTATAAAGAGTGAAAGCAAAGGTGATGGTTTTTAGACTTGAGTATATAGAGTTGAGTTGTTGTGAGTGTGTATGATGAGAAAAATATTTATGATTTTTTTGAGAGTTGTGTGGATGTCTTGAGAGGTAGATCAGAGTGTGGATTGCATGTATGGTATTTTTATCATAATTATATTATTGAATTTATAGGTTTGATGCATGAGAACAAGCGAAGGGTTTCTCCATCAGATTGAGAAGCAATCAAGATTTTTGGAGTTGTTATTTTCATATATGTTGTGTTGGTGCTCAACATATTAGAAAAGTTGGTGTTTTTCATCTTTAGGGGTTGGTGTTCCTTGTGAAGTGGTTGCTTTGCTAAAGTATCTTGTTTTTAATCATCTTATAGGACAAGTAGTCCATGTGTTTGTAGGCTTAAGAGTGGGTTCTCTCCCCTAAGAGGGTTTCCCAAATAGATCTTGTGTTATCTTGATTATATTTCATGATCATTTCTATGAATGGGTTATTTTCTTCTTGAATGTTTGTGGTGTATGACTAAGGGTTTGAAGGATTTAGATTGAAGTTTTGAAATATCTTGATTCACTGATTCAACCCCCCTGTCAATGATTGTACTTCTAACAATTGGTATCAGAGCATGCCCTTCATTATAATTTTAATCCCTTGAAGATGGTCCAAGGTACAATATGGATAAGAAATTGAATAAAGAGAATCGAGACTTGAATACTCAAGTGGAGGTTACGTATGCATGTCTAAAATTAAGTGAAGAAAATTCAACTCAAGGCACTTTTTGAGAAGTACAGAGGTAAGGTGAGAGAGTATGATCAAGAAGAAGTTTAGAATAAGATCATGGCCTCAAAATTTAAGACTATTATATATGAGTGCATCAAGCTCAATAAGGAGCTAGAATATTTGAAAGCAAGTTCAAGATCAATAGATGATAAAGATAGGATTAGAATTCTTGAGGATAAATTAAGGGTTACAAAGACAAATCTGAGTTCAAAAGAGGAAGAATACAAACATCTCAAAACTTAGTTAGAAGAGATAAAGTCCAAGTTGAGTTCAAAGCAAGGTGAGCATGATGAGGTGAAATCCAATCTTGATTGTATAAAGATTATTGAAGAGCAAGCATGTAGATTGAAGGATGACATGGCTAAAGAAGCTAGGAGGGATAAGGAGACTATCCAAGTTCTCAAAATTTAGTTAGAGGTTGTAAGTTCAAGTATGATAATTAAAGAGGATGAGAGTGTTCAATTAAAGACCAAGCTAGATTCAGTGAATAATGAACATGAGCAATTTGTTGTCAAAGTAAAGACTGAGAAAGAGCAAGAGAGGTCAACTCAAGACAAGAAAGATGCAAGCACCAAGATCAACAAGAAAATATCCATCGGGTAGCCAAGTGCCATGAGACATAAAATATATTTTAATTTTCATTGTTTTTCTTGTCACATGTTTGGTCATAAGGCAAAAAACTGTAGAAGGAAGAGCAGCTGGCCAACTAGAGGTATGAATAATGTTGCTAGATTCTGCCCCAGAATGCATGGGAAAAGACTAACTCATGTATGGAAACCCAAGATAGTTAAGCTTGAGCATAATAAACCTAAGAGACAAGATGTTATTTGTTTTTGTTGTCATCAATTTGGTCATATTTCATGTATAAGCAAGCTCTCAAGTCATAAGAAGGTACATGGACATCCTAGAGTGCTCAAGAAAGGTCAATATTTGGTATGGAATCCTAAGGAAGTGAAGACCAAGATAACTAATTAAGTTGAGCTGAAAGATCACGGTGGAATGAATGTTAAAGAAAAAGAGGAATCAGATATGAATAAGGTTTAGGAATGCCAAAAGAATGTATCATCTGTCCAGATAGAAAAGAAGAATCAAAAGTCAGTTCAAGTCAAGCTCAAAGAAAATATCAAAGTGCTAATTGAGGCTAGTTCTGAGGTATAGATAGATCCAAGAGAACATCCTAATATTGTTGGGCAAGTTTCATGCAAATAACATCAATTTTCAATGCCAATTGATGAGGTTCTTTCTTCAGTTGAAAAGGTATGTCATGAATATTTGTTGTCTCCATATGTTGTCAATCCAATCTTAGAAGAAAAGGACAATATTATAGTGGATGAGCATGTTGCTTCTCTTAAGCCTAAGAATAAGAAGAATAAATATTAGTATCAAATGACCAAGGAGGAGAAGGAATATGAGTATTTCTGGGCAACTTCTAGTTTCACATTATTTTAGGACATTGTGGATTAGGGTGTCTCTATCTAGACTTCAAGGAGACACTTGAAAAGAAATAATAAGCATGGTGGATTTTAGTTGAGCTTTGATTGATGTTTCAAGACAAGAAATATATTTTGAAAATGTGCTTGGCTAAGGGGGAGCAATGAGGTCTTATGAATCTACTCCAAAGTGTTGTGATGGAATGATTCAAAAGATACATTCAAGGACAATGATCCTAAAGTCAAAGTTTTGATCAAATATTTGAAGGATGGTCTAGTTGGTCAAAATGGTGAAGCATGAAGTTATGTGTAAAAGATATGTAGGCAAGAAATGAATATCTCCAGGTGTCTAATCAAGGATGGGGAGTTATCAAAATCTTTTGTTACATAGAAAGACTGAAGACAAGGTTGGTATATAGGATGAGGAGATTATTTAGTCATTTTTTTTGTGTCATAAAGAGGTTATATGGGTTATGAAATGTATGTGACATCAAAAATTGGTCCATAAGTGTTTTTTAATAACCTATAGGTGTGATAAAAGTTTCAAGTGTTGATGTTGATTGAAAGGTGGTGAGTTGACTGAGTTTCATTTGAAAATCTAGTATTTTTGCCCATGTTGGTTATTTTGTTTCTTAAGGGAGTTAAGGTATAAGGTTCTTGATATATTTAAATGGATAAATGGGTTGTCAAAAATTGTTTCACAATCATATAAAATTGTGTGGTGTCTTCCATGGATGAGGATTTATGCAAATAGAGGGCTAATTGGCTAGTAATTTTGTGAATGGATTATGGTGCAAAAGTAAAGTTGAAAGATGATTTTTGGCATGAATGAGTGGGAACATGAGTTTAATTAAAATATAAAATTTTAAGTCTTGAATTTGCATACACAAAAATATATGGGTGTTTCAAGGTTTAGGTAGGGCTAATATGCCTCTAGGCAAGGCTAGTGAAGAGAAGACTGGTCCTTGGCCATTTTCTCCAAATGACAAAGGTATGGTTGTTCCTAATTGAGTTTGTTAGTTATTTTTTGGCATATTTCCTATTTTAATATTGGATTAATCAAATTTTGGTAATAATGGAGGTAGATTGAAGTCATAAGGTATGAAGGCAAGTATATTGTTTCATCATGGTTGGAGATGGTCTGAAAGTGGTCAAAGGGTGCCTAAGCTTAGAAGTTATGTATGATCAAAAGAAGAGTGTATTCATGGATCATGTTTGATATTATCAAGGTAATAAAAGGTATGCAAAATTTTATTTGAATTCTATATCATCTCTTAGAGGTGGTCCTTTCCTCTTATTGGTCCTTGAAGTATTTTCAAGTTCGCAGGATCAGAAGTTGAGTCCACTTTGTCATTGTGTCAAAGGGGGAGAAAGTACTTAAAGAGAGAGAGATAGAGTCTAAGAATAAGCTTTGTATTGGTGTTTTACATCAATGATAAAGGGGGATATTATTTTAGGTTTTTTAATAATGTCTCCAAGGTGACCAAGGTTGTTGATGAGGTATCATGTGTGTTAGATTGACAATGACAAAGTGTGCTTCAGTGTTCTTGCATGGTTCTTCAGTGTTTGAATTAGTAAGGATATTTATGGTTGATATTTATAGTATGAAAATGTTTTAGATACCATATGGGTTGTTATGATATCTTGGAGTGCTTCTGGAAGTGAAAGGTATTCATCAGAGCAATCATATGAGTATCTATGTTCAAGTAGTCATCTTGACAGATAAGGTTGAGTGAGTAGATTAATTATGTCATATCTCACATGTGTGAAGGTTTCATGATATTTTTTATACATGGATGTATTCCCATACTAAATTTTATCCTATGGTTCAAATTTTAAGTCATGACGTTGAGCGTAGCAAAAGTTATTAAGGTGCAAAGTTGGTCTTCAAGGCAGAATTTCACTAAGTTTCTATACTTGGCCAAATTTGCAAGAAGAGATCTACGGTGAGTGTTTAATCAGATCATATATATAATAGTGAGTGTTTAATATAACCATATAAGGATCCAATGGCATGGTTCAAATTTAAATAATTAATATTGTACTCACTAGTGATATGTATCACAATCACTAAGTTTGAACAATAAATCTAATGATGAGCATAAATCCTATCAGATGAAGATCCAATGGTGAGCTTATGATTATGTAGTTAGTGATAAATATTTCACATTATTTAAAATAATAAGTATTACATGTATAACTATGAATTGGTGCAAGTGCATTGACTAAATGATATAAAGTGAGTAGAAGGCACGCAGAGCTGCCAAGTGGCATGATCACAGAAGCACATATCTAAGATCAATGGTGAGAAATTGTAGGTTAAATACTAGGATAATACCAAGGAGATATATGGAGTTTTTTTTTAAAAATTTTATAGGAAGCATGAGATGAGGTCAAAGTGTTTGATATTTTAACATTAACACAGTGACGGTTGAAATTTGAATATTCAAATTAACAAGGGAAAACTAGTTTGTAGTTTCTGAGCTATATCTTTTGATCCAAGATGAATTTATTGATGAAGTAAAAATAAAAGTTTTAAAGGAATTAAATTTTAATCTATATAATCTATATATAATGTTTTAATATTTATAAATTCAAAGTTATTGAGATCAAAATTTGACTATGTGTTTGACCATGTTCTATAAGTGACCAGATAAGGATAATTGAGTTGTTCTTGATAGTGTCTTGATATTTCAAGATGAAATAAATATTTAAGAGTGTTTTATAATACATTAGGACAATATAAATGTATTTTTTAGGTTTTAATAATCCATTATCAATGTTAACGATTGTTTATAAATTGATTTTTTTTGTTGAATGCATTGGCAGTTTGAGTGACCATCTTGCAAAGGCAAGTTAAAGGTGTTCTAAGCAGAATTAAAGAAAAAAATGAGTATGAATATGTTTTATAAATATAAATGGATTATTATAAATTATTATATGTCATTATATGCCCCTGATTAGTTATAGATACTCAAAATAGATTGACTATATTTGGACTATGTGTGACCGGTCTGAATGGTCATTCTAAGAGAGTTGAATTGAGTGCTTAGAGCTTGTACTGATGTTTCTAAAGCAAATAAAGCTGCATAAAATGTCATAAAGGATTCACACACGTGATCTAATCATATGTATTTTTTAATTATTTTATTATTTACTTTAGAAGTTTGAGACTATGTTTTCTGTGTTTAAAGACCTAAAGAGTACAGAGAACTAATTGGTAGGTTCGAATGTTGAGTTAGTGTTCTTGGTGGCATGGACCCATATGGGAGTAAGAAATGGGATAATTGAAATATTTTTTATGTGTTATAATAATTTTTAAATTATTAAGGGCATCCAAGTAGTCTCACATGTAACGTGTGAGTATGAAGGCCTAAATGTTTTAGGTCTCACCAAGACCTAATGGTGGTTTGGGGCTAATGAGGTAATGACTGACCTATGAGAATGGATTTGAGATATATATTAATTTTTTAGAAGTATTAAGGGTTAATTCAAGTATTATCCTTGATCAAAAATATAATATTCATGAATACTTTATAAAGAGTGAAAGCAAAGGTGATAGTTTCTAGACTTGAGTGTGTAAAGTTGATTTATTGTGTGTATGATGAGAAAATATTTGTGAAGGTTGTGAGTGTTGTGTGGATGTCTTGAGAAGCAGATCAAAGTGTAGATTTCATGTATGATCTTGTGTTCATAATTATATTATTGAATTTATAGGTTTTATGCATGAGAACAAGCAAAGGTTTTCTCCATCAGATTGAGAAGTAATTAAGGGTTATAGAGTTGTTCTTTCCACAGATGTGTTGGTGCTCAATATCTTAGGCAAGTTGGTGCTTGTCATCTTCATGGGTTGGTGATCCTTATGAAATGGGTGCTTCACTAAAGTCTCTTATTTATAATCATCTTATAGGACAAGTAGTCCATGTGTTTGCAAGATTGAGAGTGGGTTTTCTCCCCCAAGAGGGTTTTTCACATAGATCTTGTGTTATCTTTCTTATCTTTCATGATCATTGATATGAATGGGTTATTTGCTTCTTGATTGCTTATGGTGTATGACTAACAGTTTGAAGGATTTAGATTGAAGTTTTGAAATATCTTGATTTACTAATTCACCCCCCTCCTCTTAGTGATTATACCCCTAACAAATAGGGATTGATGAACTTAATTATACTCGACTTGTTTCATGTTTGAATGTGTATCTTGCATCTGATTTCCATCTAGTGAATATAGGGTTGAAAGTCATGTATATATACTTTTATATTACTTGTACAGGTGATTAAAGATGTTTAAGCTGACCTCAGGAGGTTTTCATTTTGAAAAGATATCCATTTGAGAAAAGCTAGGGCAAAAGACATTAGTGTCATTTTGGGGACAATGGTGCCACATGGCACTAGTGTCTAGCCAACAAGACACTAGGCACAAAGGGTCAAGATCAAGAAATGAGGGTCCAAGACTAATTTGGAGCTAACTAGAGATGTATGTGGCTCACATGAAGGCTGGATAAGTGTGACAATATGCTCTATGATAGGTCTAGGGCTAAACTAGGGATAAGTAGTCTTAAGTAGCACTTTTAGCACTCAAATACCACTTTTGGGTGATTACATTTACCTCCCTTTATTTTATAAATAAAACAAAGTAAAATGACTAGGATAAAGGAAAAATAAGTATACCTAGACTTACCTAGGAAGTGAAGCCCATGAAGCTAAATTTGAGCATGTGAAGTTGGGTCTGTGTATGTGAAGCACGATCTAATGTGTTGGGTGAATATTTTGTCGGCCAGCTAACTGGTGACCAAAATAGTTCCTATCACCACAGCATAGGAAGATTGGCCTTCCAGGTGTGTAGCTTTAGTACATCAATCAGAGACAAATCTCTCCTCTCATCAAGGGGAGGTTCCCTATTAAATATGTGGAGGCTATATACTATAAATATATGTAGAAAGTAAGACACAGGGGTGGGATAAACCATCCATCTCTCTTTTTTCAGAGATGATGCTGACAAATAGAGGAGAAATACTAGGCCATTGGTGATGGAACTTCTCTTCTTTTAGAAGTAACATTCATCCAAGAGCCAGATCCCTTCTTGGATAGTAGAAATCCTGGTGAAGCAATAGAAGGCACTTCTCTTCTTTCAGAAGTGCTTGTTCTTGCAAACAGTAGGACTCTTTCTGGTAATAGGTGACGGGGTAATAGTGTCCAAAGTAACCAACAATCTAAGATGTAGCACAAAGTCTCCACCTTGACGGCCCTAGAGTGAGATACAAATAACAATGGGGGAAAAAGTCGTCCCAAGGTCCTTTACACAAAAACATAAAAGAAAAACACACACTGAAAACAACTATGATAGCACAAAGTCTGAAAGTAGTTGGCTTCAGGACACCTTCCTTATCACCTCCACTAGTCCTGCTTGTTAAATCAAATAAATAAGAATGCTTTCAGAAGACAGACATAAGAAAAATTTCCTAAAGTAGCACAAGCTATAACAGCACAAAGTCTGCAAGTAACTTGCTTTCTCATTCAATCAAAGAAATATGAATTACAATCTGAGCTCAAAGTCTCAGTAATGCCTTTCAATTCGAGCAGAGTTCGCTTCTAGTAAGGGGAAGATCTCCCTTGTAACAAATGAGAGATTACAATATATAGCACTCCAAAAAAGACTTGGGCACTTGTTTTCATGAAAAAGGCCCATGCTGTAGTCAACATCTTCAATGCGCCTTCAGTTCTGTCTGGAGGGACCATGCTGGGAACATCGCATTGCCTCAACTATGGTGTGTCCATTCATCTAATGTCTCTTCCTTGGTATGGACTATCTGGTCCTTTCTCTGATCTCTGTGTAGCTATCCAATTCACCATTACTTCATGGAAGAAAAATAGGCTTGCGTCCTTCATTTGGTGCACTCAGAAGTCTATTTGATCCACTATTTCACCTACTAGAAATAACTCTTTTGAAGATATTTTTGGTCCTTTGGTCTCGCTCCTCTCTTCACTACTTAAGCGCTTCTTTGCTCTCTGGTCGAACCATCGCTTTAATTGAACTTGCCTTTGGAATCGTCCATGTTGCTTCTTTATCCTTTATAGCCCTTCTTGTTTAAGTCTTTGGGGGGTCCTTTTTGCATCTTTGACAAGTGGCGAGTTCCATTCTTATGAAACTCATTGGAAACTTATGGAAAATGGGATCCACAACACGTCTTACCTGAGCAACTTTGAAAGGGGAACGTGGATGCAAACACTTGACACGTTCCGCTGAGTCATAACAGGACACATGACGTATTTCGCTTAACTTATAGAAGCTTTAGAAACATTTTGAGAGTCTTGCAAAAGATGACACATGGCGGCTTCTGCTCTGATTTATAATGGACATGTGGCGGCTTCCACTACACTTTGTCTTTTTCCATCAAGCGCTTTTCTGTGGGATTTTCTCTTCAGTCAGGCTTTTCCTTTGCTTTCTTCGGGCTCTCTTCTTGGGTGAATTCCTTTAGACAAAATGTCTGAAGGAATTCCTTCAGACAATTTGTCCGAAGGACTCTACTTCGCCCTTTGCCTTGTTCATTTTTTGAAGGAGTTCACTTTGTCTATTTTTGCTCGCTACCCTCTGCAAGGGTTCTTGGCCTTGGTTCACCACCCTCCGTAAGGGCACTTGTTCCTTTGGCTTTGGGGCAGCCCCTTAAACCTACCGATTGAACCAACTTTGATTCAACTGTTCAATAGTTCAATCAGTTCATTCTTTGTTATTTGGCTAAGTCTTTTTGATCTTTTGCACCAAGCGCATTGAACCAATTGGTCGTTGAACCCGTTGAACTGATTGAACATTGAACCTATTAAACTGATGAACCAAAATGGTTCAAGGTTCAACAGTTCAACGGTTCAAAATTTTGAGACTCGTTAAGTGCTCGAGGCCACGGATCCTTTAAATGGTTGAACTTTGAACCTTTGACATATGCGTATAGCCCTTTGAACCTTTGAACCTGTGATTCCCTTTACTGAAAAAGCTTTGAAAAATGATGAATTTGTAAGCCCCCAAATAAATTTTGAGAAGGGAAGAGAGGAATTTTGGCCCTGCAGGCCCAAAATAGCTCATATGTTGTCCCAAAAATAAGAAGTCATTTTTTGGTGGACAATAGCTGGCTCCTATTGGGGAACTTCCTTCCATTTGGAAACTTGAAACACAGCTGAGGGGAGTAGAAACCAGAATCTCCAGTGCCTTGAAGTGTGCCATTGGGCTACGGAGTCATGCTACTCAAAAAGAAAGGCTCCAAAAGAAATAAATGAACAAAACAAAGTAGAAACAAAAACTATACAAATATACATATGTACAGGTGAACTTATCTGATACTTCAAGAATTGAAGTACTTCAGACGCTGCTCATCGTGGGACAAAGATAAGGGGATGCCATCCTGATAAACTAGCAGGAAACCATTTTGCCCCCAGAGATAGTGGCGAGCGTATGGAGCTCTCCACTAGGAAACCAATTTTTAGTGTCTTCCTCTTGGCCTTTTCTTCTTCTTGCCCCATGGTGGGATGTGTTCTTCCCTATGAAAAGCATAGTTCCTTGCTCTCCCTATGAAGAGTTCCTTTTGTTGACTTTGGAATACATTAGTATGGTCCACTACCATAGCTTGTTATTCTACTGGTTCAGTCCAGCACTTATTTTGATTGTCAGCATCACACCCTTGACACACCATCAGCTCAACATCTCCTTTGGTGTGAAGGAGTTTGACCTCTTCATCCTGAGTAGTCTCCAATTCGAGCAATAGAGATCTGCATCCAACTGTGGAAGAATTGTTGCCATCAGATTCCAATATCCAAGCATCATCAGAAGCTGATCTTCTATTAGATTTCTCTTCATCAGAGATGGAAGATCCTTCTTGATTTGTATTACACCCTACCAATTCTTTTGATGCCTGATTTGGATCAAATCCTGGATTACCAGCCATGGGACTTTAATCAGCTAAGACATGAGCATCCTCTATGGTCAAGGAGTAATTATCCCTGCCTGAAGGCTCAAATAGAATTTGAGTAGTAGGCTGATATTTGGGTGACCATAATCTTTGCCTCAGACGAATCCACACCTAGCTCTTCACCAATGTTTAACTGCTCAGGACTGGCTTGCAGAGATCCAAACTCAGTGATTTGAATTTCAGATTTCTTAACATGATCAACTATGTCAAATGATTGAGATGGACTTGGAAGAGAGGATGGGAGTTCATCCTTTTGGTTTTTGGGAAGGGGAGGACTGGTCTATGAATTTGAAGTAGAAGGTGCAGAGATGTTCGATGTACTTACTTATTTGGCAATCATTGGGTCCTTCGACTGGAAAGGGAGAGGGGTTCTCTACTCAGTAGTTGAAATCACTAGTTAGGGTCGCTCCTCTATCTTTTCTTCATCAGCCTACTAGGCTGACTGATTCTCAGACCAGGTGAATACTGCATTTGATCCTTTGACTGCTTCACCTTCACTTTTGGGTTCATCCTGGTAATTCAGGAAACCAATGTGGGAGTCACCAGTTGATTCTTCTTGATCCTCCTTGAAGAGATCAATGCCATTTTCTTGCTCGGACTCAGGTTGGAAATAAGAAACATGTTATATTTCCAAATATCCAACTGCTGAGTTGGTTGGAGGTGCTTCAAGGGCAAGGTTCCTCTATGGGGGAGGAAGATGATATGGTTGCCCTTGAATTCTGGCAGCATTCCCTTGATATGGTTGATTAGGGAATGTCCTCCTTGGTGCATTTCTATATAGAGGAGCAGAAGACATACCTTGTGTCATTTTCCTTTTCAAGGCTAGCAATTCATTTGCCAACTTTTTTACCCTTGGGTCAGTGGTGACTGTGGGTGAGTATTCAGAAGATGAAGAGGGTTTAGCTCTGTTAGGATCTCTCCTTATCTTTCCTTCCAAGATAAGGTCATCTTCTAGCTCAGTAGCCAAGTCTTGAGCAGTCTTAAGGTCTAATTGTCTAGCATGTCTCAATAGAAAACTCACTTCAGGCAGTTGTGAGTTGATGAAGAAGCATTTGAGGTTTTCAGGGGTCGACTGAGCAATTGCAGGAGTCTAGTTCCTGAGCTTTTCAAACCTTGCTATGAAATCCCTCATGGACTCATGAGGCTCTTTCTTCATCTGGGTGAGTTGGGCTAGTAAGGCATGTGCATCTTCTATAGGCTTGAACCTGGCTTCAAACTTGGCTTTGAGTGTATCCCAGTCAGTCACTAATCCAGCTTGCAGATGGTAGAACCAGTATGTAGCAGCACCTTGTAGGGTCTCCAATTGACTGCCACATCTTCAAATTCCACCCCTATCACACCACAAGCTAAGGTGAAGGCTGCAATGTGTTCATCAGGATGGACTCTTCCATAACCAAAGAATTTGGGGAAATTATTCCTTGAACTAAGTGGTAGCTCATGCAGGGGTGGAGTTAGATTAAGTGGGCCAAATGAATTACCTCAGAGGCCTCGAACTGCCATGATTGGATTATGAAAAATAGGGATAACACATCTGAGTGGAGTTGCTATATTATAAGACAAAAATGGAAATGAAACTGGCCTTGCTTCAGCTTAAAGCTTGAGGCTTCAAATTGTGCTTTCTTTCCTAGCAGCTCTAGTTTTGCAGACCAGATAATATAACGGAGATGGAAGAAGATGGTAAGGCTATAAAGATACTAGGTAAGACCCAGATAGGAGTCACCAGACTCTATAACGGATAAGGTGATAATGATAATGAGTAAGACACAGGTGATGTTTCAATTTGAATCTTGAGGCTTCAAATTGCACAAAATTACTATCCCCAGTGGAGTCACCAAAAACTGTTAGGTGAATATTTTGTCGGCCAGCTAACTAGTGACTAAAATAGTTCCTATCACCATAGCATAGGAAGATTGGTCATCCAGGTGTGCAACTTTACTACATCAATCAGAGACAAATCTCTCCTCTCATCAAGGGGAGGTTCCCTATTAAATATGCGGAGGCTATATACTATAAATATATGCAGAAAGTAAGACACAGGGGTGGGATAAACCATCAATCCCTCTTTTTTGAGAGATGATGCTGACAAATAGAGGAGAAATACTGGGTGATTGGTGATGGCACTTCTCTTCTTTCAGAAGTAACATTCAGCCAAGAGCTAGATCCCTTCTTGGATAGTAGAAATATTGGTGAAGCAATAGAAGGCACTTCTCTTCTTTCAGAAGTGCTTGTTCTTGCAAATAGTTGGACTCTTTTTGGTAATAGGTGACGGGGTAATAGGGTCCAAAGTAACCAGCAATCTAAGATGTAGCACAAAGTCTCCACCTTGATGGCCCTAGAGTGAGATACGAAGAACGATGGGGGCACAAAGTCATCCCAAGGTCCTTTACATAGAAATATAAAATAAAAACACACACTGAAGACAACTATGATAGCACAAAGTCTGAAAGTAGTTGGCTTCAAGACACCTTCCTTATCACCTCCACTAGTCCTGCTTGTTAAATCAAATAAATAAGAATGCTTTCAAAAGATAGACATAATAACAATCTCCTAAAGCATCACAAGCTATAACAGCACAAAGTTTGCAAGTAACTTACTTTCTCATTCAATCAAAGAAATATGAATTACAATCTGAGCTCAAAGTCTCAGTAATGCCTTTCAATTCAGGCAGAGTTTCACTTCTGGTAAGGGGAAGATCTCCCTTGTAACAAATGAGAGATTGCAATATATAGTGCTCCAAGAAAGACTTGGGCACTTGTTTTCATGAAAAAGGCCCATGCTACAGTCAACATCTTCAATGCACCTTCAGTTCTATCTGGAGGGACCATGCTGGGAATAACACATTGCTTCAACTATGGCGTGTCCATTCATCTAATGTCTCTTCCTTGGTATGGACTGTCTAGTCCTTTCTCTGATGTCTGTGCAGCTGTCTAATTTTCCATTACTTTATGGAAGAAAATTAGGCTTGCGTCCTTGATTTGGTGCACTCAAAAGTCTACTTGATCCATTGTTTCACCTACTTGAAATAACTCTTTTGAAGATATTTCTGGTCCTTTGGTCTCGCTCCTCTCTTCACTGCTTAAGCACTTCTTTGCTCTCTGGTTGAACCATCACTTTAATTGAACTTTCCTTTGGAATCATCCATGTTGCTTCTTTGTCCTTTATAGCCCTTCTTGTCTAAGTCTTTGGGGGGGTCCTTTTTGCATCTTTGACAAGTGGCAAGTTCTGATGTTATGAAACTCATTGGAAACTTACAGAAAATGGGATCCACGACATGTCTTGCCCAAGCAACTTCAAAAGGGGAACGCAGATGCAAACACTTGTCACATTCCACTGAGTCATAATAGGACACATGTTGTATTCCGCATAACTTACAGAATCTTTAGAAACCTTTTTTGAGTCCTACAGAAGATGACACGTGGCAGCTTCCGCTCTGCTTTATAATGGACACGTGGCAACTTCTACTGCACTTTGTCTTTTTCCATCAGGTGCTTTTTCTTGGGCTTTTCTCTTCAATTAGGCTTTTCCTTTGCTTTCTTCAGGCTCTCTTCCTGGGTGAATTCCTTTGAACAATTTGTCCAAAGGACTCTACTTCACCTTTTGCCTTGTTAATTTTTCCGAAGGAGTTCACTTTGTCTATTTTTGCTTGTTTCCCTTCGCAAGGGTTCTTGGCCTTAGCTCACCGCCCTCTGCAAGGGCACTTGTTCCTTTGGCTTTGGGGCAGCCCCTTGAACCTACCAATTGAACCAACTTTGGTTCAACGGTTCGATGGTTCAGTCGGTTCATTCTTCGTTATTTGGCTAAGTCTTTTTGATCTTTTGCACCAAGCGCATTGAACCAATTGGTCGTTGAACCCGTTGAACTAATTGAACGTTGAACCCGTTTAACTGATGAACCAAAATGGTTCAAGGTTCAATGGTTTAAAGGTTCAAGCTTTTGAGACTTGTTAAGTGCTTGGGGCCACAGATCCTTTAAACGGTTGAACTTTGAACCTTGACATATGCGCATAGCCCTTTGAACCTTTGAACCTGCGATTCCCTTTATTAAAAAAGCTTTGAAAAATGAGGAATTTTTAAGCCCCTGAATAAATTTTGAGAAGGGAAGAGAGGAATTTTGGCCTTGCAGGCCCAAAATAGCTCATATGCTTTTCCAAAAATAAGAAGTCATTTTTTTTGGACAACACAATGCATGCCCTATAAATGAAATGTGCATAAATTAGTTATTAATTAAGAGATATAAAAAGTAAAACACTAAACTGAGTAAAGAAGTAAAATTGAGTAAAGATATAGGAAGGAGGAAATGAATGAATACACCTCACTGGGTATGCAAACCAATGCATGAACTTGGTGATAACCTATGTGTGTGCATATATATAGTGATCAATCAATGAATAGATTAGACTAAGCTGATGGATTACTCAATCCACATGTATCTATGGCTCAAAAACTTATTCCAATTTTGACTCCATCATTGCCCACCACTACTTGATGGATCGTGACTTGTGAATAGTTTGTATTACACTGATGATGTGTCCAACCCTCTCATGTAGGTGGATCAAGAACTCAAGTAGGCTATGACTCCATAATTGACCATCCATGTGTAGTATATCCATCTAAAACTTAACCATGCAAATTACTTTAAATGTCTACATGATTATATATAATTGTGCATGTCAACTCTACACCCAGTTAGGTATATTAGGTGGATTTGGCCAACTCAGAAATACCAACCACTATAGATGGAGTAAGGCATGAAACTAGTGACAACTTAGAATTTGATGTTAGGTGTATATAATGTAGATAATGACATAGAATTTGTCATTTCATCTTATCATCTAGTGTGTAATTGAGCATACAGAAACAATATGCCATACACATGCCCCCAAATTTGATATATGAGTATACATATTCTGAAATGAGTTGTAATAAACTATATTTGAGTATCTAAATTAAATATGGGAATGGTAATTCCATGTACGATACCCCCAATCTAAGTAAATTGATATAAATCTGAATTAAGCTAGTATAAATCTAAGTAAAACTAAGTATAACTAAAAAATTTGTAACTAAATTTGTGAAAACCTATATTATACATGTATTATTATGGCCAATATGGGTTGTTTTAAAACTAAGGCTACTAGATAGTAGTGTCATTTATTGGACAATAGTTCCAGTGGTGCTAGTGTCCCCATTTAGACGCTAACGTCCTATTGGTCTAATTTATGTGCAATTGTATTACTTTCTAGGTTTTTTATTTTCTCACTATGTTTACCTATGTCTAATTTTTTGTAACTAAGCTTATGTGCTGAAAAATGTATTGTGAGTGAAATATAGGAGCCTAATCTCTATGACAAACCCCTATGCATGCCCTATTTTTAAGGGGATTTGTTGAATCTATGCAAGAACTACCCTCAAAAGAAAAAGCTCTGCAAAATGTGTGTTAGCCAGAGCATATATGATAATTGTGCGATAATATAATATAATGTGCACACATAACATCAGAATGTAACTATTTTGAGAATATTGGAGTATTATTCCTAATTTATTTAAGGGTCTGAGTTGACTAAATCAATAAATAATATTATAATAAATAGAGTACTAATTTTTATAATTTATTTGACCTTTGTAGC
Source organism: Torreya grandis (assembly GCA_037957365.1). NCBI lineage: Eukaryota > Viridiplantae > Streptophyta > Pinopsida > Cupressales > Taxaceae > Torreya > Torreya grandis. The sequence continues at coordinate 1,404,701 of JARHVA010000589.1, read as the reverse complement.
TTTCTAAAAATAGCAATAAAATAGGATAAATATAACTTAGTTTAAACAAAACTAAGATGTCTCAGATAGAAGCTAGTACTAATTGTGTAGGACTGGGACACTATCATAAATCAGGATCTGGATTTCGTTTAGTGAAAGGATAGGAGCACCAAAAATGGGACACTTCAAGGTTTGATGCTATAGTCTAGGTCCTACCACTATTGTCCAAACTGGTCATAGAGATCTGAGTTTTTTGGGTTTGTTCATTATCATTGTATTAGTCCACTTGAGAAATTTTGAGTCTTGACTTTTGATGAAGCTCCTTGTAGAGTTGATTTAATCTCCAACCCTAGGCCTTCAATATGCTTGAATGAAACTTGAGAAAGAGGGGGGGTTAGTGTATGTAAGATGCACTGAATATGTATCCACACCCCTTGTGTGGGCACACTACTTACATACCAATACTCTAAAGAGGGATTAAACCATATGTAGTTCTCTCACTTGATGTGCTTTATGCAATAGTGTTATACAGATATATAAATGCTAAACTAGATGTGCTTGAGGTGACTAGGGACTATTGTGAGGGTTTGAATGAGCTTGTGGCTATATTATCTGATTGTATGCAAAGAATGGAGAAAATTTCCTTAGTGGTTTTGCTTGTATTCTTGCTTCCTTTTGAAATAATTATGAACCTAAGACAATATAATGAAGAAGAGGAATCAGGCAAAAACGGTCACCTAGACTCAAAATGTGATTGGATAAGAGCATTGGAAATGGGAAACCCTAGGGTCTAGCATTATAGTCCAACCCCAACACTCCTATCCTATAGGCTCGAGAACTGGGGGATGGAATAAGAATGAAAAATGGAGCCTGGTTGAGCTAGAATTAGGTTCCAGAAGTCTTTGGATGATTAGGAATCAATAAAAAGGTGGATAGAAGGGTCGTGAGAGCATGCAAGAGAGAGCTATGGGTTTAGAGTCACAAGCCACACTCAAACTACCAATTTTAACATTTTATATGACTACATTTTCCCCCATTTATTCTAGTGATGCAACAAAGTGAAATACTAGGATAAAGGAAAAGTAAAAAGTGTACCTGAACTTACCTGCAAAGTTGAAGCCCATGAAGTTGTGTGATGTTGGGTGTGTGTAGAGAGAGAACATTGTGAAGTGTAAATTTGTAAAAAAAATAACGAGTAGAGTAGTTTTTACTAAATATGCTATATCTGAAATAAGAACATACAAAGTTGGGTAAGAGAGAGAGGAAGAGAAAGGAATGAATACACCTCATCGAGTACATGGACCAATACAAAACCTATTTTGATGTTAAGTGATACTAGATGATGCTGAGTAATGTTGGGTATGTGTCGTACCAAGTGTAATATCTCAAATAGAGTTGAGTGCTCAATTCCTCAAGAGTGGCTCAAGAATGCAAATGCTAGCCCTTTGGATCCATCATTACCCACTAAGTGAAGCTAGGTGGTCATGTGTGTGCTATCAATGTTTGGACTGTGTATCTAATCCCTCTAAGTAGGTGGCTCAAGAATACAAAGGCTAACTAGACCTTTAGCTCCATCATTTCCCACTAAGTGAAGCTATATACTGATACTGATATGAATGTGTGTTGTATAAGATGGTTCTTGAAGCCCATGAATGCTCTATAATTCAACAATGTGGCATGGATAGCTGAATGTGTATTATAAACTAGGCCAATCTTGGCCAATCTAAAAAGAGGAGATTAGGCATGTATAAAATCCACTCTAAAAATGGAAATTAGGCTTATGTGGAATCCACTCAAGAATGTGAAGGTTAGGCTCATATGAAAACCACTCTGAAATTATGCCAACCACCTATAGATAGAATAAGGCATGCAACTAATGAGAATGCCTAGATAATATACTGAAGTTGGAAAGAAAAGAAGTCAAATGTGTCATGCACATTGCCCCTAATCACTGGTATCTATAACATGGATTTTGATTTGGAAGTTATACCAACTGCCAAATCTAAAATTTGAAGTGAGAGCCATCATGCCGTGCATGATGCCCCCTCTATCTAGATTCTCTAAAAATAATTATACTAAAACTATTAAATCTAGACTGATCTGTATCTGACAAAATTGTAGTTAAGCTAACCTTTCTGCCTATTTTTGGAAAATTTGGGTTTTTTGTTGTTTAGACAAGAGCACCAAAAATAAGACACCCTAATGTTTGGCACTATTGTCCATGTTTGGCATTATTTTCCTTTATTGAAACTGATAATCGTGCTATAATCATCACTATTTTTTTGGTATGTTCTATTTGGTTTGGCCTCTGATTGTTGTTCTGAATGTTCTAAAAACTAATTTTTCAACCAGTAGGAGCTCTGATCTCTGTAACAAAACCCCTATTTTTTGCCCCCTCTTCTGAGGGTTGGAGTGAAGACCCTATAATGACTACCTTCAGAAGAAAGAGGCTTGCAAGTGTGTTATGATATGAAATACATGATATAACAATGATAATTGAAAATATGTCTCAAGATGTAGCATAGTTTGTAAGAGAGATTGTTAGATCAACAGGGGTATGCCTAGATAGATATAACATTGTAATAGCATATGTAATGTACTGAAATGAAACTATAAATGTTAGTTGTTAATTTTTATTTGTCAAGGAGGGATGGAGCATGATGTCTATCATGGCATCCAAGATAGCAAAAAAATGCATGATGTGGATCATGGCATTGCAAACAACTGAGAAGCAAACAAGCACACAAATTAAGAAGCATATAAGAGTGGCTAAGGGGTCAAACAAACAATGGATATGGGCACATGTCACTCAAACTAGAAAGCAAGCATACAAGGCATGTTCAAATGTCACATACACAAATAATTGAAAATAAGCAAGGTTGGCATGAGGGCCACAAGCACATATAAGAGTACAAGCAAAGGACACTGTCAAATGTCCTAAGGCACACACAAGAATAGAATCAAAGGACATTAACAAATGTCCTAAGGCACATACAGGAGACAAAATAGGAACTGATAAATACAATCACATCTAGTTATGCCAAGCAAAAAAGGAAAGCATATAATATATTGGAAATACAATCGCATCTAACTAATCAAAGCAAGAAGTGAAAGTATGTAATACATGGAGCACAAGACTAGGTATATGCTAAGAAATACACCAGTGTTATATACTAATGAGTGTTGATAGAGTAATCTATGTAAGCTAGTAAGTAATGTACATCAACATGATAACTAGAGTGTGTGGTGTAGGAATGACATAACCTAGATGGTGTAGTCATGTAGAAGATGCCCCTAGTGGGTAGACATATTGATGTATGTCTCAAATGTAGAAGTAGGATGCCTCCTCAATGGGTATAGTGAAGCATTCAAGGATCTAGATGTCAATACACACACTCAAAGAAGATCAAATGAAGCATGGTAATGTAGATAAATCGATAAATAATAGCATAGAACAAAAAATGTAAGTCTAGCATGGTAGTAGAAATTTAAAGCATGGATAATGCATATAATTGAAATGTTTTTGTGTTTTTGAATTATTTAAATATTTTTGTATTTTGAAATATTTGTATTGTTTTTGGTATTTTGAGTTATTTGAATATTTTTGTATTTTTGATATAAGCTATGTATAATCAATCATAAAGACACTATGTATAAATAAGGCTAAGGAAATATGATACTAACCAATGAGTCTCATGGGAGACTCCCTATCATGGTGTCTAGTATCAAGGAGAAGGATCATGTGTGATCATGGAGCATGATAGAAGGGCTGAGACTGTGGCTTTGAAATCTGTGTACATTGTAAATACTCTAAAAACTCTATAGTGGCAATTGATTGTGGGGTACCCCTATAACTCTCAGAAGTGGATGCAATTGTAGGGCTCTTAGGGACCCATCTAGTAGTAGGAGAAGTTATCTGAACATGTTTTCTGTGTGTAGAGTTATGAGACCTCAAGGATACTTCCTTGGGTGTGAACACTGTAACTGAAAGTTGTTTAGAATATTGAAACTATGGTTTATTCAAAGGAGACCTCTATGTGAGTGTATGAACTCTCTGTGATGGCAATGGAGGCCTTGATTTTGTCTCAATTTGAACTGGAGGAAGAACTGTAACTAGTGGATAAACTAAAACTGGTGGTATAACTGAAATTAGTGACTGCAAATAAATAAATGGCTTTGAAGTGCGGAGTGGTAACTTATCTAAAACTCCACCAACCATAAAAACCTAATTAACATGAATTAATTTCATGCATCTATGAACTGTAGAAGGTACTACTCAAAGTTTCTGAAGATATGGTCGACCAAGTAACATATCAAAAACTCCTACACTAGGAACAATAGTAAATAGTGTGGCCACATGTGTTGGACCAATATGTAGAAGAAGTATAATCTCACCCAATTAACTCTATATGTACCCATTGAATCCACTAATAAATATGTCTGTTGGGGTAATATCCTACTCTAAATATCCTAAATGTTGCAATAATGTCATAATGCACATGTTCACATTGGATCTATTATTTATGAGAACACTATGAATGGGATGATTATGAATGTAAGCTCTAATAAAAAGTGCATGATAATATGAATCATCTTCAACTATCTCCTATTCTGAGGAGATCAAAGGTCTAGATATAACTCTAGAATTGTATACACCAATCATGTTGCTCAAAGGGTGTAACTCAATTGAAGGTGCCTGGTATGTAGTTGGTGGATGATGTGCATGATATGCATCATGAACACCTAATGTATCCCCTATCTCTTGTTTAGAGTGCTATGGGAATTGATTTGAGAATATTTTCAAAGCTTTATCATGTGTTTGATTTACCTATGGAGGCTCAACTGGAGTGCCAAGATCAATAATGTTGCCATCAATCAAGTCTTGCAACTTGTGTTTCAAACTTATGCAATGTTTTTGTTGTATGGATTAGTACCCTATGAAAATTGCAAAATGAATTATGATCATATCCCCATGGAAGAGGTTTTGTTAGATCAACTTCTTGAATAGGAGGGAGAGATATGATATTACATTCTAATAACTATTGTAAAACTTTGGATGAAGATACTGGTAGATTGGTAAAAGTTCGCCGAGGAGGTGCTAATAAAATCACTCACTAAGGGGGCTCTGAAGCCACATTAACTATTAGTGGATTTTGACTCTTGCTATTGTTAACCTTTACTTTGTATGGGACTTTGTTGTTACTCTTGTTTATTGTTTTTTATATGCTTGTGTACTTGAGTTTGCTCATTGAAATTAGTTTGACTTCCCTTTCCTTTAGTGTATGACATAACTCAGTGAAAGAAGAGAATCTTTTGAACATTATTGATTCATGCAAAGCTAGTAGAAGACTTTGTTTGAGGAGATCTTGTAACTCTTGATTAGCCATGAGGCTAGTCATCTTAGCCAAGATAGTCTTATATCGAAGAACATAATATGTGAGATATTCATTTGAATTTTGTTTATGTTGTGTAATTTGGGGATAGGAAACCTTGTCCTCTATGTTAATGTTGAAATGAGCTAGGAACATGTTGGCTAAAGGATTGATACATTTATTGACTAATCTGATAGACTATAGAACCATTGTAAAGCATAATCCTTTAGACTCTATGGAAATAGCTTGGTTAATAACTAGTCATTTGGCATATAGTCCAAGTATGCTAAGTGAAAATCTCTTAAATGTGTCTCTGGATCACCCTTGCCATCATATAAAGTGAGCTTGGGTTGAACAAAACCTGGTGGCAAGGGTGTCAGATCAGTATGATGTGCCAATGGTGTATGGAGTAGAGAAAAATAATCCAAGGCCTGTATAGGTCTAGATGCAGCTTGGATTGAAGAGATTTTATCTCTTACAAAAGGGCTACCACATCAAGAGACAAAGATGTACTAATCGTAACTGGTGGTGCCTCATAGGAAGGTGGGTTTGCGATAGAGTGTTGTTGAGACATAGTTGACCTCGTAATGTCATTTATAATTGGATGCTCTGAAAGAATGGAAGACTCAACTCACTTAGCCTTTTTAATTTACATTATAGATTTTAAGATAAGAGTATGATCTTGGGGTTGTTCCCCGAGTCTTTCTCTAAAACTTTATAAAACCAAGTCTTTGTTGAGTACAACATCATTATCAATAATAGGTGGAAGTGGATCAAGAACCCAATGTGGTGGGTCATGAACATCGATGTTTGTATCATCATTTTTATTCTCATACTACTCATTATCAAAATTATCTTCATGTAAATTGGTATAATCTGGATGTGTAAGATCTATAACAAGAAGTTGAGCTGGTTTTTTATCCATAGTTTATGATCAGGTTGAAGGAATCTGGGTGAATTTAGAAGGTTTGCCACTAAGTCTTGCACTTCGTCTCAAAGGAAGATATGCAAGGATCATAGGTGGCATAAGGAAAACAACTTGAATAATGAAAGAAAATATTAAACAAATATAATCTAAATAATGAACTAGAATATGCATAAAAAGGATACGTAGTTCACAAACATGTAAGGTGATATCTCAAAAGCAATGAGACATAGTATATGTAACTAGGGTTTGAAAGAAAATGATTTTTAAAATTTACTATAGAAAATTTTAGAAATTTAATATGAATTTTTTATTTAAATATTCAATAAAAATTAGAAAAATACACATGTAAGGTGATACCTCAAGATGCAAAGGGACCTAGTATATGCAATTAGGGTTTTGAGAGGAAATGATTTTTGAAATTTACTAAGGTAAATTTAAAAATTAAATATGAATTTTTAATTTAAAAATGAAGAAAAAATTATAAAAATATTTCTAAAATTAGCAAGAAATTTTCCCTAGGGTCTCTAGGGTTTTTGTGTGCAAACGAAGTACTTTGGGTTCACTAAATGATTTAACTATTTTAGGAATATTTTAGTCTTATTCCTAATTTAGTTAACGGTATGAGTTGACTAAATCGGTAAATAATATTACAATAAATAGACTATTGATTTGTATAATTTATTTGACCTTCATAGCTTTTTAAAAATAGTAATAAAATAGGAGAAATATAACTTCGCTTAAATAGGACTAAGAAGGCTAAGACAGAAGCTGGTACTGGCAATGCCAAATTGAGACACTATCGTAAATCAAGATCTAGATTTCATTTGGTGAAATGATAAGAGCACCAAAAATAAGACACTTCAAGGTCTGATGTTATAGTCCGGGTCTTGTCATTGTTATCCAAACTGGTCACAAAGATCTGAGTTTTTTGGGTTTTGTTTGTTGTCCCTATATTAGTCCACTTGTGAAATTTTGAGTCTTAACTATCGATAGAGCTCTTTGTAGAGTTCATTTAACCTCCAACCTTGAGCCTTCAATATGCTTGAGTGAAACTTGATAAAGAGGGGGATTAGTGTGTATAAGATGCATTCAACGTATATCCACACCCATTGTATGGACACATTACTTACATATTAATAATCTGAAGAGGGATCAAGCCATATGTAGTTCTCCCATTTGATGTGCTTTGTGCAACAGTGTTATGCAGATGTAAAAATGCTAAACTAGGTGTGTTTGAGGTGATTAGGGACTAGTGTGAGAGTTTGAATGAGCTTGTGGTTGTATTCGCTAGTTGTATGCAGATAATAGGGAAAATTACCTTAGTGGTTTTGCTTGTATTCTTATTTGCTTTTGAAATGATTGTCAACCCCTTCAAAATGAACTTTAAATGGGATTTTATAGAGATCTATTGGTCATGGGTTAAATGCATTCGTGCTAGGCCGACACAATAAAGAAGAGGAATCGAGAGAAAATAGTCATTTGGGCTTGAAATGTGATTGGATAGGAGCACTAAAAATGGGACACCCTAGGGTCTAACACTATACTCCAACCCCAATGCTCCTTTCCTACATGCTTGAGACCTAGGGAGATGGAATAATCATGGAAAATGGAGCCTGGTTGAACTGGAATGAGGTTTTAGAAGTCTATAGATGAATGGGAATCAACAAAAAGGTGGATAGAAGGGTCATGAGACCATGAAAGAGGGACCTATGGGTTGGGTGTTACAAGCCACACTCAAGCTACCAATTTTGACATTTTATATGGATACACTGAGCATAAGTATGTAATGTAAGATGTATGTCATGTCTAGCATTCTACAAGGGTGTCATGATAGATGTAATCAATTTATGTAACAAAAAATCTGAGTAAAATTGGGTAGCTACCTAAGGGGATGAGGCATGATGTCCATCATGGCACCCAAGTAGGAAGGGTAGATGCATGAGGTCCCTCATGGCATAAAAAATTGGTGTGCATAATAATCAAAAACAAGTTTCATGGCCATAAAACATACAAGAAAGCATACATACAAAATACACAAAGCATGCAAAGTAGGCCAAAGGGCCATAATGCAAGGGGCATGAGTACATGTCAGTAAATCTGAGAAAACAAGTTATATAAGGACATCTTAAAATGTCCACATACACAAGCAACAAACAAGTTGGATTTAAGCCACATAGAGGGACATGTTCAAATGTCTGCATACGCGTTCAGGAAAGTACACACAAGGACATAGGTAAATGTCTAAAGCACACATATTTTGAATAGAAATGGCATAGAGCCAAAGAATAATGGCATATTTAAATGCTCTCGAATAGAAGAAGCATATAAATATAATTAAGTCTAAACTAAGAAATCTGGAAATGAAAGTATGCATCAATATGTAATACAAATCTATGTAGGAGTGAGGATGTACATGTGTTGAGTCTAGAGTAGCAATGGTTGGCAAAAAATCTGAGTAAGAGAAGTAATGATCATTATCAAGATATAATGATGCTAAAAATAAAATGTAGAGTACAAGAGGATAAAACTTGGTAATCAAAACTATGAATAAGATTCCCCCAAGTGGGTGAAAGTGTCAAGTGAAGAACCGTGAATCGGTGTATATGCCCCCAGTGGTAAATAATAGTGAGTTTGGATTAGTGTAGTGGATATTAATCTTATAAGCAATTTACAAGCACTTGACAAGAATCAGTGAAGCATCTATGTATGATAAAACTGACTATACTAAGATAGCTATCATATGTAGTGTCTGGAATATATAAGAAATGTAAACATAATAATGCATACAATTTGAAATTTTGTGTTTTTTGAGTAATTATTTGAATGTTTTTGTGTTTTTAACATGTTATACGATTTTTGTATTTTCTATAAATAAGCTATGTACAAGCAACATGAAAATGAACTATGTTGATCCAAAAGTCAAAAAACTTTGGTTGAAAGATAATTCAGGAAACAAGAACAACATAATTCAAATAATGATATCTCTAAGAAGAGATGTTTTATTCACTAAATTTGTAGACCCAAACATATGCCTATCTCTGAGAAGAGATGTCCGATTTCCATTTTGGTTTACATCTTCATTTATACATGTTTTTAAGGTGTGAGGAGGATGTGGAAGATCACCAATCTTGAGGGAGATTAAGTGGTTCAACTTTCATGATTTACAATAATACATAATTCGAGGAATTACTATTTTTAGAAACTTACTATTTTTAGACTACACTACTAAAATTGAAATTTAGATCAATTCCATTGGGTTTTTTGGGGTCAAAATCCATCATTCAGAGATTAATGCCATCTCACCACATTCTCCTCATTCTTAGCTTTCCAATAGTTCAAACAGTGAGTCAATTGGAGCTACGGTGTAAAAGTTATGGCTCCTGGAAGTTTTGTCATCAATTGGGGTAGACCTGTCCCTTGAATTATTTCCTGAATCATTCCTCCCTCCTTGAGAATCAATGGTCCCCATTACAACAATATTTGTCATCAAGTGTGGCAGTTGTACTTTGATTTGATTTTTGATGCATACTTAAAATGGACTATGATTTATGGAACTGTGTAGGGCCCAATTGTTTACCATTTTTGTCTGACCATCAGTCTATGGATAGAAGGCTGTGAACTTCTTCAGCTCGGTATCTATTTTCTTATATTGTTGTGTTGTTTGTGTAGTCAGGGCTGCAACATTGGCCCTTTTGGATTCTTGTGGCTTGACCACCATGAGAACAAATTTCTTGGCACTAATCAGAGAGATAGATGTGGAAGGTGGTAGCTCTGGTACCCTGTAGCATCATGTTCCAAGAGTGAGAGTGATCCTTCAAGTTCTTGATTCATAGATGCCATGTCGATCATACATGAATGGTTGACCAAAGAGTACATCACAAACATCTAGATTGACCACATCACATAAGACCTCATCTTGGAAAGGTTTTATTGCATATGAGAGAAGACATTGGTGGGTGACACAGAGGTTTTTTCTTGAACTCAACCATCCAATACTATATGGCTTTGGGTGAGGCTTTATGGATAGATTTAGGTTTTGACAACATATTAGAGATTAAATTCTTTTGACTTCTACTATCAAGAATGAAATGCAGAGGCTTACCTTTCACCCATAACTTAGAGTGAAACAACCTTTTATTGTCATCTAGCCTCTCCTCGTGGGTCTATGATGAAGCAACAATGGCTTTGGGCTCAGCATCTACAATTTATTCTTCGACCTCTTCAACTGCAGGGTCTATATGAGGTAGAGCAGTAGATGTTGAGGATTGTGACTCAAAAAGCAGGGACTTGATGGCTTGACATTCTTCTTTGGAGTGAGTTTCAAATTTATGATAATCACACCAATTTCGAGTCTTTCCTTGCTTTTGCTTCTAATTTTGGCCTTGTGTTTGACCTTCTTTGTCACTTTTCTATTTTGAAAGCTGACTCTTCGTATTCATTCTTCCATGCTTCTACTCAATCTTCATTATGAACTTGTACGCCTCACCGATGGTTTCTAAATTGAAGAGTTCTATTTCTCCCCATATGTACCATTGTAGTCTGCCACGATATTTTAGAACCTTGTGTTTCTCACTTTCTTGAATGCCCAATCTCACAGATAGAGAATGAAAAATGTCAGTGTAATCTTGAACAGACTGTTCCTTACCTTGGTGAAGTTGTTGCCTCTCTATATACAGATCATCATATACTCCAATGGGGTAGTATTCTTCCTTTATAGCTTCTATGAAATCATCCCATGTAGGTTCTGCCTCAATGCCAATATCATCTGCACTGAATCTCTTTTTGTACACTTCCCACCAATTTTTGACAGATAATGATGCTTTCAAAAGAGCAAAAGTGATCTTCTCTTTATTGGTGAATTTATTTATAGAAAATAAGAAGATAATTGATCTAACCAATTTTATATTGCATTAACATTGATTTTGCCTTCAAATGTAAGGATATCAAAATTCACCTGAACCTTGAAGGGTGTTGGGGCACTGAAAGGATGTGGGGGTGCAGATGAGGAGCCAGAATTTCCCATAGAATTTTTTTAGAGAATTTGAAAAAATTGTTTTAGTATCTATGCTTGCTAATATTGTAGGGATTCATTTACCATTTCCTTGAAAGGATCGAATGTCTTGGTGTTGTCTATCATTTGAAGACATTTGGAGCGAATAGGTGAATAGTTTATTGGTTCTATTTTCCACCCAAGCTTCCTGTAATCTAACCTTGTCTTTGGGATCATACACTCTAAAGATAAACCACTCTGATACCACTAATCCAAAACTCAAAAAATCTTTGGTTGAAAGATAATTCAAGAAACAAGAACAACACAATTCAAATAATGCTATCTATGAGAAGAGATGTTTTATTCACTAAATTTGTAGACCCAAACATATGCCTATCTCTAAGAAGAGAAGTTCGATTTCCATTTTGGGTTACATCTTCATTTATACATATTTTGAAGGTGTGATAAGGATGTGTAAGGTCACCAATATTGAGGGAGATTAAGTGGTTCGACTTCCACGATTTACAACAATACAAAATTCAAAGAATTACTATGTTTAGAAACTTACTATTTTTAGACTGCACTACTAAAATTGAAATTTAGGGCACTTCCATTGGGTTTTCAAGGGTCAAAATCCATTAAGCATATCTCAATGCCATCTCAACATATTCTTCTCATTCTTATCTTTCCAACGGTTCAAATGATGAATCAATTAGAGCTACGGTGTAAAAGTTATGGCTCCCGAAAGTTATGTCATCAACTGGGGTAGAACCGTCCCCTGAATTATCACTTGAATTGTTGCCCAGATCATATGTACAAGGAAAAAGAGAGAAGGAAAGTATGTACAAGTAGGGAAGAGTGATACTAACCGATGAGTCTCATGGGAGACTTACTATCATTATGGCTTGTGTCAAAAATAAAAATAATAATATCTCATACAATGTGATCGTTATGTTGTAGTTCAATGGTGTTCCAGTATGAATCTGAGTATTATTCATCATCAAAATCATAATAATCTTAATAACCTAGAATGATAGAGGGCATTACCTCATACTATGGAGTTGACATTTTTGAATTGTGCTTTGGAATATTAATTATGATTTTGACCTTTGAAACTGTGCTTATTATAGCCATATAGTGTTGTGGAGGCTCTTTTAATAGAAAGCCTTTTTTGAGAATGCTTGTTGGCTTAGAATGATTTTGACTTTGAAACTTAAGTTTTTTCTCTTTTTGTAACATTTCCTATGTATCTAGATATTTTGCTTTGATAAATTATATATGTGAATGATGTGCCTTATGATGTTCAATAAATCCCAAACTCTGTTGACCAACATTATCAATTGCTAGAATAGGAGAAGTGATGCCTTGGGCCTGCTTGCCCAAACTTTGACCGTGATAATCAAACTATTGTAGATATTTTTGACCAAATCCATACTGGAGTGAAAGTTGAGCCTTATTTTAGAGGTAAATTTGCCTTTTTTACTTGCTTTACCTATGCTTGTTGTATTGTTTCTTGCTCTGATTGTGCATTGTGAACCTTTTGTTGTTTTGAGTTATACTTTGGTAACCACTTTTGTACTATTTTTGAATTTGATCCTTTTTGAATTTATAAATATGTTATTATATGGTGTTTGGATGATGTGTCATTGTTTGAGTCATCTATATTCATTATCTATTGTATTTTTATTTTTAATGTTGAACATGAATCGATGTGGTGCCTATGCATTCTATGATATACACAATAATATCTAGATCTCCTTACTAGGTGTAGAAGGGGTAGGTTGATCAACTTTTTTTTAATCATTTCCCTTAGTATCTCACTTGAACTCTAATTATACCCTTGTAATATTTTTGAATCACTCATAATAGATTCATTGTGTTGTACATTATGATTTGGATATGAAAGAGTGTTAGGCACAACTTTTCTAGGTGTAGATGCATATACATGGTTTACACTAGCATATTCTGAAGACCATGTACATGTAATGTGATATGCTAATAATGTGGCCTTTTCACTTAATAGCTGATTTTGATTCTATAATTATGATATTAACTTGCTCATATTGATAATTTGATCCCTTAAAATCTCGTAAGTGCAAACCCTAGTTGCTTCTAATTGAACATGTAAGCATACGCCCTGTAGGGAAAAGGTGTGAATACGCTAAGTATGGGGATTAGTGACAATGGTATAGACGACTTCATCTCGTGGAGAAGTGATACCATGGACTTGGTTAGAGTTAAAGTAGTTATCACCCTCATGGACATGTGGAGGAGAAGGAGATTTCTTCTTGTGCATAAGATATGACATTGAAGCTTGAAACCTGGTTGTTAGCTTATGTAATAGATCCTCTATGTATGTCAGGATTTATTTATTAATTGAATTCCACATAAGATAACAATAACATGCTAGAGATAGAATGAAATATGGCATACATTTTAATTGATATAAAGCATCATTTATACATGTGTTTATGTCTTTACTGAGTTCATTCTTAATTAAAAGGAACAAACATGCAAATGAAAGTATTAAACTTTGCAACAAAAAGTGATACATTTATTATTTCATTATTATCATGATTATATCAAAAAATAAAATAAAATGTACGGATCTAAAATCTGGATGCTAAAAAGGTTATCTAGGGGTAGAATTTAAGCAATGTTTGAAGTAAGGCGGGTTCACCAAATGTGTTAACATTTTAGGACTTAGTGAATTTAAATATTATATTTAATTAGAGGGTTGAGTAGATTAAATCAAAGAAATAATATGCAATAAATACAACCATTGATTTGTTACAAAATTGGCTAGCTTTGACTTTTCTAAAAATGGTAATATTACATTAAAAATTATATTATAAAATATTAAGCTTAAATCTAATTTAATGATTGATTTTAATTCTTATGCACAACTAATGAATAACATTATTATATTTTAATTTGTTATTGAGATAAATTGATATATTATATTACAAATTTTTATTATATTGTAATTTTAATTAAATGTTAAATCTGAATTTAATTATAATTTTAGCTTAATGGTTAATTTTAATCTTATGCACAAAGACTAAGTGAAAGAGAATTAGGACCTAAAGAATGTTAATAATAGGCTTCCAAGCAGGATCTGTTAGGAACCCCAAGGAAGCACAATTGATTACTTTTCTTATAAGCAATTAAATATGGAATTATACCAGAATGATTAAGTAACTAGAAACTTGAAACAGCAAAGAATATGAGAGACAATACACAATCTTGTATTAAATACTCTTCAGAAGGAAATACAATAAAGAAGATGCCACTTCTTCCAACTCTAAGGCTTCCCACACCTCACAGACTTCTTCCTTCAAAGTTCTCTCTCTCTTGCTCAACCACAACTAACTCAACAACCTGAGTTGTTATCCCCTCCTTGAATGCTTCAGATGATCTCCTTGACCTTACACCTTGCAGATCCCCTTGACCTTGCTTTCTTGCTTCAATGCTTTACTTGCCTTAATTACAATACTCATGGGTCTCTTAAATAGGATCCCATGCATACAATAATTAGACCTCTAATTACAATAATTAGAAACACAAACTCAAGACATAAATTAGTCTTCAACATGCAAACACTCTCAGACCTCTTAAATTAGACGAGTCTAATTTTGGAAACGCATTTTGGAAACACATGCAACTGCATGCACACGCACAGGTGACCGACGTCAGTTTCTATCCATCTGCTCCTGACCGACGTCGACCGATCCCTGGTCCCTGCCTGACCGACGTCGGCAATACTGCCGATGCCGGTTACTGGTTACACTCAGTAACTACCTGATTAACCTCCTGGTGAAGCTTTTAGCTCCACAACTTAACAATCTCTCACTTGGAGATAAATAGCTGCACCTGTACAACAACCTCCACTAACCATCTCAGGCACCTCCATCTTCAAGCTCAATTTTGAAGACCAACCACCACACATCCTGTGATGTTATACCTGTCATCCAAAGTCCCCTGCCACATCTTAACTTTTTGACAACTCCCACTAGAGACAAAATCACCCTGTGATCTTCCATGTCTCTCATGCCAAAAAATTTTACTATTCCCAAATTCTTCATGACATACCTCTGAACTAACTTTACCTTTAACTCAGAAACTCCCTGTATATGTAACCCTACAACAAGCAACACAATACAGTAACAAGATAGTGTAGCTAATATTATCCAACCTGGTAAAGAAAATACAATGGTTACATTGACCTTGACCAAAGCCATGCTTTGTCATACACCTGTCAAACCTGTACCACTGTCCTGTAGCTTCCTCAAGACCATATACCCTGGCCTTCCGTCTCATGTATCCATCCACTCTCTTTTTTAACCTGGGAATCCATTCATCTTTCAGTGCTTTCATCCCCGCTGGCAACTCTACCAAATCTCCTACTTGGTTCTCTTCTGTAAGAATTCATGCCATGCTCCCACTATTTCCTGGATTCTACCTGTATTGCCTCTTCACATCTTCCTGGTTCTTAACCATCAGTAAGCAACAAGTAAGAAGGTGAACAACAAATATGAGGTCCACTTACCCTTTCAGTCCTCCATGTGGGCATTTGAGACTCCTTGACAGCTTGCTATCCGCCCAACATCCGTTCTAGTGACCGATCTCGGCCATCTCCCAATCTACACCCGACCGACGTCGGTTCCCTGCAATTGACCCTTGTTACCGATGTCGGTTCTCTCTGACCGACGCTAGTGTCCCTTTTGCTGACATTGGTTACTGTCTGATCGATGTCGGTTCTCGCTGCCTGACACCATCGACTCTGCTGATCTGCACATGACCGACGTCGGTGCCTGTCTGTTCGACATCGGTTCCACCTGATCGACACCGATACCTGTGTTTTCCTGTGAGTGATGACTTTTTTACCCGCGAGCTCCTTTTGGATCAAAACCCTGTCCATACTGCCCTACTCAGAATTATTCAGCCCCTGTGACTGATCTCTGTCCATCATCTCCTCCATAAACACCAAGGCTTCCCTATTCGTGTCAAAAGCATCAAATTTCGTTTTCCTGCAATGAACTTGATCTATACCCTCCGAATCTGAACTCATGCCCTTTGACTCAAGAACGTCCATTCCCTTCTTATTCATGTGACCAAGCCTATTAAGCCACATCTTTGAATCTACAGCTGAAGTAGATAAACCAGAAGTAGAATCAGTAATACAAGTAGATAGATAAAGAGTACCTACTTTCTTACCTCTTGCTAAAACAAGTGCACCCTTGGTAACCTTCCAAGAATCCGTTGTGAGAGTTACTTCGCATCTCTCATCACCCAACTTTCCTACAGAAACCAAACTCTACTTTAGAACTGGGACATGCATAACCTCTTTCAACACCCATGTGTTGTCCATCTGCAATTTTAGCTGCACTTTTCCTTTGCCAACCATTTGACAAGGCGTACCATCCCCTAAATAAAGCACTCCAAAGTCTCCCTGGACATACTCATGGAACAAATCTCTGTTTGGGGATGCATGAAAAGAACCAAAATCTAAAACCCATGATTCTATCTGACGATCCAAAGAAAGTATGAGAGCATCTTGTGCCATAATACCTGCAACATCTGCTTCTTCCTTACCTTCATGTTGATTTTCTTTATCCCTCAACCAACACTCTTTCTTTGTGTGTCCTTTATTTCCACAAAACTAGCAGGTGACACCTCCACTTCTGGATTTGGATCCCCTTTCCATCTTCGACCTTGATTTCCCTTGCTCGACCTTCTCTTTTTGCCTTCCCCTGCTTTCAGTGCTTAAAGCATTCCCTGATGATTCACCTGTGCTTTTCCTGCGAATATCTTCATTCAAGATTACACTAACCACATCATCAACTTTTAAAATTTTAGAAGCAGACGCAGTATTACTTACTGCCATGACCAAACTCTCCCAACTTTCAGGTAATGAGCATAAGATTAAGAGAGCCTTTATTTCATCATCAAAAACAATATTGACTGAATTTAACTGGTTTACCAAACCATGGAAATCACTAAGATGGTTATATACCGATCCACCTTCCTGCATTTGCAAAGTAAATAGCTGCTTCATAAGAAATACCTTATTTGAAGCCGAGGGCTTTTCATATAAATTTGCCAAAGATTTTATCAACTCTTCCGTTGTCTTACACTGTGATAAATTAGAAATCACAGATGATGCAAGACTCAACCTTATGGATCCCAGAGCCTTTCAATCAAGAACGTTCCATTCTTCATCCTTCATATCCGTGGGCTTGCATGCAACCCCACCCAACGGTAAGTACAAATCTTTTTGATACAGATAATCTTCTATCTGCATCCTCCAATATTGATAATTCTTGCCGTTAAACTTCTCCATTCGTAGCTTACTTTCTTCTGCCATTGTTGTACTCCCACTCAATCAAAAACCCTTGAGAATGACCTGTAATCAAACAATAACCTACTTCCTACAACCTTAGCTCTGATACCAACTGTCAGTCAACCCAACCAAAAGCTCTGATACCAACTGTTATGAACCCCAAGAAAGCACAATTGATTACTTTTCTTATAAGCAATTAAACACGAAATTATACCAGAATGATTAAGTAACTAGAAACTTGAAATATCAAAGAATATGAGAGACAATACACAATCTTGTATTAAATACTCTTCAGAAGGAAATACAATAAAGAAGATGTCACTTCTTCTTCCACCTCTAAGGCTTCCTACACCTCAAAGACTTCTTCCCTCAAAGTTCTCTCTCTCTTGCTCAACCACAACTAACTCAACAACCTGAGTTGTTATCCCCTCCTTGAATGCTTCAGCTGATCTCCTTGACCTTACACCTTGCAGATCTCCTTGACATTGCTTTCTTGCTTCAATGTTTTACTTGCCTTAATTACAATACATGTCTCATGGGTCTCTTAAATAGAATCCCATGCATACAATAATTAGACCTCTAATTACAATAATTAGAAACACAGACTCAAGACTTAAATTAGTCTTCAACATGCAAACACTCTCGGACCTCTTAAATTAGACGAGTCTAATTCTGGAAACGCGTTTTGGAAACACATGCAACTGCATGCACACGCACAGGTGACCGACGTCGATTTCTGTCCGTCTGCTCTTGACCGACGTCGGCCGATCTCTGGTCCCTGCCTGACTGACGTCGACAATACTGCCGATGCCGGTTACTAGTTACACTCAGTAACTACCTGATTAGCCTCCTGGTGAAGCTTTTAGCTCCACAACTTAACAGGATCAATGCCTAAGCTTGTGTCTCTATTCAAATTATGGGGGTACTTACTAATTTCAATGGCTTTCTACCTTAATAACCTTGGTTTTCTCTATGCATATTGTATGTTTGGAATTGTACGAGTGTTCAACGAGAGTCGATTTCTCACACCTCTCCAGCCAAATATCAACAACATGCTCCTTAATTCTAGTGCAAGTGGACCTCCCTATTTCTCCAATGTAAGGGACACTACATGAGCATTCCAACAATTAGACCCCACTGCATTAGCTAAGGTCTATAGGGTCTTTGGCGGACCTTAAAGACATTCTTAACTTGTTGAGAGGCAAGAAAGTAGTCCCTATATTATGGCGCTTTAGAATTCTAGCAATTTTATTTGAGATTCCTTCAACATAAGATATGAATGCCATTCAACTATCATTTGGGGGATCTTTGTACCTGTTGAGATTGTCCTTGGCTTGTTTTATAACCCTTGTAATCTACTCACCCTTGTAACAAATTTTTTTGACAACTAATTTTAAATGTTCAATTTATTGTTCTATGTTGTCTTCATCACAAACCCTGAAAGCTCTAGTGGCAAGAGTTTTTAACACCCCTGCTTTCTGAGTTGGGTGATGGTGTGAGGAGGCATATAGATAAAGGTCAATGTGGGTTCATTTTCTATAGACCTTCTTAGAAAGAAATCCATCCTCTTTACGCAATAGGAGGAGATCTAAAAAAGGAAGATTACCTTCCATCTCAACTTCCTTAGTGAACTCAATGTTAAGCATTAAACTATTGAGATGCACGTGAAAAGCTTCTAAACTCTCCCTACCATGTGGCCAACATAGATTGGTATCAGCAACATATCTTTTCCACCATTTTGGCTAGAGAGGAAAGGAGTGGAGAGACATGTCTTCAAACTTATCCATAAAGAGGTTGGCTACAACCGGGGAGAGGGGTGAGCCCATGGCCATACCTTCACATTGCTCATAGATAATTCTTTGAAAGAGAAAAATGTGGATTTTAGGCATATAGCAATTACCTACATAGCATCCCGAATGAGAACCTTCGTAAAGAGGGAGACCGTATCAAAGTTGATTAATAATTCATTGTCCTCTACCTTTGTAAAAGGTGTTGTCTAGCCATGCATCAAAATACAAATCGTATGAGATATTCAAAAAAAAAAAAAAAGAGACCGAAATCGTACTCCAAAATTTTTTAAGAGAATAGATACCCCTCAATCCTTAATATTAAATCAAAAAAATTATTAAAAAAAAAAAAAAAAAAAAAAAAAAAAAAAAAAAATCAAAAAACTATTATAAATATTTACATTAAAATTCAAATTATCATCAACTTGATTTAACATTTATTTTATATTTCACTTTGTCCAAATTTTAGTTGTCTCAAACCAAAAAAAAATAATAATATATATATATATATTAAAAAAATGGGTGAATTAAAATTTACGATATAATAAAGCACACCGGTCATATTTTCAACCTTAATTACTCCCGCTCTTTCCTTCCAGGAACCGTCGACAGAGACAACTTTAAAAAAAATAAAACAAATTGAACGGTGGAGATTTGTTCCGAAAAGTTTGGAATGAATCGACACCATTCCTGGACAAGATTTATTCGCCCTGTTACACAAATCGATAAAGTACATCATATGTGTACAAGACACGGAACATAGGATAATTTTTCAAATACGCGCAATGGGAGGCGTCCATACGGAACGGAATTGTCTCTCTTAAGAAAGCCCACACCGCGTAGAATGGAAATAGCCCACACCGCGTAGAAGCTCCACTGCAAATTGCTCAACTGTTAATGAGCTGGCCAGCGGCATGATTACCGTTGTCAATCGTTTTCATTCATGGGTCTCTCTGCCTATTTAATCCAATCGCTTCTCACAACAACATTCACATCTAATGTTTTGTAATTTTCAAACTCTGTATTACATCGGGTATTTCATAAAATCAGCCTCATTCGTTAGTCTGCCTGCTTAAGATGGCTGTCGTACGGGGCGAAAGCGTTGTTAACAGATTAATGGCACTGTGTATGTGTGTGTGTATGATGGCATTGTCCGCAGCAGTGGATGGTGGGGCGCATTCGAGGAAGCTGTCTGCTCTGGTGAAAGAGGAGCCTCTTGTTCTGAAATATCACAATGGCCCTCTGCTCACCACTACGGCTATCCTCAATATTCATCTCATTTGGTATGGCAAATTCACACCTGCACAGCGCTATTGTGACAGATTTCGTGCAGTCATTGAGCCCAATGAGAAATAGCAGGCCGGGCTCTCCCTCTGTGTCCACCTGGTGGAAGACAACAGAGGGCTACAAAGGCTCTGCCCACTCCAACGCCAACGACAACCCAGCGCTATCCTTAGGGAAACAGAAGCTGGATGAAGGATATTCCATGGGCAGGTCCTTGAAAAGAAGTGACATTGCTGCGTTGGTGAAGACTGGTGTCGAATCCGGAGCTCTGCCGGCAAGTAATGGCAATGGTGGAGCAGAGTTGTATTTGGTGCTGACATCGGAGGACGTAATGGTGGAGAACTTCTGCAGGAGTTCTTGTGGATTCCACGCCAGTGCCAGCGCAAAGGGCGTACCATATGCGTACGCGTGGGTGGGCAACTCAGCAAGTCAGTGCCCGGGGCAATGCGCATGGCCGTTTCATCAGCCTCTGTATGGTCCTCAGACCCCTCCTCTGCTGCCGCCCAACGGTGACGTGGGCATCGACGGGATGGTGATCAACATTGCGGCGAGCGTTGCAGGAGCGGTCACGAACCCGTTCAACACAGGCTACTTCCAAGGACACGCGGGGGCTCCATTAGAGGCAGTGTCAGCGTGTCCCGGCATGTATGGGAAGGGGGCTTATCCGGGCTTCCCTGGCCAAGTGTTGGTGGATTCAACGACAGGGGCCAGCTACAACGCCCACGGCCTCAATGGTCGGACGTTCCTACTCCCAGCTATGTGGGATCCTTCCTCACGCTCCTGCAAAACTTTGATGTAAAATCCTCTGCGGATTTGTACATTTAACAATTCTTTATACGGGTTGTGAAGTCCGGGGACCGTCATTCTTTATTCATTTATTTTCCCATTAATAAATTAATTCTTTATTCGTGCAATTTACTCACTAGAGATAAATAAATATATATATATATATATATATATATAAATGGAAGAGAGAGAAAGTAATGTACAACCGTAATCAAATTTGAAGGGCTTAGCCGTCCTATTTTTAATGTGAAGGTCGTAGGCCACTGGTTGAAGTGGGTTTTGAATAGTTGATTTTGTATTACCATACAGTGGTCGTGCAATCGGTAATAGGTATTAGGAATTTTTAAAGTCAAGCGCCACATGGTGAAGACTTAATTTTTAACTCATTCCACACTCACCATTTTTAATTGATATCAATTGCATCGTTGTCTTTCAGTGGGTTATAATGACAAGTACCTGAGGTTACTAATATCAATAAAATAATTGTTGGAAGTTACAAACTATCTATTTGTGAATTGACTTTTATAATGATTAAAATATATTAGTGATTTTTTAAAGCTATCAAATTTAGTTTTTATTATTTGGTAAGAACATTTAATTGATTGTTAGACAAGATCTTAAAGCTTTCACAAAAGTTAAATAGTAATTGTTCTTAGTATTATAATATAAGTTTAATATTTAAATAGGTAAATAGGTAAAACTTGCATCATAGATTGGATAAGTTGAACCCAGCGTGCAAAGGATAACCACCTATGTGTTCAATGATTCACTTTCACCCGAAATTTCTCCAAAATACTCTGCCAAGATTCTTTGGATGTACCGCCAGTCGAGATAGGGATACTCAAGTAAATCAAGGCAGAGTCCAAATCTAAAAATGCAGAGTCCTCACGATCCGCTGTTGAATATGGCCCAGAGTATTGAAGAAGAAGATGGACGACTTATCTTCATTGACCTTTTGTCCCGAGGCCATAAAATAAAAATCTAACACCCTGCGTAAATTAGCAGCTTCAGTCATTGTGGCCATGCCCATAAGGGCAGTGCCATCAGCAAATTGCAGGTGTGATTGCGCTGGCAATTCCCCTCCCCATCGCCATCCTTGGATATGTCCTTCCTCTCTGTTTCTACTGATCAACTTCCCCAAACCTTTAGCAAAGAGAAGAAAAAGGTACAGAGACAGAGGATCACCTTGTCGCAGCCCTCTTGTAGCACCAAAAAGCTTTGTGTGTTCTCCATTGATAAGCACTGAGAAGGAAGCCGAGGAAATGCAGCTCATGACCCATTGAGTCCATTCGTCCGCAAAGCCAAAAGCACAAAGAACCTTCTGCAGGAATCTAAGGTTGTTTGAGTCTAGGGTTTCATTGTAATAAATTTAAATGATATTTGAATAAATTGAAACCCTAATATGAAATTTATTTAATTAGCTAGGTTGACTAAAAAAATTATAAAATTAGAAGTATGCAGTGCTAATTTATTACACAAAAATTGGAAGTAATACAAATTAGGGTTGGAAGCAATATTTCAAGTAAGTCGGGTTCACCAAATAATTTCACCTTTTAGGGTTTAACTATGTAAATCCTATGTTATATTAAAGGGATGAGATGTTTAAGTCAGTAAAATAATATGCAATAATTAAGTACTCATTTTTTATGACTTTTGACCATCTTTGACTTTTTAACATTAGTAATAAATAAGCATAAATATAGACTTATCTACAAAGTGACTATTGTGGATGATCTAAGTTCTAAATAGTTCTAAGTGTTGTCAACAAGATTCTAGGATTTGTTTGCTCACTAGACAGTAGTGTTGTAGCTGAATAGTAGTGCTCCACCTGGGCAATAACACCATGTTATCGTAGTGTTCTCAACGTGGCATTAGTGTCCCCTTTGTAACACTGTTCTTATTTTTTGGGAATACCTACACTTGTGTTTTTAGGTCATGTTTTTGTGCACACTAAATTTGAAACTCTGTCTTGTGCCTAGAAAACTTGATTTAGTGTGCAAACCCTAATCCTCCTTACAAGTATGGCATGATCAATGATTGTGTGTTCATTATTAGGATAGGTTGGACGTCCTCAACAACCCATTGTGAAGAGAGTTTCCTACATACCAATACTCTAAAGAGGGATCAATCCTGATGTAGTTCTCCCACCTAGTGCTTGATGTAAGTGAATGCTAGAATGAGAGTGGACTTGGATGCCTTGAATGTGCTTGACCTTTGAAATTTGGATTTATGATTGTTGTAGATGGTAGTATGTAGAAGTAGGGCAAAATAGGGATTAAATACCTTAATTTTGCTCAACTTGTCTTTTATTTGAATAGGCTTTTGCATCTATTTTCCATCTAGTAAATAAAGGTCAAATAGACTGGTATTTGATAAATAATAATTAGCAAATATAGAACCTAAATTGGTAGGAGAAATTGCCCTATGATAAGCTATTATTTAATCAATAAAATCCCAATAAAGCAATGGAACATCTGAGAATTAGAACCAGACCCAAACTAACCTTAAACGTTGTGTTTAAAACAACAAAACCATTGTCCAAGGCTAACATAACAAGGAGTGGAATTTTGTAAGATATCCTTGCAAGAGTTAGATTAGAAAAACAAAATAAATAAACCCTTTTGTCATACTCATCTTCCAAACATTATATCATAGTGTCCAAACAAATTAAACCTAAATTTTCACCATACTTTCAAATTTAAAAAATAATAAAATAATTTATTTTTAAAAAATGCTTTAACTATATATATATATGATCACATTTATAAATAGACAACAATATTAGAATAAGAGTTTAAATTTTGTAAACTATTTTGACTTTTTGAATGGGTTGTCATTCTTAACAGCGTCACAATATTTTTTTACAATTTTTACAATTAAATTAAAAATTAAAAAGGCCATTAAATAAATCCCGTAAACTAAATTGAAAATTAGAAACGTCATTAAATAATTCTTATGATCACCTAATGAAAAATTTCATCGGGAAAACAATAAATATAAAAAAAAAAATCAAATTTTACAACCTAAAAAATAAATTACAGTTTAAAAAATACAACAAAAAATAATGATAGTGCATGGTAAACACTAACAAAACTATTTCTTCTACATCTCCCATTCAGTGCTTATTAGTACCTAACAAGTACTATACTTTTCACCGAATGCTTTTACTTCGATCAATGTTCTCTTGTGATCCAATAAAAATGGACTATACATTACATTTTTTTTAATTTCCCTATGTTTGGAGATCACTAGTAACATTTTTTAATATTTTATCGTTAATATTAAAAAGTGAATAGTAAATCTGCAAGCATCTAATTAGAAAGTCATGTTTGTTATTATTTTGATCGGATCCCTTGGATAATCACCAAGAAAAGTGAGTTGTTTACAGGGCACTGGAGGACGCATGTCCAAGGAAAGCATGCCAAAGAGAGGAGTGCTAAATGGCTATTGTTCATGCAGGTTTGTGGCAACCAAACATGCTATGTGACATGCCTTCCCACAAGATTATTAGGCTATTAACTAGAATGTTGTATCTTTGAATTCTTGTTGCCTTTGTCGAAACATCCAAGATTGAATGGTAAGATGCTCCCAAGGAGATCCACTCCAGGGCGTTTCAGTTGGTATGAAAAATAATTGAGTTGTTGCAAAGCATAGTGGTGGCAATAATAGGGTCGCAGACATATCAAGAGGCATGGTTCATAGCGCAACTATTTGACGTAGCAAAGGTGCCCATGCTATCCTTCTCTGTAATGGATCCCTTGATCTCTTTCCACTGCTTCCCATACTTTATCTACTTGCCCTGCAATGATGTTGTGCAAATGAAGGCCATCGTAGTTGTGGTTGAGCTATATCATTGGAGGCAAATTGTAGCAGTCTATGCAACAATGACTATGGCTCTGGCGTGTTTTTGCCTTTAAGTGAAGCTCTCCTCCAAGTACGATCTCAAATTAAACTTTACAAACTAATGACGATGCAACACCGTGTGTTCGTGGAGATATTAATTAAGCAATGAGGAAAACTAAGTTCCTCTACATTGGTTTTGGATATATCTCCATTTACAATAAGCAACAAACACATGAAAATCATCAGGGTACCCTATTGCAGCGCAAAAATAATGTCCACATTGAAAATGCACTTGTTTATTTTTTTATTGTTAGACCTCATTCCCCATATATTCCTTTTGACGGGTTTCCCTTTTCTTTGGCCTCAAGCTTTTGCAGGGCTAAATCTACCATTCTCCGATGGATTTTTGCAAAGATTTATCATCAATGGTGCCTTGAATGCAACCCATTATATGTAATAAAAACTTTCCCTACTTCATTACACCCAAATAAGTTTTTTTCCATAGAGGAAAATGGTGCTAACTGAGGTTTTCACAAATAAATGCAATGCAAAAATAGGGATTTCACATTGAAAATTGATCAAAATATGAATACTACGTGCCATGCTAATATAATCTAAGTACTCATATTTTGGTAATTATGTTATTTTCAACTGTTGTACGTGCTTGTTTATGTACAAGTCGATTGACTGCAACTCCAAAAAAGCTTGTCTTTTTCTGTTAGCAAATCACCAATGGGCAGCCATGCGGTGATTAATCTCCTCAGGGAAGAAAGAAGAAACAAGTCTAATTCGATGCAAGCATTTTCAGAGTATAGTTTCAATTCCCACAATCGTTATATCGATTTTTTTTTAGTCATAAACTCGCAAAAATATGTCATAAATACTCATTTTATCATAAAATATTTTAATGACACTCTAACTCTCTTATATGCATCTGTTTGAACATTAAGTACTATAACTACAATACAACTCTTGTTATTTAACCATGCAATACCTTAAATCTTAAAACTTTTTAATATTTACCAAAATACCACCTTTCTCATCAAAGTATCCACCATTGTGTCATAATTCACTATATTTTATAAGTTTTTAATATTATTTTTTAATAATTGAAAGAATTGACAAAACCCCTTTGTCATATTTGTCTCCCAACATTATGGAATATTGTGCCGAGACAAATTAAACTTAAATTTTCATCATACTTTCAAATAAAAAAGATCTAATAATTTTTTTTTTTAAAAAGTTCAAACTATATATAAATGATCAAACAAAATATTGTTTAAAATAAAAGATTATATTTTGTAAATTATTTTGATTTTTTTAATAGGTCATCATTCTAATAATTGTATAATCTTTTTAAATAATTTTCATAACTAAATTATAAATTTAAAAAAATGTTAAATAAATCGTAAAAATGTCGTTAAATAAGTTCCATAATCATTTAATCACACAAAGTTCAAAGAGAAAATAATAAATATAAAAAATCAAAAATCAAATCTTACAAGTCAAAAGATAAATTGTAGTTGAAAAAATACAACAAAAAATGACACGCATGGTAAATTTTGACAAAAATAAATAAATAAAACAATATCAGAATAAGAGTATAATTTGTAAACCATTTTAACTTTTTAAATATGTCACCATTCTTAACAGCTCTATAATCTTCCCTTACAATTTTCACAATTAAATTAGAAATTTATAAAATGTTTAATAAATCCCATTAATTAAATTAAAAATTAGAAAGATCGTTAAATAAGTCTCATGATTGCCTAGCGATAAAGTTTATTTGAAAAACAATAAATATAAAAGATAAAAATCAAAATCTTACAAAGTAAAATAAATAAATTGGGATTAAAAAATACAACAAAAAACAATAATAATACACAATAAACCCTAATAAAGCTATTTTCTCCACATCTACCATCAATTATTATTATTTAATCATGCACCATCTTAAAATTTTATGACTTTTTAATATTTACCAAGATACCAACTTCTTCAAACTATCCTTCTTTATATTTTATATCAGATTTTACAATATTTCAAGTTTTTTGTATTCTTTTTTATAATTAAAAGAATCCAAGGTTCACATGTAACCAAGGCCTTATTCTTTAATTTTAGAGAGGTTTTAATATTTACCTACACCACATTTCCTTTCAAACTATTCTCCATTTTTCATTACACCATAATCCAAAATACTATCTTCATTTTTAAAGGTTTTTAATATTTACTAACATGACATTTTCCTTAAAATTATTCTTCATTCCTCATTCCATAATTCAATATACCATTGCACATTATTCTTCATTCTCTATGTTTCCTTTTTTCTCTTTTGATGGTAGATTTCATAATATAATTTAAAATGTTAATAAAAAAATAATTTAAATATATAAAATTTAAAATGTTTGATAAAATAAATAGTTGTTAGTTGAAATTGTTTGGTTCACAAAGAGTTCACTAAAGATCAACTCTTGCTGCTAACAAAACTTGACCAAAAAAAGAAAGTCGAGATTTCTTCGCTTACAATTCTTTATAAACAAGATCCCAACTTACAACATCATGAAAACCATAAAAACACCAATCTTTAAAAATAGATAAACCATAAAAAGGGTCTCTTTGAAAACACCCTCTTACAACCAGTGTCCCTAAAAACACACTTTGCAAATTAGCTTTTACAATTCAATTCCCACCAAATCCAAAGCTTTAACACATAGCAGCATTTATGAATGCAAATATAAATGTTTTTTTTTCTTGGGTGGTATGCAATGTCCAAGTCAAATTGCACTACGATTTGGACGAAATATATATTGAACTAAAACGTATATTGAGTGAAACCCAACTTCAAGTCAAAAAATGCGAGTTTGGGTGAAACACGGCCTCATTCAAATTAAAATGACTGGTTAAGTTGAATTAAAATATGAAAAGTTTGTTAAAATGTGACTAGTTAACAAAGTCTGATTCATTTGTCAATAGAAGACTAATTTGCAAACTCTAGGCGTAGTTATAAAATTTTGGTTTTTCGTTTATAAAGAATAAAGAATTACAACATGCTTATATATGTCCATGACCATCCTACTGTCTTCTTCGTTTCACTACAAAATGACTTATACCAAAGTCTTGCAAGATTTGGTTACAGGGTCCCACATTGCAGGAAGCAAAAACTGACGCCCGTTAAGGCCATGGGCATTGTAACTCGCCCCCGTTGTATTTTCAACCAACAGCTCCCCGGCGAAACCTGGGTACGCCCCTTTTCCATATATTCCTGGGCAAGCCGACACCGCCTCTAACGGAGCAGCTGCATCACCTTGAAAATATCCAGTGTTGAATGGATTTGTCACCGCTCCAGCTAGAACAGTGGCAATGTTAATGATCATTCCGTCGATGCCGACGTCACCATTAGGTGCAACCAGAGGAGGGGCCTGTGCACCGTACATAGGCTGGTGAAACGGCCACGCGCATTGACCAGGGCACTGGCTTACTGAGTTTCCCACCCAAGCGTAGGGAAGAAGCTTCTCTCCATTTGAAGACGCGTGTAGAGTGTTGGCATGGTATCCACAAGAACTCACGCAAAAACGTTCAACCGAAACATCCTCCGATGTGAGCACCAAATACACCGCATTGTGCTTCTCCGGCAGAGGCAGGGCTTTTGATTTCAGAGAACTTTGAACCAGAGAAGCAATGTCCGTCCTCTTCAACGACTTTCCGAGTGAATACGACTCGTCTAATTTCTGCTTTCCAAGCCTGGCAATGCTCACAGCGGCCACATTAGAGCCACCGCTTTTGTATTTCTCGGTAGTCTTCCACCAGGTGGAAACAGAGGGCTTCTTGGCCTTCCCACGCAGATTTGCACCCAGCGACTGCAAGTAGTCCCCCACAATGGACCGCTGAACAGCGGTAAATTTCCCGTACCACAACACATGCACATCTACAGGGGCTGTGGAGAGGAGAGGACCCTTGTGATAAGTTAACACAAGCGGCTCCTCTTGCACAAGAGCCGCCAGCTTTCTGGAGTGCCTATCTGGCCCAACAGAAGCCGCATTACAACCTAGCTCCAACACGCAAACAACCAACAGTATCTTTGCACTCACAGAGAACCACGACGCGGCCATTTGCACTCGAATGAAAACCTCACTCAAACCCTTACTTCACAGATTACCCTCCGTTTCAAAACCCTAGATTTCACAAATCGATCTCTGTATTGAAACCCTAGATTTCACAATTTGCTCTGTTAGAACAGTGAATGAAAACCCGATGAAGTTAAAAGGTTAAGAAAGAGACTTAAATAGGGCAGGGTGTGGCAGTGATGAGGCGGCGATTGAAGGTTTGAAAGCGATTGACAGCCGAGCGTCCTGCTGGCAGCGATTATTTACCGTGTTCCTGCCAATTTCCATCCCTGCTGCTGTACACTAACGTTCTCCATTATTGAGGACAGCTGTGATGGCGCCCCTCCACATGCCGCACGACACGTATCCCGAGCGACAACTGTGACTGGGACCGGCTTAATCGGGCGGCTAACCATCGTGGGTGAAAAAGTACGGAAAATGTGAAATATGTGGTGTACACGCTACCGGTTTACAGTACCCAAGTACTGCCTGCAAGCTTGTCGGAAATGGTGAAAGTGAATTAAAATTGTAAGATATGTCACATCGGTGGCAGTTATCGAGGTAGAATAATAGCTGGCGCATAAACGTGAGCTGTAACGCGTCTTGTGATTACTTTTCTGGTAAGCTTTAGTCGTTTTCTTCACGGGTGGCAGGCATTTTGGTTAAAGATTTTAATTTGTTGGGACAAAAAGTGCAGGTGATGCAGTATACTTTTAATAATAATAATAAAGATGCTCTTAACCACTTCACCGAGTAAGCAAGGACCGCCGAGGAAGATCGCGCCTTAACTTTGACGGCTCAACGCGGCCGTCAGGGATAATGTTAATCATGGTTGTCTATTAGACGTTACACGTCACATGCTATGACAGGTCATTGAAGCAAGTCAAAGAAAAAATCAAAGAACGGTTGTATCATTTATGGAACATCGATCTCTATGTTGACTTCCCATACAATCCGTATAAGGTTTGCATTGCAACTTAAATATATCTATCTAAAAAATATTGGATTAATATTGGAGATATTATTAATGGAAAGATTATTATTTAAAAATTTTTACCCATCATAATTATTAATAATTTTATTATTTTAAATTATGAGATCTAATAATAATGTGGATAAATTTTTAATTAAAAAAGAATATTATTTAATGATAGTTAAATATTAACAATTTTTTCCTTTCATTTGATTTTTTATAGGAGTCAATTTATGAATTAAAGATAAAGAGAAAATTGATTCTGTCTATTATTCAAATTTTTATCTCTATTCTTTTTAGAAAGGAGAAATCATACCTATTCATTCCATATAACATCCATGAAAAGATGAAAATTTGAGGTGGAGACTCTAAGAGAAGAAGCAAAAGAAATAGTGACAGATGGCACTTAACAGAGGATGGAGGCCCTTTTTTCTTGATGGGAGAGAAGATCGATCCCTACCTACGATTAATTTTATTCCCCTTGTTTGACATCCTTTGGTCTTTGGTGTGAGTGCTCCACCATTTGATCCTTCTATTGACCTTTATTACTATATTGTCTTTTTGCTACGAGAGAGCAGTGTAGTTTCATAGCTTCTTGCCCTTTCCTTATGCTTGGGTATTTTTTTGTGGTGGTTTTATTCTCAGTGCGTGTAGTGTTTGTTTAGCCCTCTATTATTTTTGGTTAGTTTTAATCCTTTTTGGATACTAGCCCCTTTGCTTTGTGTCCTAGAGTCGATGCTTAGCTCCAGTCAAAAGTTATTTCCTAATTCATAAATTCAATCAAAATCGTTTATCCTTAATTAAAAAATATTAATTATCCTCTTTGTAAGTTTCTCGATCTAACTACATAAAATATGTCAAGTTAAAAAAAAAACTTTTTGAAAAAGGAGAACTACAAACTCCGTCATATAACAAAGGTGTTACAATTTTTTATTTACTTTTTATTTCTCCCAATGAAAAAATAAAATAAAAATTAAGATGATGTGGGCAATATTACTTTAGAATCAAACATTTGCTTACACTTCAGAGTCCAATGACAAGAAACGAAGTTATATAACAAAGACAAATCTAATTGCATTTTAGAATTAAATGAGAACAAATAAATTTACTAGACGAGACTCTGTAGATATAAAATTTCCAAAAGTGAATTATTCAAACATGGGTGCTTTGTGTATGGTTCACATTTAAAAGTTATAAATATAGTAATACTTGTGTGGTTCTTAGGTTAGTTGGTTTGTAGTTGTGCAAGCAGGAGTGTCATGGTCCCCATCCAAGATCAAACCTTGTCAAGTGCACAAAGTTTCCATCTTGTTTCTTTGGAATAAGATGGAAGGTGTGGGGCTCACCATAGAAGTAGGATGTTTGTGTGTTGTATAAAGTTAGATTAGTATGTGTTGGATACGGTCCAGTGTTGAATACGAACTATAAAAATTGAATAAGAAGGTAGTCCTCCTTCCCAAAAAAAATATCACTATGTTTTAGTCATCGTGATTTTATTTGTATCCTTTTGTGGATTTGGTTCATGAATACGAGAGGCATTTGTTTGAGTTCTTCATTGTATAAAGTTAATCTTGAGGACTTTCTAATAATTTTTTTGTTCTTGAGTTGGGATTGAAGATTACGAGAGCAAGTTGATTACCTTTAAGTTGGCCAATTTTAGATTGCAAAAATAAAGGCTATCATTGATTATTAGCCCTTATCAATCAATAGTATGATGTTTTCTCTTAAGATACCTCTCGGGATGATTTGTTTGCTTATTTTATGTTTTGTATATGGTATACATTTAAATGCCATGCAAGTTACAAACATAATAATACTTGTGTAGTTCTTATGTAAACAGACATCATTTGTGAATGTATGTGTATGATTGTAAAATTTGATTAATAGATTTGAACTTTATCACAACAAGCTATTAATCCACTCAAAATCTACAAAACATCAAAGAAAGAGAATGAGGAAGCAAATCATAATTTAATCAAAATATCCTTACAATCACCTTGCTTTCTTGAGTCTTCCCTCCAAGATCATCAATGCTTCTATAAGACAAATTGATTATATGATGTTGAATTGCAATATAGGGTGATTTCAAGACCTCTAGATGAGAAAGGTCAAGAAGCCAATGGTCAAGCTACCCTCGGGCACTAAAAAGTGGCCAAGTGTTGCCTACATAGTCTAAAGAGACCTCTAGTCGATGTAGTTGTAACTCTAGATGTTAAACGGGGAGCGGGAAGATGGAAGACCATGCCCGTGAAAATGATTAAGGAATTTATAGTGTTTGCGAGAAAGGTGATTAAATGTGAATAAAATTAGGTGGAAATGATTAAAAAAAGTAAAATAGTGATAGGAAAAGGTTAGTAATGATTAAACGAGTGTTAGTTAGAAGAAAGAGATAGGGGTAAAATAGAAGGGAGGGGGATATAGTAAAATTGTGCTTTAGAGCCCTTAGCTATAGATCAAACTCCACATTCATCACATCATGGAGCGAGAGTTTGGGAGTACTAGAGCCCTGTTGATGCTGGACCATCGATAAGCATTTCATCCTATCTTGTTAGTTTTATATTTAGTTTATTAATTTCAATTTTATTATGGGGGGGAATGAAAGAGTGTAAAAGCACAACTAGGGGCACTACCCTAAGTTATAGTTTTGCACTCGCAATCATGATGTCAAGGTCGATATCCATAGTTTTACAAAATCATAACTAGCGATGTGAAACTTTGCAAAACTGCAGGGGCTATTTGCAGTTTTACAAAGCCATAATAGGAGAGTTGTGGCTTTGCAAGACTGCGACAAAGGAGTGGTAGTTTTGCAATATCACCATAAGGGACTAGTGATTTTGCATAATCCTGATGAAAGGCATAGGGTTAGTAGCAATTTTGATGAGGATAAAGATAGGAGTCAATTAGATGAGGGATGTAAACTGGATGGAGAAGGGGGAAATAGGATAGGAAAATGTGAGTTAGTATAAAGGGTTATGGTTAGTATAGGCTAATAAGATAGTTTGTGCAAGAGGATTTAGGTGTGTTAGCATCAAGATTGTTGCAGCTGATGGTGTTGTATGAGATGCACCAATTGAGACCGACAAACTTTGGGATATTGGAGATGACAAGCTTATACTATATTATGACTATGCCATCATTAGGATAGACTGGGCTTTGATCACTGCATTAATGAAGATATAGCACTCAGAGATGAGTACTTTTCACTTTGTTACTAGTGAGATGACTGTGACCCTTGAGGATGTCTAATGCATTTTCAAATTGCTGATGAGAGGATATGCTAATTATTGGATATCTTGATCACTTAGGGATACTATTCAAATATTATGTGGCCATATGCAGGTTGGTGTTAAAGATCATTGAATTGATACTGATAGGGCCTTGAGGGATGGGATTGTGGATCAACTAACTTGGTTTTTATGTCTCTTGTGACTGGTATATTATTACTAGACAAGAGTGGTTAGCGGTTTCAGTTGGGATTGGGAGATGTAGTATCAGATATGGTTTAGGATTATAGGGTTTTTGCTTAGGGACCTATTGTATTAGGGGATTTGTATAGGGAACTATTGACAAATTTGACCTCATAGGCCAAATTGTCACCCCTACCAATCAAAACTTTGCATATCCTGCTAGTTTGTCTTGTGATTCAGTAATTTGTCCTAAAAAGTCATTGAAGAATCCATGGTTAACATGTTTTAATGTTTTTTAGGTGATTTAAGATATTTTCCTTCACTTGTCTTGTGCTTTATAGTCATTTTTGGGCATTTTGAGTCATTTTTCAATGGTAAGAAGATCCTAGAGTGTTTTTATGAGTTTCATAGCATTATTCAAGGTCATTACATCCATAAAAAATGAATAATTAGGTTGATCACATTTTGGACTAACTCTATGCCTCATTTATATGCAAAATCTGACCATTTTATGCCATTTAGAGAAGGTTTTGATAGTATATGATCAGGAGGAAAATTTATTACATATTTTTTCACCTAATAAGACATGTTATAGACTTTTTAAAACATTTTAAATAATTTCATTTAGATATCCTTGGTGAAAATAACATTTTCAGTGCAAAAATAGGCCTTTTTGAGGCATTCACTTTGGTTTTCAGAGGATTTTCATGAGAAAAACATCATTTAGGATTCATTGGGTCATTAAAAGGTCATATTAGTGGTTTGTATGAAGTTTTATGTGAATTTTTTTCAAAAATCAACTTCACTCCATTTTTGACCTTTCTTGCATGCCTAAAAGCACAGTATTCAAATGCTAGATACTAGAAGAGGAGAGAGAGTTGGGATATTAAAAATTTTAAATTGTTAGGGGTCTGAGTAAGCTTGAAATTAATGAATTTTTTTAATATATTTGTGCCCTCATATTTATGGACAATTGCTAAGAGTGACAGTAGGGCACTATAGCCTATGCATTTGAGAGGGGTCTATTATTGGACCTATTTCTCAAGCTCAGTAAATAATTGAGATAAATGGTTTTGGGTAATGTTTTTATGGTTCATGATTCTCCTTTTAATATTGGTATAATTTTATAACTCCTTATAGGAAGGAATTTATAACATAAAACCTTATTTCTTTCACTATCTTTGAGAATGGTCTCTTGGATCAGTTTTGAAGTAAAATATGGGTTTTCCATCAGATGTTTTAATATTAAAAGGTTATTAATAGATTATATAATTCATGATACACCTGGTACATTCAGATAAAGTTTCACCAGTTTCCATTTTGGGTCTATCTCTTTGTGAGGGCTTTAATTGAGTATGTTTCTTCAATAAGGTACAAATCTATTTTTTTAGATTATTTTACACTTACTCATGAATGAGAGGTTATTTAAATATTCCATTTATATAAGGATCTTAATATGATAGGCTAATTCCTACGCTTATGCTATGCATTACCATCAAATAGCCTTATTTTTGGAGAGAGAAGATGATTGTTGTTTGTTCACTGATAACATACCTTTGAGACAAAAGTAGAAGTACCTTGGAGAAGTTTAATTAAATGCATAAGGTTTCCTCTTAGTTTACAAGTGTGAACAAGGTCGTGGTAGCAATAATTGTTGTTCTAATTCATTGATGACAAGCTTGGTCATCATACATAGTGCTTTGATGAAGGTGATCAAATGATGGTTTGGGGTGTATAAGGAAATATTTCAAGTTTTTTAAGGTGATAAAAGATGTTTTGGGGATCTTTGATGTCTTTGTTGAGTTCTAATGCCTCCTAATGTCTTTTTGGAGAGAGAAAGATGACTACCAAAAACCTAGAGGGGTTAGACTGTCATGGCATGTCATGCAAGTATGTACAAGTCAGTTTTATTGTGCATTTAATGATGGTACTTTGTAAGTCAACTAGAGTCAAAGGGCCATATGAAGATGATGTACTTTGGGTTAGGAACATTTCCTACAAGTTTGGTGTCTTGGTGTGTCTCTTGTTTTAAGTTATAAGCCTTTGAAGATGATCTAATAGTCTCAGACATGCTAGGGGACATCAAACTTAAGCTATAGAAAATCATTGTTAGATTTCAAAAGATATAACCATTGGAAGCAATTTGAAATGACTGTGCATGCAGAATAGAAGACTCGAGAGGATTTTTTGGCTTCTAGAAGTCATTCTAGTGATCAAATCAACTTGATGAAAAAAGGAAAGTTGCAGTACACTTTATGAAGGTCACCCCCAAGGTGGTTTGGTATGTTATAAGACCATACAAGTGCAATAAATGCATGTCAAAGTCATCACTTGCAATATGTGTTTCTTCTCAATGAACCTGAGTATACTAAAATGGATTAATAACATGCTTAAAGTACTCCAATTGATGTTTTAAGTGATGAATCATGTTGGGAAATCATTATAGATCTGCTCCAAGCCTTTGAAGATGATCCTACAGGTGTGTTTTGTGCTGGCACTTGTCATGAAGGTTGACTGAGTTTGGGAGTTTTGATAGTGGTAGACAGGGATGTCTTGGTGAGTTGAGTGGTGTTATTAGACACTCATGTAGGTTAAACTCAAGTGTTTTTCTTATCTCAGAGGTTATAAGGTGCCTTTGAATGCTTTGCTAGTGATCTTCTCAGCCAATAATTGATGGACAAACATGGTAGGACAGTGATTTGAGGGTTTGGTGTCAAGAAGCCCTGAGGTGGAGTTTTGGAGGTAAGATATGTTATTCACAAGCCTTCTAAATGCCAAGGGTGGACTCAAGGGATAAGACAAAGGGTCTAGATTCTCAGACCTTTTGAATACCCACCTATAACCCTTTTTACACCTACAATAAGCACCTACAACCATATTCCCTAACAACACTGTCAACTATGGGCTAGTGGATCTAATAGGGTAAATAAACCATGGAAAAGGGGATAGATGGGTTACTTCACTTACATATGCCTCATCAAAGTGAATATTGAATGATGATACATCAAGGACACTGTCATACTCCATATATAATCTATACATCGTGACCTACAACCAACTATAAAAAGTACCTATAGGCCTGTCATCAGAGTAAGGCCTAAGTTGACATGGGTAGGAATCTACTTGGTACCGATTAATCTCATAAGGTTTAATGGACCTCAAAATGAATGCTGGGGTCATTAAGAGAGCTAGGAATATTGTTTTCAAAACCTTAGGAGACTCACCTATAGCTTTCCTAGTGAAACCTACAGTCAGCTTAAGAGAGCTAAGATGCAGTCATCTTTTCATGTTTTTAGGCTAAGAGGATGTTTTAGGTGAAAATCACTGATGGAGCAATGATAGAATGATGTTTGAAGGCCAATACAAGGATTGAGAGCTAATGGCCTGTGCTATGCCATGTTTTTCACCTCATATCTCTTATCAATCCATATAGGGGTGTCAACTTATAATTGAAGATTGATCTATATAGGGTTTATAAAGGAAGAAGGTTATGTTTCCTATGATAGTGGAGTCTCTATGAGTCTTGAGTAATGATGATGTTAGGAACCCTATCATGCACAAAATGTGAAATCATTGATCACTTCAACACTCACCTATAGTCCCATGATCACTGACAACAACCCTATTTCCAACCTATAGTCAAGCATTCAAGGGTAAAGCCAAAAGGTGTTAGTTTCTTTGATGTTTTTATTAAAGAAGGGTGACTATCCTTTGACATTTTAGAGTTCTCTAGGAGGTCTAGTACTGTTCAAAGTACACCTACAACTATGTTTGAATAAAAATAGGGCAAGCATATGAGAAAGGATGCATGGATTAGAATTGGAATCACCATGAGTTCTTAGGCCATGAACAAGGATGAAGGTGAAAGTAACTACATTCCAAGCAGGCTAAGCAAATCAAAAGAGTTTGGAGAGCAAGGTGTTGAACTTCATCAGCATCTATAGGTGCTTTGTCCTCAAAAATAACCTACGGTGTTCTATTAAATATCAATAATCATAGTCTCATGAGGTCCTAACAGTTATTCAAGGTTGAACTTTGCAAGGTGGGGGACTTAGAGATATGACTGATGATCCTAATTGTTCAATTTTGAACTCAAGGTTTGAGATTGAACTAGGGTTTTGAGGTTTTCAAGAATATTGGGGAAAAGTAACCTACAACCATAAGACTACCATGAGCACCTATAGCCAAGTAGGTAAAAGTGCCAAATGAAGACCTATAAGGGTCAAGTAAGACTAATGGAATCTATGATTGCATTATTGGTACGAGGAGTTTCATGATAGACCCTAAGGATTTTGTTCAAGTGGTATAAAATCAAAGTTTTGAGTAAGTTTGTGAAGCATGGAGGCCTAATAGAATAAAATACAAACCTACAGTGAAGTGAAAAAGAGTAATATACAACCATGTTAGTGTTAAATAAGGGTACATGGTGCAAAATGACTCAAAATGGACAAGTAACTTGATCAATATAATGAAGTGATCTAGGAGGTTTCAAAGGAAGGTTTATACTTATATGTGCTAAGGATGGAAATCATTCTCATGTTGAGCCCAAGTCTAGAGTCACAGTCCGTACAATGAGGATATTTGACCATAAACTTGTGAATTAGGGAAGATACGAGCAAAGAGATATGGATGGTGGTGAAACATGTTCATGATGAGCCTATTCAAGGTTGAACTTAAGGTGAGATAGTTTTCAATGAGATGTTAAGGATATCATAAGTATACACCTAATAGTTACATGCTCAGAATGGCAAAAGTAATCTACAAAACCAATGTTTTTATCATTTGTTTCATGAAGGAGCCCTTATTTATAAAGGTTGTAAAGAGGTGAGTGGAATATGTATGTTAAGTTCACTTATACAGCTGTATAAACACATTCCATACATTAGTCAAAGTCAAATGAGACAAAGGTAAGTGGGAAAACATTTGTATACCATACACAGTCATAATTGGAGGCTAGTTTGAAGGAAATGAATGAAGTTTTAATAATAAGGTAAATAGTCATTGTTTTGTGATAGAGGTAGGGTACTTTCAAGTAACATAAGACTGCAATCTTGGTAAAATTTTTCAAGAAGATGACTTGGGGAGTGTTGGAGCCTAGAAAGGATGTTTAATGAGATATGTTGTACATGTAAACACATGAATGTATTCCTACAGAGGTTTTAGATAAGACCCCATGGTCACAAACACTCACAAAAGGACAACATACAGTCCATAAGCCATTGTTTACACGCAGTCAACACTTAAAAAGTCTGCCTTGGCATTTTTGGAGTGTGAGGGAGCTAGAGGCATCAATTTGATTTGAATTTTGGTACATAGGGTCCTCATTACCCAAGTAACACCCCCATATAATTTATTTTTGTGGATAAATAGGGAACATATCTGTTGTTTTATCTCATAATTAGGTCACTTTCAAGCATGCATGGAGGCAAAGAATGATGAGACAGTGACCAAAATGAGTGTTGGGTGCCTTGGAAACACTTTGTGATGACTTAAGATGTTTCAATAATATGTGTTTAGATGGTAATAACATGTTTTAATCCAATTAATGGTGATAAAACACTCAAAAGTGTTGGTGAGTGGCCATTTGCACTCAAACCCCATTAGCCTAGACTAAGCCTTTTGCCCAACAGGGGGTAATTTCCACTTACAAGGTATAATGAACATTGAAAATAATTTAAACATGTTCTTGGGGATATATAATATGTGTTAAATTTTTTGGTTTTTAGAAGAGGTAAAAAAAATCCATTTTTGGGTTCGAAAGCAAGACAGGGTGCACAGAATGAAGGAATTCACTTGAGAGGCCATGTTTGAATGCTCACCCCATCAAGGAGTTTTAGCATGGGACCTCAAGGAGTTAGGGGATGTTGAAGGATGTATTATACCTCAAATTTGTGTAATTTTTTCTCAGGTGGGATGTTCCAATTTTATGAATCATCCTTAAGGGTGAAAACTACCAAAAACCCTCCCAAAACCCTGTTTTGGATCTGTTTGCAAATATTGAGTTGGATACCCAAAAAAATGGCATATTTTATTCATGAAAAATATCATAGGTTGTAGGGGAACCTCATATGGTCATTCACATGTTGTTTTTCTGTACCTTCACTTGTACAAAATAGTATAAAAATTATACTTTCCTTGTTTTTGAGCTTAAATAAAGGTTCCAATGATCACCAAAAGATGCCAATCACTTTTAAGGAAATATTGAGACTTTTTAACCTTATAAAAATAAAAAATATATAATAATACATCTAAAATTTCCCAAACCATTCCATTCTTTTGGGCTAGTCAAAAAATGCCTTCAAAAGACAAGCCTTCCAAAGGCCATTTCATGGTTTTGGTACTTCCAGGTGGTTCTAGAACACAAAAATTGACATGGAGAAAGGTGGGGGAATGATAAAATTTAACCAAACACTTTTTTGAGGTTTCACACCTTTATGAGCTCCCAACAACAAAATTTCTCTTCTAGGGCTAAAAGGGCTAATTAGTCCTAATTTGGCAAGGAAATGGACTAGAAAACACACTTTCACTTGGATTTGGCTCACAAAATTTTGTATGGAGCTGTAATAGGATAGAGGGTACCTATAAAAAGTATTATATTCTCAAAAAAATTCCATATTCTCTCAAACAAGGATATTTATAGGGAAAAAGGGCTACAAGGAGCCCATGGGAAATGCATGTTTTTGGTGTTGTTCCAGGTCTTGCTGAGTGTTTGATGCATAAAATTGCCTTGAGATAGGTATGGTATGACCTTTATAATCCTTCCATGGTGGAGATATGATGTATTGAAGAAAAATTGAGAAAAAAATCCACTTTCTACCTTTTATGCCTTGGTGAAAAGGAGCCTTTTGGGGGTTTTGAAGGCTAAATAGGTGCATATAGCCTATTACAAATACTTTTAAATTTTAAGAAGGATATGGAAAAAAAATTAAAGGTAGTAATAAATCAATGAAGAGTTATAATGAAAGGAGTATTTGGAAAAGGTCTCCAACAAATGCAAATAGGACTCTTCCTCTTCCAAATGCACATGTGCAAGACAAAGTCAATTTGTTGAAATAATCTTATAACCAACTCTTTCCCAGTATTATATAATCATTCATGAGCCTATAGAAGGTTTAATATCAAATAATTTCAAGGAATTTAAGACCTACATCCATGAAAGAGACTTTTTCATCAAGGGGGACAAGAAAGCTAAAATCTAGGGGTTGGTGTAAGAATATAGGCACTCTCCAAGTACTCTAAGCTTGACCAAACACATTGATGAGTATCCTAAGACCCATAAAATTTTTATAACTTATTTTACATTCCAATTTATGAAGGGCCAATATTTGAGAAGCTAAAATTTTTATGTGGCACTTTTGGAGGAGCCATTTGACCAAGTTTGAGGTCCCCTACTTTGGGGCTGCTTTATCTCCAATCATTTCTTTGCTATATGTATTATATTTTACATAATTTAAGAAGAATATTTGTTATTTGGATTATGACTAAAGGCTTCCAAAAATTTTATTCACCTTTTGAGAGCAATTAAAATCAAAATTTCTCCATTTTTAGGTCTTTTCTAGTGAAGTGTATGTGCTTACCAATGATATAACTTAGTGAAATACTTGTGTTCCTTGGTTATAGTTTGCTTTTGTACCTTCATGAGAGATTATTGGTATTATATAGGTCATTAAATAGTCCAAATAAAGTTTAATTTCATGTATTAGATGTGATTTTAGTCCTTCTTTGCATGAATTGAGTTTGTAAAGTCATTATTGTGAAATATTGATGTAACAATCTTATTTGGGTGTAGTGAATGTGTGTGTAAGCTTTTATCTTTCAAATAAGTGTCATTTTAAGCATTGGAGTTCAAAAAAAAATTGGTGCATCACCTTCCATTTCAATTTTCATTCAATTTCATCCATTTTCATTATCTTTTACACCCTTTTCCTTGTCATAATCTATAAGTAGTATCTTAAAAGTAGGTTTTAGTGAGAACACCAAGGGAACCAACCCTCTCTGGATACTCTCTCCCTTCTGAAGTCACCCACACTTTGGAGAGATTCCATGTTCCAATAGGAGTGAGTAATTACACATTTTCTCACAAGGGCATACTCCTGATTGACAACAGGAGCTATATACTGGTACTTATAAAGGAGCATCTAGTATTGTCCTATCCTTATTATTAGAGATTTGGGCATAGGAATATGTGGCCATAGAGATTATAATAGGTACACGAGATGAATGAGAGTTGGATTAGCCACTAGTTTTTGGGTGGAATATTATTTTTGGGGTATAGAGGGCCCATGTAGGGGACACAAGGTTTTATATGTAGGCACTTGACAATTTGACAAAGGCACAAGTCACCTTGATGCCTTAAAAATAGGTTCAATGGGGTTGGGTTGAGGATGATGAGTATACTAGTTATATGGTGACCAAGTCTTATTTAACTAGACATCATGATTATATATGTAGAGATATCAACATGATAGGTGTAGCATCAGTTCGACCATTAGCAGGATGTTCCTAGGGAGGAACATTTATTTTCCCATAGTGATAGAGAGAGGGCACAATGGGGTTGCATGGTAGATAGGGATATAGCCTGTATAGATTATGATGGCATAGCCCCAGTTATCTAGCATTTTCAAACTATGATGGCTAACCCTAGCATGACTATGGCATACATAGCATGATATAGACAGAGGATGACTAAGAGGTTTTTGAGACCTATTCACAGGTCTAGTAGGAAAGGGTTAATTAGGAGATTCCTTTAGGCACAAGCTTGCTTATGAAGATGGAGGGCTCCAAGAGGACAATAAAAGTCAAGGGGGATGGTGGAGATGATAGAGATGGTCATGTGTTGATGGTTATAAATGGAGATATAGGGGTTGGATAGGTGGCTACATGAATACGTATAGGGACAAGACCTAGTGACATTATTTGACCATCTAGAGCACCTATAAGGGCTAAGAACCAGGATCATATAGTGAGTTTGGAGTAGGAGGTGAGGGCTAGAATAGCAAAGATATATAGTATTGACAAAGAGGGACATATATCAAGGGAAGGTTATATATTATAGAGGTAGATAGCCTAGAGGGATATGTAGATGGGTCCTATGTTAACATGATTGACTACTTTATTGAGACAAATTATTGACAAAGATAGGTAGATAACTTATTTGCAAGGCTAGGTCAACCAGATTCAGGCTAGACTAAGTCAATGGGAGGTATAGCTGCAAGTGACTGAGAGGGTTAGGGATAAGGGTATCACATTAATTTAAGGGTAGGGTTTGGGAGATGTGATTAGGTAGATATATTGATTGACCAAGGAGGTGAAGTATTATAAGAGCTTATATGAGGATGTTGCACTAGTTGACCAATAAGCACCATCGTATAGAGCCAATACTTCTTGGCATTTTGTTCATCAGCCTCCTAGGAGACCACCAAGGCCACCTGGGACTTGATATGAGACATTTACCATATTTGGGACTTACGTTATTCATTATTGGCACATGGATGTCCATCATGCATATGGTTGTATATGATTTTTGACATTACTCATGGACATTTGATGTGATTATATGATGTTGTGATTTATTGTGATATGATTTGTTTTATGGATTTTTTATGTTATTTATTTATGATTACGATGTGATGATATATTAGATAATGAAATTTGATTATTTATTTGCATTATTATGATATGATCGTGTTATGAAAATGGATATTCATATTTGATGTATAATGATTATTAGGATAGTTTTTATATCTTTTCTTTATTTTCATAAATATATGAGATGATAAAGGAGTATTTTCACGTGTTTAGATGACTCAATGATTTGTAATGAGTTTTTTATGGATGTATTTTTGTATTGTTTCTATGTAGAAAATGTTGATTTTGGATTTTATACATATAGTGATATAATGAAAAATTGATAACATGATTATGCTGACATGGATTTTAATATCATGGCATATTAGTATAACAAATGGATATCATAAAAAATTTGTTGAGATGACATAATAATGAAATGGAAATGAATAATGTGACAATGAGATGAAAGATGGATGATGTAGGTAATATTAGGTGTTTTATAATTTTGACATGTGCCAAAGTTGTAATAGGCTATCCCTAAAATTTAACTATGTGTCTCATTAATTTAAAAGGATAATATATAATTCTCCTACACAAGGGAGGTGGATGAATAAATTAGTAAGATAATCGGGAATGGGAATTAGGCTAAGTGGTATGTTAAATTAGATAGGATGAAAAATGGGGTGGTTTAATGATTAGTAGGTGTAGGCTTAGGAAATAGTTAAAGTAATTCATTTTTACCCTAGGCTATAGTAAAATTGTGCTTTGGAGCCCTTAGCTA
This sequence comes from Torreya grandis, assembly GCA_037957365.1. NCBI lineage: Eukaryota > Viridiplantae > Streptophyta > Pinopsida > Cupressales > Taxaceae > Torreya > Torreya grandis. The sequence continues at coordinate 1,360,555 of JARHVA010000589.1, read as the reverse complement.
TGGATCGAATTCCATGTTTGTCACATCACGAAGAGAGAGTTTGGGAATACTAGAGGTCTGCTGATGTTGGACCACTGATAAGCATTTCATCCTATCATGTTAATTTTATATTTAATTTATTAATTTCACATTTATTATGGGGGAAAAGTGAAAGAGTGTAAAATCAAAACTAGGGGCATTACCCTGAGTTATAGTTTTACACTCGTAATCCATGATGTCGAGGTTGACATATGTAGTTTTGAAAAATTGCAAGGGCTATTTGCAATTTTGCAAAACCACAATAGGGGAGTTGTGGTTTTGTAAGACCACAATAAAGGAGTGGTAGTTTTACAATATCACCATGAGGGACTAGTGATTTTGCATAATCCTGACGAAGGATATAGGGTTAGTAGTGTTGGGTGAATATTTTGTCAGTCAGCTGTTTGATTGAGCAAAATAGGTCTTATCATCCACAATAAAGGAGATTGATCAGCCTAATGTGCAGGTTTACTACATCAGAGGTGGACAAATCTCTCCTCTCATCAAGGGGAGGTTCTCTATAAATATAAGGCACTATATACTATATATATAAGTAGAAAATAACACTCGAGGGTAGGATACACCATCCATCTCTCTTCTTTCAGAGATGATGTTCAAAAACAAAGGAGAAAATCTTGGTGAAAATGTTGAAGGCACTTCTCTTCTTTCAGAAGGGTTCTTATAGGAAACAACAAGAGTTCTTTCAAGTAGTGACAAATAATTAGTAACCAAGGGTGTAGTAACCAACAGCCTGAGATGTAGCACAAAGTTTCCACCTCGACTGCCCAAGAGTGAGATACAAAGGAAAATGGGGGCACAAAGTCATCCCCAGGTCCTTTACATAGAAACAAAAAGAAAACACACTAAAGGCAATTATGGGGGCACAAAGTCTCTCCACAATTGGCTTTAAGACACCTTCCTAATTACTTCCACTAGTTTTACTTGTTAGATCAAATAAACAAGAACACATTCAGAAGACAGACATAATAACAATCTCCTAAAATGATACAAGCTATAACAGCACAAAGTCTGCAAGTCACTTGCTTTCTCATTCAAATAAAATAATATGAACAACAATCTGAGCTCAAAGTCTCAATATTCGCCTTTCAATTTGGGCAAAGTTTTGCTTCTAGTAACAGGAAGATCTCCCTTAAAAAAATAAAAGAGATTACAATTTATAATAGCCAAGAAAGACTTGTCACTTTGTTTCATGAAATGGCCTATGCTATGCATTCACTGCCTTGAATGCATTTTTAGTTCTGTCAGGGGACCATGCTAGAATAGGGCAGCTGCCTTGACTATGGCATGCTAATTCATCTAATATGTCTCATCTTAAGCATGGGTTGTCTGGTCTTCTTGCTAACATCTGCACAGCTGTCTAATTTGCCATTACTTCTAGGAAGAAAAACATGACACGTCCTTGATTTGGTGTGCTTCAGAAATCTAATTGATCCATTATTTCACCTACTAAAAATAACTTCCTTGAAGATATTTTGGCCTTTCCCTCTTTTTGCTATGATTTGAGCCCTCAGGATATCTTTTCCCCTTTCTAGTTTTATCGTTTCTTGGCATTTGAGCTCTCAAGGCTATATCCTCAGCCTTGCTAGCTCTTTACGCTCTTCCATTAGTGGTTCTTCCCTTTGGTGTTTTGGCCTTTAAATGCATTCGATTCTATCATCCTCAACAATTCCTTCATGTCTTTCTCGCTTGCTTTGGTTGCTTTCCATTGATCTCAACAAGTGACACATGGTGTGTTCCACTATGAAATAGGCGAGGACACATGGCAGCATCTGCTTACTTTATCAACTCACCCGGGGCCCACCACAGTCTTTACAAAATGAAAGGGAGAGACCGTGGATGTTGACACTTGGTGGCTTCTATCAAGCTTTTCAAGGGACACATGGCATGTTCCGCGTAATCTAGCAATCACACGGATGATGACACTTGGAGCGCTCCGCTCTCAGGCTTTTTCCTTTCGAGCATTCCTTTGGTTGGGCTTATTTCCTTCAGACAAAAGTTTGAAGGAATTCCTTCAGGCTTTGCCTTAGTCATTTTCCCACAAAAAATACTTCTGAAAGAATTGTAACGGCTCTTTCACTTAATAATTTCCTTCGAACAAAAATTCTAAAGGAAATGTTTCCTGTCGGCCTTTGAACACATTCAAAGGAATTCTATCTTTTCTATCTTCTCTTTGACCCTTGAACCAATCTTGCCTACCCTCCGCAAGGGCATTTGCCTCTAGTTCACTGCCCTTCGCAAGGGAATTTATTCCTTTGGCTTTGGGGCAGCCCCTTGAACCTACCGATTAAACCAACCTGTTGAACCAACTTTGGTTTAATGGTTTAATGGTTCAATCGGTTCAATCTCTTTATTTGGCTAAGTCCTTTTGATCTTTTGAACCAAACGCGTTAAACCATTTGGTCGTTGAACCCTTTGAACCGATGAACCAAAATGGTTCAAAGTTCAATGGTTCAACGGTTCAAGCCTTTATTTTTTGTTAAGTGTTTGTAGTCATGGAACCTTGAAATGGTGTAACTTTGAACCTTGACAAAGTGCTTAACTCTTGCTGATGACATTTAACCTTTGAACCCATTGAACCCATTGAACCAAAATGGTTCAAGGTTCAACAGTTCAATGGTTCAATGGTTCAATCCTTGCTTAGATGCTTGTCGATGGACATTTTTGATTGAACCAAGTCATTGAACCAATCCTAAAAATGACCAAGTGTTGGAAATGTGTTCTTTTGATTGAACTCACCTATAGAAGCCTTTGAACCTGTTGAACCTGCTAGTCCCTTTACTAAAAAAGCTTGAAAAATGAGGAATTTGAAAGCTTAGAACAAATTTCGAGAAGGGAAGAGATTATTTTGGTTTGTTGAACCAAAATAGTTCACATGTCCCAAAAATGAAAAGTCTATTTTTGGGGACAACAACTGGCTCTAGTTGGGGAACTTCCTTCAGATGAAAACTTGGAACACAGCTAAGGGGAGTAGAAACCAAAATCTCTAGAGCCTTTGAAGTATGCCATTAGGCTATGGAGTCATGCTACCCAAAAAGAAAGGCTCTAAAAAATGAAAATGAACAACACAAAGTAGAAACAAAGACTATACAAATATACATATGTATAGGTGAACTTATCTGACACTTCAAGAATTAAAGTGCTTCAGATGCTGCCCATAGTGAGAAATGAAAATGGTGTTCCATCTTGATAAACCAGCAGGAAACCATTTTGTCCCTAGAATCGATGATGGGTGAATGGAACTCTCCACCAAGAATCACATTTTTTGTGCACTCCTTTTGGCTCTCTCTTCTTGCCCCATGGCAAGACATGGTATTCAATCTAAAAACCATAACTCCTTGCAGAGTTATTTTTGATAACTTTGGAGTAAAATAGTATGGTCCACTACCATAGCTCTCTATTTTACTGGTTCAGTCCAGCACATGTTTTGATTGTCAGCATCAAACTCCTAACAAACCATCAGCTCAACATCTCCTTTGGTGTGAAGGAGTTTGACATCTTGGTCTTGAGCAGTTTTCAATTTGAGCAATAGAGATTCACATTTAGCTATGTTGTTGGTGTTGCTGAATTGCAACTTGCATGAAGGAAAAATATCTCCTTGAGGAGATATCAACACAGTCCCAGCTCTAGCATTGGTAGAAGAATTACTGCCATCAAATTCTAGGATCCAAACATCATCAGAAACTAATCTTCTATTAGATTTCTCTTGATTAGAAGTGGAAGATGCTTTTTCATCTGTGTTGTGCCCTACTAATTCTTTTGATGTCTTTTTTGAATCGATTTTTAGATTGCCACCTACAGGTCTTTCATCTATAGAAACATGAACACCCTCTATGGTTAAGAAGTAATTACCCCTGCTTGAAGACTCAAACAAAATTTGAGCTACAGGGGCTGATGTCTAAGTGACTGGGATGGGCATGTTCCTTGGGGGATCACGAGTTACCTTTCTAATCTCTTGTCCTACAGGGATGGCTATATTCTTCACACACTCTACCAACCTATCCAACTGCTCAGGGTTAGATTGTAGGAATTCAAATTCAGTCATTTGAATTTTAGTTTTCTTGACATGGTTGACTATGCCAAATGACTGAAATGGACTAGGAAGAGAGGATGGGAGTTCATCCTTTTGGTTTTTGGGAGGGGGAGGACTGATCTGTGAAGTTGAAGTAAAAGGTACAGAGATGTTTGGGGTAATTACTTTTTTGGCAACCACTGAGTCCTTTGGCTGGAAAGGTAGAGAAATTCCTCATTTGGTAATTGAGATTGCAGACTAAGCTCATTCATCTATTCTTTCTTTATCAGCTTGTTGGGCTGATTGATTCTTGGACCAGGTGAATACTGTGTATGATCCCTCGACTGCTTCACCTTTACTTTTGGGTTCATCTTAGTAATTCAGGAAACCAAAGAGGGAGTCGCCAGCTGATTCTTCATGATCAAACTCAGGTTGGAAAGAGAAATCATGTTCTATTTTCAAATATCCAACTGCTAAGTTGGTTGGAGGCGCTTCAAGGGCAAGGTTCCTCTGTGGGGGAAGAAGATGATTTGGTTGCCCTTGACTTCTGGCAGCAGTGCCTTGATATGACTAGTTCTGAAATGTCCTTCTTGGCATATCTCGATAAGGAGGAGTAGACATACCTTGGGCCACTTGTCTTTTCAAGGCTAATAGTTCATTTGTCAGCTTTTACACCATTTGATCAGTGGTACTTGTAGATGAATTCTCAAAAGATGAAGAAGATTTGCCTATGTTAGGATCTCTTCTTATCTTCCCTGCCAAGATGAGATCATCTTCCACCTCAGTAGCCAAGTCCTGAACAATAGTAAGGTCTATGTGGCCAGCACATCTTAGTAGAAAACTCACTTCAGGCAGCTGTGAGTTGATGAAGAAGCATTTAAGGTTTTTGAGTGTTGGCTAAGCAATTACAAGAATTCTGTTCCTGAGCTTATCAAACTTGGCAATGAAATCCCTCATAGGCTCATGAGGTTCCTTCTTCATCTATGTGAGTTGGGCTAGCAAGGCATGTGCATCTTTTGCAGGCTTGAACCTTGCTTCGAATTTGGCTTTGAGTGTGTCCCATTCAGTTACTGATTGAGCCTACAGATGGTAGAACCAGTCTGTAGTAACACCTTGTAGTGTTTCCACGAAAAGCCTGACTGCCACATCCTCAAATTCCACACTTATCACACCACAAGCTATGTTGAAATCTACAATATGTTCATCAGGGTGAACTCTCCCATCACTAAAGAATTTAGGGAAGTTCTTTCTTGAGCTGCGTGGAAGTTCATGCAGGGGTGGAGTCAAATTGAGTGGGCCAAATGAGTTACCCCAGGGGCCTTGAGCCATGATTTGATTATGTAAAAGTGGGATAACAAATTTGGGTGAGTATGGATAGGCAAAGCTCTGCTAATAATAAAAAAATAAGCTCTACCTTCTGTTGGTGACATGGTATGGGTAGGAGGAAGACTCCTAGTTCGTTGAAGGTGAGGTTGTGGAGGAAACAAATCAAAATTGCTCTGCTGCACCAACTCAAAAATAGGGTCAACAACACCTTGAGATTTTTGGCTTCTTGTATAGCATGGAGCTACTAGATTTTAGAACAAAAATGGGAAAGAATTGGCCCTACTTTAGTTTGAAGCTTGAGACTTCAAACTGCACGCTCTTCCCAGTGGCTCTAGTTTTGTAGACCAGATAATATAATGGAGATGAAGGAAGATGGTAAGGCTATAATGATAATGGGTAAGACACGCAATGGAGTCGCTAGAAACTATAATGGATAAGGGTAGGGACTACTTCAATCTAAAACTTGAGGTTTCAGACTGCACATTCATCCCCAACAGAGTCACTAAAAAGACTGTTGGGTGAATATTTTGTCAGTCAACTGTCTAATTGAGCAAAATAGGTCCTATCATCCACAACAAAGGAGATTGGTCAAGCCAGTGTGCAGGTTTACTACATCAGAGGTGGACAAATATCTCCTCTCATCAAGGGGAGGTTCCCTATAAATATAAGGTGCTATATACTATATATATAAGCAAAAAATAACACTCAGGGGTAGGATACACCATCCATCTCTCTTCTTTCAGAGATGATGTTCACAAACAAAGGAGAAAATCTTGGTGAAAACACTAAAGGCACTTCTCTTCTTTTAGAAGTGTTCTTATAGGAAACAACATGAGTTTTTCAAGTAGTGACAAATAATTGGTAACCAAGGGCGTAGTAACCAACAGCCTAAGATGTAGCACAAAGTCTCCACCTCAATTGCCCAAGAGTGAGATACGAAGGACAATATGGCCACAAAGTCATCCCAAGGTCCTTTACACAAAAACAAAAAGAAAACACACTAAAGGCAATTATGGGGGCACAAAGTCTCTCCACAGTTGGCTTCAGGACACCTTCCTGATTACTTCCACTAGTTCTACTTGTTAGATCAAATAAACAAGAATACATTTAAAAGACAGACATAAGAACAATCTCCTAAAATGATACAAGCTATAACAACACAAAGTCTGCAAGTCACTTGCTTTTTTATTCAAATAAAATAATATGAACAACAATTTGAGCTCAAAGTCTTAGTATTCGCCTTTCAATTTGGGTAGAGTTTTACTTCTGGTAACGGGAAGATCTCCCTTAAAACAATAAAAGAGATTACAATATATAGCAGCCAAAAAAGACTTGGTACTTTGTTTCATGGAATGGCCCATGCTGTGCATTCAATGCTTGAATGCATTTTTAGTTCTATCAGGGGACCATGTTGGAATAGGGCAGCTGCCTTGACTATGGCATGCGAATTCATCTAATATGTCTCATCCTAAGCATGGGTTGTTTGGTCTTCTTTCTGACATCTACTTAGCTATCCAATTTACCATTACTTCCAGGAAGAAAAACATGACACGTCCTTGATTTGGTGTGCTTCAAAAATCCAATTGATCTACTATTTCACCTACTAGAAATAACTCCCTTGAAGATATTTTGGCCTTTCCCTCTTTCTACTATGATTTGAGCCCTCAGGCTATCTTTTCCCCTTTCTGATTTTGTCTTTTCCTAGCATTTGAGCTCTCAAGGCTATATCCTCGATCTTGCTGGCTCTTTACACTCTTCCATCAGTAGTTCTTCCCTTTGGCATTTTGGCCTTTAAATGTATTCGAGTCTGTCATCTTCCTTAGCAATTCCTTCATTTCTTTCCTACTTTCTTTGGTCGCTTTCCGTAATCTCAACAAGTGACACATGGTGTGTTCTGCTATGAAACAGGTGAGGACATGTGGCAGCATCTGCTTACTTTATCAACTCACTTGGGGCCTACCATAGTCTTTATGAAATGAAAGGGAGAGACCATGGATGTTGACACTTGGTGGCTTCCATCGAGCTTTTCAAGGGACATGTGGCATGTTTCGCGTAATCTAGCAATCACACGGATGATGACACTTGGAGCGCTTTGATCTCAGGGTTTTTCCTTTCGGGCATTCCTTTGGTTGGGCTTATTTCCTTCAGATAAAAGTCTGAAGGAATTCCTTCAGGCTTTACCTTAGTCATTTTCCTGTGGGAAATACTTTTGAAAGAATTCTAATGGCTCTTTCACTTAATAATTTCCTTTCGACAAAAAGTTTGGAGGAAATGTTCCTTGTCGGCCTTTGAACAAATCCGAAGGAATTCTATCTTTTTTGTCTTCTCTTTGACCCTTGAACCAATGTTGCCTACCCTCTGCAAGGGCACTTGCCTCTAGTTCACTGCCCTCCGCAAGGGCATTTATTCCTTTGGCTTTGGGGCAGCCCCTTGAACCTACCGATTGAACCAACATGTTGAACCAACCTTGGTTCAATGGTTCAATTGGTTCAATCTCTTTATTTGTCTAAGTCCTTTTGATCTTTTGAACCAAATGCATTGAACCATTTGGTCATTGAACCCTTTGAATTGATGAACTAAAATGGTTCAACGGTTCAATAGTTCAAGCCTTTATTTTTTGTTAAGTTTTCAAAGTCATGGAACCTTGAAATGGATGAACTTTGAACCTTGACAAAGTGCTTAACTCTTGTTGATGATGTTGAACCTTTGAACCCATTGAACCCATTGAACCAAAATGGTTCAAGGTTCAACGATTCAACGGTTCAATCCTTGCTTAGATGCTTGCCGATGGACATTTTTGATTAAACCAAGTCATTGAACCAATCTTGAAAATGACCAAGTGTTGGAAACTTGTTCTTTTGATTAAACTCACCTGCAGAAGCCTTTGAATCTGTTGAACCTACTAGTCCCTTTACTGAAAAAGCTTGAAAAATGAGGAATTTGAAAGCTCAGAACAAATTTTGAGAAGGGAAGAGATTATTTTGGTCTGTTGAACCAAAATAGTTAACATGTTGTCCCAAAAATGAGAAGTCTATTTTTGGGGACAACAAGTAGCAATTTTGATGAGGATATCAATAGGAGCCAATTAGATGAGGGATGGGTAGAATATATGGACAACGGGGAAATAAGATAGGAAAATGAGGGTTCATATAAAAGGTTATGGTTAATATAGGCTAAAAAGGTAGTTTGTGTAGGAGGATCTAGCTGTGTTAGCATAAAGATTGTAGTGGCCGATGGTGTTGCACGAAATGCACTAATTGAGACCGAAAGACTTAAGGGTATTAGAGATTATAGGCTTATACTATATTTTGATTATGCCATCCATTAGGATAGATCAGGCTTTGATAACTGCATTAATGGAGATATGGCACTCAGAGATGAGTACTTTTCACTTTGTTATTGGTGAGATGACCGTGACCTGTGAGGATGTCTGACACATTTTTAGACTATTGATGAGAGGAGATGTTATTTATTGGAGATCTTGATCACTTAGGGCTACTATTCAAATATTATGTGGCCATCTACATGTTGGTTTTAGAGATTGGGCCTTGAGGGATGGGACTATGGATCGACTAACTTTGGTTTTTATGTCTCTTGTGACTGGTATATTGTTACCAGACAAGAGCAGTTAATGAATTTAGTTGGGATTGGGAGATGTAGTAGCAAATATGGTTCAGTATTATAAGGTTTTTGCTTAGGACCTATTTTATTAGGGGATTTATATAGGAAACTACATATGGATACTTTTAGAGGAGTATCTATTTTTGGCCCATCCTTATTATTACAGATCTGGGCATGGGAACATGTGGTCATAAAGAGGCCACTGGGTACACGAGCTAATCGAGATCTAGATCCACCACTAGTTTTTGGGTGGCATATTATTCTTGAGGTATAGAGGGCCCATGCAAGGGACATGAGGTTTTATAGGCAGGCACTTGACAATTTGAAAAAGGCACATATCACCTTGATGCCTTATCGAGAGGTTCAATGGGGTTGGGCTGAGGATGCTAAGTATACTAGTTATACATGTGTAAGTTTAGGGTAACATGTGTTTTATGGATTTTGTATGTTATTTATTTATGATTATGATGTGATGATATATTAGATAATGAAATTTGATTATTTATTTGCATTGTTATGAGATGATCGTGTTATGAAAATGGATATTCGTATTTGATGTATTTTGGATGTATAATGGTTATTAGGATAGTTTTTCTATCTTTTCTTCATTTTTATAGATATATGAGATGATAAAGGAGTATTTTCACATGTTGATATGACTGAATGATTTGTGATGAGTTTTTTATCGATGTATTTTTATATGATTTCTATGTGGAAAAGGTTAATTTTGGATTTTATACATATAGTGATATAATGAAAAATTGATGACATGGATTTTAATGTCATGGCATATTATTATAACAAATGGATATTGTAAAAAATGTGTTGAGATGACATAATAATGAAATGGAAATGAATAACATGATAATGAGATGAAAGATGGATGATGTTGGTAATATTAGGTGTTTTATAATTTTGACATGTGCCAAAGTGCTAATAGGTTATCCCTAAAATTTAACTATGTGTCTCATTAATTTAGAAGGATAATATATAACCCTCCTCCACAAGGGAGGTAAAGGAATAGATTATTTAGATAATGGGGAATGGGAATTAAGCTAAGTGGTATGTTAAATTGGATAGGATGAAAAATGGGATGGTTTAATGATTAGTAGGTGTAGGTTTAGTGCAATATGTGATTGATGTCTTGAAGCCATATAAATGTTGGCAATCCATTTTAATGTTGCATTAGATAAAAATGCATCATGATATTTAGATAGTCGGGGTAACATTGTTATCATAGTGCATGGAGGCTAAGAGGGAACTCCGTGAATGGCATCCCTAGATCATAATGGGTAGTCATTATAGAGATGGAATCCAAAGCGAGTTAGATCAAGCATTAGTCAAGAAAAATGCACAAGAACATAACTAATTATGACAACTCCTTTAATGGGGTTTGGAAAATGATAATAAATAGCTATTGAAAAAAAGCACATACACAATACCTTCCCAAGAGCATCCCATCACCCAAATGTGGCTCAAAATGTGATTTTCCCCTTGATTTGATGCTCAAGTCTTTAACAATGATGCAAGGCAAAGCTCCTCCATCATCTATTATACACCAATGAAACTAGGCTCATGATATTTTATTCAATGTTATACATATCTTGAAGCTATCCCATTGCAAATTAAAGCATTATAACACTATACACAAATGACTTGAGAGAATTTTGCATAATAAGTTTCCACAAATGAAGCTTAAAAATGATGGTTTGGGCCCTCCTATTTATAGATTTTTGAAATTGGTCAAAATCAATCATGACCATCCATATTGAGATCAAGATGTGTGGCCATGGATTAATCTAATTTTGGAGATTTAATTCATACATACCCTCATAATTATTTAGAAGGAAGGGGCATAAAAGAGGCATGAAAGGCCTTAAACCTGATATTTGTTGTATTTATGGCTTATGGATGCTGCCCCACAAATTATCTCACCTGATGATGTAGATATTAGAAATCAATTTCTAATTAAAATATATTCAATAGCTTCCATGGATTTTACACTTAAGCACTAGATTTAGATTAATTTTCCTAAGTGAAATTAATCAAATTTTATGCAATTCTTTAGAAATTGGTTGCACACTTTAATCAAACTGGTCAGAATGTCATATTACTGGGTCATAATTTGATTGGAGCATAATTAGAATAAGATGTTAGGTGTGTATGGACCAATATCCCATTTAGGACATTTTCAATATGAAATAATACATGCACATGTTGTGTGCTTCTAAATTAGAAGAATTCAGTGGTTCAGGGGGTCAAATTGCATTTTCATCATTTTGACTCAAAATGATTTTAGAAAAGTTAATAATCACATAAAATTCATTGCTCCATTTAGGGATGCATTATCCTAAATCAACATTTATATATGATAAGTTCAAACCATTTAGTGCATTTAAGTGATTTTGGCCTAATTTGTATGTTTTCACAAATTTCGAGTAAGATTAACAATTTCAACACAATGGTGTTAGGAATTGGATGTCTATAGTCATCATACCATCCTTGTTCCCTTTATACACAAAAAAAGGAATATTTACAAAGAAACAAAAATTACACACAACAATTATTTACAAAAAGACAATAATTAAATGACCTAATATATAAAAAAGTATATTACAAGAAAGATGATAATTACATAGAACAAGTATTTACAGAAAGATAACAATTACACATAATGACATAATATATGAAAAAAATATTCACAAAAAAGTTTATTACAACATCTTAGAGATAATATAAAATGATTTACAATGATTGGGATAGGATCAAACTAGGTATATTATGTTTTCCAAGAACTAGGTAAAATATTTCAGGATTCAATTTAATTTGTTATAAAATATGATGTATGTCCTAGAAGATGGATGGTTAATGACCTTTCTTAAATAATGATAAGATTAGTAGGGATGGGTGATATATGCTTGAGCAATAAATGGGGATGAAGGAAGACAATTGATATTGAGGTTGATAAGAAGAAGAGTCATCTGAAAGAATTGATCTTATTTGAATTTGGATATGAGGAGTAATTATTGTTTCTATAGGAAACAAGTGGATTAAATGTTCCATATGACTCTTCAATAGTTTCCTTCATGCTTTTTATAGCATCAATTTTCCCCAACTTTGATAATCATACATATTTATTTTCAAAGCATATAACTCCCATACACACCATTGGGATCAACATCATGTGGAATATGGGTAGATGAGATGGAATGTGTGGAATGAAGGGAGATAAACAACATAGATGGGAATGCCCCCAAGTACAAGTGAGTATTGGGAACATGGTTCTTATATATGGAGGACTTTTCAAAATGAAGTACAATATTTGAGAATATTTCATGCCTTATACGTATAAAACTGTTTGATATGCATGATATTCATTGGCTCATCAAATTCCTCTCCTTCTAAATTGGCTAATTTATATGCCCCAAACATGAATTTGGAAACAACTATGTAAGGCCCAAGCCAATTGGACTCAAATTTTCCTTTCTTCTCCCAATCAACATTGGTGTTCTTTTGATTTTCTTTAAGACTAGATCACCAGTTTAAAATTCTCAAGATTAGATTTTCTTGTGATATTGGATTTTTAACTTATTTTGATATACTCTGAGGTGGTCAAGAGCATTATGATGTTTTTCATCTAGTAATTCTAATTCGTTTAGCCACTAAGTTTTATATGCATTGTTTGTGATCATATGCACAAGGATGGGAGTTCAACCTCAACTACTAAAATGGCTTCAATTTCATATACTAAAGAGTATGGAGTGGCCCCAGTAGGCATTCATACACTGGTTCTATATGACCATAATGTAAGATATAAATGCAGATGCTAATTCCTTTTAGCATCATTGACAATCTTTTTAAGGATTTTTATAAGTGTTTTATTTGTAGCTTCTGCTTGCATGTTGCCTTGAGGGTAATAAGTTGTTGAAAAATACTACTCAATATGATACTTATTACGTAAGTCTTTTACTTCCTAATTTTTGAAAGACTTAGCATTATCAAATATTATTTTAGAAGGGATTCTAAAGTAGCAGATGATCTAGTTCAAACTAAATTTGGATATCTGAAGTACTATGGTATATATGAGCAACATGGATTCCACACATTTTATAAAATACTTTGTGGCTGTAATAATGAATTTGTGACCATCTGATGAAGTATGATTAATTTTACTAATGAGATATAATCCCCCTACTAAAAAAAGCCAAGGGCTCATGATGGGTTGTAGTTCTTGAGTTGGGGAATGTAAAATATTCCCATGTTTTTGGCAAGGTATGCATTTTTGTACGTATTAACAAACATCATGATCCATGGTAGGCCAATAGTATCCAATCCATAGTAGCATCTTGGCTAGGGCCATTCAATTGACATGTCCCACATAAATATCATCATGAACTTCATTGATTACTAGAAGGGTCTCCTCTGAGTTCAGACATCTCAATAAGGTCTCATCATAGCCCTACCGACAAAGTGTAATGCCAATGATAGTGTAATGGGAGGTGTGTTGGATGAAGGCTTTGTATTGATGGCAATTAAGATTTGGTGGACGGGTATTTTCATAGAGGTAAATATAAATATCATGATACCATGGCTAACTGGGATTAGGGATTGCACATATCTGATGGTGAGGCAAAGCCTGATGTGTAAGCAATATTAAATTTTCAACCAAAAGGTTGCCTTCAAGGACATCTTCGGGGAGACCTAACAAAGTCCCAATAGTGGCCATTGTGTCTATCAATTTATTACTTCCTCTTGGTACTTGTTCAAAGATTATGGATTGAAAGTTCTTATTTAATTGATCAACCATTTGTTTATATAGAAGTATCTTCTCATCTTTAGTTTGAAACTCTTCATTAACCCATTTAATAATCAACTGATAATCTCCTAGGACTTAGAGTTGTTGTATATTCCATTGAATGGTAATTTGTAGTCCTGTGATTAATGCTTCATATTTGGTGATATTATTAGTCCATGGGAAGGATATTTGAAAGGCCTTTGGGATCAGGGCTCCTTGTGGTATGACCAAAAAGATACTAGCTCCCAACCCATGCATGGTAAAGGATCCATCAAAATAAAGCTTTCAAGCTGGTGATTTTTCAATTGTTAAGATGTATTCATCTGGGAAGATTATTATCAATGGTTTTATATCCACTACAGGTGTTAATTCTAGTTGATCCGCAATGATTTTCCCATTGATATATTTTTGATTCACAAATTCAATGCCAAATTCACTTAAGAGCATAATCCATTTAGCCATCTTCCCTTTTAAAGTAGATTTTGATAACATATATTTGAGTGGATCAACTTTGGCGATAAGCTTTACTTGGTTGTTTAACATATAATGTCTAAGCTTGTAGGAAGTAAAGACAACAACAATGCATGATGTCTCAATAGGAGTATAATTAATATCATATGAGATGAGCATTATACTTAGGTAGTATATGGCTCATTCTTTTCATTCATCATTATGTTATACCAAAAGAGCCCCTATGGCACATGGTGTAGCAGATATATGTAAGAGTAATGACCTTCCTGATGTTGGAGGTGAAAGAATTGGATGTTCCAATAGATATTGCTTTAAGTTATCAAATGTTATTTGGCATTTTGAATTCTAGTCAAAGTGAGTTCCTTTCTTTAATAACTGAATGGATGGCATTTATATGCTAATTAAGAAATAAATCAATGAATGGCTTAGAACTTCCCTTGAAGGCTAAATAATTACTTCAAGTTTTTGGGTAGAGGTTTTCCTAAAGTAACCCCAAATTCACATTTCTTGGGATTTAATCAAATTTTATATTCTTTAAGCCACTTAAAGATTCTCATTAAGACCACTGGATGTTCTGTTCTTATTTTGTACTTTCCTAGGATATCATACACATAATCTTCTACGGTATCATGCATCATGTCATGGAAAATAACTATCATGGCCCTTTAGTATTTAGCTCCTGCATTTTTTAGTTTAATGGGAATTAATTGATAACAAAAGGTCCCCCATGGAATGATGAAGGCAATTTTGTGTTGATCTTCTAGAGCAATTTTGATTTGATTGTACCCTGAGAACCTGTCCATGAGGGAGAGCATTTCATGTCCTATTGTAGAATCGATGATAATGTCAATATTAGGTAAAGGAAAGTTGTCTTTTAAACATGCCTTATTGATGTCTTGGAAGTTAGTGTAGTGTGTATCCCTCCTTGTGGCTTTGCAATATGAATAACATTAGAAATCCATTCAAAATAATTCATTGGCTGAATGAACACTGATTCCAAGAATTTTTGCAATTATCCTTTAACCAATAATGTTAGTTTAGGATGTATTTTTTGAAGCTTTTGCTTTCTTATTTTAGCATTATGATGCACTAGTATGTGATGTGCTACCAAAGTGGGGTCTAATTTGGGCATGTTTATATAGCTATATGCAAATATATCTATGAATTCTTTGAGAAGCTCAATAAGAATTCATCATTCCTCAAGAGTAAGGATTGGCCCCAGTTTGAGTATTCTAGTATTTTCTTTAGTTCTAATATTTACTTCTATAAATTCCTCAATTAAAAAAGGTGATTGGTCTTGTATATATGCTGGGGGTGGTGGAAACTCTTCCCTTGCAACAAATACACCTAAATTTTTTGTATATAGCTCTTGATATAACTTTTGCTCATCAGGATTTAACTAGATTTCTTCTATGATTGAGGATAGATTAGTTTCACCATATTTTTCTTTAATTTGATTTAGGGATTTACTTTGCTCTCCAAAATAATTTGAACCATTTAAACTAATAGTTATTCTTTTTTTATGATCCCCTGACAGCATGAAACTTTGAGCTCCCATATATTCAATGATGGATTCATCACTTTGAAATATGTCAAAAGATGGTTCTTTCTACTCATTCCAATATATCAACCTAGGGTAGTGAAGGGAAATATTGATGGTGGAAATGGATGTGTTAGGGAATAGTTTGTGACAATAATATCTTAATAAAGGCTATAGACATAACCTATTTCAACTTCTTCATCAGAGGTTGACTCTTCAAGAATTGAAGAAGAGTCTATGATGATAGTGTCAAGTGTCAGGAATCTAGAACAACAAACATGCTCTGATACCAACTATTAGGACCCGAAAGCACCAATGATTACCAAGCAACTAAACATACAGAATTAAACCAGAAGTAACAAGTAACTAGAATTCATAAATAACACAGAATATGAGAGACAATACCCAATTGTATTAATACTCTTCCAGAAAAGAATTACAAATGAAGAGACGCCACACTCTTCCCACCTTACAGGCTTCCCACACTAAGTGTTCATTAATTCACCTTTAAGAGCTCACTCTCTCAATTATGGTCCCAACACACAACTCAAACACAGAGTTGGTGTTCACCTCCACCAGCCAGTAACAACACTGCCAATCAACCAGTCAGTAACAATACTGCCAGTACATTGAATATACAAATATACTCAACCAATTACACAATGCACTCTAAGTAGATCTCCCATGAACTGCAACAACCTGCAACTCAAATGATCTTACTTTGGAAGGAACTACCTTGCCTTCCTCTATATCTCTGAGTACACACTGTACTCCAAGTAGATCCCACCTGATCTTGCTCCCTATTGTGTTGCTGTCACCTTGATCCTGTTGCCACCTGCAGATCAACCTGGTTCTGCACACCTACAAACCTAGACCTCGCACACACATACACCTGCAGATCAATGATCTTACTTACCATGTAGATCTCCAAATGTGGCCTTGCACACCTACTGACCAAGATCTTACATACATGAACAATCCTTCTGATTCTTCAAACCAGCACCCACACTTGGTACTGTGGCACTAGGAGGAACACAGCTTGCTCTCTTCTCTCTAAAGGAGCTAATATTTTATCTCTTACTCTTTAGCCCAAATTACAATACAACTCATGAGTCTATTATATAGATCTCATGCAAACAATAATTATACATCCAATTACAATAATTAGATCCCCAGCTCAAGACTATAATTGGCCTTCATGCAAACAACTAGTTTGTTAATGAACTGTCCATAGAACTCACAATTCAAAACCACACAGGCAACCGACATCGATCCCTGTCTGCCTAGGGGTGATCGACGTTAGCCGATCTCTGACCGTTGTCGACATCTTCCTATCTCCACCTGACCGACGCCGACGACTGTGACACTCAGCACCTTCCTCCAATGTCTGCATCAGTGAAGCTTTTAGCTCCACAACCTAACAATCTCCCACTTGGAGATAAACAACTGCACTATACCTATACCTGTACATCATTTAATCTATTTCCTAGCTTGTATCCCTCTTCAAGCTCAACCTTGAAGACCAACCACCACAAATCCTGTGGTGCACCTCCTGTCATCCAAGTAACCTACCACATCCGCATCTACAAACCCATGTAGAAAAGAACTTGACCCTGCATCGCATGTTGACCTACTGTTGGTCCCTCTCAAATACTTGAGAATCCACTAAACTGCCCTCTAGTGCTTCTTTCCTAGATCAGCTCCAAACTTTCTGACAGCACCCACTGCTTGGGCAAACTCAGGTCTATACCAGACCTCATGTGATTTCGAACACTAAACTGTTCAGCCCTTGGTGTGCTCTAATTTTGCATCCTATGTATTGAACCTTGCTAACACCTGATTCACATTAGCTCCCACTAGAGACAAAATCAACCTGTGATCTTCCATGTCTCTCATGCCAAAGAATTTCGCTGCTCCCAAATCCTTCATGGCAAACCACTGAACTAACCTTACCTTTAGCTCAATAAAACCCTATATGTCTAAACCTGCACCAAGCTCATCCTCCACATACAATAACAGGATAATGTCGTGACCATCATCCACCTGGTAAGACAAACACAATGGTTACACTGACACTGACTAAAGCCTTGCTTTGTCATCCACCTATCAAAACCTGTACCATTGTCCTGCAGCTTTCTCAAGACCATATGACCTGGCCTTCCATCTCACGTATCCATTCTCTCTATTCTTTAACTAAGGTATCCATCCATCTCAGTGCTTTCATACTGACTGACAACCCTACCAAATCTCCCATTTGGTTTTGCATCCTGATCATGCCATGCTCCCACTGTTTCCTGGATCCTTCCTGCTCTACAGTGAGCAACGAGTATAAAGAAGAGGAACAACGAATTTGAGGCTTACTTACCACTTTCAGTCCTCCATATGGGCATTTGAGACTCCTTGATAGCTTGCTATCTGCCCAAAATCCATTACAGTGACTGAACTCGGTCACCACACAATCTACATCTGACCGATGTCAGTTCCCATGCGACTATCCTTTCTGCTGACGCCAATTTTTTGACTGACATCGATCTTACCTAGTCGCCGACATTGGTTCTCTGATCGATGCTGGCAGCCACCTTGCCTAACACCACCAGCTCTGGTCTACACATGACCGACATCAGCACCTATCTGTTTGATGTCGGTTCCCCTTGACCGATGTCAGTAACTGTGTTCGCCTGTGAGTGATGACTTTTTACCCGCGAGCTCTCCATGGATCAAAACCCTGTCCAAACTGCCCTGATCAAAGATGTCCAACCTTTTCCACTGATCTCTGTCTGTCATCTCCTCCAGAAACACCAAGGCTTTCTAGTTCTTAAGTTTGTCAAACACATCTGACTTTCACTTAAGAACATGCATCTCCTTCTTGCTAATGTGACCAAGCCTACAAAGCCACATCTTTGCAACAAAAGAAGAATTAGTAATACAAGCAAGTAGATAAAGAGTACCTGCTTTCTTACCACATGCTAATTCAAGTGTATCCGTCATGAGAGTTCTTGTGCATCTCTCATCACCCAACTTTTTTGAAGAAATTAGCCACATCTTCAAGACTGGGACCTGCATGACCTCCTTCAACACCCATGTGTTGGCCACCTACAATTTCAGATTCACTTCCCCTTTGCCAATTCTTTGGCAAGGCACACCAGCCCCTAAATAAATCTTTCCAAAGTCTCCAAAGACCTTAACATGGAAAAATACTCTATTTCATATTGCATGGAAAGAGGCAACAGAATCTATAAAACAAGATTCTAGTTTATCCAAGAAACATCCTAGAGCATCTTGTGCAACAACACCTGTTACATCTGCTTCTTCAGTCCCTTCATGCTGATCTTCCACCAACCAGCAATTTCTCTTTACCTGCTCTTTCTTTCCAAACACCATAATTGACCATTCATGCTTTTCAATTCCTCCATTCTTAGTGTACTTTTTTCTGCCATTGCTATACTCCCACTCAATCAAAAACCCCTGAGAGTGACTTGTAATCAAACACAAAACCTGCTTCCTGTAACCTTAGCTCTGATACCAACTGTCAGGAATCTATAACAACAAACATGCTCTAATACCAACTGTTAGGACCTGAAAGCACCAATGATTACCAAGCAACTAAACATGTGGAATTAAACCAGAAGTAACAAGTAACTAGAATTCAAAAATAATATAGAATATGAGAGACAATACCCAATTATATTAATACTCTTCCAGAAAAGAATTATAAATGAAGAGACACCACACTTTTCCCACCTTACAGGTTTCGCACACCAAGTGTTCAGTAATTCACCTTCAAGAGCTCACTCTCTCAATTACGGTCCCAACACACAACTCAAACACAGAGTTGGTGTTCACCTCCACCAGCCAGTAACAACACCGCCAGTCAACCAGTCAGTAACAATAATGCCAGTACACCAAGTATACAAACATACTCAATCGAGTACACAACACACTCCAAGTAGATCTCCCATGAACTACAACAACCTGCAACTCAAATGATCTTACTTTGGAAGGAACTACCTTGCCTTCCTCTATAGCTCTGAGTACACACTATACTCCAAGTAGATCCCACCTGATCTTGCTCCCTGTTGTGTTGTTGTCACCTTGATCCTGCTACCACTTGCAGATCAACTTGGTTCTGCACACCTGCAAACCTAGACCTCGCACACACATACACTTGCAGATCAATGATCTTACTTACCATGTAGATCTGCAAATGTGGCCTTGCACACCTACTGACCAAGATCCTACATACATGAAGAATCCTTCTTATTTTCCAAACCAACATCCACACTTGGTACTGTGGCACTAGGAAGAACACACCTTGTTCTCTTCTCTCTAAAGGAGCTAATATTTGCTCTCTTACTCTCTAGCCCAAATTACAATACAACCCATGAGTCTATTATATAGATCTCATGCAAACAATAATTAGACATCGAATTACAATAATTAGATCCGTAGCTCAAGATTATAATTAGTCTTCTTCATGCAAACAATCGATTCGTTAATGAACTGTCTGTAGAACTCACAGTTTAGAACTGCATAGGCGACTGACATCGGTCCCTGTCTACCTGGGGGTGATCGACATTGGCTAATCTTTGATCATCATCAACATCTTTCTATCTCCACCTAACCGACGTTGATTGGCCTGACCGATGCCAACGACTGTGACACTTAGCACCCTCCTCCAATTTCTGCATCAGTGAAGCTTTTAGCTCCACAACCTAACATCAAGGTTGATTCCTAGTGGTTTGTACTATAAGCTAAGTCATCCTAGATGTCCTTAAATACTGATAGGTTCCAAAATCCCTTATTCTTTTTGACTTAGTCCTCGACCCCATAATTCATATTCTAGAGCATTTTATGTACTTTAGGATATTCTTCCTTCTAAAAACAAAGAGCCAGATCTTCATGAATATTACAAGAATCATTAGACTCCTTAAAATTTTGTTCCGATAACATCCCTATGTTGGTGAAGGTAGTTGGCCAAAATTGATAAAGAGTAGGTTTATCTTTCTACAGAATTGGCGACCCATAACTACATAAGGATAGTGGAAGATCTCCTGTGCAAAGGGTTTTATATTCATATTCTCCACATCCTTTGGAGATGATTTTCAGATGAGTAGTCTCTAATGACTCAGAATAAGGTGATAGGCTATTAGGATGTATATATTTCATAGCTCTTAGGTTGTAAGACAATATTTGAGTACCTAAATAATAAAGATCATAGTTTGATCCTTCCATTTAATAGTTAGGAAATTGTTTATTTTCACCTAAGATGGTGACCTCCATGTTTGAATGTGGGAATTTAAGGCATTGATGGAGAGTAGAAGGTACCACTCTTATCTCAATGATCTAAGATCATCCCAAAATCATGTTATATGCAAGATCAACATCTTTTGCATGAATCAATGTCTGATGAACTATAGGTCCCATTGTTATGGGAAGGTATATCATTCCTTTCGACGGTCGTTCATTATTATCATAAGGCTTTATCATGATCAAAGTAGGCCCCATAAATGATTCTGAATATCCCAACTTATTGAGAAAATTGATATTGCACAAGTTTAAAGTGGATTCCATGTCTATAATAACCTATGGGATCTTATGGTTTGCAATGGATATTTCTATGAACAAGGGGTAGTTATGATCAGGGCCTATTGGTAGCATATCTTGAGCACTAAATGTGATTTGTTATAACAGGGATAAATGACCCACCAAATATTGGAATTGATTAGTATCAATATCTTTAGGAACTTTTGACTCATATAAGATATGATTTGATATTTCTCGATGAACAAAATAAGTCTTGTGAAGATCCATGATGGAAATCTAAGTAGGAATCTACTATAATTATTGAATAATGTCATATGTTTTATCGAGAGTATTTGGAGTTTTCTTAGGGTTAGTGATTTTTTTAGATGAGGGGGAGGGTGAGTCTTTAGGAGGTACTCCATGAACTATTGTTTTACCACATCTTATGGTAACTACATAATCTAAAGTGGCCCTATTAATCTTAAAGATAGGACAAGGAAGATTTGGGGGCTCTTTAGGGCTTTTGATCTTAATGTTATTGATGTGGTGATATGGGATGATATGGTAGTCAATTTTATTGGAACTAGAGGCTTTACCTTAATCCCCTAGTGTTTTATTCTATTTGATCATTCTTTGGTAGGGGATCCTGATATATTCCTAATTACTTATTAGACTGGCTTGAATGGATTTCACCTTCAATCTCTATCTCTCCTTTTTTCTATCAAATCTTGGATGAAATGTCATAACTGCATACACTTTTTGGCATCATGCCTTTCACAAAATGATAATGACAAAATTCATCCTCATGATACTAGTCATGACGTGGCTTATTATCATCCAAAGGTCTAATTTTTGGGAGAGTTATTATATTAGTAGTAATTAATTTCTTCAGGATCATCTCAACTGGCACACCAAGACTTGTGAGATGGTGTTTTCCCATTCTAGTTCTTAGCTTCCCTTTTGCTATAATGATTCTAAAGATATTTTGATTTTTGGTAGTAGGTAAATAATTTTTCACCATTTGTACATGTTTAAAATCAATAACTTCATCCCCAACCACATTCTTGTTTTTATTAATGATCTTGGGCTTACCCAAAGAAGCATTATCCTGATTTTGATTTTGTTCATTTCAGGTATACAACTTGATAGTCCCCCTTTCAATAAGTGTTTTATAATTTGGATACCATTTTATATAATCTCATTAAATAACTTGGTACGTTGTAATTTTAGTTGGTATTTAATTCTAGATTGAGATTATTGATGAATATTTTGGCCAATTCTTTCTCTGGGATGGTACACTAAAAATGACTAGCTAGGATTCTCCATCGTTGTAAGAAAGATGTAAGACTCTCACCATTCATTTGTTTGGTATTATAAATATCAATTATAGAAATATCATGTTTAATGTTGAAGGAATAGTGTCTTACAAATTTATCTATTAATTATTCAAATGTGGTAATGGACCCTTTAGGTAAATGCATAAACCATTTTAGAGCAGGTCCTGTGAGACTTTTGGGAAAGAGGCGAAGCAAGTAAGCATCATTGTAAGTGACCTCATGACATGCTACATTAAATTATTGAACATGGTCATGAGGGTCTCTTTTCCCATTATATTTGTCAAATTTTAGAATTTTGAAATGTGCCAAAAAGGGCATCTATAAAATACTCATATCTAGTTGGGATGTACAAAAATATTCATCTCTATACTTCATTACTTGAGTTCAAGGATCTATTTGTTAAAGAGCATCCTTCATCATTTTCCACTCTTGGGCAAAGGAAGGGTCCATTAGAGGATTGAAATTATTGTCCTGGCATGATTTTGGCTTTAGTGGATCGATGTTGGTGTTTACAGGGTTTTAATTATTCTTCTAAGAGACGTGGGTTTATGGGATTTTGAATGAATTTGAGATGCTAGTGAATTAACTTGTTGGGTGAGTTGGTCTAAAAAATCCTCCAAAATGGATCTTCTTTTATCAGCCTCAATCTAATTATTTTGGGGGGCCTCTTCTTCTCCATATAATTCTTGTGCATGATCTACTAGCTCAGGATTCCCCCAATCTTTATTTATGACATGTTGACAAGGAGTGTTATGTCTAAATGGTGTTTGGATTAGATGTTTTATGAGATCAAGATTAAATGTAAGGGGTAATTTGCCTCCCATTACAATAAATTGGTCTAATATTTGATCTTTATTCTCTTATATATTGGTCAAATTGAGCTCTAATCTCATCATTATTGAAGAAGTCATTGTTAGTTCTTTCCTCTCCTCTAGGAGTATGCATATCACTTTGGTTTTCTTCATTATCCTTACTTTGTTCATGTAATGTCCTTAGGATGCCATCTTCCTAATTTGATTCTTGTCCCAATCTTAGGAATTATGCACAATTTTTTATAGGCATGGTAGATGACACTAGGTAGTATAGATATTATAGGTGTTCATTTGATATAAGGTGAGAGGAAACGTGATTCTTGAGCAATAAAATTGTCTTAGTTTTAAGCTAGAATGGTCAATATGTTTATATTTGATAATGGATGGGATGAGATTTGAATTTTGAGACTAAGAACCTAGACTATAATGACCAAGTATTGCCAATATGTCAACTTTATAGAGATCCAATCTAGCAAGAGGACCAGATGATAAGATGACTAGGTGCCTATATTCACACTAGCAAGACAACAATTGGATCAGGATAGTTATGAAGATGTGAGATGGCAAGATGATAATGTGTAACATGAAATCTAAAAAAGTCATAATTTTAGAAATAAATTAATAGTTTGAAATAAAGTAATAGTTTTGGAATAGATAGAGTAATGAGAGGAAAAATTACCACTATAGCTTAATCACAAGGTAAATATAATGCTCAAGATTTTGGAATGGATGAAGGGATGATGATGAGATAATTTAAGCTAAACATTGTATGGTAAAAGTATGTCCTTAGAATTTCTAGGTGCTTTTAATGTGAAGGGTAAAAAGGCTACCTCAACTCACAAGCAACACTAGTTTAGTATTACACATATACAATCAAGCAAATCACAAACACTTTTATTTAATAAAATAATTCAAAAGTGTAACCCAAACCCTCTCAACCCCTTTTGCACTTAATGGTCACTATGGGGGTTGATACTGGCCCTGGTAGTAAGTCACCTATTACAATCAAAAGGTTTTATGCTAGGTTAGACAAGCTTTTTAGGGACATCCCCAATATAAAATATGCATGTGGGGCCCAAATTAGTATAGGGTGTTATCTAATGCTTGGGTCAGAGACTTAACTCTTTCCCTTCATGAAAGACCTATATGGGGTCAACCGCTTGGCCTAATGACAACTATCCTTAATTTTTATACTCCACTGAAACATGAAGTGTGGTTGAATGTGCGATGATGAAATCCATGTCACCAACCCCTAAAAAGTATGTAAGTGCATGGGGATCAATTCTATGTCATGTTACACCCTATAAAATAAAATGTATTGGGTAATACATAGGCACACAATTTTTTTATTTAACCAATTTATTTTATTGTGAGAAACAAACCAAATAAACAAAGAGATTTAGAATGTATGAAAAACCTAAATCTCAAACCCACATCTTGGTCCTACAAATAAATAGGTTAGGAATTTAATTTATGGTCTTCCACTTATTTATCCTGCACAAAAAGTTGTTAGTAGTTTTTAATGAAACACTTATAAGTCAAAATTGACTTTTGATACCTCAAAATTGCTTTTACACAGTTATACATAGTTAGAATATTCAAAATCATTTACAGAAAGGCAAAATTGTAATTAGTAGTTCAAAATTCTAGATAGGTAATAAGTGATTTTACAAGTGGTTAGTGGATGGTTATTGCTGTAGACACCTATATCTAGCCACCGATAACCTCCAACCAGGGTTTTGGCCAGTTTCCAT
This sequence comes from Torreya grandis, assembly GCA_037957365.1. Taxonomy (NCBI): domain Eukaryota; kingdom Viridiplantae; phylum Streptophyta; class Pinopsida; order Cupressales; family Taxaceae; genus Torreya; species Torreya grandis. Next base: position 1,335,328 of record JARHVA010000589.1, on the reverse strand, counting down.
TTAAAATGCACAATTTGGTCTAAAAACACTAAAACATGCTAAAAGATGTGAAACTAAAATATTAAAGTGTCAATTTTGGCCAGGGTATGCCTAAATGGGGCAATGCAATTTATGGGCCAGCTAACTTTGATCAGATCATTCTGAGTCAAAATGCCATTTTTGCACCTAGGTGTTCTGGATTGCTCTTTCCTATCAAATATCTCACATGAGATGTGTGCCTTTGTTATTTGTTGTTGGTAACATCCTAAATGGGATAATGGATCCAACGCATCTGACATCACCTTCAAATTCCAATCCAATCAAATTTTGGACCAATAACAAGGCATTCTGATCAATTTGAGTAATTTGTACACAAAGTGCTTAAGCGTGCTTAAGAGCTAATTAACCAAAATTAAGGCATAATAAAAAATTCCATGGAAACTTGTTGAATAATTATTTTTGGAAATGGTTATTGAATATCTACATCATCAGGTGACCTCATTTCTTGGGAAGACATCCCTAGACCATAAATGACACAAATATCATGATTTATGCTCTCCATGCCTCATCAATGCCTTCCTTTATGACCGCCATGCCTCTTAATTTCCCTTATTTCAATGTCATGATGAAGATAATTTTAAACTTAATTCCAAAAATTGAATTAATCCTCAATCACACATCTCAATCTCAGGATGGATGGTTCAAGTTGATTCTAGACATGCTCAAAAATCTATAAATAGGAGGCCTTACCACATCATTTCTAAGTTATTTTGGTGCAAAGTTATAATGCACAAATATCCTCAAGAAGCCATTTAAATTAGTGTTACCATGCCAAATTGATTCCAAGCCAAGCCAAGCCACTACTACAAAGGCATTTGGAGCATCAAATTAAGGGGAATGAATTATTGTGTTTTATTCCTTACTTTTTAGTTGTGTTTGTCATTTTTTTGTTAACTAAGCTCTCCCTAGTGTCTAGGCCTAGAGATGTTATGCTAGTTAGTGTGTTTCTTTCATTTTGTTTTCATTTTGGATCTAACACCATACTACCATCCTTTCTTGAGTCAAACTCCTAGATCACATATGGCACACCCGGTGGGACTAGATACATCTCACACCTAAAGAAGATCATTTTACAAATTTAAAATATTCATTTAGACCATTAAAACTCTTACAAATTAATTTTCTAACATTTTATTTTACCATTTTTGTTTGCCACAATTTTACACAGTAACCGATGTCAGCAAGTAAGATCAACATTGGTAGCATAACTTAACCGATGTCAGTTAGCAAAATCAACATCAATTATATACCTATCGATAGTCACATTGGTATAATTGATGTCGATTAGATAACTAACATTGGTTAGAAAATGTAACTGTTGTCAGTTATATAAACTGATGTTGGTCACTGTGTTTTTCTTAAAACATAGACTCGAGAGCTCATTTTCTAAAGTTCATTATTTCAAACTAAAAAAAGATTCAAGGCTAAAGGACATGATATCATTTTTTCTATAGAATAAATCTTGACATTTGCTAAAAACATGTTTTAAATCACCTTTTTCATGTCTAAAAATCAATTAGGAACTTTATTTTGGTGTTTAATGAAAAATTTACATGCTTAGATGAATGTTTTCAAAGTTCACAATATTAGGACCAAGGGGTCAAATGAACACCACCAAATCTTTCATTTGGGCTTAAAATAGAACACACTTGTCAATTTTTATTTGTAATAGTTGTTTAATTAGATTTTTTTTGGAAAAAAAAGGAATTTTGTGTGTATGCTCTTCCATTTGTTCCCTTTAGGGAACACTTGAAATCAAAAGTGCCATTCCTATTGAAAATAGCCTAGTCCAAGGCTTAGAAAGAATGTTGTCTAAAGCACTCCCCAAAAACTTGTCAAAGTTTGGGTGACCTTGAAAATGACCCTAAAGTCTTTCCACTTTCATGTTTTCTTAATTTTTATGCAAACTTATATTATGAGGGGGACTTCATCACCTCCCACAAGTTCTTTATGGAAGATTTGACCTGGGGTTTCACCTCCTGACATTGACTTCATTTGGATCCTAACTGGAGTTGCACATGAGACGTAGTGGCACTTTAGACATTGCACTACACTGAGTGAATAGTAGGATGTAGTGGTTGCAAAAAGGACTAGACCTTTTTGCAATAAGCCAAGTGATAAGGACCTACAATCCATGATTTTCTTTTATATTTTTTGGCATGAAAGTCATTGTGTAATTGATTCCTCTAGAACATTTAGAAACTTGTTAGATTTTAGACAAATCCCCACTTATCATAGAAGTATTGTTGGTGAAAGGTATGCCTCAAGGTCCATGTCACCATACTATCATTTGAGATAAGGGGGGTGTAAAAACCCTACTATATAATGCACATTTACTTTTGGATGAACACTTAAAATCCTCTTAAATGATGTATATTGATGGATTCCAATAATACCAAGCAACTTTATCAGTTTAGGATATAAGAGTGATTAATTAGTTGGTCTTGTCCTAGATTAGATTCTTGTTTGAAGTCAAAACTTGGTATAAACAAATAATTCAAACCAAGCACATAGTCCAATTTTTCCTTTGAATAAAGGGGTGTTATGCTACCCGCATGAGATCATCAATTTGCCTTGTTCAAAGTCCATCAAAAACTTGAGAGTCATATCATCCACTTTGATACAGTTATGTTGCCAAATTGAGTCTGGACCTTTACCAAAGTTGTTTAAGTCCTTCACTTATAATCTAAATTTGGAATTGCACCTTTATAAGTTCATAAGGTTGATGTGTTAAGTGGGTTCGCCATTTGCACTAAACTTGAGGGAACTTAGGTTTAATTTCCAATTTGGGTTGAAGGTCATTTTAAGACTCATAATCATTATCATCACTTAATAGACTTAAGCCATTTTTTGCTAAAAACACTTGAACTTTGGTTCTATACATCACAATATTTTGAGTCAAGAAAAGTAGTGTTATGCTGTCAAAATTATAGGAAATTGTCTTTGCCTTAGAGAGTTTTTGAAACAAACATTTTTGTTACATATTTTGGGTAGTATAGCATCATTATGCTGCCTAAAACATTTCAAGTATTATTTCATAGACCCTCTTACATAGAATTCAAATTTGTTCCTACATTTTCAAACCACTCTAAGTGTACTTTTGTAATCCTTTGTCTAAAGCACAGTTATACCATTCACTTTTATCTGACTTATTTTTCAAAAGAACCAAGTTTTATACCATTATTTATGAGAAAATAAACTATCTCTGAAGTGCCTTTTGTTTCATACCTTATACCTAGTTGATCAAGTTCATGACCAAGAATCAAATGCCTAGTGTTTGTTAGAAGTGTTTCAAATCAGTTAGATTAAAACTTTTATCTATTCTTCAAAGTCTATATTTTGACGTTGTTTGGCCAAGAGTCCTAGTGCATGCCTTGTTTGAGCCTAGATTTTAACACTGTGTTTGGCCAAAAGACCTAGCAACATTTAAATTCCTAGATTAGACTGATTTGAAATACTTCGACCTTAGAGTTTGGCATTTTGATTTTTAGTCCATTTACTTGCATATCTTTGTGTGACCAATGAAATGCTAGATACTTAATGCTAGCTTATTTCCTGACAAATATTTGCATAAACCTTTTGATCCTTTTGATGAATCTATACCAAGTTAGAATATCATATATTTTAGACATTGTCCTTTTTAGAGTTTGTAGAACTCTTTGACATTTTATCATAAAACATTAACTATGGATCCCAACATGTATTCCTACATTCATAGTGGACTCATGTACAATATATGGATTAGTAATGTAGTTGTGTAGTAAGAAATGGTGAAAGACCCCTATGCAGATAATATTGCTTATGAGATGGATTATTATCCCTCTTATAATACTCAATCAGGGGCACAAAGCCAAGATCCATTGGCTAACTATCTGATTAACATAACATCTTATTCTGAATAAGACTAAGAACAAACCAATCAATACCTAGCTACAATACCCATTGTGGATGAGCTAGTTCTTCAACAATCATATTCTACTAATACAACTTCCACGTATGATCCATTTTTGTTTGAGCGTCATTTGTTAGAGAAAAAAGATGAGATTTTGGTTAGAGCCATAGAGGTAGGGGCCAAGTTTCCAACAAAATTTCCCCATTAAAATTTACCAAGTCTAGTAAGAGTGCCCCACAATATCATTTATGATCAATAGGCTTCTTCTAGCAATCCTATGGCTCTAGTCCAAACAATGTACCAAGATCCTAATATATCTAATCAAGGAAAAAACATCATGGAAAATCACTTTAACCAAATGTAGACAACATATCAAACCTATCTGAATCTAGCACATGATTTCAAGTAGATAAACATGGTGATTAAGCCTCTCATTGACCTAGTTCCTTTAATAGGAGTGTTGATAGAGTTAACTAGACAACAAAATTTGAATTCTGACCCATTCATACAAACTGCTTGGATAGATAACTTGATGCATATGCCTGTTATTGAAGAAATGTCTTTGGCCTCTACATAGAATAGTGAGCCAAATGTAGTAGACAATGTTAAAAGAACATCTAATCCCAATCAAAGTGGTACTAACGCACAAAACATTAGCCAACAACATGTGCCTGTAATTAATCCTATGAATAGATCATCATACCAGGGAATAAGAGTTTCTACACCCCAACCTCAACTTGTTACTTCCTTAGGTGCACAACCTATGGTATTAGGTAATCAAACAATGGACAATATTGTGCTTCATCAACAGAATGTGATGAATCCTACTCCTTCTCAATAGGTAACAAGTAGTATGCCACAACAACAAATATAACCTAGTGTATTAACGCAATAGAGGACCAATAAATTTACACCTCAATCAGGGGAAAACTAATGTTCTACCTCACTAGGTCACGATGAACATACCTCTTTAGTCATAGACTAATATGCTAATTCAGAACCAAATAATGACTAGTTAACAACATGCAAATATTGGTCAGTGATAGATGCCAAATTCATAACCTATTTTCACTTTCTCATAGGGATTTATGTAATAAGGAGGTCCTCATGTTTCTCAAGTACCTACTAGACAACCATTGGTTTAAAATGTACCACAAATTTAGAGATAGGGTATTGGTCCACAAGTTCCCACTCAACAACAAGGTTCGATTAGTTGGAATCATGTCTCTTTTCAACCACAACAGGCATAGTATAGTTATATCCTTCCATCCCAACCAAAAAATATTCTAAATCAAACCTTTAATGTCAACCCAAATTCGAATATCTCACAACCAAGTGTGCAATTTCAAGTACATCCTAATCCATGCATGTGTATTCTTGGTCCATTCCCCAGCCAATCCAATATACCCTAATAGGTATCCCCATCATACCCTGGTCAAAGTGTCCCACTTATGACTTCCCAACCATCTACCCAAACCAATATTCTCCCTCAAACCAATGTTCCTTTCAGTTTCCTATTGCAAAAATTACAACAGATGAAGGATGCAATTGCTACCATTCAGGTTGGAAAACAAATTAAAAAGTTCAAATTAGATGACATATGTTCCTATCCATTTAACATGGAGTATTTAAAGATACCATTTCCTCCAGGATACAAACCATCAAAATTTGATAATTACAAAGGGAAAGGTGACCCTAAAGCTCATTTAAATGAATTCTTTGTCCCATGTCAACCAGTGGCATATAGTGACATATACCTTTTATTTTTGTTTCCAAGGAGCTTGGATGGACAAGCCTTGGAGTGGTTTTTGAAGTTGCCCAAAAATTTAGTAATGTATTTTGATGATATTTTTGATAAGTTTGTGTAACACTTTTCCTATAATCTTGAGCATGATATTTCATTAGTGGACTTAACACAAGCAAAGCAAAAAGATGGTGAGATTTTTGTAAGTTATTTATAACAATGGAGAGACCTTGCAAGCTATTTTACCCACAGTTTACTAGATAAACAATTATCCATTATGTTTACTAAAAATTTGCATAATGAGATAGCTTATCATTTGGAACTACAATGTGTGCATACTTTTAAGGAAATCATTGACAAAGGCTTGTTAATTGAGTGAGTGATCATCAATAAATGAGTTATCAAGCTTAATTAAACTAATCAAAATTAAGGAACCAATCATGGAAATGACCAACATCCCATTCAAGTGCCAATATCGCAACCAGCACAGGCCAATAACCAAGAAAGACCAAAGCAATTCAATCATAATAGGAATGTTGTGGGAAATGGAGTAATCAAATCTTGTCATGTTTAAATTGTGCAAACATCATTTGTACCACCTTTTTAGCTTACTCTTACTCAACAATCTCTCCAAATAATAATACAAGCACAACAACCAAGACCTGCATAACAAATATAGTAGCCTTTACCATTGTAAACCCTTCCTCCTAGGAGAACCATGCATACACATCATGTCTTTAGTGACCTAGGAGAACCTATTGAGTTTGTATTTCATAAGCTTTTTACTGCTAATCTAATTAGTTGGCCTATATCGAAGCATTATTTGTAAGGCATTCCTTATCCTGATTGGTATCATGAGAACAAATTCTTTGACTATCATTAGGTTAATGGGCATAATCTATGAAGATGTGTCCAAATCAAGAATTTAATTGAGAATATGTTGGAGAAAGGGGAGATAAAATTGAATAATGGTGCTTCCACTTCTAATCAAACTCTTAGGATTTATCAAAACCCTTTTCCCAGACATAACAATCAATAACAACAAAATAATCAGAAACAACAATAATAATGACCAGTGTAGCAACAAAATCAATAGTATCAAAATCAAAGGTTGAACTAGCATAACCAAAAAAATTAGTAGCAAAACCCACAATGATAGAACAATAAAAAAAACCAAGGTTAGAATGGTAACAACCAACAAACCTACCATCCAGTTGCAAATGACTATAATAGGGTTGTAGGTCATATTACAGGGGATAATATTAATACCATCTTCATTAATCCTAGACCAAGCACTAATCAACCTAGACCATTACTAAACAACAACATTCAGCTAAATTACATGGATAATCCTTATTTGACTTGGGAATGCATATAGGCAAACTAGAAAACTAGGACTTCCCCTTTTGGACCTTATATCGACAACTCATCCTTACCATGTGACCACATGTGAGTACACTGGCAATCGAGACTTGTCTTGTTTGGTCCCACACCATTCTCAACATTGATTAGCAATAATGGTCCAGTATTTAATCCTGATTGTGTAATCATAACTTAGAGGTCAAAGATTACTATCTCAAGCCCATAACCATCTGCCACTATGCCTATCATTCAACCTTAGAATAAACCATTCACTATTGACCAAGATAAGAAGTTTGATATTATGGAACAATTATAGAAGACACCAGCAAAAATTTCTATCTTAGATTTGCTGTGAACGTCAATAATCCACAAGAACATCTTGAATGAGTTTGACCCAATCCACTATTACTAGTGATATATCCCCTGATAAATTTCAAGCTTTGGTTAGACACCTAGCTCCAGCCCAATAAGTCACATTCAACCAAAGTGATTTGTCTTCCCTTGGCCACTCCATAATAATCCATTATACAAAGAAGTTTATATAAGATGGCATAAAGTGAAACATGTCCTTATAGACAATGGATCTAGCCTCAACATAGTGTCTCTAAAGCTCATCAAGCTTCTTGGGTACACAATGGAAGATCTCTATCCTAAGATAATAACCATAAAATCCTCTGATAATTAAGAAAGAGAATCATAAGGCACCATTAGTTTTCCAATTATCATTGGGCCTTTGACCCATGATACACTTTTATATGTGCTTGATCTTGAGTTATCATAAAATATACTTCTAGGAAGGCCTTGGTTACATGAGATTCATGCAGTCCCGTCAATGCTACACCAATGTATCAGGTTTTCTCACTCAGGGATGGAAGTGAATATTCTATGAGATTTACACCCATATGAACACTGCAAACATCTTGAGGCCACATTTTAAAGCTATAATTATAAATACGACATGAATCCCAATTCCAAGCAGGATAAAGGAAAGGCTATGCTTATTGATCCTTTACCAGATAATTGCATAGATCCTAATACCTTGGATTCCATTTCCCACATGCTGCCTCTCAAAGCTTCTAATCATTTCACCATTTTAGATAATGGACCAGGAGAGTATGTGATCCATGATATATTTTATATTTCCAATATTCCTTAGAATCTAAAAACCTTTGGGTGACCTAAAGTCACCCCACATATGCATTAGCAATAAAAGAACAAAGGTAGGAGACCTGTCACATTTGTACCAACATTTATCTTAGAACCTGACCCTCTTAAAGGGGATAAATCATGGTTGTATAATGATAATTAAGCTGATTGTTATAAAAATACAAAGTATCCTATTCCCAATAGGATCATGGAGCATCACAATTATAAAGGAAGAAGCCTCAAACTCAATCAACAAAGAACTATTGAGCTAATTTTCATGACTAAGTATGAAAGACCTTATAGACTTGGATTTAAAATACCTGGGGGTGAACCCGCATATCTTATTCAAACTTCATCACCAGTGACTAGTGATGATGATGCTGACAATAAAGTAGAGTATGATCATTGCCTCACCTTTGATGACCTAGCTAAAACCAACTTATTTGATAATAATTCCATTTGTACCCTTATCCTGGCCATTCATTGCAATCCATTGCCATTATATTATCCCCAACTGATAGATTAGGACCAACAAGAATCTAGTCTATCGATTGACGAGTTCCAAAATGATGATGCATTCTATGAATTTTTAGGCCTTAGAGATAACATTCCATTGGGAGATCACAAATCAAGATTCTCAATCATATTAGATCCTACAGCCTATTTTGGAGAGCGAGAGAACACCCTTAGCCAAAAGAAAATAAGTAAAACATTGAGGTCCCAAAGTGAAAACCTCTTTGAGGCACTTTCTAACTAGAGAAAAAGTAAAGATAAGGCTAGTCTAAAGGTGAAAACCTATTTTAGGTGCCATTAGATGGGGGTGTTCATTTTTATTTGAATTTAGATCAGGAGACCACCAACGATGAACTTGCCTGTGGGTCCAAGTTTTAGCTTTGAGAAAAAAGAAATATTTGATCAAATACTTCAAGATTTTTTGACTATTTTTGTCACATGGCCAGATCTCCCATTAGGGGACTCAAATTCATCATGCCTAGGAGACGTTGAAGAGCAAATCCTAATAGAAGACCCTAATATAATTCAACAGTTCAAGTCATTGCCTACTATCCTAGAAGATGGTTTGACCCTTCTAGTCAAAGATACAATAGAAATAAATATCAGCACTCCATCATACTTGAAATGGATAAAATTAGTTACATCCCTCACTGAGGAGGAACATGACATCTATTGAGAGAATTTGTAGATATCTTTGCATGGGCCTATTTTGACATGCCAAGATTAGACCCTACCTTGGTTCTGTACCACCTTGTGGTTAATCCTGACACCAAATCGATAAAATAAAAGCTATGTAAGATGCATCCTCACATTTTTGTATTGGTAAAGAAAGAGTTGGAAAAAAATTTAGAAGCAGGATGTATCCGATCCATTGACTACTTAGAATGGATCTCTAATGTGGTATCTATTAGAAAAAAGCCTGAAGGGATTAAAATTTGTACTAATTTTTGAGACATCAAAAAAGCTTATCCTAAATATGATTTTAACTTGCTTGATATGGACATGATCATCAATTCCATGATAGGTTATGAAATACTTTCACTCATGGATGGCTTTTCAGGATACAACCAGATCATAATAACACCAAAAGACCAACATAAAACAATGTTCACCACTCCATGAGGAACATTTTGTTATTAGGTAATGCTATTTGGCCTTAAGAATGTTGGAGTTACATATCAAAGGGCCATGACTTTCATATTCCATGATATGATGCATGATATTATTGAATACTATGTTGATGACATATTAGGAAAACCCAAAACTAGGGTTGACCATCCAGTAGTGTTGCGTAAGATATTTGAAAGATTATGGGAGTACAAAGTTAGACTAAATCTAAAGAAATGTGCGTTCAATGTAACTTTAGGAAAAATACTTGGATTCATCATGTCTCATAGAGGTATTGAAGTTGATCCAGATAAAGTCCATGCTATAACTGAGATGCCACCACTAACCAATTTAAAGCAACTTCATAATTTGTAGGGTAAGATCCAATCAATCTGATGCTTCATCTCTCAGCTAAAAGACAAGTGCCATCCATTTACACACCTTTTAAATAAAGGAGTTGCATTTCATTAGGATGATCACTATCAAATAGCTTTTCAACAACTCAAAGGCTATCTTGTTAATCCACCTATTCTATTACCTATTATGCCAGGAAAGCCATTCTTTTTATACCTATCAGCTATCGACCATGCTTTGGGGGCACTCTTGGTTCAACATGATGATAATGGAAAAGAGCATGTCATATACTACCTAAGCCATACCTTGGTTACATATGAAAATAACTATGCCCCTATTGAAAAAGCTTGTCTAGCCATGGTCTTCGCATGTTAGAAATTATACCATTACATGTTAAATAATAAGACCATGGTCATTTCAAAAGTAGATCCACTCAAGTATCTACTATCTAAAATAGATTTATAAGGTAGAATGACTAAATAGATCATGCTTCTCAGTGAGTTTGACACAAATTATGTCAATTAAAAGGAAATTAAGGGATAAGTTCTTGTAGATCAACTTATTGAAGAACCTCTCACAAACACACAACCACTCACGTTTCAACTTCCTAATAAATCCATCATGACTGTCACTGACCCACCCCTTGAGGAGTAGCCCTAGAAACTATATTTTGATGGTTCATTTATTGCACATGGAATATGGGTAGGCCTATTGTTTATTACACCATAGGGGGATCTAATCCCTAAATCATTTAGAATCAACTTTCTTTGTACACACAACATGGCTGAGTATGAAGCACTTGTAGGATTTTAACAAGTAGTGCATTGGAATATATCTCATCTCCAAGTTTATGGTGATTCTTAATTAATCATCAATAAGGTCACAAATCATTTTTAGACTAAAGATGACAAGTTGGTTCTATATAAAGCTATGGTCGACACTCTTAAGCAACAAATTGTCAACATTTAGTTTGAGCACATACCAAGGGCTAGTAATAGAATTGCAGATACCATGGCTGCTATTGGCTCTCTGATTTGACAAATAGATAAAGCTAGAGAGTATTAATTCCTTGTTAAGAATTTGTCAACACCAGCTCATAAACCTTCAATCATTTCCATGATTTGTGATATTGTTGGTCCTAATTCTATCTGGTACTCAAACCTTTATAACTACTTTCATGACAGTTCTACCACCTAACCTATCTCAAAAACAAACCAAAGTCTTCATTCATCATTCCACTCATTATACTCTACTTGGATCCACCCTTTATTTTCATACTTTTGATGGAACTCTGCTTCGTTGTTTAACTTTGACAAAGTCTACGCTAGTATTAAGAGAAGTTCACGAAGGAGTGTGTGGTGTTCATTCTAGCAGGGTAGTCTTATCCAAAAAGATCTTGCATATTGGTTATTATTATCCCATAATGGATGTAGATGTCACTCCTTATGTTAAAAAGTGTGACAAATGTCAATGGCATGCTAATCTGATTCATGCCCCAATAAAAAATTTGAAATCAATGTTGACACCATGGCCATTTTCTACATGGGCACTTGAACTCATCAAGAAGATTAACCCTGATTCATCTGATGGTAATAAACATATCATTACTGCCACCAAATATTTCGCTAAGTGGGTTGAAGCTATATCCCTCACTTATGTGATTGGAAAGCAAATTTCCAAATTCACTTTCAACCATCTCATTTGCTGCTATGATATCCCCTCTGACATTATATCTGATAATGGAAGATCATTCAAGAATAAGGATGTAGACCAACTATGTACTAAATATAACATCACACACTATTTTTCTATAGGATATTACCCTCAAGGTAATGGCCAAGCTAAGGCATCCAACAAAACCATTGTCAATATTCTCAAAAAGATTGTCAATGATGTTGGTCATGATTGGCACTTGTAGATATACCCTGCCCTTTGGGCATACCGTACCAATCATCATACCCCCATAGGAGCCACTCCATACTCACTTGTTTATGGTACTAAATACATCCTTACCATTGAGGTAGAATTGCTTTCACTATGCATATCTTTCAAGCATGTCCTAGATGATCATGACTATCAAGTAGCTCACTTGTAAGAGCTAGGCCTACTTGATGAGAAATAAACAGTCATACTCAACAATCTTTAAGCATATAAGAATTGACTCAAAGGCCACTATAATCAACATGGTAAGTATAAAACATTTGAACTTGGTGATCTTGTTCTTAAAGAAATCTAAAAGAATACCATGACTGAGAAGAAGCATAAAGGGAAATTCAAACTAAACTAGATAGGGCCTTTCATCATCACTACAGATTATGGATCAGGAACATATAGGATCGCCACACCAGATGGTGATGAACTTCTAAAGTTGATGAATATTATTCATCTCAAGTGGTACTATTCTTGAATGCTAAGGTGTATTTTTTGTAAGGATTGTTTCAATTGTGCCATTTTATTACTATTCTTCTTTGTATAAATACCATCCTCATCTATCCTCTTCACCATATCCACTTTTTGCTTCCATTTTATTGACCCAATGTATTCTAAAGCCTAGCTTAATTTTTACCATTTATTATGTAGTTTTAGCATCAAGGTATCTGATCAATTTAATCAATTGGTTCAAGTGCTTCAAACAGAGATCATATTTTAGGACAGTGTGATAGAAGTTTTGATAGTTGCATCCTTTGTTTGTTATGCCTTTCTTATCACCAGTCTGGCTACTAATTATAACTACCTTTGGGAAAATTAGTACCATTGATCTATGCCATTGTGTCTTAGTTATATCATCTATGGGTAAACTAGGGGCAACATTAAGCCTTGATGTATCAACTAGCCACTTCCTATGTTGTACTATGCATTTTTACCAACTATGCTTATTTTGTTTAAATTGACTACTACACTAGTCAAATTCCTCTATTGTAAGGGTGGAACTATAGTGATTTGAGGTCTTACTCTGAGAGTATGTAGGTAGCACTCGATACTTTTTGAGGTTAGCTCAGTCACCTTAAGCCATTCTCTCACTATTTTTTGAGCAACTTAAGCCACACTCTCATCATTTTGTGAGTAACCTAAGCCACACTCTCACCATTTTTGTGAGCAACCTAAGCCAGGCTCTCACTGTATCATGAACATCTTAAGTTTAAATGCTCTCACCATTTTGTGAGCAACCTAATCCATGTTCTCACCATTTTTATGAGTAACCTAAGCCATGATCTCATTATTTTGTGAGCAACCTAAGCTACCCTCTCACCATTTTATGAACATCTTAAGTTTGAATGTTTTCATCATTTTGAGAGCAACCTAAGCCACACTCTCACCATTTTATGAGTAACCTAAGCCATGATTTCACTATTGTGTGAGCTTGAACCATTTAGTGTCTCATCATTCTTGATTGAGTTGAGATACTTCAAAAAAAATCCAAAAACATTTGAAAAATCATTAGAAAAACACAAAAACATTGACCACTTCTTTGCCTTAAGGATTTTGGGAACCCTTACTAAGCTACAAGCAAATCACTTATTATTTAGTTTCCCCATCCTTTTTGGCATTTTTTTCTCATGCACTTGTTGTTTTTCAAGACCATTCCTAATCTTATATCACATCCATTAACTTTGTTTTCCTTAGTTATCACATTCTTCCTATTCCCTGGGAGAACTACATTTGGTGTAACATTTTTTATTGGATATTACATCCATGGAACTATGTAGGTAGTATCCACTTGACTATTGCATATGGAGACAGCTTAGCCACCCCCTTCCTTTTATTCTATTCCCCTATTTTGTTCATTTGTTAAGTTGTCACCTATTTTCTAGGGGCAATATTTGTAGGGTTTCTATTGCATTGTTTGTTTGTTTCTACTTATTTTGTTTATTTGTCTGTCTATTTATTTGCTTTCAACACTATTTCCTTAATTTGCTTTATGTGTGTTCATTGGGTGATTCTTTTCCCACACTTATACTTGAATCCATCCATATTTATATGTTCACATTGTCATCATGGTTTTTATCATTGGTGCATTGTTTTTTATTTGAGTATTAGATTCTAGGAGTCAGTCCTTGTGCATATTTTGGCCAAGTCTACAACAAACCTCAACTTCAAAAAGTCTATTTAGTAATGGTGACATCTCTTCAGCATTGACATCTCGATTCAATCCCAATCATATCCCAAATAGATTAAATAACCATGAAATAATTTTAGTTTTTATTAGTTCAAACAAACATCTCCCTACTAGTAGGTTGTTCCAATTCATTACCTTATGTGTTAAGTTATCATCATCCTCAACCAATTTTATCATGTTTGTCATAATTGGGGTCTTATGATTATAATCACCTATGGGCAAATCATTGCACACCATCCCACCTACATTTCTCAATGATTATAATTGCCTTAGGGTAAATCATTGTGTTATCACCACTTTACTTTTTCTACCTATATAAGGGCATGTTATTATCTTGTTTGTTTATCCTAATTGGGGTAGCTCCATCTTCCCAATGATTATAACTACCTTTGGAAAAATCATTGTTATCATATCACGTTGCCACTATCGGGGTATAATGTTTATAACCACCTTTGGGCAAACCATTGTACACCATCGCATTTGCATTCTCAGTGATTTTGACTACTTTTTCAATATCATTGTGTTTTCACCCCATCATCTTTCCTTTTTTTGGTCCCCTCATTTTGATTCTTTCTTTTTGAGGGATCATTTGCCGACCTGCTTGTGCCAACCGTTCTCTCAAGGGGGCATCATACAATTAGTTTATCATCATTGTAGTTATAGGCATACATGACCTTTTCTCATTATTTGAGAAAACATTGCTTTGCCTATGGTTTGTAATATCTTCCCAAACAGGGGCAAATTGTAGACACCTAAATCTGCCACCGATAACCTTCAACCAAGCTTTTGGCCAATTTCCACTTAAAATGCACAATTTAGCCTAAAAATAATAAAACATGCTAAAAGATGTGAAATTGACATATTCAAGTGCCGATTTTAGTCAGGGTATCCCTAAATGGGATGATGTAATTTATGAGGCAGCTAATTTTGATCAGATCATTATAAGTCAAAATGCTATTTTTGCATCTAGGTGCTCTGGATTGCTCTTTCCTATTAAATCTATCACACAAGATGCATGCCTTTATTATTTGCTATTGGTAACATCCTAAATGGGATAATGGATCTAATGAATCTAACATCACCATCTAATTCCAATCCCTTAAAATTTTGGACCAATAACAAGGCATTATGATCAATTTGAGTAATTTGTGCACAAAATGCTTAAGTGTGCTTAAGAGATAATTAACCCAAATTAAGGCATAATAAAAATTTCTATGAAAACTTGTTGAGTACTTATTTTTGGAAATGGATATTGAATATA
This sequence comes from Torreya grandis, assembly GCA_037957365.1. Taxonomy (NCBI): domain Eukaryota; kingdom Viridiplantae; phylum Streptophyta; class Pinopsida; order Cupressales; family Taxaceae; genus Torreya; species Torreya grandis. Next base: position 1,319,793 of record JARHVA010000589.1, on the reverse strand, counting down.
TGCATCATTAGGTGACCTCATTTCTTGGGAAGACATCCCTAGGCCATAAATACTATAAATATCAGGATTCATGCTCTTCATACATCATCAATGCCTTCGATGGTGCCTTTTATGCCTCTTAATTTCCCCTTCTTTCAATGTCATGATGAATATTGTAAAGAGGATTACAAATCAAGTTAATCAAGCATTAGTCCATAAATAATGAAATATGCATAAAGAACTAACTAACCAAGCCTATCTATTCTTATGGGAATTACAAAGGATAAAAAGAAACAAATGAAAGAAAGCAACACCATATTACCTTCCCAAATGGATTCACCATACCCATGTGGCTCAAAAACATGTTCTCCCTTGATCAAGAATTCTTGTATTTTTCAACAATGGTGGTAAGCTCCTCCAATGCCTCAAGAACACTCCACAAAACCTAGGCTCATGATTTAAAATCGCTAAACTAGCCTATCAATGAAGTTTGTAAACAAACTCTATAATCAAATGTAAAGCCTTGGGGAAACAATTTAGAATTATAACTTTGCAATATTCAAGCTTAAAATTCATGTCCATGGCCTCTTTATTTATAAATTTTTGAGATTGGTCAGGATCAACCATGATCGTCCATCTCAAGATTGAGATGTGTGGGCATAGATAATCCTAATATTTGGAATTAAATCCATAATTATCTTCATCATGACATTGGAAGAAGGGGAATTAAAGAGGCATGGGAGGCATTAACTAGGCATGGGTGACCCATAATCTTGATATTTGTGGCATTTATGGCCTAGGAATGTCTTCCCAAGAAATAATGTCACCTGATGATGCAGTTAATAAGAATCAATTTTCAAAATGAAATATTCAACAAATCTCATAGAAAATCCACTTAAGCTCTTGATTTGGGTCATAATTTGACTGAAGAGGAACTGAAAGGTGATGTTAGATGTGTTGGAGCTGTATTCCCATTTAGGATGTTGCCACCACTAAATAATAAAGTTACATAATGTGTACCAATGAATTATAAGAAAAGAGTGATACATAACACTAAATGGCAAATTTGTCATTTTGACTCAAAATGATCTGATGAAAGTTAGCTAGCCCATAAAATGCATTTCCCTATTTAGGGATACTTTGACCTAAAATGACACTTGTAAGTGACAAGTTTGAACCATCTAGGGTGTTTTATGTATTTTGACCTAAAATGTGCATTTGAGTACAATTTGAGTAAGATTGACAATTTCAACACAAATGGTGTTAGGAATTGGATGTCTACATTTTCCTTCTATTTGAGAAGGTGTAGCAAGAAATTTAGGTAAAGAAACATTTTTTCAAAGAAAAAAGTTGTCAAAAAGAAATTAGAATAGATCCATGATGCCCCCTCAAGAGGACATACTAGGATGAAATAAAAGGATGGACTCTCAAGAAGAGAGAGAAAGTGAGTGATTACCCTATTGGAGATATTATCATTGATGTCAAAGGTCTAGCATTATTAGTGATAAAGGCCCCATAGCATTTAATGGTGTTTTTAATATTCATATCTTGGCTAATATGTGTTAATATTATTTAATATTAATAAATATATTTTTAGTTGCATATAAGTCAAAAGAGGACCCATGGAAAAGTCAAAGAGTCATGGGGTAAAGACAAAAGAGGAATGAGACACATTTTTTCATGAAGAGTCATCTTGAGGAATTCCAAGAGTCACCATGTGAAGACAAAAGAGGGCATGACACATTTTTACATGAAGGGACACTTTAAGGAATATAAAAAGTCACCAAGATAAAGAAAAAAAGGAAAAGATGCATTTACTTATGAAGGGTCACCACATGACTTTTTAAATGCAAGGATATGAAGGGTCATGCAAGTTTGGTGCCATTTTTCATGAGGATTGAAGGGCTAGAAATGGTGAATGCCAAAGGTCATTTGGAAAGCTATAAGTAAAGGCTTGAGAAGCCATTTGTAATATGTAAGAGAGTGCATGGTTTGTATTTGTTTTCAAAGAGAGAAAAGTAGGAGATATTTTAGAGTTCTATCATTTGTTGAGTAAGAAACATTGAGAGATAGTTGTGTTTTATACACAAGAGGGGTTGGTGCTCCTATAGGTTGGTGCTCACAAATATTTGCAAGGGGTTAGTGTTCCTATGGGTTGGTGCTCACAAATAGTTGTGTTGGCACTCAACAAAAGGGTTGGTGCTCTTACAAGTTGGTACTTGTGAACTTTGTAATTTGATTTGATGCTCATTCATATACTTGAGATTATTTTTTGTGGTTTTTCTCACTTTGAGTTTCCACGTAAAAATATGGTGTCTTTCTCTCTCTTATGTGGTGCATATTATTGTTTTAGTTTTATTGCATATCTTGAATGTTAGATTAAGTGGTTAAATAAAATAAATTAGATTAACTAAAATATATTTAATATACTAATTCACCCCCCTCTCATTATATTTCATGCTTAATAATTGGTATCAGAGAAGGTTCCTTTGGAAAAAAGTTTTACAGCTTGAAGGTAGATCAAGAAATCATGATGGCTCAATCACATGAAGGTTTTTCTTTAAATAAGACACCTTTGTTTGATGGGACAAATTATGATTTTTAGAGCATAAGGATGAAGACTTATTTGATGGCCCTTGGATTCGATATTTGACAAGTAGTGGTAGAGGAATATGAAGAGCCACAGACACTTGTAACTACTGTGACATAAAAAAGGTAAGTGAAGGTAATGCTAAAGCTTTAAATGCTATTTTATATAGTTTATGTGAATCAAAATTTGTTAAAGTTATGTAATGTAAATCTACTCATAAAGCTTGGGTAAAACTTGAGAATATTTACAAAGGTGATGGAAAGGTTCAGCAAGCTAAGCTTCAAACTTTCATAAGATAGTTTGAGAGTTTGAAGATGGAAGAGGAAGAAAATATAACAAGTTATTTTTTGTGGGTTGATCAAATAGTTAATCAGATTCAAGGTCATGGAGAAAAGTTAGAAAAATCAATTGTGGTACAAAAAGTTTTGAGATCTCTACCATCGAGATATGATGCAAAAGTTTTGGCAATTGAAGAGATTAAGAATTTATCGAAGCTAAAGATGGATGAGCTACATGGTATTCTTACATCATATGAGATGCGAACCCAATAAGAGAAACCCTCAAAGAGAGAAGCTGCTTTAAAGACATCAAAGTAAGAGAAGGCTAAGATTCAAGAATCAAGTGATAGTTTTAGTGATGATGAAGATGACAACGGAGCTCTATTCATTCGTAAGTCAAAAAAGGGCATAGGTAAATATCAAGAAAAATTACCTTTTAAATGTTTTGATTGTGGAAAGATTAAACATTTTACAGCTAAGTGCCCATATAAGGGCAATGATGACAATGAAGAAGGAAAGTCTACATACAAGAAGAATTTCAAAAGAAAATTTAGAAGGGATTCGAGAAGAAGAGTTTGTACTCTAAAGATCCTAGCTTAGTCAAAGATAATGGAGTCAATGATTCAGAAGAAGAAGAGATTTTATTCATCACCATAAATGAAGATGCCTTCGCAAGCAAAAGTATAGATGATCAAGAAGAAGAACATGATGAATTCAATGTAAATCTGGAAGGAGAACTCATTTGTGCTGTAGAAGAGTTAAAAGCTCTTGAGAAGAAGAATTGAAGATTAAAGCTCTAGATTAAGAAAAATGAAACAGAATCAAAGAAAACAATTGAAGATCTATAAGAACACTTTGAAGAAGCCAAGAAGAATTAAGAAGATATAACATCACAGTTGTAAAAAATAAGTAAAGAATATGAAAGGTATGTTATTGAAATTGCTTCTTTAAAATCAGATCTTGAGAAAATAAATAAAACAATCAATGATAGAGTAGCCAATGATTCAAAATTTGAGAATAACACTAATATGTTGAATAAGATATTAGAAAGTCAAAGATCAATGTCAGATAAGACAAGTATCATATTTGAAAAAGAGAAAGGGGAGGTTAATGCTTTCACAAATAAGGAAAAATGAAGGAGCTATGCTGAAGCTCTTACAAAAGAGGAAATAAAAAGGGAAGAAGTTAAGAATACAGAGGACATTTCAAACAAATAAAGTTGGAAAGAACATAGTTATAAAAGGTAATCGAGTCAAAGATATAGAAATAGGTCCTATTTTTATGGTTACTATTTTTATTGTAATAGATATGGTCATAAGAAAATAGAATGTCAAAAAATGGCTAGTAATTTTAGAAATAAAGAGAAGGAAAGTCATGCAGAGTCAAGCAAAAGCCACAACTATTTTGCTCCTCCATCAGGCTTTAATGAAGAGGCCATAATATGATACAAGTGCAACAATTTCAAACACATAGTCTAGTACTGTAGAAGCATGTTTGAGTCAGTCAAGAAGGACCAAAGTTTTAAGGCTCCATTCATCAAGAAGAAAGTTTAGACAGGTTCATGGCATTAAAAACAACCTAAAAAATCTATGTTGGTACAAATATCTTTGCATGCAATAAATGAAGAAAATCTTGGTTCATTGATAGTGGATGTTCGAGGCACATGATAAGAGACAAGAGCATGTTCATAACCTTGAAGAATATCAATGGTGGCATAGTGAAATTTTGAGACAATACTACTACCAAATTTCTGAAAAAGGTACACAAGTTTGGATAATGGTAGAACTAAAACCAAAAATATTTTGTATGTAGAAGGTCTTAAGCATAATTTTTGAGTGTAAGTCAAATGTGTGATTAGGGGCACACACTAAAGTTTTATGTATAAGGTCATGAAATTAAGATAAAATATTTAGATGTGTTGGTTACAGATGCTCAGAGAATAGGTAATAATTTGTATATGTTATCAAACATCAAAGGTCAAAAATGTTGTTTGAGTTAGATTGAAGAAAGTTGGCTATGACATAGGAGAATGGGACACATATTTTTTGACAATCTTGTCAACATCAGAAAGAATCAATCAGTCAAAAATCTTCCTAAGATTACAAATCCATCTAACACGCTTTGTGAACCTTGTCAGCATGGAAAGTAGGCCAGAAAATAGTTCAAAACAAAAGAGTACTCGACCACTTAGATGTTAGAGCTTGTTCAGACTGATCTATGTAGACCTATGAGAACTCAAAGTACTCAAGGTGAGAAATATTTCATGTTGATTAGTGATGATTTTTCACGTATGACTTGGGTAATGTTTTTAAAGAAAAATTAGAAGCTTTCAGACATTTAAATACATTCAAAGCATTAGTTGAGAATGAAACCAGTTTAAAGATTAAGAGTCTAAGATCAAATCGAGAAAGAGAATTCATGTTAGATCAATTTATTGAGTTTTGTGAAGACCATGAAATAAAGAGACATTATTCAATAGCGAGAACTCCACAACAAAATAGAGTAGTTAAACAGAGAAATAGAACAATTCAAGAGATGGTGAGGATAATACTAAATGAATCCAAGATACCAGATAAATATTGGAGAGTGTTAGTTGCTATAATAGTGCATATTCAGAATAGAGCATTATTGAGAGTTAATAGTGACAAGACTCCTTATGAGTTATGGAAAGACAAACTAACAACAGTTGATTATTTTAGAGTTTTTGCTAGTAGATGCTTCATAAAGAGAACTGATGGAAAACTTGGTAAGTTTGAATCTAGAGCAGATGAAGGTATATTTCTTGGTTATTCTTTCAAAAATAAAGCTTATAAATGTTATAACAAAAGAACCAAGAAAATTGTTGAAAGTGCAAGTGTCAGGATAGAAGAAGATGGAACATAAAGAATTAGTGATTCAGTAGACATTACTGAAATCATTAAAGAGGAAGATTTTGAAGAATCAGATGAAGATGAGAAAAAGGATAAAAAGGACACCAAAACATGATCTAAATATGTCCAGAGAAATCATAATGAAAGTGAAATCATTAAGGACATAAATGAATAAATTTTTACTAGAAAAATGATGGTAAGTGAATATGAGCAAGTTAATTTCTCTTTATTATCCAAAATTTAGCATATAACTTTTTCAGAATCTAGACATGATAAGCATTGGGTTAAGGCAATGGATGAAGAATTAAATTAGATAGAAAATAATGATACTTGGGAATTAGTGCCTAGAAAAAAAGATCACAATGTGATACAAACAAAATGGGTTTATAGAAATAAGTTGAATGAAAATAGAGAAGTGACCATATATAAAACAAGATTAGTATGTAAAGGATATACTCAGATTAAGGGAATAGATTTTAAAAAAACTTTTGCACTAGTGGCAAGGCTAGAGGTTATTAAATTTTTTTTTACATATGTAGTGTTTAAATATTTCAAAGTGTTTCAGATGGATGCCAAATCTACCTTCCTAAATGAGAATCTAGAAGAAGAGGTCTACATTAAGCAACCCAAGGGATTTATTCTCTCAAATATTAGTAGCCATGTATGTAGATTGAAGAAAGCATTGTATGGATTGAAATAAGCTCCCAGAGCTTGGTATGCAAGACTTGATAAGTACCTGTAGGATCAAGGTTTTAAGAGAGGATTTGTTGATAGTAATTTTTACATCAAGATAGAAGGTGAGAATTAATTGATTATTGTGGTATATGTTGATGACATCATTTTTGGAGGAAACATTTAAAAGATGATAAAAGAATTTTTTGATAATATACAGAAAAATTTGGGATGTCTATGCTTGAAGAATTATCATTTTTCTTAGGGTTGAAAATATTTCAGTCAGATAAAGAAATTTTTATATCTCAAAATAAATATGCCAAGGAAATATTGAAGAAATTTGGTTTTGAGGATTGTGCACCAGTTGGCACACCAATGTGTATAGAAAATAAAGTGAGCAAGGATGAAGATTCACATGTTGCAGATAATTCTTTATATAGATCTATAATTGGTAGTCTTTTATATTTGATAGCATCGAGGCTAGACATCATGCATGGTATAGGTATAGTTGAAAGATATCAGTCAGCTCCAAAAGATAGTCATGTTCAGTTGATAAAAAAATATTTAGATATATCAAGGGGACATTAGATTATGGATTGTGGTATTCTATAGGCAAATATTTCACTTTGGTTGCTTATACAGATTTAGATTAGGTAGGGTGCTTGGATGATAGAAAGAGTACAAGTGGAGGATATTTCTTCCTTGGTGATAGCTTAGTATCATGGCTAAGCAAGAAGCAGAATTCAGTATCACTTTCTACAGCTGAAGCATAATATATTGCAGTAGTATTGTGTTATACTTAAGTGCTTTGGATAAAGAAAACTTTGGAAGATATCAAGGTAAAATATGATAAACCTATTTATATTTTTTATGACAACACAAGTGCTATTAATATTTCAAAGAATCTAGTGATGCATTCAAGAATAAAACATATTCCCATTAGATATCACTTCTTAAGAGAGTAGGTTGTAGATCAATAGGTTAAGATGGAATATATCAGTACTATAGAGTATATTGTAGATATTTTTACAAAGGCACTACCAAAAGACACATTTGAGTATCTACGAGAGAAGTTGGAAGTAATTTCTTTTACTTCCTACCATTGAGGTTCAACATCATTTGAGGGGGAGCTAAGTGTTCATTCTAGGTAGGCCCTTTTCCATTGATGTCAAAGGGGGAGAAGAACATAAATAGGTATAGGTATAGGTATAGGTGCAGAAATAGGTTAAAAAAATATGTACAAGTTGCTAAAGTAAGGGAGAGTTACTGTATGCTTTTTCAGATGGTAGTATGTACAGGTTTTAGGATGTGACAATTTTAGTTTGAGGTTGCCATCAATGGCAAAGGGGGAGATTATTGAAAATATTGTCATTGATGTCAAAGGTCTAGCATTATTGGTAATAAAGGCCCCATATCATTTAATGGTGTTTTTAATATTCATATCTTGGCTAATGTGTGTTAATATTTATTTAATATTAATGAATATATTTTTGATTGCATATAAGCCAAAAGAGGGCCCATGGAGAAGTCAAACAGTCACGGGGTAAAGACAAAAGAGGAATGGGACGCATTTTATTATGAAGAGTCATCTTGAGTAATTCCAAGAGTCACCATGTGAAGACAAAAGAGGGTATGGTGCATTTTTCCATGAAGGGACACTTTGAGGAATACAAAAAGTCACGAAGATGAAGACAAAAGAGGAAAGGATGCATTTGCTTATGAAGGGTCACCATATGACTTTTCAAATGTAAGGATACAAAGGGTCATGCAAGTTTGGCACCATTTTCCATGAGGATTGAAGGGTTACAAAGGGTGAATGCCAAAGTTCATTTAGAAAGCTATAAATAAAGGCTTGAGAAGCTATTTTTAATATGCAAGAGAGTGCATGGTTTGTATTTGTTTTTGAAGAGAGAAAATCAGGAGGCATTGTAGAGTTTTATCATTTGTTGAGTAAGCAACATTGAGAGATAGTTGTGTTTTATACACAAGAGGGGTTGGTGTTCCTATGGGTTGGTGCTCACAAATCTTTACAAGGGGTTGGTGATCATGTGGGTTGGTGTTCACAAATAGTTGTTATGTTGGTGCTCAACAAAGGGGTTGGTGCTCCTACAAGTTGGTGCTTGCACACTTTGTAATTTGATTTGGTGCTCATTCATATACTTGAGATTGTTATCCATGGTTTTTTCCACTTTGGGTTTCCACGTAAAAATCTAGTGTCTCTCTTTCTCTCTTATGTGGTACATATTATTGTTTCAATTTTATTGCATATCTTAAATGTGTGATTAAGTGGTTAAAGAAAAGAAATCAGATTAAGTAAAAGATATATAATATACTGATTCATCCCCCTCTCTTAGTATATTTTATGTTTAACATAACCCATGAAATAGATCACATCCAATCGAGCTAATGCTTACACATGTGATTACCATCAATGATCAAAATATAATTAGAGGTATAATATGCCATAGAGATAGGGGGAATGGGAAAGATACAATCCATAAATTTAATGAACACACTATAAACATACCCAATTTGAGAGTACAAGCTACACACTTACATCATTGATCAATCCTGAGACAAGTTGCACACTAAAATATTGCCATCATGGGATTTAATTTGGAGATCTTGAAATTAGAGGAAAAGAGAGAACATTCTACTTTAGGAAGGGAAGTACCACTAGAATAGGGTCTCCAAAGAGAATATAATAAGTACTCCAGTAGAGTAGATTTTGATCTTGATAAAATAGGCTTGCCCCAGTAGGACAGATTTTGATCATTGATAAAGAATAAATATTAATTAGCCCCTATAGAGTTGATTTGATTCAGACATAGTTCAGATGTTGTACCCTAGCATGGGCAAATGGAAAACAAAATAACTCAAGAATATAACCGAAAAGATAGGTTAAAGTTAGTAGGTGCAAAAATACATGCGATGTTGTAATGGCTTAGAAAGCCATATAAAACCAAGCATATAAGAATGCACAAAGTGATGAGAGAGATGAAAATAAGAATGGAGATAGCCTAGCTGACCTCAATAGAAATTGAGCACTGCCTACATAGTTCCATGGACTTATGTTTCAACATGAACTTTAGGCCAATGTAGTTCACCCAAGTTTGGGAGGGAATGGATTGAGGAATGATGAAAAATGACCAAGAATTGATTAGACTCACAATATATGTGGAGAGATGCACATCTAAGCATAGATAAAGAATCTTGAAATGCATGCTAGCTAGAAGCCTTAATTCCATATCATGAGCCTAGGTTTTGTAAAGTGTTCTTGAGAATCATTCATCAGAGCTGATGTTGACGTTAAGACTTTGAGACCTGAGCATAAAGTGCTTGATATATAAAAATAAATTAGGCATCATAAGTATGAATAACTTAGAATGACATAAGATTCCAATTGCATTGAGCCATTTCAAATGTGAATATCTATAACTAAGGATATTGGTAAAATCATGACCAAAACTAGAGTTAAAATGATTTACATTTAAACAAAAAATCAAAAGACAAAGAAAAAGATAAACATAAATTAACCTAACTTGAAATCAAGATATGATCTTAATTAGGAACAAAATGTTTAAAAACAAAAGTCAATAATGTCTTAACAACATGAGACCAAGATATGAATAATCAAGAGCCATGTGGACCATCAAGGTATTCTTGAACACAAAAGAGAAAAGCAAAATCAAACAGAAAAACAAGACACCAACAATAATAAAATAAACAAAAGAGAAAAGGAGAAGAAATAAAAGGAGAGGTGCGAAATCACAACAAAACACCAAAAAAACACACACAAACAAAAACCAAATTAGTGTGGTTTAAAGACAAATGTTCATGTATGTGTGGTAGAGGCGTTACTTTCCAACACATCATAACAAAGAATAATGACATGATAATTGTTCCCTAATTAAATAAGAACAATGATATAAGAAATGGGGGAAGAGAAGAAAAAAGGGGTTGGCCACGCTACCTACATAGTTCCATGGATGCATGTTCTAACATGAAATTTAGGCCAAATATAGTTCTCTCAGGAAATGGGATAGAAGAAAAATGATGATCAGACCATCATGATTAGTGTGATAGAAGAAATGGAAGATACGACAAATAAACAAGAATGGTTTGGCAAACAAGAAGCTGATGAGATGAGAAAGAATGATCTTGAAAAATGGCAAGTGTATAGGATAAGATGAAATGAACTAGTGTTTTTGTGCTTGTAAAATGGCAAGAGCATTCAAACTTAATAGTTGCTCATAAAACGGTGAGAGCATTCAAACTTAATAGTTGCTCATAAAATGGTGAGAGCGTGGGATGGTGGAATGGGAATGTACAAATGTACAAAAGTGTGAGACAATGTTTTTATTCTTTTATGGATCATGTTATGATGTTTTTGGTATTTTCAAAGTATTTCCAATGTTTTTGGTGTTTTTGGGATAAAATATGCATAAAGTGGGACCATTTAGTTGAGGAGACGCACGTCCTAAGAGTAGAGGTTCCAATAAGACAACTAAGCTTTCTATAATAACCCATGTTTGTAAATCAGTGAGAGTGAGGTTCTTGATAAAATAAGAAAGAGCAAAAAATACTTGAACTGAGAAGATGTAGTTATTCACTTGTCTAAAGCTGTACAAGACTATCTTGGTTGAACTATTGTTGAAGATGTTCATAATGTTCATGAGATATAGTCAAAATCATAATTGGTCAAGGGATAAAAATTGTTCAAGCTTATAACATGCCTTAGACATAACAAAGAATATGTGTCTCAAAGAGAGAAATCTAGAATGGGATAAAAAATGTGTTCAAAGTGCCAAGGGTTCAAAGCCTTTATTTTCAGGATTTAGGGTAGTATAAAATGTGTTCAAGGCAAGATAAAAGGGTGGGATAAAATTATGATAGCACAAGTTGCCCCCAAGTCAGGGGCCTTATAGACAATGGTTCAAATTTGTTCATGCATAGAACCTCTTAAGGTGTACGATGTTTATGGGCTCTAAAATTTCTTCACCATTAGGTTTAGCCAGTCGATATGCTCTTGATCCATAGTTTTCTGTGACAATATATAGTCCTAACCAATTAGGCTGAAACTTGCCTTTATTTTTAGGTTCAACATTCATGTTTTTTTGGTTCTTTTTCAAAACTAAGTCACTAATCTCAAATTATCGAGGGAGAATGTATTTGTCATAGTTTCTCTAAAATCTATTCTAATAGGCCTACAAGTTTTCTAGGGCAGCCAAACACTTACCATCAATAAGTTCTAGTTCTTACAGTCGTGAGGCTCTATAGTCTTTATCATCTTCAATATGCTCCAATGATATTCTTAATGATGGGATCTCAATCTTGATCAGGATGATAACTTCAGTAACTAAAACAAGGGAGTATGGAGTAGCTCCAGTGGGGGTGTGATGATTAGTTCTATAAGCCCAAAGGGTAGGAAAGAGTTGCAAGTGCCAATTATGGCCAACATCATTAATAATATTCTTTAAGATGGTTAGAATGGTTTTATTTGATGCCTTAACTTATTTGTTGCCTTACAGGTTATATGGAGTGGATTTATTATGCTTGATTTTGAATTTTGCACAAAGAGATTTCATATCTTGGTTTACAAAGGATCCACCATTATCAGATATAATATGGGCTACGATGCCATATCAACAGATGATATGGTAATGAATGAATTTAGCTATTTGTTTCTTGGTAATATAAGTGAGAGGAATGGATTTAATCCACTTGGTAAAGTACTTAGTTATAGTCAACATGTGCTTATGGCCATCTGAAGATGTTGGGTTAATTTTGCCAATGAGATCGAGACCCCATATTGAGAATGACCATGGTATTGTAATCAGTTGTAAGGGCAAGGAAGCTACATATATCATGTTACCATGATGTTGATAAGGAACCCACGTCTTTATATAATTACAAGTATCTGTCTCCATTTTGGGCCAATAATAGCCTATTTTGAGAAGTTTCTTTGCTAGAACTACACCATTAGTATGGGCCCCACACATTCCTTCATGAACCCCCTTTAGTGATAGCTTGGATTCTCTCAAAGATAAACAACGAAGAAGCTTTCTATCATAACCTTTTTGATAAAACATGTTTCCAAGGAGGATATAATGTGTTAAGCGATGAAGGAATAATTTTTTTTGGTTGTTGGAAAGGTTGGTAGGATATACAGGGCTATGGAAATAGGTATAAAAATCTTGGTACCATGGTAACTCAGGTGAGGGATTAGGATCAACAATAGTACATATCCTCTTTGAATCTGATAGAATATGTGTTGGTTGAAGAAGATTTTCAATCAGGAATTGATACTCTTTAGCACTATCATGCATTTGAATCATGGAACCAATTATTGCCATGGCATCGACAGATTTATTGTTGACTCATGAAACTTTCTCAAACTACAGAGATTTAAAATGTGTTTTGAGGTTATCAACAATTTACTTGTAAGGAACAAGCTTATCATCTATTGTTTGATACTGATCAATTATCTAATTTATGATTAGATACAAATATCCATAGACCTTTAAGCTTTAAATATCCCATTGTATGACAAGATAGAGCCCTACAACCAATGCCTCATATTTAGACATATTGTTTGTACATTGAAATTATATGTGGAATGCTTTGGGGATCAAATCCCCCTATGGCATGATCAACCATATGCCATATATAGACCCTTGAAATGTGAAGGATCCATCAGTGTCCACTATTTAGGATCTTATGATGCTTGTTCTATCATCATGATAGAATCATCTGGAAGGTCAAAGTTGAGAGGTTGAGTGGCTGTAATAAGAGCTTTTGTAAGTTGGTCTACAAGAACCTTTGATTGCCTTTTGATTTTTTTACTCGATATCAAACTCACTGAGGAGCATAATCCATTTAGCCATGCATCCTTGAAGAGCTACTTTAGATAAGAGGAACTTGAGAGGATCTACCTTGGCGATAATAACAGTTTTGTTATTTAACATATAATGTCACAATTTTTGAGTGGCAAACACCATAGCTAAAAATGCCTTCTCCATAGGCATATAATTATGTTCATAGGATACCAATGTGTGGCTTAAATAATAATCTGTATGTTCCTTACCATGATCATCATAATAAGCCAAAATTTCCCCTAGTGCATGTTTTGTGGTTGATATATAAAGAAGCAGTGGTTTTCCTTGTGTTGGAGGTTGTAAGACTGGTGGGTTAGACAAGTATGTTTTAAGATTTATAAATGATATCTGAGAATCTTCATCCCACTGAAATGTTACCCCTTTCTTTAAGAGATGGGTAAAAGGGTGGCACTTATCTACCAGTTGAGAAATGAACCTGTGTATAAACTAGATCTTACCTTTTAGACCTCACAACTATTTAAGATTGTTTGGTGGAGGCATTTCCATGATAGTGGTGACCTTTGCAGTTTTGACTTTGATCCCTCATTATGATACAATAAACCCTAGAAATTTTCTTGATGTGACTCTAAATACACATTTCTTAGGATTCAAGCAAACTTTATATGCATGAAGCCTCTCAAATATTTTTCATAGAATGTTAGGGTGTCCAGCTCTTATTCATGATTTTGCTAGTATATCATCAACATAGTCCTCGATAATGTCATGCATCATGTCATGGAAGATGACAGTCATTGCACACTGATATGTGGCTCCAACATTCTTTAAATTGAATGGCATGAATTGGTAACAAAATGTCCCCCATGGAGTGATGAATGTGATCTTATATTGATCTTCAGGGGTTATCTTGATCTAATTTTAACCATAAAATCCATCCATTAAATATAACATCTTGTACCCAGTAGTTGAGTCAACAATCATGTCGATGTTGGGTAGAGGAAAATCATCTTTGGGGCATGCTTTATTGATATCATGAAAATTAGTATAAACACGTATGCCTATGATCTTTTTACTTACTAGAACTATGTTATAAATCCATTTAGAGTAGTCTAGTGGTTTGATAAAATTGGTTCCTAAAAACTTTTCCAACTCGACCTTAACCAAAAGGGTGATGTGTGGATGCATCTTTCTCAAATTTTGCTTGATTGGTTTAGCATCAGGGTGAACAACAAGATGATGCACAACTAAAACTGGATCCAAGCCTAGCATGTCAGAATATGCCCATGCAAAGATGTCTATATAATCCTTAAGAATGGATATAATATGTTCACATTCTGCTTCCGGAAGGGAAGCTCCAAACTAAATATTTTTGAGATCCTCATGGGTTCCCAAATTCACTTATGTTGTGCTCTCTATAAGGAGTGTGGATCCATCTTCTAGAATTGTAGGTAATGTATGGTCATGATCATCTTCTTATTGTTCCTCCCAAATATCTAGATAATATGAAGAATCAAAATATACCTTCTTCGGTAAATTCCAATTGTCAAAGACCTATGAAACTCAAGAGCAAAATGCTCAAATATTTGATGTTGTTCTGAAGAGATACTTGTACTAGCTATATAACTTGGTCTAGATAGACTTTCTACATCCTAAGGGGATGAGCAAACTTTCCTACTTGGGAACGCCTGAAACAAGTTTTCACTATAAGGCTTGCCTTTTTCTTTACTTTTTTATTGATTAACAAGTGCCTTAAAGAGGTTTTCACCTGAAGATCTTGATGTTTGTTCTTTATTATAACCAAGAATTTTTTCCTATTATCCAAAATAGGTAGAAGAATTCAATGAAAAATCAAAACCCTGCTTATGATCACCAATGGGGAATGCATCTCATAGGCCCATGTATTCTACAATCGATTCTTCATTTTAAAACTCATATATGACCAATTTTTTGTGATCCTAATCTATGAGTTCAAGATGGCAAAGGCATAGGTTACAATGAGGTTTTGCTTCAGTATGGGAAGCACAAATGGTAAAGATATAATGTCCTACTTTAGGAAGGGAAGCAACACTAGGACAAGTTTTTGCTTTAGGGGCTCCAATAGAATAGATTTTTGCTTCAGGATAGGAAGCTCCAATAAGTGTTATGGTCAATATGGCATTTGAATCAAATAAATATGAATAAGTAAGCTCATCAAAAAGGCTATAATGAGATGTTGTGTTACTGCTAGGAGTCTCGCTACTAGTCACTTCAGAAGAGTCACTACCAAATGTTATGAGGTCATCCTCTAGTGGTTTAAATCTGAGACCATGATTCCAATTGATAATTCTAGCTGATAAGGGATCTAAAATTCCTTACACCTGTGGGCCAAGGCCTTTCCATATATAGTCAAGATGATCCATTATCCTGTTAGGGATATGATACTTTAGATTCTAAAAATAATCAATAAGGCCTTCAGAATATAACCAATCTCCCTTGGTAAAAGCCTCTTGATATTTCTTTGGTGCAATTACAGGTACAAAAACCATAGGAGGTTTTGGTTGCTTCTTCTTTGGTTATCAAATTTGATCGAGTTTGTTAGGAGTCTGAGAGGTTTTAGGTTTACCAAATGTTTTGGGAGATTTTGGTAATTTTACAATATGGATGATGTCCTTTAGATGGTATGTGGAAATTCCTATGTCTTTAATAATAACCTATTTGGTCAGAGCTATAGGGAATGGAGCAGTTGAAGTGGGGGATCGATCACTAGGGTCTATATAATTACATGGAGATGGCTGAGAAATGATGGCTTTTTTCTTCTTTGTAATGAATTTAGAACTTGGGAAATAGTTATAATTACAAAACTCTACTTTAAGATGTTTATAGTATTGGTATGGATGCTAATCAATGGGAATAGTAACCTCGATCCCATTATGGGGAAACTTTAGGCATTGATGAAGAGTAGATGGAACTTCCTATATTTCATGAATCCAAGGATGACCAAGAAATATGTTATAAGGAAGCTCAATATCCATAATATGGAATAATGTGTGGTGAGAAATAGACCCAACCATGACTGGCAACCAAATTATATTGGATGACTCCCTCTCAGCATTGTTGTAAGCCTTGATTGTAATAGTTTTTGGCTGACTGTCTTTATCCATGTAACCTAGTCATCACACCAATTTAAGAGATATGATGTTTAGCCCTGAACCATTATATATAAGAACTCGCTTGATCTTGTGATCCACAATGATTATCTCAATATATAGTGGGTTATTATGGTTTGGGCCAAGGGTGGACATGTCCTTTTGATCAAATGTGATTTTCTAAAATGAAGATAAATGTCCAACTAGGTTCTAGAAATGATCAAGGTTTATATCATTAGGCACAATAGACTCTTGTAAAAGTTTGTTGAAGATGGTTTGATGAACATCATATATATACAAGAGTTCTAATATGGAAATTTGTATAAGGTTTTTATCTAATTGATCCATTATACTATAATGCCTTTGAATTATGGATTGAACTAGTTTGGTCTTTGTTGGGATAATATTTGGATTTGGAACTGTTGGCACAGTGTTCTCATTAGATTTATGAAAAGAAGTGGGAAAAGGGCCCTGAATGGTAACTCATGAGTGTTTAGTTATGACTACATAACCTAGAGGTGACAAGGAGTTATTATAATTAGAAGGGTGAGGCAAAGGGCCTTAGAAGGTGATTTATGGGTGATTAAATGTATTCTTATAATTTTGGGTCAATGAGGAGCCTTTAGAAGAATGGTACTATTGTTCAGGATTAATAACCCATGTAAATGAAGTAACAACATGATGATGTGAACTTGACATGGTATTACTAGGGGGAGAGGGTGCTAACCCTATAATGATGGGTTTTATGTTGTGAGGACCACAAGATTGGCCACGTGGCATCATAGTAACAGTGGCAATGTGGGTTGCAAAAATGCATCCCACAGTATTACTATAATTGTAAGGTACATTATTATAAGCCACATTATTAGTGTAGGGATCATGATCTTGATTATGCTCATTATGATTCTAACCTTTTTGTTGGTTCTAATTCTACCTCTATCCTTGATTGTGACCATTTTTATTATTTCTTGGTGATGGTGGATCATGTCAAGGAAAGGGGTCTTTGTAGATTCCCATATCCTTATTTGTTTCTTGATTAGGGGCTAACTTAATTTCTAGCTCACCATTTTCAATTAAGTGCTCAATAATATGTCACAATTGAATACAACGATATGTACCATAACTAGTAGCATGAAAGTTACACCATTCATTCTCTTTGTACCAGTCTAGTTTTGGTTGATTTGATGAAATGGCCTTTATACTAGCCATATAATTAAATTAGCTACAATGATCTTTTGTAACATTGTTTCAACTGATTCTCCTAACTTGCTAAAGACTTTAAAATTGTTATGAAATGTCCTTCATGGAGGTTGTCTCTATAATTTAAGTAGTGGATTTGAGGGAGTTAATTATACATTTGGAGGAGGCATAGCCTATACCATTTATACATGTCTTATTTTTGTCACCCCCATTTTCAATCATGTTCTTATTTTTGTTAAAGCCCTTAGGCTTATCTCGCATAACTATTTGAGCTAGTGATTTAGTCTGATTAGATGCTTGACCTTGCACAAAAATCTTAACAAGGCCTCTAACAATAAGAGCCTTTTCAATCTGCACTCCTTTGTCAATAATTTCTTCAAATGAGTTAACACAAACTAACTATAGATTATGCACAACTTCAGGATGAAAATTCTATGCAAAGATATCAGCCAACTGTTTATCTAGAAAATTATGTTGAAAGTGACTTGCCAATGCTCTCCATCTTTGCAGATATGCAACAAAACTTTCACCATCACACTACTTGGCTTTACATAAGTCAACAATGGTCAATTCATGTTCTATGTTGTATGAGAAATGGTTAATGAATTTTTTTGATAAGTCATTCCAATCCACAATTGATCCCTTAGTTAGTTTAAGTATCTAATCAAGAGCTTGTCCCGCTAAACTTCACAGAAATAGTCATAGTAAGTACTCACTACTATAAGCAACCTCTTGACATAAGATGAAGAATGCTTATGTGTGTTCATGTAGATCTCCTTTCCCTTTGTACTTGTCAAATTTGGGTGCCTCAAAATGAGGTGGAAAGGGGTTTTGGAGAATAGACAAATCAAATGGATATGGCCATATCTCATTGAATTTGTACTTTTTGAATCTATTATTCATCTCCAATATTTGGACAATTTCCTTCATAGAATTCCATTCTTGCATGTTTGGTGTATTTGTGGATTGGATAAGATGTTGTTGGGGTGGAATGTGCCCCTAGTTTTGTGTGGATCTATAGGGAGCGTATACCTTTCGATCCATGATTTGGTTCTGATTTACTGCTTGAGTTGAGAACATAGGCTGTTGATTCTTGGATTGTAAAACATTCCCTAAATTTGGCTATTTCACACTTTGTTGATTTTGGAAATTTCTATGTTTATTTACCGATCTTTGGGTTGGTTGAAAATAACTAGCCAAGTTGTCTTTAGGGATTTGCTCAATTTGAATTGAATGTTTGGGTTTCTGAGTTTGTAAAGTAACAAGAGGTTCTTGATGATTGAAAAATGTATGTTTTGTATCAAATGGAACATCTTGTAAGGTCTCTTGTGACTTTAATTGTTCATTTAGATTACCTTGATCTACTATGGTAATGTTTTCATCCAATACCTGTTGCGTACTTTGAACCATATCTCTGTGTTCTTTTAAAGTATTATTATGAATTGAAGTGGAAACTAAGGAGTTAGTTAAGTCTATGACTAGTTGATCTACATATCATTGACTTATTATCTTGATCTTAGCTATAAGATCCAGATTTGTGGGTTTTGACTTTGTTTGTATTTCCTTTCCTTTGTTAGAAGAAGAAGGTATGTCTATTTGTGCAAAATATTGCTCTTACCATTGTTGTTCCCCTTCTCTAACTAAGGTATGCAATTATTCTGTAGGAAAATTAGAAGGTAGTCTATCACCTTATTCTATCAATCAAAGAATGGCTTGATCTTTATCTTCTTGGGGTTGATATTCATTGTAATCATCTTTGAATCTTACTATTGTGGGGATATCATCAAAAACAATGAGGATATCTTGACCATCATAAAATTTATCATCCTCATAACTAAGGCCATAAGAGGCCCCACTACAAGTAAACCTTTGAGTCATGTCTAAAAAGAGCTGCTTTGTGTGTTTGACTAACTTTAGACCAATGTTCAATAATCAATCAAAGTATGCTTTGGCTCTCTTTTAAACAAATAACCAAGGTTCTAATGAGACTATAAGGGAGGGTGGTTTGAAATCATGCACAATTTTAGAAGATTTGGTTCATGAGTTTACTCAACCTTTGGTAAAGTTAAAATCATATAGATCAGAAGAGAGTAGGGTAACTCAAAGACCTAGGGTGAAAACTAGTACACCAAAGCCTAGATATTTGTGATACACCCACACTGAAAAAGCTAGCTTCAACTTGGACAAGTTAACCCTAGAATTTTAGAGGAAATCTCTCTGGATTATGAAGAAAACAAAATGAACTAAGTAACTTGAGATGTAAAAACATATGCAAATCACTAAGTATAAAGCTAGGACCAAATAGGTAGCATAACATCACCACATGATTCTAGTAGGATAAAATATGTTCGAGGACCCAAAGCATGAGTGATACGCAAGATAACTTGAGTCCACCAAGATGATAATGTTATTTTGAGTCTTAATAAATGACCTTAAATCCAAATGGAAAATTGAACCCAAGTTAAAATAAGATTAGTGCACAAATAATGAACCCACTTTGACGCACCAACCCTTATAACTCAGAAAGGTTCAATTTTGAATTTGAATTATAAATGAAAGATTTAAAAAAATTGGGTAAAAGATCTAGACTCAATTGGGTGGCATGACTGTGCCAAAGTGGATGACATGACTCAAAGCTTTTGATAACAATTTGAATAAGGAAAAGATGAATTTTCTATTTGGACAGCGTAATGCCTCCCTTGCTCAAGAAAATTGAGGACAATGTGTTTTGGTTAAGTTCATTGAGTTAACAAGCAGTTTTAGACACAAATCAAGACCAAGTAAGCTAATGATAAAAAAACAAACATCTTAAGTCTAAATTGACAAGGTATGGCAAAGTGGGGTCTACTAAACTAGCAAGGTTTTGATCGTTCTAGGGGAATCAATTGCACAATGACTTTCACATCAAATGATGAAAAAACAAGCATAGAAATTAGGTGACCACAACATTAGCTAGTTGTAAAAAGGTCTAGTCCTTTTTACAACCACTACATCTTGCTATTCACTTAGTGTAGTGTGATGTCCAAATGTAGATACGTCCCATGTGCAACTCTAAAGGAGTCAAATGAAGTTAATGTTGGGAGGTGAAACCCCAGGTTAAAGCTTCCCTAAAGAACTTGTGGGAGGTAATGACGTCCCCCTTGCAATCCAAGTTTGTAAAAATAAAGAAAACATAAAATATAAAGACTTTAGGGTCATTTTAAAGATCACCCAAACTTTGGTGAGTTTTTGGGGAGTGCTTTAGGTGACATTCTGTCTAAGCCTTTGACTAGGCTATTTGCAATAGGAATGATGCTTTTGATTCCAAAGGTTCCCTAAAGGGGACAAATGGAAGAGCATACATGCAACATTCCTCTTTTTTCCAAACAAAACCTAAGTAAATAACTATTTCAAACAAGAATTGACAAGTGTGTTCAATTTTAAACCCAAAATGAACTATTTGGTGGTGTTTATTTGACCTCTTTGTCTTAGTTGCAAATTTTTAAAACATTCATCAAAACATCTAAATTCTTTGTTAAACACCCAAAACAAAGTTCCTAGTTGATTTTTAATTATACAAGAAGTGATTTAAACATGTTTTTATCAAGGCAAAAAATTGTTCCTACAATAAAAAATGTTAGCATATCCTTTAGCTTTGAAGCTCTTTTTAGCTTGAAACAATGAACTTTGAAAAAGTAGCTCTTGGGTCTATGTTTTTTGAAAAAACATAGTGACTGACATTAGTTAATACCACTGACGTTGATTACTTTGGTTAATAGAGATATAACCGATGTTAGTTAAGTAGGTAATCGATGTCGATATTCTTATTGACGTCGGTTATTATGTAAAAACCATGGCAAACAAAAATGGCAAAATAAAGTTAGAAAATCAATTTACTTGAGTTTTAAGGGTCCAAATGGATATTTTAGAGTTAAAAAGTGATCTTATTTAGGTGAAAGATGCGTCTCATCCCACATGGCATTCTAAGATGTAGAGAGGATTACAAATTAAGTTAGTCAAGCATTAGTCCATAAATAATGAAACATGCATAAAGAACTAATTAACCAAGCCTATAAATTCCTATGGAAATTACAAAGGATAGTAAGAAAAAAATGAAAGAAAGCAACACCATATTATCTTCCCAAATGGATTCAATATACCCACATGTCTCAAAAACATGTTTTCCCTTGATCAAGCATCCTTGTCTCTGTCAACAATGGTGGCAAATTCCTACAATGCCTCAAGAACACTCCACAAAACCTAGGCTCATGATTCCAAATCACTAAACTAGCCTATCAATGAACCTTGAAAACAAACTTTATGATCAAATGTAAAGCCTTGGGGAAACAATTTAGCATTATAACTTTGCAATATTCAAGCTTAAAATTCATGTCCATGGCCTCTCTATTTATAGATTTTTGAGATTAGTCAGTATCAACCATGATCATCCATCTCAAGATTGAGATGTGTGGCCATGGATAATCCTAATATTTGGAATTAAA
Source organism: Torreya grandis (assembly GCA_037957365.1). Lineage (NCBI taxonomy): Eukaryota > Viridiplantae > Streptophyta > Pinopsida > Cupressales > Taxaceae > Torreya > Torreya grandis. The sequence goes on along the minus strand of JARHVA010000589.1, from coordinate 1,297,762 downwards.
TCCATAACTATCTTCATCATGACCTTGGAAGAAGGGGTATTGAAGAGGCATGAGAGGCATTAACTAGGCATGGGTGACCCATACTCCTGATATTTGTGGTATTTATGGCCTAAGAATGTCTTCCCAAGAAATGATGTCACCTGATGATGTAGTTAATAAGAATCAATTTTCAAAATGAAATATTCAACAAATCTCATGGAAAATCCACTTAAGCTCTTGATTTGGATTAATTAGCCTTAAACAAGGTTAATCAACATTTGTACAATTATTTGAAAATTAGCCCTTAATTAATCAAAATGGTCAGAAAGTCATATTACTGGGTCATAATTTGATTGGAGAGGAATTGGAAGGTGATTTTAGATGTGTTGGAGCTTTATTCCCATTTAGGATGTTGCTAACACTGAATAACAAAGGTACATGATGTGTACCAATGAATCAGAAGAAAAGAGTGATCTAAATCACTAAATGGTGAATTTGTCATTTTGACTCAAAATGATCTAATCAAAATTATCTAGCCCATAAAATGCATTGCCCTATTTAAGGATACTTTGACCTAAACTGGCACTTGTAAGTGACAAGTTCAAACCATTTAGGGCATTTTATGGATTTTGACCTAAAATGTGCATTTGAGTGCAATTTGAGTAAGATTGACAATTTCAACACAAATGGTGTTAGGAATTGTATGTCTACAAGGATAATTATAAACTTAATTCCAAAAATTGAATTAATCCTCAACCACACATCTCGATCTTAGGATGGATGGTTCAGGTTGATTCTAGACATTCTAAAAAATCTATGAATAGGAGGCCTTACCACATCATTTATAAGCTATTTTGGTGCAAAGTTATAATGCACAAATATCCTCAAGAAGCCATTACAATTAGTGTTACCATGCCAAATTGATTCCAATCAAAGCCAAGCCATAAGCCAAAGGTGCCAAGGAGAGATGGAGGTAGCCAAGCTTCCATTTCCAAGAACTTCATGAGCACAAGTTGAGCAAGCCACTACTGCAAAGGCATTTGGTGCATCCAAGGAAGGTGAAGGAATTCTTGTGTTTTATTCCTTAATTTTTAGTTGTGTTTGTCATTTGTTTTTGTTAACAAAGCTCTCCCTAGTGTCTAGGCCTAGAGATGTTATGCTAGTTAGTGTGTTTCTTTCATTTTGTTTTCATTTTGGAACTAACACCATACTAACCATCCTCTCTTGAGTTAAATTCTTAGATCATAATTGCATGATTAGATATTCAAAATCCCTTATGATTTATTCAAAATCGTAGATGATAATCAAAACTGCATAACATGAAAAATGATATTACAATTTCTAAGGAAACATAATAATGTTTTGAACAAAATGAAATATAGGCAACACAAAGGATCAATGAGATTCACAAGAAAATTCTACTAAATGCTATCAGACATGGCTATTTTCAAAATCATACCTATGAATAAGTCAAAACCATTGATAATAATTCAAAATCATTTCTTCAACTCAAAATCACTTTTAACTAAAGGTGATTTTGTGTTTATATAAAAACTATAATATATATAAAATAAAAAAGGATTAAAAATCACTTATAAGATAATAGTGAACTATTTTTTTTTTTCGAATTAGATTATTTACATGTATAGAATGAAAACAAAAATTATAATTAACTATGTTAAAATTGCTCTTAGTATGTCAAACTCATGATTTAAAATCAAGATCACTACTTGCTATAAGTGATGTTGAATAAGATGCCAAAGAGGTTGATCAGGAAGTAATGATCTTATCTAGACAAAGTTTTTCCTTTCCTACAACTAGACCAAGGTCAAGCAGAGAGTAATAAGGCTAACAAAACACTAAATTATAATGTCTATAAGTCAGATTAGATCCAAATCAAAACTGTAACTATCAAAGTCAAAATTGCTGATAAAAATCAATTTGTAAATTACAATAAGTGATTTTGCTTAGTATAAAAGATCTTATTGTTTTGGAAGTGGCATAATTTTATCTTATTCCTAAAAGGTGATAAGATAATTTAGGAGGAAAAGAAACTAGAAAATCTAAAGTTATAATGTTAATCAAAATAGATAAGGATTAATATATAGCTTAAATCAAAATCATGACTAGAAGAAGCAAAATCATAGATGGAAATAAAAAATGCAACTATGTATGAGCAATTTTGAAAAAAGTTAATAAACTTTCAGACAGACTAACTATTAATAGCTAAGTTGCAAAATCAAGTCAAAACTACGACTGTCAAATGCAAAATCACAGGTGTAAAATCACTAGTTGCAGAGCAGAATCATGATTTTCCTAGAACATGAACTTTTTGAAAATTCAAGCCCAATTTATTCCTAACTAGTGGATTTTTCATACCTCACACACACAATAGTTAGTCCAAATGAGGGGTCCCACTATGGCCACCAAATGTATGACTATATAATTTGAGCAATAGATTTGTAATTTATCACAATAAGTTATTAATCCATTCAAAATCTACAAAACATCAAAGAGAGAGAATGAGGAAGTAATTATAATTTAATCAAAATACTCTTACCATCACCTTGATGCCTTGAGTCTTCACTTCAAGGTCATCAATGCTTCTCCAAGATAATTTGATTATATGATGTTGAATCACAAGATAAGGTGACTTCAAGACTTCAGAGGGATGCAACGGGATTAATGGCTTTGGATGAAAAACAAAGATTATGGATGCAATGTGATAGAGAGTATGAAGGCTATGTGAGCTTGTGTATTATCCAAAAACAAAATCCAAGGGTTTTGCATGGTTATTTAAGGGGTGGTGGAAGGAATAAAAATGAATTAAAAATTCCTAAGAATCCTCTAGATTTAGAGGGTTCTAAATGAGTGGAGAGATTAAAGTAAATTTTTAGAGTTAGAGAACTATAAACTTCATTAGGGATTACTGAGGATTAGATAGAGGTTTTAAATAGGATTAAGGAACTAGGTTTGTAGGAAAGGCTATGGGTAGGTAGGGTAGGGGGTAGGTGGTATATTTTGAATTTAAAATTAGCAAGTGGGCAAGTGAAGATTAAATGAAATGGGATTAATAGGTTAATGGAATATTAATGGGATAAATAATAGATTAATTCAATGTGGGGTATGTAGAAAGGTTAGTATGGTGTGATAAATATATAGTGGGAAGTGGGATTAGAATATTAATTAGGAAAAGGGTTATTTAGTTAAACAAAATTAGTCGAGATAATTGGTAAGGTTAAGCAAGCAAATTAACATGCATATAATATGCTTTATTTCATCATGATTTTATCCATGTTCTTTTGTGGATTTGGTTCATGAATATTAAATGCATTTGTTTAAGTTTTTCACTATATAGAATTAATCATAAGGACTTTCCTATAATTTGTTTTTTCTTCATGTAATAAGATTAGAGATTACGAAAGAAATATGATTACCTTTAAGTTGGATAATTTTAGATTGTAAAAATAAAGGCTATCATTAGTTATTGGCCTTATCAATTGATAGTATAATATCTATTGTTAAGATCCCTCATGGGATGATATGTTCACTACAATTATTTATTAATAATCAAGGTCAGGGCCATATACAAAAAATGTTATCTGAATCTTGAAGAAAATATGCATATGTTATATATATTCTTTTCTAAAATTTTATTTTAATGATAGAATAAAATAGGAAATGTAATAGGATATGGGTTTAATCTAGGGTGATCACGAACCCCTTGAGACAAGATTGGGTATCAAAATCATCCATAGAAAAACAATTTTAAATGATAATTTTACAAAGAGAAAGGTTAGTAGTCACTCATTTCATTTTATAAAGTAATGTTTCTTGAAGCAAGGAACAACAAAATATATAATGTTCAAAAAACCATGTTAAATGTATTTTAAAATATACTAAATAACCTAATAATGATAATTTGGAACTTAAATATAAATTTTCACTATTCTTAATTATTTTTATGTAAATTTAAGTATAAGTATTATTATGTTTGTAACTTATATGGTATTTAAATGTGGACCATATACAAAACACAAATTCTTGAATAAAAAAATTATATTTATAAAATCATTTAGTAAATTTATTTCTTTTCATTTAACTCTAAAATGCAACTAGATTTTTCTTTGCTATATAACTAAGTTTCCTATCATTTTATTTTGAAGGGAAAAGGTCATGGATTTGAAGGGCTCTATGTGAATTTGGTCAAGTTTCAAAAGACTACAAGAAATTTTATGAAAATCATCCAATCATGATCTGAAGGATACCATTGGAGCTAACCTTAATAAATAGGAAGAAAATGTATAATAAGGATCCTTATGGTGCTATTACTATTGATACAAATAATTATAGTAGTCAGATTTATTCCCTGAAGTGTAACATGTCAATACTATCGATAAGAAAAAATATAGGCCATCAAATTTGATCTCTGAAGTGCAACAAGTCAAGAATAAGAAGAGACTATATCTAATGTTATTACTCAACTAATGGGTTTGGAAAATATGCCTTTGGGTTCACTTGTTGTGCCAACTAAGCCATTTCTCAATAGAGTATTGGTTGAACTAATTCATTGATGCAAAGAGAAAGAGTATTAAAACACCACAAGAGTCGACCTTATGACCAAGTCTAAAAGCCCTTTTCGGACATTTTTGCCCAATTATTTATGCATGCTCTACTAATTATATTAGAGAGATAAGAGTGCTTTTTGGATATGTAGGGAGGATCTAGGTATGCAATAGATTTTATGTTTCAAGACATAACTTTTCAAAATGTTAAAACCCCCATAGCTCCAGGTCAATATTATTTTGATTCCCCTGCATTATGTGGAATTCAAGTTAACATGACCCATACTATTCAAATTTCAAATAATATGTTGTGTTTTTTTTAGGATTGAGATAATATGATGTGATTTCATTTATTAATAAATAGTATAAATTGAATAAGTGGTCTTCAAAAACATTAAAGGAGAATCATCACTTAGTGAGGCTATTAGTTTGATGTGTAATAGTGTATACATATAAATATGGTGTTGGACACTTGGGAATGATAGTGTTGACTTAGTTTCACCTTACATGACTTGTGTATACACATATGGATCTTACATACCCTTCTCTCACATCCACATGCTTTCTATGGGTCTAACCTTACTAATTTTATATCAATCACCTACAATAATTCCCCACTTTTTGTCTAATTTATTCATAATCATACTCAATCTATCTCTATATCATCATATCAATATTCCTATCTTTTGAATAATTCTGGAAAACTCATATGCTTTCAAAATTTTGTAGGTGTTCAACTCTAAAGGATTCATCCTTATGTCATGTAATGGTCATTTTTTAAATTCAAATCATCTTTAGAGGTTGACCCACACGTTTCACATGTTAGTGGCATGAGAAAGCACCCAAAGAGTCCCATATAAATACACATAAGGTTTAAGCCTATTGGACTATATATCACTCATCAAAGATACATCTATACACGTCTACACATTAAAATAGATTTCTCTATTCTTTTCAATTCAACCATCAATCACAAGGAGTATGTCCTAGCCTATATATGAATCACTCAAGCCAAAGCCAAAGTTTATATTTCCATGTGACGAAAGCTAAATCATAGGTCATAATAAATAAAATATCACTATTACACATATACACCTAATAGGGAAAACTACATGTGGTTTAACTTCCCTCTTTAGAGTATTGGATATGTCAAAAATGTTCAACCACTCATTAGGGAGTGGATGGAGTCAGCTCAACCCATTGTCTTCCCCCCTTTTCAAGCCCAAAGCTAGTGTCAAAAGTAGAACTAGGATTTCAAAGAGAAGGATACATAATTTTAGATATTATGCATATAGTGAGCCTTGAAGTTACACACAAAGACAAATCACAAGTGAGCTTAATGTCATGTATAGAAATAGAGAGGCACAATATTCCTAGACAAATTTGGTAGAAGATAGACACTAATGTATGCCAATAGCATACACAAATTAACAATTTAATCTAGTACAACTAGATATCTAGTTCTTTATCTAAATGACTCTTGATCCAATTTCTAGCCCTTTTTGTCACATGATTTAGTCTCATACCTACACATAACAATAAACATGATAAGTATCTTAATCCTCTAGGTTACTTCTATTTATAACAAGTGAAATTGATCAAATATATTCTACCTATTACATTCAAATTCATATGCTATTATAATACATTAAATAATTTAAATAATCCCTTAATTTTACACTTAGGTTCACATAATTAAAATAATGTCAAACATAATGGTTAACTCATAATTTGTCTAGGACATAGCCAAACCCTAGGTTGTGCTTAGGGTTCCATCCTTCTTTTTATGGTTTCATATTTGTGTCTTAGGGTTTCAAACCTAATTTTTTATTTACCCATACATTAAGGTAATAATTTTTATTTCACAATTGGCTCTATCCTTTTGCATATTTTTATGATTTCATTCTATCCTATCTAAGAAGGCTAGTTACCATTTCCCTCTAAGGTGAAGTGCTAGATTAAGCGGTGAACATATTGAGTGTAATTAGATTTATTTGGTTATATATAAATTGGATAAAATAAATCAGAGCAACCTTCATTATTCTTCCTCTTATTTTGATGCAAATATTATTAATGAATACATACAAATAAAATATCATGTTGTTAATGATGACGAATGATTTAGAATGCAATAAGCAATATAATCGTGAATACAAAGATATAATCCATATTAATGACATAAATGGGGTAGATATTGTATAATTTAAAGTACTGTCTAAGTTTACAAATCAAATTTGCTAAAATCCTATTTGCTAAAATCCTTATGAATTTGAAACAATTTTAAAATTAATCCTAGAAGCTAAAGCTACATAAAAAAACTAAGGTTGTTACATTAGTGGAACAATAACATAAGTATTTAATTGTAACTCATATACCTTTTAGAAGTATTAATTCCATCATAGGTGTTTAGGCTACTACCATATATATTATTCCTATGTCTACACCTTTGACTACACATGTGATGCCTACCCAGGGTGTGGGGGTAACACAAGGTTTCCATCATATTACTATGCCTATTCCTACATAGCAAACCTATGTATATCCTATGATTTCTACTCATGTGATAACATCATATTTACCTACTGCATGAACCCTCAAGCTTATCTTTACATCTCTATAGGTTAAGGTGTTATAGTTAGAGTAAGGTGTTTCTAGAGAGTGTCATTTGACTGATTCTCATTCATTAATTCATAATACATTAGCCCCAAATAATTAAATTTATCAATTATATATGTGTTTTTAATCTCCTAAGCTTTCATTATATGAAGGTAAATATGATCCAAAAAAAACACTTTAGATCTTTTCACACACCATGTTTGGTTTATGCATCCAATGATAGGTTGTTGATTATGTTATTTCCAATGAGTCTTGAGGACTATGATTTGTGTTGGTTCTATGGCCTCCAATTTTAATTTGTTTATGTATTTAATCCTTTTGAAAATCAGTTTATACACATTTTTTGATCATTATCAATGATAAATTATCTTATTTTCAAATTGCAAAACTCAAGCAAGAATCCAATAAACCAATTAGTGATTATGTGCTTTGGTAGAAGACCATGCTTTCTAAGAAAACAAATCATATGGTCGATAATGAGTTACAAGATATATTCAAATAAAGTTTGCTTTATCTTCTCCATGAGTCCATTTTGTTCAATAAATTTAAATCATTTAATGAGTTATGTCACACAGTTAGAGATTGAGAAATTAAGCTTATTACTTTAAACAAGCTAAAATATGTGCCTAATGCAACAACTATTGTGAATAAAAAGTTTCAAAACAGACCAAGTTACAAGGTTAAAACAAATGACACTAATAATGAGGCAAAAATAATAGATAATATAGTATATTGTTGTTATTATAGCATCACAACCTACTAATCAGTTTGTCCTATATGCTCTATAAAGGAGGTACTTTTCATTATTAACTCAACCTCCTCATATATTCATATAGAAATTACTAGAGTATACCCTTATATCACTCCCTCAACCCACAATATTTTTATATGAATAGGTCTAAGCCTAAGGGATATGATACTAATGCATATTTTGACTATCATCAATGTGTTAGACATGATACAAATAAATGCTTCAAGCTAAGGCATAAAATAAAGAATCTCAATTATGACAACATTATTGAGATTAGCAAACTTATGAATGATCCAGGACCATAGCCTAATAAGAATTCAAAGTTGAAAATATTTTTTGATACCTTTCCAAATTATGTGGTGATAAAAACTAAGGATACTACTGAGGTGCATTTGACATAAAATGCACGTCCTCATATTTTGACATATGATCACCCATTAGGAGGTATTATTGGTATATTTACATGAATATCAGTAAAATACCTATAATTACATTTTATGGTAGGGATATTGTGGAAGATGACTCTAATTTTAATTCATTTTTTTATGAGCATACATTAGTTTGCAACCTATACATAGTGTCATGGTAGAAAATGGTTCAAAATAAAATGTTTGTACAATGAGACTTATTCATAATCATGGATACACACATGAATATTTGATGGATACAAAAAGGATAACAATGGATTTGATAGACATAAATAGAAACCTCTTAGACACATTGTGCTACCTCTTAAGTTAGTCCCTATTATATTGACTAATTTATTTTTAATATTTTTAGGTATAGGGGTATTTGACATGTTTATAGGATGCTCCTAGATATAAAAGCTCTAGGTAGGACCATATTTAAGGTATATATGTGTCAATTATGTGCATGGTGATAGAGTAATCATAGTTTTAGGTGTTTCATATGAGTATCATCTTTAGCCAGAGGCATTTCATCCTCCACCCACACCCCCACCACAATTAGTTACTGAACCTATTAACGTTCAATCCATGCAGCCAATTACTTCACTTATTTTGGTTCATTTTATGAATCAAGTTAAAAAAAAAGTATTTAATTATCATATATGACCAATACCTCAATGCCAATTACATCAAAGAGTCATACAAAACTCATGATAACCAATATTTACTCCATATCCTAAGCTAGTGTTACAAATAACTCATCATGTTCTAAAGTGAACAAATTAACTTTATTTTCATACTATACAATATAATCTATAGGATGATATGCTACATATAACTACTCATCATACACATGATCTTATGAGTTACGTTGATTATGATAGTTATATTACAACATGATATCATTCTTCATATTCATATACAAATACATATCATACTACTTGACCATTCCCATACTTTACATATGACATACACATGACCATCCCCTTGATTATATAATTTTTTAGTATTTACACATTTGTAAAATATTTCAAAAATACAAAAAAATCAAAATATTTTAAAAATTTAAAAATCAGGACCCAAACATGACATGGTTACTAGTTACATTATTCATTTATGTTATTTATCACATGTTTGGTAGATTACATATAATTTTTCATACACACATGTGTTTCATGGTATATGTGAGTATGATGCAAGACATACAAATTACACATGATACATAGATACACAGATGCATGACATTCATATACCTAGGGGCCAGGCAAATGTTAGGGACATCTCATTTCATATGTTACATTGTTACAAGTTATATCTTTCTACAACCTTTCCATTTATAATATTGAGATATATCAATTGTTTACACAATTATTCATTATATTATTTATAGTGTTACATTTCATGAATATGCTATTTTTCTATAGACTAGTGTAATGTTTCTTATGCTTCATTATTATTGTTTCATTTCTTATAGGCTAATAATTGATTATGAAAACTCTTGTATATAAATATATTTGATTGAGTGTATCACTGTATGCATTTTCATTTGTATCCCTTGGCCTTATACAACATTTTATTGTACTTTATATGTGACCCTTAGTCTTGTGTGACATTTGATTATCCGTTGTGTGTGGCACTTGGCCTTGCGTGACATTAAATGGTATTGTGTGTAATTCTATTGTGTGCCTCATGGCCATGACATTATATGATTATGAGTGGATCAATCTGGAATTATTTTTTGAGTTTGATAAAATTATAGTGTCATTATCTATATCACATAACTCACCATTTTTGTGTGGTGCCATGATTTATATCATGCACCTTCCACATAGTTCATTATTTATTTCATATATTAGTGATGGTTACTACTACATGCCTAGTTGATAAATTTATCTTTACATGACACTTACATGCCTTGAATTGCATGTTTGATGATCTATTCATTACTATCATGACATATTCTTCACATTTAAGCATATGCTTCTAAATGATTACATATTTTTACATAACATGATACATTTAACTCTTTTCTTTTGAGATGAGTAATTTGTAGGCTATATCCCTCACCTTAAAAGGGGGCATATTAGTGGGTTTGCCATAGAGATACAAGCCTTCATGTTTAAAAAATTTATATTCTAGGACATATTACATGATTCATAGAGTTCATATTGGTTTACATTATTAGTTTGGTTTAGTATACGAGACATGTATTTATAGATGTAAACACATTTGGGGGCATATTCAATGCATATGCACATATTTTATAAGAATAAAAGTTGTATTTTTTTTGGATTTTATATATGCATAGCATTTTATGTCATGTTGGCACCGATTAGATCAGATTATGGGGCATGAACATTGATCATGTACGTATACACTACTTATTTTTTCTATTATGGAATTGATGGTACTTAAAAGTGAACCTTTTGAATATATAAGTCTATTAGTATTAGTTGATTTAAATAATTGAGTAGTGCAGTTGACATAAAATGATGCTCAAAGGTATAAACATTACTCCATGAGACTAACATGTGGATTCCCCCTTTCATCTTGAGGTTTAATATTATTTAAATGAGTAGTGTAGTTGTGTTTCAATGATTCTCAAAGGCTTAAGTACTACTCCCTTTTCATGAGGGTTGGGGAATTTATCTTCTCAACCCATGACCTTACCCTAATACATAAATTGGGGCATAATCATACCTAATTTATTTAAATGATTTATCAAGAAGCATTATTTTCCAATACTTAAACAAGGAAACATCATCTCCAACATGTCATGGGGAAACATGGTTCACCCACTCATAGTCATATTCCATACTTGCTCTTTAAGTTTCAAAAATTGTAATTTCAGTTTAGATTTTATTTTTATATATGGACATTGATTTATGATGTTTATTTCATGTTTTTTTGGTCAATATACATATTTGGAGCCTCCTCCAAAATATAAATCATGTTGTACATTCTTAAATACATTTATTTATCCTTTTACTATATAATTATATTTAATTTCAATACTATAATAAAAGGGGGGCATTTGTAGACACTAAAAACTAACAATATACACTTATAAATGATAGTCTTAACTTAATTTCATCTCACATGACTTGTGTGTACAACATATGGCTCTTAGATGCCCTTTTCTCATATCCACATGTTTTCCATGCATTCGACCTTCTTGATTTAATATCAATCACATATAAGAATTCCTTTATATATGTTTAAAATTTTCATTATCATACTCAAATTATCTCTAAATCATCATATCAATATTCTTGTCTTTCAAACAAGCTCAACAGACTTAGATGCCTATGGAATTCTGCATGTGTCCAACTTTGAAAGACTCATCCCCATGCCAAGAAATAATAATTTTTCAAACTCATATTATATTTAGGGGATAAATTTCAAATTTTAGATGTCAGTGATATGAAAAAGTACCCAAAGATTCCCATATAAAAACAAAGTAGGTATAAGCCTATTAGACTATCTATCACTTACTAAAGATACATTTATACACATTTATGAATTCAAAAATAATTCCCTAGTCTTTCCAATTTATCTATCATTCATTAATAATAGGTCCTAGATTAAGTCTAAATCACTTAATCCAATCCAAAGTTTCCATTTTACAACTATCAAAAGCTAGACCATAAGTTGCATTCATTAAAGGAGCATTATTACACACATACCCCTAATAGAGAGAACTACACGTGGTTTCAATTCCCTCTTCAGAGTATTATATATGTAGGCAACACTCAACCATTCATTATGGAGTGGTTGGGGCAAGCTCAATCCATAGTTCTTCCCCTTTTACAATCCTAACCCTAGTGTCAAAAGTGGACCTAGGGTTTCATAGAGAGAGAGAGGTTTATAGATATTACACATATAATGAGCCTTGCCATTATGTATAGAGACAAATTAAAAGTAGGCATAGTTGTTTATATGGAAATAGAAAGGCACATTCTTCCCAGATGAATCTAGTAGAAGATATAAGGTAACATTTTCTTGATAGCATCCAAAGACTGATGATTTTGTCTAGATGCATCTAGATACCCAGTTCCTGATCAGAACAACTTTTGGTCTAATTTATAGCCCTTTATGCCACCCACATTTAGTCTCAAATTTGAAAATATAAGCAAACATGCTATGTTTCTTAATCCCTTTGGTCATTTATATTTATAGAAAGTGTAATTATTCAAAAACATTTTTCCTTTTACATTCAGATTTATATGCTGTTGCAATACATTAAAAATATGAATAACTCCTTAGTTTTACATTTGTTTAGGTTCACATATTAAAAATAAGATAAAACAAATAGTTGGAGAGGAATTATGATGAGAGAGATTTATATAAATTCTATTTTGACTTACCACACAAAAATAATATGCACCAATGCTTTTGAAATTTCTTCAAGATATATCCATGAAGCCGGCTACATTCACCAATACTAATTGAATATAAAATGAGTTGGTTACTTATATTTTCAATGCTAAAATAAAAAATCAAATTATGTAACAATTTTAATTAAATATATAAACATGAATGTTGGATCCACAAGATTTCATACACTACTTGTTTATGTTTTAAATTATTTTGGATCTAGTGATTTAAATACATATAAAATTATTAAAGTTTAGATTTCATAATATGCATCATTTACTATACAAATATGAATGCTAACAGAGATTAATTACATTCAATAAACATGGAAATGACTAAAATATAAGGCGCTTAGCTGATTTTTGTTTTATTTTGGTCACTCCTAGTGTACAATCATCTGATATGCTCTAAAATGGCTTCATGGTCACTTAGCTTAGGAAACTAAATATCAAAATCTGCCAGGATGTTACTGACAAAGGCTTGACACCTTTGGTGACTAGACCTATCTATTATTTGTTAGAACTATCCTTGTGTAGTTTTTGGGTCTATTCTACCACAAATCATTGCACACACCTGTCGAGATAAATATTGTGTAATCTATGATCTTCGATCCTATGCATAGATTCTAATTTTATTTTAATTTTTATTAAAACCCTAGCTCTATTTTTAACACTTGTTTGGCCTTAAAAAATGGGTTATAAAGATATGTTGGATAACCCCAACCACACTTCTCTAAGTCATTCAGTGTTGTTGCCAATACTTTGAAGAGGGCTCAAAACACACATAATTCTTCCACCTATGTGTATGTGTGCTCAATAGTGTAACACTAGAATGTAATGCATAACTTTATATTTTGATACTTGACAACATGCAATTTTGACCTTACAATCAATATTTAGACTTAAATTTTGGATTGCTCCTTTGAGTGTTTTAAAATTTAAATGCTCTTGGATAATGTCTCAAGGATGTGCAAATATATTTCTCAATATGCAAGTGAGGTTCCAAATATATCTAGATCAATAAGAATGGGATCAGGCTTGATGTGTATATAGATGACTCTTTGGGTATTTTTACCACATAATCAACATGCAAAATGTGTGGGTCAAACCAAGGGAATGATTTAAATTTGAAAAATAACCATTTGAGGAACTTGGGAAATTGTTGTTCAAGGCTGCCGCTATTGTTGATTCTTGTTGGCACTATTTAGGAAGGAAGACACATTGATTTGGAATATTATGATAATATACTTAAGATAAAATATCATTAAGGCACAACTATGGAGATCATGTTTATGAATGATAATAATTTTGGAAGGTTGAGTCCATAGATATATGAATGACTAGGAGAGAATGTGAACAAGATTCAAATGCATGAACACAAGTCATGTATGTCAAAGATAGGTCAAAAATGATGTTGTTGAGTGTCTAATAGTAAATTTACACATTTGAAAATTTCCTTTTTAGTCTAGTATTAAAAATCTTAGATTAAAAGGATAAAATAAATAAATTTGGTACATATGGTTAGTCTCCATTGATGTTAACAAGTATGTCTCAAATATACAACTTACTCTATGAAAAATGTACAAGCAAACATGTATAAATCAATGTCCACTCTTAATATAAAATAAAAAATAATCTAAATCATTAAATTGATTAAAATTGAAAAATCAAGGAATGAATACTCTTGTAGGTATGTGAACTAACCTACCCTATGAAGACATTGCATAATGGAGTGATTATGCCCCAAGGTAATGTAAAGTTTCATCATGATTTTTTTATGAAACCTTGAACTAGGTTTGTATGTAAAGGTGTAACCCTGCATCAAACTCGTATGTATAATTGAAAGTATGAATCAACTATTATAGGAGGATTTTATATTCAAAGTGCTTGTGTATTACCATCAATTCATATTGATAAAAATAGAAAAGTGCATGTATGAACAACATTGATGTCCCAAAATTTGATCCATTTATACGTCAATGTGATATAAAATGCCTTAATTTGTATGTTAATCTACCTCAATATGGTAATTTGATAACCTACTCAATTTGAACCATATAACCTAATAAACATGTTCAATATGGTCCATGTAATATGCCTCATCATGTCATATAATATATCAACTACCTCTTATGATTATGCAAAATTACTTGCATATGCCTCACATATGTGTCGATATATTAGTATGTGCACAAATGAATCATAATATGTCCCATAATATTTCTATGGAGCCTTGAATATTTATGACAAACCCACTAGTATGAACCCCTTTTGAGGTGAGGGATGAAGCCTCTGAATCACTCATCTAAAAAGAAAAGAGTTATACACATAATGTTATATAAAAAATATGTAAGCACATGTGCTAACATGTCTATATTATGTCATCAAATAAATATCTAATCATTGACACACATATGAAACATGTAACCTAATGAATAAAACTATAATAATAAGTAGATATAAAAATTAGGCATGCAATAATAATAATCTTGTTCACATAAAAGTTGCACGATAAAAATCTTGGCACCACACACAATATAATATCGTGTGATAGGGATCATGATACCATAAGCTCAATAACCATGTAAATATGCACACAATGCCATGATCATGACACACACAAGCAATCAAAACATGACTTGACTTTGACCTAAAATTGACACTGACACAAGATGGCCATGCCATAGACTAGAGGATGCTTGACATAAATAATGCAAGATGTGAGAACACACAATAAATGCACTCATATAAACACATAATATAACACTCAATGTAATAATAATAAATGGTCACACAATGTAACACAAAACCATCATCACATATTGTAATACACAATCAAGGATCACACCATTTAAGGTTTATCTACATCAACGTACATATAAAAAGCAATGATAGTCTACATAATCAATCCATGTCATCATCATATTAAGAAAAATATAATATCTAAAGAATATAACACCCTAAATATTATATGTAAGAGTAAAGCATGTATAAATAGTCTAAGTAGCTCAATATGATCAATGGAATGTTCATAAAAAGATATAATTTATAAATATTTACCAATATGATCCCAATTTAGGCATGCCACTAATGTAGAAAGGTTGCCCTTAGGTACAAAAACTGTCCTGCATATGTATGTCCATGTATCATATGTTACCCATATGTCTTACATCCCACTTATATATACCATGAAATGCATATGTGTAGAGAATTAATATGTAATATATGATATATGTGATAAATATTATAAATCAATCATGTCATGCATTGGTCATGATTTTTTATTTTTTATTTTTGAATATTTTCATTTTTTTAATTTTTAGATTTTTTAATTTAATTGTTTGAATTTTCAAAAATTTGAAATTGAAGTATACCCCACCATAGATGAGTGGTAACATATGTATATATATCTGAATCTGACAAGTGATTACATGTTATATCATATCCATCACTACCATCATAGTTGACATGACCCTATGTATATTTAAAAACCATAATAACCTATGAACTACTTTGTACATGATTAATATAAGATTATGTTTAATGTGGAATACATAGAGTGACCTATAAAACCAAATTAGGACATGACATATTAGGTAACATCTACTATGGAACCATAATATACCTTTGATGTAATTGACCTTGAAGTACTAGTCTATAAGGAAGATTAATTACCTAACTCTAAAATTCTTTTGTATAATGAACTTGTATAAATTGTATAATAGGTTTTGCGGGAGGTTTCAAAGGAACTATCTATAGCTGAATATGGCACTCATATGGAAAACCCATAACTATATATACTTAATTTATATAGATATACTTCACACATTGATATACTTAATATGGTATTTCACATATCTTATGTATCCATAAACATCCTAGTAACATGTAAAATACTCATGTTTTGGGCAAAACCAAGAACCAAGTAGTAACTACTGCAAGTCCTACCATTAGTGGTAACACAATATATGAAGAGGGTTTTTTCTCTTTCCATCAAATCCTTTTAATATATTTGTCATACCAATCAAGTCTATATTTGTGTACCCAAGATTAGTAAGCAATGTCATCATACAAACATTTTCACTTGACCCATTATCCACCATGACATTGTGTAAAGGATGTGAGTCAATGTAAGCACATAGAAACAAAGGTGTGGTGATAAATTCATTTTCAACAATATCATTGTTATCAAATTCAATTATAGTTTTTTAAACATATGTGCTTGTAAGTGTACCAATAATACCATCTAAAGCATGTCCCTACTCAATCCTAGTGGCATAACAAGTGGGAATAAAGATTTCTATATAAATAATATGAACCTTAGGATTAGTATTAGTCTCTTTTACCACATTATTTGAAAATGGATCAAAAAATATCTCGAGCTTCGCATCCTATTAAGTTGTGCATTAATCTAAATCATTTTTTATAAAGTGTTTCATGTATTTGTGATAATCATAGTATGTAATGGTGTTGAACCCCTTAGTTTTTTCCATATTAATATCAACCTCCTTTCATATAGGGAGAGATACGAGATTTAAATCATGTAGCTTATGAAATATCTTACGAGGATTTTTTGATAACAATATAAATTGAATTATTTGTGAAACTCATAAGACAAGCTAATTGGTAGGTTGTGACACTATGTTAACTGTTATTTTACCTCATTCTTAGTATCATATGATTAAGATTTTAATGTTGGTTTGATCTAAATTTATTAAAGATAATATGTTCGAGGATTCGAACCATACTATCTTATTCATAGCAATGAGCTTAACTTCATGGTCTTTAATTGTATGACACAAGTCCTCAAAGTATTAGAAGCATTTGAACATATTAGACTCATGTAATGGAACAATGAAGATTTGTTACAATATGTCTTGAAACTCATTTTAGCCATAATATTTGTCTTTTTTTAGAGCATAGTATTTTAATGAAGCACATAATCACTGATGTATTCATTGGGTCTTACTTAAGTTTTGAGATTTCAACATAAGACAACTTTTGACTGAGGTTGATTGAAAAGTACACTAAGAATTGATCATCCAAAGGATTCAAATCTTGCACTGATTAGAAGGGGATGTCATAAAACTATTTTAAAACATATTCCTTAAGAATTATTAGAAACAACTTGGTCAACAACTTATCATTAGATGCATAGTACACACATGTTGTGTGAAAGGCTCTAAGATGTTATTCTTGATCACATTAACTATCATATAATGTAAGCTTAAGTGAAAAAAATATTGTAGGTAGAGGATAATCTAAAATATTTTCTGCCAATAGGCTGTGTAATAATGCTTGATAATTAGTCAAATGACCCACTTTATAATAACTTTATTCCAATTATAAAACCTTAGTTTGAAGAATAAGAATAGTTTGTGCCAATGCTTACGTAGTAGGTATAGAAGGTTGTGTATCAATCGATGATATGACATGAGTAGCAACCTTAGAAGGAATAAAAATATGTTTTTAGGGATGGACACATAAATTTGATGAAGACCTTGTGTTTCTCCCACACCATGGGTGGGAATCATGTGTAGTTATAGGTGTAGACATATGAATAATGGTAATAGGAGTAGTGGTTTAAATACTTATTTTAGAACATATACCTATAGATATTTGATGGGTATCATTAGAGAGTTAAACATGTCATTCCTCAATGTAGGTTCCTTAACAATATTTTCTATTTCATCTCTAGTTACATGTAACAATGCATCAACAATGTGTGGATTTATATAAAGATTCCAATTGATCTATATTATCAAATCTATCATGAAAATAAATATAGTCATTTACCTTATTAACATCCACATCAAATATATTTTACATTATGATTTAAATACTAATTAATAATTATAAATTATATCCATAATCCAAACCATAAATGTGAAGGATGAAACCCTAAGGGAATATCTAGGGCTTTTCATAGTCAAAATAATGATTGGGTTCACTAGAATGTTTTAAATTATATTGGATTTAGTGATATAAACAAGTATTAAACCATTGAATTTTTTTTATAAGATATATAATTTACCATAAAAATATAAATGCTAACATATATTAATTACACTTACAAAATATAGAAATGATTAAAAGATAAGGCACTTCACTGATTTCTATTCTATTTTTCTCTTCACTAGTGTACAATCATCTAATATTTTCTAAAATGGCTTTATGGTTGCTCATATCAGGGAACTAACTATCATAATCTATAATGATCATACTTTCTCACTATCTAATGGATTTCCATATGTAATTTTTAGTGTGTTCTACTACAAATCATTGTGACTTCATGTCAAGATGATTACTATGTAATTTATGATCTTTGGTCCTATGCACAATTTTTTATTTTGTCTTCATTTGTCTTAAAAAATTAACTCCACTTTTGACACTTGTTTGGTATAGAAAAAGGAGTTATGAAAGTGGGTTGGATAACCCTAATCACACCTTATTAAGTGGTTAAGTGTTTGCTATGTTCTAATAATCTGAAGAGGGATTATACCACACATAATTCTTCCATCTATGTGTATGTGTGATCAATAGTGTTGCACCAGAATGTTATTCATTGTTTTATTATAATTTGGAATCAATTAATGTACAAATTATAATTAAGATAAAATAAATAAAAATGTAGAAAATATTGTAGACTAATTTGAAACTAGAAGAATGAAAGTAAAGTACTAAAATGGACAAGATATAAACGAATGAAAGAAGCTAGCTATGAAAAATGTAATAAGACTTAGTTGTTTTCTGCTTGTATGTTGACTATTTTTGATTAGCAAATTATTGAAAGATCATATTAGGTTGAATTATACATGAGCAATAGAAATTGTAACTACCATTAATCAGGGTCAAGATCGATTGGAACGGGATAGTATCAACTACCACTAATGTCCCCTACTAATCAATTTTATTCTTTACTATAAATTAGAGAAATTAGAGCAAAATCACCGTGCCAACTCAAAATAATCTTAGGTGTGGAAATTTGACCTTTGATTGTGTGTGAATAACCTAAAAATGACTTATTCAAAGTTGAAATTCTAATAGGGTTTTGAAATAGTTAAAAACCTACAAAGAGAAATGGGGGAGTTTAAAGGGCTAAACTAACCCCAATCACCCACATGATATTTGATCATTACCTATGTATCAAATACTCTAAATAGTTAAATCAAGCACATGTAGTTCTTCCATTTAGAGTGATTTGTACTAATGTGCTCCCTTTACTACATGTCATTTTATCTTAAATTAAATTAACTATGGTAGATTAATCCTAATTCTAATAAATAGTTAGAATATAATAAGGAGATATAAATATACTTATAAATAGGAAACTAAAATCAAACAATTGAAATTAATGAAATATAATGAATACAAATATGAATAACTATACAATAGAGAGACATACTGATTTTTTTATGTGTTTGGTTGATTGTGTTGACTAGAAAAATTAATAAATAGTGATAAGGATGAAAACCCAAAATACTCCCAAAAGATGATCCTAAAATGTTGTAAAAATAGGTACATCCAACAGGGTCAATGGTGATGGGTACTATTATCCTATGCTATCATTTTTTTACTTTTGCAATATGTTTGAAACTAGGGCACATTCCTTTATGACTGTGTGAAATATGCCTGTTTATGATATGTTTCACTTCTTTAGTGCATTGGAGATCAAAAGATAAGTTCTTGAAATTTAAAACCTTATCTTGTGTGACACAAGTAGACAAATGATATTAAGGATTAAAAAAGGTTAGTAGTTGGAATTATGTTAGACCTTAACATACCAATGTGTTGAGCACAACCTACATACCAATACTTCAAAGAGGGATCAAACCTCTATGTAGTTCTCCCACCTAAGTGCTTTGTCAAATCATACTCTTTTGACTATATGGATGCATCTACAATTAGATTAAATACTTAATAATGATGAGTTAGTGTTTCATAAACTTAAATTGAGACTTGGTTGAAGACTGCTTGAGTTACTTGAACCCTGATTTGGAAAGAAAAAGCAACATTTTCTCAATATGTAATTGTGTAATAAACCTCTAAATGGATTTTTTCCAAGTTGTGTAATAAGTAAATTAAATGTGCCTTTATAGCGATTCCAAGGGGATGACCACAAACTTAGAAGCCTAAGAATAAAAATTCCAACCTAAGGGAGGGCTTGATTTTAAAACATGAACATTAATATGATCTGGACATCAAATAAGGATGAAGACAAGACTACCTGGTGGCTTTAACCCTACTTAACTTTCTTATCCCTAAGGGTAGGTGCTAAGTTTTGGGGCCAAAATAAGTCTTACACATGTAGATGCTTAAATCTAGATTTATATGTTAAATTTCTTGTACACTTGAAAAATATCACTTAGGGCTTGATCCTTCAGTTCTTAACCTTTCTTACAGATGATAAGATCACATTCACCATATCACTAGGCCAAAATACTTATCTTATAGTCTAACCCTATTATTCTAATTTTCTATATCACCT
This sequence comes from Torreya grandis, assembly GCA_037957365.1. Taxonomy (NCBI): domain Eukaryota; kingdom Viridiplantae; phylum Streptophyta; class Pinopsida; order Cupressales; family Taxaceae; genus Torreya; species Torreya grandis. The sequence goes on along the minus strand of JARHVA010000589.1, from coordinate 1,276,580 downwards.
ATAGCCCATAATATGCTTAAACTATGATATATCCTTTACTTTCAGTTACATAACTCCATCAACATTATTTATTCCTAGATAACTAAGTTTAGACTTGGACAATAGTGTCAACATTACTATCCATTCTCTAATGCAAGTGTCCATGTCTTCTAAACACTCAAATTTGATAATCTTTTGATATGTACGGGTCAACCTATTATGTTTCATTAACTTTTCCATGAAGAAAATTTCAAAATATGTTGTATAAATACAAGTTAAATCCAACTCATTATTGATCTATCAGATACCAAATAAGTACATATCCAAGCTCATTCAAACAATTACACATCTAATTTATACTGCCTTATTTTCCCCTATTTCTATATCAGTCATAGGTTCATTCATATTATAGGTAGGAATCATTAAAATAAAAACCCATGAGAAATATTCATCAATTTATAAGCTAGATCACTATATGCACTTGCATATAACATTCTATACCATTATTCACACATAAGCCTACACATAGGGGAGAACTACATATGTTTGAGGCCCTTTTTGGAGTATTGAATACATAGACAATGCTGATTTACAAATGTGTTCTTGAGGTCAGCTCGTCTTCATGAGCACACTAACCCATTTTTAACAAGGTGACAAGACCTAAGAGGAGGATCTAGGGTTTAAGCCATATTATGATATTGAAATCCTATATGCATAATCTGAACACATAATACAAAAGGTGATAGAAAACCTAGAAATTTCTAGGTGGAAGTTTTAGTCAATAGTCAATATTCCATATAGGACATATAAATTTAATCAAAGATAGTAGCATCGATGCAAGTGTCCATAAGGTGACACAAGTGTCCATTTTGATAAAATCTAATTTTTAAAATCTAATGACTAGATTAGAATCTTCATATAATCTATTTCTACATCTGCATTACTCATATCTGCCTACACATCAGTGTATAATCTAAGTATAATTTTTCATTCATATTATTATTAAAATATTTAATGTTCTAATTTCTATATTTAACATATGCTTAGATTAAGTTTTTCTTATCAAAATATCAATATAATCTAAATTCATTAAATGGTATATTTTTTAGATTAGTTTACTCTTTAGTTTATTAGGCTACTCTCTTCACATATTAATCCTTATTTCCAAAAAGGGTGAAACATTCTAGTGAGCCTGACCTCTGAGTCTAATTGGACCAAACCCTAGCTTACCCTAGGGTTTCAACTTTCTAGAGTTTCAGATTATTACATTTATTTATGTTCTAGATCTAATCTTTGTTTAGGCATAATATAGGTGATGTTTGTTCTCCTTGTTTCCATATCCTTCATGATTTTTATTTTGGGTGTGTTTGAAAAATTTAGAATAGATAAAAAATAATATTCTTTTCCTCATAACTCTCTAGATGGTGATAACTACCATCCATCTAACAAGGTCCATGCTATCACTATTTCAATGGGTAAGGTGACCCATCCTATAATGGAAAGGAAGGTAACCAACATACCCTTCCTCAAACCCTTATACCTCCCACATCCCCTCTATATGGTGTGTGTATGCATATTCAACCCAAAGTACCTAGGGTTTGTGCTTGTGAAGCCCTTAAGGATCAAATCATCATTATGAGAGAAGAGTTATAAAAATAAAATCATTATATCAGTTTAGAGATCACATTATTTAAAAATTAAATTACATATATGAAAAATCCAAAATATTATAGTATTAATCATGTGTTTGCATCTTCATCTAGAAATACTATGCACAACAAGGTTTCATATCAAAATAAGAAGCTAAAATATAATTAACCTATAACTAGTGATTCAAAAAGTGAACACAAGGATAATAAGAGTCCAAGTGAAACCCTAAGAGAAATGCTTCAAAATAAAGTGATCAAATTACCTCCTATACATCTTCTTAGAAGATCAAAATACTATTGTGCATGTAATAAAATGCATGGGCATCATACAAATTATTTTTTTCCATTGAAGAACAAAATACAAAGTGGTGATAGTGGTGATCCTATAAGAAATAAATTAATCAAGCCACCCGCTTACCTTATGAGTACATCTCTAAAAGCACAAGTGAAAAAAAAAATATGGCTACCAAAGGTTAATTAAACACAAGAAAAAATCCAAAAGTCAAAGCAAGAGCAATAAATGTCATAAAAAGATCAAGATGAAAAAGACAAATTATAAAAGGCACATAATGAAAAGGAATAATTACAAAAGCAATGTATTACAAAGGTAATGTTACAAAAAGAGAAATAGCACAAGTTTCAAAATCAAAATCAAGATAAACAAATAGGCATTCTAAAAAGAGGGTTTCTAACAAAGGAGTTTTCAAAACAAGACATGCCTAAAATATCAAAGGATATAGATATGGTTTCTAAGGATCCAACATAATATCTATTTCATGTATAAAGGAACAAAACATTAAGGTTAAAACTATAAAATATATGCTTTCATCCTCACATAAATAAGTCAAGGCATAAATTAGATCTTGTCCTAATGTTCAAGCAAAGATACACGACTCTTATTTAGACCATAATGAGATGCAATATTTTGACAATGATGAACATACTCAAGAAAAACAAACTTTCAAGAAGAAAACTCCAATCTATGGTGTAATTGGTTTTTCATACACAGTTTCTTAAAATGATATATCACAAGTTCAAGAACAACCTAAGAAGTTACACATCTCCTATGATGATGATTACATTGATGATTATGATCCTAATAACATAAAAGATTGGTATGATCTTAATGATACTAATTATGTAACATATGAATATGATACACATGATACATGGGATTCACAGAGGAGTCCCATTGATGAGCTCCTTGGATTATAGCAACACTTTTCCTTGTACATGTCTTCTTTTCTTATCCTTCCAAATATTCCAGAAAAATCAAATATTCAAGAAAACACAAAAACATTCAAATAAAGCAAAAATACAAAAATATTTAGCATTTCATTTGTTCACTAGCTTTTGCATATGTTGTTTAGTTTATGTTAGTAGATAAAATATTATTTATATATACACATATGTTTAATGCGTACTTGAGTGTGATACAAGCATATATGAAATCCATGATACATGAGCATGCAGATGTTGGACCTTTCCTTTTCCTACATGACACACTACGTTGGGGGCATCTTGCTTCTATATGATCATGATTGACACATATTATATTGTTTTATGATCATTTTCTTTATCACATCAAGCATATATATTGACATTTACACATGCCTATACTCATGTTGTTATCTTAAATGGTATACTTGATATGGTATTCTACATGACATTGTAATAACACACGTATGTAGGGACTAGTATGACATGCTTATGCTAGTTGCTTTTATTTCATTTATTTCATCTCTTCACGTGGATTATTTGAGTTTACTTATTTTTACTTATTTGTATTTTTTGTGCAACACTTGAACATATTCCTTGTATTTTGGCGATAATTCTCTAAGTATTTATTGTTCTTTAGTGTGTGTAAATTTACATATGGCTTCCCCTTGAGTGTGCAACATTTGAACATGCTCCTTGTTTTTGGTCTCCTTAGACCCCTTCTTTACATGACATTTAAGTACTCTTATGTGTTTGCTTGATTTTTTTTTAATCTTGTTATCTTGTAGACATTACCATGGTTCACATCATGCATATTAGATCTTGTATGTATGCATATTTCAAGATTCATTGGTATATCTACTTCGACATGATACTACTATATGCTTTTTTACTACATGATTCATATAGATACAACATAGTTGTCTTATCATTTTGATATAAGGTGACTATAAAATTTTAATTCCACTCACCTCAAAAATGGGGGCATATCAGTAAGGGAATGTCATAGAGACATGATTAAACATACATATAGTTGACAAAATTGATAGAATTTGATTCAGTTTACAAGATTCAAACACACACCTGGAACAAAATTCTATACATTTGACACATATTTGGGATAATTTTTTTCATATTTGTGATAAATTATATATATATTTTATAGATTAGAGGTTACATTTTAATAGATAATTTATAATGAGACACATTTGAGGTGCATATGCCATGTAAATACACTAAATCAGAAACACATTTTTTTAGATTATACACACTATCCATGCACCAAACCTACCAAGATGCAACATTTAAGCTTTTATATGTTGTATAAATTGGATTATTTGATTAGTGTGATTGATATTTATTGCAATCTATGGACTTGACACTATTTTATATCATTTTGAGTTGATACAACTAGATTATGATACACAAGAGTTATGTGAGTGTGATTCTAATCTCTTGATGGACTTGAAATAACTCACCCTTATACTAGATTGGGGGCATGATCACCTTCTAATTCCTTTATTCACATCTGCAAGGATTAGTTTTGAACATCTCTCCAATAATTTAGCTAGAAACATCATTATCAAACTAAACTATCAAGGGGAAACATGGTTGCATTGTTACAAAGGTGTACTCCTTACTCTCTTTTATTTCAAATGAATTTAAATTATTAATTTTAATATTCTATGCACTAATTACATATATAACATGCTCTTGGTTACAGGTATTACACACAAAAAACTCAAATAGTGCTCAAGAAAATAAATGTGTGTTGTACGTTCCATAATACACATCGCTTTCCTTTAAACTAATAATTCATCCTTATGCATTGATAGATTAAAGGAGGGGGGGGGGAATGTATATGCTTAAATCTATATTTATATGCTAAACTAGTCTTGTACACTTCATAAATATCACTAAGGGATATACCTCTAGTTCTTTACCTTCTTTACAATTGATAGGTTCGCATTCACCATCTCATTGGGCCAAAATTCTTATCTTATAGTCTAAACCTATTATTTTGATTATCCAAAGTCACTTGTAGCCCACAATACACTTAAAATATGATATATACTTCATTAATAATTACAAAGATTCAAAAACCTTCTTTTTTCTTGGATAATTACATTCAAACTTGAATAGTAACATCGACGCTAGTGTCCATTCTCTAATGTAAGTGTTCATACCTTATAAACACTCAAATTTGCAAATATTTCGATATGTATGGATCAACCTATTATGTTTCATTACCCTTTTGTGAGGAAAATTTCAAAATATGTGGTATAAATACAAGTTAAAAATAACTCATTATTGATTTGACAAATACCAAAAAAATACCTATTCAAGTTTATTCAATAAATTGCATAACTAAGTTCTATTTCCATATTTTTTTCTTTTAATATATAAGTCATAGGAGTAGTCATATTATAAGTCTTAAGCATTCAAATAACAATTGATGAGTAGTATTTATCAAGTTACAAGTTAGATCACTACATGTATTTGCATATAACATTCTACACCAAAGCTCACACATAAGCCAACACATAAGGGAGAGCTACAAACATCTGAGGCCCTCTTCAAAGTATTAGCTATGTAGGAAAAACTCATTGATAGAGGTGTCGTTGAGATCAGCTCAAATTTTTGAGCCCACTAACCCATTTTTTGGTAAGGTGACAAGACCTAAGAGGAGGATCTAGGATTTGAGCTATAATCTGATATCAAAAGCTTATCCATGTAACTTGAACAGATACTATGAAAGATGATAGAAAACTTAGAAATACCCAGGTGGAATTTTCAATCAACAATCAATATTCCATAGAGGATAGATGTGCTGAAGCACGAATAATAACATTGACGTAAGTGACCACAAGGAGACATAAGTGTTTGTATTGATAGAAAGCTAATTTTTAAAATCTGATGGCTGGATCAAAATATCACACAATATGTTTCTATACCTACATTACTCAAATTTTCCAAATACAATTTCTTCTTTATATTGCTATGATCATAATATTGAATGTTGTACTTTTTATATTTGGCATATGCTTAGATTAAGTATTTCTTATTAAAATATCAGAAGAATCTAAATTCATTAATTGGTCTAAGTTTTAAAGTAGATTAATCAATTTATTAGGTTACTATCTTCACATATTAATCCTTATTTCTAAAAATGGTTAAACAATAGATGTATGAAGTTGTTTTTATCAATCAAAACATTTTTATATGTGACAAATGACAACTTTTGAGGTAAAATAGGTCTTTGATTGTGATTAGGATAAAGTGTGGTATAAAAATAGGTACTAATTTAGTGCACAAGTTAATTGAGAATTAAATAGACTAAATCATACATGATTAATTATTTGTGGCTAGATTTTAGTTACTACATTCCTCCTAGTCTAGAATTGAAATTAATATATTAAAGGAAAGTGTATACCTTAGGGTGTAAAAACCACTTTGTCTTTGAGCTACATACTTCAATTGTGAAAGGCACCATATGTTTTAGAAAATCCTACAAATACATGAAGTAGTTACTTCATTCCTTTTGAAAACATAAATATGAAAATGCTTGAATTTAAAAATTTGAAAACTTCTTGAACTTTTGAAACATTTTAAAATTTACTAAAATTTTAATAATTTGATCCAAAATTTTATATTAGTAATGATGCCCATTAAGGAATGCTGAAACCTCAATTTACCTCACCTAGTATTTTTAACCCAAAGATGTGAAATGGGTTAGAATCTAAAATGGATTCACTCACATAATTATAGAATGTGTAGTAATCTTCAACTTACACACTATGCTCTTAGAATCGAGTCACCCCTGCAAATGGCTTGTGATTCAATTATAAATTTGTTCTTAAATACATGGTAAAAATAGAATGTATGTCTTCCATGACCCTACCATGTCCATAGATAATGTATAATATGTGTAGACATGAATCTATATCATGCCCCATTTGTAACTATGTATCATGAATCTGAGTAGCATAATGAACATAAATTTATATCATACCCCCTCACTATAACTGTAGAATGCGTAAACTAAAAATAGAGTGCATATGTATGGCATATTCCCCAATAATATGTACATATTACTAATTTTTTAATATTTACAACTTTTAAAACTGTTCTTGTGCCAAACTAATTTTTGACATGCTTTGTAACTTCTAAAATTGTACTTGTGCCAAACTGATTGTTGACATTTTTTGAAAAAATATTCATGCATGAAAATCCCATTGAAATACATATTTTTGAGGTGAGGGAATGGATCCTAAAAATTCACTCATCTCAAAGTAAAAATTAACTTGTAATATGTGTAGTAAATATGTATCATTGAAAAATGTAGCATTTGTAAAAGATATGTGTTTATATAATAAGATGTGAACTTTGTATGTAACTCAAGAGGCAAGGCCTATAAGATATATCACTAAATCTCATAGATAAACAAGGTATAATTAGTATTTAATGTTAAGAGTTCATGATATGGATCATGGTACTTATCAAACTCAACAAGCTCAACAAGCACACACATAACAAGCACAATGATAGAAATGTCAAGTGACAAGGCCAAGGGCCACATATATGGGACATGTTCAAATTTCACAAAATGAAATATTGCACACAAGATAGACATGGATAATGTCAAAAATAAGAGACATGTTCAAATTTCACACACACATAGGGCCAAGGTCCAAATCAAATAAATATTTAAATATCACACCATACATAGGGCCAAGGGCTAACATAATAGAAAAACACCATGTAATATACTATGTATGATTAAACAACATCATATGGAACATAGAGCTATAAATGTAGTCTAAACCATTGCATACGTCATGTGATCATATCCTAAAAAATAACATAATCATGTACACTATGTAAGATATAAATGTTATCGAGACATGTGTAGATAAGATAAAACTCAACAATATAGTGGTTGTATAAACATACAACCTGCATACTATCACCTGTATATAAATTCCCCCAACTTAGCATGGTTAATGGGTAGAATAAAGTCCAACATCCTAATCCATAAAAAAGTTTGTATGTCCAATACAACACCCATCTATAATAGTGAAATGCATGTGTGATATAAAAATAATATGCTATCTACTAATCATGAGATAAATAACATATTGTAAAGATGTAAACTAGATCACTAACCATGTTCAGGTCCTGATTTTATTTGTTTTTAAATATTTTTAATGTTTTTGTATTTTAAATTATATGAATGTTTTTATATTTTGAAATTTTTCTAAAATAACAAGTTTGAAACTAAAATGAATCAAGGTGTTGAAAATAGAAGATGAGGGAGATCTAAATACCTCGCAACATGTGTCCATGATATAAATGTGCTTTGAGATATTTGCATGACAAAATATTAGTAAAATTCCCTTGTTGTGATATTATAAAGCATGCAAGAGCAATATAAGTATACAATATGTTTGACTATACATTATCATTTTGTCACATGTACAGTTATCAAAAAATGTCTCATTTGTGAGTAATATGGATTGAACAAAGAGATTTTACATGAATAATAGTGTTTTAGATATTGAATATGATTAAGAAATATATAAATTTATAAAATTAAATCTCAATATTATAAAAATGTGCTTTATGGGTATAAAATATCAAAGGATAGGTTCACCCAGTTAGGATAGTAGTGATTACTAGTTCTATCCAAGTCTAGTAGTTTTGTCTAAGCTTGAATAATGAGTTTGTTGGTGTAAACTATAACAAAAAAGAGGAACATGGATAGTTTGAGAAAAAGTTATTCTTATTTTAATCTAGTTATATCTAGGATTTGAAAATAGGATGGCCAAGAGGCTAAATAGTCAATTAAATCTAAGGGCATCAAAGAAGGGATTAATTAATCACAAATGAAAGAAAATGGAAGAATACAATGCAACAATCTAAAATCTATAAACCATCATATTTTGTTTATTATTTTTTATGAATGTAATGATCAAGTTTGATTGAATAAATCATCTCCATAATGATGAAATATTTAAGATATATAGGTACATAACATACCCTTCTTCTCCATCTATTGGTTGATCATTATCACTATCATGTGGTATGTGAACTAATCATCATTCATGTGAAAATGTAATGCCTTGTTGATTAAGATAGATTATGGCTTACATTTTTTATAGCCATGGTTCTCACAATGTAAAAGATTTTCAATATGAATGAGGCATAACCAAACCTTTTTAAGGACAAATTTGGGACTATAAGAGATTAGGAATATGACATATCCTAATGATTCTTTCCTATATTCACTATTATGTAAATATTCAATAATATTTCCAATTTAGGAAAATCCTCTTAAATTATAATGAGTTTCCTTTTGTGTAGGGTCAATATTATTTTACTGAAAATGAGCTCCATGCATGAATATATTGATTGTTAAATCATTTTGGCGAGGACATTTTTTACTTGCTAAAGTTGTAGGTGACACTTGTTGAATTCCCATAGTAGCTAGAATTGGTTGATTTTGTATTATGCCAATAATACCCTCATATTTATAATTTTAAATATTTTATTGAAATGTAATACAATGTTTTGTATCATCTCATATGATTCTATGATAAGCACAAAATGATTTACCTTCTTTATGTAAAATACATGTTGTTGATCTATGTCTAGTAGTAGGTAATGTGATGAGTTTTTTTTCCAATAACATAAATACAAGTATTGTATGCGTATCTTGATGTGGCTAATTTGGATTAGTTTTGAAATATGTCCACCATTTAATAATTTTTAATTATTAACTAAGTAATTAAAAGGTGCCATATAAGGATCTAGGTTACAACTATTATCTACATGATCTTATTTTGGCAATTCACTTCCATTGTAAGCATATTTGACAAAAATTCTACCTTGTAGAGAAGATGCATTTAATTTTTGTTGTTGTTGACCAAGTCACATGCATACTTGTGCACATCTAGATATAATCTATCAAAATAAAAATAATGATTATGTAATGTTATTTATTTAAGTGGAGAAAGAAGACCTCTATTGAATATGAGTTTTTGTTCCAAATTTGAAATTTGATATGATAAAGAATATGATGCATTATGAAATCATATGGAATAATCTTGAATATATTTTCCATCATGTTGCTTTAATTATTTTAAATACTTTATTGCTAATTTGGGCACATCACATTTATGAAAATATGATAAGAATATGTCTAGTTTTTTGAAAGTAGGTAAGGAACAATTGGCAAGACTATCCAACCAATTATTAGTTTCTCATGTTAGAATTATATGGAAATATTTTAAAAATAAACATCCTTATTTATCCTAATGACCAAAATAATGCACATATTGAATTACATGGTTGGAAGGGTCTCCATGACCATCAAATAAAGGTAACAAAGGCATGATGAATTCTTGTGGATAAGGATATTAAAATACATTTCATGTGAGAGGTTGATTTTTTATAATGTTATTATTAATAAGATCATTTCATGATAACATTTGTAAATTGATAATTTAAAATCACATTTGGAGGTATATTATGGTATTCATCATATATATGATATGACTAGTAGGAATTGTTGAAGTTTGAAAATATGCATTCATGGGTTTTAATTGACCAATTATTTTAAACATAAAAATAATGGATTGATAATTACTATTATTTGATTTAGGATTCAAATAATTTGAAAATGTAGGAACTTTTCCTAATTATAAGTCATTGCATGAAATAACATTCATACCATTTTATTTTTTTAATCAAGCCATGATATCATTGTGAATGTCATGAGAATTTGTTTGACTAGATAAACAATTATCTAGCATATTTTTATACAATTATGGTATGGGAGGGGGTTGAGGTTGAGGAATAACATATTGACCATCTCCATGATGTGATGACCTACCTTGTTGGTTATTAAAAACATGGACTACAATATCCAATACAAGCCATGGGCAAAAAGTAGAAGTAAGATGATGACTATTAGAACTTTGGAGTGTAGGTGAAGAAATAAAAGATGTCATACATGCCTTTTGGTATTCAATAATTATTTGTAATATTTATGATTGAATATTGAATCAATGGTAATTCGTTAACATTTGAAATTGTTTTTGTTCAAGATCTATAAAATTGTAAACATATAAATCTTCTTGTTCATAGGTTATGCTTGATTTACCAATTTTTCCATGGAGGATGTTTGCATTTTATCTCTTATAACCATATAATTGTGAGTAAGAAAGATAAAATAAATTAAATAAAATTTGAAACCCTATGAGGTTGGAGCCCTAAGGAAGACTTAGAATTTGATAAGGTTTGATCAATATGTGAGTTTATTAAATGTTTTGTCTTGAATTGAATTAACTATGGTAGATTAATCTTGATTTTGATAAATAATTAGAATATAAATGGTTCTATAAATACACTTACAAATAGGGAATTGAAAGCAAGTAATTAGAATTAATAAAACAAAATGAATACAAACAAGACTAACCATGTAAAATAGAGATGTACTTAGCATTCTTATGCATTCAATTGATTGTAAAAATGTAAAAAAAATGATAAGGATGAAAAACCAAAATAATCATAGAAGTTGATCCTAAGATGCTATATGGATAGGTATTCCCAACAAGGTCAATAGTGATGGGCACTACTATCCTAGGCCGGTGTTTTTATCTTTTTGTAGAATGTTGAAATCTAGGGCATAATCCTATGTGACTGTGTAAAATATGTATGTTTGTGATAAATTTTCCTTCTTTAGAGCATGATAAATAGATAGATAGCTTCTTTAAGTTCAAAACCCTAGCTTGTGTGACATGAGGAGACATATGATATGAAGGAGTAAAAAAAGGATAAGTGGTTAGATTTATACTAGACATCAACACTCCATTATGTCGAGCACTACCTACATACCAATACTATGAAGAGGGATCAAACCTCCATGTAGTTCTCCCACCTAAGTGCTTTGTGAAATTATGCTCTTTTAACTATATGGATGCATCTACAATTGACTTGAATACTTGATCATGTTGAGTTAGGGCTGCATAAAACTGAATTGATACTTAGCTAAGGACTTCTTGAGTTGCTCAAAACTTTATTTAGAAAAAATAGGGAAATTTTATTCAATATGCACTTGTGTAATACACATTTGAATGGATTTTTTCCAAGTTGTGTAATAAGTGAATTGAATGTGCCTTTATAGAGATTATAAGGGGATGAATACATGCTAAGAAGCCTAAGAATACAAAGGCCAACCTAAAAGAGGGGTTCATTTGAAAATGTGACCATTGTGTGATGTGGATACTAAATAAGGAGGAAGATAGGACTACTCGATGGCTTTAACCCTACCTAAAATTCCTATCCCTAAGGGTAAGTGCTAAGTTTTGGGTATAAAATAAGGCATACATATGCATAAAGGTGTTTTTAACAATCATAACATTTCTATATGTGACAAATGATAGTCTTTATGGTAAAATAGGTATTTACTTGTGTTTAGGATAAAATGTTGTATAAAAATAGGTACTGATTGAGTGCACAAGTTAATTAAGGATTAAAGGGACTAAATCAAACATGATTAAGTATTTGTGGCCAAATTTTAGTTATGACACATGCATGCATCTAGATATGGCTTGAATACTTGATAATGCTTTTCTTAACTTAGATAGAACATGCTATTAACTTGGATAAAGGGTGATTAAAATGAATAAAATCAAATTTGGAAAGAATAGGGAAGCTTTGCTCAACATCCAATAGTGTAAGTATGCCTCAATATTGAAATTATCAAGTGGTAGAATATGTGACTTGGATGTGCTTTTATGATAATTTAAATGGAAAAAAACTCACACTACTTATCCTAAAAATACATCCAAATTTTAAGGGAGAGGATAAATTTTAAAAATACTCATTACTAGAGTGAAAGACACAATCAACCCATATGGTTAGGACTGACTATCATTTTTGTCCCATTCTGATCGATTTTATCATGAAGGGTAACATTAAAAATTAAGGATTTGGGATATCCATGCAAATTCTTACAGAGTTTTTTAACAAATAATAATATTTTTGTAGGTGTAAAATAGTAGCTTAAAAATAATATGTCCATAGAAGTATTTATGATAGAGTGAGGTGGCAAAATAGGGCCATATTAAGTGCTCAAGTTAATTAAAGTAAAAGTGGGCCAAAAATGACATGATCAAGTATTCTTGACCAAGTTTGAGTGGTTACATTCCCCCCTCACTTTAGTATAGAAATGAAATTACTAGATCAAAAGGAAGAATATACTTGAGTGTGTACAACATACTTTACTTTCAAGTGGGTGCTTCACTCGTGTAGGTCACTTTAACTTAGACAACCTATAATAACTCACAAAGTAGTCATTTTTTTAATTTTAAATTTTGAAAAAAATAGAACTTTAAAAATTAAAAATAAACTTGAAAAACAAAAAGGGGAGGAATACACTTCTATGTTTTGTAACTTTGCTTGAAGATGATGATTCTTTGAAGCATTAAAGACATGGTGCTTCCCATGAAACACTTGGAGAGCTTTGGTTCCCTAGTTAAACCAATAATGAATTGAGGGTGATCAAGCCCCAATTTTTATTTGAGCATGTATATAAAATATAACCCATTGAGGGACACATAAACCTCAATTTACATTATTGGTATTTGTAACCCCAAGACATAAATGGGTTGGAATCCACATTGAGTTTGTAGGCAATAACGTTAGAGGGCACTGAATCTCCAAGTTATGCATTATGCACTTTAACTAAATCAACCACTAGTGATGGATTTTATATTAAATTTTCACGTTGTTCCTTAGTTCATATATGCACGATCAAAATATAATGGAGAAAAACCATGCCTCTACCATGACCGTATATAGAAAAATAATATTGAAAGCATGACATGCATTTGTATCATGCCCCCATGTGATAAGTTTAAAATTTGTAAGTGTATGTAGATGCAAATTTTGTAATTTTTGTTTGAAGCTTGTGTATGAATCTGTAGTATGCACCCAAGATTGTATGAATATGTGCTCTATTCAAGAAATGTGAGTGCATATGCATAGTATGTGCCCTAATAATTTGTACCAATAGATAAATTTTGAGCTATTTTTAATTCTTTAAAACTATATTCTATACTAAAAAATGATTTTTTCTCATAAAATCTTATCTCATTTATGAAAAGCCCACTAAAATGCCCCCTTTTGAGTTGAGGGATGTGTCATGAAAGTTATTCATATCAAAATAAAATTCAACTACATCATGCTTATCAATATATAATCATCAAATATTGTAAAATATATAAATAAGGTATGTCATTATAGTAAGATATGTATCATTAAAAACATGTATGTAACATATGAGGTAAGGCTTAATGTGTCCAATGTAGATAAATGTATAAATTAAACTCATAGTATTAGTTGTAATATAAGCATACATAATAGTTAGTACATGATATGGATAATTGCACTCATCAACTCAACAAATTTAATAAACATAATATCACTCAATAAGACTAAGGGCTGCATACAAGGGATATGTTCAAATGTCACATAAGCAAAGATTATACATAGAAGTCCAAGGGCCACACTAAAGGACATCAATAATATAAAAAATAAGGGACATGTTGAAATGTCACATAAAACATAGGTCCAAGAGCCATAAGAAATTAACATGTTCAAATGTCATATAAAATAGATAATGATCTTGTGGAGATGTTCAAGTAATTGTTGCACACAAAGGCCAAGGCCATAAATAATAGAAAAATAAAGTCTAATCTACTACGTAAAAGTAATAGCATCAGTGGAACATAGAACTATAATATAGTTTACATAATTTATATATGATTTAATCATATACTAAAAAAATAACATATCCATGTACACAAATGTAAGATAGAGATGTTAGAAAGACATTTGTAAAGAGTATGTATGTTAGACCCTAAATTTTGGCTAAGTATTTTGTTAGTGGTTTGGAATAAGAATGGCATTGAAGGAGCATAGTGCAAAGGTAATAAAAATGTAGAATACCATGACACAAGAGATCACGATGTGAGAATATCCAATCAAAAGGGTGGCATAATAAATGGAGAACTCAAGAGTGAAAGGCACAAAATATTAACAAAATACTTAGGGAGTGTGAAGGAACTGAGAAAAAGTTAAGGATCAATTCTTAGGGATGGAACAAACTTCAATCATGCATGATTTTAACACCAAATCATATGAAGATAGACAATTGGTATCAAGGATCCAATCTCGAATGAGAATATAGGGGCCCAACGGCATGGGTCCTTAGGAAAACCATGTAGATGGCTACCATGACTTTTAGTCCATTGGAAAATTTCAGCCAGTCATTAGAAGTGTCATAACTATTGTAACTACTTGTTTAGGGAAATCCAAGTATAAATACCCCTATTTAAAGCTTTGTAATGCTTATGATCATTGTTTTATAATGATTGATTTTTGGCAAATATCATAAACATATAAATCATTGTAATATTGATATTGCACTTTAGTTTATAGCTAATTTGTATCATTGAGTTGCACTACACAATTGTTATATAACTTATGGATCTAATATGGATATAATGAATAGAATATATGTTATTTTAACATGAGAAATTTGGGCTCTGAATATCATGTTAATGGTTATATTAATCATGTTAATGGTTATCTTAATCATGTTTACTCACTTAACTAAACCTAAGTCCACATCTGTGTATTTTTTTTTTCTATTTAATCATTGAATAAGGTATTTTTTTGAGCACCAACATATGACAAGTACAGTTCCACACAAAAAAACCCATGGGAACTAATTTATTGTTACATGATTTGGGTAAGTGCACAAGAACATAATCTTGCATGAAATTCTAATGTGCCAACTTGTTGGGTACTAGTTACTTCAGTGCACACCTAAGGAAGGGTCTAGATAGAAAAATAACCCAATAGTTTGGTTATGTTTCTGGGACCCATAGCATGTGTTGTGTAATGATGGAAAATGCTTGAGTGATTATCTCTCAAAAACATTGAACAATGGATTACCAGTGCTGAAGATAATTTTATAGTTCTATTTCTTAAATCAGGAGTTTTTATGCATGTGTGGGTTGAAAAAAATATCTACAATTTCTTGTATGAAACTTTCTTTGTGTCAGTTCCTATTAATTTTCATGCTTAGATCATAAATTATGATCAAGAATGGTCTAAAAACCTTAGAAGGGAGACAACATGGACAAGAGAGTGTTAAACAACTTTAGCACACTTGGAAGTGCCATGGATGTGAGGTATTGATGTTTGGTGGAGAGGGGTGTTGAATAGTTACATCTTAGAGTAAATCATAACAACTTATTCTTGTTTAGAAGAAGTTAAGTTCCTATTTTTCTATGAATTGTGTGGTCAGTATCTCAGGAATTTTGTACTGGAGATGAAGAAGTTATTTATTTACTCTGGACTTGAAGTTTTTCTCATGGAAAGATAAACTCTCCCTTACATGAGTAACATGGTTGGTGGGGGAATGTAAGGGTATTTGTGAAGGATTGTTGATTTAGAATAGTATCCAATCAATGGGAATTGTGGAAGCACAAATATGATGAAGCTCAATAAAGGATTATAGGTAGAAGTGACATAAGAAGTGGACAAGAGGACTCAAGAAGTGATGATAGGATTTGTAGGGAAGCAGATGACCACAAGGATTCTCCAAATTTAAAACTACAATCAATGCCAACTCTAGTGTATGCAAGAAAAACAAGCTAGGTAGTGGAGATTGAAGAACCCGAATTGAACCAACCCAGTTCCCCAACCATAGTTTGAGCTCATGCTTTTGAGCTGGACAAACTAATTATACAAAATTAGGATACATATAGTATAGAATCAGAAAATGATCCTATAAGATAACATTTAGTCGAGTAAGTTATAGACACTAGTATATTAACTCTCTTTTTTCCTTTACAAGATACATTCATGTCCCAACTTGGTATTCCTGGTGGACCTAACATAAGTAGTGGGCAAAGTACTAGCCCAAATATAGTGAATCAACCTACCTTAGTGCCCAACATCTCAAGTGTTTTTATTGTAAATGGAGGTGCAAGAGGTGGATTAGGTGGTGATTTTTTTAGTGGATTAGGAGGTATCATAGGAGGAAGTGGTGATCTTCCCCCCCAAAGAATAGGAGGAATTGGAATTTCTCAACATCCACCATTACAACCACCTCAACCACCTACTGTGTATTATGAAATGAAGCTTTATTTACCAGGATATCAAGGTGTGGAGAATGTATCTTAACATGTTCACAAGTGTGAACTTATTTAGAGATCACAAGGTATAACTTCCTTTGAGCAAAAAGTAACATAATTTGTAACCACACTCCTGGAGTGAGTATACAAATGGTATAGGAAATATGATCCTCAACAAGCAATAGTTGATTATGACTAACTTAAGATATCATTCTAATAGGAGTTTGATATTCTAAAGTTTGAGCAACAAAGTATTATTGTGTTGAAGGATATAAATCAAGAGCTAACTAAGAGCATGCATGAGTATGATACATGATTTAAGACACTCCTTTCTAAGTTTTCATTCAATATTAATGCCACTTAACATGTTTAGTGGTTTGTGGGAGGTTTGTTGCTTCCCTTCAGATGAATATTATATCATAAAACCTTTACCAGCCCACATGAGGCCTTGGAAGTTGCCTTCTGCATTGAAGTTACTGGAAGCATTGATACAAGAATTAACCATTTTATGGAGGCTCAAATCACAACAATGACATCTTAATTAGAAAATTTGATTGCACATAATGCTTATGATACTTGTAGTGGCCTATGGTGTATTGATTATGAGTATGAGGACCATAATAGAAATAATTTCCCTCATAAAATTATATGCATTGTACTAAAGTAGTCATGCAAAAATTTTCAAGATGAACATGATGTTTGATCTTGTCCTTTGTTATAATGGGTCATGCAAAAAAAAGTGTTCAAATACTATAAGATATGTGATGCATATACCCATGACCCTAATGATTTCCATCTCATTAGTGATATTCATAAGGCATGCATGCATGGTACACATCAGGGTCCTATTTAAAATAATCAAGAGCAGGGTGGTTATCATGGGTGAGGATGAGGTTGAAGACAAGGAAGTGGATGTTTTCCACCATGGACATGCCAAAAATGTGGTTATCCATATCACTACTAGCGAGACTACTTGATTTATCCAGCATGTACTTTTTTAAAAAATGAGCACCATTTAGAGGAATGTCCTGATTTGCACATGACCATCGTAAAAGAGAGGAATGAGAAGGGTGTTGTTATGATATGCATTGATAATCCACACTGGTGATCATGCCCTATCACTCCAACAACCCAATAGGTAAATATTACAATGCACAGTGGTGGATAGACCCAATCTACATCCAATCCACCTATTAAAGGTATAATGCAAAAATCCTTGTGAAACTTGATATCCTAATGCTCAGTAACAAAAAGAATTGATCTAAGATACTATGAATTTGGTAAGGGAATTACAAAGTGAGATCTAATTTCTTAAAGACCATGATGTCACTCAGTGTGCTAATAAACATAAGGCCACATATCCTCAAGATGCAGTGTGAGATGACTTTAAAGAGCTTTAAAAGTATCTATTAGATGAGGATATTATACCCTTATTATATAACTAGATTAATAAATAGATGCCAAGGCCTACTGAGGATCATCAATTAAACCATGCTCAATGACAAGATACTTTATTTATTCCTATAGCCTGTAAGAGGACAAAGAAATATTAGTGAATGATGCCATTGATGGATGGGTGATCTGAGACATTCTAGTTGACACTAGTGCTGAGGTTAATGTCCTCATAAAGGATGAATGGAAAAACATGGCTTGCTCAGCCTTACAACCTTCACGCCATGTATTGCTCATGTCCAATAAGACTTGTGCTCTATAGATTAGTGTTATTAAAAATGTCATTGTGGATATCCTTAGGGTTCATTTCAAAGATAACTTTGAAGTTATAGAATTGGCTGAGGTTGATGAATTCCTAACCATATTGGGTCATCCTTGATGTTATGCTAATTATGCCAATTTAAGTTTCAAGAAGAGATATATTATCTTTAAAAATATTGACCAATGCATTGTCATCCCATTGGACCAAGCACATAAACCCCTATATGTTGAACTGGTTAATTCTAATGAGGATATTAATCACATATGCAACATCACAACTTGAGGCAGTGAACATCATGATCCCACCTCCCATGGCATCTTATGATGGATGGATGCATAGTTACTCTCTGATATTACAAGTAATGCCTATGATTGTTGGGCATAAGGTGACTATGACCTTATTGGGATAGTGTATGATACCATCGATGGTCATGAAGACAATTGGTATAAGTATCATGAGTGCCATAAGTTTGTTTATCTTGTCACTAGGCAAGTCATGTGTGGACCAATTGTGGATATGCCACTTGAAAGGCTAAATGAAGCTTTATGATTCCATGGGAAAATAGAAGTTTGTGAATTTTTCTAGTGCCTGGAGGCCTTCTATGACTCTAATGCAATCACATGAAATCACTTGTTCACATTCTTTAAGACACAATAACAAGGTGGTGTCAAACTGATCATGAGCATCTCCCTCATTGGGACCAAGTACATTTTTCTTGACATAATCATGATAACCATAAACAAGGCACTATTAGCTATAGTGGTATATGAGCACCGAAACCTCACCTAGAGGCTTGTGAGGCAATGTGGTTTGTTGATGGAACTTTATTAATAAATTTTTTTATGGGTTTATGCATTTTATGGCACTTTACACACTTGGGCTAGAGTTTGGTATGTTCATAAAGAACACCATCTAGGTACCCATTTTTGGCACATACTTAAGGATAACATGGTTTTATCATTATCCTATTCATCTCCAAGGATATATTTTTGCATTCCATTGCAAGTAATACATCAAGCAATCACTAATGATCCTATTCCCATTGAAGGCCAACTACGAAGTATACATGGTGTACTGAAAGAATGATTGACCATTTTCAATGAGCATATTGAGCACACATCTTCCACACCAAAACCTGTAATCAATCATGAACTCTGAGAAGAAATTTGAAATTGTAAGTAAAATTTTATGTTCCAATTAATGAAGGTGTAGGATATGCTTTGACCAACCCATCGACTAATCATTTGGATATACACATGGAGTATGGTGATATAATTATTCATGACATAATTCTAGATACACAACACCTGTACTTAGAACCAATTCAAACCATACAATGAAACATTGGATGGAAGATGCACCAAATATGGCCACTATGGGAAATTACTAGTACAATACTGAAATCTCCAAAGTATTTGAGTTGATAAAGGAATATCAAGATGTCTTCCCCTAGAATTATAGTGAGATGAAGGGTGTTCACTCATATTTAGGTAAAATGCATATCAAGCTGGTTGAAGGTGCTCACTTAGTCAAGAAATGACCCTATCAAATGAATTCAAATTTGTGTGCACAGGTTAAAGAAAAAATTGATAGTATGTTGTGTGCAAGAGTCATTGCTCCTATTGATGAGTCCGATTGGGTCAACCCTATGGTGATAGGCATTAAAAAGGATGTGTACATTGAGATTTGCATAGATTATAGGTTACTTAACATAGTTTGCATTATTGATCCATTCCTAATGCCTTTCACTAAATAAATCCTTGAAGGTGTCACTAGGTGTGAAATTTATACTTTCACAAATGGTTTGTTTGGGTACCATCAAGTCTAGATCATAAAGGAGGATAGGCACAAGGCTACATTTGCTATAAAGTGGGGGTATTTTGTGTATACTGTCATGCCTTTTGAGTTAAAGAATACCCCTGATGTATTCTCCAAATTATTCATTGAGGCCTTTAATGACTTTATCCATAAGTTCTTTTAGGTTTATATGGATGATTGGACAATATATGGCTTGGTGAAAGACCACTATTTTAATCTCAAGCTTATGCTTGAGCACTATAGGATACTTTGAATTTATCTCAACTTGAAGAAGTGTATTTTTACTATTATGCTTGAGCACTGTAGGACACTTTGAATTTATCTCAACTTGAAGAAGTGTATTTTTACTACTCCATTAGATGTTATCATTGGTCTCATTATATGCCAATATAGACTTCTAGTAGACCCCACCAAGATTGTCATCATCCTCCATCTGCCAGTGCTAACTACCCAATGAGAGGTTCATGACTTTCTAGGTCATACTGGGTAATATAATAAGTTTATCCAAGGATATGCAAGGATTGTAGCACCTCTATAGGAGCTATTAAAACATAATGAAAATTTCATTTATAGCCACTCATTCTAAGAAGATTTTGTATCCCTAAAGGAAAAACTTATCACTACATCAATTCTCCAATTCCTTGACTAGACTAAGCCATTCCATGTACATGTTGATGCTTCCAGCATGGCAATTAGTGTGATAATTACTCAACCTGGTGAGGGTAATATAGATAACCCTATTTACTTTGCAAGTAGAAATCTTACTCTGGTCAAACTATACCACCATAGAGCACAAGCCACTTTCTATGGTCTATGCTCTTCAAAAGTTATGACAATATTTCTTGGATGACCCTTTTATTTTTTCACTGATCATGAAAAATTGAAGTATCTAGTTAAAAAACCTATTTTGTATGGTTGCATTTATTACTGGATTGTGTTATTCCAAGATTTCAAATTTTTCATCATGGTAAAGCTTGGTAAGGACAATTATGGTCCCAACCATCTATCAAGAATTAATTCTAGTGAACCTACATGCACCTTTCAGGATGACCTACCTAACGTGTTGTTATTTAATGTATCACACATTCTTGAGGATTTATAGGACATACCCACCTTTTAGACTACTAGATTAAATCTAGCTCATTTGAGCATGCCAATAAATGACTCACCATTCACTCCATTATAGTTCATTAGAGGAGACCTTTATAAGCTTGGTTGAGATGAAGTACTTCGCTACTGTGTCATGAAACATGAGTACACTAATGTGTTCTATAAAGTCCATGAAGGTATTTTTGGAGGACATTATGCTAGAGAGGATACAACATGTAAAGTTCTGTTAGCTGGTTTATGGTGGCCTACACTTTTTCAAGATGCAAATATTTATGCATGTTAATGTGACATTAACTAGTGCATGGGGAAGCTTAATTGGTGGGATGTAATTCCACTTCATCCTATTTTGTCATAGGAAACTTTTGAGAAATGGGCCATTGACTTTTTTAGCCCCATCAACCTAACAGAATGGCATACTAGTTCACACTATATTATCATAGCAACTAATTATCTCACCACTGGGTTGAAGCTACATGAAAATAAGATTATAATATAGCCACTCTAAAGTGTTTCATCTAGGAACATATTATTACAAGGTTTGGTTGTCCATTAAGTTTTAATAGTGACTATGGTACTCACTTCCTTAATGAGACTATCTGAGTATTATTCTTTGAATTCATTATTGGTCACCACAAGACCACACCATATCATCCTTAAGCGAATGACACTACTCAAGAATTTAAAAAAATCTTGGGCACCAATTTAACAAATATATGTAATATTTTTCTATCTATACCTTTCCCTAGGCACACACTAAAATAACTAGTACCCAACATGCTAATGCATTAGCATTTCATGTAATATTGTGTTCTTACATGCTCATCTGAAGCACAGTAAGAAACTAGTTCTTGTGGGTTTTTCATGTAGAAGTGTACTTGTCATATATTGGTGCTAAAAAAAATACCTTATTCAATGACTAAATAGAAATAGAAATACATAGATTTAGACTTAGGTTCAGTTAAGTGAATAAACATGATTAAGATAACCATTGCCATGATATTCAGAGTCCGGATTGCTCATGTTTAGATAACATATATTCTATTCATTATATCCATATTAGATCCATAAGTTACATAAAAAATGTATAGTGCAAATCAGTGATATAAATTAGTTATAAACTAGAGTGTGATATCAAGATTATAATGATTTTTGTGATTTTATATTCACTAAAAATCAATCATTATATAATAATGATCAACAAAATTACAAAGCTTTAACCATGGGTATTTATACTTGGTTTTCCCTAACCACGTAGTTACAATAGTTATGACACTTTTAGTGACTAGTCGATGATTTCTAGTGGACTACAAGTTATGGCAGCCATCTACACGGTTTTCCTAAGGACTTAAGCCTTTGTACCCCTATATTCTCATTTAGTGCTAGATTATCACTGCTAAGAGTCTATATTCATGTAGGTTAGTGATAAAATCATGCATTATTGAAGTCTATTCTATCCCTAAGAGTCTCTCCTTAACCATTTCCCACTTCCTTCACACTCCCTAAGTCTTTCACTAATATTTCGAGCCCTTCACTCTCAAGTTATCCATTTATTATGCCTCCATTATGACTAGGTCTTCTTGTATCATGATTTATTGTGCCATGGTCTTATGCACTTGTATAACCTTCGTGCCATGCACATTCTGCACCATGCTTATTCTATGCCATGTTTGTTCTATGTGACTACTAGAATACTTAGCCAAAATATGGGGTCCAACATCAACCCACATTATGTTATTAGTCTATCCTAAACTACACATTAGTTTAGCTTTGAATAAAAATTCAAGACCAACTTATTCAATCTAATTTTTGACACCTTCCCAATGTGACAAGATGTCGAGCAACTTCATTGTTATTTCTTCAATTATCACCTTTAACTTTTTGGTCTCCTTAGGTTGATTAGGACACTTGCTTGCCTTATTAACCAAATGTTTAGGGGATGTGGAAGCATCCTTCTAAACTTTCTCAAGTGTGGTGACCTTAGATACAACCTGTCCTCAGAGTGATACAAAGTTAAAAATTATTTCTTGTCGATACAAGCTTATTATTTCTTCCATAGTTTTGACATCCTTGAATTCCTTTGCACACTCAGTGTAGTTTTTCCATTAGCAGAGCTACATAAGACAATTGGTGATGTTGAAGATCTTCTACTTAGAGCTAAATTTCTAAAATTTTGTTGGGCCATGATAACTTCTCAAAAATCCCATATAGGATGTGAATCACCTCCCCAACTCATTGTAATGTGTGCCTACACACTCCCACCACTTTAGTAAATTGTTCAACTGCCCATACTATTTCATCTCTTGGCCTAATATTAGGCTCACTGACTAGGATGATTTTTTTTTAGTTATTTAGGCCTATAAAAAAACTGACAAGCACCTCAAAAAAAGTATGCCATTTAATCTTATGTTTAGTACTGAGGTAGTTCTTTTAGTAGAGTTCTTGGTTCCCTCTCTTCACATTGTGCATGTTGGATAGGTAGACGATGAACCATAATTAAAATCATACTTAGATGCATCACTATAATTGAATGAAGCTCATTTTATTTCTCATTAGAGTCAAGATGTAGAGAAATGCAAATAGAAGCTTGGCATGATCTCCACCTCAAGCATAAGACTTTTACACCCAGAATACAAGTCTTAATATATGACTCCAAGTTTGTGCACCACTCCAGAAATATTCATGTTCACTGAGATGGTCCCTTTATTGTTCACAATATTCATCCTACCAGTGTATTGAAATGATTGGATGGCCAATTTCTTCTTGGTCATTACAATGGTAGTTGGTTATAACTGTATTTTTCTCCCTAAGTCTTTCTTGATTGTACCAATAAGGCATATGCCATTAGTTTAGGATTTATTGTTTTTAATTAAGTGATGCCTTACTTGCATGCCATTTTTATAATTTTTTAATCATTTACAACTAGATACTTATATTCTCATGGAGGACTATGAAGCATAATTAGTGTGGGCTAAGGGGTGTTATATATACAAAGTGTTAGGATATGGTCTATGAGAATTACATAGATACATAGGTATGCAAGCAAAAGTGTATGAGGACAAAAGATACACAAGATGTGGTGCATAAACATAAGCTCACCTAGGTAAATAATGATTACCACCTTTGGTGTGAATATTACCTTGGTATGAATACTTAAATTCTCCTACAACTATCATGCACTTCAAGAAAAGTGTGGGAAAAGACATGTCATTAATGCAAAGAGGTAGTGGTAATGAAAAGTGTACCAAAATCATGTCATGATAATACCATTGATTGAATTGATTGCATGAAGTGATGGTCAAAGAAGGGGTAGTAAATGCAAGTTACTCCCTTAAACCTATAAATACATAAAGTGGTTCATTTCAAATTTTACCATTACTATGATTATGAATTTATAGAGCCGAAGAGAGAACAAATGAACTCAAGCGATTCTAGTCAAGTGTAAAGTACTGATCTTCAGTTGCTTCTTGATCATTAAAAGTGTGTTTTAGCTAAAATGAACAACCAAAACTAACTAAACTAAAGGAACATGGAGGATTTCTTGAGTTGTAGGTTGCAGAGGTTGGTGTCTACCATTAACAAGTATTGAATCAAGAGAGCCAAGGCACCTACATCAACAAAAATGTATTCTTTTGGGAACATTGGACAATCGTGCCTCAACCTTCAGGCTCTACAAAGGGTGATGTAGCCTAAGAAAAAATCCCAATGAATTGAACCACTACCTATCATTCTAAAAGAAGAAGAACTAAGTGTTGGTGGGGAAAGAATGTTAATTAGGGAGGAAACATCTAAAAAATAAGGTGAGTACATGCAAGGTGAAGGAACATGGATGGCATGCTAAACCAAGAAGAAAGCTCAAGTGCCTTTACCTCTACCAAGGAGATGTAGTACTTAGAGATGGTGCTGCACATGAAAAATTGGGTATCTAATGTGCCCAGTTGCACTATATATAATTACAACCATTGATAGCCCAAAATTGAGGTTGAGCTACAAAATGATTACAAATTCAAGTGCCAAAACACCAGGAGTGAATTGGTATATGACTTGAAAATGTTCAAAGCCTTAGGTTCTATTGGTATTTTTCATCTATTCAACCTCACCTAGTTTGGAAAAACTATAGAGGTGGTATAGTTTCTAATTTTATATGTAAATGCAGATTATATCTACTTTAGAATCAACAAAGTGTCAGGGTTATAGTACTCTAGTGTGAACCTTGAATTTGATTTAGAGGACTTGGTGGAGATAAAAAAGATAGCCATGGAACTAAAATATTAGAAAGAGGGCCATGCTATGCATATGAAGAATCTATAGGATCTTTCCCTCTGAGTGGTCACATGCATTATCATGACAAAGGTTGATGGTGGTGATAGATGGGAGGAGGTGGATATGACCCACTTATAAGTTGCACACCAAGTTGCTGAGGGGATAAAATACAACTAGGTGATGTATTTTGTAAATATAATTATAGTAGATTTGGAGAAGGCTCATCAGATGCCCAATCATCGGTTCCCTTGGGATGTGTTCCTATTGCTAATGGTGTTCAATAAAATTGGTGTACTTGATTACACCTCTAGAGAATTAAAGTGGGTGTACCCACACAAAAATAGGTCCCATGTGGAGTGGTACAAGGTGTTCATCTACCTTGGTTATATTATCCTAACATATAAGCTTAAAATGAAGTCATGGTATGATCGAATAAGGGAGCCTTTGGGAATGAATGATGTATTCTAAAGGATTTACCTACATAGGTTGGTGATTAATCCAAGTTTGTTGTCAAGAAACACTACTCTCTCACATGCATCAAGATGCCCCCATTTGGAGAGCTTTATGATTGGTTGAAGTTGCCTTTTGATTTCATGGAATGGTACTTTATGAACTCTATTAATCACATATATGATGTGTAATCGATAAGACTTGAAATAGAACAAATTGACTCAAAGACTTACACTCTCTGTAAGATGTATGGATACCCTAGGAAGAAACTGTATAAATAAAATAATGAGTCAAATAGAACTGACCTCAAGGTGCATGAAACCTTGGTTGGGGACTCAATTCATACCCTCTTATATATGTTGAAATCTAAGAAAAATAAAATATACAGGGTGTGAGAAAGAGAAGTTTTCCCTAGGACCACCACCAGATAAAAAGTAGAACTATATTGAGCACAATGCTAGCATAAGTTCTAAGCTAAAACCTATAAAAAGGTAAAGGAATTTTTAAGCACCACCAAAAAGGGCTTCACCACCAAAGAGCACTTCTATACCAAAAAGAGATCCACTAGCAAGTTAATCGGAAGGCTTAGAGCCAATAATACAAATTATTCTTTTGGAACAAAAAATAGAAGAGCCTAAGGATGGTGATAGGGAGGAGCTAGAAGAATTACTAGGAGTGACTTGTTAACACTCTAAACTACACCCTAGGAGGAGGTTATTCAGGCCTACCTCTAAGTTTTGGGTAACATGGGATTAGCCCAAGGCTGTGGGTAACATATGGCTGGGCTTAAATTCTAGATTATGGGGATATCTCCCTTGGTGCATTCATTTAGATCAAATCACTAAGACCTAATGATTATTTGGGTGAAAATGGATAGAGGGAAAACATGAAAAGGAAACCTATAATACTAGAGGTGATGCACCAATATCATTCAATCACTCTATTTGACCTTAAATGACACTAATGAACTAGACAAGTAATTGAACTACTATCTCCAATAGTTCCTATGCAATAGTGTTCCACATGGAGGTTGTGTAAGCTAGATATAACATGAGGGTCATGATAGGAAGGTATGATCTAAGTAACTTACTAGTCAGATGCCACTTCAAACTCAATCACCAACACTCTTGCACACTATATGACCTGCATAATACATCTACTAGCATCTAAGTGAGGCAATGACTTGAAAATGGGGAAGGTATACCACTTATGCATATAAAAAAATAAAATAACACACTATAAGCTAACGTGAAGAAGCTAAAATAGTCCTTTTATCAGTCAAAGAGGTCTATACAATACAAATCTAGGCAAAGTTTCCTCATACCCAGGTGAGGGAATTGTACAATGGACTAAGAGGATCAATATATAGACCAATGATCATGAGGTAGGAGAGAATGTGGCATGGAAAGATGAATAAGAGGTCACGAATGAACACAATGACTCCATCATCAATTAAAATTAGCCATAATAGTCCACATGTTCCCTCCATGCACTACCTTGGGTCATTTGATGTTCTTCAATCAGCTGTTGGGTGTTGAGATGGAGTTGTAGAGGATTGTTCAAACTTGGTTGAACCCATTCAAGGCATGGCCATGCCATTTTGATTTAAATAATAGAGGAGAATATGGTAGTCCATGAGGGCAAGAAAATCCATTTCTACCAGCCTCATGTGCTCCTTCCATCTCACATCATTCCTTTATTGGGTAGCCCATCAGCCCTCAAGAGTCTAAGGCAAGTGAATGTCAAAACTTTCTAAGTATCCCATAAACCCCTCAAGCCTTCCATAATTAGAGGTTCATCCAAAAAATGATGTAAAATATACAATAAGAGTGTGTTGAAGAGGCTGAGTTTCATGATTCAAATTAGACCTTGCAGGGTCATTCATTTCCCAATTAGCTTGAGGAGATCTCTGACCAATTGAGGCTTGATTTTGAAATGTATCTAACTAGATAAATAAAAATTATAAATAAGCATATATCTTAATAAATTAAAGCAACAAGAGAAGTTTAATCTTAGGAGGAGATAACTTCATTCATTCCTCAATTTAAAACACATGCTTTTAGTGTCAAAATCCCAACTTGGAGCCAAGTGGTGAAGGCATGGGAAAAGGAAGATCAGTCATACCTGCACCAAGAGATTACAGTGGAAGAAAAATCTGAGACCATTCAAATCCCACTCATCCCTTCTTAAGCTACCAAAGAATTCCCATCATGGGGGTCCATTTAGAAGAATATGTAGAAGAAATATGAGGTGATAGTTATCAAAGATGGGCAATTGAATGAACAAAATGAGGCATCTATAACACAACTAGACTTGATGTCTCTTCTAGAGTTGTTTCAAGAGTATCCCATTCCACTTCTTAAGAAGGAGCCCATCCTTGCTGAGCTGAGTAAATAAGGTCAGGATATAGTGGCTACTGATGAAGGTGAATTAAGTGATCTATAAGAAGAGTTTCCCTTTGGCACACCTCTTAATGAGTAGAAACATAGATCAACCTTCAAGGATGCAAAATAATATAGGCTGTAAGAATAAGGTGATTCACAAGAAAAATGCATTCTTATTGACCAACAAGAAGATGAATTATAGGACCTGCTTGATTTCATGGTGATTGATTTTCATCATCATATTCCTCAAGAGGTTTTAGTGGGGTTAAGAAGGATGCAGACTAGCTTGTCAAAATCTTCATGAAGATAACCTTGATGTCTTGCAAATTGATCAAACTATGGTGATAGATGAGATAGATTATAAGGGTCTATCATAGGTAGTAAAGAGTTAATTATAACTTCATAAATAAGGTTAAAATTTTTAATTATCTCCAACCATCTAGACCATCACCTTTGCCCTTATTCTCATTAATCTATCTTTAAGTCACTGTTCACTATTAAGCCTGAGTGCATGATAGTAAGTGTTAGAGACCTAGGTAGTCACATCTTTCCCTTCTGTAGTGTTGATGGAGTATGTGATCTTGATTTAATATGTACTTAGGATATGGAAACACCTATTTCAATAATAATTCCCTTTAATTATGATCTACATACTTCTTAAACGCTGCCTAGGGTTTATAGGCTTTATGATATAGTTGACTTATAGAGCTATTTCTTGATCTTTCTTCTTAGTTTTATGAGTTTGGACCTCATTACCATATCTAACATCACCACTTAGTCCATATTAATGTTCCCTAACCTCAAATTCCTCTTCTATTGTATGTGTCATCATATTCTATGTTAGGTCCTCTTATATTTGTTTTAGGCTTAAGTGGCTGAGTAGGCCTACTTGGGTCAATAAAAGAAGTTGCATATTGGCATATAGGGATATTATAGGAGTCAATGTAGGGAAATTACCACATTTTAACCAACTAATAAAGGATATAAAATACACCTCATAGTCATCATGGAGGACAAGGCAGTTTCCAAGTCTAGTCAACATGCACAAAGGATGGTGGTTAATGATTCATGGAGGCCTATTTACATCATATTTTATGATTTATAACTGACAAGAGGATAGTTATTAACCAGAATAGTTTATATATTCCTTGAATGGGGTTAAATTTTTTTGAACAAACATCTACCACTCCATCTCAGTGCCCAAAAACTCATTGAAAAACATCAAATGGCCCAAGGCAGTGCATGGAGGGAGCATGGGGACTGTTCTAGTTGCTTGTAATTGATGATGGAGTCATTTTGGTCATTCATGACCTATTATTAATCTTTCCATGCCATATTATCTTTTCCATCTTGATCATTATTCTATATATTGAGCCTCTTCAACCATTATACAGATCCCTCACTTGGGTATGAAGAAACTCTACCTAAATTTATATCTTATAGACCTTTTAGACTGGTAAATGGACTATGGTAGATTTTTCATGTTAGATTATAGTGTGTTATTTTATTGTTTTCTATGCATAAGTGGTATACCTTCCCCCTTTATAGGTCCTTGGCTCACCTAGATGCTAGTAGATGTACCATGCAGGTCATATAGTGTGCAATAGTGTTGGTGATTAAGCTTGAAGTAAAATCTGACTAGTAAGTGCCTTAGATTAGACCTTCTTGTCATGACCCTCATGTTATATCCAACTAACATAGCCTCCATGTGGAACACTATTTCATATGAACTCTTAGAGATAGTAGTTTAGTTGCTTGGCTAGTTCATTAGTGTTGTTTAAGGTCAAATAAAATGGATGAATGATATTGGTGCATCACCTCCAATAGTATAGGTTTCTTTTTCATGTTTTCCCTATATCCCTTTTCACCCCAATAGTCACTAGGTTTTAGTGATTTGATCTAAATGGGTTTACCATGGGAGCTAGCCCCATAATCTATATGTTTATCCTAGTCTTAGGTTACCCACAGTCTTGGGCTAATCCCATGTTACCCTAAACTTGGAAGTAGGACTAAACAACCTCCTCCTAAAGTGTAGTTTGGAGTGTTAATAGGACCTTGGGGATGATCAAAGAGTAGTAAGACATTTATTTAGAGAATATAATCTCCCTAACATAAGAGGAAGAGACCACCCTTAAGGAAATATAATTAGAGATTGAATATCCACTTGGTGAAGAGAGGGATGACTCTGAAGTAGAAGAACTAAATGACTTTGACATCGACACCAATTCCCAAGAGTAGGACACAGATGCTGAGATACTTGAGTGGGATCCCATAAAAGGGAAATAACTAGTTGAATCTGTGGTCTAACCACAAAGTTTTGATGTAGCCATCAACCTTCATACCCAATAATAGACCGGTGTCCCCAATAAACTATTATATTTTTATTCCCTTCTTGATTTAGAAGATGCTTTTATTTAAACCCAATGTGAGATATCATTTTTACTTTACATGTAAAATGAAGAAAAACACTTTGATATGCCTTTTGATAGCCTTGTATTATATTCATAAGTGGTGGTACTACCCACACTTCTTTAGGTAGATGCTCATTAGCTTACCTCTTTACAAGCTAATGCAACACTCTTAAAAATGGCCTTTGAACTAGTATGATAAAATTTTCTTATTGAATCAGATGTATAATGGTATAAATAGAAGCATGCCAAGGTGGTAGAAATGTTTGTTAAATAAGTCACTTCCTACACCAAACTGAAAGAAGTAGCTGAGCTGAAGCACCAGTTAGAGGTCAAGATAAAAATTAAGGTCAAAACATTGAATATTTGTAAGGATATTATGAGCCAAGACTAAAATTCATATATGGATTCCCTTTAGAGTGTGAGGTGATTGATAAGTTGGATACCCTCATGGACCTCCTATTGAAATGGTGCAAGGAGTATCTTGGGCCAAGAGATGAAATAATATGGGTAGCCGAATAATTTGCTAAAGTGATGGGAGTGTGTAGGCATGCCTTGCATAGAGTTGGGGAGGTGATTTCCATTTTGGATGGGATTTTTGAGAATTTAGTGTGGCCCAATTTTTTTTTGGAGTCTCAAATCCAAGAAGAAGAGCTTTAGCATTATCAATTAGTTAATGCATCCCTATTAGTAAAAGATTGCACTGAGCATATGAAGGCATTCAAGGATGTCAAAACTATGGAAGAAATAATAAGTGCACATCAATAAGAAATATTTTATAACTTTGCATCACTATGAGGATAGGTTTTAGTTGAGTTCACCATACTTGAATAAGTTCAGAAGGATGCTTCTACATCCCTTGAATGTTTGGTTAATAAGGCAAGTGAGTATCCTGACCAACCCAAAGAGACCAAAAAGTTAAAGGCAATAATATAAGAAATAATAATGAATTTGATTGATACCTTGTCACATTGGAAAGGTGTCAAAAATTAGATCAAACAAGTTCGTCCTAAATTTTTGGGTGAAGCCAAAACTGGTGCTTAGTCCATGATAAACTAATAGCATAGTATGGGGCGAGGTTGGATCCTAAATTTTGGATAAGTATTTTGGTAATAGTGCAAAAAAAACATGGTGTGGAAGGAAAAAAACATGAAGGTTAAATAAGTGTAAAAGACCATAGCATAAGAGATCATAGTGTGAGAAGACCCATTCATAAGGGAGGCATAATAAATGGAGAACTCAAGAGCAAATGGCTCTAAATATCAGCAAAAGTCTCGAGGAACATGAAGGAAGTAGGAAATGGTTAAGGAGCAATTCTCAAGGATGAAAAACTTCAATATCACATGAGTTTAGCACTGAACCACATGAACATAGACACTTGGAAGTGAGAATCCAACACCAAATGGGAATATAGGGGCATAAAGGCTCAAGTCCTTAGGAAAACATGTAGATGGCTACCATGACTTGTAGTCCACTAGAGATCATAGGCTAGTCACTATAAGTGTCATAGCTATTGTAACTACTTGGTCGGTAAAAACCAAGTATAAATACCCCTATTCAAAGCTTTGTAATGCTTCTAATCATTGTTGTATAATGATTGATTATTGGTGAATAGTGTAATCACTTAAATTATTATAATATCAATATTGCACTCCAGTTTATAACTAATTTGTATGATTGAGTTGCACTATACATCTATTATGTAACTTATGGATCTAATATCTATATAGCGAATAAAATAATTTTATCTAAATAGGATCAATATGGACTCTGAATATCATGGAAATGGTTATATTAATCATGTTTGTTCACAAAACCCATGGGAACTAGTTTCTTGATGTGTGATTTAGGTGAGCATGCAAGAACATAGTCTTGCATGAAATGCCAATGTGCCAACTTGTTGGGTACTAGTTACTTCAACACACACCTAGGAAAAGGTATAAATAGAAAAAGAACCCAATAGTGTAGCTCAAAATATAGGAGTTATAGAATGGTAACACCTATAAATACTATAAACTTTTGATAATATGCCCCTAACATGACATGGTCTATGGGTAGAGGCAAGTCCAACATTTTAGTCCATGTGAAATTTGTATGTCTTGCATAACACTCATATATACTAGTGAAATATATATGTGATAGAAAATATTATATTATCTACTGATCATAAGATAAATGATATATGAAAATTATGTAGAATACATGTATAATCATGGTTAGGTCTTGATTTTATATTTTTAAAATATTTTGAGAGTTTTTATATTTTTGCCATATTTTAAATTTTTTGTACTTTTTTAATTTTTCAACAAGAAAAAAAGAGAGTAATAGATGAATCCATGGATTTGAAAGTAAAAGGAAAGGGAAGGGATTTGAACAATTCACCACATGTGTTAAATTAAAGTATGATTGAATATGATGGCATGGCCATATATGAGCAAGATGCCCTCACTATAAGTGTGAATGTAGGCGATAGAATAAGAATTTAGATGAATAATTACACATCTTTGTCTCATCAAATATACACTTGTCATATTATGTAATCACATGTATGAGCAATATATCACATAAAAATAAATATTTTTCATGAATAAGTATTATTGTGTAAACTGAAACTAAGTGTAATATCAAAAAATTGGAAGTATTAAGACTCTATTTGCTCTATTTTTTATTTGGTTGTATCAAAATGTTACAAGATAAAATTAATTAGCTCATGATAGTAATGGCCATTGATGTTGACTATTTTTGGTCGATGTTGACTAGGATAAAAAATGTAGTTCTCTTTGTTCAGACTATGAAAACAATATGCTAAATGGAATATGTTGGCAATATAAGCCATTATGTTGGATTGTTCAGATCTGGAAAGTGAAAACAAGAGCCAAGAGGAAAAAAAGACACAAATATCTAAGGGATAAAATATTTATCAAATTGATCACATGTAGAAAAAGTAGAAGAATAACACACTGAAGTAATCAATAAGTTATGTAAAATTAAAAAATTACATCTTAACTAATGACATGGTCAATAGCATGTTCTCATGGATTTCCCACATAAAATATGTAATCACCGTCTAAATTTTGTGTTAAGACACCAATTGAGATGAGATGCCGATGTGTAGGTTTTATATTATATTATTTATAACCATATATTATATTTGCACATTCATCCTGCATGTTATACATGTCGGTCCAATCATCTTCTACAAAAATCATAATCATCTTATTGGTTACAAAATTGTGATATGCCACTATTATCATCTTTTGTATCTTTATATGTAAAACCAAGTGCCCCATATTATGGTATTGAATTTATTTATTTATTTTTCTTTGCCATATGTGCTATATCATGTGCCTTTATTGTGATGGTACTAGTTATCTTTGCTGAAATGTTAACTAGAGAAATATTTTCCTTTGTCTATTTTTTATCTATATATTTTTTCCTCTCTTAAAATTTTAACCCATTCACTTTCATGCTTAAATGTGACATAGTCATGATCTTTACTCAATGTTTCCTCGATTGTTCTCATCCATGATTTTTATAATGTCACATTGTATTAATCCAAGATAGGGACAATGTGAAATATAACAAAATATGTTTTTGACCCAAGTGTTACTGGTAACTCAATAGATCCAATGCAACACCGAGGCCCAATAATATTACCCAAGTATTGACTGTCATATCCAAGATATTGGATAAGTTTCATGTTACCTATATTTGCTTCATAAAAATATGTATTCTTGACCTTGGTACATTTTTTGTCATCATTATGAAGACTAAGAATCATAGGTTTTATATATGAACACTTTTTAGTTGAGTTGTTTGGAACCACATTAGCCTTATTTGGTATGTCTTGTTTTTGAATTTTATTTGTGATAAATTCTCTATTAAGAAAGATTTCTTGCTTATCTTGATTTTATTTTTGCAACTTCTCTACATGATCTTTTAGTAACTTTTCCTTTTCAATTTGTTCTCTTTTCTTATTTAATTGATCCTTTTATAATTTTTACTTCTGTAATTGTTCTTGATGTAACTATTCCATTTGTAATTGTTCCTAATTTAGCCTTGATTTTTCATGTTATTCCTTTGTAACCTATCTTGATCTAATTTTTTCTTTTATTATATTTATTTTTTTGAATTTTAATTTTTAATTTTTGTACTTATTCCTTAAAAGTTTCAATCATAGTGTGATTAGGTTTCTTGATTGATTTATCTATTATAAGATCACCACTATCAATAATACTTTGTATTTTGTTCTTCAAAGCCTGACAACTATCTGTATTATTTACATACATTCTATGATAGATAAAATAGTATTTTTATCTCCTTAGAGGATGCATAGCAGGTAATGTGATCAATTTTTTTGAAGCATTCCTCTTAGAATCTCATTTGAACTCTTATTAACCTTTTGTATAATTTTTGAATCAATGGTTGTAGATGTATGTTACTTTTAAACCAGTACTTAAGATGATATATTTTAATGTAAAAAATAAGTTGATGAAGATGTAGATATATGATTAACACTGACATCCTTTGGATTTTTTGTGTGTGTGATCTTATTTTCAAGCAATGTGATCCTTGAACTGAAATATAGATTTTTATTTTATTTTTGCAACTCTTCTATGTATGCTCTCATAGTGACTCTCTATTCTTGAAGGGCTTCAAAAACACAAGCCTTAGGTAGTTTTGATTAAATATGAATACAAACACCATCAATATACTTATATGGAAGGTGTAGGGTCTTGATGAAGTACATGTTAATTAACTTCATTTTGTACTATAGGGTGAGTCAGTTGGGATTTCGTAGACATAGAAGATATATTATGATTGAGTGTAACCTTGAATTTATTTCACATTAGTGTTACATAGTGTAATACATGATTATGAAAGATATTTAATATTTATAGCTAACACCATGCAATTAAAACAATCATAAGTTATAACTTGAATTATAAAATATATGTCAAGAATAACACATATAGCCATTATATGATGCACATAATAAATAAAGGACCACTCTAAGTGATCCACCAGGTATTTTTTAAATCTAAATAAAATTTTAATAAAAACTAGTAGAGAGATAAAACCCAAAAATTATTTTGAAAATAGGTACACCATTCATCCCCTAAGCAAAATTTATTAAAAATAATAAATTGTAATTTCTCAAAAATATGTAATTATTTTGGCAAACAAAAATAAGTTTTGTATCCAATCAATACAAATAGAAAAAACATCAAAGTGTTTTAAAAATTGAGTCATTATGTATTAGATGTGAGCTTAAAAAGTTGGAGGATAAGTCATAAGCCTATGAAAAGAAGACTTAATAGTAAAATGAGTGTGAAACCTTAGGAGAAAAATAAAACATATAATTTGCACAATGGATAAGGGGAAATCAAAGATCATTTCTAAAACCCTAAGATAAAATTATGAAATCTTATAAAGAAGGTTAAAACCCAAAGGGAAACCTAGGATTTAGCAATGTCAAAGAATATATGGGTTCAATAATATGTTTTATAATAATTTAGAAATGATTGGTGTACTAAATATGATTAAGATAAAATGAATACAAATGTATAAAATGTTGTAAACTAACTTGTGGCTAGCAAAATCAAAATAAATTATGGAAATTGACAAGATACAAATAAATGAAAAATCTAGCTATGAAAAACATAATAAGAATTAGTTATTTTCTACCTATATGTTGAATGTGATTGATTGAGAAATGGCTAAAATATCATATCATACTAAATTATGCACATGAAACATAAATTATAATTATCATTGATCAAGGTGAAGATCGACTAAAATGGGATAATACCTAATACTAGTACTATTCTTTACTGGTCAATTTTGTCTTCTATTAAAAATTAGTAAAAGCATGACTCAAACACTAACGCCTACTTGAAACATGCCTATATTTGAAAATTTAACCTTCAGATGTATGGGGATAACATAAAAATTAATTCTTCAAAGTTAAAACCCTAATAGATCTTGCAATAGTTGAAAAAATGCAAATAGAAAGGGAGAGTGTAATGGGTTGAGCTGACCCCAATCACCCTCATGATGATTGATCATTGCCTATGTATCCAATACTATGAAGAGGAAAATTAAGCCCATGTAGTTCTCTCACTATAGTGATTTGTTATGTATCCAATACTATGAAGAGGAAAATTAAGCCCATGTAGTTCTCTCACTATAGTGATTTGTGTTATTATGCTTATTTTATGTGTATGCATATAGAGATGGATTGAATACTTGATAATGTTTTGCTTAACTTGGATATGATAGGCTCTTGACTTGGCTAAAGGTTGTTTTAAATGAATATAATTGAATTTAGGAAGAGTAGGGAAGCTTTGCTCAGTGTAAAATAGTATACGTATGTATTGATATTGAAAATGTTGAGTGGTAGAATATGTGACTTGGATGTGCCTTTGTAACAATACAAAAGGAGAAAACCTCATGCTACCTATCCTAAAAATGTGGACCAAAATATAAGGGAGGGGTTAAATTTAAAAAATAGTCATTATTGGGGTGAGGGATAGGATTAATCCATAGGATTAAGATTGATTTTTGGTTTTATCCCATTCTAGTCAATTTTTTCATGAAGGGCAATGCTTAAAATTAAGGATATGGGATGTCTGTATAGATGCTTAGAGAAGTTTTTAGCTATTAACAATATTTATATAGGCATAAAATAACAACTTAGAAAGGGATTGGTCCATACAAGTACTTTGGATAGAGTGAGGTGGAAAAATAGGAATAGATTAGGTTTTAAAGTATATTATTTTAAATGTGGGTCAAAACTAACATTATCAAGTATTCATAATGATATTTGAATATATATATGCTCAATAGTGTTCCAATAGAATGTTATGGATAACTTTGGATTTTAACACCTGATAATATATGATTTTTACTTACATTTAGTATTCAAGCTCAAATTTTAGACTATTCCTTTGAGTATTTTTAGATTTGGATGCTTTTGGATAGTGTCTCAATGATGTGAAAATATATTACTCAATGTATAAATGGGATTTCAAATAGGTCTATATAGATAGGAATAGCCTTAGAATTGATTTCTATATATATACAACTTTTTGGGTGATTTCACCCCATAGTTAACATGCATGACCCAATATAAGTATTTGAATTTGAAAAATAGTTGTTTGAAGAACCCAAAATACTGTTAGTGAAGGTAGACATCATCGGTAATTGATAACATCTGACTATTGTCAACACTATTTAGGAAGGAAGAAACAATAATCTAGAATATGGTGATAGTCTACTTAGGATAATAAAATATTAAGACACAAACTAGGGAAACCTTGTAAATGAATGATAGCAAATTATGAAGGTCAGGTACATATATAGATGAATGGATAGGAAAGAATGTGAACAAGAGTCAAATGCATACACACAAGTCATATATGTCAACAATATCTCAAAACTAATGATTTAAAGTGTTTTAAACCAAATTTATGTGTCTATAATTCACTTGTTACATGAACTTGATTATATTGAAAGAATAAATCACAATTAAAAAAATTATATCCTTGTCCATTTTCATAATTATGTATATAAATACACCATTTAATCATATAAGAAAGTTAATTTTTTAAATATAATAAAAATAATTTTAATCAATTAAAATAGGTGTGATCTACTTTACAACTTTTTTATACAAGATATACATAATCCTACCCATTTTAAGTTAAATTTGTGTTTTCTTTATTAAAATGTATAAAATTGGGATCATTTAAATATTAGTTGTATACAAGACAATTTATCACCTATTGGAACAACTAATATCATAATTACTAATATATTTTGATGTGAATTAAGGATGCGATCTAAGTTTCAAGAAATGTAATTTGTTAGTTCATGTACATGGGTTACATGTTGGCCATAATTTTTTTTTGTTCGACACTTGGGGAATTATAAGGGTCTTAGGCCCTTTGTCAAAAAAGATTCAACAATAACATTAAAATTCTAACTCAACATCCTTCCATGCAGAGGCAAATGACCATACTAATAAAGCTTATTACCACCAATACCTCCATATATATAAACATAATAGTATTACTACCATACTATATGATGACTATTAATGGCCAACTACCAACATACTAACCAACTATTCTAGAATTACCAATTCAACAAGCTTCCCCTAATTTGTGTGAATTTTCTTCTTCTTTTGTTCCTCATTCAAACCACCTATTGCTGTACCCAAGGCCATCTAATTCTTGCTTGCATTTGATAAGTCTAAAACCACCATATTGCTACCATTCTGAACTCCTACCGATTGCTCAAAAGCTAAAACAATAGCCTTTTTTGCACTTTACCAATGGCTTCCCATTGTGCATGTTGCTTTCATTTTCACCAAGGTGGTAGCTTAAAATATCCTCTCACCACTCCTTTACCCAATATTTTGATAGCATTGACCCTATCTTTATCATGCCTTGTCACCCTCTATTTTACCAAGCCAAGAATGGGTTTCAGAAGATCTTCAACAAAATTCATACTGACTCCTTGTATTTCTTCAAACTTCAACTACTTTCTATAAGCTGCTTCCATATCCTTAACAAAATATATCAAAGCTAAGAATAAAAACTCAAGTTCTTGAAACATTTCTAGTGAAATAAACCATAGAAAGTCTCCCTATGAAAATGGCAAAAGAGGAAACGACCCAAGCAACAAAGATGCTAAAACCTCTACCAACTCAATCCTATATTTTGGCCACATGAAGAATTCCACCACTACCATCCCCTGAGCTCTATCCATCATAACCAGGTAGAGATTAGAAGTAAATAGAGAGGCCAAATCATAATTGACTCTCACTTGATGACTCTATGCTATAAAATCCATGCATAAAACCAACTCAATATCTACTACCACATTGGGAAAAGGAATCCAAAATACATTTGACATACATGTTTTATAAACAACTCAAACAAAACTTATCTCATGGCTTTTGGATTTTATAGAAGCCAAAGGCCAACCGATTGATTCTAAACTAAAGGTGTCCATCCCTACCAATCCCCAACCATGATCACTGCCAAGCCAAGAAGCCCATCAACCATTATGCCAAAATGCCACTCCAAAAATAATGCAAGCCATAAATATCCCCAACATGAGAAAGGAGATGCCATTATGGAAATAAACAACCTAACCAAGTCATGAATGCTCCACATTATAGCGCGACCAAAAAATCATT
Organism: Torreya grandis; assembly: GCA_037957365.1. NCBI lineage: Eukaryota > Viridiplantae > Streptophyta > Pinopsida > Cupressales > Taxaceae > Torreya > Torreya grandis. The sequence goes on along the minus strand of JARHVA010000589.1, from coordinate 1,236,169 downwards.
CCTACAACTTCAAATGACATTAGCCTTCACACCTGGGAAAAGCCAAAGAATGATTGCCCTACTAACTAAGCACATGCTATTTATTACTAAATCTATCAAAAAAGATTTCAAATCATAAAAATAATCTATATTAACATGTTGGCCATAATTATTATTGGGCATTTAACTTAATTTTAATTCATATTTTTTGGTGACTAGTTTTTTTTAAATATTTTTCCTTCCACATTGTGAGGAGGGCCTCCCTATGAAATTAGGATTTGAAATGAGGTTTTAAAAATAATAGGAAGGCTCTTTTACAACATGTCCTACATCAAACATCTCTCAATTTTTCAATAGTGATCTCTCCATCATTAAAATGAATAATGTGGCCTTGAATGGTTCATAAATAGTGATATAAAGCTTCTAAAAATTAAAATTTATAGAAATTTGTTTCTAGAAATAAATTGTGATAGAATTAATTTAAAATTAAAAAGATGTTTTGAAATATAATATATGATTCATCATCAAAATGAAACATAACATTACATAACTTCATAAAATTAGAAATTTAACAAATTTGATTAATTATTTTAATTAATTATTAAGTATACTTTAGTTTGTAATTAATTTTTTAAATTAAAATTATTTAGACATATTTTTATCAAAGTCATGTATCCAATTTTTTTGGCAATCAATAGTACTACTGATTATAGGTAATTTGTGATTAATCTTGGGTGCAAATCTTTGAGATAAACCTATCTTAGTTAAATTATTCCACCAAAAGATATGTTTCTAGTTCTCAAAGTGTAAAAAATAATGCCTAAACTAAGCCATTTTTAAATGTTTTTATTACATTTAACCAAAAACATTTTTTTACTACATAATTTTTATCATTTTTAATGGTCCATGCATGCCATTGGGTTTGAAGATACCATTTGAATTCCTCTGCCTTTATAGTTACCATCCAAATGCCTCTAAATTTTCTAATAGGTAATGTTTTCAAAATATTATTTATTTATTTATTTTGTGGATTAAATTTTTTGAATATTATATTATTTTTCAAAGCTTTCATTTATCTTTGTTGATTTTCAAGTTTATCACCATATGGGAAAAAAAACACACTCTAAACTATCTTTAATAAATTGTGGCTTATTGTTTATTATCAATATGATAGAAAGTTACATAAGTTATATTTTTTTATTAGATTTAAGTTTAATTTTGTTAATTTTATTTAAGGTTAGGTATCTTTCATTAAGTTGTTTCTATTGAGAATTGTGTTGCTCAAACTTACTCAAGATTTTTGTCAAACTAATATATTTTTCTATTTTATATTCATATATGATTGGTCTACGTAGTAGTTACAATTGAATACTTATAATTATTTAATGCTTTAAGGATATTATGTATAAGTAAGTGCAATGTGAAAGACTTCACAAAGGGGAAGTTTGACAATGGCTATAAAAAACTCAATTGAAATTGTATTTATATATTTTCTAGTTTTTATGCAAATGGAGAACATAAATCACATTTAAATTTTACTATCTTTATATAATTGTATACACCATCATTTGTATGTACAATTTTCATTGGATGTGTACCAATGGACTAGTGCTCTCCATCTTGTATTGTCAACATTCATATATTTTTAAATATAAGTTACATTCATTCAGATTATGCACTTTAATTCGATTTGTATCATTATTAAAAAATAATAATTGGGAGGTGCCCAACCTTTTATTTTTTATTTTAATATAATTTTTAACTTGTTAATCCGAATCTTTTTAAATTTGTTCTTTTAAAAATTGATGCATAGTCATGTGTGGTCATAACTATATTTGTCACATAACTATATTACTCAAATATAAATAATTGATAATAGATTTAACACATCATTTTTTTAATATTGAGAATTGTCTAAAAAACAACAATATATGTCCAACTATAAACACTAGTTAATACCAAGAATAAAGTAGTAGATCTTGGAGAGCATAAATAAAATAATAAAATAAAAATACTAAGTAATAAAGTAATAGCTCTACAAAGAAAGCTCCAACAAAAGATTGCAGAATAGTATCAAAATAATATATCAATAAATTCATATTAAACTCAACGACAAGACCTACATCCATCTCCATAGAAACATTTTTAGAATCAATAGAGTTATAAACACCAAATTATTCTTTGTTAATAAAATTTTCAAGTCCCACATTCCATATACCACCTAGAAGTTCCTCTGCACATCTAAGTCTAACTTTATCAAATTTTTTAGAATATATATATATATATATATATATATATATATATATATATATATATATATATATATATATATATATAAATATATATATATAAAAGTTCCTCAACACATCTAAATCCCATTGGAGTGTTAACATCACTCATTACATTATCTCCATCATAATTATGGTTAGCTATAATAAGTCCCATCATACTTTTTTTTATTTTCTTGATCAATAAATCTCTTTTGCTTGGGTCCCCATTCTCCACAATCTCTTGCAAGATGCTTAGTACATTTTTTAGGTTTTATTCAATGAAAATTTCAAACCATGGTGAAACAATTCCATGGTATATTTTGTCTAGCATAGGAAGGCCAAACGATGAAGAATAAAAAGAAATATCACTACTCTCGTTAAGTCCCTTTTCTTTTATAAGTGAGGTAACACTATTTTGAATGTTATAATTTGAATAAAAATTCTCTTGAACTTATTCAATTCGATGAAGACACATATGCAAAGCATCCAATATTTCCTCCTTACTATTATTGCATAACCACCTAGGTTAAATTAAAATTCCAATATACCTACAAGAATTGGATTATGATCCTCTAATTTTTTAAACTATGTCTCTTTGATTAGTTCCCACTCAACCTTAAACATTTCACTTTAACAAACATGAAAGTGTAGTAGTTTCCAATATGATGTTGGATTAAATTTAGGAAATCCTCTTATATCTTTTATATAATTTTATGAGATATTCATTATATCAATATGTAATAATTTATCCAATTCACTGTGAGGTACCTTGAGTTTTAAGAAGACCTACACATGAAGGATACAAAGGATGAGTTCACTAGTAAAGTTAATAAGCAACCTTACATTACCTTGAAATATTACATTATTTTTTTGCTTCCACATAAACTAGAGAATCTCAATAGACACAACTAACCATATTTTATTAAAAAATATGTCTTGTCTATTAGGCCAACACATGATTTATTTAATTGTATTAAGACCTACATATTGATACATAAATGTGCACACATCATTGAAAAAATGAACACATGATATACCCAATAATTCATTTCATATTAAATTCAAAATTATAGATGAATCTATCATATAATAACAATAAAAAAAATATCAAACCATTATTGAAACCCATCCAAAATGCATACTATAACATAACTTCAAGGATTTTATAATCTTTTTGAGAGCAGTCTTAAATTCATACACATCTGCTCTAGCTTATTAACTAAACATTTATGTAATGTAATCCTTAATATAATACCTAGAGCGTCATTATTTTCAAATTGATTATTACCTATAAACTCTACTATTTCTAGTTCATATAGTGTAAAATATTTAAGCATGTTCAATTGGGAATCCATTTACACGTGTCTTTTTGGATATATTTTATGCATAAAAAAATTAGGCACACCATCCCTAGGAAAAGTTGGGAGTACCATGGGGCCAAGGGAAGGTAATTTTTTGGTTCCATATGATTCCTCATATGAACATAGAGGGGAAGATAGAGGTGGTGAGAAGAAGTTATTGGACCTATCTAATGTTGGGCAAAACATGGTAGGTAATAATCATTAATGGTCACCAAACCCTTTTATTCTTAAATTTTTATTATTTGAAATGTACTTTTATTGTAGTCTAATTAAGAAGTTATAGTTACCGTTGGACATTACTAATATATTCATATCCCATTAAATATATAAAACATCACAATAAGGACATTGGTTATTTATCGAGCCCAAGAAAAAAGTGATTGTAGACCTTTCTATTCTAGCCTTTCTACATCATTCCCATTGCTAACAAGTTTCATGTTAGTTTGAAAGCTCACAATAAGAGTCCACAAATATAAGTTGTGTCTATCAATTTCTTCCCTTTTTAGATAAAAAGGAAGTGTATATTTTTAATCCAGTCAGAAAAGTGAGATACCTATATCATTAAAGATAATAATTCATCTCCCAACCACTAAAAAACTAGGAAAGTAGTCATAAAAAGACCTATCCCATTTCTAGGGAAAGAAATTATAAAATTGGCACATTGAGTTAGCTCAATGCACTAATAATTCCCAAATTTGGTATATGTAAACTATCAGTAAATTTATCCATAATATTGTATAAAATTTGTGCCTTATCGTATTCATCAATGTTAAACACATTTCAACCAATCAAGGTCCTACTAAGATCTTACGAGGTAATGACATGGTCTTACAAGTTGATGCCATGATCTTAAAAAGTGATGGAAAAATAATTCAAGGTAATCCCATGAATAAAACTTAAGTACTTTTGAGCATTGCTCTAGATAAAACCATGATAATTTATAGTTAATTGTGTGGCCTATTGAAATTCTTGATGAAAATTGTAGTCTACAAGCATAACTCTTTTACATATAAGAACAACATTTGAAAAATAAATGAGGTTGCCACATGGCAGACACTAATATGAAAATTTTGAGTGGGTCTTATTATTTTATGAGATGAGCATAAAAATGACCATTCATTGTTTATTACATAAGTATTTCACTAATATAATTCATTAGTTTATGGTGTTAAAATTTCTAGATATTAAGACCATGCATTGCAACATTTCCTGTAGATATTGGAGCTAACAAATATAGACTATTGATATTTTAATGACTCTAATTATCTTATTCATGCTGATGACTATTGATTTTCTTGCACATTTCATTAGAATCATTCATTATTTAAAAATTAAGTTTTTAAGACTCTTCACCATGTAGATCATATTTAGAAAATGAGGTCACCACATGAACCATATCCAACACATGAGGTCATCACATGGTAGACACTGATATGTTTATTTTGTTGTGGGTGTCATTTTATAATGAAGATGGGAATAATTTTGTAGTAAATAAAGGATATCCCTCATCTAATTAAGGATATATTATGATCAAGAGATGTAGTTTTGTGATCAATTATGGAGATACCATGATATTTTGAGGAGATCCCATGATATTAAAACTAGAATTCTCATGAGTGTAAGTTAAAAATAATTTAATAAAATTTTGATATAATTTATTTGATAGTTGATTTATATATTGGGTTAACATATGATTGATTTACTCATAACAAGGACTACATGTTGTTACATAAATGTGCACTAAAAAAAATGAACATGAGATACATTGAATACTCCATTTTCATATTAGCTTTAAAATTGTAGAGTAATTTATTATACCATGCCAATCAAAGAATTATCAAAGCATTATTGAAACCCACTCCAAACCTGTAACATAACATAATTATTAGGAATACAAAACACAAATAAATATTAATTAAATAAAGACATAATTAAAATGCAAAAAACATAATACAAGATAGACACATATTTAACATGGTTCACCCAGTATGGGCTACGTCGACATAGAAATAACTAGTTCTTCTCTTTATTTAATCCAACAAAATGAAGAGATAAAACCTGAAATACATCCATTGTAATCTCATCTTTACTCACATACAATGTGTCACCATAAATACAATGCTTTCATGTCAAAAGGAGGGTTACATATAGGGAAAAAATGCACAAACATAATTTCTACCATTAGATATGCAACCTAATAATGAATGGTCCATATTTACTACTAAATTAAAATATTTTATTATGAATTTTTAACTAAATTTTCCTTCAGGGGCGCTACCCCCAAACCCCCCCACTAGGGGGACTTCTAAGGTAGGGAAATCTATTTATTCCGTTTGAGTTCTTGTATGAACATAGAGGGGAGAACAAGAGAAGGTATGAAGAAATTATTGGACTAACCCAATGATAGAACATGAAATTAAACATTATTTAATGGCTACCCACCCCTTTTCCTATACAACTAAACCCATAAACCATCATGATAAAGCATCTTGTTCTTTCTCAGGACCAAGAAAAAATGTGAAGGTAGACTTTTTATTCCATCCAACCTATCCCATTTCCATTTTTCATGAGTTTTAAGCTAGTTTGAATACTTATAATAAGAATCCATAAATAAAAGCTAGGTCCATCAATTTATTATATTGTTAGACAAAATAAAAGAGTAGATTTTAAATCGAGTTAGAAATGGGAAAATTTCATATCATTCTGGAGATATGAATCCATATCCCAACCAATAAAACACTAAAAAAACTATCATGAAAAGACTTATCCTATTTCTAGGGAAAGATATTGTATAGTATATGCATTATTTTAAAATTTATTATTAAAAATATATCAAGTTACTAAAATTTAAAAAGTTTATGCTAAAATTTATTTTCTTAAGAATGAAAAATGGCTTTTTAGTCACTGTGGATGCTAGGGTTACGAACCCATCTAGATTATTTGTAGGGAAGGTGGCTAGAGGGATAACAAGAGAGATGAACATTTAAGGAATGAGAAAACAAACAATAGTAGGGGGATCAACTAGTGGATTGGTGGTAGATGGAGTAAAGGTAAAGGTCACAAAGGTAGGAAAGAATAAGGGGGAAACTCAAAAGGTTCTAGTGATTAAGATGAAAGATGAAGTGTCAGTATAGCTAAAAGGGAGGAACAAATCACTAAGCGAATTGAGGATGGGCTCAATCAGTAGTCATAGTTTTTAATCCACATCTTCTAGTGTATTCTTGTGTTTAGAAGGCTTTGGAAGGAATGCAGATGCTGAGAAAGGTTCCAAATATTTTTATGAAGCAGAAACCAGGGTGGAGAAGATGGAAAGAATGGTAATGATGCCTCTGGGTGTGGCAAATACCAATCCTTCAATATCATTTATGGTCAAGGTGATTGAAGAGGTTTTAAAAAATGAGGATTAGTTCATGGCTAGGGGATTGATTTGTAGGGTTGATCGCTTTTGGCCAATTCTCCCTAGTTTACACAGGTGGATCTCTGATTCATCATGGCCATTAATGGAAGATAATTTAGAGATATAATCTTGTACTAAGGGTTTTTTCATTTTGGTTTTTGATCTCCTTGAATACTAAAACAAGATTTTCCAAGATAAGCCTTGAATCTATGATCAACATCTTCTATTCATGAAGCCTTAGTTCCTTTCTTTCATCCCTCTCTTAGAATCTCTCAACACTAGGCCCATTTAGGGTTGGATACCGCACCTTCCCCTATAGTTCTAGTCCTATTCTTACCTCTTGATGATTGGCAATGCCTTGGGTTACATGTTTGTATTAGAAACTTCTATCAAACATTCTACTCACACCACTTTTGCTCATATCCTAGTCTGCTTGGATACTTCACTTGATCTTCCAGTTGCCATCAATCTAAAAGTCAAGGATTATTGTTGGTCCCAAACCCTTGATTATGAGGGGTTACCTTTATGTTATTATAGGTGTTTTGAAGTTTTAAATTTTGCCATGATGTGTCTTAACTCCAAGCAAAAGGTGTAAAATTCTTGGTGGAAGGATGCCCTTCCTAACCATCTTCCAATGTTTGTTGTTAATAATCATGTTATGCCTAAGAGGAAGTAAAAACTATATCAGAAGCTGATCATAAGGCTCTTAAGATTTAAGAAGGGACTTCCTTACCTTCTATAAAAAATTTTGAGGCAAATAATTTTACTATTGGTAGTGCCTCCATAGATTTAAATGTAGGTCTATCCAAAAACAAAGATAATTTTAGTGGCTTACAATCCTTCAAAGCCATCAATTTTTTCACCCCTCTTGGATAATATTTAGGGGATTGTGGAGATAAAGAGGATTGGATTGTTGTGCATAAGAATAAAAATGGCATGTTATCCCTAATTCTTCCTCTATGACACTTCAATCCCATATTGGAGATGATGAGGGAGGGTATTAAGGGTTGGGGTGCTGGTGGCAGTGGCTAGTTAGTAGTATGGTGGTGAAGATTATTGGAGCATATTTGGGTTTGGATTTTGGTGTTTTCGCATGTGGGATTTGTCTCTCAAGTGTTTATTTTATTTCATTGGTATGTTCTAGGGTATTTGGTTTGTTGAGTTGTTTGCCTTTTTAGGTGTGACTTGGGTTTTTTTGGTTTCATAGTTTTGTTTCACTTTTTGGCATGCCATAGAGTTTAATCTAATATGGTCAAGGTTTCTTGTATCTTCATTTTGTTTAATGAAGGGTGAGGGACCCATCAACCCTCATTTATTGATAAAAAATTTATTCTCTTATAAATTAAAAAAAATTAAAAACAATCTAAAATATTATTTTTAACAATGAAAATTTTTAATTCATAATTTATAACTTGAAAAACACTCTAAAAAATCTTTTATTATATTTCAAAAAATTAAAATCAATATATAATATCATAAAACTAAAAGCTACAATTTATAGTGATATAAGTTGTAAAATCTACATTTTGTATAAAATTCATCAATTTTAAATTTACAATTTTATTGTTTTTTAGTTATAAAATATGAAAAAAATATGTTAAAATGGTCCAAAGACCATTAAATTATAGGTTTGGTTAGTATTAAATCGTGTGACCTCTCAAAAATCATGCGGATATGAAAAGAATGCATATTATTAAAAATTGATTATGGCTAGTTAAGGTTTTCCCATTTAGAAAAATATTATTTCCACATAAAATAATACCATTAAAACTAAGAAAAAAATCAATGAAATCAAAACTATGTTATAAGAATAATATCTCTTCTCTATTTTATTTATTGTTTCTTTGTTACTTTTCCTTGGTTTGGGCTATGAATTTTAGGAGAAACATCTATTTGAGCTTGTGTAATACCCTCTACCATTCTTCACTACACTCTTCCTATTTTAACTCTAGGACCACTCTCCAAAGTTGTGAAAAACACCTCATATGAAGTTTCCAACCATATTGGTTTCCACAAAATATTTCAATAATCTGATTCATAATCAAATCCTTGTCAGTTACGAGGCTAGGATGCTACTACAATATATCCTTGCATATAAAACATTCCATGCAATTGTAAAATATTTCCATGTTTCAGTCATAATTGGTGGCTATATATTCATCCTCATCCCATTCATAAGATAGAGAAGTGACATATTCAATAATTTCATGTGGTTTATAGGGTGCTAGGGGAAGTTAATTGTTAAAAAAAAATCTATATGCTTCCCTTTTATGACATCCTCTCCTTCAGTACTTCTTATTTAGTCACATTCATACTCTACATCTTTAAAGGCTTGGGCATAGGTTTGATCAACTAGATCCAAATTCATTGGATCCTTTATATAACCAGGTGGTGGTAGCATATCATCACATCCAATTACCTTGTATAATGATTTGGGTACACTATATATACAAACATGGAAAGTTCTTATCACACTAATATTTTGGACTAGGAAATTCAAATGAAACATATATTATGATGGAGCAAATCCACTTGAAAATTTTAACCAGAGCTATAGCTATTGTACCACACTTGATATATATTTTTGAAACAATTGGTTATTTTTTATATTTGATAATGGATCAATATGAGAAAAAATAGAGTAGATGTCAAAAATTAGAGCCCCAAAGGGTGATAACCAAATACATAATAAGTTATTAAACGTAGCACAAAATTAAAAAAAAAAGTTATTGTATATGTTACTCCTACCCAATTCTCATCTAAATTTTTCATTTTTTTCTACTCCCTATCATTATACCTTGATGCCATTGTAGATCACCACACATGAATGACATTTTTCTCAAATATCCTAGATATAAGATTGTTAATAATTGAGTATGTGGAGGGAAAATTAGGATTCCTATTAGCATTAGGGTAATAAACATAAAAAACTATATAATTTGGATTTTCTATAGTCATGTACTTATTATAAAAATTCATTGGTCAAAGAAATTAATCTTTTTCCAGTTCTAAATATTGAATTGTTGGAGCATCATTTAGGTTTTATGGAAGTACCAAAATTATTACAAACATAAAATAATTTGGGGGCACATGTACCTCCTCATATTATTTGGATGTTTGATTTATTTATGTAACATGATAAAGATAACTATCCACCTCCCTTAATGTCCCATGTTATCTTATATGTCATTCTTTGTGAAATTCATGGTGTAAACCAATTGAGTAATATAATTCATTTTTTAGATTTTATCTACACAATGCACATGATCAAGCTGATAGGAAACAAGATGTTAAATAAGATAAGTGACAACTATGTTCACACTCCAAAGCATACAATTTAACCCTTTTTGGATGGGTTAGGGAGGAAATAGCCTAAACAACTATGGAGTAAGTTATTCTAAAAACATGTCAATTACATGAATTCAGATTTATAATATTCTAATATATATGTTGAATATGAGATTATTCTGAATATATAAAAGTACAATTCCAAACAATATTTTAAAAGTTTTAATATAAAATAAAAAATATACTTAGCTTATTCAATGATGTGTAGGAATATTTGACATGTACATGTGTATAATAAGATAAATTGATGTTTTGCCTTGATTCATCAGATTTTAAAAATTAGTTTTTTTTATCCTAGACACTATCATCAAAATATGGACACTATTGTCTATGATTATATACTATTTTTTATGCTTATATCCAACTCAAGATTAAGAATATTTTATAAGTAACCACCTACACCTATTAGGGTTCATTTTCTCCTTGTAGGTTATCAACTTGGATCCTATGCATCAATTTCCATAATCAGTATTTTGCTCAAAACCACAAGTCCTCCAACATGGCATGTCACCTTGAAAAACAAGGGTTAGTGAGCTCTAGTGAAATTGAGTTAACTTAAAATAACCCTCTATCAATTAACACTACCTATATATCCATATACTAAAAAGAGGTCTGTAGACTGATGTAGTTCTCCCCTTATGTGGGCTTGTGTGTGAACAATTATGCAATATGATATATGTGAGTGCATCTAGTGATCTAGCTTGTAACTTAAAAAATATTAATAATGGGTTGATATATCAATGCTTCAGACTTGTAAGAAGACTGCTCCTATGACTAATTTTATAAATAAGGAAGAATAGGGTGGTATAGCTCAGTTTTGCAAGTGATTTTCAATAGTGTAGTGTGATCTTGATTTATGATTCATATATATTTCTTGATTCTTAATGAATGATATTTTATTTATCTTTATACTATACCTTTTTAAATGGTCTCATGTGAGGTTAAAGGAATACCATAGGCTGACCCATACATGTTGATTTTTTTTTTTTGATTATTTGAAATGCAGGGACACTAGTGTCAATGCTAGTATCCTAATATGGATGGTAGTGTCTTAAAAAATAAAAAGTTGTTGAGGATATTTGACTATTAGAGTAGGATATAAATCATGTTTTAGACAGACTATGAACTACATGTGATTTGGGTCATCAAAATATTAGGACTGAACTATAGGATAAGTAGTTAGGCATAATGAGATGGTGAACATGAGCCCTTATGGTAATGTGGAGGTCATGAAATGAAGGGTTGATCCATGCTTAGTACTTTTCAAGTGTATAAGAGTAATTTGTAATGTAAAATCATATTTGAGTATCTACACATACACCCCATATACATCAAATGTTATTATATAATAAACATCATTATAACATTTTTAGACTCAAACTACAACTAAGATTCTCAAAATTTTAGATTTCTAAAATTACTTTATTGTAAAACAATAACTAAAGATAATTAAGAGTAGATTGAATTTACTTATGTGCATACCAAAAAATCTCATAAATTGATTGGTGCCTTAGTAAGTGTGGATATATATGCAAGGTTTATTTAAAATTTTGGAGAGACATATTTTTATACCCTTTTTTTATATATTCGAATTGTCTTCCCATCAAATCCAACTAATGTTGTATGACCTTGAGTCTTGACTGTAACTCAATGTCATCCTTTTTCATTTCCTCCCTTTTTATCATAATTTGTAATTAATTGGTGTATTAACTCTAATTAAGATAAAATCAAGAAATATAGTAAACGTTGTAAAATAAATTGCAACAAGTAAAATGAAAGCAAAGTACTAAAATAGATAAAACTCAATCGAATAAAAGAAGGGTAACTATGAACAACATGAAGAATTATATATTTTCTACCTATAAACTAAGTGTATGTGACTAATAGGAAACTATAAATAATTAACTTAGAGTGATCCTACATATCCAACTAGAATAGTGATTGAAATTGATCAAGGTTAGGATCATCAGAAAGGGGACATGATCGATTGACACTACTATCCTCTTCTAGTCAATTCTGTCATATATAGAAAATTTAGAAAATTAGGGCACAATTACTTGTGCTTACTTGAAACATGCCTACGTGCTAAATTTTTTAATTTGAATGCATGAAAAACACCTAAAAATGAATTCTTCAAAGTTGAAACCCTAATAGGGTTTACAATAGCTAAAAAATATGTAAAGAGAAAGTGGGAAGTGTAATGAGATGAGTTAACCCCAATCACCCCCATGATGATTTATCATTGCCTATATATCCAATATTCTGTAGAGGATATCAACCTCACAAAGTTCTCCTACTTAGCATGTTTTATGTAATTATGTTCCTCTTAATACATGTATGCATCTAGAGATGGCTTGAATACTTGAAAATGATTTGATTTGACTTGAATAGAATAAATAGGTTCAAATTAGCTAAGGACTACTTCAAAATGATTAGAATAATATTTGGGAGTAATAGGGAAGCTTTTATAAATGTGAAATAGTGAATGTGTGCCTCAATATTGAAATTTATAAGAGATTTCTAAGTGGCATAATAAGTGACTTAGATGCACATTTATAATAGTCCAAATGCGAAAGCCTCATGCTACCTATCCAAAAAATCTAGACCAACTTGTAAGGGAGGGTCTAAATTTGGAAAGTAGTCATTATGAAGGTGAAAATTAGTTATTGTGAAGGTGAAGGATATTATCAACCTATAGGGTTCAAGGATGAATACCATATTGACCCATACTAATTGATCCTATCTTGAAGGGAAATGTTTGAAAAATTAAGATTTGGGATGTCTATACTAATGTTTAGAGAGGATTTTAGTGATTAAGAACATTTGTATAGGCATGATATAGAAAATTATAAAGGGATAGATTCATATAAGTACTTAGGATAGAGTGAGTTAGTGAAATAGGCCTAGATTAAGTGCTCAAGTCAATTAAAGTGAAAGTGGGCCAAAATAGACACAATCAAGTATTCATGACTAAATTTGAGTGACTACAAACCCCTATTTAATATAAAAAGAAATTACTATAGTAAAAATAAAGATACAATGGATTCTGTACAACACACTTTACTTTTGGGAGGAAGCTCCAATCATGCAAGGTATTTCATAGAAAATCATGTATGTGTGAAATGAATATTGCTCTTGTAAATTTGCTTAAAGATAATGCTTCCTAGAATTATTGAAGAAATGGTGATTCCCATGAAGCACTTGGAGAGGTTGGTTTCTTAATTTAATTAATGGTGAATTTAGGGTGATTAATCCCCAATTGAATTGAACTTATAACTAAAATATAACCCATTAAGGGATGCATAAACTTCAATTTGTGTTATTGGTATTTGTAACCCTGAGATGGGAATGGGTTGGAATCCATAATAAATTCATAAGAAATAGTGTTATAAGGTGTTTAACATCCAAATTATAAATTATACACTTTAATTAAATCAACCAATGCATATGGATTATAGATTCAATTGTCACTTAGTTCCTTAGTTCATGTACACATGATATAAAGAGAATGAATAATATCCAAGATCCTACCATGAATTTAGATGGTAAATAGTATTGAAAGCATGATATGAATCTATATCATCCCCCCATGTGATAAATTTAAAATCTATAATTATATGTAGATGCAAATTTATAAATCTTGATTGAAGCTTGTGCATGAATTTGTATCATGTTCCCAAGCTGTATGAACATGTACTTTATTCCTATAATGTGAGTGCATATGCATGGAATATGGCCCCATAATATATATCAATAACATAATTTTAAACCATTATGAATCCTTTAAAACTATATTTTGTTACCAAAATTTATTTTTGATTGAAAAGGCTTATCTCATATATGAAAATCCCACTGAAATGCCCCTATTTTGAGGTGAGGGATGTGTCATAAAAGTCACTCATCTCAAAATGAAAGTTCAATATATCATGTGCATTAAGATGTAATCATTGAATATTGTAGCATATGTGAAAATTATGTCAACATAGTAAGATGTGTATCATTAAAAACATGTATGTAATATAAAAGATAGGGCATATATATACATATATAAATATATGTATCAATGAAGATCATAGTTTTAATCGTAATAAAAACATCTTGCATAATAGTTAGTGCATGATATGGCTCATATAACTCATCAAAGTTAACAAGCTCAACAAGAAAACAAACACAACAAGCATAATATCATCTAATAGGGATAAGGGCCATACACAAGGGACATGTTCAAATATTACACACACAAGGCTATGGCCCACATGTAAAGGACATTGATAATGTCGCAAGAATGGGACATGCTCAAATGTCATAAAAAATAAAGGGTTAAGGGCCACAAGTAATGGTTATGTTCAAATGTCACACATACCAATCAAGATCTCATAAATATTTTCAATCAATTATTATACACAAGGGCCAAGGGCCATACACAATAGACAAGAAATTCTAATCTACTATGTAAAAGTAATAACATCAATGAAAACTAGAACTAAAAATATACTCTATAACATGTATATGTAATATGATCATATCTTAAAAAATAACATAACCTTGTACACAATGCAATATAGATATGTTACAAATAATTTTATAAAGAGTACATATTTCAACACAATATATGAGTTATATAATGGTAACACCTGTAAACATTGTAACCTTTGGATAAGACACTCCCAATTTAGCATGACCACTAAGTAGAGGCAAGTCCAACATCTTAGTCAATGTAAAATTATATGTTGATGTAGGGCCATAATGCCTACAACCTTCATTAGTCACTCCCTAAATCTAATATCTAACTTCTATGCATTTTGAAATTTGATTTGGCTTCACTCTGTATGTACATTCTTTCTTTCTTGACCTCTCTCCTTTGATAAATCTCTCTCTTGAGAACACTAAGCTTCTAAGCCTCTCTTCAAACATAGTATTCTTCTATTGAAGAACTATTATTCATAATCTCTCTCTTTTTACTTATAACTAACTTCATCATCCTTTCATAGAGCCTTTTTAAGTCTCCATTCATCATTCTAACCTAAAACTTGTATCTATCTTTTGATCTATGTACATAGGCCTAAAAGCCTAAAGTATGATCTAATGGTTCTATCATTCTCACTATGGATCATATGATCATCCACCTGCATATTTTAACCCTTTTATGTATCTAATTAAATAACATGATCTATAAATAATAACTCTCTTAAAATCATTCCTTTCCTTCTTTAGGCCTTCTTTCTCTAGTAGCCTTGTTTATACACAAATATAGATGGTTATAAATATAAATATCCTCTATGAAAAAAAATCACCTTTTTATGTACCCTTTATCTTCATTAAACTTATCACAAAGTTTCATGATCCAATGCTTAGTATAACCTCACTAAATCACCACATATCCTTCTCTTTTAGGTCTCTTTTAGGTTGAATTAAACACACAGTCCAATAATTTATACTATACGGCCAAATATCAACTCAAAATATCATTAATACTATATTAAAACTCAAAAAATAATGGATTAAATTTTTTTATGATTTTTGGATAGGTAAAAAGATAATTATGCAAGTTTCCTTCTTAAACCCTAGGTCTTAGTCTTCACAGGCCTATGCAAGGCTGAGAGTGAATAAAAAGGAAATAATTAAATTTTAAGACACTCAAAACACTTCCAATAAATGTACCATGTATTACCAACCTCCATTAAAATCTTCTAACCACTATTTTCACTTATCTAACCTCCAAACCTCTCCAACAAACAAAAATACAAGTTTTTGTGTTCTTTCTAGGACTATATGTACAAACTAAGTGGTCTTGAGAACTTAAATGAATTTATAAGACTCTCAAAGGGATTTTATGATTATCTAGGGTCTTCCCAAAATTTTTAAAACTTTTCAATTTCTTTTAAGTTTTTAATAATCAATGTCATCCTTCTATATGGATCTTTACATAATTTCAGGAACTCCCTTCTAGACTATGTCAACTTATATGAAAAATAGCCTTATGAATTTGATTTTAGACTTAATGTTAAGAATTTAAAGGATAATAAACATAAAAATTAAACTCTATAATCATTTTTAAGACACAAAATTCAATACTATTGAATAACCATCAAAATACATTACTTTCTTGTCATTCTAGACTATGTAAACTCATACTTCTTGCATGGTTAAATTGGACTATAATGTGTATCACCTTATGTCCTAAAAATAAGTGGAATAGGGTAATAAATATATAAAATATATCAATATAATGACTCACTCATTAAAAAATTTCCATTATAAACTTAACAAGATACTATTTTCATTAATTTTATAGTAATAACTTACACAAAACCTTTACTTACAACAAAACAAAGTTGGCCAAGCTCTGTTCAATATATTTTATTCACTCTTTGGAGGTTATACATACTCAAAAATTGTTTATTTAAAACCTCAAACACCCACTTATAACTCACACTCCCTACTTCATGCATTCTATCATTCTATTATACTAAACATGCAAATAACTTCCTCTTTCTTGCCAACTACATGCATGGAGGGCAATTAAAACAACAAATTTATTGAATTTTGCATTGTTATATCATGAATTATATGATAATACAACTCAAACGCCTATTAGTACATTTTATGAACCATTTAAAAACATTTACTAATATTGGATTACATATAAAACTCCAAAACACCCCACAAGCTAGTCTAAGAAATTCAAATTTTCAAATTTTGAGCTTTTGGTGGGAAACCTCAAATGCCTAAAAAAACACACTTTCAAGGACTCTTAATGAATATAAACCATACCAAGGGACCCTAAAAGACCCTTAACACCCCAAAAAAAACTAGAATTACCACTATGATAATATTTAGGACATTTACATTCTTGGTGTCTTGTGATGCTCTACATCATATGTCCTAGATAACACTCATGAATACTAATGAAATGTATTTGTGATAGAAAAATAGTATGCTATCTACTAATTATGAGATAAATAAACTATTAAAATGATGTAAACTATATGTCTAAACATGTTCAGGTCCAAATTTTAGATTTTTAGAATATTTTAATTTTTTTTATATATTTTTGATACATATACATATATATAGAACTTTTTAAAAGTTTCCACAAGAACCAAATATACTAGTAATAAATTCATGGATTTGAAAGTAGAAGAAAGGGAGGGGATCTGAATAATCCAAAACATGTGCTGATGTAAAGTACGCACTAAATATGATGGCATGGACATGAATGAGAAAGATGACCCCACTATATATGTGAATGTAACTAAAAACCATATAGGATATAAAATATATATTAAAATGAATGATTTTACATATTTATATCATCAAATGTCTATTTTTTAATGTATGTACCATGCATGTATGAACACTATAACACACAAAGGAAAGATTTTACATGAATAAGTATTGTTGTGTCTATTGAAACTGAGTGTAATATCAAGAAATTGATGTACTGAGGCTCTATTTTTGCTCTATTTTTTTAACTTGATTATAAAAAATGGTACATGATAGAATCAAATGTCGTAAGATAATAATGGTAGCTTATTCCATATATTATTGGATGATACTCTATTTTATGGAAAAGTGCAGTTTTCTTTATTTAGACTAAGAAAACAAGGTAAATGAAAAATGATGGATATATATATATATATATATATATATATATATATATATATATATATATATATATATATATATATATCACTGTCTTAGTTTATTTAGATCTAGAAAGTAAAATAGGAGAGCCAAGAGGCCAAAAAACTAAAAAACTAAAAAAATCCAAGGGCTAGAATAATTGATTAAATTGATCATTTTAATAAGTAGAAGAATAACATGACGAATCAATCAAGAAGATATGTATGATAACAAACCAATTAATTAGTTAATAGAATGTTCCCATCTTATTCTGCATAATCATAATCATGATCATAATCATCCTCTTGGTCTTGAAACTATGGTATGCCACTCTTGTCATCTTTTGTATCTACATATGAAAAACCAACTACACCATATATTGGAGATATATTCTTGAATTTTTTTTACGCTTCAGTATGTTTATCATTTTAAAAATCTTGCATCTCATTCTAAACTAGAGAAGCATCATGTATCACTACTTGAATATTAGGAAGGGAAGTAGTTTCTTCTTTGACTTCTTGACTTAAAGATGTAACTCTAGATTTTACCTTATCTTTTTTCTTGATGTACGAAGTATATATGAGGTTTGAAACCTTAGAAACCAAATTTGTACCATTATAATTGTTAAGAACATTTTTACTTTGAAATTTCTTTATGAAAAACCCTTTCATAAAGATGCTTTCTTAATTCTCTTTTTTTGAATGTTATTTTAGTAACTTATATTTTTTCAATTTTTTCCCTTTGCTTATTTAACCACTTCCTTTGTAATTTTTATTTTTGTAGTTTATCTTAATGTAAATGTTCCTTTTGTAATTTTTTTTAGTAACTTCTCTTGATGTAACTATTCCTTTTGTATTGTTATTTTTATATATTTGTTTTTTCATTTATTCCTTTTTTAAAATTTATTGCTCTAATTTTGCCTTTTCTTGATCTATTTTTTCCATTTATAACCTTTATTGTTCTATTTTATCCTTTTTTATTCTTACACTTGTTCCTTAGAATATGTATTCATAGTGTGAGTAGGTTGTTCGATTGATTTATCTATTATATAATCACCACTTTCAATGATTATTTGTATTTTATTCTTCAAATAAAAATATATATTTGTTTGATATGCATGCGTTAAATGATATGAAAAACAATATTTTTATCTCCTTATAGGATGTATAGGAGGTAATATGATCAACTTATTTTGATGTATTTCTCTTAGAATCTCACTCAAACTCTTATTATCATTTTATATACTTTTTGAATCAATAGTTGTAGATGTATGTTGTTTTTAAACTCATACTTGAGATGATATTTTGTGAGGCACAAAATAGATAGATGAAGATGTAGATAGATGACTAACTATGGCATGCTCTAGATTTTTTATTTATATGATCTTATTTTTAAATGATGTGATCCTTGAATTGAAATATTGATTTTGATTTTACAATTATTCTATTGACTTTATCACAGTGACTATTTGATCCTAAAGGGCTTCACAAGCACAAGATTTAGGTATTTTTGATTGAATATGTATACAAACACTATCAAGAGAATGTGTGGGAGGAGGAGGGGTTCAAGGAAGGACATGTTGGTTACTTTCATTTTTATCTATAGGGTAAACCACTTGGGATTCCAAATATATAGGAGATGTATTATGACTGATTGGAATTTTGATTTTAATATACATTAGTGTTAATTTTTTAGCCAAATATTTCACCCTAGGAGAGGGTGTTCAAGCCTCTCCCATATTTAGACAACATGGGATTACCTTTAGGCATGTGGGTTACTTATAATAGAGGTTAAATTCTAGGTTAAAGGGTTGAATCCATTGATTTATCTCTTGAGCTCACACACTACACTAGACCAATCACTTGGAGGGTGAAAAGGGAAGAAGGTAACAAAAAGGAACCTATACTAATGAGGTCATACACCAAAATGTTAATCTACACACACACTTGCATATACACTAAGAGAAAAAGATATTAAAATTGACCTTAACTCTACGAACTTATAGCATAAGTGTTTTTTATAGAGGGAGATCACTATGCAAAACTATAGGTGGGTAAAAAGAAGGTCTGATACTAGACACTACTAGTCCCTCTCACACTTCAAGTACACCTTAATAAATAATACTTTATGAGACCTGATAGAAGAGATGCCACTTACATAATACATACAAGGGTAGAATGAAAGCAAGGAGAAACAATATTCATCACTTATCATTAAACTACACCAGATGAGATACTTAGGAAAGATGTGCAAAGAATAAATAAAATTAATAACTTTATTTAAAGGATAGAACAAGGTGCCAAACTAGTAGAGTTTTTCCATACTAGGTGTGTACTCCCTTATAAAGCTAAAAAGGCTTGAATATATAGACATAGGAGAAGAGAGAGAAGAAGTGAAGATGAAGGGTCATAAGACTAGGTATCAAACTTCATAAACTAGTTACAATTTCCATGGAATGAAGTGAAAATAAGTTAGGAGGCTACTGTGAACATGTGTCAATCTCAAACAGAGCACCTTCCTCAAGTTGTTGTAGACCCTTCATTGCTTTGCTTTAAAGCTACCTTCATGATGGTGAGGAGTGAATTTGAGTGTCTAAAACTTCCATAAGAAGCCTTGAAACATATGGTATATCATGAGAAGGTAGATAAGAGGTCATTGCATGTCATCTACTTATCCCTAACTAATGAATTCATCTTTGTCACTTAAAACTCACTACCAACAGTCATTCATTAGCCTTCTAGGCTTGAATCTTCACATCTGTCACTCATTTAGCTTGAAATTTCTCAAATAAATCTCATTTAAGAGGTGTTAAGAAACTCAACTAAACCTCTTTTATCCTCTATTCTATCAAATACAGCTTAATAAAACTTCTAGAATACTTCTCACTTCCTCACTAGGCAGTCACATTGTCTTCATTATGCTATATTTTGATTGTCCACCATGAATGGTATCACATAGAAGTTTTCATGCTTCACTATGGCTGGAATTGAGTTTAAGAAGCTGAAATAATCCTTTAAATACCTCCCTTAATGGTTCTTACATGTCTATTCTCCTATGTACCTATCAAACAAGTCAAATCCTACAAGAAACTCAGTATTATCTCTATCTATATATATAATAATATGACAAAAGTAAATTTAAAGAGGAATTAGAGAGTTAAAAACATGTATAAGGAACTTTCATGGCTATATAACCCATTTTGGATGCATTTCTCACCATGTCTTCTCCATCAGGTCCAAACCAAGGTTTTAAGAGGGTTTAAGACATTTGGACTGTTAAAAATTATTTATAAAATACTAACATCCAACCTTAGAACCAATTTAAAAAATTTGGGGTATAGGACACCCTTCAATTATACCTAAGTGTTTCAAGTCTCATGAAAAAGGTCCATACATATATTAGCACTTGGCCTCTCGAGCTCTCTCACGTATTTTGAGTAGGCCCACTAGGAATTAAGGCCAAAATAAACAACTATGTGATTTTATCTTTAAAAAAATGGCTCTAGTCCACCCTAAAATTTATTTGAAGATCTTCAAGATGATTAGGAATGATTTCATGGTCATATGCATATGGTTATGAATCTGAATGTCAATATCTAGTTTTAGGCACAATAAGCCTAACTATGTCCAACTATGCATTTAACCCTTCTAAGGGTTTCTAATGATTTTAGAGCCTAAAACACTTTTTTCATCTTAGAAACAATCTAACACATCCTATTTCAATGTATTCTTGGCTCTTCACCTCATATTTTAATCTCCAATGTGTTAGGTATGCAAGTTATGTAGTCTTTGGAGTGCCCTCTATCTAAGACAAAATGGAGGGTATTTCCCCTATTCCTCAAAATGAAATGAGACTTTAGAGAGATTTATTAAGTCATGATGGTGTTATGTACTAATTTCCAAAACTTTATAATTTTTCAAAAATCCTTAATACTTCAAATCTTCAAGATAGACTTATGGGACTATGAGGACTATGCAAATAATTTGAAATGACTATAGATTGAGGTTTGAAACTTGGTCTTTACCCTATCTCTCCTATCCAAAAAGGTCACATTGAAGGATATCATTAATTTTAGGTTGTTTTAAACATGATCATCCAATTTTATCACTAAATATCAAACCAACTTGCATACCTCATATGCCTAGAGTAGTCTACAATATAGACCAAACTATAGGTGTTCATTTTAGGGAATCATAAGATTCCTATAAATGTTGGTGTTTATCAAAAAACACATAGGTATTGACATCCTATTTATGAAATTAACTTATTCATATTCAATCATTTCATGTTTATGACCATTAGTCAAGCATGCACCTTTTACTAGCATGCGCCAACCTATAACTATACTAGACTGTAAGGACTCATTTGGAGAGTTAAGAACCTATTGTAGGTAATTATTCTAGTCTGAGCATTGTGTTTACACATTTTTATCTCTTCCTAAATAATTATCACTATTTCATACCTGAATAGACTCAAATAATGCCTTGGAACCATGCATCATTCTCTATTCTACATTATCACTATAGACACCCAAATTTGGCCACAACTGTCCTTCGACCAGATGTCAAATTGATTCCTGCCAAACATTATAAATTAAGTCTAGGAATCACTGAACATCCCAATTTTGTCTGTGTATCATTCATTAATGCTCAAAATCATGTTAATGCATACCTATTTGGGATACTATCTTGTATGTAATAATAACCTCTCATAGATTCATCCCTAGTCAAATTATGACCTAGAAAATTGATGTTTTTGACCAAGGGTGAGGGATAACCTTACATAAATTTAAAAAATGGAATTAATTTGATCAAAATTGCTTAATTGGTTAAACCCAATTAAATGTATAGTTGAAAATTCCATGGCTAATAAATGAATTTCTATTTTTAGAAATTCATGAATATAGATTTGATGACATCATCATGAAATAAAAAAATATCTAAAATCCATTGCTTTTGGAATTTCCTATTTTCCAAATTCATTAATTAAATTTATTCGTTAACTCTCATGACAAGTAGCCAAGTCGATCATGGAGAATTAATGAATTTATATTTTTGGAAATTCATAAATTCAATTAAGAATATCTTATATGAGTGATCAATCCAATTGTAAAATATCAAAAGTAGGAAAGAGACATAATCATTATTGACCCTTGTCTCTCACATGGCCCTCATAATTATCTTTAACCCAACCCAGAGTTAGCCTAACTCAACTCAGGGTTAGACTAACTCAACTAAGGTTAGTTCTAAACCTAACCTCTTTGAGGTTAGAGTTAGTTCTAATACCTATAAATATAATTTTTGAGACACCTCTAAACCAAGCTTCAGTAGTGTAATATTAATATGCCAAAATACCCCCAAAAAGATTCATTCTAGTGTTACCATGCCAACATGCCAAGCCAAATCAAGCCAAGCCAAGGTGACAAGGAGAAGTGGAGCAAAGGAGACTTATTGAAAAATATTTCTTGAGCATAGTCTGAGACATCCAATCTCAATAATAAATTTAGAGCTACAAGGAAGGTATAAAAAAGTTTTCCTTTGTTTTCTAGTTGTATTTTCATTGTATGTTTTTTATATATACTCTCCCTAGTGTCTAGATTAAAGGTGTTAGTTTAATTAGTATGTTTATTTGGATTTTATTTCATTGACTAAAAAAATACTAATATCCCCTTTTGGATTCATTTTTCACATAATGACATGCTTGGTGGGACTCTTCATGAACGTGCACCCCACAAACTTGTTTTTTTCTTAGTTGTTAATTCTATTTTTGTTTTTGCTTTGCTAAAATCAAAATGACTCATAAAGAATTAATAACTTTTTATGTATTCAATATTTTTTTATAAATTTTTTAAAGAATATATTTAAGTGTGTCATTAATATATTATGATTTTTTTTAAAAATAAATATTTATATTTTAGTATTTATGATCAATTTAGTAACTACCACTTTCATTTTCTGGTTTTCTGCTAAAAATAACTGATACAGAGCTAATAATTTTTTTTATTCACTCTTTTGATTTTTTCTTTCAAAGAGGTGAGCCTTGTATTATTAAAAACCTTAAATTTTTTTGTGACAAATTGATACATATTTAGAATTTATGATCAAAACACTAACTGTTGCTTTTATTTTTTTTTTGTTTGGTTAGCCTTCTAACTTGTTGCTTGCAAGTTTTGATAGTTTAAGATTAATTTTTGTGTCTTATTGAGCTAAATTTTAGGGATGTAAATTTAGAAAAAAAAAACAATAGAGCCCCCTAACATGTTTGCAGGACCCAAAGGCCAAGAGGAAGACATTTAAAACACTCTAAACTTGCAAATTTCACATTTCAAATTGGTGTTTTAATAATCTTTTTGCTTAAGTCATTTTCATTTTTCAAAATTTTCAAAAATAAATGCCAAGGGGTTAAATTTAATAAATATTTTGATTTATTGCATTAAAATAAATACTCACACTTAAATTACATACTTTTAAGAGTGTTTTGTTTTATACTTTTTCTTTTAAAGTTGTTTAGTTTTAAAAAATGATTGATGTGTATATGCTCTCCCCCCATCCCCTTTAGGGAACTCAGGTGACCAAAATCACTCTTTATTTGAATTTATGCCTTGTATAAAGGTGTAAAAATAATTTTTTTAAGGCTATCCTCATCTGTGTATGGTTTTTGTGATCTAAACGTGACCTTAAAGTCTTTTCACTAGTCATTTATTTTCATGCATTTTGACTTGTGAGTGGGAGCTCACCTGTCCCTCACAAGTTATCTAGAGTTGCATTGACTTGGGGTTTCATCTCCCATAATTGTACCAAACCTACTCCATGATGGGTTATATAACTTAGGGCATGGATAATATGATGTGAGGGGGCTAAGCAGCTAGCCTCTTTGATCGTAATGAAAACCTAAGTTAGGTCTGGCTAATTAGGGGATTCCACTAAAAAGTATGTAGATAGAATCACTATGAAAAGGAATAAAACCTTGCATAGTAAGTTAGCTAGTATGATATCAATTTAAATGATTACATATATAGTGTTAACCACACTTGGGACCATCTAGAAACACATGAATATTTAGTTTTAGAATAACCCCACTTGCGGTGGACATACTGTTGATGCAGGGCGAGTAGCCTGAAGTTACATGTCACCATACAATCTCTTGAGAGAAGGGGGTGTAAAAACACTACTTATTCATGAATTTTTATTTTTGGATTAACACTTAAAATCCTCTAAAGATCATGTATATAAATGTAATTTGACAATACTATGTAATCTTGTTAGTTTTAGGATCTAGGATGTTACACTTAGGTGTTTGGGTCATTTTATCATTTATTGCATGGTTTTTAAGTCTAAACTACCTATTTTGTTTATTATGCCACATCAAAATGAGTCTTGTCTTGAACATCACTCCATTTTTTGAGGAGGCATTACGACATGTATTTGACACCATACCTTTACCATAGTCTTTTGACAAAATATTTGTGTGTGTCACTTGATTGGAAAGGGTAATGTTACGCTTCCCAAACCATTTCAATTTTTGTACCTTGGAGTCTTGAAATAAACCATCAATCACATATTTAGAGTGTGATAACATTATTATGTTATTTGACCCATTTCATAAACTTGTTTTCCTTGTGTCCTAAATTCTAATTTTGAAACCAATCCACGTGCGCCTTTTGGATTTTTACCCAGTATAGTCATGTCATTAAATTTTGTCTAGCTTGTTTATTTAAAGAATCCTAGTTTTCCTAAGTTGAGTTTTTAATTAACCTTGACAAGTTCAAATCCAAACATTTATTGATTTCTATTTATGCCTTGTGTAATTAGGTGTAGAAATCAATATTTATCTTTTGGGTTGTGTAACTTAGGTTAATTGTTTACCCAATTTGAAAATTGTTGTTTGTGCATATATTTAGGAGAAATAGCCTATCTTCCTTATGCCTAGAGTTTCATGCCTTATACCAATTGATCAATTTCATGTTTGAAGTTAAATGCCTAGTTTATGGCAAAGTGTTTTAGATTTATTAGATTAAGTCATACCCTTGTTTTTAAGTCTAGCTTTTGTGCCTTTTCCAAAAGTCCTAGCACATGCCTATTTTGAGCCTAGATTTTATGCCTTGTTTTGCTAAAAGACCTAACAACTTTTGTTTTATTAGATTAGAATTGTTTGGAACAATATATACTTATAGTTTGGCATTTAGGTTTTATTTCATTTACTTGACCTTTTGGTGTAAGACATTTAATGTTAGACATTTGACATTAGACTATTTTAGATCGAGTCTTAGCATAGACCTTTTTTGGAGACATAACTCCTCGTTTTCGATGAAGTTAGAATAGGTCAAACCATTTTGTCCTTTGGAAATTATTTTTACAACTTTTTATAACTCTTAAGATCTTTTTTGCAAAAAAATTCATCATTTATTTGAATATGTCTCACTATACTTGTAGTGGAGCCATGCACAATTCGGGATATGATAATGTGGTCACACAAGATGAATTTTTTCAAGACCCCTACGGTGATGATTTAGTTTGTGAGATAGATCTTTATCCACCTTACAATGATCAATCAAGGGAATAAAACCATGATCCTTTAGCTCACTATTTGGTCAACACATGTCCATACTCAGAGTAGGACCAAGAACAAATAATGTAGTAATTAACTAGCACACCATCGATTGTAAACTAAGTTCAATAACAACTATAATACATTACTATGCCATCAACCTATGACCCCTATTTGTTTGATCATCACTTACTTGAGGATAAGGATGAAATTTTAATCAGGGATGTGAATGTAGGGGCTATGTTTCCATTAGACTTCCCCCACAAAAATTTACCTAGCTTAGTAAGAGGGCCTCATAACATACCATACAATCAAACCATTGAACATACCTCTTCTATCAATCCTCAAGATCTTGTACTGATGACGTATCAGGACCCTCATATGCTTGTCAAAGAAAAATGTCTCATGGAGGACCATTTTATATAGATGAAGATAATATACTAGACCTATTTGAACTTAGCATATAATTTCAATAACATGACAATGTCAAATGCACCACTTATTGAGTTAACTCCTTCAACAGGGGTCTTAACTAAATTGACAGGCCAAGAAAATTAGGGTATAGACCCATGTACACAAAACACTTTAGCTGGGGACATGTTCAATGCCTCAGCTATCAAAGAAGTGTCTATTGCTTCTATGTAGAGAAATGTACCAAACACAACATATAACATGCAAGTGTCATCCAATTTAGGCCAAAGTGGTGTAACTACACAAACTACTAGTCCACAATAAAATGTTCCTTTAATTCACACCACAAGTGGTTCAAAAACACAAGGGGCAGGAATTTCTACCTCTAATCCTTAACCAACTACTTCATCAAGAACACAAACACAAGGATTAAGTAGTCAAATGACAATTAGTGCCTTGCCTCAACCAAACATGATGAATGTTACTCCACCTCAATAGGTGATGACTAACATTCCACATCAAGAGGCATAGTCCAATATACCAAAGCAATAAAGATAACAAAATTTGCCACCTTAATAGGGAGCAACCAATGTTCTACCTCACTAGGTAGTAAGCATCATACCTCTTCAGTCGTAGACCAACATACCTTTGCAAACATTATCTAATCAATAACATATATCCATTGGTCAAAAATAAATACTAATCCTTCAATAAATGTCTACTTTAGAATAAGGGTTCATGCAACTAAGAGATACCACTGTCCCACTAGTATCAATTAAATAACCATTATATTTTGTGTAGAATGTGCCACAAATCCAATGATAGGGTCTTGGTTCACAAGTTCCCATTACTTAACAAGGTTTGACTATAATTGAAAAAAATTCCCTATTCAATTACAATAGGCATAATATTTTACCTAGGTCCATATTCTTCTATCTCGGCCATAATTCCCCCAAAACTAGGACTATATACCAAATCCCAAATAGAATATCACACCATAACATGTGCAATTCCAACAATCACATCTTAATCCTCAAATGCATATTCTTAGTAAATTCCCTAACTAAACCCACATTCCATAGTAGACCATGCCTCCACTATACCTCGATCAAAGTAATCCACTTTTGACTACCCAACATCTACCTCAGGCCAATGTTCCATCCAGTTTCTTGGCACAAGAATTATAATAAATGAAGGATGCAATTACCACCATCCAAGCTGGTAAAAAAACCAACAAATTTAATTTGGACGATGTGTGTTCTTACCCATTCAACATAGAGTATTTAAAAATACCATTTCCTCTAGGATATGAGCCACCAAAATTTAAAAAATACAAGGGTAAAAGAGACCCAAAGGCCTATTTAACAGAATTATTTGTTACTTGTCATCCAGTTGACTAAAGTGATATATATATATATATATATATATATATATATATATATATATATATATATATGTACATATACTACTTTTGTTTCCAAGGAGTCTAGGAGGACAAGCCTTGGAATGGTTTCTAAAATTATCAAAGAACTCAATATCTAATTTTGATGACCTTTTAGACAAGTTTGTGTAGCATTTCTTTTACAATCTCAAACATGAGATTTCATTGGTAGAATTAACACAAGATAAATATAAGGTCGAGGAAATATTTGTAACTTATCTATAGAGATGGAGAGTAATTTCCAGCTAATTCACCCACAATTTACTAGATAAGTAATTAGCCATTATGTTTATCAAAAATATACACAATAAGATATCTTACCATTTGGATCTGTAATGTGTAGATACTTTTAAGTAAATCATAGATAAAGGTTTGTTGATATGAAGGGCCCTATTTAATAAAATGATCATCAATCTTACCTTTTCAAATTAGAACCAAAGTTAAAACCAAGGAAATAGTCAAAATTTGAGCCACACCTAAGTCCAAGTGCAAGCATCATAACTAGCCTAGTCTAACAATTATGACAGATCCAAGCAATTTAACTATATTAATAATGTTGTTATAAATGGAGTAATTGAGTCATGACATGTCCAAAATGGTGCAAACACCATCTACTCAATCCATATTGTAAATGCAAACTAATCCTTACCAATAACATATTTAGCAAGCACATTCTTTGTAATAGCCTAGACCAACTCAAAAAATGCAACAAAATATGCCTTTGTAAATCCCTCATCCAAGATAAAATGGGCATATGTGTTTAGTTTTCATTGACCTTAGAGAGCCTATTGAAATCATGTTTTACAAACTAGTTGAAACTAATTTGATTAGTTGGTCCATTATGAAGCACTATCCTGAGGGTATTCCTTATCTAGATTGGTATAGACAAAATGAATTATGTGAATATCATTAGGTTAATGGATATAATTTGCATCATTGTGTGAAAATCAAACATATAATTTAGAATATGTTGAAAAATGGGGAGATAACACTAGATAATAGAACATCTATATCCAATCAAAACTTGGGTATTTATCGAAACCCTTTTCCATAACATAACACTGATAACCAACATCAACAACAATAAAGGCCATAAAAACAACACCAATATCAACAATCAAGATAAGAAAACAATAACAACAACAATGATAAACAAATATATAGAACCAAGGATTGAATGAGGCCAATACCTAACAAACTTACCATGTAGTTGCACATGAATATAATAAATTTATGGGCCATATTGTGGGAGGTTGCATTTCAACCATTACAATCAATCCAAGACTAAATACAAACAAAATAGGATAATTACCTTGACTTAGGATCACATACAAGTGAACCATCAAGTAGGGATTAGTAATTTTGGACCTTATATTGATAACTCATCATTGCCTTGTGGCCACATATAAGTGCACCAATAACTAAAAATTATCCTATCTAGTCCCCCTCCACCATCATTCACTAACAATAATGGTATTTTATGTAATCCTAATTGTGTAATCACAACTTGATGGTTAAAGATTAACATACCAAGCTCATAACCATCTACCACTACACCCATTCAATCCACCATTCTAGCTAGGAATAAGACATATACCATTGTAAAAGATAAGATGTTTGATATTATGGAACAAATTTAAAAATGTCTACACAAATTTCCATTTTGGATTTATTGCCTTCAACCATCCATAAGAACATCTTGACAAAGTTCCTTAACCAATCCCAACTTCCCAATGACATAAACCCAGACAAATTCCAAACTTTGTTTAGATAATTATCCTCAGTCCATCGGTTAGCCTTCAACCAAAGTGATATGTCATCCCTTGGCCCTCTTCATAAAAATCCATTTACATCAAAGTTGTCATCATAAGGCATAAAGTGAAGTGTGTCCTCATAGAAAATGAATCAGGCCTAAATATTATCTCTAAAGCTCATCAAGCTTCTTGGATACAAAAATAATAATATCTAACTAGAAAAGATCATAATCAAGGCCTATGACAATGAAGATTGTGAATCACAAGGATCTATCAGCTTACCACTTATTATTGGGCCTTTAACCCATGATACATTATGCCATGTATTAGACCTAGATTTATCATATAATTTTATTTTGGGTAGACATTGGATACATGAGATTAATTCAATCTCTTCAACATTGCACCAATGTATTAAGTTCTCCCATTCAGGTATGAAGGTCACCATCCACAAAGATTTTCAGCCCTACGAACATTATAAACATTTTGAGGTCGAGTACAAAAGCTATAACTACCATTTTGGATTGAATCCAGTGCCCAAGAAAGATAATGGGAAATAAATATTTGTTGATTCACCAGAGGCCCATTGAATTGACCTAAATACCCTTGATTTACTTTCCCACATGCCACCTCTTAAAATGTCTAATCATTATACCATTTTAGCTAATGACCCAAGATAACATTTGACCCAAGATACATTCCAAATTTCCAAGCTTCCACAAAACCCCAAGTCCTATGGAAGACCTAAAGCCAAACCACCTTGCATGAAATGGTAGTGAAAGGGAAAAGAAAAGCTGCACAGTCTAGCTCCTATCATTTTCACACTAGACATTGGTCAAGAACAAGACCCACTTGTAGATTATGAATCCTAGTTATATAATGATAAACTAGTTAATTGCTATAAAAATTCCAAGTATCCTATTCCTAACAAGATCATAAAGAAGTACACCTATGAAGGAGGAGGTCTCGAGCCAAATCAATAAGGAATACTTGAGTAAATCTATGACTCAATATAAAGGAACCTATAGTCTTAGATTTAAACCACCTAGGGGTGACCCCACATATCTTATTCATGTTCTAATGCTAATGACTAGTGATGATGATGTTGACATCGAAGTAGAGTCTGATCATAGCTCTTACAAAGACCTAACCAATACCAATCTATTTAACACTCATGCCATTTGTATCCTTAGACTATTTATTCACCATAATCTACTTATTTTATATTACCCACAACTTATAGCCTAGGACCAACAAGAATCCATCATGCCTATAGATGAGTTTTAGAATGATGAGGCCTTTTGCAAATTTTTAGGCCTAAGAGATAATGTTCCATTGGGAGACCATAAATAAGGGTTCTCAATCAAACTAGATCCTTTAACATATTTTGGAAAATAGGTGAACACCCTTAGCCACAAACAAATCATTAAAACATTGAGGTCCCAAAGTGAAAAACTCTTTGAGTCACTTTCAAACTAGGGTAATAGTAAAGAGAAAGGTTGATATTCTAGTGAAAACTTATTTCAGGTGCCATTAGATGGGGGTGTTCAACCTTCCTCAAACATAGCTCATGAGACCACCAATGATGAACTTACCTATGGGTCTGAGTTCATCTCTAAAGAATAACAAACCTTTGACCAAATCATTCAAGACTTTCCAACAGTGTTTGGTACATGGCTATACTTACCATTAGGATATTTTGATTCATTTCGCCTAGGAAAAATTGAAGAGCTAGTCCAAGTTGAGGACTCTATTGTTGCAGGCTAATTTAGATATTTTCCAACCATTTTGGAAGATGGTTTGACTCGCCTCATATAGGACACTACAAAAGTCAAAATTGGGAATCCAAATGAACTGAAATGGATTGAATTAGGTACATCCCTCACTAAGGAGGAACATGACTTCTTTACAACCATTTTGAGGGAATTTATGGACATATTTACTTGGGATCACTCAGACATGATAGGTTTTAATTCTACCTTGGTTGTACACCATCTTATTGTACATCTTGATGCCAATCCTATGAAACAAAAATTGTGCAAGATGCATCCTTACATAGCTATGTTAGTAAAGAAAGAGTTGGAATAACTCTTAGAAGTGAGATATATTTGATAGATCAACTATTTAGAGTTGATCTCGAATGTTGTGCCCATCAGTAAGAAGTTAGAAAGAATGAAACATTTAACTAATTTTAGAGGTATAAAAAAGGCCTATCCCAATGATGAATTTCCTCTACCAAATATTGACATGAGAGCTAAATACACAGTCAGGTATGAAATGCTTTCACTGATGGATGAATTTTTAGGATACAACCAGATCAGGATTATGCCAGAAGACCAACACAAAATAATGTTCACTACTTCATTGGGAACATTTTGTTATTAGGTTATACCATTTGGTCTCAAAAATGTTGGGGCCACATAGCAAATAGCAATGACCATCATATTTTATGATATGATACATGATATTATTGAAAACTATGTCAATAACATATTGGGTAAATCCAAAACCCATGAAGATCATCTAATAGTAATAGAAAAGATATTTGAGAGGATTAGTAACTACAAGGTTAGAATCAATCCTAAGAAGTGTGTCTTTGGTGTCACTTCAAGAAATTTATTAGGCTTCATTGTCTCTCACAGGGTCCTTAATGTTGATCCTATCAAAGCACATGCTATTATTGATATGTCACTACCTTTCAATTTAAAGTAGATCCATAGTTTGTAGGGAAATATTCAGCTAATCAAATGCTTCATTTCTTAGTTGGCCAATGAATTCCATCCATTTACACACTTAATGAAGAAGGGTATCACATTTTTTTAGGCTAAAGAATGCCAAAAAGCCTTTCAACATTTATAGGACTATCTTGTAAATCCATATATTTTGTTACCACCTATGCTAGGAAACCCATTCTTACTATATCTATCTACCACTAATAAGGCCCTGGGGGCACTTCTAGCTTAGCATGATGATAATGGAGAAGAACATGCCATGTACTATCTAAGTCATACACTAGGTGCGTATGAGCACAATTATTTGTCCATTAAAAAATCATATTTAGCTATTGTCTTTGTAGCCCAAAAACTACAACATTACATGTTAAACAACAAGACCATGGTTATTTCAAATGTAGATCCACTCAAGTATCTACTATCTAAAATAAATTTACAATGTTGCATGGCTAAATGAATCATGCTTTTGAGTGAGTTTGAGATAGAATACATCAACTAGAAGGCCATAAAGGAACAAGTAATTGCAAATTATCTTGTAGAAGCACCCCTTACAAATATATAACTACTAACTTTTCAATTCCTTGATGAATCCATTATGACCATCATTGAAGCACCTCGTAAGGAGTAGTATTAGAAGCTTTATTTTGATGAATCATTCACAACACATAGATCGGGGGTAGGCTATTATTTATTACACCACATGTAGATCTTATCCTTAAATCATTTCATATCAGCTTTCCTTGTACTAAAAACATGGTTGAATATGAATCACTCATTATAGGGATTCGACAAGCAGTAAAATGGAATATTCAACATCTAATAGTTTATGGTGATTCTCAGTTAATCATCAATTAGGTTATAGACCACTTTAAAACCAAGGATGAGAAGCTGGTGCCATACAAGGCCATGGTCGACACTCTCAAATGAAAAATTACCAACTTACAGTTTGAACACATACCAAGGGCCAGTAAGAGAACAACAGATGCCATGGCCACCATTGGCTCTTTGATCCATCACATTGATAAGGCAAAAGAGTATCAATTTCTCATTGAAAATCTTCTAGCACTAGCTTATGAACTGTGAACTATTGTAATGATCTATGATATTATTGTTCCTAGCTCTATATGGTGTTTAGACCTTTACACCTACCTTCATGACCATATCCTTCCACTAGACCTATCATGTAAACAATTAAAATCCTTTACACACCAAACCTCATAATATACCTTACTTGGACCAACCCTTTACCACCATAACTTTAATGGAAATCTGATTTATTGTTTAACTTTGATAGAATCAACATTAGTATTATAGGGATTTCATGAAGGAGAATGTGGAACCCACACAAGCAGGGCAATTCTAGCCAAAAATTTCCTACATATTGGGTATTATTGGCCAACTATGGATGCAAATGCAACTGCTTACATCAAAAGGTGCAACCAATGACAAAGGCATGCCAATTTGATTCATTCCCTAACCAAGACACTAAAACCAATGATCACACCATGATCATTTGCTACATGGGGCCTCAATCTCATTGGTAAGATGGACCCCACCTCATTTATTGGCCATAAACACATCCTTACTGCCACCAAATATTTACTAAGTGGGTTGAAGCTATACCCCTCACTTACATGATTGGAAAACAAATTTCTAATTTCATATTCAACATCTCATTTTCCTTTATGTTATCCCATCCAACATTATATTTGATACTGTTGGATCATTCAAAAACAAAGATGTCAAAATGTTTTGTGTCGAGTACAAAATTACTCAACATTTTTATATGACATATTACCCACAAAGTAATGGCCAAGTCGAGGCATCCAATAAAATCATTGTCAACATCCTTAAAAATATTATCAATGATGATGGCCACAATTGACACATATAAATATTTCATGCCCTCTAGGCATACCTCACTAATTACATTATCTAATATGAGCCACTCCATATTCCCTAATTTATGGCACTAAGGCCATTCTTCCCATTGAGATCGAGTTACCTTCTTTGCACATCTCCTTGAAAAAATGTTTTGGATGATGAAGATTATCGAGTCACTCACCTATAAGAACTAGAGTTACTTGATGAGAAATACATGGATGCAGTCAATAACCTGCAAGCATACCAAAACAGACTTCATGGCCACTATAATCAGTGAGTCAAACATAAAAAATTTTTGCTTGGTGATCTTGTACTCAAAGAAAACCAATTGAACACCATGACTAAGAAGAAGCACAAGGGAAATTTCAAACCTAACTGGATAGGCCCCTACATCATTATTATAAATTATGGCTCTAGAGCATAGAAGCTCATTACACCAGATGATGATGAACTTGATGAGCTGATAAACATTATACACCTCAAGTGTTACTTCACTTGAAAGACTGAAAGTATTGTTAATGAGGATCATTTTTGTTATATCATATCATGATTTTATTTGTACCATGCCATATACCATTTTACCATACCTTTCCTATCGACTAGAGTTGTTTTTTACCCTACCACCCCAACCCTTTTACCTTGGTTCCATTCTATTGGTTCTTTGGGTACTTTTAACATAGGAATTTAGATTAAGTTTTAGTAGCCAATTCAAAATTCTATACAGAGGCCATATTTTGGACTAATATGATAGTGTTTTGGTAGTTGCATCCTTCATTTTTTATTTCATTACATTCTTATACTACTGATTATAACCTCATTTAGGCAAATCAAAGTCTTACCATCAAGCTAATAATTATAACCACCTAAGGGAAAATTAGTATAATTGACCTATGCCATTGTTTTTAAATTATATCTTCCTATGGGAAAATTAGAAACACACATATTTATCATGCATTGAAGTACCACCTTGCCACTCTTATGTCGTACTATGACATTTTACTAGTTTATGAATTTTATACTACCCAGTCAAATTCCTCCACTGTAAGGAAGAACTATAATGACTTGAGGTCCCATCTTGGGACTATGTAGGCAGTGCTCGATTCATGTTGAGGTCATCTTAGTCAGCCTTTACCACTCTCTTATTATTTTGTGATAAATTTAAGTTTGAATGCTCTCACCATTTTGTGAGCAATATAAGCTTGAACGCTTTCACCATTTTGAAAATTAGGCCATTTAGTATCTCATCATTCTTGATTGAGTTGGGATGATTCGAAAATTCCAAAAACATTTGTAAAATAGGTCTAGAAAATCCTAAACATTAACCACTTTTTTGCCTCAAGTATTTTGGGATTCCTAGATATATCATAAGAAACCACTTATCATTTAGTTTCCCCATCCTTACTGGCCTCACATCCCATGCACTTGCTATTTTTTAAGACCATTCCCATATTCCTCTATAACATTCATCATGTTTTCTTCGATCATTATTTTCTTCTATCCTATACCTTAGGAGAACTATATTTGTCCTGAAGTTTTTGTTGGATCTTACATCCATAGAACTATGTAGGGAACGCCCACTTGAATAGTGCACCTAGAGTCAACTCAGGCACCCCCTTTCTTATTTTCTATTCCCCATTTTGTTTATTTGTTTCATTATCTCTTATAACCTAGAGGCAATGTTCATCATTTTGTTTATGTTGTGTTGTTTGTACTATCATTTATTTTGTATTTTCATTTGTTTCACTTCATTTATTTTGGTTCAATTGTTTATTGTATTGATTTATTTCTTTATTTTTGATTGTTTTATTTATTTTGATTCTTTACTTCCTATAGGATTTTTATAATTTATTTGCACTTACATCTTGATTATCCATATCATGTACTTCGATTGAAATTTTTTGTATTTAGTCTTGCACTTGATTTATTTGTTATATCCAAACCAACCAAATACATAAACACATTCTTGCATCCATGCATAATGAATATGAACAACATATGATTTGTTATGTGTTTATATAGATGTGCATCTTTGAATAAATACAAATATAAGTCATACACCATAAGTAGATGATAACCAATAGATCATTTCATAACCAAGACATAAGTAATAACTGAACAAAGCATATAATGAGAGGTACACACCACACATGGTTATTGGATTACACACATATTGCCTAGGGAACATACACACATTTTTACTACTTAGGCATTGTGCTTTTGTCTAGTTGATCTCTCGACATTATGCTGATTATTGGTAAATTTGGATTCAAGTCGATCCATCTTCCTTGTTGATTACTTATTGAAATGGAATCATCAACATTCTTCATCAAGCATGTTTGACTTGCATGGCCTGTTTCCCAATAGTTACTGCAAACTACTGTGGGTAGTGTTAATTGATCTATGTTCCTCCCTTTATTGATGACTACCAATGGGCATATTATACTCCCATCTTCTACATGCCTTCCCATAAAAATGAACTCATATTACACTCTTGCTCTTTCACATTACTTAGTTGTCACAACCATTACCACCCTCCACGCAATTTGTTTAGCTTGTGTGAGTAATGCCTATCATCACTGCATCATACATCCCCTTAAGTAGTGGGGATTCCCTTCATGAAAAACTCTTAGTTTTTCATTTTCTATGGGCCTTGGGTTATGATATCCTACTCTGCATCTTGTGCAACAAAATTCCCACCTTCTTTGTTATAGTTGTGGTTAAAGCTTAGGCTTAGGCTTAGGTTGTAGGCCCATCTCCATTGGTCTTTATTATTGTAATAGTTCTTCCATAATCATAATTACTCATTTTAATGTCTAAAAAATATGCACATTCACCTCATCAATGATTTCATGCCATGGTGGCTACCGATCATCTCCACCTTCATTGCCATTATTTTGAGTATGTGCCATCTTCAAACTTTGCACTTTTCTGCTCTATTGAGGCCCTACAAAAAAAATGAATTCATATCAAATGTTTGTTCTTAGGATGATGATTTAGTTAGCCTACCTGATCATTATTCCTCTATGATGTGTTATCCATTCCACCAATTGAATGGGTCCTATGACATCATTGATTCTCAAACATAGTCATGCCACTTAAAATGGTCATGTCTACTCACTTTTCAACATGGACATGTAACCCCCATTCAAATGGTTATCCTAACAAGGTCATTATGCATAGTCATGATTTAATTTCTTTATCATTTCATGGCACATTATAGATGTCCATGTCATGTGATATGCATTCAATGTTTTTTGGTTTCATATCTCAAGGTCCTCATGGGGCTGATGGTTTTTTGAATAGATATCAACTTTGTCATACCTTATCCAACTATATAGATAATATACTATCACAAAGATTTATGTTGGTAAGGCCCCACCTAGTGAAACCTATAAATCATTGGTACCAAAGTAATAGGACTGAGTATGCATACATCGTCACCTTTCACCAAGACTGGCTATGCAAGTCTTGAATTAGGCATAGTTCATCCCCTATTATTCACCAAGTTGATAATTTTTTGCCAAATAGAATATGCCAAACCCTCCAAAAAAATATTTTTAGGTCTGCACTCAGCTACAACCCATAAAACTCAACTCATAGTGATGATATCCTTTTGCCAAAGAGACTATGTAAATTTTGATAGACACCCATCTTATAAAACTTAGATCATAATGATAGATGCTACCACTTTGCTTGAGCCCTCACATAATTCAATAAGTTGTAGCCTCCTCATGAAGGAACCCTTATTTTGGATTATCTCTATCAAATCAATTTGTGGTGTTTAACATTGTGTTAGGCTCTTATTTATCCTACCTTGTCTGTCTATAGTTTCTAATCCTAATGAATGTGGGATTATTATGTCAACTTATTACCAATGTTATCAAACCACATTCTTACCATTTTGAAAGTAACCTAAGCCAATGCTCTCACCATTTTTAAAGTGTTATCTTGTCAATCTCTAATGAGTTAAGATACCTCAAAATTTCAAAAACATTCAAAAATCTCAAAATCCAAAAAAGCCATTTGTCTTATTTAAAACCTAGTCAGCTATTCTCGATCTGCCCTACTGAGGAAATCATTGTTTTTTCTAAACCATTTCATTACCATTATGGGTGTTTCCTTCCCTTTGCATGTATCCTTTCTTGGGGGCACCACCTATTTATAATTCCATTGAGCCTTCATGTATAGATGTTGACTTGGTTGATGACAAGATGCTTTCTGTTACTTTTTTACTTTTCGCTTTTTATATGTTTGTTTGCTAGTTGTTTATTGTTTATTTATTTACCTATTTTTTTCTTTCATTGTTGTGCCTTGACTCAGTCTATATGCATTCATTGGGTGATTCCTTGTGCATTATTCTTGAGTCTATCCATATTCATACATCAACATTGTCATCATGGTTTTTATCATTGGTGCATTATTCTCAATTATTTACTAGATCAGGAGTCAATCCTTATGCATATTAAAACTATGTTATCATGGTGTTTTATATTACGGTACATACTATCATGTGCTACATAAAAAATCAGCTTGATAAGCCTTACAAGCAATGGAGCCACATAAGTTTCTCCTTGGTAACCTTGGCAAATCCTCCCACCTTTAATCAAATCCATCACTTAACCATTCTAGTTATATCAATGATAATAAGAATGAGCATCTCTGTATTGGTAAATATAACCAAATCCTTCACATTGATCAATATTTATTATTCTAATAATCTCTTTCATCACTTTGTGCATCCTCATGTGCCTGGTTGTTTGTGGATTTTTTAGTCATTAGACCATTGCATCTACATTTGTACCCACTCATGTTTAATCTATGTAATAGGTTATATCCTTAAGTTATGCTTGCCAATATGCCCTATTAGGGTATAATATAAAATCATTACTCATTCCAAATTAGATTAATGATATATATCTGCTTGTGGGCAAATCATTATTTTGACTCATCCACCCCATTGGGGAATGTGCCTATGCCACTGATTATAATCACCTTTAGGCAAATTAGTGTCTCCATCTTTGGGAAAATTAGTGTCTCCACCTTTGTTACTGATTATAACCATCTTTGGGCAAATCAGTAATTTATAAATCAATGCATGCAAGCATTATCTCAATTATATTAATCTCATCTATGGGTTAATTTCATTCTTCTTTTTTACTTCTTTTTGAGGGACCATCCATCAATTATAGGTGTTGGACACTCCATTGAGGGGGCATCATTATAAGCTTCCCAGACTTTGTTTGGAGCTTTTTATTAAATCATTACCTTCTTTATTTTTTAATGGCTTGTTTCATTATTTGAGAAGACATTATTGTGCCTACATCTTGCAATGCCTTCCCAAACAGGGGCAAACTTTAGACACCCAATTCTGACCACAATTGTCATTCAACTAAACTTTAGATTGATTGCTACCAAACATTGTAAATTAAGCCTCAAAATCACTAAACATCTCAATTTTATCTGTGTATTATTCATCAATGCTCATAATCATGTTGAGGCATCCTTATTTGGGATACTAGCATGTATGCAACAATAACCTCTTACAAATTCATTCCCATTTAAATTATGACCTAGCAAATTGATATTTTCAAACAAGGGTGAGACATAACCTTACATAAATTTAAAAAATGTAATTAACCTGATCAAAATTGCTTAACTGATTAAACCCAATTAAATGCATAGTTGAAAAGTACATGGCTAATTAGTGAATTTCTATTTTTAAGAATTTAGAAATCTAGTTTTGATGACATTATCATGACATCACACAAATATCTAAAATCCATAGCTTTTTGGAATTTATAATTTTCTAAATTCATTAATTAAATTTATTCCTCAACTCTCATGACAAGTGGCCAAGTGGAACATGAAAAACTAATGAATTTTTATTTTTGAAAATTCATAAATTCAACCAAGCATATATTATATAAGTTATCAATCCACTTGTAAAATATCAAAAGTGGGTGAGAGACACAATCATTATTGACCCATGTCTCTCACATGGTCCTCATGATTAACTTTAACCCAACCCATAGTTAGCCTAACTCAACTCAGGGTTAGATTGACTCAACCAACGTTAGTTCTAAACCTAAGCTCTTTGGGTTTAGAGTTAGTTTTGATACCTATAAATACAAATGCCAAGGCACCTCTAAACCAAGCTTCAGTAGTGAAATATTATAATGCCAAAATACCTCCAAAAAGATTCAATATAGTGTTACCTTGCCAACATACCAATCCAAATCAAGCCAAGACAAGGTGATAAGGAGAAGTGGAGCAATAGAGCTTCATTGACAAAGATTTCTTGATCACAAGCCGATCAATCCATTCTTAACAAGTGTTAGGTTGTGGAGCTAAAAGCTTCACTGATGCAGACATTGGAGGTTGCTAAGTGTCATAGTCACCGGCGTTGGTCAGGCCAACCGACGTCAGTTAGGTGTAGATAGGAAGTTATCGACATTGGTCATGGATCGGCTGACGTCGGTTGCCTGTGTGGTTTCAAATTGGGAGTTTCACGAATAGTTTGTTAACGAACCAGTTATATGCATGTAAAAGGCTAATTTTAGTCTTGGAGCTGTGGATCTAATTATTATAATTGGATGTCTAATTATTGTTTGCATGAGATCTATATAATAGACTCATGGGCTGTATTGTAAAGGTGTGAGGGATTAAAGTAGGGATTCCCTGGGTGCTAGATAGAGAGAGCAAGCTTGGCTCCTCATAGTGCCATAGTGCCAAGTGTGTATGATCAAGTAGATCTATGAGATAGTAAGATTTGGTAGAGTTCCACAGGGGTGCTGGTATGGAGAATCATAAGGACTTGGTGAGGTA
Organism: Torreya grandis; assembly: GCA_037957365.1. Lineage (NCBI taxonomy): Eukaryota > Viridiplantae > Streptophyta > Pinopsida > Cupressales > Taxaceae > Torreya > Torreya grandis. The sequence goes on along the minus strand of JARHVA010000589.1, from coordinate 1,194,594 downwards.
AGGACAAGGGTTCTTTTGAGTAAGGTTGGTTGATCTGTAGGTGTGTGTGTGTGCGAGATCTAGGTTTACAGGTGTGCAGAACTAGGTTGATTTGTAGGTGTGCAAGATCAAGGAGGTCAACAACATAATAAGTAGCAAGATCAGGTGAGATCTACTTGGAGTATGTTGTGTACTTAGAGTATGTGTGTATACTTGATTGTGGAGTACGTGGAGTACTTGTGTACTAGCAGTAGTGATACTGACTGGTGGTACTGGCAGTAGGGATACTGACTGGTTGGAGGTGAACACCAATTCCATGTTTGAGTTGTGTGTTGGGACCATAATTGAGAGAGTGAGCTCTTGAAGAGATTTACTATTTATGCCTTGGAGGTGTGGGAGCCCTAGAGGTGTGTAAGGAAGAAGACTGTGGCATCTTCTTTGTTGTATTTCCTTCTAAAAGAGTATTAATACAATTGGGTATTGTCTCTCATATTCTGTGTTATTTCTAATTTCTAGTTACTTATTGCTTCTGGTTAAAATCTGCATTTAGTTGCTTATACAAAAGTAATCAACCATGCTCTTTAAGAGCTGGGGGTCCTGACAAGTGGTATCAGAGCTGTTTGTGGTTCTAGATTCCTGACAAGTTGGTATTAGAGCTAAAGTTGCAGGGAGCAGGTTTGTGTTTGATTACAGGTCACTCTCAGGGGTTTCTAATTGAGTGGGAGTATAGCAATGGTAGAAGAAAGTAAGCTAAAAATGGAGGAATTCAAAGGCACAAATGGTCAATTACGGTGTTATGGAAAGAAAGAGTAGGAAAAGAAAAATTGTTGGTTGATAGCGGATCAGCATAAAGGGAATGAAGAAGCATGTGTTGCAGGTATTGTTGCATGGATTACTCTTGTATGTTCCTTGGGTAAAGTATAATCTTGTTTTATAGATTTTGTTGCCTCTTTCCATGCAGCCCCAAATAGAGGGGTTAGTGAGCCTTGTCAATGTATTGGCAAAGGGGAAGTGTGGCTGAAATTGTAGACGGCCAACACATGGGTGTTGAAAGATGTCATGCAGGTCCCAATTTTGAAGATGAGGCTAATTTATTCAAGAAAGTTAGGTGATGAGGGATGCACAGGAACTCTCACAGTAGATGCACTTAAATTAATTGGTGGTAAAAAAGAAGGTACTCTTTATCTACTTGCTTGTATTACTGATTCTTCTTCTGTTGTGAAGATGTGGCTTTGTAGGCTTGGTCACATGAGCAAGAAGGAGATGCATGTTCTTAAGAGGAAGTTAGATGTGTTTGAAAAACTTAAGAATTGGAAAGCCTTGGTGTTCTTGGAGGATATGATGGACAGAGATCAGTGGATGGGACTAGATAACTCTGAGCAGGGTAGTTTGGACAGGGTTTTGATCCAAAGAGAGCTCGCGTGTAAAAAGTCATCACTCATAGGAAAACATAGTTACTAGCATTGGTCAAGAGGAACCGATGTCAATCAGATAGGTACCGATGTCGGTCATGTGCAGACAGGCAAAGTTGGTAATGTCAGGCGGGTGGGAACTGACGTCGATCGGGTGCAGACTGGGAGGTGACCAACATCAGTCACTGACAGAACAGATTTTGGGCAGATGGCAAGTTGTCGAGTCTCAAATGCCCATGTGGAGGACTGAATGTGTAAGTAAGCCTCAAATTTGTTATTCCCCTTCTTTATACTTGTTGCTCACTGTAGAGTAGGTAGGATCCAGGAAACAGTGGGAGCATGGCATGAATTCTTTAGAAGAGAACCAAATGGGAGATTTGGTAGAGTTGCCAGCCAGTATGAAAGCACTGAGAGATGAATGGATTCCTTGGGTAAAGAAGAGAGAGAATGGACACGTGAGACAGAAGGCCAAGTCATATGGTCTTGAGAAAGCTACAGGATAGTGGTACAGGTTTGACAGGTGGATGACAAAGCATGGCTTTAGTCAATGTCATTATAACCATTATGGTTTCTTTACCAAGTTGGATAATGGTCGCAACATTATCCTGTTACTGTATGTGGATGATGTGCTTGTTGTAGGTGCATACATACAGGGATTTATTGAGCTAAGGGTAAAGTTAGTTTAGAGGTATGTCATGAAGAATTTGGGAGCAGCAAAATTCTTTGGCATGAGTATTCTTAGAGACAGGGAAGATCATAGGTTGATGTTGTCTCAAGATGATTGTGTGAAGGTAGTGCAAGATGCAGAACGACAAGCGCACCTATGGATGGAAAGTTCACAGAACAAGGTCCCCAATCACATGATGAGGTTGAGTACATGTGTACTCCCTGATATTGCCCCAGTAGTGGGAGTTGTTAGTAGGTTTGTGGCCAATCTGGGAAGGAAGCACTGGAGAGTAGTTCAGTGGGTTCTCAAGTATTTGAGAGGGACCAATAGCAGGGATTCATGCTATACAGGGTCAGGCACTTCAGATATGGCAGGTTACTTGGATGACAAGTGTTACACCATAGGATGTGTGGTGGTTGGTCTTCAAGATTGAGCTTAAAGAGGAATACAAGCCAAGAAACAAATTAGACAGTGTATAGGTACAAGTACAGTGCAGTTGTTTATCTCCAAGTGGGAGATTGTTAGGTTGTGGATCTAAAAGCTTCACTAATGCAGACATTGGAGGTTGCTGAGTGTCACAGTCACCAGCATCGGTTAGGCCAATCGATGTCAGTCAGGTGTAGATAGGAAGCTATCGACATCAGTCATGGATCGATCGATGTCAGTCATCTCTAGATAGACAGGGACCAATGTCGGTCACCTGTGCGGTTCTAAACTGCAAGTTTCACAGATAGTTTGTTAACGAACTAGTTGTTTGCATGTAAAAGGCTAATTTTAGTCTTGGAGCTATGGATCTAATTATTGTAATTGGATGTCTAATTATTGTTTGCATGAGATCTATATAATAAACTCATGGGCTATATTGTAAAGGTGTGAGGGATCAAAGCAGGGATTCCTTGGGTGCTAGATAGAGAGAGCAAGCTTGGCTCCTCATAGTGCCATAGTGCCAAGTGTGTATGATCAGGTAGATCTGCAGGACAACAAGATTTGGTAGAGATCCATAGGGGTGCTGGTATGGAGAATCATAAGGACTTGGTGAGGCAAGGACAAGGGTTCTTCTGAGTAAGTAAGGTTGGTTGATCTGCAGGTGTGTGTGTGTGTGTGTGTGTGCAAGATCTAGGTTTGCAGGTGTGCAGAACCAGGTTGATTTGTAGGTGTGCAAGATCAGGGAGGTCAACAACACAACAGGTAGCAAGATCAAGTGAGATCTACTTGGAGTACATTGTGTACTTGGAGTATGTGTGTATACTCGATCGTGGAGTATGTGGAGTACTTGTGTACTAGCAGAAGTGATACTGACTAGTGGTACTGGCAGTAGTGATACTAATTGGTTGGAGGTGAACACCAACTCTGTGTTTGAGTTGTGTGTTGGGACTATAATTGAGAGAGTGAGCTCTTGAAGAGATTTACTGTTTATGCCCTAGAGGTGTGGGAACCCTAGAGGTGTGTAAGGAAGAAGACTATGGCATCTTCTTTGTTGTATTTCCTTCTGAAAGAGTATTAATACAATTGGGTATTGTCTCTCATATTCTGTGTTGTTTCTGATTTCTAGTTACTTATTACTTCTGGTTAAATTACGAATTTAGTTGCTTATACAAAAGTAATCAATTGTGCTCTTTAAGAGCTGGGAGTCCTGACAAGTGGTATCAGAGCTGTTTGTGGTTCTAGATTCCTGACAACAAGCAATTTGGAGCTACAAGGAAGGTATAGAGAAGTTTTAATTTATTTTCTAGTTGTATTTTCATTGTATGCTTGTTATATATGCTCTCCCTAGTGTCTACGCTAGATGTGTTAGTTTCATTAGTGTGTTTATTTGGATTTGATTTCCTTGAATAACATGATACTAATCTCCCATCTTGGATTCCTTGTTCACAGTCACTATTTCCTTGAATAACATGATACACTGTCATGAGGTTCTTATAGGTGATCACATGCATGACTACCCTTTCACTTTTATCTCCATTGGGTCCATTAGGCTTTTCTATACATGTGTGAACCCATCCCATGCTTTGATATCATGTTCTCACACCATTTTCCCCAATAGACCAAAGGTCACTACAAGTTATAGGTTTATGTAGACTAAAATAGGACTGTAGTCTGCTAAATGGATTCAGTGAGAATTTACTTGTATTGGGAGTTACTTTATGTTATTTTCTCTTGATCAAAACCACCTCCTTTCATGTTCAAACAATACTACCATGTCCAAGATGAAAATATGGATACAAAATACTCACTCAAAACTCATATATTCTCATCACAAGATGGAAATATATAGGGAAAAATCCCTTTTCATAGATATCAAAGTAACTCAGTCCCATTTGCAACTTTATTACTTTGATGGATTGTAAGGTTTTGAAATAATCACAAGAATGAACAATATGAGCCATAGATGACTTGAGAACCTTCATTAAAGTCATGAAAATGTGTATAACCTTCTCTTTGGATTTTGGATGGTATTTACATTCCTCTGTACACACATACAGGTGGCTATGGGTGACTATCCATGTGGAATTCTGATCAATCCTCACTTAGTGCATTAGAGATGCATCTCAATTAACTTATAAGTTATTCAATGGGAAACATGGACCATTCATGATATGTAGGATGTGATAACAACATTTAAGTGTTGGATTGGAATCACACACAGGATAACACATCACAATTGATAAAAACTTGTCTCACAAACTAGGAGGTGACCACTCCAAACTCAAGGATGACCCTGCTTATCTCCTTATTCTCACACATGAAAACCAGGTTAGAAACAACATGGAGAGGAAGTAAATACTATAAAATATCATGTACAACACTTGGAAACATAAAAAAACTATAAATAGATAAGAAAACTAAAGGCCATGGAGATGAGCAAGTAGTTTTGAGAAACCAACCTTCTTAGCAATGGTTCATGAAGCATAATATACAAAACCTAAATATCTTACCAAGAAAAGGAAGTACATAGATTTTACTACCACCCACCAAAGTCATTTTATCTAACTCACCTCCTCCTATCTATACCAAAGGAAGACTTGTTGGCCTTATGACCTTGTCTAGGAGAGTGATTAAGAATATGAATTGATGTTTTCCAAATTTGCACATGTCAAAGCTACCTAAGCATGGAAATAAAATGTGGGGATTTGAAGGGACACTCCTGAGTCTTCCCAAATGACAAGTAGACTATCTATGTTTGTATAACTTCCCTTAACTGCCTATTTTACAGTGATCTCTTTAGATGGATGTTGAAGCTGTATTATGTCATTTAAAAAATTGACTCCTGACACTCAACTAACACATGGGATGTTGAGTAATAGTTTGACACACTTATCCTTATAAGGAAATCGTACAAGTTTATTAAATGACCCCAAAAAGGCCTAGGATGAGATAAGGTCAATTTATCAAGTGTGATCAAGATGAAATATAGTTTATGACTTTATTAATGACCATGATGAACATTTTAAGACCTAGGGGGGCCTATGGAAGTTTGAAATTACATGGGGGGTTGACAAATTTGACCAGGGCTCAAAGTTTGTCAATAGTTCCTTAATTTATTTCATGATTATAAAAGATATTAAATATTTATAGTCAACACCATGTAATTAGAACAATCATTACTTGAATTAAAAAGTAGACACCAAGAATAACCAATATAACCATTACATGTTGTGCAAAATAAATAACTAACCACTCTAAGGTATCTATTAGTTAATTTTGAAATAAAAGCATGGTTTTTTATTAAAGCTCCTAGATAGACCCATAAATTAATGTCAAAATAGGTGAACAACTCACCCCCTAATTGGAGCTTATTAAAAATAGTAAATTTTAAATTATGAAAAATTTGTATAGTATTTTGGTTAACAAAAATAGGTTGTTTATCCACTCAATGCAACTAGCAAAAATCTCAAATCATTAAAATAAAGAGTCATTGTGGATTAAATATGATTGAAACAAGTGGGAAGAACATTCACAAGCCTAGGAGAATGGTAAAACCTTAGGAAAAAATTAAAACTTCTAATTTGCATAAGGGGTAAGGGGAAATCAGAGATTAGGTTGAAAATCCTAAGACACAATTCTAAAAATTTCTAGAAAGAAGGTTAGAACCCTAAGGGAAACCTAAGGTTTGGTGATGTTCAAATAAGACATGAGTTTACTAATATGGTTTTATTAAAATATGGAATTAATTAGTGCATTAAATCTTATAAATATAAAATGAATAGAAATACAATGAAATATATAAAACAACTTGTGATATGTAAAATGAAAACAAAATACTTAAATAAAAGAAACTTAATTAAATAAAAGAAGGTTAACTATGAATAACACAAGAAGACCTATATTTTTTATTTGTATCCTGACTATATTCAACTGATAGGTGACTAAAAATAATCAACTTAGATTTATCCTAAATATGCAACTAGAACTATGACTGTAAATGATTAGGGTTAAAATCATCAGAAAGGGGATAGGATAGACTGACACTAATTATGTAAAAATTGAGATCACTTCTCATCTGTCCATGATCTCTCCTACACACCATTACCTATTAGGAATAAATATATAAATTGATGTGGAACAATTTCATAGAATCATAAGAATAAATATAAATAGAGATGTATAAAGAACAAAAATGAAATACATAACAAGAAGACCAAATTTAATGTGGTTCACCTAGTGTGCGATACATCCACCAAAAACACTTGCTCAGATTTTATTACAAGCCATGAGAGTACAATCCACTTTTAGATCAGTCTTCTCACAATTATAATGCATAAATATTATTTGGAGTTACGTTTAATAAACCCTCCTAAATTCATACCTAGATTCACACACTCTATTCTTCCTTCTCAAACCCTAGTTCTCATGATGTATTACATATGAAATATTCATATATACATAATACATCAACAAAGTAGTATTATAAAATAATGGGTACCAAAACCATGGGTAGAATCAACCCAAAATGGTTTCCCATTAAAAGGGGTCCAAAAAATTTTAAATGTACAGTATTTAAAATACATTGTAATTAAGAAATAGGCTCCACAACACAATAATCTCCCACTTAGAGACTAATTTTACCTAATCAGGCTTCTCAACACTTCACTATCAAATGTGAAGGCTAATTGAAATAGAATATATCTTTAGTTTCTCCTTTGTGACCACCTTGGTCATCATGTCCATAAGATTTTGATCGATATGAATCTTCTCCAGCTTCAACTTCTCTTCCTCCAAAGTTGTCTTGATAAAATGGTACCTCAAATATATATGATTATCCTAGAGTGGAAAATGGAGTCCTTTGCTAGATGTCTATCACTCTGACTATCACTATATAACTTCCCTTCCTCCTACTTATGCCCTAACTCTTCAATCAACTACTATAACCAAATCATTTCTTTGCTTTCCTTTGTGGTAGAAACATACTCAGTGTTTATCGCTGACAAAGCCACAAGTTTTTTTAGTCATGAAATCCATCTCATCATTGTGTCACCTACAGTAAATACATATCCTATTGTACTCCTCTTATTAGCTAAATCTCCAACCATGTTCAAATATACATAACCATGAAAAGTGGTGTCCAATCCACCATAGCTTAAAATTGTCCCCATGGTCCCTCTTAAACACTAAAAGATCTACTTCACTGCCTTATAGTGTTCTTTACTTGGATCACTCATGTACCTACTTACTACTCCCACTGCATGGGCAATATCTAGACTAGTGCACATCATGGCATACATCAAGCTGCTAATCATTGATGAGTAAGGTACATGTGACATCTTTATTCTCTCCTCTTCTATCTTGGGACACTGCTCCTTTGATAAATTAAAATGGCTGGCCAAAGGAGTCCCAACTAGTTTAGCATCCTGCATACTAAACCTCTCCAAGACCTTTTTAATTTACTCTTCCTAGGATAAATTTATCTTTCATTTCTTCCTATCTTGATTTATTCTCATACCAAGGATTTGTTTTGATACTCCCAAATCCTTCATAACAAAGGAATTACCAAGTAGTTCCTTGAGTACCTTTATTTCTTGCATGATTTTACCTATAACCAACATGTCATCCACATACAAATAAAGTATAATGTAATCACCATCATCAAACTTCTTGATATATATGTAATGGTCTAAATGACACCTAGAGTATCCCTACTCCATCATAAAACTATCAAATTTCTTGGACCATTTTCATAATCTATATTTAAGGCCATATAATCTCTTTTTCAGTTTGCACACCATGTTCTTCCTTTTTATGACCTCATATCCCTATAGTTGCTCCATATATAAGTCCTCCTCCAAATCACCTTAAAGGAACATAATCTTCATATCCATCTGGTCTAAGTGCAAGTCTTCCACTACCACTATCTCAAGAATATTCCTAATAGAAGTCATCTTTACCACTAGGTAAAAAATCTCATCATAATCAATTCCCTTATCTGTACAAACCCCTTTACCACCAACCAGTACTTGTACCTTTTCTTAACTCCATCATCTTATTTAACTCTATACACCCACTTTTTTTGTAATACCCTCTTACCTTTAGTTGGGTTTACCAAATCTTATGTCTTATTTTTCATGAGAAACTAATGCTTCTCATCCATTGCTTGCTCCCACTTCTTCTTAACATCTACTTGCATTGCTTCTTCAAACCACTCTAGCTCTCCATTGTCAGTGAGTAATAAATAATTAAGATATGGAGAAAAATTTTCAAGTTCCCTTCTTACCCTAGAATACCTTCTCACCATAGGAGTTTGGAGTTCCTATGGAGTAGGTGCCTGAACCTCTTTCTTAGACACTTTATCATCTGTAATATCCTCCAGTACTATGTACTCTTTTGTAGAATCCTCTTTCTGATCCTACAACTATTGTTTATACATGAGTTTTTCATTAAAGGTAATATCCCTAGACCTAAATATTTTGTTATCCTTAAGACTCCAAATCTGAAAACCAAAATCATCCTCACCATAACCAATAAAGGTGCATTTTTTAGACTTAGCCTCTAACTTGGTCCTATCATCTTTATCAATATAAATGAAAGATTCAAATCTAAATATTATAATAAATGAATAATCAAACTTCTTACTAGACTATGCTTCCTTAGGTATGCCTCCATCCAAAGTAGATGAAGGACATCTATTTATTAGATATACTATTGTGTTTACTACTTCTGCCCAAAATTGGAAAGACAGTCCTGCATGTAACCTCTTATTTGTATCACGCTCCATGATAGTCTTTTTCATCCTTTCTAACACTCCATTATATTGTGGAGTTCTTCAAACCATCTTCTTTCTAAAAATTTCATTCCTTGAATAGTAATCAAAAAATGCATTTCTATAATATTCCCCAGCTTTATCTGACTTGAGAAATTTTAAATTGATATATGTTTCATTCTCAACCAAGGCTTTCCATCTTTTAAATGTATCAAAGACATCATATTTTCTCCTAATGCCATACACCCAAACTTTCCTAGTGTTATCATCTATAAAAGTGACATAATAAGATGACCCACCAATAGAAGATACCTGAGTTGGCCCCTATACATCTGAATGAATTAGCTCTAACTTATTCTCCTTCTTCATAGGTACAACCTTTAGAAAATTTACCCTTTTCTATGTTTTGTACACACAATATTATAATAAATCTAAATTAGACCCTTTTAATCTAGGCAACTGATCCTTCAAAATTTGCATACCCTTTTAGCTCATGTGACTGACCCTATTATGCCACAAAGTTGCATCTGTATCTGCAACAACTAAATTACAATAATCAAAACTCCTTGATAAATATAGGGTACCAACCTTCTTACCTCTTTCTACCAAAATAACACCCTTGGTCACCTTCTAGGAATCTACTGTAAATGTCACCATACAACCTTCACTACCTAGCTGTCCTGTGGATAACAAATTTTATCTCAACTTAGGCACATGTCTGACATCCTTCAGTAGCCAAGTGTTCCCATTCTACATCTTGATCTAAGCACTTATTTTTCCTACTATTCTTCAAATCTCATAATCACCAAGGCAAACATGTTTAAACTCCCCTTGAACATAATCAAAAAAATAATGCCTATATGGTGTAGCATGAAAAGAAGCCCCTAAATCTAAAACCCAAGATTCAACAATATTATCAATGAAGAGAATTAATGCATCCTAATAAACATTACCTATTGCCACATTCACCTCCTTGGAATTTTCTTGATTTTTGTTCTTATTATGAAGAGACCAACAATCCTTGTTCGTATTCCTAGTCTTTCCACAATGCCAACATACCATCTTGGCCTTTGATTTTGACCTTTTAGGACCATTTGATTTTCCATGCTTTCATTTTCCTCTAAAATTTTGTCTCCCTCTAATCTTCATCTCCAAAGCATCACCTGAAGTAGAAGTCTCCCTAGAGATTTTCCATCACATTTCCTTGCTAAGGATTACTCCTATGATATCCTCAAACTTCAACTTGGCATTATTAGAGACCGAGTTACTCACAACCATTGCTAGGCTATTCCAACTCTTTGGTAAAGAACACAAAATAAGCAAATCCCTAAATTCATCATCAAAATATATTTTTATAGAATTCAACGTACTCACAACCATATTGAATTCATTCAGATGATTAACAACTGAACCATTTTCAAACATGTTCATATTAAATAATTTTTTCATTAAAAATATTTTATTAGAAGCATAGGGTTTCTCATATAACTTCCCTAATGCATTCATGAGACCTTTTTTGGTCTTCTCTTATAATATATTAAATGCAACTGAAGATGCAAGGCATAAGCTAATGACCTCAAGTGCTTTCTTGTCAAGCAACTCACAAGCCTCATCTATCATACTCACTGGTTGCTTTACTTTTCCTCTTAGTGGAGCATGGATGTCCTTCTGATAGAGATAATCCTCCATCTACATCTTTCATAGACTAAAGTTATATCCATTAAACTTTTGAACCTTTGATTTATGATCATCATCCATAAATCCCACTTGAACTAATAACCCTTCTTGTGATTCAACACTTTAATAAATACAATCTGAAGCTTTGAAACTAGTTATTAGGAATAAATATAGAAATTGATGCATAATTTCATAGAATCACAATAATAACTATAAATAGAGATGCATAAAGAATATAAATAAAATGCACAAAAAGAAGACTAGATTTAATGTAGTTCACCCAATGTGGGCTACATCTACCAAGAAACACTTGCTCAAATTTTATTACAAGCCATGAGAGTAGAATCCACTCTCAGATCAGTCTTCTCATAATTATAATGCATAAATATTGTTTGGATTTGTGCTCAACAAACCCTCCTAAATTTTCACCTAAATTCACACACTCTATTCTTCCTTCTCAAACTATAGTTATCATGATGTATTACATATGAAATATCTATCTATACATAATACATCAATAAAGTGATATTACAAAATAATGGGTACCAAAACCATGGGCAGAATCAACCCAAAATGGTTTCCCATTGAAAGGGGTCCAATTTTTTTTAAATGTATAGTATTTGAAATACATTGTAATTAATAAATAGGCTCCACAACACAACATTATGAAAACCACAAAAAATCCATCACAAACATTATACACTTAATAAATAATTATGCATAATAAATTCTCTTTGTGATTGCCTCAAGCTAATTACAAATTCCATATATTCTCTCTCATGGGTTAGGAGAAAAAAAAAGGAAGTGCCTAATAAATAGGCTCAATAGTTTGTTTCTTTCAATAAAAATTTATTGTGTGAAATTGATATTAGTTGATATGGAATATTTTCACTCATAAAATAGTTGTACAAATATTATACACATAATAACTAATTAACTCCTAAATAAGCTTAATTCCATGACTGGTTATGAACACAACTAAAGATAAAATTGGTTTGAAAATAACTCAAACCATTAGCAAGTGTGAACATGACCATTCTAACATACTATCCTCAACTGTTTGATTCTATCCTTTACTAAAAATTTGGAAAATTAGGGAACAACCACCTACACTTATTTGACACATATGTGTGCAAAATTTTGACCTTTGGATGCTGGTGAATGACTTGCAAATAAAATTTTCAAAGTTGAAATCCTATTATAGATTATAATCATTGAAAACCTTTCAGAGAAAAGGAGAGTGTAATGGGATGAGTTGAACCCAATCACCCCCATGATGATTGATCAGTGCCTATGTATCCAATACTCCAAAGAGAGAAATATAGTCCACATATTTTATCCACTTATAATGCTTTATGAAATTATGCTCTTCTACTACATGTATGCATCTATAGATGACTTGACTACTTGATAATGATTTGATTTAAATTGAATATAATAGGATCTTGACTTAGCTAAAGAATACTTCAAAATAATTATAATTATATTTAGGAATAATAGGGAATCTTTGATTAGTGTGCAATTGTGTAAGTGTTCCTCAATATTGAAATTTCTAAGTGATTGCCAAGTGGTTGAATTGCAAACTTAAATGTTCCTTTATAGAAATCCAACATGGGAAAACATCATGCTACCTATCCTAAAAATATATACCAAATTGTAAATTAGGGTATAAATTTTAAAAGTGGTCATTGATAAGGTGAATGACAATATTAAACCATAGGGATTAAGACCAACTACCACTATTGACCCATACTGGTCAATCCTAGCTTAAAGGGTAACATTTGATAATTAAGATATAAAATGTCCATATATATTCTTAGAGAGGTTTTTAATGATTAATATCCTTTATGTAGATGTAAGATAACAACTTATAAAGGGATAGGTACAGATAGGTACTCAATATATATTGATGCAGTGAGATAGGCCATATTAAATGATCAAGTCAATGGAAGTGCAAGTATGCCAAAAATGACATTATCATGTATTCATGATCAAATTTTAGTGACTGCACCTCTTAAGGATAAATCCATGTTATCTTAGATTGAGTTGAGTCTTGTTATGTGAGGTGAAATTTCATTGTCTTCCACACCATCTCTAGTTTGTCCCTCAACCCTTACAACTCACTTTCCATATCACCTAATATATCACTGTGCCTTGATACCCAAACCTCTTCTACCCTAAGATGTTGCAATGCATAGAAATTGACAAAGTTTTACACATTACATTATTGAAATTTTTTATGGCTCCTTGGTAAATTGAGTTAGTCTTGAAACCTCCAACCTCTTTTTTCTTGACTTAGAAGTACTAAGTTGTAGTTAACTATATTCTTTAGTACCACCTCGACATATAGTTGCACAAAGAAAAAATGGGGTATCTACCTATGATTAGGAGCATTTAAATATGTCTAATAATGTCAAAACACTGTTAGATGTTATATTACATAAGATCTGATGTATTTTACTATCAAATTAGTTCTTGGTTTCATTCTTTTCGAATGCCCATACTCATCCAAAAGTGATAATTTTACTTATACATCAAATATGCAACCTTATCTCTATTGAAGTCCTTTTTATAAAGGGTAAAATAATTCACATTATTCAGGTGTAATAATCCCTCCATATTGATCATACCATATTTAAATTTAATCATGTTATTTAAAAGTAGGTTAATGACATTAAGAGGATATAAATTAGAATAATGCCTACCTTTATTTAGATCATCCTCTAGGTGTTTATAAAATTTTATCAAGAATCACAATAAACTTTGATTAATATGTCCCATATTGATGGTGTATTTTTTACTTTGTTGGGTCATATATGATCTAAAGTTATATTTAGTTTGTTTATTTACTTGTTTAGTTATTCTTTTTGGGTTGGTTAAACCTGTTAGTTGGTTTTTTACAATGAACTCCTGTAAGCTTAAAAAAGATTACATGTTGTGTAAATAAAAATAATGCTTTGATTGAATACATTTAGTATTATTCCTCAATTATTAGATCCCATTAATGGTATTAAAACTTGGTCAATCAAATAGGATTGAAGAAATTCAAAGAGCCTGGAAATAAGATTCAAGACATTTGTAGATATTTTTGGGAGTATGAGTAAACAAAATTTGGTATGAAGTTTAGAGTTTGATTAAATTCAAAAGTTTCAATTCTAAAAATCTAAATTTCCACCATTTAGTATGGCTCAAAAGTTTTAATTTCTATTTTATATACCTGCAAACAATTTATATGGCATTAAATTCCTTTTACAGTGCCAAAATTAAATTGTATTATGCCCTTAATAGAGTTTTATTTTTAATTTATAATCAACAAATGCCTTTGTACAGTGTTCAAAAAACTTGGAAAGAAATATCATTATGGATATATATATATATATATATATATATATATATATATATATATATATATATATATATATATATATATATATATATATAATGCTATAAATCCACATGTATAAGATGCTACATAACCATGGCATGCTAATACAAGTTTAGAAGCATTTCAAATTTTGTGAAACCCTCTTCCAAGAGATAGAGGCTTTAGACATGTATGATTCTTCAAAAAAGAGATCAACATCAGTCCAAAATGGTGAAATAAACCAAAAAATGGTGCAATAGATCAAATTTGGCACAACAAATTTGAGTTAGATCTGTTTAATCTTTTTATTCTTAAGTCTATGGGCTCTACCAAGAAATCCAATGTAATACTTGTTTTTTACATGTAAAGTAAAAATGTTTGGTAAAATATTTCCATATATATATATATAAATCCAAAAAATAAAGGATACCTAGTAAAATTTGGCTTTATTTACTCAAATTGATTAAAGACAAGGTGGTTAATCAAATTTTGTTAGTCACTTGGTATGGGGAGGGCAAGGGTTCAAAATCTTTTGGTCTCATATTTTGATTAAAATTTATTTTTAACATCATTTAAACTTGTAAAGGAGTTATAACAGGTGGAAAATTTGACTTTTAGAGATATAAGGGTGTAATTATTTCATATTTTTGATAAGTCACATAATTATCACCTTGTAATTGGAATCTATTTGGTGGTAAAGGCCAAAACTTGATAGCATTCCCTTTTTTTTGATTTGATTGTTATTTTTGATAGCACCATGGCTAAAATTATAAGGCTAATCTCTGAGATGAAAGATTAACACCTAAAAACTACAAGGAATGGTCGATGAATATGGAAAACACGATTGTTTTTAATGATTTGTGAGAAATAATAGAAAATGAAATCACCCCACCCACTAAAGCCACAAAATTAACCGAGTTTTTAAAATGTGATAAATGTGCCCTTACTTTATTGAAATAATATTGTTTATCTTAGGTAATTATCCACATCAAATCCATTAAAAGTAATGCCTAGAAAGCTTGGAAAGAATAAAAGATCTATAGACAAACAACCTATCTATAAAAAGAGTGACTTCCTAATGTAGTTGTTGAATAACAAGCTTACTACTAAATAAGATGTTTCTAAATATCTATCCTACATGAAAAATATAAAATAAGAATATTGTACTATATGTGGAAATATCGATGATGACATACTCATATCCATGACTTTGGATGGTCCTAGTTTTGCATATACAATTTTTGTTGAAATGTTTTAGCTTAGTGATAAACTCAATGGCACAAGATTTGATTCTATTTATGAGTTTTTGACTCAGCATGAATGATAATTTGCAAAGAAAAAGAGTATTCCTACCAAAGAATCTCACTATACAATGACCAAGTCACATCACATAAATCATCACCATGTATACATATAATTTTAGAAGCATTATATGAAACACTCTCTGAGACATTCTCTGAGACACTCTCCACAAAATTCTCATTGACACTCTCCAAGATCTTCCAATGCAAATATCACTACAAGCATTCTTTTCAATATAGTGGTTCTTCCACTTATTCAACTTTTTATAGATCTTAATGACATAAGAAAGAGCCTATATGTTTCAAATGTGGTGGTATTGGAAATCTTTCAAATGTATCACCTTCTCAACAAACTCGCTATCCACACAAAATAAAGCTAAAGCAAATTATGTGGGTTATTCTAGTGGTAGATCTTTGGGTTACTCTAGCTATTTAGGCTATTCTAACTCTTCATCCAATTAGAAGGTGTCCTATATGGATGAGGTCTATGGTCCCAATGGACTTGACAACCTTTTTTGAGTGATCAATGAATCACCTATTTTGTGTGAGCTACTAGGATCAAGATCGTGATCTATTATAGGAGCATTTGTTGGCTTGTGTTATTCCTTTCTTATAGTTTTGGATTTTTATCCTTATTATTTATGACATGGACTAGATAGGATTAATTGATTTTGTTTCTCTCGGTAAACAAATTCTCACCTCTCACCTAATAGGGGAGAAGATATAACATTAGTTGGTCTTCAATCAATCATTGAGGATGGTATGAGTTGACAAGGGTTGCTAGCACTAGTAATGTTGAGCAAATGTTGTTAATGATTATTGGGCATCTATGAGATGTACCCTACACAATACATGTTGGTCACTTAGATGGGATTTTGTTTGGAGCCTTATGTGGATCAATGTAGTTGGATAGGCTTTGACCATGTTATACTAGAATATGATATAAATGATCACAAGAGATGAGAAAAATTTGATCATGTTCATCAACCTTTTATGCCAAAAGTTGTAGGGCATATGTATTTCTAGAGTGACATAGGTTTTAATCAGTACCAAGAGGTACAATATACAAGTTGTAGTTATTTTAGTGTTCCTTTGATGACTTCAAAGGAATTGCTCCAATTTCTTCATCTTTTATACCCCTTTGGATCAAGGGGAGTTTATTGGGTCATTTAGTATCCAAATTTACATTTAGTTTATTTATTTATCTTTTATTTTTTTGAGTTGGTTAAACCTATTAGTTAGTTTTTTACAACCAACTCCCATAAGATTTAAAAAGCTTACATGTTATGTAAATGAAAATAATTCTTTGATTGAATAAATTTTGTATTATTACTCAAAAATTAGATCCTATTTCTATCTTCAAAATAAATTCATAGAGGTGGCATCTCATTCTATAACACTAATTCCTTTCCTCCCTTTCCCGTTCATTAATGACAAGAGCATGTTAGGAGTTTTATAAGTAGGTGGCCTAAATCAAACTTGTGATGGATTTTCCATGCTATCTTGGCTTAATAAAAAATTAATTTCCAATATTTTTATTCATGTTGAAAGTGTCCATCATGGGCCTACTTGATTTATTCCTACAAAAATTCATCAATTTTTAACCCAAAAAAATCCCTTAATTTATAATCTGTAATAAAATCCCTCAATTTCTAACCTAAAAAAATCCTTTAATTTATAATCACCATAACCCTTCATCTTCTAGATTGTAATGTTTAAAATAAATTCTTTAGTTTGAGCTCTCAACTTCTAAATAATTCACTATAGGTAAATGTATTAAAAACCCTCCAAGTTGTTAAAAATTATAACTATGCCTAAATCTAACATTATTAGCTATGACATAGTGATTTTTTCATAACATTGATGATAAGAATAACATGTGGGAATAAACATGTCTATTTTTCATACACACAATTCAAATTTATAGAACATATACCTGATCATTTGATATTATGACATTGTTTGGTCCCCTTCAATTTTTTTTGCATATTATGATTCTTTAACCATGTTTGGGGTCTCCATGAATGGTCATGGGGTATACATAAACTATTATGGGATATACATGAATGATCATTCAATACCCATGAATGATCTTGGGGTATTCATGAATAACCATGAGTTATCCACATTCAGTCATGGGATATTCACAAATAATTGTGGTGTTTCCAAGAAAGGTTGGGGCCTGGACATGGTGAGCCTTTCAATGTTTTTAAGAGTGAAACTGCAAGTAGGGTTCATATTTTACTTTTTGATTTAAAATATAAGCTTAATACTAGTCCCAAGACTCCATGCCTACTCATTATCATTATCATTATTCTTGACTTAGAGTGATTAAATTTGGCAGTTTGCACTGCTTGTCATGATTTTCTTAAATGATTATTTATTTAACACTTCCATTCAAATGATAGTATAATTAATGGTATAATAATTAAACATCAAAGATGATATACACACATAAATACACCCCCACACACCTACACACATTATATTCATTTATGGTTTTTAAAAGTATGCCAAAATTTTCACCTTGCATCTAATATAGTCTCCTAAAAATTTGATTTAATTTTATTACAAAATAAGTAAATATAGCCATACGACCATTAAATTTAGTCCCTATGAATCTTAGAGCAATAAACTTATACAATAAAAAAATTATTTTAGTTCTAGTCACTTCCAAGTTCTAAATTATAATAATTATTCTTATTAATATTAGTATACTTTCAAAGTTCCAAGTTCTAAGTTCCAGTGACTTCCAAAATTAAAAAAATATTTCAACCAATTTTGGTCTTTCATGGACATTAGTAATATTATATTATTAACCTAAGTATAATTTTAATGTATTTATAAATTATCCTCAATAGATTTTCCCCATGCCCTTGTGCTTGCCTTGCCCTAATATCCTTGACATATATGATAGGTGGAGACATAAAAATAATGAAAAACCTTACGATGTTTGTTCATTAACACACAACTAAGTAATCCACATACAAGTGATGATTTCATATATGTAAATAAGTAAGATGCATACAAGTAGTGCATATGCATCCACATATAAGTAAAGAAGCCATTTATAAGTGGTGTTTGTGCAGCTAAATATAAGTAAAGGAAGTTATGTAGAAACTATGTATGTGCATATTCATATAAGTAGGGAAATTATAAACAAAATATGAGAGCTAGGGATGAGATTTAATTGTTGAGCCCACCCATAAAATAGATTATAATAATAAAAAATCAATTATATAACAATTGACCAAATTTAACTTTTAGTCAAATTGGGTCAACCCCTACATATTTAACTTTTCACAAGTTCCCATGTCTAATAGGGTCTCATGTGTGTCTAAATACCTTACCTATACATGTTCTAGCCTTGGTCTAAGTCCATCTTCCTTGCACTAGTCTAGTCAACCAAAGTCAACTCAAGTCAAACATGGTAAAAGGTCCAAATTATCTTAAAAATGTCCTAATATGGCCATTTATATGTTTAAATATGTTCCTAGGTCATAAATTGGTCCTTTACCATGTCTCATGGGCAAAATAGGCCTTTTGATCACATTTTTAGCTCATTTAATGACTTGTACGGGTTGTCAAGGAAGCAAATTTGTCACCAAAGAATATTTAAATATGGAGGAGGTAAGGATATATTAGGAGGCATTTAGATTCAGTTCAATAAGTAGGTTCATGTAGAAATAGGTAGTTTTTCCTTAAAAATAGGCCCTTAATGGCACTTATACGGACTTGGGTTGTCTACCTTTAGCTAAAAATGTGGGAATGTGCCTCTTCATCTCCCTAACACCTTTACCATTCTTGGTATGCAATTTTTTCATCAGATAAATCAGTTTTTGATTCCTTTTCTTCTTTATTGCCTTCACAAGCTAAAAAGGGTCAACTTTGCATGCTTGGTATAAGCCGTACAGGTGGAGTTGGGAGAAATTATCTTGGGGTTTGAAAGGAATATGATTCAAATTCATTTTCAAGGTAAGAAGTTTTAATTTAATGGCTTATCCTTTATGAATCATCATTAAGAAGTCAGGTAGCTTTTTATGCTTCTTCATTCATGAGGGATCCCTGTTTGAGCTAGTTTCTAAATAGTTTGATTTGGTTTGATGAATTTTATTATTTCATACATGTATCAATGATTATCCATAGCTTTTATAATCATATTCTTGGTTTTGAAGGTTTTATAAACTCAATAAGCCTCTTCTAGGCTTGTTAGTACTTGTAGATGGTTCCTTTCTTCATAGTGGATTTCACATTGAAAGGAGGATGTTGAAGTGTGTTTCAAGGAGACAATAATATAAATCATGAATTTTAAGAACTTTAATAATGATTTTGAACTATGTACGAGACCCTTTATTTACCTTGTTACTCTACTTCATGTTTACTGCCCAAACCTGCAAGTAGCTACCTACAGTTGTCTCACATAGTAGTTTCCAGTAGTGTGTATGGAAGGATAAAACAATGTCATGCTCCCCTTTTTTTTTACATCACAAAAAATTCTTGATAGGCTCATAAAATATCTTATAATGGTAAGATGGGAGTATGGAACCAACTTGACATTCAATTTGATTTTTATGAACTTTTTCCTTGAATTGATAGAATAGAGAGCTCTGCCCTTTTTAGGGATTTGAAATGAAAGAGAACATGAATTTTTGTTGAGGAAAAATATCTACACTTTCTATCCTTGTAATGGGAGATCATATTTCCAAAGAAAGGAAGATGGAAAATTAGGAGAACATCAAGTTTGGAGACCTAAAAAACATGCTTTAACACACTAAAAAACTTTAGTATTGTCTATAGGCATAAAAGAGTAAATGAGCTTTTGATATCTTAAAGAATAATATTGAACATAATTCCAAGAATGGAATGAATAAATTGGTATGGGAAGGTAAAATGAATATTAATGTAACAATAAAGGGTTGAAGTGGATCTTTTGTTCATTTCATGATTATCTATAATCCGTACAGGGGTGTGAAACACTCACCTACAGGTAGGACAGTTACAAAGTGTCTTAGTCATCCAAGATAGACTCCTTTAATAAGGATTAAGATGCTTGAGAAGGGATAAGAGAGGTTAGAAGAGGAGAAGTGAGTGATTTTTGACATTAAGGAACTCTAGAGGAGTTTATAAAGGCCTTAGCATACCTACAAAGCCAAATAGTGACTTACAATAAGGCCTCAAAAAGAAAGGGTCCTGGTCAAGAGTGAAAGGCATGTTTTGAAACCAAATGGATTATAGGTGAATTAAATATTATATGCACATTTTTAACCTCATGGAGGTTTCAAATATATTTTTGACATCATGACCAAGTGGATGAGGTCAATAAACACCTATAGCTAGCTAAGAAGGATTGAGACAACAGTGAACATAAAGAAATTAATTGGGTGAGCCTATGTGGGAAGGAAGGGTTTAATACCTTAAAAATTTTATAGTTAAATACTTATCATGGTTCATGAATATTTTTATATACATCATAACTAGGTCAAACCACTAAAGGAAATCTACAGGCTCTTGAGAATAAAGTGTCTCAGTCCATTCAGACAATGAGCTGAGAGGGGTCTTAAGTGAGGTTCTAATGGTATTGTATATTTAAATAATGAATATATGCCATGTATTTAAGGATATATAAGGCATTAATGATACCTTTAAATTATTATAGGGTCAGAAAAATGCCACAAGAACCTATAACAGTCATCAAACAAGGTTGTATCAGTTTAGACAGTTTATAGACCTAGTCTTGTGAATCCAGGAGTTTGGAGATGGTTTGAGAGGCTAGGGTGTTCAAGAAATATTGGAAGAAATATATGTAATATTAGAAACATATATAGTAAATTTACATGAGTATATGGAAAAACAAGAGCCTCCAATTTCATGAAACATAGTCTAATAGCAAAATCCCCTGCACAGTCTGCCTTATAAAGCTCAGTCTTGGTTTTTGAGGTGTTTGGACCGTCAAATTTCTGAGTTAGGAGATAAAAATTGGTACATATAATCCTTGTAACTTTAGTATAACCCTTAAATAATTTATTTTTATAAAAAATCAAGACAACATGCCTCTATTCTATCTC
Source organism: Torreya grandis (assembly GCA_037957365.1). Taxonomy (NCBI): domain Eukaryota; kingdom Viridiplantae; phylum Streptophyta; class Pinopsida; order Cupressales; family Taxaceae; genus Torreya; species Torreya grandis. The sequence continues at coordinate 1,172,934 of JARHVA010000589.1, read as the reverse complement.
AAAGGTAGGGCACTTTTCCCTTGCATGAACCCTGCAAGTTTTGGAAATAAGGATGAAACATAGACTAGAATTTGAAGGAGCCTTGAAAGAATATTATTAGAGTTGGGACAAATATATATATATATATATATATATATATATTAAAGTAATATATAATTCCTAAAGGCAAACAAGGTGATCCAAGCAACAAGAGTTGCAATCAAGGTAGCTAGGCAAGGTGCAAACCTAACCTCAAATGAGAGACCACTTTTAGTTTTAGCCTTAGTGAATAAATATAATGATTTGGATCATATTAATGCATGTAATCTATCTTAGAGGTATGGAAGGCCAAAAAAGAGGTTTGAACCACCAAGTTGTAGGCAAACACACTAAATAAGGTCTAAGCCTATTTCAAAGGGGGGTATTTTCATTTATAGCTTTTAATGAGCTATTATGATTATTGTAAAATGTTTTTGGGATGTTTTTGGAAGTTTTTAAGATTTAAATATGCAGGGGATGTCTCTAAGAAGCCATTTTTATCTTGAAGTGCACTCATACCTCACAAAATTCATGGAAAAAGACATGAATGACAAATTAATATGCTTGTAACTCCCATGACACTTTGCATGGAAAGTTGAGGTGATTAGATATGATAGAGAGAGTTCATATGATTCTCTCAAAAATATTTGGAAAGGGGTTAGAGGTTTGGTATTCATGAACAAATGTTAAGACTTGAAACTACTAGAAACCCTCATAAACCCTCTTTAAGGACCTGATTGGGAAGATGAATCAAATGGAGTATCCAAATTCAATGGAAAGGACATGAAATTGATTGGATATGATAGAGGAATCTCTGAGACTCCTTTCCATGTGACTGAGGTTTGCTACACCTATACATAAGAGGTACAATAGGGCTTATTTTGACAAATTTGTGTGTTTAATAGGTATGGAAATGTTTCAAAAGATGAAACTACCTTAGGGAGAGATATTATGACTTTTTATAAGTACTCATGTTCATATATTGAGTTATATAATCTCCCAAGTGTGCCTACCATCTTCCTCATCTCAGTGAGTCATAGTGAATGAGTAGTGAACACTTAGTGAAAATGGTGAAACTCTAATTGGGAAGCCCTTTAAGGCTTTATTCATGAACTTGATGACTTGGAGACTCTGTAAAAGTGTCATTCCTCCTTGTTCATGGATAATATTGCATAATTGGAAACATTTTGAGTGCCAAGTGTGAGAGGTACATGAGAAAGAGTTATTTGCCATTGTCATGATCAGAGGAATATGAATGATTAAGGACTAATCCAATACATGTGAGGGATTTTTGATAACCCTTTACCTTTAGATAAATCATTATAATTAACCCTTTTTAGTAGTGAGGTATTTTTTTGAGGGCAAATCATGAAAATAGTTTCTTATGCAAACATAACTGCATCTATGCCACATATGGAGGAGTTAGACAAGTTTAAGAGACATTTGTCCTTAATTTCCTTTCATGACCTATCTCATTATAGTTTCCATTGATTTTTTAACTCATTATCTTTGCTTTAAAAGTTTCTTAGTAACTTATGAGCTTCCCTTTCTCTCTCTCCTCTCATAATTGCTATAAATACTGGCCTTTTTGGCAGTGTTTTGGATCTCTCCACTTGGGTATGGAGAAGTCCTACCAATTTTTTTCCTTAAACTAATAAATAATTTTGTTTTACCTCATTCATGATCTCATGATGTGTATTTTATGGTTGTTGGTCTTGTGCAAGTGTATTTTGCTTACCTTGACATGTTACTCTTCCTAGTGCCTTGTGTGGTTTGAAGGCTTTCTTTTATAGGTCAGCAAGAAGTGTCTGATAGGGATTATAAGTATAGTGAGTAGCTTATTCATTAGTGTTTCTAGAATACCTATTATCTAAGTCCTCTTAGTCTAGACTCTCCTCAAGACCCCATGCTTGAAACATTGATGTAGAAGAGGAGTGTTGAATTGGATGAAGTATAAGTGTGGGATTCTCTTTGGTTTCAAGTGCATTGTAAGTGGTGTGAGTAGACCATATATTTGGTGTATCACCTCCCCTAGATTATATTTGTTTTCAAGTATCCTTCTCCCTTTTCACCCCCCAAGAGTTAGTAGTAGGTTTGATCTCTAATGGTACATCAAGGGAACTAGCCCTAATCTAGAGATCCACTTCAAATTTGGGTCACCCACAGCCCTGAGGTGGTTCCAATGTGCCACTTGAATGAGGAGAGACTTGTTATCTCTTCAAGGTGTGCAAGTTCAAGTGACAACAATAAAAAAATAAAAATTCTATCGAACTTCTAATTCTTTTGGTTACTATTAAATAAAATAAAATAATTGTGAGTCAATGATGTTGTCAAATACAATTTAAAACTATGCTTGTTTTTTCTATTAAAATTTGATTATGCTTTTCACTCCTTTGGTTATGTTTTTTAATCTTGAGGTCGCATAGAACATTTTGATTTTTTCCCTTCTTCTAACTATCTTAATCAAATTTCAATTGAGAATGTATATAATAGATGCCTTGGGATGCTAAACTACTAGCATGTTCATCCCAAAGTTTTTGGTCATTGATTATTCATGTGAAATGTAAATATAGGAATGAAAACCTACCAACATATACATATATGTCATTACTAAAACCATTACAATCACTAAGGTATAAAAAATCATGTGATCTAAAGGTTGAAATGCAGAGAATCAACATATTTAGAAAGTTGAACTAGCTTCAATCAGGGTAAAATTAAATAATTAGAGTCAAAATGTTCATCATTGGTTGGTTACATTTGAGACATTGAAGTCTTAAATGTGAATGGAAACTTATTTTTGTGTAGCTTGTAATGTGTGGTAATGCTCCACTGTAAGGTTTTTAGATGAAAAGGTTTGGATGACCCCAAAAAAACATGAAATTTATTTGGGGACCATACTTTGAATTGAACAAATCTATAAATAGAATATATAATAAATACAAAATTTTATGTTATGATCTAGTGAATACAATGAATTTTGTAACATACCACATATTTGTAATAGTTTGATTATGTAATGATGATAGTTATTGTTCTACTTAACAATCATGACTTGTTAGGAGAAATATCTCAATAACTAAGTTATTTTGTTTTATGTTTTATCTCATTTTTCTCTTGTAAGTTCTTATTTGAAATGTACATTTCTTGAAATCCTATTAACATGTTATGGTTAATATAAAAAATAATATATATATATATATATATATATATATATATATATATTCATTTCATATGGCTACCATTAAATATGATATATTCATATTCATATTCATTTTGCCATGTATTTAAAATGAACTACAAGTGCTAACTAAATTTTTTAATACCTAATATGTTATTGGTTTGTTTACAAAATTTTATTAGTATAACCTACATTTAATAATATCACATTAATTTTTTTTTCTGTACTAGTTTATATATTTATAATGTGAATAATTAAAAAAAGTTGAGACTCTAAAATTTTGGTAAAAATTTAAATTGAAAGGCACTTAAAAGATCCAAATTTCTTTATCTATGCTATCACAATTTGAGGACTATATTATACTATAATTTATAATTGAATCCAATTGAGCTCCTTAAATAAAAGGGAACCAATTATTAAAAATAACAATAGGCTTATACTTATTATGTTCAAGTCCACGTCTATGCCAATCAATGTCTGTAGGGCCTAAATGGCCCTCTTAGCTAGCTTGACCATGACCTTTGTTGTCTATATAGTCTATAGCCATCCTTGAAAGGTAAAACAATCTTATTGGTGAATTTATGAATAAGTAATGCTCATCACACTCAATATTTTTATTATTCCACTCCATCAAGAAATGCAAGTTTTTATTCAAATTTTGGTTTTTACACAAAAGAGGTATAAAAAGCTATAATGAAATAGTTCTAATAATATACAACTAAAATAAAAAATTGAGATCTATCTAAAAGGCTTAGTAATGGAAACAAGCCAAAGTGTAAAAAGTGAAAGATAAAATAGTGAAATATAATTTAAAAAAGGTTAATAAATGATCATACCTTGGCTATTATACCTTCATTAACCAAGATAAAACTATTGTGATTATACCTTCAATTTGAAAATGTGTAGGGAAAAATATTTTGTATTAATGGATTTTTACTTTGGCCTATATTGCACACTCAAAAAAAAAAACTAATGTAATTTAGTTAGGCATTTGCCAAAATAACATGGAAAATTATGTATCACACAAGCTTAGAATTAGACCTCCACGTAGTTCTATGGTGTGTGAATGGAATATCTCAAGTGTTTTAACCTTATCTTCTCTATAAGTAATCATGTTAAGAACCCTTCATTGTAACTCTTCTAGTTTGTATTAAATATTATTAATGAAATCTCCAACGTTTATGCTTAGTAATTCATCCCATTTTCTATTTGTAATTATCCCACATATATGGGATGTAGTAGTTTTCTTGAGTAGAATAACTCAAATAGAGGGCTTGTGTAAGAGGAAATATCATCTATTGAATATTATGTATTGATTTTTTCTCAAATAAGGTGGCCCTCTCGAAGAGGCCCATGATATTTTGAAGTGATATTATATCATTTCAATACAATATTATTATTCTATTTCTATTTAGTGAATATTTGGTTATATATATTTTACTATATTAACTTGTCTACAAGTAGGTTCATAACATATAGTATTAGAGATATTTTTAGGGCCATTTTTATTTAGCATTTTTCAGTGGTTTAGGATACTCTACTTTTATCCACTATGTTCTCTCACCTCACCCAATTGGTGTCCTACTGATTAGAAAGTGGTTACACAGTGGTCAAACTAATAGTCTTCCCCATTTTTTTTTAATATTTTATCTTATTTCATTAAGTTATAAAATATGTTCTAATTTTTTTAGAACTAAAAAAAGTTATTATTTCAAGCTAAGCGGTTATAAGTTTTATCTAATTTTGTAGAGTGAGGGGTTACACCCCAATACATAAGCCATTAGACAACACTGTATATAGACTTGTGATTCCACATAACTTTGAGTATATAGGAATACCACCTAGTTACTTTTGTAGCCTAGTTATAGGAAGATTTTGGATATTTATTTCTATAATGCATCGATAAATAGTTATCCTTGAGAAGTTACTTGCACAGTATCTTGGAGACAGGATATTGGGCTATATAATGGTTATTCATCATAGTTATCACTCTAAAATATTGAGTTGATGCTATTTAAAAAAAGGGATTGGTATATTTACAAGCTCATAGACCAAACACACCCTATAATATCCTTCCTTGTAACTTTATACTTCTTAGAGTCACAACTTTGATTCTAATTTCTTGAAAATTATAGTAGTACTCAACAATTAGAAAAATAATATCATATTCTTCCATTTGATAGAAAAATAGTAACTTCAATCATCAAAAGGGTTAGAATGTTTCAGAATAGTTATATGTACTCTTTTTAGTAGCCAAAAGTGTCAAAATGTTTCATAACGGTTACTTAAACTCATTATAGTAGCTAGCCATTAGAAAATATGATAACCAAAATTGCCCATAGGCCGAATACACCATTGTGATATCTCATTGAGATGATAATTTTAATGGGTATTTAAATTTTTCAAATAAAAAATTCCATACGAAATTATTTTTCATTTATAGCCCCAAAAATTTTAGCCTTGTGAAAATTGTATCATTGTGATCATTTTGTCAAGCTAATATTTTTAACATGACTTAAGTTAGTATTTTCTAGCACCACTAGACACCTCTAGTCAATGGTTGTCACTTGTGTGGGAAACCAAGCCATGCCACATAACATTGAGGAACTCACACCTGAATTCCAATCTTAACTCAACTCCAAAATTATTTAGTTTAATGAGTGACCAGATGAAAATAATGTAAAATATACCACACTTTCCAAAATAATTAATAGTTTGGACGAGAAGGAAGATGGCTGCAAGTGGAGGGAAGGAGAGCGTCGGCCCTAGAAAGGGCTCCAGTGAAGTGCATCATTTGCAGGAAGAGGCTCCCCAAGGGCAGGCGTCCTTTTATTCTAGCGACCAATCCAAGGTCTCAATGGTAAACAACTGCTTTCCTCGAAGCCATGACAGGCCGGTACTAGTGATCCCTCCAAAAACTGTTAAGGAGGATGTAGACTACTTATTGACTCATACCTTGATTTGCAAGTTTATGGGTTTGTGAATATCCCAGTCGGCCTTGGAAGCCTGGATGCACTATACCTGGCAGGTAGAGGGTGATCTAGATATTATGTTGGCTGGAAACAGTTATTTTTTGGTAAATTTTTCCTCTGTGGCTAATAAGAACCGTATCTTTGAAGGAGGACCCTACTTCTTTGATCAAATTGGTCTGTTTATCAAACCTTGGCATGCAGGGTTCAATTTGGTAGAGGATCTGCCAACTCGCATGCCTGTGTGGGTTCGTCTTTCTAGGCTCCCCCTAGAATTTTAGCGTGAGGACAATCTCTGTCAAATAGCTGCATTACTGGGTTCACCAATTGCCATAGCCAATCAATCACTGGACAAAAAGTTCATCACCTATGCCCGAATTTGTGTTGAGATGGACTTAAATAATCCATTACCTGATTCCATGGAAATTTGCCTGGGGGTTACATCATGGGTCCAACAAATCAATTATAAAGCCATACCATTTTGCTATAGAATTTGCCATGTTTATGGCCACTTGCATCATCAATGCCCTCAAGCTGTGAGAGGTAATGGAATGGATCCCAATGGCGGTAAAGATATAGGTTCTTCAGCCCAAATGGACTCTGTAGGTCACATGCCTGGCAATGCGTCAAAAGGAAAACCCCAATCGAATCTAGCTAATGTGGCTCATGGCCCACCTAAAACTAATGGCCCTAATAATGAAGGATTCACCCAAGTCTGTCATCGTGTGAAGGGAAGGGGGCAGAAGCACATGAATCAGGACCAATTTTTGGAGGTGGGTTTCAACCGTTTTGAAACCTTGGATAGCATGGCCATTGAGGATGGCATTCCACCTAATGAGGTGGGAGGACCGTCTGAAGGTGTTGAGAAGTGCTCTCTCCTCATTGAGTCCCAAGACATGGTGATCCAGCTGAACCAGGAGGTTGAGGCTTCTCCGGAGGAAGGGGCATTGGTAGTTCATTTAGCTCAGTAGGATAAGGATATCAGGTGGGTAGACCTGGTTAAAAACATGAATGTCTCCTAGAAAGATAAGGGATCGACGTCAGCGTTGGGTTTAATGCAGAGACTATTCAAGAAAGTCTCCTTCACCACACCTTCTAAAGCATGTCACAAAAAGGACCATGAGAAGATCAAGTGCATGGGTGATTTATTGGTTGAGTTAGGAGTGGTTAAGACCCTGAATGAACACTTCACTCACTCCACCCAATGATAGTGTTATCATGGAATGTAAGGGGACTGCATAGTATCCCCAGACAAAGAGCTATGCAGTGTTTGGTTACAGAGCACTCTCCAGACATTCTTTGTATTCAAGAGACCAAGCTATCTATTGATGATATGTTTAGCTGTATGTCAAAATTTTGGGCCTACAAACAATGCTAGTGTGTGGGTGCTCTAGGTAGTGCTGGGGGTTTGGCAATCTATTGGGACCTGGGGAAGGTCACGCCACTCCAGTGGGTGGCTAATTTATCTACCCTCTCCATGATTGCTTCCTCTTCTGAGACTGGAGAGCTAATCTTGGTTACCAATGTTTATGCCCCTATAGCTTTCTCTGGATAGCTCAAGCTTTGGGAACATTTACGGCATGTGCGGAGTTGTTTCCCTTACCTGCCATGGATCTTGGTAGGAGATTTTAATGTTATTCTTAGCCTGGAGGAGAAAAGAGGTGGGCATGCACGTTTAGACCCCTTGTTTGAGCTTCTTAGTCATAATATTGATCGACTACACCTGGTAGATGTTAAACCCATTAACGACCTCTTCACCTAGAACAACAGATGAACAAGTAAGGATGCTATCTCTGAGCGCTTAGATAGATTCTTAGTTTCTTGTTTTTGGCTTTCTAGTGCTTTCTCACTGGATTCCAAAATTCTAGATTGGAAGGGTTTCGATCACTGGCCAATTAAGCTCACATCGTATTTTATTGTCGGGCTCAAGAAACCTCCTTTTAAGTTTCAGCTAATGTGGCTTCGGGACTCTTCTCTCCATAGCCTTATGGCACATTGGTGGAGGCAAGGGGGACCCGCTTACGATACGGCCATGTTTTCTTTTGCCAAAAAGCTTCAGTATGTGAAGTGAAAGTTACAAGTCTGGAATAGAAATAATTTTGGCAATCTCCATGTAATGAAGAAAAGGGCGCAAGAGAGAGGCTGGATAGGATTACTAGATAGATTCGTGACTTTGGGTTGATAGAAGACCTTCGCAAGGATGAATTTTTGGCTTTGAATGAACTTACAGAGTGGGAACTTTGGGAAGAAATTTTTTGGAAGCAGAAAACCCATATTGACTAGCTCGAGGAGGGTGATAAAAACACAGCTTTCTTTCATAAGTCAGTCCAGGTGCGGCACAATAGGAACTATTTATCTTCTCTTATTACCTCGGATGGCCCCCATGTAACATCCTCTTCTGCTATTTCTGAAGAAGCGGTTTGGCATTACTCTGAGCTATTTTTTGGCATTCCTCCTATTGCTGATCTGGAGGAAAATGTAGTTTTGTCCTACATACCCCCCCTCATCATGCCGAAAATGAATGAAGTGCTCCTGAAACTAATTGATAAATCAGAAGTAGAAAAAGTGGTGTTTAGTATGCGCAAGGTAAAGTGCCAAGCCCAGATGGGTTTCCAGCTAAATTTTTTAAGGACTTCTGGGACATTATTAGTCAGGACTTAGTTGAAGTGGTGGAGTCTTACTTTAACAAAGAAATGCTCAGAGCGCTTAATGCTACCTTCCTAGTGTTGATCCCAAAAAAGGAGCAGGCTAATCAAATGGATCATTTTAGGCCCATTGCACTATGCAATTTGGTGTACAAAATTATCACCAAACTCATTGTAGAGTGTTTCAAAGTTTGGCTCCCAGTTGTCATATTAGAGGAACAGGGGGGCTTTGTGGTGGGTAAGCAAATTTTGGATGGAGTGGTGATTGCTTCGGAAGCAATCCACTCTATGAACAATTCTCAGGAGAGGGCTATGTTTATAAAGCTTGACTTGTCTAAGGCTTATGACAGGGCCGATTGGAGATTTTTGTGGAAGATCCTTCTGGCATTTGGCTTCAGCCAAGACTGGGTAAGCTGGGTTCTTAATTGTGTTACTACACCCTCTTACTCAGTTCTCACTAATGGGGTGCCATCCAGGCTTTTTGGTGCTTCTAGAGGGCTTCTCCAAGGGGATTTGATATCTCCATTCTTATTCATTATTCTTACTGAGGGGCTGGGCCGTCTTATTAAGTTTCAGGCCTCCCAAAACTTGATTCAAGGGTGGCAGTGGAGGAATGGGATAGACAAGCTGACTCATCTCCAATTTGTGGATGATACCATTTTGGTTGGGAAAGCCCAGATTAGGGAAGCGCTAGCTTTTTAGAGTACTTGGATACCTACTTAGCGGCTTCTGGATAGCAAATCAATGAGCTCAAATCCTCCATTTTTTTCTTTAATACTCCTGATGCAATCCAGCAAAGGATTTCCACTTCCCTAAGATTTTAGAGGTAGCCACTTTCAGTTACTTACTTGGGGATTCCCATAGTGGTGGGGAGACAGCCCAGGCTTTTTTGGCAGAAGGTGCTAGAAAAATTGAGTCAGAGAGTTAATCACTGGACCCACCGTTGGCTCATGACTATAGGGAGGGTGACCCTTCTACAATCGGTGATTCAAGTGCTGCCCATTTATCGCAGTATGGTCCACGCTGCTCTGATGTATTTTCTCAGAGAATATGATGCTCTTTCTCAGCAATTTCTTTGGAGTAGAAATCTAAGGAATTCTAAGTGGAGTCTTGTTAATTGGAACACGGTCTGCAGACCTAAGAAGGATGGAGGCCTTGGGATGAGGTCTGTTATTCTATCTAGCCAAGCCCTCACTGCTAAACTTTATTAGCATTGGTGCACCAACCAATCCCACCTCTGGGCCCGCATCTTGTCTTCAAAGTATTTCCCATGAGTTCATCCCTCTAAGATTCCCAGGCTGCCTATTGTGGGAAAAGGCTCTATGGTTTGGAACACTCTTAAACTTGGCGCTAATTTGGTGCAATCCAGTCTCTTTTAGATCTGCAACAGGGGTTCTGAGGCACTTTTTTTGGAAGATTATGGAATGGGGCTCCTCCCCTCCTTTCCTCTCATCCCCAATTGCAGCCCCTGTGTGAGTCCTTTTTATCAGCCAGTTGGCACACAGTTGAGCATTACAATGAAGCTTATAATCTGGGAACTACTATTGCTTATAGATGGAAGAATGTGTCAGATTGGCCGCTTGGAGGGACTGTTGAGAACAAGTAGGAGTTATCTCTGATCCTTGTTGCTAGAGGATGCAACTCCTTGAGGGAGAGTGATATCCTGGCTTGGGGAGGCGACTCCAATGGCCAGTACTCTGTGTCTTCTGGCTACTTGGAGCTCAAAAAGAAATCTTTTGGTGAAGTGGACTTTTTATGGGGAAAGAAAATCTGGAACTTGGCTTCTTAGCCGAAATGCAACTTCTTTCTCTAGACCCTCACATATAACCACTGTTTAACTTGGGATAATCTTTGCAAGAGAGGTTTTCATGGTCCATCTATTTGTTTTCTCTGTCGTAGTAGTGGGGAAAATGGGATGCACCTCTTCTTCCAGTGCCCCTTTGCAAGGAGACTTTGGCATCTGTGGTGGGATGCTTGGGGCTGCCCCTGCTGGCATGTGTCCTCCTTAGCAAAATTTTGGCAGTGCTTGGCTCGACCTTCTACCAAGGCATCTATTCTACAAACTGCGTGGGCTATTGGTCCTGCCTTTATCCTTTGGAATATTTGGATCGAAAGAAATAGAAGAATCTTTCAAGAATGTTGTCTTGGTGTTAAGGAACTATGGTTAAAAATGCTTACTGGTCTTCAAGAGACTCTTCACGCTAATTGTGACAATGCTGTTGACATGGACCCAGCTGATGTCAAGATCTTAACTCGACTCTCCCCTATTTTGTCCCCTGTTGCTACTCTTCTTCCCCAGGTGCATCCCACGCATATGTCTAGGCAGCGGGTGCATTTGATTAGCTGTCTGGGGTGTTAGACGCCTCTTGTAGAGGGATGCATTAATATTAATGTAGATGGCTCCTCTAAAGGCAATCTTGGGGATTCTAGAATTAGCAATCTGGGTAGAGATCACACTGGAGCTATTTGTTTCTTGTTCTCCATTTACAAGGGCCACCACACAAACAATCTGATGGAGGCTATGGCGATCCTAGAGGTGCTTCAAATTTGTTGTCAACATGATTATCTTAGTCTCATTTTCGAGTCTGACTCGCAAGTTATTGTCAATTTGCTTAATAGCTCTAATCTTGTCAATGTTGAGTGGCAGCTTGCTTCTGTGATTAAGCAAATTTGCCAGATTAGTACATCTTTTGTGATGATCTCCTTTGTTCATATTCCCCGTGAGTGGAATGGAGATGCTGACGGTTTAGCAAAATGGGCTTCAGAGAAGGGGCCAAATTGGTGTATTCATGATCAGAACATGCTTCCTGTTAATCTATCCCTCACCCTGGCTCACCTTCTTGAGCAGGATATGGGTTTGTAACTCTCCCATTTTTGGGCTCTTTGAATAAAATTTTACCCCTTTTTAGTTGCAAAATAATTAATAGTTTTGAACATTCTCAAGGTGGGTTTTTGTCCTAAACCATGCCAACTGGCCCTAAATTGGACTTTCCAAAATGTGATTGTATAGAACCAACCAGTTAGATTTACCATGTCAAATAATATTTCAATTTGCTCAAAACATTAGGGTTAGACAAGGTACCCGTCACATCATTTCACTTAGATAAGTAATTTGTCTAGTGGTACTAGTGGTATAAAAAATATCATACAAAACCCATTTGGGATGATTTTTCAAAAAAATTATTAGTTTCCTTTGGTCCGAGTACTTATGATGATTTTATCAAAACCTTGACCAAATTATGACAAATCAGAATGGTTCAAAGTTTCAAGTTGAATTTAAAAATATGACCAACCAAACCAAAGGGTTAAATGATGAATTTTTTAATATTTTTTTCGTTAGTGGGCTCAAAGATATAATTTATGTGGAGGTAAAGATGTTTAAACCAGAGACCATGTTGAAATCATTAGGACTGGTCAAGCTTGTAGAAGATAAGATCATTTGCTAGCATCAATATTATAATTTTGATTGTTTCAAAACATCTATAACACTACAACTAATAACAAACCCTCATCTAAAATTCAACCCCATTAAAATCATTATGGAGGCATAAATGTAGGCTCATTATGAGAAAGGGTTATGTTACAACTATGATGAAAAATTATCTAGATAACATAAGTGCATTAAAAAAAAGTTTTATTTGTTGATGTTGAGTCACCATGGAAATCTAAAAAATGAGAAGTTGCTCAAGATTCCCAAAATATAGAACCTAAAGTAAAAAATCCCAGAACCATGGAGTCACACCCTAAAATTTTAGTGCATGCCTTGGCTAGGGTAACCATTCCTCAAACTATGTGAGTAAAGGTGTATTTTAAGAAACACCCCCTCACTATTCTTATTGACTATGGCAGTACACATAACTTAATTCATCCTAGTCTATCCAACAAGGTTGATTTCTATGTTTATCCTTACTCAAGTTCCAAAGTCATTATTACTAATAAAGGAAAAATTATGCTATGTCTGCATTTCAATGGGTGACTATAATTTGAAATTAAATATGTTTATTTTACCTTTAAGAGATTTCAACCTAGTTTTAGGAGCATCATGGCTTTGGAAAATTTATCTTATCCTATGGAAAATTTCATAACTATAGATGTAATTCACTTATAAGGACCAAAAACACACATTAAGAGGCCTCACACCAATATATACAGCTATCGTTATCTCTCACTACATGGATAATTTGCTAAAAATTAGATCTCATGAAATTGTTTCCCAACTTTCTGTCATCCAATTCAATAAATTCTCTAATTCTAAGCACCCACCAGATTTACAAAAACTCTTGTTAAATCATGTGATTATTTTTTAGTAACCTAAAGGGTTACCCATATAACAAACCAGATATCATATGATTCAACTGAGTCTAGGTAGTTTAGCTCCAAATATTCACTGTTACTGATAGCCATTTTTATAGATGAATGAAATATGAAAAATGTTTTAATAATTGTTACAAGCTAGAGTCATCAAGCCCAACATCAATGTTTATTCTTCTCCTATATTGTTGGTACATAAAAAACATGAGACTTGGTGCCTCTATTTTGAATTTATTGGACTAAAAAAATTCACTATCAAGGATAAGTTTCCCATTCCAGTGATTGATGAGCTAATGGAATAACTACATGGAGCTTGCTTCTTCTCAAAGCTTGACTCCCAATCAATCTATCACTAGATATGCATCAAGGAAGATGGTCTTCCAAAGACAATAATTTAAACTCAGGATGGCCATTATAACTTTCTCATCATGCCCTTTGGCCTCACCAATGCTTCATTAGCCTTTTAGGGATGAATAGGATATTTTGTCCTTTTATATGTAAATTCATCTTGGTGATCTTTGATGACATCTTTTTCTATATCCATACCTAAGAGGATAATCTAATACATTTGTACCACAGCTTCCAACTCCTTATTTAGAAACACGAATGTGCCAAATGTGGTTTTAGAAAAAAAAAATTAAGTATTTTGGACACATCATCTATGAAGAAGGTTGTAAATCGGATCCTAAAAAAATGAGGCTATATAAAATTGGCCTAAACCGAAATCACTCAAGAGCCTTCATGGGTTTTTGGACTTGACTAGGTATTATAAAAAATTTATACATGATCATGCAAATTTTTTTGCTCCATTAAAAACCATGTTAGAAAAAGATGCCTATTAATGGTTTGAGGTCGTCTAAAAATTCTTTGAATTTCTCAAGCATACAATGTGAACTTCACCTATTTTGGATATGCCTAACTTATCTAAACCATTTATCATTGCAAGTGATGCCTCAATAAGTGGTATTGAAGCTAGTCTAATGTAGTAGGGTCAACCTCTTGCATTCACCAACAAGGCACCTATAGGGAAAAATTTTACCCCTTCCACATATGAGAAAGATATGCTAACTATACTTCATGTTGTCAACAAGTAGCATCCATACCTAGTTGGGAGGCACTTACACATCAAAAATGATCACCATAGACCCAGGTGATTCTTGGAACAAAAAGTCTATTCATTTAAACAATGGAAGTGGGTAACCAAATTAATGGGATTTGAGTATGAGATTACCTAAAATAAGGGTAAAAACAATGTAGTTATAAATTTGTTGTCATAAAATTATGAAGGATTGAAAACCTTGTGTGTATTATATTTCCCCATGCTAGATTAGGTACATCAGGGACAACAAGAATGGTCCCATGACACCTAGATTCAAAAAATCATTCAAGAAGTGACCATTAAACCTACCTTTTGACTAAATTACTCTTGGGATGGTCATTATTAAATGAACAAAGGATGTCTAGTACTAACACCAAAATTAACATTGAGGCATAAAATTATATTAGATTTTCATGCCTCTCCATTAGTCGACCAATTGGGTTTTTTAAAATCCTATGAAAGTGTCCTTTTGAATTCCATTTCATGGCAGAATGTGAAATATGTCAGTATATAAAGGGGAAACTGTCACCACCTCGACCATACTCTAACCCTTATTTATCCCTATCTGGTTATGGTCAGATATTTCCATGGAATTTATTGAGGGAATACCTAAGTCATGTGGGATATTAATGATTTTTGTGGTGGTGGATTGGTTCTATCTAAGTATGCCATTTTTGTGCCTTCAATCATCCTTTTACTACCTCCACTATTTATCAACCCTTTCTTTACCATATTTTCTACCTCCATGGGCTACCTACCTCAATTGTGTGTGAATGTGATTTCACATTTACTATTTAATTATGGAAGGAAATCTTTCACTGCTATGGCACCCAAATTAAAATGAGTTTTTATTGCCATTTGAAAACTGATGGCTAAATAAAACTTGTCAAAAAATGATTATAAACCTATCTTCATTATTTTACCTCTAATCAATAAACTCACTAAGTCAAATGGTTACCACTTGTTGAATGGTGGTATAACTCTATATAACATGCTGCCAATAGGATGAATCCATATGAGGTCATTTATGGTCAGCCACCACATTCTCTTTAAACATACCTTTCATAGAGCTCTAAGGTATAGGTAGTTTATGCCATGCTATACACACGTGCAATTATCCTTTAAAATATAAAAGATACCCTCCATTTGACACATAAATGATTCAACAAATAGGCCAATAAACACTAATTGGAATTATATTTTGATGTTGGTGGCATGGTTTTTCTCTAGCTACAACTTTATAAACGATCCTATTTAAAGTTGAAGGGTTATCATAAACTTACACCAAAGTTTTATGGTCTTTATAAAGTTGTTTCTAAGATTGGTCCCATAACATGCAAGTTAGAGCTTCCTTCCTCCTTCAAGATGCATCCAATTTTCCATGTATCATGTTTGGATAAAGTCATTGGTCAACACATTTGGGACCAAACAACACTTCTAAAGCTTGACATTGAAGGCTCTATCTTGTTATAACTCAAGTCCATCCTTGATAGGGGATATCACTAGCTCCATAATTATACTATCATTGAATTTTTGTACAATGACATGGCAAACAACCAAAACATGTGACACGAGAACCCATACTCCAATTACAATAGCAGTTTCCTCATCTAAAGCTTTGAGGACAAATATTTTAAAATGAGATGACATGTTAAGACCCCTTCATCTTAACTCTTCTAGTTTGTATTATATATTATTAATAAAATCTCAGACACATATGCTTTAGAAATTATACCATTTTTTATTTGTAATTATCCCACATGTATGGGAGGTAGTATTTGTGTTGATTATAATATATTAAATAGAGGGATTAAGTAAGAGGAAAGATCATCTATTGAATATTATGTATTGAGTTGTGCTCAAAGGAGTTTCCCCCCTTAAAGAGATCATTGATATTTTGTAGTGAGATTCTATCATTTCAATACAATATTATTTTTCTCTTTTCATTCAATGCATATTTTCTTATATTTTTGTTGTTGTATTAACTTATTTTCAAGCAAATTCATAACAAATCAATACAACTACTATAGTATAATTATCCCCTTTTGGCATAAGGGAATTTATAGAGAGACTAAGATAGATAAGTTTTGCAAGTGTGTAATATTTGATTTATTGAATTACCACTTAAATGGAGAGCCTTGCCTCTAGGATTGACCCTTGATATGTTGAATGTTCTCTTAGGTTCCTCCTCCTCTCTCTCTCTTATTGATTATCAAATGGATTGGCAAGCCCTTGTATTTATAGGATGATCTAGGATTAATAATGCACATTGTCTAACTTGAGAAAATGAAAATGGGAAGGGTTAAGGATTATGACTAATGTTAATAAGGAGACAAACCCACAAAGCTAAAAGAGACAAACTCATACCCAAGCCCATACGATCATGGGTTTATCTAGGAGACAAGTATAGAGATTTGTTTTCAAGGAAGGGATTACTAATGGATAATATGTAGTCAAAATGCACTAACATATAACTTTTAGATAAGTGTCTAGGTTTTTTAAAGCACTATAGACTAAATATAGAATTATGAGGGTCATGCCATCTTATAAATGGGTTAGACTTTACAAGTTTTCCAAATGCATTAAATTGGGGATAAAACGTGGGAATAAGCATTTTGTCCCAAATCTAAGTGTTTGTATGATGGCCCAACTTTGACATATGTATTGAGTGAAATGCTTAAATGCATTAAAGTATAAATGTAAATAATTTTAAATACACACCTTCACCTCCCTAGGGAAGAATGACGGGTTTTAACCTTGCTCTTACTAAGTTTTCAACCAAAATTGATTAGCTAATTTACCTAAAACAAGTGCTAATTATTATATGTAGTTAATTTTGTCATGAATGATATATATATATATATATATATATATATATATATATTTAAAATTTGAAATTAGCTATCTAAATTGAAAATAAGCATATGAAAGAATACACTTGTTTGGTATTACCCTAAAAAACCACTATAATTATTCCATCTCTAGAATTTTGATAGGTGTTAAAGTCATAGTTAACACTTATTTAGGAGTAACCATTCCCCAATCATAATTTTTATAAGTGTTTAAAACATAGCCAAAGCACTTCATCAAGATTCACCAACACCTAATCCACTTCTTGATGATATAAGTAGAAAATCCACTTATCTTCGATCATTTCATTCCATCTTGAATTTATAAAATGTCTTTATATATGCCCCCCTTTAAGGTGAGGGATGAAGACCTTGTTGTTGTAATGACTAATATTGAAAGAAACATTTTTAAATAACCATATGTTAGGAAAAATAATTTAATAATTACATGTTATTTTTTATTAAAGGTAAAGAGGAGTTTTTTTAAACGGACTCTACCCTTGTTTACAAAAGCCATAGTCCTAGCCTAAAGAACTCAAATGAATAAAAAAATACTACAGAATAAACCAAAAGTAAAACCAAGGCTAGATCACAACTAGATCATAATAAATTCATATCTAAAACAACAAGAACTCACTAAAAAAAGAAATCACAAAATACCTAGGCCTATGAATCTTGCCCTCTAAGGGTAGCATTCTAATTGATCAACATATCTTTTAAAGTTTGTTACATAGTACTAATCTCTTACTCTCTGCTCTTGGATATATATTTACCTCTTTTGGTTTTCATGCTCGAACCTTCCTCTTTTGAATTCTTTTTGAAAAATTACATAAGAACACCCATACTAGTTAGACAATTTATAACCAAGGCCTTGTAGTGATTGATCAAAGCTTGAAGATTTTGTTTGAGTGCCAAATTCTCTTCTTCTAAATTGTAGATCCTTTCTTCCAATGTCTTCATATGAACAATAATCTCCTGGATACTAATGGCCAATTTATTGAGGTATATTCCTTTGATAATTATTTGATTAACTGATGGTCCTTAGTGAACCATCTTAGGAGAGTTATGTGGAGATCAATTTCTTCCCATATGGATTTGAGGCTTTGATTCCACTTTTTAACTCAAATTCATTCTCTACATCCCCATATTTTATTTTATTGTTGGTTTAATATTTATTACTATTGATGGTGATGGCTTATTGGGACTTTAAGAGATTAAGACCATCAATTTCCTCTTTCAGACCATCATTATAATTCCTCATGTGACCTTCCTCTACACTAACCTCTTTACCTATAGTATTGTTAGGGTCTCTCTCAACTTCTTTTTGCTATGTCTTTCTTTATGATCTTCATATGTTTTTAGGGGAATATTTGGGAATTTGTTACCCAGATTCATTCACACAAGGAAGCCATGGTGGCATCATCCTCTTTGTATTTGTATACCTCCACAAAA
Source organism: Torreya grandis (assembly GCA_037957365.1). NCBI lineage: Eukaryota > Viridiplantae > Streptophyta > Pinopsida > Cupressales > Taxaceae > Torreya > Torreya grandis. The sequence continues at coordinate 1,154,410 of JARHVA010000589.1, read as the reverse complement.
TTAAAATGACATATTGGTGTAAATAGAATCTACCTTTCCCTTTTTCATTTCCAGTATTGAGATCTCTATTGAGCATATAATGTAGGAGGGGATGATGAATCAAAAATGGTGCATGAATAGGTTAAGAAAAAAATGGATAAATTGAAATGAGTTATACCTTTCATCAAGAGTGATGAATCTCATGACCTATTTGGACACCAAATTTAAGGGATGAGGGATTGAGTCTCTAAGATAGCCATATTGAAAAGGAATAATAATCTCCCGCTCGAACAAGAAATTCTTAATTTTATCCTTGGTGTCTTTGTTTGATTTGTATAAATTTTTACCCTCAATTTTCATACATATGACATGACCTATAAGATCCTATTTGACTTCAAATTGGATATCTTTAATCTTAATGATCCTTTCATTCCACCCACAAAATTTATGGATGCACGAGGATCAAATCCTTCCACTTTCTAGATTAAATTATTGAATCCACTAGCCTTAAGGATATTTTATGTATAGGAAAGTTTAAAATTTTCCAAAAACACCATTATCTATCTTTGGTCTTATCAAATATCTCACTTACATACCATGCTTGTCTTGAATTCTCTTTAATGACCTAGTTTTTTTCTCTTGGGTTACTATGCTTGATGGTCTATCTAAATGTTATTAATGATTATTTGTACCTAAAAAACATATATTTATGTAATTACACCTCTATTTTGTCATTCATAACCTATATCTACCTTATACTATTCATTCTACTCACAAACTTCCTCTTAACATTCTCACTAGCTTTTCATAGGCAATTCCAATAGGACTCAAGGGCCAATTCTTGATATATGTTTCAATAGCTCAGAATTTTATCATGAATGGTATAAAATCGTAATATTATATATTTTTAACCTCCTTCAAATCTTGGATCACACCTTACCCTTAAATTCTACACACAAGGCTTACAACGTCCTCTCTTTGCTTATAGCCTTTTTTTGAGCCTTTTCTCCTTTTTTGACCTATCTAGGAAATTTTTCCAACAATTAATCACCTTTATATACACCCTTTATCCCCTTTTATATGTTTGTAAATTTTAATGATCTAGATCCTCTTCTAGGTATCACTTCCTTTAAAAATCACCCCTCTTTTAGGCCTAATTAGCCCTCAAACCTTGACACAATCCTAAAATACGTACACATTCATATATTATCAGACCCAAACCATCTTATTCTATTTTAATATGAAAAAAAAGTCAAATCACAAAGTTATAGGATTTTTCAATGGTTATAACTCTCTCAAACGCCAAAACCCTAGTCTAGGGTTTTCTAGCTCCTATGCAAGCCCAAGAGCCTATAAATTCCATTTATTGAGTTTTTAAACACTTAAAAGGATCCAAATGCCATGTTTATGTATATATTAAACTCTGACACATTTTAAACTAGGACTTATGCCTAGTTCAATGCATTGAGGGCTTAAAATCAATAAAAGTCAATCAACCATGCATTCTTTTCCTGACTGTGCAGGGTTTCAAAGGTCTATTCACTTTATTAAAAGTTTATATGGTTCAATATGGTATTTTTTGTACCTTATTCACTTTTAAAACATGATAAAACCTTATACAAAGTCAACATGTCTTCCCATTCCCAAAACCAAATAGTTTTGTTTAAGTTTTGACTGTGTATAACAAGGTCTTGATTACACAAGCTTGTGACATCTTTTAAGGGTTATATTCATTTTCCATAGGGTTCCAACTCCAAAGAGTACTGTAAAAACTATTATAATTCTCATATCAATAATATATTACTCCTCCCTCACTCTTTGGCCCAAGATACACATTTCCTCTTTCTTATATGACTATGAACAAGGTCTTATGACTGTAAAACAAAGCTCTTGTTACCCAAGAATTATGTACTATGTAATTACTCTAAACTTTACCTTCAAATCAATAGGTCCATTTTTTAATCTAAATTTATATCTTCCATATAATATCAACTCACCAAACAAGGGTTCTCTTTGCACTAAACTCTCAGGCAATGTTATAGGATCATACCTTGGGTTGTCACAAGCTATGAATAGGGTATTCAAAAAGGAGTTGCATCCTCAAGGATTCTCTCACTTTGTAATGTTTTATCTGCCATCTAGGAGAAAATATGATCCTAACAACATTTCACAATGAGTGATTATTTCTTTCCTCTAAAACAATTGTTCAATCATTACCTTGACTGCAACATACAGTCCTCCCCAAACCTGGGGAAGCACACATATAGAGTTTGTGTATATATAGTCTTCAAGGCTCACTTAAAACAATATTAATACATACAAATAGCAACCCATACATCTTGAAAATGAAAAAACACAATGATAAATTTATATTTACTTATTGAATCAACATGTCATTACAACATAGTACAAAAATGAACTTGTTCATCTACATGAGGGTTTTTGAACATTTTCTCATTTTTCTATTTTCCTCCCTCTTCTTGGAGATCTTTCTCTCCCTTCACACCATCCATATAACTTCAACTCTTCCCAATCCACTTTTTGGGTTGGTTACACCAACTTGTTTTTTTCCTAACCAACTACAATGTACAAGGTGATTTACATGAATAATAATTGACTTTTGATTGCTTCTATTAAAATGAATTATAATTAAATATGTTTCCACCTTCCTTTAATGACTTATTAAGCTCCTCAAACTAACTTTTCTCACCCAAACTTCAAACCATGCATATGACCCTCCTAGATTCTTATCAAACATTTTAATTTTTAAATTACCTATTTTGGAGGGAAAACTCCTAGAAGCCACAAAACACAACTTGATGACTCCAAATGAACTCCAAGGATGTAAATGGAATTTATAAGGTCCCTCACACACTTTTACCAACTTTTGACCTCCTATTGACAACAAATAAAAAATGAAGTTTCTTAGCTTGATGCTCCTACATCATACTCCCTAGGAGGGGAAAAACTTGAGCCACCAAATTTCTTTCTTGCCTTCAAATTGGTTCTTTGAGCTACCTTGACATTCACTTGCATGTTATCCTTCCTTTCTTTCTCCCTATTCTTTTCTAAACTCTTACTTGTCCTCTTCTTGGTCTTGTCTACTCTTCTTGTCCATGTATCTTTTACCTATATGAAGTATTCCAACTATTTTAAACTCTTATTTTATACATATTACACCTATTATAAGTCACTTTGAACCTCATCATACTTATCTACAATTATATAGGACTTATTCTCTTTCCTCATGCTTGTTTTGTGGCTTGCTTTCTCATAAATATCACTTAATTCTTGCTTGTTTATTGATTTTTGCTCCTTGTTAATGCTATCACATTATTTATTAGGATTTAATGGCTTCTCATGCATGTTACCCTCTATTATTTGTTAATCTATACTCTCTTTTTCTACCTCTTCTTCATATTTCTCTTCTTTTTGATGCCTTTTCCTGTGACCTTGCTCATCGTGCAAGAGTAACTTCTTGTTCCCTTCATCCTCATCATAATACAACATGTTTTAACCAATATTTGAATATCCATATCTAGGATTATAAAATTTAAACTCAAATTTATTTTGCCCAATTGAATAACTTACCTTATGTACTTGTTCATACCCCTTTAATTATTTTCTTGTGGCCTTGTTTGCACAATTTCATGTACATCTCTTTGTTGCTCCTTTTTTGAGTTTTCTTGGAGTTAATCCTTGAATTTTTTATACTATACTTCACCTTATTTAAGACCCTTGGATAGTCTGAACATGTCTTCTAACATCTTCAAATCTTCTTTCAACTTGAGTGCATCCATCTCTTCACAATCCTCATCAAATCTTGGTCCACTTTATTCTTCCTTTCCTTGGGCATTTTGTTCCTTGTTTTATCCTTGGAATCCCTAATTTGTGAGAGTCATATCAACCTCTTCATTCTATATACCATGATTATCAATCACTCTTTGAGGTACTTCATCCTCACATTGCTTTGCCACACACTCATTCATCAAAATAATGGTTTCCACATACAAGATATCTTCATCATTGGAGTCAAATTCACATACATCATCATAAACAACATTTGAAAATATAATTTGAGAATAATTATCTTCTATGCATTCATTTTATTTCATACATGGTTGTACCATCATTTCATTGGCTTGGTTTGCATGCATCATCTCTCTTATTTGTGTAGTTGGCTTGCTATCTTCCTCTACCTTCATGCTTGATTGGAGTACACTTGCAATAGGATACTCTTGTGTTATTTTAATGATTTTTTCAACCCACTTGTTGCATTATAATTTCTTATATTGCCACTTGTTTCTCTTTTCACCTCTTTCATGCCCCATGTTTTGGTTATCTACCATGCCATCTTGGTGTTCCTTGCCATTTTTTCTTTATTTTCATGTTTGTGCTTGTTTTACACCTACACTTTTTCATAATTTGACCTCTTTTTTTAGGTTATCCTCTTCCTTCTCATTACCTACTTGTTTAAGCCACTTAAGCCATACATATACATGCCCTTATTATTTTCTTGAGGGCTACACTTTGTCATTATTTTTTACAATATGCATATTAGCTTTTTATTCTTCATAGATACAATCAAAATCAATGTTAAAACACTCATTTACCTCCAAAGGAAACTGCTGCAAACTCATCTCTTCATTCATATCTTCATGGGTGACCTGCATGTCTTCTTTACATGTTTCTTCTCTTGTTTTAGGTGCTAGACTTGGCAATTCATCATAATATTCTTCTTATACTTCATCTTCAACATGTGGAATGACCTAAATCTCCATCATCTTGTCTTATATAAGAGGTTCTCTTTCTTTATCATCCTCTTTCCAGTTGATGGGTGATGTTTTTAGCCTATCATTAACCAAGTTTGAGGCCTTATGCTTGAACTTCACCAATTCTTTCTTCATACCTGTATACACAAACTTGAAATAAATGTTAGAATATAAAATAAGATACCATATAGTCTTCTTGAATGTCTTTGGCATAGACACTCTTCATGTGCTCTTCTTGTCTTCATTCTCATGTGCTCTTCTTGGCACTTCTATCTTATTCTTGTTATACTCAATGATAACCCTCTTCTCAATCTATTTATATTGTTTCTCACTTGGAAACATCTCATCCCTTATGATTATTTGGTCTGCCTTCTTTTTCTTATTTTTATTGTTTAGGACACTCTTCTTGTGTCTTATTTCTTTCACAAGTGGCTCTAGTGGCCACTTCACCCTTCTTATCATATTTCAAACAATCCATTGGCTTCCTTATCTTCTCAATAACTTCACCATGATCTCTATACTCTCTATACTTTTCACCAATTCTCTTCTCAAGTCTTCTACTTCCCTTTCTACACCCATCTTTTCACACTTCTTTGTTTTCTAGGCATATCTAGACCTTCCTCTTAGCAAGCTTGTCAATTTTGCCTCTTATACCTCTATTTGGCCTTTCCTCTTATTTATTCCTCTATCTATAACCTCTTATTATCCTATTTAAATCACTTTTGGATTCTTCTTTTTTCTCTCTTCTCTCTTGGAGCTCCAAGGCTCTCTTCAACCTCTCCTTCACTAGTCCTTTCTCGACTAGCTTCTAGTCCTCATAGGAATTAGGGGATTTTGTTTATCTCATATAAATCTGATATACCTTTATATTGATATCAATATATTAGACTTGAAACATACTCTTCTCCTTCAATACCCTGCAAGTGTCATCTCAAGCATTCCTCATAGCATGCTTTGTCAATGTCAAATAGACAAGTTTCAAAGAACTCAAAACAAAAATCAAACCAAAATTACCTTGATCTAATATAAAATGATGTAGAGGTAAGAGGAAATTTCACCAAAAACACCATTATCTATCTTTGGTCTTATCAAATATCTCACTTACATAACATGTTTATCTTGAATTCTCCTTAATGACCTAGTTTCTTTCTCTTAGGTTATTATGTTTGATGGTCTCTTTGAATGTTATTCCTATTTATTTATACCTTATAAATATATATTGATGTAATTGCACCTCTCTTTTGTCATTCACAACCTATCTCCACCTTATACCATTTATGCTACTCACAAACTTCCTCTTAACACTCTCACTAGCTTCTCATAGGGAATTCCCATAGGACTCAAGGGCCAATTATTGATATACGTTTCAATAGCTCAACCTTTCATAATTAATGGTATCAAATGTTCATATTACATCTACCTTAACCTCATTCAAATCTTATATCACACCTTACCCTTCAATTCTACACACAAGGCTTGCAATGTCTTCTCTTTGTTTGTAGCCTTTTTTTAGCCCTTTCTCTTTGTTTAACCTATCTAGGAACTTTTTAGAAGAATTATTAACCTTTATATACACCCTATATACCATTTTATATGTGTGTAAAGTTTCATGATCTGAATCCTCTTCTAGGTATCACTTCCTTTAGAAATCACCCCTCTTTTAGGCCTAATTAGCCCTCAAACCTTGACACAGTCCTAAAATCCATACATAGTCATAAATTATAAGACCCAAAACATCTTATTCTCTTATAATATGAAAAAAAATTCAATTCAAAAATTTATAGGACTTTTCAATGGTTAGAACTCTCTCAAACACCAAAACCATAGTCTAGGGTTTTCTAGCCCCTACACAGGCCTGCGAGCCTATAAACTTCCATTTATTGTGTTTTTAAACACTTCAAAGGATAAAAATTCCATGATAAGGTATGTATTCAAATATGACACATTTTACAAGATAACTTTGTCTTGGTTCAATACATTGAGGGCTTAAAATCAATAAAAGTCAGTCAACTGTGCATTCTTTTCCTGACTATGTAGGGTTTCAAAGGTCTATTCACTTTCTTATAAGTATATAGGATTAAATATGTTATATTTAGTACATTATTAACTTTTAAAAAATTATCACACCTTATACCAAGTGAAAAAAATTCCCATTCTCAAAACCAAAGACTTTTGCTTAAGTTTTGACTATGTCTAACAGGGTCTTGGTTACATAGGCCTATGACAACTTTTAAGGGTTATATTCATTTTCTATAGGGTTCCAAATAAAAATATAACTATCCAAACTATTATAATTATCCTATAAATACTATATTATTCCTCCCTCACTCTTTATACCAAGACACACATTTCCCCCTTCTTGTATGAATGTGAACAAGGTCTTATGACTGTAAAATAGGGCTCTTGATACCTAAAAACTGTGTAGTTTTTAATTACTCTAAAATTTAATTTTAGATCAACAGGGGTTTTGTTTAATCTAAATTTATCTCTTCCATATAATATCAACTCACCAAATAAGGGTTATGTCTGTGCCAAACTCTCAGGCAATGTTACAAGATCATACCTTGGGTTGTCATAAGCTATGAACAAGGTATTCAAAAAGGAGTTGTATCCTCAAGGATTATCTCACATTGAAATGTTTGATCAGCCATCTAGGAGAATATATGATCCTAAAAAACATTTCAAAATGATTTCTTCTTATTTTTTTCCTCTAAAACACTTGTTCAATCCTTTCCTTCTTGACTATAACATACAATCCTCCCCAAACCTACAGACACAGACATATAAAGTCTCTATATATCTAGTCTTCAAGGCTCACTTAAAATAATGTGAATACATACTAAGAGAAACCCATAAATATTTAAAAGGAAACAACACAATGATCAATATATATTTACTCATTGAATCAACATTTCATTATAACATAGTCCACAAATGGACTTGTTCATCTACATGAGGGTTTTTAAACATTTTCTCTTTTTTTTTTCCTCACTCTCCTTGGATATCTCTCTCTCCCTTCATACCATCCAAATAATTTCAAATCCTCCTAATATAGTTTTTGGGTTGGCTACACCAACTTATACTACCCTTATAATATTTGAGAGTGCCCCATCCACCAACTCTTCTTGGATTTCATTTTTAGGCACTATCAAAGTCAATCTTGACGTAGCCTAGAGAGGGAGCTTGCCATACCATAGTCCTTCTCAACTCTTTTCTAAGATCAATCATCAAGTATCCCATTAGATTTCAATCCCAATTCTGAGTAATGAGGGATTCTTATCCCTCATATGTGAGCTTATTAAAATTATTACAGGCTTTGAAATTCTCAATCAATAAGTTTTTCTCATCACATGTTAAAAAAATGAATAAGTTAAATCATGGTATTATCTACATATATGAGAATTGATTTTTAATTTTAAAATTTTTTTCACCATTAAATTTTTGTATTAGCATCCATTCATGCCATATTATATCATGTAAAGTCTAATTTTCAAATGTGAAAAACTGGTATATACCATGTAACAAACATGCCTCTAGATGGGTTAGATAAAGCAAAGAGAGCATATACAAGAAATATGCCCCCATAAATGTATGGTAATTTTATGCATGCAGATACTAAAATATGGTATTAATTAATTTACAATGAAAATCTTGACACACATTTACCATGCTTAAATCTAGTGAACAAACATGGTATTAATATTCCATTATCTCACACATTCAGGCTAATTTATGAGTTTGATCCTTCTATTATATTATTACACATCTACAAGAACCTCACTGTCTATTTCAAACAATCATACTGTCCTTCATAAAAATGGCCAAATCATCAATTTAGTCCAAACTAATAATATTCATGAAGTAAAAACTACAAATATACTAGATGCCATAGATGACCAATTAAATGAATGTATTAATTTGAATCCACATCAGATTGATATGATGCTATATATTTTAAGAGACAAACATAAAAATTTGACTCAAACTACTACATTTGGGTAAAATATGACCCCTTATATGATATCAACCAATCCTTTCAAGTTAATATTCCCATTTCAGGTGTTCATACCTCTAATATTGGTCCTAGTCCTACATCTACACATCTAGTGACCTATGTAATATTCACCTAAGGTGTAGGGGAAACACAAGGCTTACAAGAGATGTCAATTCCTATTCCTACATAGGAAAAATTTACCCCTCCCATGATGACTACACATTTTACATCACCAACCTTGCCTATTGCACATTCCCTTGAGTAAAATATTACCACTCTACATGCTAAGTTATTACAATTAGAGCAAGGTGCATCTATATCTAGTCATTCCATGGATTCAAATGTCTTGATTCATAACCCATTACACCATAAGATAGAATATTATCCTTTACTGATAGGTTTTTTAGCTCCCAATCTTCCATTATACAAAGGTAAAGGTGTTCTAGAGAAACACCTTAGATTATTACACACAACATGCTTAGATTATGCTTATAATGACAAAATATTGACCAAAATATTTTCATGAAGTCTCAAGGAATATGATTTACAATAGTTCTATGATCTCCCCCTCTAATAGGTAAGAGCATTGAACCCTATGGTAGATCAATTTCTAATACATTTTTCTATCAACATTGATGAGAAATTATCTTAGGTGTTAATGGTTAAACTCAAGCAAGGGTTTAATGACAAATAATTGAAAACATACTTTGGTAAAAGACTATGATAGCCAAGATGACCAATGTTATGCTTTATTATGAGTTAAAATACATATTCAAGAAAATATTTCTTACACCACTCCATGAGCCAATTGTATTTAAGACATTCAAATCCTTTGATGAACTATGCCATACAATAAAGGACAAATGAGTTAAAATCATATCTTTGGACAAACTCAAGTATTTATATACTCGTACAAATACTTGAAAAATTAAGTTTTAAATAAAACCAAGCTAAAAGGTCAAACTGACTGATAATAAGAGTGAGGCAAAAATTATAGGTAATGCAATATTACAATCTATAAATTAACTACAATTAACAACTCCATAGAAGAGGAAATTTTCTAGATTACAATCACCTCCTCACATACTATTAAAAAATATACTTAAGTGCAACCTTATGAATCTTATTCATACACAAAATATCAATCCAAATAAACCTACACCAATAAACTATAATATCAATGCATATTGTGACCATCATCATATTACAAGATATTTGAATAACACATGCTTCAAATTGAGACATAAGATACAAGATATTATTGATGATAATATTATTAAATTGGGCACCCATACAGAGTAATCTAGAGCACAAAGTAATACAAATCAAAAGTTTGAGATATTTATTGATCCATTTCCAAAACTTGAGTGATAGAGACCAAAGATACTTGAAAATTACACTATGCATACAATATGCATCCTCCACCTACAATATATGTTCACCCCATAGATGTAGTTATTAATATAGTTATCGACACTTCACCATAATGTGCTATGATCAAATTTTATGATATTTATGTTATGGATGATGATTAATATTTTCATGCACTCTTCATATGAACCCATATCAATGAACAACCTGTTGAAGTGGGTTTTATGCACACCATCAACAATGGGTTTTCACCCTCTTATTTTAAGAATGATGGTAATTTTTACAGGGCATGAGTTTTAGGTTTTGACTCTACTATGTATTTATGGTGGAGTAGTATCATGTGACTTAAAACCCATATTTTTAAATAATATAACTTGGCTGCCAATGCATGTGATGACCTACGACTAACTCTGAAGTAGTGCAACTTTGACTTGTGGCCTATATATCATATAATTTTAAGCTAGAACTCATATATACATTATTTTAATAAGTAAAATAATACACGTATTTAAATACAATGTAAATGGAATTGTTAAGTCTATCATAAAGACTCATGATTTTTGTACTGTGAGCTATATCCACCAGTGTGAAAATATGTGAAAACACAACAAAATATACATGAATAACCTTATAAAATAACTTAATTTCCTTACATGCATCCAAATTGAAATAATTCATAAGATAATTTATAGCATATATTGTAATAATATTTTAAATAGCAAGGACTATTGGACCTAAAAAACCAAACTCAAATAATTATTTTCATGAGATATTGAATGTTTTACACATTTTTTTGTTTTGAATGTGGGTCCCTATTTAGAAGAAGGATAGGGGTGTGTTTGTCACAATAAATGGTGACCTCTATGATGAAAACACCATTAGTGTTTATAATTTATAAGGTTTAGTTAATTTTGAAATAAAACCACAAATTATTGAAGAAAAATTCACATTTTCAAAACAAACCTGAATATTAGCTTCAATCTTAGAACACAACAACTAATCCTTTACTATTGTGAGACCTATATGTGTGTGTATAATGACTCATTTTATTTTTTATGGTTTTTGACATAGACCAAGAGTGGTAACTTGATCAAAACTTATGAAGGGTATTTTATTCTTATTTTTCTATTTATTTATTTTATGAGAATGGCTTGGATGGGAAGGCTTAGGTGTTGCTCTCTGACTAGTTAGATGTATATACATCCTTGAAATAGATACCTATGATTCCAATATAAGATTTTGTACATTACCAACTAGGTGTCCATAGCCTTAATGGATGTTTTTAGAATCACTCTTTAGGATAAAGCTTCTAATTTTTCTTTAAAGATTTCATATTCTCTCTCTTTTTTTTCTTTTAATTCTCAAAAGGTTGGGAACCAATATAGCCTGGGTGAAAGGGATTGATAAAATTTTTAGTATAAAGTGATATTTCCTTTGTTTTTCATAACCTTAAGGTAATTTTAACGTGATTAAGTGATTTATAACTCATTTTCAATGTAAAGACCATTCTTAATTCATGTGATAATTATGAAACTAAGATTTGGATCTGTAGTGAAAGCACAAATCAATCAAATATTTAGTTAAAAAATTTCATATTTTTTTAATTTTAAACACTTCATAGTGAATACATATTTTTTAAATGAATTGAAATTGACTATAGCGTCTCTAGATTGGGACTTGGCTAGTGGAAAATGATGCATGGATTTTTTTCTCAGTTTCTTTTTTTATGTCCTTAGAAAAACTTATTGCACTAATTCTATTGAAGAAAATCTAATTTATGAAAACAAAGTGTTCTATGAAAACAAACTAATATATTAAATAAATGTAAACTAATATTTCCCTAACCTATCCTACTCTTCAACTAGAAATTCATAATCAAGGCTTGGAGGGTGGACTTGAAAACTTGGTATGAAAAATTTGGCACCACCTAGTGAAAGAAAGTTTTGATCTTTTATTTTTATCAATATAGTAAAGACATCCTTATATTATTTTCATAATTCAATCCATTTGTTCATTTAAAATATGAAAAATTATAAAAATTTATGTTTCATATAATGTCTCTTCAAACATGAAATCAAAAAATATTTTAGGCTCAGGTAAACATACCTTAAAATCAATCCAACTAAATTCATGAAATTATTTTACCTAGAATTTTGTGAGATTTTAAATTGGAAGCATGGTGGATATAAATTCTTCATGATTTTATTATGTTGGAAAATAGGTTTCTAATTCTTCATCTTGCACAAGTTCAATGTATTCTTATTTCTAAATGTGTTTTTCACATTCACTTCATTTAAATGATCTTCCTCAAAGAGTAGACTTTATGTGTCTTCAGAAGGGGGAATGTAATCTCCCTAAAAGATACATAATCCATTTATATATCATTTTTGACATTCTCTTCATCTTTACAATGCTTCTCTTCAATACCCCAACATTATATACCTATTAAAATCTCATATCCTTATTCAATTATGTAAAAAAATCAACATCAACATCACACTCTTCTTCTTCTTGTTGTTAAACTCAGTCAATTTCCTTTGTCTTTGCATCATTATTATCTCATCACCAACATCTTGTTTTAAAATATTAATGTCCATAATAACTCATTGATTTAACTCCATGCATGACATTTCCTCTTCCTCACTTGATTATTTTTTAATTTCCTATGATTCTTCTTCTGTGTGAACTTCTTCTACATCACTCTCAAAGTCATAATACATATTATTTGTTTCATCACATTCAATTTTATCTACATCGCTGTATTTTTTAAAATCATAGTATATGAATTGATGTCATGTTCAAGAAAAAAAATCAAAATTTTATTTATTGATTGCATAAATATTGTAAACAACAATCTACTTTGAATGATTAGTCATAGGAAAATTCAATTTTTTTCTAATTGAGGAATGATTGATATGTCATTTTAAAAGTAGGCATAGTTTGATGTTGTTTTTTAGGAAGACAATTACCTCTTTAGTTTGACAACCTCTACATCAAATAAAGATAAAGTATTTACCATAGAGGTTTTGAAGAACGTAGATATAATGGGATCTTAAGAATTTATGTATATCTCTAGAATGGTAGCTTCTTGAGGTCTATAGATGTTAGGAATGTTGTTATATATTTCTTGGAATTTAAGATTGAAATCTCAAATTGGATAATTAAGTTGTATTTTGAGTGCGAGCAAATAATTCAACAAATAAAAATGATCAATTAGCTATCCAAATTGTAAAATAAATGCATCTTATAATTCCTTCTAGCTATAAATTGAACTAGGTGTTACATTAAAAAACCATTCATACTCAAAGCTATCTATTGTAAAATGAAAAAACCTACATGTGAACATGTTATTTAGTAGTTCTATTGTTTTGGAAGTTTAGGGAGATAATTGAATGCCTTTTTTTGTAATTTCATGTTGAACACTAGGCATACTAATAGCTATTTGACCAAGCTAGGCCATGATTTTATCTCTCATTTGATTTTATAGGTTTTTAATTTTTAATGAATTTTTTGACATATTTGACAAAAACTAAAATGAAATACATTTATGGTGTAATTGATCACAAAACCCTCCTTTTAATGTCAAATTTTTTGTTGATGTGGGTTTTATGCACACCACAAACAATGGGTTTTCACACTCTCATTTTAAGTTGTCTAGGGTGCACATTAAAGGTTGTGAATCTAATATGTAGTCATGGTGGAATACTAATATGTAATATACAACCCATGCTTGTAAGTAATAGAACACAAATGTGAATGCATGTAACAACATGTGACTAACTATGATGTAGTGTGACTAGGACATGTGGCATGCATATTATATAAGTTTAAGTTAAAAATTAGATAGAAAATATTTGACTAAGTTAAATAAACCAAAATTAATGTGATACAATGGAAAGAGAATAACTAAGTCTATCATAAGGCCTTGTGATTCGTGTAGTGAGAGATAACTCCACCGGTACAAATATATTCCAAAACATGGTGAAATATGCATGAATAACTTCTAGAGAAACCTGATTCACTGACATATATACAACTTGAAATAATTTTTAAGATGATAATTAACATATATTAGAATGAGATTTTAAATATCAAGGACTATTAGCCCAAAATAAACAAACTTGAACAATTATTTTCATGAGGTCCAAATGTTTTGCATGTTTTATTATTCTGAATGTGGGTACTTATTTAGAAAAATAATGGGGGCATGTTGGTCACAACACAACCCATACACAGTGTCATGATCAACAATAGGTCAAGTGAAAACATTTATATAATGACACTTCTTCACTCCCTTAGGTCCACACAAAAAGATTTACGAGATACATCAAGAGTAGTCATGAGATTTTATGGATAAAAACATAATACCTTAGGACATATAGTTATACTTGTTCAAGTGGGGTCCTCAATAATATTCACTCAATTATTAGTTATACATAGTAATGAGGTATTTTACATGTTTTTAGGATGACCTTGTATGCAAAATATTAGTGCATTATCATATATACTACACCAATGTCTAAATTGCATACACTACAACTAGTAGTCCCAGTTATAGGTGTACATTATGAGTACCCTCTACAACCAAATGTATCTCTTTCTCCACCTTCACCACCAACATAATCAGTTGATGCACCCATACATGATCAATACAAAGAGACAATGATTACACATATGTAAGATCTTTTTATATAATTAATCCAAAAAAAAGAAGTTGGTCTACTAGATAGACATATATTAAGCATTGATCACATTATAGAGTTAGTAAGGGATTGCATAGGGCATCATCTCCTATAACATGTAATTTATTAGCACCATAGATAGTTCAAAATGTTAAAAAACAAACATAAGCAATGAGACATTATCCTATTATATAATGGATCCCATAAAGTCCTTAGCCTATAGAGTTACCCATCACACAAAGGATTCTATGAGCAATGATCGTGACAATTATGACATAACACATGATTTATTATTACATTATGAGACACATACATCTAGTACCTTTTTATCATGAACTATGACCATTACACTATTAGATATAGGCACTCTGCATAGTCCTCCCATTAATGCAATTATCAAGTATATTTTATTCAAATTTTGAATATAAAATAAAAAAATAAACATAAAAATAAAAGAACATTCAAAATATTCAAAAAATAAAAAATCAGGACCCGAGCATGACATAATTACTATATTACACTATTTGCATATGTTATTTATCATATTTTTGATACATGACATACTCTTTTCATACACAAATGCATTTCATGATATGAGTGCAATGCAGGACATATGGGTTATACATGGAAATAGAAATTTTGGACTTCATCTACCTAATGGGCATGCAAATATTAGGGGCATCTTATTCCATAAGTTTCACTATTATAGGTTATGTATTTTTATGAACTTTTATATGTTGAACTATCTAGATCACTTACACATGTCTTGATAGTTAATCATAACTTACATAATGCTATATGGATATGATATTATACTATGATATGACATTGATACATATGGATGGTGAAAACTAGTTATTGCATGTTCTATATTTCATTTATGTTATTACTCTCATGTATGATATGATACCTCATGCTTGTCTATTGTGTTTGGCCCTTTTGTCTCATGTATAACATATTTATGTTCCTTGTCTATCACCCTTGGCTTTGTATTGATGCAACATATTTATTTCCCTTGTTTGTGACATACTTATGTTATTTTCATGTAGCCATTAACCTTGTTTATTGAAAAATATTCATGTCCCTTGTATACATCCTTTGGCCTTATTTATGATAACAACACTTGAGTTTGTTGCACTTATTGATATTTTAAACATTGATTGGTGCCATTATCCATGTTATGTAATTTTATTGCATAGTCTTACTCAATTATCCTTAAATTTCATGCTTCATTGATACATATATCTAGATATTAAAATTATATGCCCTACATTACATCTTTTACATAATGCCTTGATTGACATATACATTAGTATGATTTACATAGTCTCCACATGTTCACATGATTATACATGATGCTATATTTATATATGACATGATATAATTTTCAAAATATTTGCCTATCAATACAAGTCAAGAGTCATTCATTTCACTCACTTTCTATTCACTCAATACAAGCATTTACACTTTTGTATACTGAGCAAATCTACCCTATTAGGCCCAAATTATCCATTATTCATAAGGAGCAGTCATAATCCAAGTCAAGAACCTTAAAAATAAAGTCAAGAGCTATCATTTCCAAGTATACAAGCCACATTATATCTACATACATAGTCAAAGAAGCGTAATCACTCATTCACTCTAAGTAGAATAACTACATAGGATTGATTTCCCTATTTGGAGTATTGGATATGTAGGCAATGATAAATTAATAAGGGGATGATTGAGGTTAGATAAATCTATTAAAATACCTTATTTTTATTCAATTTTTAAATCTATCAAAGTGCCCTAAATGTTTCAAAGGAAAGAGAAGACAAAAAATGATATTTATGTAGTTAAACCCTAAGTGTGATATCTTATATTACTTAGCATTCACTGGTGTAATACGTATAGTGATTAGTTTATATGAAAAATCAACCCATAAAAATATGTGGTCAATAGACTTAGGCACACTACACCTTTATCATCTATTAGAGGAATCTAAATTTATCTTCTACTTCTACCTCTGATTTATCATTTCTAAAATTTTATTTTTTGTAGCTTTTAATATCATAGTCAATTGAGATGAGTCAGTATCCAACAAATTTGAGTGCATCATGCCTCCATATACTTACAATGGACTTCTCTATATTCTATTTTTATTCCTTATTCTAATTCTAAGCCTATAAATTCATATCTTCTTATTTTCACAGTTAGATAGTTAGAACAATTAATGGGTATCTGTGTGCAAACTAAGTATATCTCTTCATAGTATTTTCACAAATTAGAAACTTTATATATTTATATTTTTTTCAAAATAAGAATATTTAAATCTTGTATATCTTTAAAATTCTAATATTTCTAGTTTTACACTTCATTTAGTGTCTTATCAAAATTAGGATAAAACACTATATAATCAAACTTTTAGTCATAATGGGGGAATGGACATTATTCATTCCCTTTTGATGATGTATTTTGTTTTACATGGAGTGAACTTGAATACATTGGACTGAAAATATATAATTGAATCTATAAGTTAAATGTAGTGGTTGATTTAGTTTATTTTAGAAAACCTATCATGTGGTTCCTTCTTTATTTTCTACTTACTTATTTAGATTAGTAAATTTCATAATTCTCCCCATGTTTAAGAGGGTTGAGACATGTTGTCTTCCCAACTCAAGGGCATACATAGTTACACAAATTTTGGGTATAACCACACCAAATCTCCATGTGATTCACCAAAGAAGCACAAAATTATCCAATTCTCCAACAAGAAGCATCATATCAAATAAGTTACAAGGGCAACATGATTTTCACTAACAAACATGTGTATTCCATTATTTATTTTTAATTAAAAAAAAAAAAAAAAAACAATTTTAGATTAAAATTGTCAATCTATGGAAATTGAATACTCTATGTTGTTTGTGGGCTTCGCTATTGAGTGACCTACACAACTGGATCTTCATACCAAAGGCAAAGTGTGTTTTACACACTCGTGTACACATTTATTTTTACTCTAATAATTATATTACTAGAATAAAAGGGGGAATTTTTAGATACTAAAATTTAGTATTAAGTACTTGATAATAACAAGCTTGACACACATTTACCACACATGATTTGAGTGCACAAACATGGTCCTAATATGCCATTCTCTTACACCTGCATGCTACCTTATGAGTTTGATCATTATATTTTGTTTTCAAACACCTATAGAAACCTCAATGTCTATTTCAAACAAACATACTATCTTACATAAACATGCCCAGTTCATTAATTTTGTCCACCTATGCATCAATCAATATCACTAGTAGATACTAACTTATTTGAGTTGTACCAACCCTCTCCCAACAATGACTATTTTTAAAACTTAAACCTTTCCTTAAGGTCAACCCATCTCCCTAACATGTTAGTGGAATGAAAAATTACCTAATTGGGCTCATATATATATAAATCAAATGTGACAGACACATTCTTTTCTAATATTGATCTTAGAGTAGGTTATCACTAGTTGAGAATCCAAAAGAGGAAATCTCAAAAATGGCTTTCAAGACTAGATATGAGCACTATGAGTTTACAATGTTACCATTTAGATTGATGAATACTCTTGAAACATTCATGAATCATATGAATAGTGTGTTCATAGATTACCTAGATCGCTTTGTGTTGATTTTTCTTGATGACATCCTCATTTATTTCAAGGATGACGAAGAACACTTACAATATTTGGAATTGGTTTTACAACATTTATGGAAGTATAAATTATATGTTAAGTGTAGTATCTAGGACATATTATCTATGTCGATGGTATTTCAGTTGATCTAATAAAGACAAGATCTTTCATGGAGTGGTCGACACCAAATAATGTGCATGAGGTAAGAAGTTTCATGGGATTAGTGGTTAGTATAAGAAATTCATTATGATTTTTTCTAAGATAACTAATCTGATTACCTCTCTTCAGTGAAAGAATCAAAGTTTAGTCTAGTTAGATAAGTGTGAGGTAGCCTTTTAAGAATTGAAAAGGAGGATTACTTTAGCACTAGTGCTAAGAGTTCCTGATCTTAATTGTCAATTCTTAGTGATCATAGATGCATTTGGGGATGGACTTGGAGGAGTTATTATGCATAATGATTTAGTGGTAGCCTATGAACCTAGGAAATTGAAGCCTTATGAGGTGATTTATGACCCTTATGACCTATAAATTATGGTAATTATGCATGCTTTTCAAGTTTGGAGACATTATTTATTGGGAAAATTGTTTAAGCTCAAGACTGATAACTTGTGACTCAAATAAATTTTCACACACCTAAATCTAAATGCTTATTAAAGGTGATGGTTAGAGTTCTTGTCTAACTATGATTTTGATATTAACTATATCAAAGGCAAGGAGAACATATTAGCTAATTCTCTAAGCCATATAAGGTACATAGTAGTTGTGACTACTATCAAGAGTAATTTTAGAGATCAAGTGTTCAAATTATCACAAGGAGATGAATTATATTGATGAGAGTTTTATGCATACCACACATAATTTTAAATAAGGTAACCTATAACATTTGAGGATCTCTATAGAAGTAAATTCCACTTTAGGACATGAGTTGCAGGTATGTGGTTAGAACAACTAAGTGGTGGAATAGAGGGGTAAGCCAGTGGGTTGTTCAACCAATTTTGTGGGTAGATATGTGATTTTTAATAAAAAGGAAAATCACTATGTGAGTCAGATGGGTGAAAGACTAATATAAAATGGGTAGATCTTAAAGAAGCTTAAAAAAAGAGGGAAGGGTAATGTATAAAAGGATTTTATGTCTTTGAACAAGAGCTTCTTAGTCTATCTCTTTAGTGGACAAGTCTATCAAAGACTAATGTTTGTTGTTTACAGTTGTTGGCCACTTACAAACAAACATGGCTGGGAGTCTGGTTAATCAAATACAGGGCGGTTATTGGTCTCAACTAAAGGTTGCTCCTTTCAAGGTTGTTATCACATACCTTTATAAGAGAGATTATAGCTTAGACCAAAAATTTATCTAAGGTAGCTATTGCTCATTTATAGAATACTATATCAACTAAGACACTTCTACACACTTCAAAATAATGATTCAACCTTTACTAACTGTATAAATCAATGAACATATCAACCTTTAATAGCTATAACACATCAAGGATTAATCATTCAAAAAAATAAAAATCATATTCTTCCATATAAATTTCACACATCAAAATTATTGAATCAATTTACAAACTAAAGAAACTTCAAAATCATGAACATAGAAAGGGAAGAAGACAAAACAAACATAGTTGCATGACAATCAAGATTCTTGATTTCTTCTTGTATTTCATTCAAAACTTTGACCTCTTTGAAAGAGGGTTAAATTCATATATATAGATATTAGGGAAGGGGCCACCTCATCCTTCAAGACTATAACATTTTGTTTACATATCGATAGACCATAAGATAAGTCTAAGTTACATAATGATGCCTTGAAAAATAGCTAGCCATGCAATATATTCATGCTGATCAAAAGTCAATTTAATTATAATATATAATTACAACTAAGAATTTACTATTTTTTTATGTTGATTACATGAAAATGTACAAAATTGGCCAATCTAAATTGGATCTTGTTTGACTTATCTTAATATTGTTGCAGAAACTATAGTAGAACTAGTAGTAGCTATTGTAGTGACTAGAAGTGAACTTGAAGAAGCAATGGATGTTTACACTATCATCACTATAGGAATATTAGTCTAAGTTAGCATTTATGTGGTAATTGTTTTTATTGGTGGAGTTGATGGAGTTGGTAGAGTTGGCATGGTAGAACTAGTAGATTGAGTTTGCTGAGCAACTTTCTTCTTTGCCTCTAAGTCTTGATAGTGCTTTTAGGCATTAGCATGTTGTGCTCTGATTAGACCCATATCTAGAAGATATGGTCTAGTTACCCTACTAATCTTGGCAATTATCTTATTATGTTCCACCTTGGTTTCTCTTAAACTAACTCTGAATACCTCTACCTCAGTGGCCTTCTTCCTTGTTATGTTTAACTTGGCTTCTATGTCTTCTAGGCTTAGACCTTGCAGGTTATATTTGAAACTATTAGAGGTTTGTTTTATCATATGGTATAATGTAAATCTATTCACTATCTTTCCTTGATTATCTCTAATAGTGGTTAATTATAGTCCTAAAAAAATATGTTTGATATCTTTCCCTTTTTTGACCAATTTATTAACTAATGATTCCAAAGATAGAAACCATTCTCAAGCCTCTTGGGTCCTTATTAAGCTCTTAGGGCAATTAAAGACTCCAATGGAGTCATCAAATATAGATGGTTGAAATCCTTATTGGGTGTATACAAAACTAAAAAGTTCAACATGTTGTCATCTTCCTTAAGGCTCATGAATAATTTAGTTATGCTATTAATATGTGGAGCCAAGCTAACTCTTAACGAATGAATGAAATCAATGATTTCATACAATCTAAGGGCATCATATTATACATCTTGTTCAATGCCTTGAGGAACCCAAATTACTTGATGTTACTCTCTAAGTGTTTCCAACTCTTCCTCGAGCTCTTGCCTAGTCATTGTAGTTCCTTGGTATATGGCCATGATAGCTTCTGTGTGGGTCTCCATATATGTTTTCAAGTCCTCCATGTAAGGGAAATGACCCTTCTACCTATTTTTTTTTTCTG
Source organism: Torreya grandis (assembly GCA_037957365.1). Taxonomy (NCBI): domain Eukaryota; kingdom Viridiplantae; phylum Streptophyta; class Pinopsida; order Cupressales; family Taxaceae; genus Torreya; species Torreya grandis. Next base: position 1,132,948 of record JARHVA010000589.1, on the reverse strand, counting down.
TGTGGGTCTCCATAGATGTTTTCAAGTCCTCTATGTAAGGGGAATGACCCTTCTACCTATTTTTTCTTTTGATTAAGGATTAGACTTCCTCCCTCTCTTCCATGATCAAGATCTTACCCAAGCTATCTTATATCTTCCTCTTTCTCACCCTCTATACTGATGCAATGGCTTTGTAAAACAAGGAGATCACTATTGTAAATTCTATAATCTTTAGATTGGGTCTCTTATAGGTCGAGTCTCCTAGTTCCTTAGCTCAATCTGGAAGTGTGAGCTTTGATGTGTCAGAGGGCAATGTTTCTAGTTAAGCATTCTCTTCAAGTTTTTTCTCAATAGATCTAGGAGGATTAGACATTGTTAGACAAATAATATTCAACTAGTCTATTTTCCCATAGTATAGCATTATATGAACCACATAGACTAGATACCTCAGATGCACTCTCTTAGTTTTTACCATTATGGTTATTATGGTGGGAGTGGAAGAAGTCAATGATGAACCCAACTAGGTAGAAGGGGCTATAGTTGAAGGCATGGATTGAGAAATGGTTTGGATGGACAAGGTTAATATTGAAGGAGTGGATGTTAATGGAATGGAAATGAAATGGATGGAAACTATAGAGATAGAATCATACTAGTGGAAGGGGGAAAAGGAGTTTTGGTTATAGGTGTACTCATGGATAGGTATATGAACAATAGATCTATTGAGACTCTTTGTTGAGGAATAAATGTGGAGACAACAAGTCTAGGGGTGATTGAAATTGTATGTAAAGACATAAGAGGGGGAAAACTCAATGGATTTATGAGTAAGGGGCCCTTATCAGATGAGTAACCTATGATAGGTGTTTTGGCCTTGAGTTCCTATAAGCTTCAAACCTTCCCTTGTTCTAGTTCCTCCTTGTCTACCTCTTGAGTTGGAGGGGTCTATGATCTATCTTTAGGATTCCTTTAGAATGTCTTTGTTGTTCTCCCTATGTGTAGACCTATAGACTATGATGGAATATAATAGGGAATAGTGATTAGGATGGAAGCTAAAGTATCCAATGTTTCCTCTTAATATAATGAATAAAAGCATATAGAACTAGCTTCCATCAATGCTTCCACTTGTGCTTCTAGTTGTGCACTACCTCTAGCTGTAGTTAGTTCCTTAGCTAACTCTTGCTTAACCTTAATTAGTTCAAATGTTGAAGGATGAACTAGGGGTATTTTTATCTTGTTCTTATGTTAAGTTAGGTAGTTGCTCCTCCTAATCTTGTTCTTCTTCTTCCTTCTCATCTCTATTGAGTGGTGGCTCAACTACCAACTACTATTAGTCCTAAGTCTAGATTTGAGCTTGTTAGGGATCAATACCCTCTCCTTACAGTTGTTTTGATGGTCTTACACTCTAGAAATATGAGGATACTCATCCTCCAAGAGGTGGAATTTAGAACATTACTTTATTGAGTATCAAGGATGGTTATGCTTGGATCGCTCTCAGTAAGTCCTCATTTAACCCTTCTATTGTAGCCCTTTCTCTGACCTCATTATCATCTTTGGCATTCAAGAAAATAAACTCATGATTGATTAGCTCATGATTGTATTCAAGGATAAGGGTGTAAATTTTATTTTGGACCTTTTTATGAGGGTCTTAGTTTCTATGAGGAAGGGTGGGAAATGTATAGACCTGCTTAGCATTACCAACCTCTCCAAACTATTTGAGAGTGGTGTAATGAATTTTCCCAATGGCTATATGAGACCTATAAAAGGTGGCCTATTCATTTTGAATTTGATGAGCAATTTCCTATTCAACCACCTTATCTAAAACAAACTTTGGAAGTTGAAGAGGATCTACTTTGTGCCCCACCACCATGACCACTATGAAATTTAGATATAGCCAGTAGTATCCAATATTGTTAGCTAGTGTCTAGGTTATGCTTGGGGAAACTCTTGGCAATGGATCATCATGAATATCCATCCATTCTTAAGGATATAGGTCCTTAATAATCTTGATTATGTTCCTTGTATATGAATAAATATGCACAAAGCTATAGTAATCACATATCTTATTTTTATAACTTTGGCATTAGGATCCCATAAGACTCCATTATGTCTATATTCAGTGCCCATAACCACATCCAGTAGATAAGACATCATGTAGAAATTACCTCCTATTGGTTCCCAATTGCACACCACCATTGCTTGGCCTCACATGCCCTAAAAGGCGGGGGGTGCAAGTCAAAGGTGAAGAGCCACTTGAGATGTTTTTGGAGTTGGGGAGGGCTCAACACCTTGAAAGAACTAAATTAGTGCAATTATTAGGAGGGGCCCGATAAAGGGGATGGTTAGTTCCCTGTTGCTTTTGGATCTACCTAAACCAAGGTGAGAGGACCTATGGGAGTATCTTATTTTGGTAAAGGGAACTTGAACCTTCAACCTTTATGGGGATTTTTAATTAGGGAAGATGGTGTATGACAAAGCATAACCAGACTCACACATTCCACTCAGGAAGGGCTATCACATGAAATGCATGAATGCCTTATGTCATATGAGAGCTACTTAAGATAAATGAGAAGATGGTTACAATCTTCAATGTGGAGATTATTGATGAATGATAAAGAAATTACAAGGAATGCAATGTTAGGATTTTGAGCACACAAAAAAAACACACTTTAGGTAAATAATGTATAATGCATTCGTTGGGAAAACAACACTTATGGTATGTGAGTTATATGTTGTATGTGGGGTAGAACAGGGTAGGACAATGTTTATATGAATATCTTGATAAAAATATGTGGAAGGCTAATAACTGAACATGGAGGGATTCACACAATCACAATATCATCTTTATCAATAGATGCTTTCTTGATCCTAGAGACAGGAAGAAACTATGCATAGATAGTCCTTGAAGAATTATGAGAAACACTACAAGTTACCCCTCAAGAATTCTTTCCTATTGTATTCATGAGCCCAAGACTAACCTTAAAAATTATATCAATTATTTATTCCCCTAAACTTTAAAATAAAAAGGATCTTACATTTTGGTTGCATCTTCTAAATGACTACCACAAAGAAACATACACTAGAAAACCAATCTATTTAGCTTGTGAAAAGAAACACCACACTTAAACAACAAGATAGAATGGAAACCATGAACATATTTTATTCATTCACTGAGAAAGGATCAATTACAATATATTTATTAAAAAATTGATATCATGAGACACTATTCAGAATGACTCTATAACAAGGGAACATCATGGATGATCTCAAAGCTTGCCAATGATTTTACAACTGAAATTAATTTGGCACCAGGGCACTACATAGGGATGACTCTCTGAGCTATATCTTCTATACCCAAAATTTATTCAACTTTTGTAAAGGGATATACCCCCTTTACTTATAAAATTTCATAACCATACTTGGTACATTATATAAAGATACCTTGGTTGGAATATTCATATGGGGGCCTGGGGTTGGTTGCAATGAACTTGATTCCTCAGACTTGCAGTTTTGCTCTCATGATGATGAAAGATATGATTCCCCACTACAAAATAATATTTATAGTTATGGACACATAAAATTAAACCACAAGGGACAAAATAAAAATTTTCTCACTTGCACAAAGAAACAAAGATGCCCTTTTCTTAAACAAAATAAACCCTGAAAGGGATGTGCCACTATCAAGCAAGGTACAATAGTTTCCCAATGGGAAAAAAGAGAAAGGGACAAAAAGGGAGAAAAGGATAAGAAGATAAAGGGAGGTATGGAAAATTTTATTTTGGGAAAGAAATCAAGGGCATCCAATCATGATGCATAATCCACATTGATGACTATGTCCTTCACCAGCTTGTTCTTGTATGTAACAAACTTTGTAATCATAGTGGCGAGGATGTTTCTATTCGGGCCCACTTGATATTTGAATTTGGCATTATATTATTTTAGCTAGTTGGTGGTCCTCTAGAGCACTCCTTATTTATTATGTAATAATGCCTTTAATTAGTGACAAGACTTTTCAAGTGATATTAGGTCCCTTATCTTTTGGCTATTGAAGGTTCCATGGGGTGCTTGATGAGGTTCTTCAAAGCATCCTCCAACAATTTTTTTGTCAATTCCACTACACCATCAAGCTTCACCATGGCTCTAAGAGTGGCCTCAAATTCTATCCTCATAGTCTTGAGAGATTGCTCTTCTCCTTTTATATCAAAGGCACCATCCTTGAGCATGGCTAGCCTATGCTTTATGGCCAACTAGCATTCTCTGGGTATTTTAAGATCATCTGAAGAGATAATATTTTCTACTACTAAAGCATCTTTTCCCATATTACATATCTCATCTATTTTGGCCTGAGTGCTTCCCAATTCTTGATATCATCATCAAATACAAATTCTAGGGATCTACACTCTCCTTGTTTATCTATCTCATTATCAAGCCATTCTATGGCTGTATGGATGACTTTCTTGGCTTGGGCTATCAAGTCCTATTGCCAATCTTTTATTTCCCATCTTCTGGTCTTAAAATATTCACCGTGAGTGAAGTTCAGTGATCTAAGGGAAATAAAGGGAGGGTTGGGAGCCTAGATGGTAGTTGGAGTCACTACCTGAAGCTCACTCAATAAATTTTATAAGTATTGGATCATAGCCTGGTTCTCTACCTTTAGCTCTTCCATAGTGGCCTTATCTTTATCCATTCTATGTATCACCATGTCAGCCAAGACTTGTGAAGTATGTTTCAATTCCTTCCTTGATGACTCCCTGATATTGTAACTATAGACGTAATAGCTTTCCAAGGGAGTATTCTTTTTCAGTGCATTTAGAGGAGGAAGGGTTACTTCAACACTCCTTTCCCACTTGTTAGTGAATGTCATTCAGGTATAGGTTTTGGCCTTCTTTGGGGGCTTATCCTTTTGTTTTTGAATAATTTATGCTATATCAATATCCCCTATGTTTCTCATCATGTCATTCTTTTCTTTCACTTGGTCTACAACCCAAAGAAGGGGCTTGGTCAGGAAACCTATCGAAGTTGTTGATGCTAAGGATGGCCTTGTGGTAGTGATGAGTGGTGCCAACAAGGAAATAACTACCTGGAACACCACTATCTTGGGAGGATGACTCAACATGAACTATTATGTGTCTTCATAACTTTCCTATTTTTCCTTTTCTTCCTTTGAGACTGGTTCTACTCACTTCAAAATTTCAAAGTCAGACCCAGGCTAGTAGGACTCCATGCACAATTTGTCAATGGAGATAACCTTTTTTGTGGGTTGGATGGAGGATACAACAATGGCTTCTCCTTCCTTATTACTTTAGGTTGTTGGGTCTGTAGAGGCTATGGTGACTTCCTTGTCATGTTTGGGTGACTCATCACCAATCATCACCTTAGAACCTTTATTTTTCTTTGGTTCATTCATGTTGATGGTGGGGAGGACCCCTCAAGGGACTTAAATTAAAGTAGCACCCTTGGGGGCACCCTCTTCGACACCTTTATTGACCTCTGAAGTTGTGGGGGTACCCATTTCTAGGCTTGATCCCTCATCTCCTCCTTTATCCTTTTCCTACTCTCCCACCTTTACACTACTGATGGGGGACTAAATGTCATCCCTAAGTTCACCCTGATCCCTTTCATCTAGCTTTAGGGTGTCTTTGAATTCATCATCTTTGTCCAACCCAAGTGGCTAAGAAATAAAATTTTGGACAAATGCCTCTATCTCTAAGGAGTGGGGCTCTTTTTCAATAGGATCCTCTACTTGGGTAGCTACCTTAGCACCAACCTCCACAACATCATCAAATGATAAAGGATCATCTAGAGCCTTAAACCCTTCCTCATTACTTTCACCTTCTTCTATGGTAGGTTCCCACTCTATAGATGCTCCTTCCATTGGAATCCTTGATGGGGAATGATGCTTCTCCCTATGGGTTCTTTTCCTAGTTCTTATATTAGGGGGAGTGAAGGTGCATTATTTTGTCATTACTTATGTTATTGGCCTTCATTCATCTGAGTCCTTCCTCTCACTCATATCCCTAACCTTTTTCATGCAAGAATCTTGATCTTCTCTTCTCTTTAGTGTGAACTCTTTGGCAATCAGGTCTTTGAAAACAACTATCCTCTGCTTGGTCAAAGACTTGATTAAAGGTTAGAGGGCCTTCTTAAATCTCTTTTACTTTGGTGGATCCTCTTATTCCTCACCTCCTCTCTTCCTTGAATATATTTTTGGAGAAGGCTCGACTGTAACCTACTATTTAGGTATGATAGTTGGGATTTATGCTTGACTAGTCATAAGGGGGTTATTGAGATGGCTGACACCACTGGAGCTTCCCTCCTTAAAATTGTTATGGGAGTGGCACTAGCTAGTGTGATCTACCCCATGAGAATTTTATCACAATTCTCAACCAAACTCATTATTATTAAGAAATATAACCTAGCCTTAGATTGTGTCATGGTCATTTTCTTAAAGTCCATTGGTTTAGTGAAGTTGGTGTCTCCTAGATTTCTTTTCCCCTTACCTACTGCAGATGATGATAGGGCCTAAGGGTCACCACTATATGTAGGGAGAAAGGCATTCAATTCTTTTATGTCTCTTAACTCTTGGAGGGTAGGGGTGTCATATGTCTCAAGTTTGATTCCATGCTCCTTCAACCATCTAAACGTTTTCCTCATTATCCATGTCACTCATCAGGGGATGGAGTCATCTTCTTGCATAGTGAAGTCTGGCTGAGAGATGGATTGGGATTCAACATTATCCTTGTTTTATGTTAAGGAGAGTGTTATATTATCATCTACCATGTCCTTAGGGATAGGATCAATTTTTTAGGCTATGACCTCCTACACTATTAGCCTCATATATTCCCACTTTCAAACATCTTCCTCGGTGGTGTAGTTAGACTAAAGGTCTTCATAATGAGACTGATGCACTATTACATTTGTCACCATGTTCACCAACCACTTGATTTCATAATTAGGTCAAGGTGGCATCTTATCAAACATATACATGCTCATTTCCTGATCCAACCCCTTTGCCTTTGCCATTGAGGGGCATGTGTAATACCCAATTTTCATAGGGAATTTGAAAGGGTTATTTATCTTTTTGGTGGAAATCAGATCATGTAGAGGCATCATTTTCTAGCTTAGCTCCATGACCACCAATTTCTCATCCATATATCTAGCTCCCACATATCCACTAACCCTGATGTATGTGAATGTCCGAAATTGAATGTATGTGGCCCCATATTTTTTTATTACTTACTTGTCCATAGTGGACATTCTCTTTAGGTTCTATAGGGGGTAAAATATGCTCATAATGGGGGGTGAAAAAGTAATTTATGCACCTTGATAAAATTATTCCTAGACCCCTCCAAGGTTACCTCAGGATATATCTCATAGATTCTCATCCCTGTAAGGTTCCTGGTAAGTCCTTGAAAAACCCTATTGTGCACTAGGCTATACATTAAGTAGGAAGACATAAAATGTACCATTAAAATCCTCTTTGGAGAGGATGGCTACTTGAAGGTACATCATTTATGTGTGTAAATTGTTAAAGGATGGTGGCCCAATCATTCCTCCTTTTACCTTCTAGCATGTAGAGCATGATAAAAAACATCCATGTCTCAAACTTCTCAGTAGTGGGAATCCCATAAATTCTAGCAGCCATGGCTATAACATACTAAGGTAGCTCATTGAATTCTACCAATTTCAAGTTCTTTAACATCCTTAAGACCTTTTATCTCTTCTTGGATAACTAACATGAGTTCATGACTTCCCACATGGCTCTCTCATCTTTGTCAGCATACTGCTAGCATTCCTCGAAGCTGAGTGTGATAATTTCTAGTTGAGGGGGAATGCCAAGCATGGTGCTGAGGGATTCAAGAGTAAAAGAGCATACCACTGAATGAATACCATTGAAGATGGTTCTAGTATCTAGTTGATATGCTTGAGTATATGCTATGATGAGCTTTGGGTATGGAGTAGCCAAGGGGAACACTATTGCTAGTGTAATTTAGCATATGCCAACATTTATAACTGCTTGTGGGGGGTTGGGGTTTCACAAGACATTCAATAAGACTCCAAAATCCAAATCCATGATATTAGTTTCCTTGATTGAGTCCAATACTAATATGATGTTTCCCTTAGATGTTGTTGAAGAATTTTCCATCTTTTTTCAAGTCTCTTGTTACTATATTAACTTATAAATATACCTCTTTGCACTAAAAGACTTCTCGACTGAGCTCTCAATTGCCTCTTAAAACATATTACAACAAGTTCACCAAACACTTACTAGTATGATCAAAAGTTATACATAGGTAGAAAATGAGACCTTTTGAGACTCATACTCTGATTCACTATATTCACTTTGTTCTTTGCTCTAGCACCCTTAGTCGCTTGGAAGCACAAATCTTTAGCTATGAATGTGAAGGATGAGTTCAAATGAAAAATAACACTTAATTATAATCCCTTACATTTTAAAATTAGGGTTTCCATTAATGATCTAAGATGAGGTGGCTAATAATCACCTATCCCATGAATTACTCAAGCCTCATTTGAAAAATAGAGGGAAAATGTAAGGCCTTCCCTTATGTGCCAAGTGACCTTCCTTTTATAATACATAGTGAAATATGATTGAATCATAGATTTAAAACATTCCTTTTGGGCTCTTGGGGACTTTTGCACCTTTTCACTTGTTATGATCCTCTGGTGCTATGAGATAAGAAGTCTTGAGTCCCCATTAACACCAATGACACTAATTGCAATGATCATTCTTTTGCAAAAACTAGGCATTTAGGCCTTCGAGGACCCATTGGAAAATGTCCATAAAAGTAAGTGAGGCAATCTCCAAAAAGGTCCCCAAGCTTACAAACACTTGAGCACCTCTATGTGGCACAAATATTCTTTATACAATCAAACATCTGGGCCCTGGGAGTTTTAAGACTTGTACCCACCAAAAAAGTAAGTGGGGAAATTCTTCAAAGAGGCTCGAAATGTCTGAGGGACAAAAACTCTGCCATGTGTCCAAATCAAAAATGAATCTGGGGTTATGGCCACTTCCACTATTTATATCAACTTTATTCAAAAGGGGAGAAGTGTAAAATATTTCCATCCCCTAAATCTTACTCCTGGGGATCCCTTGAGTCAAATACATATCTTTCATTTGGTTCATCAGACTACTCCTCACCTTAATCACCAAAACACATAGGTGTATCTTATTAATTTTATCTAGGGCATTGACATATCTCTTCTCCCAAGTGTGAAGGATCTAATCTTGGGAGAAAATTTGGTTACACCTCATTTATTCACTATATATTCTCATGCCATAGGATCTTTGATCCACACACTGCAATTTTTCAATCTCTGCTGAGCCTTTTTGGGGTATTTTCCATCTTTGATAGACATCCCTATGGACTCATATAATTAAGATAATAGACATTATTTCTCAAACTACATGTCCCAACCTCTCCTCCTGATGAGGGAAGGTAGCAAACTAAAAAAGTGAATCTCACTTAGCTCGGGCACAGGGAATTCATCATACAAAAACCCAAATTGCTCCAACGCAATTTTGGGAACTAATACCACTTAGTAACCTCTTATCCTTTTATATAATTTTATCTTGGAGACACACATTAATGATTTCCCCTAATGTGTAGGTACACTTTGAGGTAGTAAGAAGGTCTATAAGGGGAACCCATTCTAGGTATATGAAGTAAATACTCACATGATCAAAGAGCCTATTCAGTAGTGTCATCCCTACATGGATTCCCATTCTAAAATTGGTAATGAGAATTGGGCTCTTGGTATGTTATTTCAAGGTGAAATTCTCCTCGTGTAGTAGCCATTTTTCATGGGATCATTCCAGATGATTTGCCTTTTTCCATGTAACTACAAAATGCAAATCATATGTAACATGTGCAATAGGCAAACTTAGATACCTATTGAATGCTTCTATGGATATGCACATGATAACAATGTCATTATATACATAATTAAAATAACCTCCATCCATGATTATTCCTTTGAAGAATAGACCTCATAGCAAATTGATGCATGGCATCACTTTTGGTTTCGCAGTAGCATAGTATAGAGACTGGTGCTTGAATGGGAGTAGGTCTTTTATCAACTACTTATCTTTAGCTACTATATATTTTTCAAGTTCAAATAAATAGATGTCCTTGAGTGCTTCCTATAAGGCTAAATAATTGTAATAATTCCCCTCAAATGTATTAGAATCAAGCATAGTATCAAGGTATTATATAGATTCCTTGATTGATAACCTACATGGTGTTGGGGCTCCCCTATAAGTCTTGGATCATGATGCCATGGTAACTATGCTAAGTACTGGTATATCACGAGCTTTTGATAATGGTGTTTCTTCCCTTAGGTGAATATCTCAAGTTTTAATTCAATGTGATAGTAATTAGGGATTTTAGGATTGATTGAATCTAAAGATTACTTGAGCTAAAATGATTGAATGATGTGAACGTAGTTGGGGTATATCTATGTAAATAGATCTCCTACATTGATTTCTATTTCATATGCCATTACTCATTGAAATCTATGAGATCATCACCTTATTTAATTTGAATTCGACCACCATGTCCTAGTGTGTATGCCATATAAGATGCCTTATCATTTGGGGTGTCATGGTGTAAACTTCCATACTTTGCCATGTGTAACCTTACATCCTTTTCCATGTATCATTATATAGCCCAATCAATGAAAGTCAAAATTTGATTTCAATCCCAAAGACTTTGAAGCATATAATTCATTTCAAAAAGATTTGCTCTTAAAGTTTTCAAAACAAAATTTTCCAAAACAAAGTTACTGAAACAAAGTTGCCGAAAGGAATCCTTTTGATGAAAAGTTTCTGAAAAGAATCTTCCTGGGAAGAATGTTTTCAAAGAAAAAGTTTTTGATACATTCTTTATGAAATTAAAGTTCTCAAAGTATAAATTTATGAAATAATTCCTCTAAAATGAAAGTCACTGATGAGAAACCTTCTGCAATAAAAGCTACCAAAGTAAAACTACCGACGTGAAACTTTTTGAAATAATTTTTTTTGCAAGAGATGTTCTTGATACAAATATACCAAAGTGCATTGCTTTGAAGTAATTAAATATAAATACATGTCATTAAAAGACACTCTTTTTATCCTTTTCACTAATGGTTTAGTTTGAGTAAGTACATCAAAAACTGTATCATGATATGATTTTACATTAAAAACACTAATTTTGTATAAGTATTATAACCCTCAAAATTGATAAGTACCCCTTTCAAATATTCATTATTTTAAAAAAATAAAGGGGTTCCCCACTTTTCAAATAAAATATAGAGTGGGGTTTATTAAATAAAATAAATGGTGACTCACAAGGGTGAGCACTCTAGAGTTTTCAAGAACCTAGAATCCATGGTCTTACAATCCCAATATCAACCATAAATTTATCTTAAAATAAATGACTAAACCAGAAATGGAAAGAGACTATTAATAATTATATGTAACATACTAACTTTACTTTCACCTTAAATCTATATGTGAAAAGTGGTGTTTTTTACCTCTTGTTTCAAGTTTTTAGGCAAAGATATGAGGGTCAGATGTAGGTTTCACTTTGATTGGGTGTTAAGTGTATAAATATGGATATCATGCATTACTCTACTGCTATCTAGGCATCCATAGCCCTGATAGAGATACTTTTGATCACCTATTCCTTCTTCATATTTTTCATGATGTGTGATACACTGATCTTATTTCATCATGTCAACTTTGAATCCTTTTTTATTTTATTTTAGATTTTTGGATTGTTTCCCATATAAAAATAGATATGGCAAAGCTTTGAGAGCCTACTTATGCCTTATCCTATCTATCTAGAGTGAATATTTTATTAAGAGGTGCCACTTCCTTGATTTATATATAGCTGATTTTTTTATGGTCTCTATAAGGTTCTTATTGGTTGACTCAACCAATCCATTTCCTTTTGACTAATAATTTAAGGATGATCTAATTATCATAGGCCCACTTAGTGAACTCAACTAATTGAAATATTGGTCCATTGTCACAAACCAAAGAAATAGGAGTGCCAAACCTAGTTGTGATATGATCTTCAAGAAAATTTATTGCATGTTGGGCTCTAAATTTCTTGGTGGTTACTACCTCTATCTATCTAGTGCACTAGTCTATAGCAGTAAGTACAAAATTGTGTCTAACTGAGGAATTTAGATTTATTACTCTAATGAAATATAGGCCACATTAGGGAAATGACCTACGTTTAATTACAAGTTATAGTATCATGGCTATGTGTACTTCTATCTTGGCCAATACCTGACATTCATGGCATGTCCTTACATGGAAATTAGCATCTTTAAAATCATCAGCCAATAGTAGCCCATTATGATATTTTAAGCATTGTAGTATTGCTAGATGGATGGCCACTACTTATCTTTTGATGCAAATTATCTAATATTTCTTGAGATTATTCTCTTGACACACATCTAAGATAAATTCCTTCATAATTATTTCTATAAAGGACTCCTTTACTAATAATATAATGAGTATCCTTCATTCATAAAGATCTTTTTTATTCTCTTTTAAGCTCTTGGGGGCATGTTTCGGTAAGAAACAATTGAATAATACTTGAATACCAATCTTCTTAGGAGACCTGTGTCTAACAAACCTCTTCAATAGTGATTTGGGGGTTTGGTTCAGTCATTTGTTGAATTATGAATTTTCCTCTAATGATCCTAGCTAGTTTGATCTCAATATCAAATTCCTGTAACTTAGCCATCCATTTACCTCTACGTTCCCCCAATTCATTTTGTCCAAGCATAAGCTTGATAGTAAGATATGGTAATATAGCAATGGTTTTATTTTATAGAATGTAGTGTTTGAACTTTTTGACTGTCTTGATGAGAGCGAAGATTTTGTTGTCAATCAATGAATATTTGAGCTTTGCATCTTTCAAATTAGTAATCATAAAGGTGATTGGATGTTAACTTCCTTCCCTTTTCTATGTGAGTATTGCAGTAATAGTATGCTCTAAAGTGAATGAATATAAGTAGAAGTCCTTGGTAAAATTAAGGCTTACTAGCAATGGGGCTTGCAAAATAGTCATCTTCATGTCTTTGAAGGACTTCTTAGCTTCAGGCATCCATTCTACTTTGGCATTCTATTTTAGCATTGCATTCAAGGGTCTAATAATTTTCACAAACCTAGATATGACTTTATTATGAAATTTATCTTTCCAAAGAATGATTTAAGCTTATTTTTGTTGTTTAAAAATATTATCTTTGATATCCCTTGAATCTTATCTTGATCAATAGTGATTCCATCCTTGGTAATGATGTGGCTCAATAATTTGCCTTCGATAACATCAAATATGCTTCTCTAGGGTTAAGTAATACCCTAAACTTTTTGTACCTCTCAAAGATAGATTGAAGATAGTCAATATGATCAACTCTATTTTTAGAAAAAATAATGAGATCATCCATATTTATAATGATGCACTTCCTTATCAGTCCTTGAAATACAAGATCCATTACAATTTAAAAAGTTGCACCAACATTAATAATCCTAAATGGCATTTTATTTTATGCATATGTTCCCCATTTTGTTGTAAATGCCATTTTCATCCTATCATCTGATTCGACCAATACTTGATTATAACTCAAAAATACATCTAAAAAGGACATCATCTTAGAGCCACTTACCATTTGTATTACTTTAGTGGGAAGGGTAGAGGGTAATTGCCCTTCTTAGAAGCTTTGTTCCAATTTTTGAAGTTAACATAAAGTTTGATTTCACCACTTTTTTTCTGATTGGGACTAAATGGGTTACCCAAGTCGAATGTCTAATAGGACATACAATCCTATCACTCATTAAATTTTCTAATTCTTTCTAAATTAGTGGTTCTAAGATCAGATTAACCAACCTTTGCCTTTATCTAAATGGTTTATGATCAAGATTGAGTAGAATTGTATGGGTCATGATTCTAGGACTAAAAACACTTAAGTCCTCATAATTCCATAAAATTACAACTTTGTACCTGATAATAAATTCTTTGACTCTTTAACTTTCTTCATGTGTACAACTTAAACCAATATTTTATGAATTGTTTTCATCACCAACATTTTTTTAGTTAAATTTAAATTTATTTACCTTCATCTACCTTTGTGACTGAGTTTAAGAATTTGTGTTGAAGTTTATTTCCAAGGTGACCATTCCCAATGGGAGTCAGTTCTCTTTCAACTAGATAACACCTTATTCATCCAATTCTTCATGGATCTTGTGGCTTCTTTCTTTGTCATCTATTATTTAAGATTTGAATTATCCTTAATTTGTCAAAAATTAGACAATTTTCTAGTCATTATCAAACACTTGAAATTTTTTAACATTATTTGGTACTGAGGGACATGGTAAGAATTCAATGGAGAACTTCTAGATTTCTAACTCCTGTAAGGGTGCCATATTTGCTGCTGAAGTGACCAAAGAATTAGTGGCTCCATTTTGTTCTTATGGGATAGACACTATGTTGAAAGCTTCAAAAGATTCTAATAAGTCATAGGATCTATGATTGTATTTATTTAGATATGACATTTTACACTGATATTTATTTATTACGTAGTTAGCCATGAGTTCAAAATCTTCATATACAAATAATTCTTTGACATTGTTCTTGAGGGTGAACTATAAACCCAAAATAAAGGCTTCATATTATGATCTATTATTGGTGCATGGGAATTGAATCCTGTATGTTGCCAATAATTTCTCTCTTTGTGGATTGATCAATTTGATACCCATACTTGATCCTTGCTTAGATCTAGCTCCATCAAAATGGAGGGTCCATAATTTGGAAGGGCCTAGAATTTATTTTGGTGCTTCATGCTTTGTGTAAAATATATAAATCCTAAGGCCAAGATATTTGTCGCTAACCTCTTCATTGGTAGTATTATATTCCATAATAGGATGTTTCATTTTTGGCTCTCAAACAATTTTGATTTGGTTGGATCACCTCTCCATGGTAGCCAAATATGCAAAAAATCCATGGAAAGATATCCATTTAGCATTTTTGACCAATCTTTACTCAATAATAGCCCATAAACTTATATAATGTCTACTTCTAAATTATCAATAATCATTTGTACTCTTGTTTCAAATGCAATCTAAATTATCATGTCATTCAACTCTCTCAACATGGACACTACTATTTTATCAAGCTGTGACACCATCCTTTTAGATGGCTTTGTTTTTAAACCAAGATTCTAAAAAATAGAATTTGCATTATTGTCACTGAAGCTCCTGAATCCACTACGTAGTTGTGTATATTCTTTTCGAATGCTCAAATAGTCAATCAAAAGGGAGGAAATTCTGGTTTGCTTTTATAGATGACATTCATGTTGGCTATCTTGGACTTTTTTACAACCAATTTACCTATGATAGACTTTTATAAGAGCTCTTTCTACTCTGTGATATATGCTAGTTCATGGAGAGTAATGTTGGCCTTGATTTTATTCATGTCCTTAACAATATTATATCATCCTTTATTTTATTCTTCTTTATACTAAGGTTGATCATTCCCTTTAGGGCGAGGAGAATTATTATCAACCTTTGGATTTAGAGGGATAATCATATTATTAGGATGATTAGAAGTAGTAGATGGTTGCCTGTTCCTTAGATTATAATTATTCCTATTGAACTGCTGGAATGCTTACACTTCATAAGAATTATCTTCTAGGACATTGTTGTCTTCACTAGCGAACGGAGACTCAAAGGTATCAAATACCATAGATGAAATGGAAGGGCCAGATTCATGAGGCAAATTTACAAGATTCATCATTTTATATTATCTTATCATCTCCCTCTAGAATATTTTGAAGGTTGCACAAAATTCTATATAGTCTAGTTCTTCATGCTAGGACATATTGTGGACTCTGCACCAATTTAGCAAATCCACTTCCATTATATTTATATCTGGTATCTGGGACTATTAAAAGGACTATTATATATTATAAAGGTATAATTTTGATTGTAATTCTAAATATTGGTATTACCCATCTTCTTCTGCATATTTAGAAAATCATTACTCAGCTTCTAAATCATTCTTTGCATAGAATCCAATTCATTTTTGTTGGAATTAGAACCTTGAGTGACTTCTACATTGATATGAGCTTAGTGTTGATTTCACTAATAAATATTTCTTTATGTATGGTTATTCAATAAATCATAGATCTGATTTGTGGTCTACTATGTTATAGGTGGTAGAGTGTATAGTTGATTCTAATTGAAAATAGGAGCATTCTGGTTTGCACATGAAATTATGTTCAAATATAATAGTCTTGTTAGGTTGTGGAGCTAAAAGCTGCACTGATGCAGACATGGAGGAGGTTGTTGAGTTGCAGAGCAACTAGTGTCGGTCTGATCAATCGATGTCGGTCATATCCAGTGCAGAGCAAACCGACATCGGTCAGGTATCGGCCGACGTCGGTCATCTCCAGCTAGACAGGGACTGACGTCAGTTGCATGTGCGGTTCTAAAACTGTCAATTGCATGAACAGTTAGTTAACGAACAAGTTGTTTGCATGTTAAAGGCTAATTTTAGTGTTGGAGCTATGGATCTAATTATTGTAATTAGATGTCTAATTATTGTTTGCATGAGATCTATATAATAGACTCATGGGTTGTATTGTAATTTTTTCTAGTTTGAGTTGAGCTTGGTTAACTCGTTCTGAGAGTGAAGAGATCAAGGGTAGCTCCTCCTAGTTCCACAGGGGTGCTGAGTGTGTATGATCAGGGAGATCTACAGGTTGTTGCAAGATCAGGTAGAAGATCCACTGGGGTATTGGTTTGGAGAATCATAAGGACTTGGTGAGGCAAGGACAAGGGTTCTTCAGGGTGTAGAGAGATCTACATGGTAAGTATGATCAGTTGATTTGCAGGTGTTTGTGTGTGCAAGGTCTAAGGTGGATCTGCAGGATAGCAAGGTCAAAGGAGACAGGTAACACATCAAGGTGCAAGATCAAGGGAGATCTACTTGGAGTACGTTGAGTACTTAGAGTGCATGGAGAACTTGTCTAGTGCATGGAGCACTTGTGTATTGGCAGTAGTGATACTGACTGGTGGTACTGGTAGTAGTGATACTGACTGGTTGGAGGTGAACACCAACTCTGTGTTTGAGTTGTGTGTTGGGACCGTAAGAGAGAGAGTGAGCTCTTGAAGAGATTTACTATTTATGCCCTAGAGGTGTGGGAGCCCTAGAGGTGTGTAAGGAAGAAGACTGTGGCATCTTCTTTGTTGTATTTCCTTCTGGAAGAGTGTTAATACAATTGGGTATTATCTCTCATATTCTGTGTTATTTCTAAATTCTAGTTACTTGTGCATTTTGGTTAAATTCTGTGTTTAGTTGCTTGTACATGGTAATCAATGGTGCTTCTGTAGTCCTAACAGTTGGTATCAGAGCATGTTTGTTGTTCTAGATTCTTGACAAGTGGTATCAGAGCTAAGGTTGTAGGGAGCAGGTTTGTGTTTGATTACAGGTCACTCTCAGGGGTTTCTAATTGAGTGGGAGTATAGCAATGGCAGAAGAAAGTACACTAAGAATGGAGGAATTGAAAAGCATGAATGGTCAATTATGGTGTTATGGAAAGAAAGAGTAGGAAAAGAAATATTGTTGGTTGGTAGGAGATCAACATGAAAGAACTGAAGAAGCAGATGTTGCAGGTGTTGTTGCACAGGATGCTCTAGGATGTTCCTTGGATAAAGTAGAATCTTGGTTCATAGATTCTATTGCCTCTTTCCATGTAGCCCCATATAGAGGGATTGGTGAGCCTTGTCAAAGTATTGGCAAAGGGGAAGTGTTGCTAAAATTGCAAGCGGCCAACACATGGGTGTTGAAGAAGGTCATACAGGCCCCAGTCTTGAAGATGCGGCTAATTACTTCAGGAAAGTTGGGTGATGAGAGATGCATAGAAACTCTCATAGTGGATGCACTTGAATTAGCAGGTAGTAAGAAAGCAGGTACTCTTTATCTACTTGCTTGTATTACTGATTCTTCTTCTATTGCAAGGACGTGGCTTTGTAGGCTTGGTCACATGAGCAAGAAAGAGATGCATGTTCTTAAGAGGCAGTCAGATGTGTTTGACAAACTTAAGAACTAGAAAGCCTTGGTGTTTATGGAGGAGATGACAAACAAAGATTAGTGGATGGGACTAAGTAACTCTGAGCAGGGTAGTTTGGACAGGGTTTTGATCTAAAGAGAGCTCGTAGGTAAAAAGTCATCACTCACAAGAAAACACAGGTACCAACCTCGATCAAGTGGAACTGACATCAAATAGATAGGCACCGACATTGATCATGTGCAGATAGGTAAAGTCAGTGGTGTTAGGCAGGTGGAGATTGACGTCGGTAGGATAACTGGCATTGGCAACCTAGATAGTCACATGGAACTGACGTCGATCGGATGCAGACTGTGTGGTGACCGAGGTCGGTCACTGGAATGGATTTTGGGCAGACAACAAGCTATCAAGGAGTCTCAAATACCCATGTGGAGGATTAAAAGGGTAAGTAAGCCTCAAATTCATTGTTCTTCTTCTTTATACTCGTTGCTCACTGCAGAGTAGGAAGGATCTAGGAAACAGTGGGAGCATGGCATGATTTCTTTGGAGAAGAACCAAATGGAAGATTTAGTAGAGTTGCCAGCCGGGATAAAAGAACTGAGAGATGAATGGATTCCTTGGTTGAAGAATAGAGAGAATGGACACGTGAGATGGAAGGCTAGGTCATATGGTCTTGAGGAAGCTGTAGGACAGTGGTACAAGTTTGACAAGTGGATGACAAAGCAAGGCTTTAGTCAATGTCAGTGTAACCATTGTGTTTGTCTTACTAGGTGGATGATGGTCACGACATTATCCTGTTGCTGTATGTGGAGGATGAGCTTGTTGCAGGTTCAGACATATAGGGTTTTACTGAGCTCAAGGTAAGGTTAGTTCAGTGGTTTGCCATGAAAGATTTGGGAACAGTGAAATTCTTTGGCATGAGAGACATGGAAGATCACAGGTTGATTTTGTCTCCAGTGGGAGCTGATGTGAATCAGGTGTTGGTGAGGTTCAATACGCAGGATGCAAAATTAGAGCACACCAAGGGATGGACAGTTCAGTGTGTAAAATCACATGAGGTCTGGTATAGACCTAAGTTTTCCCCAGTAGTGGGAGCTGTCAGAGAGTTGGGAGCCGATTCAGGAAAGTGGGTTCTCAGGTATTTGAGAGGGACCAGCAGCAGGGATTCATGCTATACAGGGTCAAGTAATTCAAATTTGGTAGGTTACTTGGATGACAGGGGGTGCACCACAAGTTGTGTGGTGGTTGGTCTTCAAGATTGAGCTTGAAGAGGGATACAAGCCAGGAAACAAATTAGACGGTGTATAGGTATAGGTACAGTGCAACTATTTATCTCCAAGTGGGAGATTGTTAGGTTGTGGAGCTAAAAGCTTCACTGATGTAGACATGGAGGAGGTTTTTGAGAGGTTGCTAAGTTACTGAGAAATCGACGTCAGTCTAATCAACCAATGTCAGTCATATCCAGTGCAGAGCAAACCGACATCAATTAGCTATTGGCCGACGTTGGTCATCTCTAGCCAGACAGGGACCGACATCGATCGCCTGTGTGGTTTTGAAACTGTCGGTTGCACAAACAGTTAGTTAACGAACCAGTTGTTTGCATGTTAAAGGCTAATTTTAGCCTTGGAGCTGTGGATCTAATTATTGTAATTAGATGTCTAATTATTGTTTGCATGAGATCTATATAATAGACTCATGGGTTGTATTGTAATTTGTTCTAGTTTGAGTTGAGCTTGGTTAGCTCCTTCTGAGAGTGAAGAGAGCAAGGGTAGCTCCTCCTAGTTCCATAGGGGTGCTGAGTGTGTATGATCAGGGAGATCTACAAGTTGTTGCAAGATCAGGTAGAAGATCCATCAGGGTACTAGTTTGGAGAATCATAAGGACTTGGTGAGGCAAGGACAAGGGTTCTTCAGGGTGTAGAGAGATCTACATGTTAAGTATGATTAGTTGATTTGTAGGTGTTTGTGTGTGCAAGGTCTAAGGTGGATCTGCAAGATAACAAGGTCAAAGGAGATAGGCAACACAGTAAGGTGCAAGATCAGGGGAGATCTACTTGGAGTACGTTGAGTACTTGGAGTGCGTGGAGCACTTGTGGAGTGTGTGGAGCACTTGTGTACTGGCAGTAGTGATATTGACTGTGTTGGGGATCAACCAACAATGTTGATTACAATGTGAAAGTAATAAATGCAGAATTAAACCAGAAAGATAAGTAACTAGAATTGGAAAATAGCAAACAATAAGAGATACAAAAAACCACCCTGAAAACTTGTATTAAACTCTTTACAGAAGGAATACAATTGAAGAAACTTCTTTTCTTCCACACCTCTCTCAAATGTATAGATCTCTTTCTAGATCTCTTTCCCTCAAGAGCTCTCTCTCTCAATTACAATCAACTCCAACAACCTAGATTGATACACATACAATTGTACTATCCAATTCAACATTACACACACTAAGCTATGAAGAATTATCCCTATTATATAGAATTAAGGATCATGAGCAATGTAATTACAACCAATAGATGCACCTCCTAATCAAGGGCTCTAAACAGTCTTACTAATAATAGAGATGCAGACTTAAGACTATCACTTAATCCTAACATGCAAACATTCTATTCTATCCACAGAAATAGCATTCTAGATGCACAGGTGACCGATGTTGGTCTCTGCCTGTTTGCCTATGACTGACGTCGACCGAACATAACCGATGCTGGCATCTCCCAATCGACTCCTGACTAACGTCGGTCACTTTTGACCAATGCCGGTGACTGTGTAACTCCTGTAACTTTGCAAACTCACTCATTTGGTGAAGCTTTTAGCTCCACACCTCAACAATTTCCCACTTGGAGATAAACAGTTGCACTAGTACCTGTACAGCAACATCTTCTAGCTCCTCCATCTTCAAACTCAATCATGAAGACCTACAAAAGTTGAATGAAAATTCAACTTCTCCTTTGTTATCGGCTTGGTTAACATATCCACAGGGTTCTTATCTGTATGGATCTTCTCCATCTTCAACTAACCATCCTCCAATACCTATCTTATGAAGTGGTACCTAAGCTATATATGCTTTGTTCTTGAATGAAAGGCTGAATTCTTAGCCAAATGAATTGCACTCTGACTATCACTGTATAATCTGCAACTCTCTTGCTCCTTTCCTAGCTCTTTCATGAACCATGTCATCCATATCATCTCTTTTCTAGCCTCAGTGATTGCAATATATTCTGCTTCTGTAGTTGACAAGGCAACAACCTTCTGCAACTTTGATATCCAACTAATCATCATTCCACCAACAGTGAAAACATATCCTGTGGTGCTCCTTCTACCATCCAAATCACTTACCATATCTGAATCTACATAACCATGTAGAGAAGTATCTAAACCTCTATATCACAAATGCCTACTGCTGGTCCCTCTCAGATATCTAAGGATCCACTGAACTGCTTTCCAGTGTTCTTTTCCTGGATTGGCCATATACTTACAACTCCCACTGCTTGGGCAATATCCGGTCTAGTACAAACCATTGCATACATTAAGCTCCCTACTATGGAAGCATATGGAACTCTACTCATGTACTCTACCTCATCATGTGAATTAGGACATTGTTCTTTACTCAATTTAAAATGTCCAGCCAAAGGTGTGCTTACTGGTTTTGCATCTTGCATATTGAACCGTTTCAACACCTTGTTCACATAATCCTCTTAAGACAAAATCAACCTGTGATTTTTCCTGTCTCTGTTAATGCTCATGCCAAGGATTTTCTTTGTTGCTCCCAAATCCTTCATGGAAAATATGTGAGTTAATTTCACCTTAAGCTCAGAGATATCCTGCATGTGTGATCCTGCAACTAGCATATCATCTACATACAACAATAGAATAATATATCTACCATTATCCAATCTCTTAAAATACACACAATGGTCAGATTGACACCTACTGTAGCCATGCTTAGTCATAAACCTATCAAATCTCAAATACCACTGTCTAGGAGCTTGCTTGAGGCCATACAAGCTTTTCTTCAATCTGCACACTAACTTCTCCTTACCTTTGACCTCAAATCCTTTCGGCTGATCCATATATATTTCTTCATCCAAATCTCCATGAAGAAATGTTGTCTTAACATCAAGCTGCTCAAGATGCAAATCCTCAATAGCAACTAAAGACAATACAGTCCGTATAGAAGTCATTTTAACAACAGGGGAAAAAATCTCACCAAAATCAATACCTGGTTTTTGTGCAAATCCTTTCACTACCAACCTGGCCTTATATCTCATCTGTCTATTCTCACCTTATTTTAACCTATAGATCCATCTGTTCTTTAGTGTCTTCTTTCCTGCTGGCAACTCAACCAAATCCCATGTTTGGTTCTCTCTCAAGGAATCAATCTCCTCATTCATGCCTAGCTCCCACTAATTCTTGGATTCCACCTGTATTGCTTCATCAAAACTCTTTGGTTCTCCACCATCAGTTAGCAATAAATAGAATAATGAAGGGGAATATCGAATTGGAGGTTTACTTACCCTTTTTGACCTCCTGATGGGCATCTGAGACTCATTCACAACATGTTGTCTACCCAAATTTTCTGACAGTGACCGGCCTCGATCACCTCCAGGCCTGTAACTGGTCGATGTCGATTCTCCCTGACCGACGTCAGTTTATTCCTGGCTGACATCGATCACTGTATGACCGACATCGATTCTTATATTGCCGATGTCGATTCCTACCTGACCGACATTGATCTCTGTGTTTTCCTGTCTGTGATTAATTTTTATTGCAAGCTCATTTTGGACTGTCACCTCATCCAATTCTCTAGTGCTTTGCCCAGATTGATTTAGCTTCTTGAGCTAATCACTATACATCACTTTTTTATTAAAAACAACATCACAGCTCCTAATTATCTTGTTAGTTCTTAGATTTCAAAACCTAAATTCAAAATCATCAGAGCCATAGCCAATAAATGTGCACTTCATAGACTTAGCATCCAGCTTCTTTCTATTTTCCTTATCAATGTGCACAAAGGCTTCACAACTAAAAACTTTGAGAAATGAGAGATCTACCTTTTTACCTATCCATGCCTCTTTTAGAATTCCACCATCCAGCGTTGTAGAGGGTCCTTTGTTAATCAGGTACACTGCAGTATCCACAGCTTCTGCCCAAAACTCTAAGGGCAAACTAGCATGCAATCTCATACACCTTGCACGCTCCATTATTGTTCTGTTCATCCTTTCAGCAACTCCATTTTGTTGAGGTGTCCTTGGAACCATCTTTTGCCTGTGGATTCCATGCATATAATAATACCAGTTGAACTTGTAGCTGTAGAACTCACCACCATTGTCAGATCTTAGGCACTTCAATCTTCTGCCTGTTTTATTCTCAACCCTAGCTTTCCAAATCTTAAAAGTGTCAAAAACATAAAATTTCTTCTTTATACAATGGACCCATACCTTTCTTGTAGCATCATCAATGAAAGAGACAAAGTACTGTGATCCTTTAATAAAAGTAACTTGAGCTGGTCCCCACACGTCTGCGTAAACAAACTGTAACTTATGCTTTTTTTTTGTTGACCTAGTCTTGAGAAAACTCACTCTCTTCTATTTTCTAAAAACACAGTGCTCACAAAAATCCAGATCTATGCTTTTCAAATCTGAAAGCTTACCTTTTGACTTAAGAATGGACATTCCCTTCTCACTCATGTGGCCGAGCCTAGAGTGCCACAACTTTGCATCCACATCTAAAGTAGATAATACAGAAGGAGAATTATTAGTAACACAATTACATAAATAGAGAGTATCTACTCTCTTACCTCTAGCCAATACAAGTGCACCCTTGGTCACCTTCCAAGATTCAGCTGTGAGAGTTACTGTACAACCCTCATCCCCTAACTTTCCTACAGAAATCAAATTCTTCTTCAAGCTGGGAACATGCATGACATCTCTCAACACCCATGTTTTGCCATTCTGCATTTTCAGCTGCACTTTTCCTTTGCCAACAATTTTACAAGGCTCATCATCCCCTAAATACACTATTCCAAAATCTCCATGGACATAGTCACTAAAATATTCTCTATTGGGGGTAACATGAAAAGATGCACCAGAATCTAAAACCCAAGATTGTATATCATTATGCAAAGAGAATATAAGAGCATCTTGTGCAATACCTACAACTTTTGCTTCTTCTTTACCTTCATGCTGATTGTCTTCTTTAGGTTTTGACCAGCACTCTTTGCCTATGTGCCCTATCTTTCCACAATTCTAGCATTGTGGCTTCCTGCCATTTCTAGATTTGGACCTACCTCTCACCTTTGACTTAGACCTTGATCTCCCTTTCTTGCTCTTCTCTTTTTGCCTTCCCCTGCTCTCAAAACTTAAAGTGTTCCCTGATGTTTCCTCTATGCTTTTCGTACGAATTTTTTCATTCAAGATTACACTAACAACATCCTCTACTTTTAAAATATTTGAAGCAGATGCAGTATTACTAACTACCATTACCAAGCTATGCCAGCTTTCAGGCAAAGAACATAATATTAAAAGAGCTTTAATTTCATCATCAAACACTATTTTGATTGAATTTAATTGATTTAAAATTCCATGGAAATCATTAAGATGATTAGATACAGATCCACCTTCCTGCATTCGTAAATTAAATAACTGCTTCAAAAGATATACCTTATTTGAAGCTGAGGGTTTTTCATATAAATTTGCTAAAGTAGACATCAACTCTATCGTTGTCTTTGCCTATGATAAATTAGATATCACAGTATATGCCAGACTCAATTTTATAGATCTAAGAGCCTTTCTATCAAGAACTTCCCATTCTTCATCATCCATGTCTTTGGGCTTCTTTAAAATCCCACCTAATGGTAAGTATAGATCTTTTTGATACAGATAATCTTCTATCTACATTCTCCAATGTTGATAATTCTTGCCATTAAACTTCTCCATTCTCAATTTACTTTCTTCTGCCATTGCTTCTCCCACTCAAACAAAAATCCTTGAGAATAACCTGTAATCAATACACACTAACTAGATTTGAAACACCTGTTAGTCAACCTGAGCTCAGATACCACTTGTTGGGGATCAACCAACAATGTTGATTACAATGTGAAAGCAATAAATGTATAATTAAGCCAGAAAGATAAGTAACTAGAATCAGAAAATAGCAAATAATAAGAGATACAAGAAATCACCCTGAAAACTTGTATTAAACTCTTTACAGAAGGAATACAATTGAAGAAACTTCTTTTCTTCCACACCTCTCTCAGATGTACAGATCTCTTTCTAGATATCTTTTCCTCAAGAGCTCTCTCTCTTAATTACAATCAACTCCAACAACTTGGATTAATACACATATATAATTGTACTGTCTAATTCAACATTACACACACTAAGCTATGAATAATTATCCCTATTATATAGAATTAGGGATCATGAGCAATGGATTTACAACTAATAGATGCACCTCCTAATCAAGGGCTCTAAACAGTCTTACTAATAATAGAGATGCGGACTTAAGACTATCACTTAATCCTAACATGCAAACATTCTATTATGTCCATAGAAATAGCATTCTGGACACACAGGTGACCGACGTCAGTCCCTGCCTATCTGCCTGTGACCGACATCAGTCGAACATAACCGACATCAGCATCTCCCAGTCGACTCCTAACTGACCTCAGTGACTGTGTAACTCCTACAACTTTGAAAACTAGCTCATTTGGTGAAGCTTTTAGCTCCACACCTCAACAGACTGGTGGTATTGACAGTAGTGATACTGAATGGTTGGAGGTGAACACTAACTCTATGTTTGAGTTGTGTGTTGGGACCGTAAGAGAGAGAGTGAGCTCTTGAAGAGATTTACTGTTTATGCCCTAGAGGTGTGTAAGGAAGAAGATTGTGGCATCTTCTTTGTTGTATTTCCTTCTGGAAGAGTGTTAATACAATTGGGTATTGTCTCTCATATTCTATGTTATTTTTGAATTATAGTTACTTGTGCATTCTGGTTAAATTCCGTGTTTAGTTGCTTGTACATGGTAATCAATGGTGCTTCTGCGGTCCTAACAGTTGGTATCAGAGCATGTTTGTTGTTCTAGATTCCTGACAAGTCTATTATTGAATACTTGACCTCCTAGATTGTGAAAGATAAGATATGGATTGAGATTATTATCTATGTTGATATCTTATTTAAATGCCAAAGCTAACATGTTGGCAGCAAAATCTCTTTGTAAAAACATGACAATAATAGGGTAAAAGGCATTCTTGTAAATTTTGAACGTGATATTTTCATTTGGCTTATATACAACATTCAATCATGTGTGCATCTTATAAAATCTTACATTGAAGGCTTGGATAGACTTGTTGGGTTCCCTTTTCATGATGGTAAAGAGATGATATACCAGACTTGGATTAGTTATCTATCTAAATTGTGAAAAGAAAGTACCTTGACAGTCATCCCATAAGGTGATAGAATTTTCCTATAAATTAAGATACCAATCATAAGAAGCATCATGAAAAGTAAATGGAAATAGTCTACATGAAACATCCTCATGGATAATGTTCATTAATCTCAAGCCAACCTTGAAAGGCTTGATGTGTTCTTCGACTATTCTCCCATATGAAGGGGAGAAAGTAAGCAAATACTTCTTTGGGTTCCTTGGTAGGTCATGTTGGTCCCTAAGAATAACAACAGTGGATCTAATTAACCAAGGTTGAGCCATATGAATATTAACTAGTGGAACATTCCTTACAGGGGAAGGTGTTCAAGCTCTATATACTTGAGGGATGATAAGTATAGGTTTAGGCCTTATGGATTACAATAATGGTGAAACTAAAAGACTGGCTTGGGACCTAGACCTTGTTAACCACTTGGGTATCTCCATAATGGTGGGTTCCTTATTTAATGGGAAAACACACAAGTGTGTCCTCATTCTATCACCAACTTTTTCTCTTCTACTGATGAGGGTTTTATGCACACCTCAAAGACTTTTAAATGAGGTAACCTCTAACATTTTGGGATCTCTGTAGAAGTAAATTCCACTCTGGGGCATGATTTGTAGGTATGTGGTTAAAACAACCAAGTGGTGGAATATCAGATTAAGTTAGTGGGTTGTTTAACCAATTTTGTGGGTAGATGTGTCGTTATAATAAAAAGAAAAATCACTATGTGAATCAAATGGGTGAAAGACTAATCTAAATTGGGTAAATCTTAAAGAAACTTTAAAAAGAGGGAAGGGCAAGGTAAAAAATATTTTATGTCTTTGAACAAAAGCTTCTCAGTCTATCTCTTTAGTGGACAAATCTCTCAAAGACCAATGTTTTATGTTTGTATTTGTTTCCCACTTACAATCAAACATGGATGGGAGTCTGGGTAATCAAATATAGGGTGATTATTGGTCTTAATTGAATGTTTCTCCTTCTAAGGTTGTTGTTGCATACCTTTATACTAGAGATTACAGCTTAGGCTAAGAAGTTATCTAAGGTAACTATTGCTCACTCCTAGAATACTATATCAACTGAGACACTTCTACACACTTTAGAATAATGATTCAACCTTTACTAACTATATAAATTAATGAACATATCAACCTTTAATAGTTATAACACATATAGGATTAATCATTTAACAACATAGCAATCAGATTCTTCTGTAGCAATTACACACATCACAATTATTGAATCAATTTACAAACTAAAGAAACTTCAAATTATTGAACATAAAAAGGGAAGAAGAAAGAATAAACATAGTTGTATAACAATCAAGATTCTTGATTTCTTCTTGTATTTCATTCAAAACTATAACCTCTTTGAAAGAGGGTTACAATTCATTTATATAAAGTTTTGGGAAGGGGTCACCTCATTCTCCAAGACTCGAATGTTTTTTTTACATATCAATAGACCATAAGATAAGTCTGAATTACATGATGATGCCTTAAAAATAATTATCCATTCAATATGTGCATGATACTCAAAAGTTAGTTTAATTATAATATATAATTGCAACTAAGACTTTACTATTCAGTTATGTTGGTTACATGTAAATTGTAAAAAATTAGCTAATCTAAATTAGCTCTTGTTTGACTTGTCTTAATACTACTATGAGAACTATAGTAGAACTAGTAGTCATTGTTGTAGTGACTAGAAGTGAACTTGAATAAGCACTAGATGTTTAAACTATCATCACCATAGCAATAATAGTCTGAGTTGACATCGATGTGGAAATTGTTGTTATTGATATAATTGGTGGATTTGGTATGGTAGAACTAGTAGATTCAGCACATTGGGTAGCTTTATTCTCACCTCTAAGTCTTGATAGTGCTTATAGGCCTTAGCATGGTGTGCTCCAATTAGACTTATATCTAAAAGAGATGGTCTAGTGACCCTACAAATCTCAGCCATTGGCTTATTATGCTCTACCTTGGTTGCTCTAAAACCAACTTTGAATACTTATACATCAATGACCTTCAACCTTGTTGCATTTAACTTTGCTTCTATGTCTTCTAGGCTTAGACCTTGTAGGATCTATTTGAAACTATCAGAGGCTTGTTTGATTATCTAGTTAAATATAGCTCTAGTCACCAGCATTCTTCAGTTATCTTGAACAATGGCCAAATCTAGTCCTAATAAAATATGTTTGGCCTCTTTCCCCTATTTAGCCAATTTATTAACTAATGGATCTAAATATAGAACCCAATTTTGAGCCTCTTGGGTCCTTATTAATGTTAAGTTTTGGGAATTTGAGGCCTCTAATGGTGTAATTAAATATAGATAGATAAAAGCCTTATTGGGTGTATATAACACTAAAAAGTTCAACTTGTCATCTTCATTGAGGCTCATGAATAATTTAGTTATGCTATTAACATGTGGAGCCAAGATGACTCTTAAAGAATGAATGGAATCAAATATTTCATACAATATGAGGGCAATATATTGTATATTTTATTCAATGCCCTGAGGAACCCAAATTGCTTGATGTTTCTCTCTGAGTGTTTTCAACTCTTCCTCAAGCTCTTTCCTGGCCATTTCAATTCCTTGGTGTATAGCCATGAAATATTTAGTGTGGGTATACATATATGTTTTCAAGTCCTCTATGTAATGGGAATGACCCTTATACCTATTTTGTCTTTTGCTTAAGGAGTATGTATACACATAATATTTTCAAACTTTTATCAACTAATGATGCTCTCTATCTTGCAAGAACCTGTTGAGTCTCAATATCTTTGAGTGCACACCTTAAGGGGTGTACAAAGAAAGGGGTGGGTATAATATTGGTGATTCACAATATTTTTGTCCCTTTTTCCACTTGTTATCTACATGTTTGTCTCCTAAAAACCATTCCCTTAAGCTTATTATTCTCTTTTACACACTCTTCTAGTATGTTACCACCTTTAATACCCTTTTTCCTAACCTAAAACCTCTTTCAACAATTTACATGACTAGGTCAACTTTGTAATCTTATTGGTAAAGCTCATTTAGGGTCTAGGTTGGCTCTTGGCCAACCTAGCTCATGACCTAGTGAGTTTTTGTTAATAATGATACAAGGTCAACTTGGTCAACCCTATCGATCACAGCTTTTTTAAGGGCTTAGGGTTAAATCTACCTATATATACACAATTAGTTTTACATTATTTAGAGAAGAGAAGAAGAATTAAGAGATATTATGCATCTACTTATCCACCATTCTACTTAAGGAACAAGCTTATGGTTTCATACTTTATTTGGAGATACAGATCTTGTCTTATGGAAAAGTCATTTGGATGAATTGATAGGTTGTGTATCTTAGAGTTGATTTATCCTTGTCATCCTTACATACCACAACAACCTCTTATGAAACACCTTGGCCAAGGGAGAGATTAAGGCTTGGTGGGTTCATCTTCAAAGGTAAGTATTCCTAACTTTGTTCCTCCTTTGTAAGAGTAGATAAATATGCATTTGTACTTCTCTTCTATGCATTAGGATTACATATACATTAATGTGAGTATATGTCTTTTATGAAAGTTTAATTTTTTTATTTACCCTCACTTTGTGCCACAAGATTTGGTGAGAACTAGACTAGATTTCTTTGTTTTACTTGTTATTAGTATAGTAAATATGAAAACATAGGACTTAATTAGGGTTATTACATGGCTTTGATTGACTGGAGGCTTTGAAACCCTCCCTAGTGATATTAATTTATAAGAGATCCCCTAATCAGGTCTAGAATATCCATATTGGTCATGACATCGATTATCTAATGTATCCCCAATTGAAAGTGTAAGTAGGATCTATCTTTTCAAAGCTAGGATTGATTTATAGATCTGATGCATTTATGATTATATACATTCTATTGAACTTGATGTGAATCTAACCCTTATATGTTTTCTTTCATGCTTTTCATTTCTAACATTTTATTTTTTTAAAATATTTGTGATACTAGGTCGATAAGGTCGGTATAGTTTATAACTTCTATACACATGTTTACCACATAGTTGTATCAAAATGACTCTGTTCTTTCTATGTAAGTCTTCATCATATACAACAAACTAGGTCAAATAGGTTGACTTAGTATTACAGTGAAATTTTAGATGATAAACTAGGTTGACTAGGCTGTTATAGTCATCTTAACATACTTTAACAAATAGGGAATTACAGAACTAGGTCGACCCAATCGATATAGTTGGAAGAATTTACAAGTAGTATTCAAGGCACTTAAATAGAAATCTCATAGTCATCATCTTCTAACCCACCAAGGTTCATTTCTTTCTCTCTTTTTCAACTCAATTCTTCCAATATCACATTATTTGTATTTGAAGATCATCCACACCATGTTTCAGTTGGTCTGCTTGTTCATATCTCTGGTTTAACCTTGTCTAAATTTGCTAACTTTGGATCTTCTTGTTTTAGGTTATAGGTCCAACAAGTGTCCATTAGAATTAGACATTGTTTGGGTTTCATAATTTTAATGGTTTTATCTTAATCTGACCTTTTACTAGCCTTTGGTGTGATAAAATTCAAATTGAATCCATATTTAAGCTTCTTGAAACCCTCATTCAGAAACCCTACCTTAGACCCCTCATTCAAATTCAATTTTGGTGGGAATAAAATTAAGCGGGAACTTTTTAATATGCTATAGACTTAGTTAAACTTTTATATATTAAGGCTTAGTCATGTTTTTTAACACTACCAAACCTTAGTTATATACTAGGTCTCTTTCATATCATAAGCCCTTTATTCCCTTTTATTTTAGCATGGTCTAACATTAATGTTTATAAGGTCCTTTTATTATGTTCCTATCTTGGTCCTATTTTATTATTCACATGGTCCCTCTTACTGCTAACTTAGACTAATGTTTTAATCCTAAGGCTCTATTTATGTTTATTAACATAAACAAGACCTTAGTCTTAAGACTTTATCCTAAGTCTTATATGTCTTCAAACCCTGACGTAAACCATGTGATTGTTTGCAGGATCGATGTCCCATGCTCAATTGGATGAAGTTGATCGAATGGAGTGGGATCCTCATGGATCGAGATGGGTCCCTTTTACTATAACGTTGACTTAACCTAAGTTTTATTTGAATGTTTTGTTGTATTTATCAATATAATAAAACCTTAGGCTAAAACTTATGTTATGAATTTAATTATTCTAAGGGTCTCTATTTTATTATGTTTTAAGGACCTATGTTAAAGACTCATTTTATACTTTGTTCTAAATTCTAAATAGTCTTGAGCTAATTTGATCCATTTATGATTGCAAAAACCAATCATGTTGGACTACCCAAATCATAATCAGTGACCCACATTTATTCATGTGAGATCAAACGAATGAAGCATATTGAATAAAAGTTCCATAGGACCTACTGTATTTCATGAGCTTAAATTTGACATTCTTTTGATCATTAATTGACGTCTACAAGGCCATCATTGACATTTGTGACATCATCAAAATTTATCCCCTAAGATTAATTGTGTGAGCTTAAATTTAAAATCCTCATGATCGTCAATTAATGTCTATCAGGCCATTATTGACATCCATAAGACCATCAAATTTTAGCTCTTATGGTTAATTATGTGAGCTTAAAATTGATGCTCTCATGATCATTAATTGACATTTGAGAGGCCATCATTGATGTCTACAAGACAATCAAATTTTAGTTGAGAAACTAATCTTGCTTGAATAAATAAACATGTTTGTTCTTTGTATTGCAAGATTGATGGAGTCTCATTTGGAAAATAAACATGCTTAGGATTTTGTACCTCAATACTGAAATTGATCTTTCATCAACCTTTGACCTATCATAGACAAAGTAAAATTGCATGGGAACAAAATATAAATATCATAGACTTAGATTAAATATTATCATAAGAGTTAGTCATGTTTTTAAACATTTGAAAAAACCTTAGGATAAAATCTTGTGCTTGATCCACATATATCCCATGATCTTTTGGTTTATTGGGTCAATATAACTAATATAGGGTCTTATTGTTATAAGACTTAGGTTAGAGATTTTATCCTAAAGTTTTGTCTATTCATTAATATGATAAAAACTTTTGTTAAAAACTTATGTTAAGTCCTTTTATTATTATTCAGGGCCCCCTTTTGCAATGTGTTATGCTTAGTTTAAATATTTTAGCCTAAGGTTTATTTCATTTTTATTAACATGAAATAAAACTATAGTCTAAAGTTTATAACATAGGTTCTTTATGTCTCAAACCTAACTTAAACATTGTACATCTTTACATGATTTATGGCTTGCATTAACATAGATGAGATTGATCAGATGGATTGAAGTTGAGTCAAGGTTTCAACTAAGCTTTGAGCAAGCATGAAATTGCCACATGGTGAAAGTGCATTAACTGACACAATTGATAGGAGATAGAGCTTGGGAGGATCACGAGGTTTCCAAGTGGTGTAACCTCAGATCCAAGTATATATAATGACCAATGGTTTAAAAATATTAGGATCGAGATCAATGATTCACGTTGATCCATGTAGAATGATCTAATAGAGAGAGATAAAGCAGGTTTTTTCAAAAGGCAATGGTCAATTTTTTAATATTAATAAATAACTTCTTGTAAAATACCTCATAAGTAGAAAGTGACAAGGTTGAAAATCTTTTAGGCATAAAAAGGAAAAGGTATAAATATGAAGGTTGAAATAAAATCTAAGGCATAAACTCACTCAAGTGCAAAATCCATTATCGTTAAATTTTGAAAGGACTTGTAGGAAAACTCTAGCATCTATAAAACCCTAATTCAATCACAAATTGATTGTAATCAAGCCTGAGAGAGTCTAATTACCATCTGAATAAGTAAAAACTAATTTAGGGGTGAACTATAGTCCACTAGTGAGAGATCTAAATAAAATCATAGTCATGATGGCTCAAAAACAACATAGAGAGGCCAAAAAACTCTATCTGACAATATATTTAAAAGGGAGAGTCTTTAAAGATACCAAATTTGATGTTATAGCCTTGAAAATTAGAGATAACAACTAGTCCAAGATTTTTTGGACCATTAAGGAATTACCAACCATTACAAAAGAGGATGAAAAGATTACATCAATCAACTAGAGATACAATGAATTTCTCACCATTCAAATGATAAGTTTTCTCTATGCAGCAACAAAGCCAAAGGTACTATATTGCATTGATGTTATTGATCGTGCTTTTAAGGATTATAAAATTGATTAGGACATGATAGTAAATGAGCATAATTTTAAAATAATTGATTATGTCTCCCTTATTACCTTTGAAAATTACTATAAGCCACCCAAGCCTTGGGTGGATTTACCCAAAATCAAATAATGGTCAAGTAAAAATGACCTAAAAATTGTCCTTGTCCCATGGTTGTATTCAAGAACCCAAGTAGTCTTTAACTTCAATGGAAAGATCCAAATCACCTAATTTATAGCTGGTATTAAGATGATCATAACATTACTGAATAGATTATCTAGAAGCCCCTCCACCACCTATATCAACAAAATCTAGGTCCCTTTTGTGTATTTCATGGTTGAGAAAGGATTTACTCCCCTTCTTGGAGAGATGATCAATATTTGCTTGATTAAAAAATTCTCTACAATAAATAATAAAATAAAAAACCTTTTTTATATGATGTCTTATCCTTTATATGCCTTATTAGCCACTACCAAAATCCCCAAAATAAAAGAATGGTCATCTGATGGGAGATAAATAGTCTCCCAATATTATTCCAAATTGCATATATCTATGTACAAGAACAATATTCACTTTATATGTGACTACATGTACCGAGCCTTATTTAAAGTCATTATAGGGATCCTTATGATGAGGGTTAGCCCTTCAATCAATAAGTATGTTGAGCTCATTGGGGATATTTGGCTATATCTAGATTGCACTATAATATGGATAGAGGGAACCATGAGCCAACCCCTTAGGTTACCAGTCCATGTACCCATAAATTTGGTAGAGCAAGAGGTATATTACCAATTATTACATGGCATAGACAAATTATGTAAAATTAAAAGGAAAGGACTTCTCCATTCCTTTCCCTTGACTATTAGTAGGACTATGTTTCATAATTGGGACCATATAGAGACTATCTCTAGGCACATGTCCTCATTCAATTTTTATATTGATGAGATGAGACAATAGGACCCCTATGAAAGGGATGAAAAACATTTGAAGGCCAAGAAGATCAGCTTGACTTATGAACATCGCCCTAGTGTTTATGATGTAATATACAGCTGAGCTTCCTCATTCATAAAAGTCTTGGCAAGGTTAAAGAATCATAACATCAAGCTTGAAGCTAGCCTACTAAGAGAGTAAAATTTAAGTGAGGATCTATGGCATATGTGGACTTTGCAATACCATTTATTACCAGGACCATCTTCTAACCCTCTTTAAACTACACAAGGGCAAAAAAAAAGAGACCTGAGGAGGGGAGACCTAGTGAAGTGGCATTTTTCATAGCTTAGCCTAAATCTGATTCATCTATTGAAGAGATTGACATAATTACATTGGATCCTAAGGAGAAAATAGAGGATGCTATAAAAGCACTAGTTAGTGTTTATGAATCAAATAAAGAAGAAGTACAAATGGAAGAACCTCCATCCAAAACTAAGGATGAAGTAAATGAATAAAAGGGAAAGGAAGTATCTCTAGACTTGGTCCTAGTTACAATCTAACCCAAAAGAAAAGCTGAGATGGCTCTAGTTCAAGTAGGAGGCAAGAAGCCAAAGTTGATTTTCACTCAACCTTGGAGTGAAATCAACATTTTTAGTGAAGACAATCTAATTTATGGCCCTGCCATTCTAGAATACTTCTTAAATGGTAAGTTGTAAAAGGTTCCAACCATACACCACCATTAGGCTATTACAAAGTCTATTAACATCCATGTGCATGATGAACTCCAGCCCTAGATTGTGGAACTACAACAACATGAAAAGGAAAGAGGTCTAGATACCCTTGGAAAGTCAAGAATAACACATATGGATGCTCCTAGAACTTCAAGTGGAGCACAAGTTGAGATCCCTACTTCTCAAGTGATAGAATCATTAGTCGGAGTCTAGTTCAACCTAGAGATAGCTAGTATGGAGAGAGTAATTGAGAAGAAAGCCATGGTTAAAGGTGAGTAGTTCACCTTTTATATGATGAAACCTTTTGTTGGTCTAACTCTAGTGGTAGGGCAAAATCCATGACAAGATAAGATATTTGAGGAGAATATCTTTGAAGTGACCTAGGCTTAAAGTGATCAATTATAAACAATGATCAAGGGCATATTATAGGAAAACAAGAATTTAAAAGAGTATATGGTCTTATCAATCCATGAGGATAGATTCAAAATGTTTGAGGACACCATGGTTGACCTATTTAGCTCTTTAAAGGCAATCAAGACTAGAAAAAGAGAAATAGAGAAGTAAATCTCTAAAGCAACATGCCAAATTGGCCAATGGTAAGATATGAGTCTTGAGGTAAAAGACTTGATTAAGGCCTTGTCCAAAAATCTAGTCCTAAATTTTAGAACTATCAATAAGCAAATTTGAATATGACCATGGCCATATTAGTCAACAAGATTCAAGCCCTAGATAGCTATTCTAAAATAATAGATGACCTTACCAAAGACTTCAAGTAACTAAAAGATAGAGCATCTCATATCTTAGATAGTTTGATAAAGGAGACCACATCCCTCATCTCATTGGGTATCATAATTGATGAAGAGTTAAAACATAGAACCTTTTAGTTCATGCAAGAAGGAAGAAACCAGGGGGAAAACAAGACAATAGATGGTAATAGTAAAGTCATGAGTTTACTCTTATCATCCAAGGAGAAAATGGGAGTTGTCAGGGGCATCAAATGGAATATATAGAAGGTTGGAAGGAACATTAAATACCTAGAGGATCATGGAAAGGATATTTTCTTAAAGCCAGTGGTGGATCTTCAATTTATTAGTGAACAACATTATAGGTTGACAATCCTTTAGGGTAGACAACAATAACAAGGGACTTCATTAGCACAAGGACCCCAGAGCAAAAGTTAGTTAAGAATATTTACTTTATAGTAACTTTTTAAAGTTTTGAAATAGACTATTATTTTGTAAAGACGTGTGAAATTTTTAAAATCATATTGCCTATAGGTCAATCCACTTGGAGAGGTTTAATGTATTCTAAAACATTGATAGAAAAGGATAGCTATCCTTTACACTTGTACACTTGTAATTTGAGATGACTGATCAACATACTTCCTTAAAATATATAAAAGGAATATTGTCCATTGTAAATAAAAGGGAGATTTTTGAGCTAAAAAACTAGTGTAAATATTGAGCGACTAATGCAAATAGAGAATTCTAAAAGGATTATCTCATTTTATTTGTGTGGATTGTTATATAGCTTCTCTCTCAATTATTTTAAATTTCAAATTTAAATTGTTATTATGAATTCTTGGTGTGTACCTTTACATGTATAATTTTTAACTTGTGATAATTATAGGTTAATTGAAGGTTCCTTAGCTTGTTTTGTTTTATTTGCTCAGTATTTGTAGATATGCATCAACTATCTACTTAAAGAAGTAAATCTTTAAAGTAAACTCAGTTCTTATTTACATTATTTCTTATCTCCCTTAGAATTTATCTTTGTATATGTTGTGATTTGAGCTTAAGATATTTTATTTCATATATTGGTTTTAAGTGCATACCTGGGGAACACTTTAACTTTGTCATGGTGTTTGAGATAAAGATGAGTCACATATTTTCTCTCTGCCCTACCCTTTCATTTGCTTATTTTTTAACCAATTAAATTTAGATTAAAACTTCACTATATATGCCCATCTGAGTTTATATTTATACTTAGATTGAGCATATTTCACTTTAATCATCATAGATCATCTTATTATTTACAAATATTTAATGGCCATGGTGGCTCTTAACCACCAACTAATACAAATATTATGAAACAGTCATTTATTCTGCCTCTATTCCATCACAAATAATAGGATTATCACAAATTAAAACTCATGCTTTGAATTCTTTCAATTCTAAAATTATAAGTGTTTCTTAAACACTTAGAACACCTTATGATACATATTTAGGCATCAATAGGGTAGGCTTCGTTGGAACTAGAAGGAAGGCCAATTCTTTGTAAATTTGTAGTAGCTTTGCTGGTCTTTATGAATTTTGTTTAAAGATGACCCTACTCTTTGCATATTTATGTTATTTTTAGCATAATCATGTAAAGGTTGGTGATATTCATAGTTTTAGACCAGTCGTTGTGTTTATTTAAACAAAGATTGGCATTCTTTAAAAATATATGTTGGATTGTGGTAAAGATAGCTTTATAATTGTGAACCCAACAAATTTGAGGTTAGTAATAGCTATTTTGATCAAATATTCTTAGATCCTTTGCTCAATTGACTTCATTTTAACTTAAAATGTGTAAAGGTCAATCTTAATTACGTATTTGGATACATCTTTGAGCTGAATTGATTGAAGATTATCATCTTTTATTGTCCTTTATATGAATCTTTGCAAAATTTGCTTAATGTGCATTTATGATCATTATTTTCTAAAAAGATAAAATTGACACTTCTTATTTCAAATATGATTCAAAATTCTCAAGATGGAATTATCTAAAATCATAACAAGGTCATGCTCAGATACTAGGGAGCCTTTGTTTGAATTACAAATCCACATAAGAGCTAGGTGGGACAAAGGTAAGCACGTGATTTCAAAGTCTTTACCAACTTCACCAATTTAGGGTTCTCATGTATTCAAATGCAATTAAGGTATGGCTTGGTTGGGTGGTTCTTCTATCAATGTGTCAGGTGTGGTACATGACCTTCACCATAACCTTGAGAAATATTTACCAATATTTAGTCCTACTAGTATAGTAACTGCAAAAGAACATATTAAGTCATTCAAAGTTTCCTTAAGATTGTTAAATTTAGTCCATGAAGATGTAGCGTGTGGACTATTTATTTTTAATTTTGAAGATGTTGCATATGAATGGTTTTTCAATCTACCTAAAAATTACATTAATAGTTGGGACCACCTTTAACAATGTCTTCATTGACTAGTTTAACAAAAGTATTAGTCCTTGTGTCTTATACACACAATTCTCCACAATCAATGGATACAAATGAACCTATAAGAACATTTAATGCTGGGTTCTAAAAGATGTATAGCCAAACCATAGATCCTTACAATATTGATGATGCTTTGGCCTTAAAGATCTATAAAGATGCCTTAAATCTTATGACCTCTGTATTTATAAAGAGACTTGTCGGACCCATGAACACCTTAGTTTTAGCTTATGTTTAGGTTGTGATTATTAATGACTAGATGCAGCCCCAAAGTCAGATGGATTACTCTATTCCCAATGTCAAACCATATTTTTCTACCTTGAATGTCTTTCCAAATAATAATCAGAACATACCTACTTTGAACTAGATCCCTAATTTGAATTAATTACCCTTGAGTCATTCTCATCCTACCCAGAACTTAGGATTTTTGAACACTACCACAAATGGATTTAATCCAAGTGACCAGAGGGATTCAGTACCAACCACTAGT
Organism: Torreya grandis; assembly: GCA_037957365.1. Classification (NCBI taxonomy): domain Eukaryota; kingdom Viridiplantae; phylum Streptophyta; class Pinopsida; order Cupressales; family Taxaceae; genus Torreya; species Torreya grandis. The sequence continues at coordinate 1,093,880 of JARHVA010000589.1, read as the reverse complement.
GCTAATAACAATCATGTTCTTCATTCTAAGGCACCCAAAAATGAAAATGACTCTATCTTAAATATGGTCCAAAAGTTAAGCACTGATTTCCTTCAACTACAGAAGCAGGTTGGTAATACTAGAGAGAGCTCAGGTAGGAACTTTTCTTTCCAAAGGTTTAATAGGCCCAATAACATATTTCATAATGATAGTTACAATAATAATAAGAATAATGAGTCTTCTACTGATAAGAAAATAATAGATATAAATCTTATTGATATCATTTTACTAGATTATTGTAGAGTACATTGCACTTATAGGCATGGTCAGATAAATTACATTAAATTTTTTAAAGCTTTTAAGGCCTTTCAAGAATATTTGGATACATTTGAAGTGGTTCCTAACAAATATAATGGTGCAAATACATCAAGATCTAAATATGCTAATCAATCCTTCATGGTGGAGACATTTAACTTCCCTTTCCAAGAAGACAATGAACCTGATGATATTCCTAAAAAAGTCCATGTTTTTCAATAGTTCTTGAAGAAGACCTACCCTCTAAGGAACAAAGAGCAGAATCATCCCTTGACTACTTCAACACATATAAACAACTTTGGCACTCCTCTAGATACTACCTTAGATAATGACCCAAAGCCTCCAAAAAGAAGTAATTCTAAACATAATACTAACACATTTAACTCTTTCAATAAAACTAGATATAATATTGTGGAAGACATGAAGAAAATTAAGGCTAACATTACACTGCATGAGTTGATGTAGATCACTGAATAAAGAGACCTATTATTGTAGTCCTTGTCCAAAAATCTTGGTAGGCTATTAAATATTGATAATGTCAATGTTGTTATGTATAAAGCTAAGACTGAGTCCCCACCTTTCTTGCTTACTGTCAGAATGTATGGTAATAATTTACATAACTTTTTATTAGATTCTGGTGCATCCACAAACATTATGCCATCAAGTATTTTTAAACAACTCATCTTGAATCCTATCAAATCTGATAGAGTTATCACTTAGATAAGTTTAGAGTCAAGGTAATTAGGTGATTATCAAATGTTCCTATGAAACTTGCCTTTGATCCTAGGGTCTAGTAATTTATTGATATCCAGGTGGTAGACATACTTGATACTTATGGGTTACTATTAAGTAGAGAGTGGATAAAGGCCTTAAATGGATATATGTCCACTAACTATTCACATTTGTCCCAAATTAGATTAGAGTGGAAAGAGAGTGTCAAAATAAGCACATGATCACATAATATAATGATGTGAATGAAAGGGTTAACATGTTGGACTCTGATGAGATCAATATGATGGATTCTAAATTAGGAGTGTATACTCTTGAGACTTATAAGGTATGAAATTATAATACTTCTCATTCTTTTCCTAGAATTTAGAAGCTACATTTTGATGGTGCTAGGTGTATGTCTAGATCTAGAGTAGGAGTTGTTCTTACCAATCCTATTGGGAAAGAACTAAAAGCTACTTATAGACTTCAGTTTCCTTATACCAATAATCTTGTAGAGTATTAAGCCTTGATTCTAGGATTATAGTTCACCATTAAGCATAAGGTTAAAGAAATCTTGGTTCATGATGACTAAAAACTTATAGTCAATCATGTGAGAAGTAAATACTAGTGTAAATGATCATATCTCAAGAGGTATAATTTTAGAGTCTAGGATTTGCTAGAATCTTTTGATGTTTTTAAAATTATTTCCATCCCTAAGGAGGAGAAAAAGGTTGTTGATGAGCTTGCCTCAGCTGCAACCAACCTTATACCAAACCATGACTCTCAGAATTTTTGCATTGAGCTAGTTCCATGCCCCTCGATCTCAGATGTTGTAAACCATATGCAGGTTTTTAGTGATGACCAACAAATCCTAGATTTCATGATCAACTCAGGAGTCTTTGAGGTCCATGTCATAGATGAGGTCAATGAGAATGCTCTTAAAGAGGATGGCATATTTGAGAACAAAGTCATTCAGCTAAATGACAATAAAATTCTAAAAGGCATGATTGCCTTGGAGAGGTTATTTGATCAAAGATAAACTAGATAAAAACACTAAGATTCCCAAAGTAAGTGGGAAGGCTACAAGGTAGTTGATCTTGGACCTCAAGATCAACCTCAACTAGTTAACATTGGCACAACATGTACAAGCATTGAAAATGAAAAATCCAAAGGCTTGTTAACAAACTATAAGGATATATTAACATGATACTATGATGACTTGAATATTTTTTATTTGAGAGTCATCACCCATACCATAACCTTGAAAGAAAATTACAAACCTTTCAGACAAAAATAGAGGCCCATCAACTCTATTTTAGAGCCTATGATTTTCAAACAGGTCAAAAAGTTGTTAGATGTCAAGGTTGTATTTCCCATTAGGCACTCTACTTAGGTCGCCAATTTAGTCCTAGTCAAAAAAAAGATTGGTGAATTAAAACTATGCATTGATTTTAGGAATGTAAATAAATAATTTGAAAAGGACTACCCTTTGCCTTCTCAAGATCAAGTTATACAAAGCATTTTTGGTTCTGTTATGATGTCCTTTCTTGATGGATTTTTAGGGTATAACTAGGTATTGGTGAATCAGGAATATAAGATGAAGAATGCTTTTACTACCAAATGAGGCACATTTTTATACAAGAGGATGCCATTCAAACTAATCAACGTAGGAGCAACATTCCAAAGGGACATGGATCATGCCTTCTAAGTTTTTTTAGGTAAATGCATTATTATATACATGGAGGATCTGACTATTTTAAATAAAAATAGGGAGGACCACATCATGCATTTACAATAGGTATTTCAAAGGTGCAGAAGGTATGGGATTTCTCTCAACCCAAACAAAAGTATATTTTGTCTTATTGAAGGAAAGTTGTTAGGCCATGTCATTACTGAAGAGGGAATCTCTATAGATCCTGAAAGAGTAGAAGCCATATCAAAGGTAGAGCCTCCTAATAGTAGGAAAGAATTGAAATCATTCTTTGGAAAAATTAACTTTGTAAGAATGTTTATTTATGGCTTTGTAGAAATTATCAACCATTGAATAACATTCTTAAAAAATATACCAAAATGTCATGGAATGAGGAATCTAAAAAGGCCTTTAGAGACATAAAGGAGGCAATTGGTTAAGCTTCAATCTTGATAAGTCCAAACTTTTCCAAAGATTTTTATCTTTACTCCTTTGCTTTTGATCATACTATTGCTATAGTTTTATCTCAAAAAATTGATGGATGTGATCATCCAATTGCTTTCATGAGGGAGAAATTTAATAATGTTGAATTAAATTATTTTTTCATTGATAAATAAGCATGTTCATTAGTCAAAACAGTGAATAAATTTAGATATTATATTCTTAGGAATAAAGTGCATGCCATTCTACTAGACCCTACCACCAAGATCATGCTAAGTCAGAAAGAGCTAAGAGAAAAGAGAAGTAAGTGGATGTCTATTCTTCAAGAATATGACATTGAGATGAAGATTGTAAAATTGGTAAGGTTCCAAGGTCTGATTCAAATGATTGCCAATGCTAACCCCAATTTAAATGTCATGTAGATTGAACAAGAAAGTTTTCATTCTAATGATTGGTATGATCCAATTTTCCATTTATTAATCAATGGAACTTGTACTATAGGGTTAACTAGGGAAAAAATAAGAGCTCTAAGAATTAATTCAGCCCAATAATTGATTAAAGATGGAGCATTGTACTAAAAAAAGTTCAAAGGCATTTACTTAAGGTGTGTATCCAAAGAAGAAGCAACTAAAATCATGATCACTTTTCATGAAAAGCTAGGAAGTGGACATCCATCCAAAAGGACAAAAACTCATAAAATCCTTATAAATGGTTATTATTATCCCACAATCTTCAATGATGCCCATAATCATGTAAGGAAATTCCATTCATGCCAAGTCTTCAGCACAAAGGAGCCCAAGGCATCCATGCCACTACAGCCAGTTATGGTATATAAACCTTTTGCTCAATAGGGACTATATTTTGTGGGGGTAATCAACCCTAATTGATCAGAAGGTAAAAAATATGTTCTGATTACCACTGACTACTACACTAGATGGACTAAGGTAGTGGCCACTAAATAGTGTAAAACTGAGGAGGTGACTAGTTTTTAAAAATAAAACATATGCACCAAATTTAGAACTCCAATCTCTCTAGTATGTGACAATAAATCTGCTTTCATATCCATTGAAATGATATAATGGGCATATGATAATAGTATTATTCTCAAGTTCTCATCCAATCATTACCCTCAAGGTAATAGAGTATCTCAATTAACTAATAAGAACTTGTTGAAGGCAATAAAGAAATTTGTTGCAGACAAACCCATAACATGATTCAAGCTTCTCAAATATGCCCTTTGGGCAGATATAACAAGATTCAAGCAGGCTCTTAAGGCATCACCCTTCTTGCTAGTATATGGCCAATAACCCATCTTCCCCATCGCACTCAAGTTAATAATGTACAAGTTCATACAAGAATATATGGAGGAAGATCAGGAACTTACAAATTCAAGATTGCTTGACATTATTCAAATGGAGGATGTATGAGAAGAGGCTTTTGCAAACTTTAGTAGACACCAAACCATGGTAAAAATATGGTTTGATAAGTGATCAAAGATAAAGGTGTTCACTTAGTTCTTATTTAGGACAAGGAATCTAAGCCTAAGGGTAAACATGGGAAGTTCATGCCTTTGTGGATAGGTCTCTATCGGATTGTTAACACACTTGGAAACAACACCTTCAAATTGAAAGACCTACAAGGAGCTAAGTTAACACTACCCACCAATGGGAAGTAACTCAAGCATTACTTTTCTACTAGTCCCCCTGGGGTCTTCATGGAGTAAACTGTAAGAATAGTTAGAGATAGAGTATGTAGACTAGATTAGTTTTTTTGTGATCTTTCCTTCCTATCCCTTGCTTGTACATAATTTTATGTATATTATTTTGATTTTCCTTTGATTTCTACTTTCTTTGATTTATATTTTGTGTGTTTGATTTCTCTGCTTTAATCTTTGTTCCTAATAAGTCTTTTTTGACATCCCTCATCTCAAAGTTCATAAATGGAGGTATGAATCTTAAGTAAATGTTGATCATAGATTTGAAATATGAACTTATGATATAGTTTAGATAAACTAGTAAGGACTGGTGGATAGATTAACTATTTCGTAAGATCTTAAGCATTGTTTTGATTTAAACTTAGTTTTAAGGAGAATTCCACATATGGGATTAAAGTTTAAATTATTGGAACACATTCATGTTTACAATTAACAAACATCCTTTCTTGGGATGAAGATTTTAACCATAGGTCAATGTCTAAGTTTCAAACATTTGACCAAATATTTAAACCTGGCTAAACTTGGTTCCCAACCTTTACTAGAAAGACAAAATGATATTACAAAGTACAAAAATATAAGCTTATTAAAAAATCAAAATATTTCCAAGTAAAGGTGATTCTGGTAATCTTCATGAGGGCTATGAATGCCTAGATAGCAGTGGAGTAAGGCCTTGAGTAGAGCCAAAGGTATCTCTATCAGGGCTATGGATGCTTGGCTAGCAACATAGCAAAGCCCAAACCCTCCCTAACTAAATAATGATTATTAATGGATATCTAAATGTGCTATAAGTTAATGTTATTGATTAAAGACATGAAACTTAGAATTTTCTCCCTAAATACCATGGAAAATAGTAAGTGGAATCAAATCACACACACAACATGGCTATATTTTGATGTTTGAACCTAATTTTATAGATGTAAAGTTTGTTTTAAGCATAAATTGATCTTGATAAGGCTACCGATCAAGTAGAATAGATAATTTAGTTGTTGGTTTAAACCAGATTTTCTAAATTCTAACATATTACTATGTTTCCTTTGAAAGTTGCCACTTATTGAGGTCAACATACCCTCAATTCTAAAAATTGGGGACCCTTGTGTTAAAATTGTACAAATTTATACTTTAAAATTGAAAATATTTTTTATCAAAACATTATTACCACGTTTGCACATTGTTTGTATTCGAAGATCATCCATGTTGTTCCCCAAAAATATCACTCATTTTTGGGACAACATTTGAACTATTTTGGTCCTACAGACCAAAATTGTCTCTTCCCTTTTTGAAATTTGTTCTAGGCATTCAAATTCCTCATTTTTCAAGCTTCTGAGAAATCTACGGACTCTGTAGGCTTGAATCTACGAACTCTACAGGCTTGAATCTATGGACTCTATAGGAAGAGAAATCTACAGACTCTGTAGGAAGAGAAATCTGCAGACTCTACATGAAAAGAAAATCTACGGACTCTATAGACCAAGTTCAACAAGCTTCACAGGCTAATTTCTACAGACTCTACAGGAAAGAAGCAAGATTTCAACACTTAGGCAATCTCAAAGTTGGTTCAATGACCAAATTCAACCAAAAGAGTTCATCAACAAGCTTCTAAGAAAGGATTGAACCATTGAACCTTGAACCATTTTGGTTCAACGGGCTCAATAGGTTCAAAGGTTCAACATCAACAACAAGAGTTCAACCGCTTCCTGGTTCAAAGGCTTCTATAGTCAGGTTCAAAGGCTTCTACAAGCAGGTTCAATCAAGGTTCAACAAGTTTTTGAGGCTTAAACCATTGAACCGTTGAACCATTGAACCACTTTGGTTCAAAAGTTCAATGCATTTGGTTCAACAAGGATCAAAAGGACTTAGCCAAATCAAAGGGAATGAACCATTGAATCGTTGAACCAAAGCTTGGTTCAATGGTTGGTTTAATGTTTCAGTTCATTCAGTCGATTCATCAAATGGTTCAACGACTTTTGGTTCAATTAAAGGGTTCATCGGCTTGGTCCAAAGTTTGGTTCAATGGTTGGTTCAAAGGAGTGGTTCAATGCAAAAGTTCAAGAGGGCCTCCTGAAGGACAAGTGCCCTTGCGGAGGGCACTTGGTTGACAAAAGCACCCTTCAGAAGGGTCATTTTCAAGGAAGCCAGAAAGGTAAATTCTTTCAAAATTTTGTTTAAGGTAGCCAAAAGACAAAGGGATTTCCTTCAGGAAAAAGACTAAGGCATAATTCCTTCAGACTTTTGTCTGAAGGAATTCCTTTGGACAAAAAATCTGAAAGAATTTGGAAAGGCTACGAGAGGAAAGCCCAAAGGAATTTCTGAAGGCCAAAGACAAAGCAATAATTCTTGTAGACTTTTTCTCCGTGAGAAATTGTCTATGGGCTTTTTGTTCACGGGAAATTGTCTACAGACTTTTTGTCTGCAAGAAAATATCTGCGAAAAAAGTTTGTGGGAAAAGGGTCTGTGAAAAAGTCCACGAGAAAGCTCCAAAGGATGCCAAAGATAAAAGGCCACAAAAGGAGCCCAAAGGGCAGGTGCCCTTGTGGGGGACTCTTGGCTGCCAAATTGAAGGACACTTCCCTAAAGCCGAAGAGTCACCTTCCCTTTGGGAGGATGTAAAACAAGAAATTTGAAGGAAGAACTTAGTGACCCGCTAGAAGAAAGAAGCCTGAAGGCCATTCAAAGACCGCTCAAAGGGTAGATACCCTTGCGGGGGGATCTTCTTGACCCAAAGTGGATCATTTCTCAAGGCTCAAAGGACAGGTTCCCTTCGAGAAAGCTAAAATGACAAAGTTGAAGGAACTGCTGAGGAAAGTGACGCGCCCACAAATGTCAAAGCTGCGACAATGAAATAGTCGTTGATCCTTGTAAGTTTAAATCTATGGACCCAAATGCATTCAAAGGCTTTAAGGCCAAGATAAACAAGAAGCGACTAAGGAATAGAGCATCAAATTGAATCCAGGACTTGATTCAATTAACTAGAAAAGGAGGAACGACGAGGAAGGACCAAAAAAAATTGCACATCAGATATGTTTCTAGAAGTAGACCGCCAGGTGGACATTAAAAGATGCAAACTTTCAATAGCGTGACTCATTTCTCTACATTGAGAAAAGCAAATGGGTAAATGCCCCTAAATTCTAGCTTGTCTTCTTAACAAAATTCAATGCAACATGATGTGTTACTATTCCCAAGTCCTTCTTGAAGAGGCTATATAAGAGACTCTCTTATTAGTGTAAAAAGATCTCTCTCTGACAATCAAAAATGAAACTCTACCTAAATTGAAAGGCATTACTGAGACTTTGAGTTTAGATTGTTGATCATATTTTGTTATTGAAATAAGAAAGCAAGTGACTTTTCAAACTTTGTGCTATGATATCTTTATTGTTGGGGAAACTGTTCTTATGTCTTTTTCCTTAATATATTTTTTGTTCCTTTAATTCAACAAGCAAAATTAGTGAAAGTAGTCAGGAAGGTGTCCTAAAGTCAATTGTGGAGAGACTTTATGCCCCCATAATTGCCTTTAGTGTGTTTTCTTTTTGTTTCTATGTAAAGGACCTTGGGACGACTTTGTACCCTCATTGTCCTTCATATCTCACTCTTGGGCAATTCAGGTGGAGACTTTGTGCTACATCTCAATTTTTTGGTTACTACATCCTTGGTTACATTTTGTAATTACTACCAAGAGTATTCTTGTGGTTTGTTGAATAGTACTTCTAAAAGAAGAGGAGTGCTTTCTACCATTTACCTTAAGTTTTTCCTTGATTTGCATGCATCATCTTTGAAAAAATAGAGATGGATGGTTTATCCTACCCTTGAGTATTATTTTCTATTTATATATATATAGTGAACCTCCCCTTGATGAGAGGAGAGATTAGTCCCCTTTTGATGTGGTAAACCTACACATTTGGATGACCAATCTTCCTACTTTGGCTGATCAAACCTATTTTGTTTATCAGTATGTTGATTAACAAAATATTCAACCAACAATTTTCGGTGACTCCATTGGGGATATAACCCATTATCCATTTTTAGCCTTACCATTCACCTCCACACTAACTGGGAAAGAATGCGCAATTTAAAGTCTCAAGCTTCAAATTGAACCAAGGTCAATTCTTTCCATTTTTGTTTCACAATCTAGCAGATTCAAGGTATACACAAAGCCAAAGGGCTAAAGGTATTGTTGACCCTGTATTCGAGTTGGTACAACAAAGTGATTTTGATCTGTTTCCTTCACCACCTCATCTCCAACAAACCAAGAGCTTTCCTCCTACTAAAGTCAGATCCCCATTGCCAAATGAAGTATCCACTTCTGTTGTTGATAAAGCTTTGCCAATAATTATCCCTCTGAGATTTGTTATTCCTCCTTTTCATAATCCTATAATGGCAGTTCAAGGCTCCTGGGGTAATGCTTTTGGTCCTCTCAATCTTACTCCACCTCTACATGAGCTTCCACATAGTTCAAGGAAGAATTTCCCCAAATTCTATGGTGATGGAAAAGTTCATCTTGATGAACACATTGTAGCCTTCAGCATAGCCTATGGTGTAATTGGAGTAGAATTTGAAGATGTAGCAGTCAGGCTATTTGTAAAAATATTACAAGGTGCTACTGTAGATTGATTTTATCATCTACAAGTTTGGTTAGTAATTGATTGGAATACCCTCAAAACTAAGTTTGAAGCCAGATTCAAACCTGCAAAAGATGCACATGCACTTCTGGCTCAACTTACATAGATGAAGAAAGAGCCTCATGAACCAATCAGAGACTTCATAGCCAAATTTGACAAATTGAGGAACATAATTCCTATAATTGCTCAACCTATAGCTGAGAATCTCAAATGCTTCTTTATTAATTCTTAGTTACCTAAAGTAAGTTTTCTTTTGAGATGTGCTAGTCAAATAGATCTTGCTGCAGCTCAACATTTGGCCACTGAGGTAGAAGATGATCTCATCTTAGCAGGGAAGATAAGAACAGATCCAAATAGAAATAGACCTTCATCATCTTCTGAATATTCATCTACAAGCACCACAGATCCAATGGTGCAAAAATTGGCAAATGAGTTGCTTGTTCTCAAAAGCAAATGGCTCAAGAAATGTCTTTTGCTCCTTCATATAGAGATATGCCAAGAAGGACATTCCCAAATCAGTCATATCAGGGCAATGTTACCAGAAATTAAGGGCAATAAAATCATCTTCCTCCTCCACAAGGGAAACTTGCCTTGGAAGCTCCTCCAACCAAATCAGCAATGGGATATCTTGAAGTAGAATCAGAGTTCTCTTTTCAGCCTGAATTGAATCAAGAAAATGATGTTGATCTCCTTATAGAAAATCAAGAAGAATCAGCTGGCGACTCCCACACTAGTTTCTTGAACTACCAAGATGAACCCAAAAGCAAAGGAGAAGCTTTTGATGGATCATATGCAGTGTTTACCAGGTCTAAAAACCAATCAGTCCAACAAGCTGATAAAGGGAAGACAGAAGAGCAACCTCAAATAGTAGTTACGATTGTTAAGCGTGGAACCACTCTACCTTTTTAGTCAAAGGATTTGGTGATCACCCAAAAGTTAAATACATCAATTTCACCTTCACCTTCTATTTTAATTTTACAAATCAACCCTCCTCCCATCCCTCCTAAAACTCAGTAGGTTGAAATACCTTTCTCTGTACCTAGCTCAATTCAGTGATTTGACATAATCGATCATGTCAAAAAGACAAGAATATAAATGTCTAAATTTGAATATTTGCAGTCCAATCCTAATCAATTGGATAAGTTGGTCCAATGTGTCAAGAACCAAACCATCCTTGTAGGATAAAAGGATAAAAAGGTAACTCTTGATTCACCAAAGAACATGCCCATTCCAAATAATCTTGTCATTACTCCTCCAGTTGCCCCTGGGAAAATAGAACCTTTCTATGTTTCCCTGTTAATAAATGGTCACAAGCTAAGTAATTGTATTATAGACTGAGGTGCATCTGACAATGTCATGCCAACTAAAGTAGCTGAATCTCTTGGCCTCACACTGACCAAGACATTTGGGAGATGTTTTTCCATGGAATATGAGCAAGTACCATTGCTGGGGCAAATGAAAGATGCCCAATTTGTATTTGTAGCCTTTCTAGACAAGAGAATTAAGATGACCGTCTTGGTGGTTGACGTCCCAGCATCCTATGGCATTTTGCATGAATGAAATTTTTACAAGGACATGGGAGGATAACTAAGCATGGACCTATCTGAGGTAAGGATCCCTGTACAAGGTGTAATGAAGAGGTTGCTCCCTAAAAAAGAGGCAAAATATGTGGACACCCAAACATCAGCCCCTGAAGCTCAAACTATTTTTGAATCTGTAGGTATGGGTAACTAATTTTTATATACAAATGAAGTGCATGAAGCATCTGATAAAATTCTTGAAAGTGTCAAGCCAGAATCAGTTCAACTAGAAAAGCAGAACTAGTAGGTTGCAATACAAATGAAGAAGGACCCTCCCTCTCTAATGAAGGAAAGTCTAAAGAAAAATCAGTATCTAATGGAGTATGGACTCTAGAATTTGATGGTAGCTATTCTTCTACCAGTTCAAGAGCTGGAATTATGTTGATATCTCCTCAAGGAGATATATTTCCTTCATCTTACAAATTACAATTAGCAACACTAACAATACAGCTGAATATGAATCTTTGTTGCTTGGATTGAAGGCTGCTCAAGACAAAGGCATCAAGTTTTTTCATGCCAAAGGGGATGCTGAATTAGTGGTTTATCAAGTGAGAAATCTATACCAAACCAAGAAAGAAATATTATGTCATTACCACAACCTAGTTTGAGACCAAATTGAAAGCTTTGATGCTTTCAACATTTTTGCCATACCTAGAGAGTCTAATGACAGAGCTGATGCACTTGCTGTTTCAAGAACTCTTTTAGTTCCTCACTCAGATTTCAAAGAAGACAGGTATACTATTGAGCTAGTCTGTAGACCAAGTGTTCCTGACAATGCTAATCATTAGCAAGTATTAAATGATGATCATCAAATCATTGCTTTTTTGGAATGAAAAGATAATTTTGACCAACTACATTTTGAAGGCAGTGAATCTCAGAAGTATGAATCAGCCTTTGAATCCAGTTTAGATATAAATGAAGAATTCTTACAACTGAAAGGAAATAAAATTCCCAAAGGCCTAGTTTCTCTTGAGAAACTATTTGACAAGCATGATAGATTCATCAAACAACAACAAACAGATTCAAGTTTCTCTCAGGGATTCGATCAAGTAAATTTGACTACTAAAGAAAATCCCAAGATGGTTAACATTGGTAAGTGTTGAACCCCTGAAGAAAGATTCAAGTTCACCACTTTACTCCATCAATACATGGATGTCTTAGCATATTCTTATGAAGACCTAAAGTCTCTTAGACCTAATGAAATCCACCATGACATTCCTCTCAAGGCTGACTCAATGCCCTATAAGCAAAAATCTAGGCAGTACAATCTAAAAATGTTAAATGCGAGAATCATCTTCCCAATCCATCATTCCACATGGATTGCAAACATAGTGCCTGTAAAGAAGAAGAGTGGTGAAATTTGCATTTGTGTAGATTTTAGGAATCTGAATCAGTCATCTTTCAAAGATAATTATCCTTTGCCAATTATGGATCAAGTGCTTCAAATAGTAAAAGGTTCAGAGATGTTATCAATGCTAGATGGCTTCTCAAGATATAATCAAGTTAAAGTTGGTGAAGCAGACCAACACAAGACTGCATTCACCACACCTTGGGGTACATTTGCATATAGAAGAATGCCTTTTAGATTGATAAATACTGGTGCTACCTTTCAGAGAGCAATAGACCTGGATTTCAAAGGTGAGATAGATAAATTCATAGTGGTATACTTTGATGACTTGATTGTCTTTTCAAAGAGTCGATCTAATCATGCATGCCACTTACAACAAGTGCTGGAGTGCTGCTACCAGAATGGTATTTCCTTGAACCCCAAGAAGTCTATTTTTAGAGTAATAGAGGGGAAACTTCTTGGACACATTGTGTCTAAAAAAGGCTTAAAGATTAACTCAGACAGAGTCAAGTCTATTCAAGAGCTTAATTTGCCTACAAGTAAAAATGCTATCCATTCTTTCTTTGGAAAGGTGAATTTCTTATGGACGTTCATCCCCAAATTTGCTGAGAAGACTAGACACATTGTGAACATGATGAAAGGAAAGACCACCTTCAGCTAGACTAAAGAAGGCAAGTCAACATTTTAGAATATCAAGATTACCATTGCCCACACCCCTACCTTGGTTTGTCTAGATTACAACAAAGATTTCATCATATACATCTATGCTTTTAAACACACATTTTCAGCAATTCTTGTTCAACAAGACAAGGAAGGTATGGAATCTCCTATTTCTTTCATGAGTTTTCCTCTCAAAACCCATGAGATGAAGTATTCAAATGTAGAAAAGCATGCTTATGCAGTGGCGAAAGCAGTCAAATATTTTTGCTTCTATATTTTGAATTCACACACTACTGCCTTAGTTCCTAACACTGTAATCAAGTCCATATTGACTCAACAGGAGTTTGACACAAAAAGAGGCAATTGGATTTAAAAGATCCAAGATTTTGATCTAGACATCAAGCCAACAAAGCTGGTCAGGGGAAAAGGCCTATGCCAATTAATCGCTGATAATAAGCTAGAAGATACACAGTATGAAGAAGCTGAAGTGGAAGATACACCAACAATCCTTTTTGTCTCCATGACCAATGAGTGGTATTCATGTATTTCTCATTTCCTTACTTATGGTGAATGTCTTACTCATTTGTCTTATAAATAAAGGAGGACTATCAAGTTGAAAGCTGCCAATTTTGTCTTTTAGGACAATGGCTTGTACAAGAGAAGCATATATGGAGTATTACTTCGTTGTGTAGACAAAGAGCAACAAAGCCAACTTTTGAAATCTTTCCACAATCTAGCCTGTGGAGGACATTTTTTCACACTTGTGACTAGTCATAAGATTCTGTGAGCCAGGTATTACTGGCCAACTCTTTTCCAAGATGCATATAAGTGGGTGAGAAAATGTGAACTCTACCAGTAATTTGTTGGAAGACCCAAGTTAGATGCCCTGCCTCTCAAGCCAGTGATCATAGAGGAACCTTTCCAGCAATGAGGGATTGATTTTATTGGGACTATAAACTCATTTTTAAGCGCTGGACATGATTATGTAATTACAACAACTAACTATTTCACCAAGTGGGTAGAAGCAATCCCAACTAAGCATGCTACTTCAGAAGTTGTATGTAATTTTCTCAAAGAGAATATCATTTCTAGGTTTGGAGTTCTAACCAAAATTGTTACTGACAATGCAGCTTGTTTCACTTCCCAAGAGATTACACAATTCTATTTTCATTATGGAATTACAATCTCTCACTTTTTTGATTATTTTCCACAAGGGAATGGACAAGCTAAATCCAACAATAAAAACCTGGTAACTATCATCAAGAAGCTAGCATATGACAATCAAAGGACATGGCATAAAGCATTGGTTGATGCTCTATGGGCATACAAAATCACACCAAAGATGGCAATTGGTATGTCTTCTTTTTAACTTCTTTATGGTATCAATGCTGAAATACCAATCACCTTAGAATTGCCAACCTTGAAATTAGCAAAGGCAATTGAAGATCAGACATATTAAAGCTCTCTTGATAAAAGAATCATGTCCCTGACTAAGCTAAATGAATAGATAACCATGGTGGTGGACCGATTTGCTGCTCATCAAAGTCTGGTAAAGAAACTCTTTGACCAGAAGGCCAAAAATCATGATTTCTAGATTGGGGATCAAGTCCTGCTGTGGGACAAAAGGAGAGAACCAAAAGGGATGCATGGAAAGTTTGACTCCCTTTGGAGAGGCCCATTTATAATTCATCAACATAATGGTGAAAATAGTTTTCTGCTAAAATATCAAGATGGCACACTCTTTTCTTTGCCTCACAATGGGTAGCATCTGAAACACTTCAACTCTTGAAGTATTAGATCATTGCATCTGTATATATGTATATTTGTATATTTTTTAATTCTTTTTTGTTTTTTTTGTTTCTACTTTTGATGCCTTTCATTTTTGGGTAACATGACCCCGTAGCCCAATGGTACACATGAAGACACTGGAGATTCTGGATTCTACTCCCTTCAATTCTTTTTACAATTGATAGAAGTTCCCCAACTGGAGCCAGTTGTTGACCCCCAAAAATATCATCATTTTTGCAACAACATTTGAACTATTTTGGTCCTACAGACCAAAATTGTCTCTTCCCTTTCAAAAATTTGTCTTGGGCATTCAAATTCCTCATTTTTCAAGCTTCTGAGAAATCTACAAAATTTACAAGCTTGAATCTACAGACTCTACAGGCTTGAATCTATGGAATTTGCAAGAAGATAAATCTACAGACTCTGTAGGAAGAGAAATCTATAGAATTTGTAGGAAAATAAAATCTATAGACTCTACAGACCAAGTTCAACGGGCTTCACAGGTTTATTTCTATGGACTCTACAGGAAAGAAGCAAGCTTTCAACACTTAGGCGATCTCAAAGCTGGTTCAATGACCAAGTTCAACCAAAAGAGTTCATCGGCAAGCTTCTAAGCAAGGATTGAACTGTTGAACCTTAAACGATTTTGGTTCAATGGGCTCAACAGGTTTAAAGGTTCAACATCAGAAGCAAGAGTTTAACTACTTCCTGGTTCAAAGGCTTATACAGTCAGGTTCAAAGGCTTCTACAAGTCGGTTCAATCAAGGTTCAACAAGTTTTCGAGGCTTGAACCATTGAACTATTGAACCATTGAACCACTTTGGTTCAAAGGTTCAATGGGTTCAAGGTTCAATAGGTTCAACGCATTTGGTTCAATGAGGATCAAAAGGACTTAGCCAAATCAAAGGGAATGAACCATTGAACCATTGAACCAAAGCTTGGTTCAATGGTTAGTTTGATGCTTCGGTTCATTCAATCGATTCATCAAACGGTTCAATGACTTTTGGTTCAATCAAAGGGTTCATCGTCTTGGTTCAAAGCTTGGTTCAAAGGAGTGGTTCAATGCAAAAGTTCAAGAGAGCCTCCCAAAGGACAAGTGCCCTTAAGCAGAGGGCACTTGGTCGACAAAAACACCCTTCAGAAGGGTCATTTTCAAGGAAGTCACAAAGGTAAATTCTTTCAAAATTTTGTTTAAGGCAGTCGAAAGACAAAGGGATTTCCTTTGAGAAAAGACAGGCATAATTCCTTTAGACTTTTGTCCAAAGGAATTCCTTCGGACAAAAAGTCTAAAAGAATTCAGAGAGGCTGAGGAGGAAAGCCCAAAGGAAGTTTCGAAGGCCAAAGACAAAGCAATAATTCTTGCAAACTTTTTTGTTCGTGGGAAATTGTCTACGGATTTTTTGTCCATGGGAAAATGTCTGCAAAAAAAGTCCGTGGGAAAAGGGTTCACAAAAATTTTTGCAAGAAAGCTCCAAAGGATGCTGAAGACAAAAGGCCACCGAAGGACCCCAAAGGGCAGGTGCCCTTATGGGGGACTCTCAGCTGCCAAATTGAAGGACACTTCCCTAAAGCTGAATAGTCACCTTCCCTTCAAGAGGATGTAAAACAAGAAATTCGAAGGAAGAACTTAGCGACCCGATGGAAGAAAGAAGCCCGAAGGCCATTTGAAGACCGCCCAAAGGGTAGATACCCTTATGGGGGGCTCTTCTCGACCCAAAGCAGATCATTTCTCAAGGCCCGAAGGGTAGGTTCCCTCTGGGAAAGCTCAAATGGAAAAGCTAAAGGAATTATTGAGGAAAGTGACATGCTCACAGATGTCAAAGTTGTGACAATGAAATAGTCGTTGATCCTTGTAAGTTTAAATCTATGGACCCAAATGCATTCAAAGGCTTTAAGGCCAAGATCAGCAGGAAGTGACTAAGGAATAGAGCATCAAATTGAATCTAAGACCTGATTCAATTAACTAGAAAAGGAGGAATGATGAGGAAGGACCAAAAACATTTGCACATCAGATATGTTTCTAAAAGTAGACCACGAGGTGGACATTGAAAGATGCAAACTTTTAATAGCATGACTCGTTTCTCTACATTGAGAAAAGCAAATGGGTAAATGCCCCTAAATTCTAGCCTATCTTCTTAACAAAATTCAATGCAACATGATGTGTTACTATTCCCAAGTCCTTCTTGAAGAGGCTATATAAGGGACTCTCTTATTAGTGTAAAAAAATCTCTCTCTGACAATCAAAAACGAAACTCTACCCAAATTGAAAGGCATTACTGAGACTTTGAGTTCAGATTGTTGATCATATTTTGTTATTGGAATAAGAAAGCAAGTGACTTTTTAGACTTTGTGCTATGATATCTTTGTTGTTGGGGAAACTGTTCTTATGTCTTTTTCCTTAATATATTTTTTGTTCCTTTAATTCAACAAGCAGAATTAGTGAAAGTAGTCAGGATGGTGTCCTGAAGTCAACTGTGGAGAGACTTTGTGCCCCCATAATTGCCTTTAGTGTGTTTTCTTTTTGTTTCTATGTAAAGGACCTTGGGATGACTTTGTGCCCTCATTGTCCTTCGTATCTCACTCTTGGGCAATTCAGGTGGAGACTTTGTGTTACATCTCAATTTGTTGGTTACTACATCCTTGGTTACATTTTGCAATTACTACCAGGAGTATTCTTGTGGTTTGTTAAATAGTACTTCAAAAAGAAGAGTGCTTTCTTCCATTTCCCTTGAGTTTTTCCTTTGATTTGCACGCATCATTTTTGAAGAAAGAGAGATGGATGGTTTATCCTACCCTTGAGTATTATTTTCTAGTTATATATATATATATATATAGATATATATATATATATATATATATATATATATAGGGAACCTCCCCTTGATGAGAGGAGATATTAGTCCCCATTTGATGTGGTAAACCTACACATTTGGATGACCAATCTTCCTACTTTGGCTGATCAAACCTATTTTTTTATCAGTTAACTGATTGACAAAATATTCAACCAACAATCCACACCATGTTCTAATTGGTCAGCTTGTTCATAGCTCTAGTTTAACCTTGCCTAAATTTGTCAACTTTGGATCTTCTTATTTCTGCTTATATTTTTAATAGGTGTCTATTAGAAGCAGACAATGTTCGGGTTTCTTAATTTTAATGGTTTTATCTTAATTTGACCTTTTACTAACCTTTGGTCTGTTAAAAGTCAAATTAAATCCATTTTCAAGCTTCTTAAAACCCTCTTTCAGAAACCCTAGCTTAGACTCCTCATTCAAATTCAAATTTGGTGGGAATAAAATTAAGTGAGAACTTTTTAATATGCTATGGACTTAGTTAAAATTTTATATACTAAGACTTAGTCATGTTTTTCAACACTACCAAACCTTAGTTATATACTAGGTTTTCTTTCATATCCTAAGCCCTTTATCCCTTATTATTTTAACATGGTCTTACTTTATTATTTGCATGGTCCCTTTTGTTGCTAACTTAGACTAATGTCTTAATCCTAAGACCCTGTTCATGTTTATTAACATAAACAAGACCTTAGTCTTAAGATTTTATCTTAAGTCTTATATGTCTCTGCGACCTGACTTAAACTATGTGCTTGTTTACAAAGTCAATGTCCCACATTCAATCGAGTGAAGTTGATTAAACGGAGTGAGATCATCATAGTTCTAAATGGGTCCTTTTTACTATAACATAGACTTAGCCTAAGTTTTACCGTAAAGTATTATTGTATTTACCAATACAATACAATCTTAGGATAAAACTTATGTTATGAATTTAATTATTTGAAGGGTCTCCATTTTATTATGTTTTAAGGACCTATGTTAAAGACTCATATTATACTTTGGTCTAAATTCTAAATATTTCTGAGTTAATTTGATCTATTTATGACTATAGGAACCAATCATGTTGGACTACCCAGATTGTAATCAATGATTCACATTTACTCAGGTGAGATCAATCAAATGATGCATATTGAATCAAACTTTCATAAGACCTACTATATTTATGAGCTTAAATTTGATTTTCTCATGACCATCAATTGATGTCTTCGAGGCCATCATTGACATCTATGAGACCGTCAAAATTTATCCCCTAAGATTAATTTTTTGAGTTTAAATTTGATGTCCTCACAACCATCAATTGACATCTGTGAGGCCATCATTGACATCTATGAGAGCCTCAAATTTTAGCTCCCATATTTAATTATGTGAGCTTAAAATTGATGCTCTTGTAACCATTAATTAATGTTTGTGAGGTCGTCATTGACGTCCATGAGACTATCAAATTTTAGCTCAGAAACTAGTCTTATTTAAATAAATGAACATGTTTGTTCTATGTATTTTAGGATCTATGGAGTCTCATTTGGCAAATAAACATGCTTAGGATTTTATACCTTAATACCAAAATTGATCTTTCATCAATCTTTAACCTATCATAGACTAAGTAAAATTGTGTGGGAATAATTATAAATAGCATAAAATTAGCTTAAATATTATCATAAGATTTAGTCATGTTTTTTAACATTTGACAAGACCTTAGGATAAAATATTATGCTTGATCCACATATATCCCATGATCTTTTGGTCTATTGGCTTGATATAACTAATGCAGGGTCCTATTGTTATAAGATTTAACTTAGAGCTTTTATCCTAAAGTTTTGTCATATTCATTAATATGATAAAACCTTCGGTTAAAAAACTTATGTTAAGTCCTTTTAGTATCATTCAGGGTCCCCTTTTACTATGTGCTAAGATTAGCTTAAATATTTTAGTCGAAGGTTTATTTGGTGTTTATTAACACAAAATAAAATCATAGTCTAAAGTTTATAACCTAAGTTATTTATGTCTTGACCCTAACTTAAACATTGTGCATATTTATAGGATCTAAAAATCACATTCACATAGATGAGATTGATCTGACAGAGTGATTTCGAGTCAAGGTTTCAACTGAGCTTCAAGCAAGCATAGAATTGCCACATGGTGAAAGAATGCTAATTGATAAAGCTGATAGGAGACAGAGCTTGGGAGGCTCATGGGGTTACCAAGTGGCATAACCTTAGATCCAAGTATATATAATGACCAATGGTGTGCAACTCTTGGGATCAAGATCAACAATTCACATTGATTCATGTAGAATGATCCAATGGAGTGAGATAAAGCAGGTTTTTTCAAAAGGCATTGGTCATTTTCTAAATATTAATGAATAGCTTGCCATGAAAACACCACATAAGTGCCATAATGATGCCACATTAGCAAAAAGTGATAAATTTGAAGATCTTGTGGGCATAGAAAGTCAAAGATATAAATGTGAATATCCAAATCAAATCTAAGGCACAAACTCACTTAAGTACAAAATTTCTCACCATTAAAGCTTGAAAGGACATTTAGGAAAACCCTAGCATTTACAAACCCCTAATTTAATCACAAATTGTTTGTAATTGAGTATGAACGAGTCTAATTTCCATCTAAACAAGTGCAAATTGATCTAGGGGAGAACTATAGTCTAATAGTGAGCAATTTACATAAACTCATAGTCATAGTAGCTCAAAAACAACACAAAGAGGACACATAAATCTATTTGACCATAGATTCAAAAGGGAGAGTCTTCAAAGATATCAAATTTGATGCTAGAGTCTTGAACACTAGAGATAACAACTAGTCCAATATTTGTTGAACTATTGAGGAGTTGTCAGCCATTAAAAAAGAGGATGAAACTATTACATCAGTTAGCTAGAGATATGATAAACTTATCACCATTCAAATGACAAGTATTCACTATGCAACAACAAAGATAGAGATACTACATTGCATCAATTTTATTGATCATGTTTTTAAGGATTGTAAAATTGATCAGAACATGATAGTACATGAGCATACTTTTAAAAAAATTGCTTATATCTCCCCCATTGCCTTCAAAAATTACTATAAGCTACCCAATCCTTAGGTGGATTTACCCACAATCAAAGAATGGCCCAGTAAGAATGACCTAAAAACCATCCTTACCTCATGGTTGTATTCAGGAACCCAGGTAGTCTCTGATCTCAATGGAAAGATCCCAATCACCCAATTTAGGGCTAGTATTAGGATGATCATGACATTACTGAATAGATTGTCTGAACTCCCCTCCACCACCTAGGTCAACAAAATTTGGGTCCCTTTTATGTATTTCATGATTGAGAAAGGACTTACTCCCCATCTTGGAAATATGATCAATATATTCTTAAAGCAACAATTCTCTGCAATAAAGAAGAAAACAAGAAACCATTTATATATGATGTCTTATCTTATAGATGCCTTGCTAGCCACTATCAAAATCCCCAACATAAAAAAATGGTCACTTGATGGGAGACAACCAGTCTCCCAGTATTATTCCAAATTGCATATATTCAAGTATAGGGACCATATTAATTTCATATGTGACTACATGTACCCAGCCTTATTTGAAGCCATTATAGGGATTCATATGATGAGTGGCAACCCTTTGATCAAGAAGTATGTTGATTTCATTGGGGACATTTGGTTATATCTAGATTGTACTATACTACAGATAGAGGGAACCATGATCCAACCCCTTAGGTTACTAGTCCATGTAATCACAAATTTGGTGGAGAAAGAGGTATCTTACCAATTATTACATGGCATAGATGGCTTGTGTAAAAGCAAAAGGAAAGGACTGCTCTATTATTTTCCCTTGACTATTAGTAGGTTTGTGTTTTAGAATTGAGACCATATAGAGACTATATCTAGGCACAAGTCCTCCTTCAATTTATAGATTGATGAGATGAGATAATGGGACCCCTAAGAAAGGGTTGCAAAACATTTGAAGGCTAAGAAAATCAACATGACTTATGAACATCACCTTGGTGTCCATGATGTAATGTGAATATGAGCTTACTCATTCATAGAAGTCTTGGCAAGGTTAAATAATCATAACATCAAGCTCGAAGCTAGATTGCTAAGAGAGAAAAATCCAAGTGAGGATCTATGGCAGAAGGGGTGTTTGAAGTACTATTTTTTATTAGGACCATATCCTATACCTCCTCAAGCTACATAAGGGATGGAAGAAAAGAGATCTAGGGAGAAGAGACTTGGTGAAGTGGCATCTTCCTTAGCTCATCTTGAACTAGATTTCTATTGAAGAGATTGACATAATTGCATTAGATCCTAAAGAGAAAGTAGAGAATGCCTTAAAAGCACTTGCTAGTGTTTATGAATTAAATTAAGAAGTACAAATGGAATAACCTCAATCCTAAACTAAGGAGGAAGCAAAGGAAGAAAAGGGAAAGGAAGTAACTATGGAATTGGTCTTGGTTACAATCAAACCTAAAAGGAATGTTGAGCTAACTCTAGTTCAAGTAGGAGGTAAGAAGCCAAAGTTGAATTTCACTCAACCTTGGAGTGAAATCACCTTTTTTAGTGAAGATAGTCCAATTTATGGCCCTATCATATTGGACTAATTGATATATGTCAAGTTGCAAAAGGTTCCAACCATGCACCACCATTGGGTTGTTATAAAGTCTGTCAACAACATCCATGTACATGATGAACTCAAGCCTTAGATTGTGGAACTGCAACAACAAGAAAATTAAAGATACATATTTACCCTTGGAAAGTTAAGAGGAACATAGATGGATGCTCCTAAAACTTCAAATGGAGCACAAGTTGAAATCCCTACTCCTCAAGTGACATAATCATTAGCGAGAGTCTGGTTCCACCTAGAGATAGCTAGTATGGAGAGAGTAATTGAAAAGAAAGCCATGGTTAAAGGTGAATAGTTCACCTTTTAGAAGCTTACATTTTGTTGGTCTAACTCCAATAGTAGGGTAGAAGCTAGGACAAGATAAGATGTTTGAGGAGAATATCCTTGAAGTGGCCCAGGCTCAAAGTGATCAGTTGCAAACAATGATCAAGGGCATATTACAAGAAAATAAGAATTTGAAAGAGTTTTTTGTCTTATCAATCCATGAAGATAAATTCAAAAGGTTTAAGGACACCATGGCTGACCTATTCAACTCTTTAAAGGTAGTCAAGATTAGAAAAAGAGAAATAGAGAAGCAAATCTCTAAATCAATAGGCCAAGTTGGCCAATGACAAGCTACAAATCTTCAAGTAAAAGACTTGATTAAGGCCTTATCCAAAAATCTAGTCCCAGATATTTAGAACTATCAGCAGACACATTTGAATATGGCCATGGTCATATTAGTCGATAAGGTTGAGGCCCTGAATAACAGGTCTAAAAGAATAGATGACCTTGCCAAAGACTTTAAGCAAATGGAAGATAAAGCATCTCATATCTTAGATAGCTTGATAAGGTATCCCATAACCCTCAGCTCATTGGGTATCATAATTGATGAAGAGTTCAAATATAGAACCTTTTATTTCACGCTAGAAGTAAGAAACAAGGGGCAAAAAAGCACAATAGATGGCAATAATAAAGTCATGAGCTTACTGCTATCATCCGAGGAGAAAATGGGAGATGTTAGGGGCATCAAACAAGATATATAGAAGGTTGAAAGAAACCTTAAAGACCTAGAGGATCATGAAAAGGATATTTTCCTAAAAATAGTGGTGGATCTTTAGTTTGTCAATGAAGAACATTATAGGTTGACAATCCTATAGGGTAGGCAAAAATAACAAGGGACTTCATCAACACAAGGACCCCAGAGCAAAAGTTAGTTAGGAATATTCTCTTTATAGTAACTTTGTAAAATTTTGAAATAGAATATTCTTTTGTAAAGGTATGTACAATTTGTAAAATCACATTACTATAGGTCAGTCCACTTGGATAGGTTTAGTGTATTCTATAACTTTGATAAAAAAGGACAACTATCCTTTACACTTGTAATTTGAGATGATTGATCGACATACTTCCTTGAAATATATAAAAGGAGTATTTTCCATTGTAAAGAGGAGGGAGTTTTTTGAGCTAAAAAACTAGTGTAAATATTGAGTAACTAATGCAAGTAGATAGTTCTAAAAGGATTGTCTCATTTTTTTTGTGTGGATTGTTATATGGCTTCTCTATCAATTGATTGTTCTAAATTTCAGATTTGAATTATTCTTTTGAATTCTTGGTGTGTACCTTTAAGTGAAGAATTGTTAACATGTGATAATGCTAGGTTAATTGGAGGTTCCTTCGTTTACTTCATTTATTTGCTCTACATTTTTATATGTGCATCAACTATCTTCTTAAAGGGGTAAATCCTTAAAGTAAACTTAGTTATTATTTGCATTATTTCTTATCTCCCTTGGAAGTTCATCTGGTATATGTTGTGATTTGAGCTTAAGCTATTTTAATTCATATATCACTTTTAAGTGCATACCTAGGAAACACTTGAACTTTATCATGGTGTCTGATATAAAGATCAGTCACATATTTTATCTTTGTCTTACCCTTCCTTTTGCTTCTTTTTTAACCAGACCACTTTATATTAAAGCTTCACTAGATAGGCCCATCTTAGTTTAGCTTTAGACTTAGATTAAGCATAATTCACTTTAATCAGCATAGATCATCATCTTATTTACAAATATTTATAGGCCATGGTGGCTCCCAACCACCAACTGATATAAATATTGTGAAACAGTCATTTGTTCTACCTCTATTCCACCATAAATTACAAGATTATCACAAACTACAATTCATGCTCTGAATTATTTGAATTCTAAAATGAGATTTATTTCTTAAACACTCTGAGCACCTTGTGATACATATTTATGCATCAACACCTCCTATCAACATAAATTCACATGCACTTTAGCTCCTACTTTCAAGGACCTCCTTCAACACTATGCACCTATTTCCAATAATCCTCTAATGGGTTATGATGTGTGGGATCCTATCATGGAACTTAATAATCTCCCATATCAAATCCCATTTATCAAACTTATGCAGAGCTCTCTATGAAATAGTAACCATCTTATTAAGATTTTGTTTGAAATGAACATCCCTTGTCCTCCCTTAGCAGGATACAAAGCCACCTTATCCAGATTAGAAGATAGCATTTTATAACAATGTGAAAAGATGTCCATACATGGTAATGAAACAATGGACACTTCTCTTAACCTCAAATTCCTCATTGATTTTATGATCCCTATTGAGATTTTGATTCATGTGAATGATCCTCCTCTGTTGATTAATGAGGGTTATGATACTTGTGTTGCCTCTCTCAATTTTATCAAATCCCTTAGATATTTTGAATGTAATCTTAAATCCATATGTAGCAAATGTCAAGGCTATGAATGAAGGCAAATGAATCATTTAGGTTGTGTGTGACTCCCCATTACCATCCCACCTATCATTGTTCATGTGAAAGTTATAATCTTCAATTTTCCTCTATCATATAACATTTTTATTGGTAGGCCATGGACTCATCGCATGAGATAAATTTCATATTCTAATTGCCAATGAATCAAATTTCCTCATAATGGAGTCATCTATAGGATTTAGGGTGACAGTAATCCTTATAATTTTGAGTAATTCCAAGACCATGGTGTATTCAATATTCCTACCCTTGAACCCTTACCAAGCATTTCATTTCATGAATCTCAATAATTTAACTTTCTTGTCAATTCCACCCGAGGTTAAAATGGTCATCCGAAACTCATTAGGAATATACTTCCTAACCTTTTAGATTCCAATGATGATGAGCCTAATGAGATCAATCTTAAGATTAAAACTTCTAATCTCTCACCTCATCTCATCTCTCAACTTCTTGCTTCTTTTCAACTTTGTTCTCATCAACCACCTTATGATGATGCACCCATTATCTTAACTAAGACTTGGAATTCCATTCATCACATCACATTACATGACAAAGTCATCCCTACCTATGCCATTGATATTCATACACCTAATTATGATGATGTCTATACCTTAGATGATCCATTTTTAGGAGGTCTAGTTCAGGATTGAGATGCTAAGATTATTCATTATTGTTCCTCTTTGCTTCATTATTTCACTACATATTCTAGTATTCCATCCTATATCATTCCTAATTTTAAAATTTTTACTCTTGATCATAGGGTAGAGATGGTGTGCACACCTCCAATATATAAATAACCTTGCAGGAGTAGCTTATGGATTGTGTTATGATTGGTCCCTATCACTTTGATTATACCATGACCCATCTAGATTACTTATCCCTAAGATACATGTGACTATCCTTCAACATTCTATGGACCCCACCCCTCCCTCAGTAGAGCCCAATTCAGATTCCATTTCCACTTCATCTATATCTGAGTATCTTCCTATTTTTGATCCTTTTACTCTTTTAGTTGAGCGTTGTCAAATCTCTCCACCAAACCCACCTTTTCTTGGTGATGGTTTGATCCCTTTACCACAACTGGATCCTTCACCCACCAAATAGGCTAATTAACCTTATTGTGACATTCATAAAGTTTTAAATCACTAGACTAGAGATTGTTCCCTATAACAAGCTCCCTCAGCTTCTATTTCACCCCCTCTTATGAGTACACCTACCAAGACTACTCATAGATATATTTGTTTCTTCCACGACATAGATAGCCATTCATTGACACATTATCACAAGATACAAAAATATATCAACACCTTACATCCCACCACTCTTTATCCCTTAGACAAAGATATACTTCCCCTACAAGTATTACCTAAGTATCTTCCTAAGTACGAAGAGGTATATTGTCTTTGTTACCAATATGGCACACATCACACTTATTGTTTCTACATCCTTCAACAACATCTTAAGGATCACATCTTAACCATCCCTACCCCTTCTAACCTTCCTCTCATAGGTCATTCTCATAAAGAGGTGTCCCCTTCTTCCCCCATTGTTCATCCACCTATGAGTCCCTCACCCATGGACCTTCCCTTACCCATGAGTCCCTCACCCATGGATCTTTCCCTATTGGTGACCCCTTCATCTCCCATAGAAAAAACTCCCATGAATTTATTGATAATCCTTTGCATGATGGCCCTCCTTAGCATGATCCTTCAATAATTCCTATATTCTCTTTTGAGGAGATTTGATGTGAAGTATTATCTCAACTTTCACTAAAAATTGATGAGACATTGGTTACAGTTCACATTTAACTACATAGGGCCTTATCAGATGTTATGGATAATGTTTATGGATAAATATATCAGTACTTATGAATACATGCATGGTGTTCTTACATTTTTTTTGGATTGGAAGTGTGCTCTAACTTTACATTTATCTATTTTATATCATTTGACTTGTGTCAAATTATTATCTATCTTACATGGTGACTTTTGTTTCACATTACATGTTGCTTATGATGTCATTATGTTCTCTTAGGGATTTAATTTTTATCATTACATTATTTTCTCTTTGACTTCATTTCGTATGGCTCCCTTTTTCTTTTTCAGATTGTTTATTATCTTACCTCTATAAACACATATAATTTTTATTACAACTTGGTTATACAAACCTTGCTCCCTTTAGTTATTCCCTATTTACCATGTGATTATTTAGAAAATAATTCATCTCATCATAATCTTATTTTACGGGTCCACTTTGGATCTCCCTTTATTACCTTTCACAAACTAAGCATACACATGGTTGAAACTTGAGATACATGCTAGTTCATCATTAAGTCTAGGTGTTCTAGTTAGTCTTGTATTTGGATACTTAGCTTCCTTTAGCCAAATATTAAATCTCATTCATGTGTATCACTCTATCTCTCATGATTGGTCATTCCAAGTCTAGATGGAGGAAGAATTATATAAGCCATAAAAATATTCAAAATCCAAATCATTTAACAAAAGGTAATGATCTAAAAGGTAACATTCAAAATTCATAAAAGTCAGATCATACTAAAAGACATGATTCTAAGCACATATATTTATTATAATCAAAGATAAAACTCTATAGTTGGCCTCACAATAGATCCCAAGTCCATTGGGGTACGATAGGCCAATAGATTAGAAAAGGAAAACTAAAAAAAATATTTTAGTGCTACCTACTTTCTCATGCAAGTACCTAGTCTTTGTAGTAGACCGAAGACTCTGTAAAGGGTCCTGAGGAACGGTGAACAAATTGTGAGAAGGTATGTCCATTTTAATATTATTGTTCAAAACTACCTACATGAGTTAATCTTAGTAGCACACTTATTACCCTACACAACTTTGTGTGTATATCAAATATGTATCCTCTATATATTGATGGTCACTAGTCACTTAGTGTTTTCTCATGTCCTTAGCGTGATTCATGTCTCCTAAGGTCTTCTCATAAGATGAATAAATTATGATTCTTACATTCCTTTTTTTTCACTCCCTAAAACCCTAATATTTCCCTTTGAGAAATATTGCTCTATTCACTGATCACTCCCCTAGGGATTTTATTTGTGAGTTGCATTGTAAGACCATGGATAGGACCTGGCCTTCCTCATAAATTACCAAAATTTCAAATTACCATTCCAAACATCCTATTTTATAACATTTACACACTAATTACACCTCATTAATGTTCCCTTTATGAGTTACAATGTAAGACCATGGATAGGACCTAGCCTTCCTCAAAAAAAAATTTAATATCTAATCACAACAAAATTACATGTGTCAAATATGAGATAAGATATGATTGATTATGAGTTACACGTCATTGACATGATTCCCATAGTAATTAGTATTTTTTATGCTTACTTCATTAATATTTCACTTTTATTTTCTTATTTTCTGATTGCATGTAAGAATCCAACCATTTTTCTTAAGTTTTCCATACTTCCCAACTTGAATTAGTGTGATTAATTTAAGACCAATTTGCCAATTATATTTATCTTTTATACTTCACAACATGATTTAGTATGATTGATTGACTTAATTGATTTATTTTTCTACCATTTGGTCTTTCATGTGCTTTCCATTTTTATTACATTATTTTCATACTTCTTAACGTGATTTAGTATGATTTTACTTGTTTTATTTTGGTGCCATCCTTTATCATGGTTTTAAAACAAACTTTTGCCTTCATGTTTACCACTCTTTAGTTTCTTATACTTGGTAATTTTTTGTTATTACACATTTCTCAATGTGAAATAATGTGTAGTGCATTTTTTTTTATTACTTATACTTTGCCAAGTCTTTACGCCTATTTATTTTTAACCATGCATGCGTATTACATAATGCCTTATAAAAAACACAACACATATATTTCCTATAGCATATAAAACAAAAGAAAAATACATGTAATATAAATAAATATATCCATGCATCCATAACCAAAATCATAACACCAACACATAAGATCAAGCATCCAACTATCAACATAGAAAATATATATATATATATATATATATATATATATTTTCTATGTTGATAGTTGGATGCTTGATCTTATGTGTTGGTGTTATGATTTTGGTTATGGATGCATGGATATATTTATTTATATTACATGTATTTTTCTTTTGTTTTATATGCTATAGGAAATATATGTGTTGTGTTTTTTATAAGGCATTATGTAATACACATGCATGGTTAAAAATAAATAGGGGTAAAGACTTGGCAAAGTATAAGTAATAAAAAAAAATGCACTAATGTATATATATATATATATATATATATATATATATATATATATTGTGTTTTTTATATAAAGTACAAAAATAAATCGCTCTAGTTCTAAGGGTGGGCTCTATCATGTTTATCTCATGGCCTATCCATGCTACCCATAGATGCCCTAGATAGTCCCCTCTAAATATTACGTTGTAATGAAGATGTGTGAGATCTAAAGCCTATTACCTATCCTTGTAGGTTGGCCACATGGGCCTACACCTATCCTAGATAAATAGTGGTATCCAAATGTACATATCTCTCTTGAGCTAAGGCCTAACACCCCTGTGCCTCTCCTTCTCCCACCCATATTTATGGATTTATCCCATCTTCATGTGCCTATAACCATCTCATGGCCTTTCTTGCTAGTCTGAACCAACTCACTTGAGCCAGGGCAGATGGTACCACAAGGTCATCTAATGTAGTAGGATTATATGGAATTAACATCCCATCTAGAATATCATCGAGTGATCCCATCACCAAAGATCCCCATATGGTTTCCTCCTCATCCATAGGATCTAAAAATTCAAACCTAATAGATATTAGATCACCAATTTATCTCAAAATCTAACTATCTATCTATCAAATCTTATACAACTAGTATCATATTTTTAAAGCTTAAATAAATTACAACCATTTATTACCTATCTTAGAATCACTAATCACCATATCCTCATCTACTCAACCACCGACCATAGTCTCTCCATCGACTTGTAGCCTAAATATCTCATCCATGGGATACCTCACAATCAAAGCAAACCCTGGGGTCACCATTCATGCACATCTCAAGCCTCATCTCAATAGTGCATCTATCTGTACACACTAGAAAACTGCACACTTACAATTTTTGATGACTAAATGTCTCAAGATCCCCTCAAACTTATTAAACCTTCCCAAGATCCCCCTTAACCCAACCAAATCATTATCCTCCTAGTCACATGATATCATTTAAAATCACTATTTGAAATTACTATTCAAAAGTATTATTCACTATCACTATTCACTATGGGACCCACTATCACTATTCATGATGACATGGCATGTGACATGGAAGGTGATATGGCAAGTGACATGGCTCAGGAGTGATGTGGATTGATGTGGGACACCATACCCCACTTGAGACCCTTTCCCAAAGTGTCTAATGACCTCATTTCAACATCACAAAGTTCCCCCTTGAAATGTGGCAAATTTCACCTTAAGGGGTTATCATTCAACATATATTTTGTCTTCCAACATGAAATTAGACTTTAAAAGAGATACCTACCTCTTTAAGACTTTGGGAAAGACAAAGGGCACCCATTTTTGACTTCTTAACCCAAATTAGAGACTCTCCAACCCAAATGAGAATCTTCCACAACCTCACCTTGGACTTTTCATCCCCCCACATGGAAAATGGGACCATATTTTATATGCCACACCTTTAAGTGCTTATGTGAAAGCAAGAAAATATAGGGAGAAGTCGTTAAGCCTCATTCAAACACATGTGCAAAATTCTCTATTCAAAGTTGAACTTATGGGCAAAGAGGAAAACTTCTCAACCCAAATGGGAATATTTTGCAACCTCATCTTGGACTTTTCATACCTCACATGAAAAATGGTGCCACATTTGGTGTGCCATCCCTTTAAGTGCTTGTGTGAAATCAAGAAAGAATGGGGAGAAGTATTTGGTCTCATTTAAACCCATGTACATGATTCCCATTCAAAATTGGATTCATGTGCAAGGTGGGAGACACACTAACCCAAATGAGAGACTTATGATCAAGGTGAGAATCCAAACAAAATCATCCTTGACTCATTTATGATACCCACTTAGAAAAATTCAAATTACTTCACTATTCAACTCTTTTGGCATGTTTCCCAACAACAAATGCTATAAATACCCCCACTTTCCTTCACCAAAAGTTAAGTTGGAAGTTAGTCTTTGGTTATCAATATTTTGTTGTAGGTTTGTGAAGAATGTTATCATCTTGGAGGTCATCATCATTTTATATGTCATCATCATCTTGGAAGAAGAAAGAGCCAAAACATCAGAGTTCTACTGAAGTTTTGTCAAAATTGCTTCAACAACATCAACACCAACATATTCATCAACATTCTTCTTCAATCTTGGAAGGTAACCTTGGTTTTATTTGTTATAATTTAATTTCTTATCCCTCTTGGCCTATTATTTCTTGAGTTCAAAACCTACCCTTTGGCCTTATTCTCCTCTTGGCATCCATATATTTTCCCCTTATCCTCTTCATTTTCTTTCCCCTTAATCCATTTACCTCTTCTCTCATTTCCCTCTTTACCATCTTCACTCTCTTTGTCCCCTTGCCCTTTTGCCACCTTAATCATTTGTTGCCTTATCCTTTTCAACCTTAACCCCTTAAACCTTTGCCATATCAACCATTTTCCAACCCAAACCACATCACTCTTTTGAGCCTTTCCATTTCACCAAACCAAGAACCAAAACCTTGCTTTTAA
Source organism: Torreya grandis (assembly GCA_037957365.1). Taxonomy (NCBI): domain Eukaryota; kingdom Viridiplantae; phylum Streptophyta; class Pinopsida; order Cupressales; family Taxaceae; genus Torreya; species Torreya grandis. The sequence continues at coordinate 1,062,019 of JARHVA010000589.1, read as the reverse complement.
CTAATTTTTAATAATTTTAATTATTTAGACTATTTGCTTTAGTATAATCATCTTAGCAAAGCATTTTATTTTAATTGATTAGATTTGGGTTATTTATTATATTTAATTTCAATTTGATATTTTACATAAAAAAATTTATTCATTTTTATCTATCAAACTTAAGTGTTAAAAGCAGGTGGATTGACAACCTCCTAAAAAGCTTTTGCTTCTAGGATCTAGCTCACGCTAGGCAATCCACCCATCTACTTATCCAACAAACAAGTTTATTTTAGTGTTTTATTATTTTTAGGTCATCCTCCCAAGCCAAAAAGGCATTATTCACAATCATATGGACTCAATGCATGCACATTAAATAGGTTTTTCCACACACCTATTCCTAGTTTTTTTTTCCAAAAAAAATTAAGAAAAACAAAAAAATTGAGAGAAACATTTTGGCATGCCCGGTGGGACCCTTGAGTTTTTTTTGGGTTCATTAGTTGTTTTAAGACATTTAGTTTCATTATTAAAATGTAATTTATATGTATTTGAATTTATAAAAATTAAGCATTCCTTTCTTTTGAAACATAAGTTTTAGTTTCTTTTGTTTTAGAAAAAAAAAAGTAAAAAAATTCACTCTTTTTTTTCTTGCATTTCTAAAACATCAAAAGATAATTCATCCTAGGGATAGGTTGTATTTTACATCTTGAATTTAAGTGCATTTTATCTATTCCTTGTTTGCATGAAAAGACACCAAACTCTTCTTTTGGGTTAAATTTGAGTGCATTCATGGTATTGCCTACTTATTAATTAGCTCACCTAGATTAGTTAAATGCATTATGAATTAATCGTATCACACATATGTTACACTACCAAACCACATGCACAAATTAAACATGAAAACTTATTTAAGATAAGGCCCATTGAGATTTTATCACCCTTTGGATCACCTTACCCTACCCGGCATTCCCACTTGGATTTCATCACCAAGAGGAAGACCCACTCTGTTCTTTGGTAGAGTATAAATTTTAGACAAACAATATATATTAGCTAAGTACCTGCACTGGATGCACGATCATGAAGTGAGGGGAGCAAGATCCCAATACCAAGCCACGTACTTGATCTAGTGTAGATTATTTGAGCACCAAAATTTAACCCAAAACCATCCTTAGATGAATTTTCTAGTACCTGACTTACAAGTTAATTTCCCCTTTCACATTCTTTAAGGTATAAGTCAAAAGTGATTTAAAATAAATCCTAGGATCAATTGCACTTTTAGTGTCTTTTTTGTTTGCTTTGGGTTTTCTTTGTTTGCCTATTGTGTGAGGAAAGAGGTTCGTTATCCATTTCTAAATTTCTCATATGGTCTTAACTAGACAACAAGTGAAAAACCAAAACAACCCACCACCATCTTCTTCTTTGTCCTCATCCATGGATTATACCTCAAACATTGATAGATCACCCCATGCTTCACTACACCATTCTCCCCCACCTATGGTGCTACAATAGTCCCTGAAGGCAATTCAGATTTTTCCACCTTTCTGGATAATAATATGGTTGCTTTACAACACTATCTTAATACCTTAGCCTACTTAACTTCAATGGCTTCAGTTCTTCCCACATATCTACCCTATGGTATGCCATACCAACTAATGGTTGGTATTGCATCATCCCACCCTTCTGTTATCCAATATTCATCTTATACCATTGGTCCATCTACCACCACCACCCAAACACCTATTACCCCAACCAATACCTCTAACATTGGTTCAAATTTACCCCTTGTCACTTCTACCCCTTTTGTCAGAATGGTGTCTTTCACACCCGTTTCTACCACTCCATTTAGCTTAACCAATATACCAACCTCAACCCCCTTTTATAAATTAGTACTCTTCATACCAAAAAAACTTCCCCCAATAAGCACTTTTATCACTACCCACCTTCAACCAACTAACCCACTAATCACTTTTATGTCATACATAAACCCCCCAACATCAACCCTCCAACACATACCCATGACATCTTATCAATTTATTGTTAACACATAAGTATACATACCTTCACCTTCCACCCAATCTTACATAACCTCACACACACACGTGACATCATCCCAACCATCCACTAGTTATTCCCATGTCATTCAGCCCCAACAAAACATGTCATATACCTATCCAACCCAACAACCCCTAATGGACTTGGTCAAGATGCTAATGGAGAAAATTACTACCCTTGAGTCATCCATCTCAGGATCACATAACCTTATCTTTTATGACCAAATTTTCAATGAACCCATCCATCCATATATCCCTCTCTAACCATATCCTCCATAATGGGAATTGCCAAAATTCTCTAAATTTCAAAGCAAAGAAGACCCCCAACAACATTTAAGAGCATTTAGGCACGCATGTTACTTGATTTCGCATGATGATTATCCTCTCCTTCATACCTTTCCTATGTCCTTATCTAGACCAACATTAGATTGGTATAGTTCCATCCCAAAACACTCCATCTTCTCCTTCGCCCAACTAGCCCAAACTTTTTTTGGATCACTTTTCGATCAATATATCCAAGAAAGTTTCTATTACTGACCTCTACTCCATTCAAAAATTCAAAGATGAATCTATTACCAATTTCATGGCTCATTAAAGAAGCCTAATCAACCAAATTTATTTTTCATTACCTCAACCTAATCTTATAGATCTCTTTACCTGGGCATGTGCAAAACACATTTTATCCACATTGCGTGTCCAAAGCTTCCAAACATTTGATGAAGCTTTTACCATGGCTCATAAACTAGAGAGCAAAGCCATTGGTGAGGAAATATTAAGTTGAAGAAAAAGAGCCCAACTTATAAACCCAATAATCCCTCTTCTTCCAAATTAAATAACCCAACCAATACCAATTCCAAGAGCAAAGCCACTACCAAAGCTATTGTACTCAAATCTGCACCTCCACCATCTACCAACCAACAAAACCCAAGGAACCAAACTTGGAATAAGCATAATCTATTAAATCCACTTGGGGAGCCTTATCCTTATATTTTGGAAAAGTTATTAAAAGCCAATATCATCCAACTTCCACCAATCAAACTACCTCAATAGTTTGATGCTTCTCGCCCTATGTCTAGTTCATATAATGAGAATGATCATTGCGCTTTTCATCGAGTCATAAGACATGACATCAACAGGTGTAATGCCTTTAAATACCTTGTCCAATCCCTCATTGACAAGGGGGAGCTCACATTGGACAATCCTAATGTGACACCAAACCAAGCCCTTGACATATTATGCAAACCTTTCCCTAATCATACTCCTTCTACCCCTCATCATGAAAATAAAGTCAAATCATCTCATGAGGCACATACGATTAATGTGGTTACTAGTGAACCCATTAACAAAGGAAATGTTACCTCAACCACTTCTTTCCCCATTCCTCCAATGGAAGAAAAAAGACTTCTTTCTATTCCTTTGGACTCCCCAACAAAGGAAGCAACCATATCCACGCGTCCATAAGAGGATACCACACCTACCTCCACTATTGTAGATCCATCCACCCCATGTTTGGAAGCTATCTCACAAGAGAAGATGACTCCATCCACCCAACCTCTAATTACAAAACCTTATATCAAAGGTCAAGATAAAGGTAAGGGAACCAAACTGGAACTTCTAACCCCTTCTTTGACAGACCAACCTAGCCCTTCTAAACCAACTAAAACCTTTACCCAACCAACCAAAACCTCCTCTAAATTTATTGAACCTCAGACATCTAAACCCACCAAGACAAATAAAGTGACCAAATACCCTCCAAAACCAACAACTAAAACAACCAAAGAGGAAAAATCACCAAAGGGCCCAAAACCTTGAATTTTCCTCCCTCAACCTTGCCCTCCATTTTGGGTCCCCATCCCTCTACCTTAAATTCCATCATTTTTACCAAAACCCCACCACCTTTATAGGTCACACTTTCATACTTGCTTTATAAAACACCTTTTCCCACTACGCCAACAATTTTTAAGTTACCTATCTTGCCCTCCTTTGCCACCAACCCATTAACCATCGTGCCTAAACCAAAACCATCAACCAAGCATACCAATTTATCCAAGACACCTACCACCAAAACCTACATCCACAAAACCTCCCACTTTAACACCTAAAGCAAAAAACACTAAACATCTACCACCTTTAGCTGAATATTACTTAACCATTCCCAAAAGGTTGTTATAGACTTCTTCCTTGAGCTTACCACCCATCAAACCCTTTGATCCTTCATGTACCAAACCCTCTTGGTTTAATGATAACTTGATATGTACATATCATAGGGCACCAGGACATGGCACCGAGAACTATAATGTTCTCCAAGCAATTGTTCACAACTTGTATGAAGATGATGATCTATTATCAGACAAACCTCCTTCATCCCCATTGCCAATCCAACCACCAACTCAACCCATCCGATCTTCGATCTCACCCAAAAGTGAAGAGGAGGAACCAAAGCAACCATCCAATCAAGAGAACCCCCTCATCCACACTATTCACATGATTACCCAATCTTAGGCCCAATAAAAGGATATAGGGAAGACTAAAGCATCCATTCCTTAGACTTACACCTCTCCAAACTCCCAAGCAAATAATACCAAACCTTCTCCATCTTCAAACAAACTTGAGGTGTTTATCTTAGGTGCCTCCCCATCTAACCCTCCATGCCCTAACCCATATGCAATATCCATCCAAAAATCTATCTTCAGGCAACTTCACCAAAATCCAACATAGATGAGCTTGTATGAGTTAATCTCTACCTCTCCCCATCACTGTCAAGTACTCATAAAGACTCTACAATCCATCGAGGTCCAACTTGATGATCCTCAGCCTCTAGCTACTTTTGTTGGTACCCTTCAGACTTCCAACCTTGGCACCTTCAAGAATTTAGAAATATCTTCTATTCATTTAGAAGACCCTAATCCTCCCCTCTTCATTACAACATACATCAATCAAACCTGCATCAAAAGGGTGATGATCGATGGGGGAGATAACATCAATATTATCTCCTCTCATGCTTATGACCAATTATAGTTACCCAAAAACATCATGTCTAAAAGCTCAATAGTCCTTCATTCTTTCAATGTTACTATGGCTACCACCTTAGGCACAGTTGTCTTTTACATCTACGTAGGGCCTCATAATATTCCTAAACTCTTTTATGTTGTAGAAGGAGAGTTTCAATACAACATTTTACTTGGACGTCCTTGGATTTGTGCCATGAGTTATGTCCCTTCCACCCCACATCAATGTGTCAAGTTTGAACATGAAGGGAAAGTTATGACTATCCAAAATGATCCTAGTCCTTTTACATCTTACAATATGAAATATCAACCCAATGACATCCTTCTTCCTCTTTTATCCACTGCACAACCATCTACCAACAAAATAACCTCACCAACCAAAACCCATAGCATTTCCATACCTAATGTTGATGAAGCTTCCACTAGCTCATGTATCCCCTCTTCCCAGATTCCTATAAAAGACCTCATGACAACCATATTTCAATTTCTTTATTTTGGGGAATATAGACTCTTAGTCTTAGATTCCCTCCTTACTCCCTAAGAATATGGGAATCTCAGACATGACCTTTCTTATGACCCTAACAATGGAACCTATTATTGTAGGTTTTTATTTTTCCCTATTTTTTAATTAGGGAAATTGTATTTCTTGTGCATACATGGAGTTTTCTTACATTTGTGGGATAGGCTAGCTTATGTGGAGGTGTGTGTCATAGATGTGTCATAGGTGTCATAAGAATGTCATAAGTAACTCCCTAGATGGGAGTTACTTCTCTATTCTTAGCACCTTGTCACCACCTTTCATGGAGGAGTTACAGTCTATTCTTGAGGTGCCTTGTCCACCTTTTGTGGAGGAGTTACTTACGTACTCTCCTATTTGTAGTCCTCACTTTGGCCATCTCATGTTAATCAGATTTTGGTTTCTCCATTTTGTCTTGTGCAATTTATCTTATTGTGTTATTTTCAAATTGCTTTAGCATCTATGTGGTGTGCACTTGCTTCAACTTGTGTGATCACGTCTCCATTGCACTCGCATTATCCAAATTTTGGTAGAAACTCTGATATGGTATCAGAGCAAGAATGGTAATCGTGTGTCTGGTTATGATTTTAGTTCATTTTTAAATCAAGAGGAGTGGAGTTCTCTTTATTTTTTTAATTTTCTAGATCTGATCTAAAATAAAAAAACTTTCAAAATCTTTTTTGGTATCGTTTCCTTAGAATCCTTGGCCTTTGCGTGTCTTGGTTGTCTTGACTTCAGGGGCTGGTTCAGTAGTTAGCCTAGGTGCCATTATTGTGTGCAATAAGTAGAGGGAGGAGTAGCTCTAAGCAACTTCAGTTCCAGAAGTAGAAGTCCTTCCTTCTAACCACGCCATTCGCTGTACGGCATCCAAAATAAGTCTATTTTTTTGTGAATATGGCGCTTTTTTATTGTATTCTTGTGCCCAGACCTGTTGTGCATTGAAGTCAGCAGATTTCAGCTTATTTTCTTGCTTAGCAAGGTGCCAAGCAGGCCGTACGGCGTCCAACACAGGTCTGCAATTATTCTTTTGTCTTTTCTAAGTTAAAATTCTGAACTGTGCTATTTTGGCGCCCCTTTCGTAATTGGCATCCCATGTGGTACCCCTTGGACACATGGCATCCATCATTCTGTTTATGCCTCATTTGTTTTCAGTTTAAATTGACTTGTAAAACAAAAATCAGTCAATTTGACTGAATATTTAATTTTTTAGACAGTTTTGTAATTTGGGGGTTTTTCATTTAAAACTTGTATCTTCGTCTGTCGAAGACGAACGGTGAGGCTCAGGTTGGCGGGAGGCCAATTTCCCCTCACACAAACCTCCTTTGGATTCCTCATTCTGTGCTAAATCTAATGAGTGGTTGGAAAGCCATTTTCTCTCTTATAACAGGCATTTTTTTAATGTTTTAGTGCTTTTTTTGCAAAAAACACTAATTTACGAGAAAATTGAATCTTAAATATCTTGCAAATAGTAGCTCAGATTTGGGTGCCATTTTTTGCAAAAGTGTTTGTAATTCAATTCTCCATAGTGTAGACTTGTTATTTGTAAAAAATGCACTAGTTTATAAAGTGCCAAAAAATTGGGTCTCTCGGGACGCATTTTTGGCTAAGTCCGATGCCCTGCTTGCTTTAGTCTTGCACTGATTGCTATAAGACACATTCTCAGCTAAGTCTAAAGTCTTTTGAGCATGCAATTGCATATTTGGGGTGGCTCAATATTTTTGGGGGGATGTGATTGCTTTTCACAACTTGCAAATATTCACTTTCATTCTCCTTTTTGCATAAATTCACAACTTGCAATCAACACAACTTCACCTAAATTCAGCTAAAAATGGATTATTTTCAACTTAAACCCCTAACACCCTTCAACTATCATGAATGGAAGGTTAAAATATCAATCATTCTTAGAAGCAAAGGGTTTTATAAGATCACCATGGTTACTGAAGTAGAACCTAATACTGATGCTGAAAAGGTTGAGTGGTACAACTGTAGTGATGAAGCCTTTCGATTACTAAGTTTTTTGTGTCTCCAAAACTTATCTTCCATTTAGAATCCTCTTAGACTCCCAATGACATATGGGACACCTTCAAAAATTTAATTAGAAAACTTGATGAGATGAGAGGTCATGAGCTCGAAAACGAACTCATAAATCTAAGTCCTAGCAACTTTGACACCCTACAGGACTTCTTCACTATGTTTAAGGCCCTTAAATTACAATTGAAAGAATGTGAGATAGAGAAGAAATATGATTAAATCATTCTTTCTATTCTCACAAAGTTAGGTCCAAGCGATTCAGTCTTTGTCTCCACTTTCCATGCCAAAAAAAGTGCCCTTGGCACTACATGGAAAATGCCTTCTTTGGATTCATTCATTGCCAAATTGACTAGGGAGAAAGATAAGCTAATTCGAATGGGCACAATGAAGTCTACTCAACCCCAAGCTTTGATAGCTGGAAATGGTAAGGACAAGACTTTAACAAAGGAGAAGAAGAAAAAGAACAAGGACCAGGAGAAGAAGAAAGAAAACACCAATCCTGCCAAAAACAACACTGAGTCTTCATCCTCTTCCAATGCTAAACCTAAGAAGGAGAAGGTTAAGTGTGCTTATTTTAAAAACATAGGGCATGATGAACACAAATGCATGAAGAAACAAATAGATCACCTAACTCATCTTCTAAAGAAGAACAACATAGGTGTTCCTGAGTCCATCAAGTAGAATTCATCTACCCAAGATTCTACCAAGGCAAAAGGCAAGGGTAAGGAGAAAGAAAAGGGTAAGGCCCTTATAGCTACAACAACTTCCACATCTTCATGGGTCATCGACTCGGGTGCTTCTCACCACATGGGCTCTTCACTAGTTGAGTTTTCATCTTTAGAGCCCTATAGCATGACTTCAATTAGTTTGGGTGATGACACATCAGTTTCTATTGCAGAGAGGGTCAATTGAAATGGAAGGAAGAACATTCAACAATGTTCTAAGTGTTCCTTCTCTTTCAACCAATCTCTTATCAGTGTAACAAATCACTCACATTGGTCGGGGTATGAGAGTTGAGTTTTCATCAAATTCAGTGGCTATCAGGGAGTTGCATAGTGATACTACAGTGGTAGTGGGTAGGGCAGATCACCAAGCAAGGTTATACACCTTCTCACATTTTGCATCATATTCTTCTCCAACAACATTGCTGATTCATTCAGATGGAGTTAGTAAATTATGACATGAGTGGTTTGGCCACCTTAACTACCGCTACCTTGAGTAACTTTACAAAAATGACATGGTCATTGGCTTGCCTCGTGTCCAATTCTCAAAAGGACTTTGTGAGGGTTGTTCCCTTGGGAAGCATCCCAAAGCAAAATTTGACAAAGGCAAAGCTTGGAGGGCTTCACAACCTTTGGAGTTAATCCACAGTGATGTATTAGGACCCTTTCCCAAGCCATCTTTCACAAGGGCCAAGTACATCCTCACTTTTATTGATGATTTCTCTAGGTACACTTGGATATATTTTATTAAACAAAAGTCTGAAGTGTTTGAAATTTTTTTAGACTTTAAGGATCTTGTTGAGAAATAGAGTGAGAAATCCATCAAGGTTCTTCAAACTGATAATGGAGGGGAGTATGTCAGCATCAGGTTTGAGCAATTTTGCACCATAAAGGGGATTGATTTGCAACGCAAAGTCACTTACAGTCCTTCACAAAATGGGGTTGTAGAATACAAGAATAGGTTCTTGAAAGAGATGGATAGCTATATGATTCACTCCAAATCCTTAACACCATAGTATTGGGCTGAAGCCATTAATTGTGCTTGCTACATTCAAAACAGGGTTCCTCACAAAGCTTTGAAAGGGATAACACCCTTTGAAGCTTGGCATAAAAAGAAACCTGATGTTGAGCACCTTAGAGTTTTTGGATCCCCATCCATGGCCCACATTCTAAAGAATAAATGCAAAGCTATGGAACATCAATCCAAGCCTTACATCTTTGTAGGATATATGGATGGTATTAAGGGATATCGCCTTCTAAATCTAGTCACTCATGAGTTGTTCATCGAGAGAAGTGTCCATTTTCAGGAGAGTCCTAGAGACTCAACACTTAACACTTCTTCTCCCTCATCGGATCTACTTATTCATGATGATTCCTCATCAAATTCAAATCAGCCACAGCAGGTTCTTGAGCTAGAGACATCTTCTTCTTCTTCAAGTTAAGACAGTGAGACAGTGATGCAGAGTCATCCACCTCTAGTCAGTCAGAGGATGAGGATTTAGCACTTGACTCACCCACTTTCAGGCCAATTTGGGCCAAATAGACACTTGAGAGTGCTAGCACTTGGGCAAGAGATCCCACAAATGATAGACGTACTAAGGGGGATTTTCAAAGAGATCCACATGCCTTATTTTCTTCAGTTTCAGATCCACAGACATTTTGAGAGGCATTTGGGGTACCTGAGTGGGATAGTGCTATGGAGGAAGAATATTCTTTTTTAATCAAAAATCACACTTGGGATTTGACTTCACTTCCTAAGGGAAGAAAGATGGTTCGATGTAGGTGGATATATCAGACCAAGTTTGTAGCAGATGGGTCGGTTGATAAGTATAAGGCATGATTGGTCGCCAAGGGTTTCTCACAGGTGGCAAGCATTGACTACTCAGAGACCTTTACACCCATTGCAAAGATGAATTTTATCTAACTCACCTTGGCTATTGCCACAACACATGGTTGGGATGTGCATTAGATGGATGTGAAGAGTGCCTTTCTTCACGGAGACCTAGAGGAGGAAATCTACATGGAGCAGCTGCTAGGATTTGTTCAAGATTCTTCCTTAGTATGCAGACTTAAAAAATATATCTATGGCCTCAAACAGGCCCCTCAGGCTTGGTATGCCAAGATGGATTACTTCCTTCTCACAGTGGGTTTCCCTAGGTGCCATTCTGATCCCAATGTCTACTTCTTGTGGCAGGATAATTCACTTCTAATTTTGGTTCTATATGTTGATGACCTTTTGATCATCGAGAGTTCTTCATCGGTTATTGCAGTAGTGAAGACATCTCTCCAAGATAGATTTGACATGATAGACTTGGGTTTATTGCACTACTTCCTTAGCATCGAGATCTCACAGTTAGATTCAGGGATTTCTCTTGCACAACCTAAGTATGCTCTTGAATTATTGGCTTGGTTTCACATGGCTGATTGTAAGCCATCTCTGACTTCCTTTCTATTAGGAGGCAAGCTTGAGGTTGATTGTTCTTCACCATTGGTTAATGCCACTCAGTATCAATAACTTATTGGTAGTCTCATCTACTTGAATCACACCAAGCTCGACATATCATATATAGTGGGACTTGTCTCTAGATTCATATAGGAACCTCATGAGCTGCATTGGAAAGCAGCTAAGAGGATCTTGCATTACATACAGGGTTCACATAGATATGAGATTCATTACAGATTTGGCATAGAGGTTAAGCTAGTTGGATATACAGACTCAGACTAGGCTAGCAATTCACAGACTCGCAAGTCCACTTTTGGGTATAGTTTCTCTCTAGGTTTTGGTCCTAACAGTTGGTCTAGCAAGAAGCAAAATGCTATTGTTATATCATCCACAAAAACAAAGTACAGGGGAGTTGTTAATGCAGCTACTGAGGCTATTTGGATTTAGGGGATTCTTTTTGAGTTTGGCATTCTTATCAGGTAGTCCACCATCATTTATTGTGACAACTAGAGTACCATTCAGATTTTCAAGAATCCAGTTCAACACCAACGGACCAAGCACATAGAGATTCACATGCATTTCATTTGAGAGATTATTTATAGTTAGGTCATTGACTTGATATTTTGCCAGTCTTTAGAGCAGGTTGCAGACATCTTCACCAAACCTTTCACTGAGAGCAAGTTCATTCATCTACGAGTTCTTCTTGGGGTGTGGTCCACATCTATAGTAGCATCATCTTCAGGGGGGTCCACTAGCCTCTTCTTTCTTTTATGTCTCTCTTTGGGGGGGGAGTTTTTTCCTACGGGTTTTCTCCTTTACTCTATCTTATGGGAGATTGCATTTGTACATGGGTACCTCATCAGGCCTAGTTGTCAGGACCCATTTTATATTTCCACACTGCCCACCTAAGCTGTGCTTATGGGGGGTATTAGTGTAGGTTTTTATTTTTCCCTATTTTTTAATTAAGGAAATTGTATTTCTTGTGCATACATGGAGTTTTCCTACATTTGTGGGATAGGCTAGCTTATGTAGAGGTGTGTGTCATAGATTTGTCATAGGTGTCATAAGTAACTCCCTTGATTGGAGTTACTTCTCTATTCTTAACACCTTGACACCACCTTTCATGGAGGAGTTACAGTCTATTCTTGGGGTTCCTTGTCCACCTTTTATGGAGGAGTTACTTACATACTCTCCTATTTGTAGTCCTCACTTTGGCCATCTCATGTTAATCAGATTTTGGTTTTCTCCATTTTGTCTTGTGCAATTTATCTTATTATGTTATTTTCAAATTGCTTTAGAATCTATGTGGTGTGAACTTGCTTCAACTTGTGTGATCATGTCTCCATTGCACTTGCATTATTCGATTTCTGGCAACAACTCTGATAGAACCATCATCCCTATTAGTCTCCCTAACCATCAAACCAATTTCATTTATGGGGGACTTGATCGATCACTTCCAGCCCCTACCACTACATCATCCATCCAACCATTACCTATAACTTTTACTATCTTAACAAACTAGAGTTCACTAATTTTTATCTTTATAGATGTGCTTGGAAAGGATTTGGCCTCAATCGCTATGAACTAGGGCCTCATGAGTTACCCCATATCAAAAATTTGTAACCTCATGAGTCATTTGGCCTTGGGTATGAACCACCTCAAGAATCCACCAATTCACCCAAACTCATTGCCACCATAGAAGAAGATATCCCATCCTTGCCAACCCAACCACTTTCTCCACCTGAAGACCCTAATATTAACCCTCCTAACTTTTTTTTAATCAATACTGTAATTTTTTGACCTCTCATCTACCAAAAGAGTGGTCAAACCAAAGTCCTTCCACTTGTACATTTTAAAATGGTAGAGAGCGATTCTCCCACCATCAACACCACCCAACATTAATACAATGATTTCATTCTTACCTACCTTGGTGCAGGGGATTCTTCTATCCACAAATCCCTTCCTCCTAAAGCCCTGACTATGTTGAATGAATCTTCCATTGATATTAACTTAGGCACTCTAAATAATCCTTGCATTATCAAATATCAAGGAACTTTAGGATTTCTCCTCTTTCTTCCAAGACTGTAACATAGAATTCACTTGGTCATATAATGATATGGTTGAGATTGACCCTACCATTTCTACCCATAACATAGTCACTCATCATGATGCCAAGTCTATTAAATAGAATCTTTGATGCATGCTCCCTCACATAGCCCTTCTCATCAAAGAGGAGCTTCAATGTCTCCTATCTATAAACTTCATTCAACCCATTAACTACCCTCAATGGGTCTTGAATAACATCCCTATCACCAAGTCCACTGGGGGTCTTCATATTTGTGTGGGCTTTTATGATCTTAACCTCACCTTCCCCAAGGATGAATTTCCTCTACCTAGCATTGAATATCTTATTGATCTCTCATGGATGCATTTTCAAGTTATAATCAGATCTTCCCCAAGGATGACTTTCCTCTACCTAGCATTGAATAGCTTATTGATCTCTCATGGATAGCTTATAAAGATCAACATAAAACTACCTTTACTACCCCTGGGGGACCTTTTGATATAGAGTCATGTCTTTTAGGTTAAAAAAATTGGTGTAACCTACCAACATGCCATGGCTTATATCTTCCATGATATCATCCATAAAATTGTGGAAGACTATGTGGACGACCTTCTCAATAAATCCAAAATTTGAACAAATCACTTGACTATTCTTACAATCATATTTGAGCACCTCATCCATTATCATGTTTGCCTTAATCCCAAGAAATGCATTTTTGGGGTCCTTTAAGGAAAGCTTCTTGGATTTATCATCTCTCTTCATGGAATCAAAGTATATCCTGCTAAATTTAGTGCAATTGTGGACATGCCTCCCCTAACCAACCTTAAGCATCTCCACATCCTTTAGGGAAAACTTCAATCCATTCATCCTTTCATTTTCCAAATTTTAGACTGATTCCAACCTTTCCATTCCCTTCTAAAGAAGAATGTCTATTTCAAATGGACTAGTGATTATCAAAAGGCCTTTTATTCACTCAAATAGTACTTTTTGTCACCACCTGTCCTCACCCCTCCTAAGTATGACCACCCCTTTTACCTATATATCTCTACCATCGACCATTCCCTAGAGGCAATGTTCGCTCACTGAGATGAATAACAAAAAGAATAATATGTATACTAAATTAGTTGTAAGCTTGTATAATATGAGACTTGGTATACACAGACTAAGAAACTATGCTTAGCATTGACCTTAATGGCCACCAAACTTTGCCACTAGCTTCTTAACCATAAAACCTATGTCATCACTAATACTAACCCACTCAAATACATGCACTCTAAACCATACCAAAATTAGCATATGGCTAAGTGGCTCATGCTCTTGGTTGAATTTAACCTTGAATTCCTCTAATAGAAGTTGATTAAAGTTTAGGTCATTGTCGATCAATTGGTTGAAGCTCCTTTAGAAAATAACCAACCACCTCCTCTTGCCTTTCGAGATGAGTCTAGCATGACTCTTTTTCAAGAAGATGACATAACCTACCAAATGACCATGTTATTTGATGGCTCAAAATGCCAACAAGGAGGGGGTGCTAGAGTTATTCTCATTCCTCTCAATGGTGAACCCCTTCCTCTCTCCTTCAAACTTGACTTTGAATGCACCAATAATATGGCCGATTATGAAGCCCTAGTGATAGGTCTTTGAACTACTCAGAGCTTGGGAATTAAGACAATCCATGTCTTTGGTGATTCTTAGCTTGTGGTCAACCAGGTTAATGGATCCTATCAATATAAGAATGATGTCTTGATAAAATATAAAATATTAGTTGACAAAATCTTACAATAATTCAAACATTACCTAATCCAATATATTCCCTGATCTACCAAAAATAAGCAAGTCCAAGGTTTATGTGATGCATTTGGAATTGATTTAATCTTTTCCTCACCTTATCGACCACAAGAAAATGGATGAGTAGAATACTATAATAAAACCCTCACCAAAATATTAACCAAATTTATCAGTGCTTCAGGTCGAGATTGGTACTTGCACATCCAATTCACCTTATGGGCCTATCATACTAGCATTTAAACCTCCACTGGTACTACCCCTTTCTCTTTAGTCTTTAGAGTAGAGGCACTCTTGCCTCTTGAATTCCAAATCCCCTCTTTTTTCATATATTTGAAGGAACTCATTTTTTAGGAAGATTTTTGTCAACATCGTTTAGCTCAACTTGAACTACTTGATGAACATCATTTAGTAGCTCTCACCCACCTCCGTATCTATCAAGAGTGTATCGCATGCACTTATAACAAGTACCTCAAACAATGAGAATTCAATATTGAAGATCTCATCCTAAAATAAAACCAACATGTTACCAACATGGAGAAGAGTAAATGAAGCAAGTTTGCTTTCAATTGGCTTGGACCCTACATCATCACCCATAAGTATGGATCAGGAGTTTATCATTTGTCTTCTCTCAAAGGAAAATCATAACTTGAGCTTCTCAATGCTTTGCATCTATATTTATTTTTCTGTTAAAGAAGGATCAAGATCACCTATTTGTCTAACTTAAGCTCATCCCTTGACTATGAGATTTTAACCTTCACCCATCTTCTTCCTCCTCTTTTGAGGACAATTGATTACAATATAGAACCATGTGATTAACCATCATAGTCATGACCTAATCCTAAATATGGGTACCATGGCTCCACCCATAGCATGGTTCTCATGGATACTTTTCATCTCTAACAAGATGGAATCCCATGGTCATTGTCTCACAAAACGACACCCTTTCACATAACATTGACCTTCTTGTATAAAGTTTTGCCCTCATAAAGGTAAACCTCTAAACCTAAGTAGATTGGTCTATGTATAAACACATTTCATCTTGAAACAATTAATTGGGTCAATATCTTAATCATTGTAGACTACTCCCTTCAAGGATAGTTGCCCAAAAATAAAATAATAATTTCCACATGTAAGGTAGATTGCTCCCTTGAAGGACAACTATCAAAAATATTAAAACAAAGCCAATAAGCTTGGACCAATCCCTTGAAGGATGGCTGAGTTAACTTTGTCAAAAGTAGAGAAATTTCATGGAAGATTTTTGCATCAATCAGATTCTCATATACAACAATAAAGCAAAAAAGCCACTATCATAAAAAAATCTAAAGCCGTAATCGGCTTTCACATGTAGACTTCTCGCATTGATCAGTCTACATCTAGCATATGACATGGACTTGTCCATTACCATTATTAGGCTACCTATAGAAGGGGTAAACTAATTCACAAGAGGTTATCATACATATCACCCATTACCCTTCACATCACCTATCACCCATCTTCCTTTTAGACTATCTGTAAATCAAAGGATTTAGAGCATACTTGACACCCTGGGATCAAGAAAGATTTTTTATCAACTAATGACCACTCATGCATAGTGTTTGAAGGGATTATATTCATTAAGTTGATCCCACTTCAGGTCCATTTTTAGTCCTTGTCAAAAACAAAGCATCTTTCCCTCTTCTCATCTTAATGTGCTTGGTTGATTTTTTCATCACAACTTTTACCATCTAATAGTGCAACAACCTTGATCATCCTTTTTACATTAAGTAAGATTCCAACAACCATCACCATACCAATCATAACCATAACCATGACATTCATAAATATCCATACAATCTTAAGCATGAAAAACATTCAACTAGTGATATCCAACACATTTTGGACATGTTTACAATAAACTATGTAATATTTTATTTAGGGTGCGAGGAGTCACATGACACATACATAGTCAACAGATTACACACACATTGCCTAATACATATGCATATATTATTTTATTACCTAAGCATTAGACTAATTATTTGGTGACTATGGATTTGTGTTCAACCATCCTTCTACTTGATTACTCCCTGAACTAACATATGTAGCATTCCCTATCTCAACAACCGCTAAAGGGTATACTCTATTCTCCTCTCCCATATTATCCCCATAAGATGAGAATCATATTCTGCTCTAGGTCTTTCATCTACTCAACTATCATATCCTTTACATCCCTCTGATCTGGTGGTTCTACTTACATAGGTACCATTGGTTTTTGCCTCAACACACATCCCTTTGGATAGTGAGGGTTCCCTCTATAGATAGGCTGACAGTCATGTTCTCCAACCCTACATCTTGCACAATGAATCTCCTACCTTCTTCATTGTTTTAGAGGTAAGAGTTCAAGATCAAGCTTAGGTCATGAGTACATTTCTTCTTGTTACTGATCCAATAGTACTTCCATTATCACCATTACATGTAATATCTGATAGATCCGCACATTCACCATATTGATTATTTTGGGTCATGGGTGTTGTTGATCATCTCCACCATTATTTCCATTATTTTCCATCATCAACCTTATGTATTTCTCTACACTCTCTATAACCTACAAAACCAAATGACTCAATGATAGACATTCATCCTTATCATGATTCTTTAAATAGAATACCTAACCATTCTTCGTCACCAACATGATTCACCATTCCACTGATGGGAAAGGTCATATGATGTCATTGATTCCTTTGAATAGTCCTCCCACTTGAAATGGTCATGTCTACTTATCTTTTCATGTAGACACATCACCCTTGATCTGATTGGTCACCTCAATAAATCCATTATACACCATTAGGATATATTTTTGTTAACCTTATCATCTGATCCACATCCGATGTATTTTCTCATTTTGTCATCTTGCACTCATTATGGACCTGGTGGTCATTAGAATCATTATCACCATTACCTCAGTTGACATAAATTGGCTTCCAACCATGGGCTATTGTAATGATCACACCTTCAAAATTGCCATTGTTGTTGGTGGTGGTAACTCCCAAATCCTTACCACTATGGAAACTCTTCCATCAGAGGTAGGCCACCATGAATTCACATCAATATATTCACCTTTTGGCCCCTTTTTCCCTTCTATTCCTACTAGCCCATTACCACATGCTTTGAGCATTAAACCCCAAACATTGGTAGTGTCTGCTTGAACATGGCCATCTTTACTTTTATGCCAGCTAAATGTTCATCCATAACAAGGGAACCACCATCTTCTCCTAGCCATATAGATTCTTGTTGGTTAGGCCTGAACTAGTAAAACAAATAAGTCATTGGTTCCATGGATCTGGGACAGTAGATGTAGACACAGACACCATTTGTCTAGTCTACCCATGTGACTCTTGGGTTAGGCAAGGTCCATCCTTTGTCATTCACCATGCTACTAACTTCCTTACTTTTAGAATCTTCTTGACAGTCAAATAATTTCTTTGTAGGTCATCACTTCGCTACTACCCTTAAAACTTGGCTCATAGCGGTGATGAACCTTGGCCATAGCAACTCTATAGATCTATATAGACCCCTACCTCCTAAAAATCAGCTCGTACTGATAAAAACTATCTCTAAAGTCCTACCCTCACATAATGTTAGAAAGCGTAACCTCCTAACAAAGGCACCTCTTCTTTGGATTCGCTCCATTGAAGATCATTTGTGGTACTTAGCATTGTGTTCCCTTCTAATCTATCCTACATTTCCCATCCGTATCTTTCATCCTACTAAATGTGGGATCATTATGGTAACTATTTACCAACCTACCCCATTCACTTTCATTGACACCTTCACCAAAACCTAAAACTGTTATTTTACCAAACCTTTTCCCTCAACCTGAACCAGCCCATGTGGTCCATCAAATTGGGGTAGCCAATTTGAACACCATTCACCCAAACCTTGTTGAACTACATTGGCCTGATGTCCACGAACTATGTAGGTGTTTCTCCACTTTTAAGGGCAGCTTGGCCACTAATAATTAATTCCCATCCCCTTTTTCTTCTCATTCATTTCCACCGCTAATAATTCCCTCTTGCTTAGGGCATCCTATATCAAAGAAGCCTTGAATTATTTCTTAAGCATCCTTATGTTTTAACACCATCTAATACTTCCTCTTAAGTTTTTCCCCCATTTTTGTGAGAACTACATTAGCCTAAGGTCTTTTTAGAATATGTAGGTAGTGCTCAGTTACTGAGGTCAGCTTGGCCACATCCTTTACTTTGTTCTCCCTTCTCACCTCATATCTTTTCCTCTACTTCTCTACCTATCTCCTAACCATCTCCCTACCTCCGGCTTGTCGATCTCTTTTAAACACTTTTCTAGCTTATCAATCTCTTTTAACATAAAGGTTGACAACATTCCCCATTGGCCCCTCTTACCTCCCATAAAGCCACCTCCTACTCTACTTTGTTGGTCTCCCCATCATCTTTCTTTGTACATGCTTTGCATCTCACTTCCCTACCCACCTTTTGCATTTTATAAATCTCTTTCACCTTATTACCAACCTTGCCCTTTATCCCCTTCAACTTCATTCTCCATCCTCATCATCTCCCCTTGCCTTGACTATTTGTTGTACCCCCCTTATCACTCTCTTTTCCTCACCCACTCCACATCATACTGTGCATCTTGAAAGCTTTTTGTTTCTTCTATTGTTGTAATTTTTCTTTATGTGTACCACCACTCTCTATCATCCCACTATTGTTCCCTCTATACCCATTTTCCATTCTTATTGTTTGCTTTTTTTCCATCCTTTCATCCTTTTTATCTTCTTTTTTTTCCTCCACAACTAGTTTCAACCTGGGTATTTATCCTTTGAGAAGCCTTCCATAGTTGCCTCTTTTCTTCTCCTCTTCTTGGATTTTGCCTTTCTCATTCCCCTTTTCCTCTTTCCATCTCGGTACTCACTTATCTTTTTCATCTATGTGAGTATCCATGCTTTATATCCCTACTTAAATTCTTCCTTCTTATGCTTATCATCCCTAATATTCATCCCTTATTTTTATCTCACTCCCTTTCATTGTGTCCCCCTATTTCTTCACCACCTCACCATGTTTTATCTTGACAATCTCTTCTAATCACCCCTTCAGCTTGTCAATCTCTTCCAACAAGTTGATTGATGCCTAACTTCTCTCTTCACCTTTTTACCCACCCATCCTTTGCTTCACTTTGTTTTTCTTAACCACTTTCCCATATTCTATCCCATTCTAATCTTCAAAATCACCACCTGCTTTTCTTCATTATACATCATCATCCATGCTTACTTGGTCAAGATACCACCTGGTTCTTCACTCTCCTATCATCCTTTTTGTGTCCTCATTTCACTCTTTTTTCCTCCTATTTTATTTTTTTCCATTTATTGCCTTGTTTTTTTCATTTTCATCACTAAACTATTTTCTCCTTGGTCTATTTTTAGACTTATTTTCAAACCCTTTATGGCCTCCCATATTTACCATCCTCCCCTTACCCTTAACAATTGTTACACTTCTCTCCCCATAATTTTAAATTCTCTAATTTGTCATTCTTTAGTGCATCTCTCACTCCCCATATTCTACCTTTTATTTTTCTCTTTTCTTCATTTCATTTCATTTGTTTCATCTCCCTTAATGTCCTTCCTTTCTCTTCCTGACCTATATGACCATGCCTAGATTCTTCCATCCTTCTCCACCTTCATCTTTATCTACGGACTCATTATTTTCTCTTCATCTATCTCCTAGTCCCCCTTTACCTCCTCCCTTATTAGACCTCCTTTATGTTCTCCAATTCAACCTCCACCTCTTTAGAGTGTGGTCACCAGTTGTACTACTTTTGTGTACATCTCCTTGTCTACTTCCTCATATCCTTCATGCCCTTGCCTTAATTCATGAATTATAGTTAGGTTCATTACTTTAGGAGTATCCCTTTCTTCCTTTAATTCCTCTATATGTTACACTTAGGCTCTCTTTTTTTTCCCTCTCTAACTAGTCCCTTCACCTTCCCTATCACCTTTTTCCTTTTAAACCCTCTACCCATTTTGAGCATGCTACAAACTTCAAGGTCTTCCACTCAATTTTGGTTTACTATGAGATATATACCAACCCTACGGCTCTACATAATTGGCCAGGACCATGGGATCATATGACCAACAAATAAACCTTAGCATTATTAAGCCATCAGGATAAAAATTTCTTCCCCACCTCTTCTCGTCTTGCCTATTTTAAACCCCTTTTACTTTAACCTTAAAATATGTTAGAATTAAAACTAAAACCACATTCAAATGGAAGCTCTGGGATACCCACATGGGGATACTAGCTACACCCTCTCATGCACCCTATCTTCCAATAATTCACCTTGATTCTCCCTTCCCAAACTACATCTTCTTATGCCTTGAAATAGACATTACTTTAATGCATGAAATCCACAACCTAATCCCTCATTTAATTAAAATATTATTATTCACCTCACTCCATATTCCAAAACCCCTCAACATCTTTCTTTGAATTCGCTCAAAACTCAATGCTTACTTATTTTGGGGCCCCACTGACATAAGAGTCAAGGGTTTGAATCTTCACCACTTCTCATTTACCCACTCTGCTACTTTGCTTCCCTGAACCATTGAATAATAACCTTCCATAGCCTATTAATGACATTATCATGGAATATGCACAATGTCAGCTTATTTGAATGGTGATGAAAGAACCCATTAGATCAACGTGGAAATTCAAGTAGTTATAGATTTTACAAAGCCTGCTAACACATATTTCTCCCTTTTATTTTCTTTTAAAAGGTGGCCACACTTTCATGCTTCAACCTGCTTACCCATGGCTACATATTCCTTTTACATAGTGGACACAATTATCTAATTGCATCCTAGGTAATATCATCCACCATTTTTACCACACCAATTATAAAATATTTGATAGCCATCTTTTTCCACCCTTTGACACTTCCCTTTCTCCAACATCCTTCACCTGGACCTACCTACATATCAAATTGGGGAATCCACATTAACCAACACCCTTCACCTCAAAATAACTACATTTGGCTTAATGTTATTTTTGGATTCCTATCCATAGAACTATGTAGACATTGTCCATTTTTTACGTGCATCTGGAGTCAGCTTGGCCATTCCCTTCCAACCCATACCCAATCCACCCATGATTTCACCACGTCCACCTTAACGTCATTTGCTTTTGACCTAGAACACTAGTGTTTATTGTAATAACTTTTAACCAAAATGACAAACCTTACCATGTTGAAATTTTAAAAATTTGCACCACCTCATGCAAAACTAAACCATTTATGTTTTCTTAGGATCACTTCCTACCTTGGATACCTGAGTCAACACTGACCCTATTTAGGAGCCTTGATAAGACTAACCTGATCAGCTATGACCAACACTAGGGACTGATTACCTTGTCATTTTTATTAGAAATCAACCTTTTAGTTATCAACATTGGCACCTTTAGTCTCTACATAATATTGAATATTGTGCTTCATCATATTTTGTGAACCCATCAACATTTCACATACCCAGTTACCTTATGGTACCACATAGTGCCTCCCCATCAACTGGTTATCAAACCTACACTTGATTTGACCTTTCTTCATTGACTCTCATTTTGAGGGGGAACACCTCCTCCCATACTTAGGGCACCTTGACCTTTGACCAAGAAATTCATTTTTGTTTTTTAGCTTGTTAATTCAAGGCTGCATAACAAAAAGGGGCAAAATGTAAACACTAGAAAACTACACACAATTTTCAATGACTATATGCCTTAGGATCCCCTCAAAATTATTAAACCTTCCTAAAACCCCCCTTAATATAACCAGATCATTATTCTCCTAGTCACATAATATCATTCAAAATCACTATTTGAAAGTACTATTCAAAAGAACTATTCACCATCACTATTCACTATGGGACCCACTATCACTATTCATGATGACATGGCATGTGACATGGAAAGTTTCATGGTAATAGACATAGAAGGTGATATGGTAAGTGATATGTCTCAGGAGTGATGTGGCTTGATGTGGGACACCATATCCCACTTGGTACCCTTTTCCAAAGTGCATAATGACCTCATTTTAGTATCACAAAGTTCCTCCCTTGAAATGTGGTAAATTTCCCCTTAAGGGGTCATCATTCAACATATATTTTTTATTTCCACATGAAATTAGACTTTAAAATCGATACCTACATCTTTAAGACTTTGGGAAAGACAAAGGGCACCCATTTTTAACTTCTTAACCCAAATTGGAGACTCTCAAACCCAAATGGGAATCTTCCATAACCTCACCTTGGACTTTTCATCCCCCCCCCACATAGAAAATGGCACCACATTTGGTATGCCACATCTTTAAGTGATTGTGTGAAAACAATAAAATATGAGGAGAAGTCCTTAATCCTTATTCAAACCCATGTGTATAATTCTCCATTCAAATTTGGACTTATGGGTAAAGAGGAAGACTTCTCAATGCAAATGGGAATCTTCCACAATCTCACTTTGGAATTTTCATCCCTCACATGGAAAATGGAACCAAATTTGGTGTGCCAGCCCTTTAAGTGCTTGTGTGAAAGCAATAAAGGATGGGGAGAAGTCTTTGGTCTCATTTAAACCCATGTGCATGATTCCCATTCAAAATTGGATTCATGTGCAAGGTGGGAGACACACCAACCAAAATGGGAGACTTATGATCAAGGTGAGAATCCCAACAACCTCAACTTTGACTTATTTATGAGCCCCACTTTGAAAAGTTTGAATTGCTTCACTATTCCACTCTTTTGGCATTTTTTCCAATATCAAATGCTATAAATACCCCCCCTCTCCTTCACCAAAGGTTAAGCTGGAAGTTAGTCTTTGGTTATCAATATTTTGTTGTAGGTTTGTGAAGAGGGTTATCATCTTAGAGGTCATCATCATCTTGGGAGAAGAAAGATCCAAATCATCAAAGTTCTATTGAAATTGCTTCACCAACATCAACACCAACATCTTCATCAACATTCTTCTTCAAGCTTGGAAGGTAACCTTGGTTTTATTTGTTGTAATTTAATTTCTTATCCCTTTTGGCTTATTCTTTCTTGACTTCCAAAGACACCCTTTATCCTTCTTCTCCTCTTATCCTCCATATCTTTTCCCCTTAGTCTCTTCATTTTCCTTTTCCTTTTATCCATTTACCTCTTCTCCTATCTCCCTCTTTACCATCTTCACTCTCTTTATCCCCTTGCCCCTTTGCCACATTAATCATTTATTGCCTTATCCTTTTAAACCTTCACCCCTTAAAAATTTGCCATATCAACCATTTATGAACCCCAACAACATCACTCCTTTAACCCTTGCCATTTCACCAAACCAAGAACCAAACCTTACTTTTAACTAATTTTTAACAATTTTAATTATTCAGACTATTTGCTTTAGTATAATCATCTTAGCAAAGAATTTAGTTCTAAATAATTAAATTTGAGTTATTTTTTATATTTAATTTTAGTTTGATATTTTAAATACATGTTTCCTTCATTTTTATCTATCAAACTTAAGTGTTAAAAGTAGATGGATTGACAGCCTCCTAGAAAGCTTTTGCTTCTAAGATCTAGCTCATGCTAGGCAATCCATTCATCTACTTGTCTACCAAATAAGTTTCTTTTAGTGTTTTCTTATTTTTAGGTCATCCTCCCAAGCCAAAGAGGAGCTTTACATAATCATCTAGACTCAACATGCACACATTCAATAATTTTTTCTATACACCTATTCCTAGTTTTTTTGTTTTCAAAAAAAATAAAGAAAAGCAAAAATATTGATAGAAACACTATCAAGCATCTCTTCCCTAGGCCAACTGATGAGTCATCTTGGATGACCAACCTATATTTTCTCTCTCACCATTGGCATCTCTATTAGTGGTGTAATTGAGGTGGTCATTGATCCTATTATGGTGCTAATTATTGTACCTATGACACTCCTACATCCACATCTATACCCTTTCCAACTACCAACTATCATGCTTGATCAGTTCATGGTCTCACATGCTACAGTTTGATCTCTAGTATCATGACTGGTGTTCTTCCTCCTCTCCCCCTTAGCTCTCTTGCATTTTGAGCCCAAAATGTGGCACCACTATAGGAGCCACTAGGTGAGGGGTTCTAAACTATCCTAAAAAGTGTGCCACTAGATGTAGCTCTACCCACCAAGTGTAGTGGCCCTTGATCCACATTCATGCTAACTCTGGTACCACTATCACCCAAATCAACCAAACTATCATAATGTATGTATAAGGTTTCCACACAATCTCTCCTCATGTGATCATTTATAGTGCTAGAAGAGGGGTATAACTTGTGCCACCTGATCCTATCTCCATCTCAACACCCAAGGTAACTGATCATTGACCACATAAGGTAACCCAACTAGATGATACATCAAAAATATTTCATATATCTAGGCATTCAGTAATACCATTAGACCCATGGTCTTCTACCTTTTGGATAGCATCCTATACATATCATGTATGTGTTGGGGATTAACCAACAAACTTGATTGCTTTTATGTAAGCAATTAAACACGAAATTAAACTAGAATTGAAAGCAACTAGAATCAGAAATAGCAAAGAATAAGAGATACAAGAAACCACCCTAAAAAATTGTATTAAACTCTTCTAGAAGCAAATACAATGAAGAAGCCACACACTTTCTTCTCACACCTCTCAGATGTACATATCTCTTTCCCTCAAGAGTTTATAATCAATTCCAACAACCTGGATTGATACACACATATACAATATGTCTTGTACTGTTCTTTCTTACACTTTCACAAGTACACAAGCTATGAAGATCTATCCCTATTATATAAGATTAGGGATCATGAGCAATGCAATAACAACCATTAGATACACCTCCTAATCAAAGGCTTAAATCAATCTTGCCAAAAATAGAAATGTGGACTTACAACTAACAGCTAAACTTATCATGCAAACAATTTGTTTTGTCCATGAAAATAGATTCTAGACGCACAAGTGATCGACGTTGGTCCTTGCCTGTCTGCCTATGATCGACATTGGCCGATCCATGACCAATGCTGGTAGCTACTGGTTGACTCCTTTCCATCATCGATGATTGTGTAAATCCAACAACTTCAGCATCCACTCATCTGGTGAAGTTTTTAGCTCCACACCTTAACAATCTCCCACTTGGAGATAAATAGTTGCACTAGTACCTGTACAACAACATCTTCTAGCTTCTCCATCTTCAAACTCAATCTTGAAGACCAACAGAAGTTGAATGAAGATTCAACTTCTCCTTTGTTACCGACTTTATTAACATATCAGTAGGGTTCTTATCTGTATGGATCTTCTCTAGATTCAACTCACCATCCTCCAATACCTGTCTTATGAAGTGGTACCTAAGCTATATATGTTTGGTTCTTGAATGAAAGGCTAAGTTCTTAGCTAAATGAATTGCACTCTGACTATCACTATATAATCTGTAACTCTCTTGCTCCTTTCCTAGCTCTTCCATGAACCATGTCATCCATATCATCTCTTTGCTAGCCTATGTGACTGCAATATATTCTGCCTCTATAGTAGACAAGGCAACAACCTTCTGCAACTTTGAAATCTAGCTAACCGTCGTTCCACCAACAGTGAAAACATATCCTGTGGTGCTTCTCCTACCATCCAAATCACCTGCCATATCTGAATCTACATAACCATGTAGAGAGGTGTTTGACCCTCCATAGCATAAATGCCTACTGCTAGTCCCTCTCAGATATCTAAGAATCCACTGAACTACTTTCCAGTGCTCCTTCCCTGGATTGGCCATATACTTACTAACAACTCCCACTGCTTGGGCAATATCTGGTCTAGTACATACCATTGCATACATTAAGCTCCCAACTACGGAAGCATATGGAACTCTACTCATGTACTCTACCTCATCATGTGAATTAGGACACTGTTCTTTACTCAACTTGAAGTGTCCAGCCATAGGTGTACTTACCGATTTTGTATCCTACATATTAAACCTCTCCAACACCTTGTTCACATAATCCTCTTGAGACAAAATCAACAAACACTAACCAGATCTGAAACACTTGTTAGTCAACCTAAGCTTTGATACCACTTGTTGGGGATCAACCAACAAACTTGATTACTTTTATGTAAGCAATTAAACACGAAATTAAACCAAAATTGAAAGCAACTAGAATCAAAAATAGCAAAGAATAAGAGATACAAGAAACCACCCTAAAAATTTGTATTAAACTCTTCCAGAAGAAAATACAATGAAGAAGCCACATACTTTCTTCTCACACCTCTCAGATGTATAGATCTCTTTCCCTCAAGAGTTTACAATCAATTCCAACAACCTGGATTGATACACACATATACAATATGTCTTGTACTATTCTTTCTTACACTTTCACAAGTACACAAGCTATGAAGATCTATCCCTATTATATAAGATTAGGGATCATGAGCAATGCAATAACAACCATTAGATACACCTCCTAATCAAAAGCTTAAAACAGTCCTACCAAAAATAGAAACGTGGACTTACAACTAACAACTAAACTTATCATGCAAACAATCTGTTCTATCCACAAAAATAGATTCTAGATGCATAGGTGACCGACATTGGTCCCTGCCTATCTGCTTGTGATCGACGTCGACCGATCCATGACCGATGCCGGCAGATACTGGTTGACTCCTTGCCATCGTCGATGACTATGTAAATCCAACAACTTCAGCATCTGCTCATCTAGTGAAGTTTTTATCTCCACACCTTAACAGTATGAACTAAACCCAGATGATAGAACCCAATTCATAGAGTTCCCCCTACTCCAATATCAAATGGCACACAAGGCTATCATATATAATGATACCTTACCATCTAAGTTATGACACAACACTCATGTTATCGTAAGTCCTATCATAACCTTATAGATATCTAAAATTTGGGAAATATAGACATCAAATAAACTCACCCTCAGTCTTGGGTAAATCTTATCTAAGCACATCACCCATTAAGATAATGCTCACCTCTCCTCCTGATCATCTGGTATCCCCATGATCACTGATGTCCCCCTATAGGAAGTCCAAGAAACACATAGACATCCTATAATGTGATATTAATCTCTATGCTATCCCCATCTACCACCCATCTAAAATTATTGGTCAAGCATTCTCAGTCTCCTAGGAACATGACTACTAGATCAACACTCAATTGAACTCAACACATCTCCATGATGCCTCTCAAGCTTAACATGACCAATCTAGTTTTATCTACATCTAATAGGCACTACAATAAATCTAGTAGCTATGATGCATCTACCAATCACCATAATCTCTGGTGTCACTACAACTATCAAATAAAAAAAATGTATTAAACCTCCATATCACTCATAATAAAAATACATTCTTTTAAATTTTAACAACAATCACCAATTCTTGCCTTAATCTATTCATTTCCTACCAACTTGACCTATTTTTTGCCTAATTGACCATTTTAGTACTCAGTCAAGCACCCTAGGTCTTAAAGTTACTATATCGGCCATTTTCCCTCATTTGAGTACTATATAAAACACTTAATAACTAAGTTGACCCAATAGCACTAGGTCAGCCATTTAGCCTTAAACAACTAAGTCGACCCTTTCATTTTCCCCCCATAGTATTAAGTCGACCTTTTGACTTGACCAACTATGTTAGCTATGTCTACCCTCTTCTCCAACCAACTAAATCATCTTATAACTAATAGGTTGGCCATTTTCAAACTTGATTTTCTACCTACTAGGTCAACTGGGTCGACATAGTTCTTTCAAAATGCTTACCCTTTAACCTTTTATAATAAATGACTTTGACATCTATTAATCTAATCTTTTTCAAACCTAGTTCCCTATTTGACCTCTAGTTTCCTTAACAACTTCTTGGGGTTCATTATAGTTTCTAGAATTAGTCTAATTTAAAAATCTCTATAAAACACTTAATTTCAAATAAAATACTCAAAACACATTTGAAATTCTTAGTTGCCTACCTGTGTTGTACTTGCTATGACTACTAGGCATTCTCCTTGTCTCAGCTATTATCTCCTCACCATCTTGCCTCTTTCAAATTTTGCTAGGTCTCTCAAAGCTCTATTTTTCTCTCAGAATAGTCAAATAATAGTAAATGAATTATTTTTCACTCATAATTATTTACCCTTCAAATATTTACCATCAAATTCCTTATTTTGATCATATCTTTGTTTTTACTAACTCATTTTTCAAACTATAAAAAGTTCTAAAATATTGATGTCATAGAGAATATTTTCCATTATTATATGCCTATATTTTAAAATTTTCATTTTTTTTCTCTTTTTGCACTAATCTCTACAGGTTCACCTAATATTCCTCATATTAGATGCCTTCACATTTCTCGCATCTCTTTCTTTATCTACAACATTAAGGTAAGTAAAGGTATGTGTTTTGGAATTTTGTCCTTTCATTTATCTTATTTTCTCTTTATGCACTTTATTTAGCATCAACATTATGTGTACACATAATGTTGATGCTAAATAAAGTGCAGTAAAGAGAAAATACACATGATGAGATTTGAGTGGGGCATATGTACACACATAATATTTTCAAAATTTTATCAGTTACTGATGCTCTCTATCTTGAAGGAACCCATCAAGTCTCAATATCTCTAAGTGCATGCCTTAATGGGTGTATCAAGAAAGGGGTGGGCAGACCATTGGTGCTTCACAGGATTATTTTCCCTTTTTCCACTTGTTATCTACACACTTGTCTCCTGAAAACTATTCCCCTAAGATTTATCTTCTCTTTTGCACACACCTCTAGTATTTTACCACATTTAGTACCCCTTTTCCTAACCTAAAACACTTTTTGAATGTTTACATGACTAGGTCAATTAGGTTGACCTTGTACTCTTATTGGTAGAACTCATTTAGGGTCTAGGTCAGCTCTTGGTTGACTTAGCTTGTGACCTAATGAGTTTTTGTCAATAATGATACTAGGTCAACGGGGTCAACCCATCGATTAAAACTTTTGAAAAGAATTAGGGTTAAATCTACCTATACATACATAATCATTTCACCATTATTTAAAGAAGGGAAGAAGTAACAGTTATTATGCATCTACTTATCCACTATTCCACTTAAAGAACAAGCTTAGGGTTTTATACTTTCTTTAGAGATATGGGTCTTGTCTTGTGGTGAAGTGTTTCAGATGCATTAATAGGTTGTGTATCCTAGATCTAATTTATCCTTATCATCTTTACATACCACAACAACCTCTTATGAATCACCTTGGCCAAGGGGGAGATTGAGGCTCAACAGGTTCCTCTTCAAAGGTAAGTATTCCTAACTTTGTTCCTCCTTTGTAATAGTAGATAGATATGCATTTGTACTTCTCTTCCATGCATTAGGATTTTGTATACATTGACATGAGTATATGTCTTCCATGCATGTTTATTTTTGTTGTTTATTACCCCCACTTTGTGCCACAAGCTTTGGTGAGTACTATATTAGATTTCTTTGTTGTACTTGTTATTAGTATAGTGAATATGAAAACATAGGACTTAATTAGAGTTATTTCATGGTGTTTCTTTACTAGAGGCTTTAGAACCCTCCCTATTAATACTATTGTGATAAGATATCCCCTAATCAAGTTTAGTGGATCCATATTGGTCATGACCTCAATTATATTATGTATCCTTAATCATAAGTATAAGTAGGATCTATCTTCTTTGAGATAGGATAAATTTGTAGATTTAATGCATTTTTGATTACATACAAAGTATAATTACTCCCTCTCTTCCATGCTATAATTTTTAGATTGGGTCTCTTAGAGGCTAAGGCTCCTAGTTACTTAGCCCAATATAGAAGAGTGATCTTTTAGGGGTTAGAGGCTAATGCTTCTAGTTGAGCATGTTATTCAAGTTATTTCTTAGTGTATGGGGGAGCATTAGGCATTGTAGGCCAAATAATATTTGACCAATCTATATTCCCATATTGTGGCATTAGATGAACCACATAAACTGGCTGCCTCTTAGTTGTTACCACTATGGTTACTTTGGTGGGAGTGGAATAAGTCAATGATGAACCAATTGAGTAGAAGGAGATATAGTTAAAGGCATGGATTGAGCAGTGGCTAGGATGGACAAGGTTAATGTTGATGGAATGGATGTTAATGGAAGGGAAACAAAAGGGATGGAAACCATAGGGATATAAACCATATCAGTAGAAGGGGGAAAAGGATTTATGGTTATAGGTAGACTCATGGATGGGTATGGGAATAATATACCAGTTAAGACTCTCCAATGAGGAACAAATGTAGAGACAATAGGGCTAGGGGAGATTAAAAATGTAAGTAAAGACATAAGAGGGGAAAAACTCAATAGAGATATGAGCAAGGGGACCTGATGAGATGAGTCACATGTGATAGATGCTTTGGCCCTGAGTGCTTGTACACTTAGAACCTTCACTTATTATAGTTCCTCCTTGTCTACCTCTTGAGTTGGAGGGGTATGTGGTCTATCCTTAGGTTTCCTCTAGCGTGTATTTATTATTCTCCATTCAAGTGGACCTATGGACTCCGATGGAAGAGAAGAGAGAATAGTGCTTAGCATGGAAGTTGAATTGGCTAGTGTTTCCTCTTTGTCTTAGGAATACAAGCATATAAGCCCAAATTCCATCGTTGCTTCCACTTGTGTTTATATTTATGCACTACCTCCAACTATAGTTAGCTCCTTAGCTAACTCTTGCTTGACCTTAATCAATTCAACTCTTGAATGTTGAACTGGGGGCATTTGAGCTTGTTCTTATGTTGAGGTAGGTAGTTATTCCTACTTAGCTTGTTATTCTTATTCTTCTTCTTCATTTTCATCTCCACTGAGTGGTACCTCATCTACCAACTACTCTTTGGTCATGAGGCTAGATTTGAGCTTGTTTTGGATCAAGACCTCTCCTTCTAGCTATTGTGATGGTCTTCCACTCTATAAATTTGAGGATCTCCATCCTCTAGGAGGTGGAATTCAAAACATTGTTTCATTGAGTGTCAAGGATGGTTCTACCTTGATCACTCTCAATAAGTCCTCATTTAACCCTATTGTTATATCCCTTTCTCTGACATCATTATCATCTTTGGCATTCAAGAAAAGAAAGTCATGATTGATCAACTGATGCTTGTATTCAAGGTCAAGGGTGTGAAATTTATTTTAGACCTTTCTATGAGGGTCCCAATTTTTATGAGGAAGGGTGGGAAATGCATAGGCCTTCTTGGCATTACCAACCTCTCTAAACTGCTACATGAGACCCATGGAAGATGGCCTTTTAGTTTTTTTTAGCTCTTAATCTATGTTGTTCTAAATTTGATGAGAAATTTCTTGCTCAGCCACCTTATCTAGAACAAACTTTGGAAGTTGAATAGGATCTACTTTGTGCTCCACCACCATGATCACTGTGAAATCTAAATATAGCCATTAGTCTTCAATGTTTTTGGCTAGTGTATGGCCTATGCTTGGGGAAACTCTTGGCAATGGTTCATCATGAATAGAAATCCATACCTGATGATATAAGTCCTCAACAATCTTGATTATGTTCCTCACATATGAATAAATATACATAAAACTATATTTAAATTAGATATATTATTTTCTATAACTTTGGCATTTGGCTCCCACAAGACTCCATTATGCCTATAGGCAATGCCCATAACTAAATCTAATAGATAGGAAATCATGTAGAAATTGCCATATAGTGGCCACTTATCCTTATGTAGAAACTTCTCTTGGAGATATGCATTAATGATTTCCCCCAATGCATATGTACACTCTAAGGTAGTCAAAAGGTCTATAAGGGGAACCCATTCTAGGTGCAGGAAGTAAATACACACATGACCAAAGAGTTTGTTTAGTAGTTTCATCCCTACATAGATTCCTATTCTAAAATTGGTAATGGGAACTGGGATCTTGGCATGTTATTTCAAGGTGAACTTATCCCTAAGGGCTCATTCTAGATGATTTGACTTTTTACATGTAGCTATAATATGTAACATCTACAATAGTAAAACTTAAATACCTATTGAATGCTTCTCTAGATATGCATGTGATAACAATGTCATTATTTACATAATGCAAATAACCTCCATTCATGATTCTTCCTTCAAAGAATAGACCTCATAGGAAATAAATGCATGGCATCACTTCTATTTTTTAACAACATAGTGCATGGCTGGATGCTTGAACATGAATAGGTCTTTTATTAGCTGCTATAGCTTTTTCAAGTGTAAACAAATTGACATCCTTAACTATTTCCTACAAGGATGAATAATTGGAATAATGCCCTTCAAATGTAGTAGGTTTGAACATAGTATCAAGGTATTTTTTAGAGTCCTTGATTGAGAACCTAGATGGTGTAGAGACTCCCTATAAGCCTTGGATGATGATGCCATAGTAATTATGTTGAGTACTGGTATATCATGATATTTTGATAATGGTATTTCTTCCCTTAGCTAAATATCTCAAGTCATAATTCACTGTGATAGTAGTTAAGGATTTTGGGATTGATTAAAGCTTAAATTTGCTTGAGCTCAAATGATTGAATGATGTGAACTTGGTTGGGAGGGATTGATATGAATAGATATCTTACATTTATTTATAATTCATACACCATTACTCATTAACATCTATGATATTTTCACCTTCATTCAATTGGAATTTGACCACCCTATCTTAGTGTGTATTCCACATAGCATGTCTTGTCATTCATGGTACCATGGTGTATCCTTTTATCTTTTTCCATGTGTCATTGTATATCCCAGTTAATGAAAGTCAAACTTTGCTTTCAGGCCCAAAGAATCTGAAACATAAAATTCCTTTCAAAAGGATTTGCTCTCAAAGTTTATGAAACAAAATTATTAAAAGGAATCCTTTGGATGAAAATTCTCCAAAAAGAATCTTCTTGGGAAGAATGTTTCTAAAGTACAATTTCTCGACGCAATATTTTTGAAATGAAAGTCCTAAAGTATAAATTTTTGAAGTAATTCTTCTAAAATGAAATTCACCGATGAGAAACCTTCTGCAACAAAAGCTACCAAAGTAAAGCTCTCAACATGAAACTTTCTAAAAGGGAAGTTCTCAATATAAATCTATCAAAGTGCATTTTATGAAGAGTGAATGCTCAAAATTAATTCAATCTAACCAGATGTCATTAAAAGCCACTATTTTTGTCCTTTTCATTAATGGGTTAGTTAGAGCAAGTGCATCAAAAAGTATATCATGGTATGATCTTAGATTAAAAACACTAATTTTTTACAAGTGTTATAACCTTTAGAACTGATAAGTACCCCTTTAAATAATTCATTATTTGAAAAAAACAAAGGGGGTCCCCAATTTTCAAATAAAATACAGAGTGGGGTGTGTTGAATACAATAAATTCTATGATTAGGTTAGGGACGCGTTGACTAAGAATGTTTAAAATCCTATGTATAAGGGATTTAGAATAAAGATTGATGGTCTTTTTTAGTACAATAGTAGTATGTATGTACCTAATAAAGAGAATATAAGGATCACATTGCTAAAGGAATTGCATAATTCCCCATATTCAGGATATCCAAGAGTAATCAAGCTCATTTTTGAGCTTAGACTACTCTAATTTTGGAAAGGAATCAAGAGAGATGTAATAGATTTTATGTCTCATTATCTAGAATGTTAGCATGTGAAAGATGAACATGTGCATCTAACAAGATTATTGTATCCATACGACACACTAGAGTGGAAGTGGTAGGTGATCAATATGGATTTTATCCAAGGGTTACCATTATCATGGAACAAACATGACATGATCTTGGTAGTAGTTGATAAACTAACCAAGGTAGCTCACGTTATATTGGTCAATTTGACTGATGATGCACCATATATTATGAAGAGATTCATAAAATAAATATATTGATTGCATGTTTTTCTTGAAAATATCATTTTGGATCATGATCCAAAGATAACTTCTAAATTTTGGTTGACTTTGAATTTAGCTCTGAGTACTCAGTTGAACTGCAACACTGTATATCACCCATAAACTGATGGACAAACAGAGCGAGTAAATCAAAATTTAGAGGATCTCCTTTGTATGTATTTCATGGATTATTAATACAAGTGGGAAGAGTATCCTCCATTGGTCGAGTTTACATATAATAACTCATATTAATAATCATTTAAGATGGCACTGTTTGAGGTATTATATGGAAGGAGGTCTAGAACTCTAATTAGTTAGGATAGGTTGGAAGACAAGGTAGTATTTGGACCCAAGATGCTTTTATAAATGGAAGAAAAAGTCAAGATAATAAGGTAGAGGTTGGCTGAGGCCAAGGATAGAAAAAAAATTTATGTTTGTCTAAAGAGAACAACTAGGCAATTTTCTATTGGTGTTAAAGTGTTTCTACGAGTTAAGCCTAAAAAAAGATTGATTAAATTTAGGAAGTTAGTAAAACTTTTAGTGAGATATGTGGGACCCTTCGATGTTTTAAAAGTGGTAAACCTTGTAGCATATAGGCTTGAATTTCGCCCATCTCTATCTCTTTTGCATAATGTCTTCCATGTGTCTTATCTTAAAAATTATATAGTTGATCCTTCACATGTGTTGGATTGGAATGCTTTACAAGTTCTAGATCTTGGGGTGGTCATGGTAGAACCAAATAATGTAATTGACACTCACAAACTTCATTTACATAATAGAGAAGTGTCATAGTGAAAGGTATTATGAGACTAATACTCTAAGGATAGTACCACTTGGGAAGACTATGATAAGTTTTACAGGTTGTTTCCACATTTGTTTACTTGATTTGTTACTGCTTATTATATTATTTTTTGCTAAACAATGTTTTAAATTCATAACTTGTGTTTGAATAAAATTCATTGTGATGATGATCAACTTTAGGGGGAAGGATGTCACATCTTGATTTATCTCTAATATAAATAATTTGTTTAATCCATAGATTATTATAGTTGATTAGTTGAGTAACTAATATTTGAATAATCTTGATGACATATGCTGATTATGTTGCTTAATTTATATGATTAGATGTTATGAATTAGTGGTACTTTTATATTTTATACTTTGAAATCATGTTTGATTATTATACAACATTATTTTATGAATATAATGATGTTATGGGCTAACTACCTTCATTGGCATGAGGTGGATGTAGGATAGATGCTTCTCTTAGATCGTGGTAGAGGGAGAGTATCATCAGAGAGGGTGGTTAGATGGAGAAGTTGGGGGTAGACACAGAGTGAATATGGAAACCCTTACACACACCACTTAGCATATCATGTTTGATAATTGTTTGATATGGATAACATAATATGTTTTGTGTAATTTTTATTTAGATGATTATTAGTATGCTTCTGGTATAATATTGATTGATGTAAATGTTCATGTGATTATTGGAGTGATTTCACTATGTTTTATGATCTTACGCAACTTATCTTGTTTGGATTAACAAATGAATTTGGTTGTGTTTAATTATATCATTGCCTTATTATATTTTGCTGAATAGTAAAACATTATAATGTCTTGATGAATTCCTTAATCATAATTTGAGCTATAAGATATAGATAATAATAATTAAAGACTATTATTATAATAATAACATTATTTTTAAATAGATTATATTTGAATAACTGATTATTTTAATTCATATATCTAAATGGATATATTAAGAAAATAATAAATTAGTAACAAATAATTACAAATCAAGCAAATAATAAATAGTAACAAATCATTACAAGTGGTATTAGAGCGTCGATTTAGCTCATAATTAGGTAAAAAACCCTAGATATTGGAATTTAACTATATCTTATAAATGATTATGAATTTCTCTACAATTTTTTTTACTGGAGGTGATAAAACATTCAAGTAAGTTTACATTAAAATTTTATATCGTTTGGTTATGTGTTTCACAAGTTATCTCCATTTTAGGGTTTTTCATAAATTCACTCCATAGCTTGCAATTTGTAGAATTTTTCAAATTTATTTACATTTTTGGAAATCTTGGAAAAAAATTAGTTTGTGTCTATTCTTTGATATTTGTGATTTGAGGCTGATATATTTAAAAATATTCATGGTAAATTTTGGGTCAATAGGGCAAAATAAGGTTCACCATAAAGCCTTCTTATTGATGGTCCTAACACTCACAAATGGGGGAAAGGGAAAGACACACCTAAAACTCCTTTAGGGGATGACATGGAGTCTAAAACCTTTGTTATGATGTATTTAAAGATGGTTTCTCAAATTTAGTCAAATCTAAAAGGCCTAATGTATAAGGATGTGCAAGTCCAAACTAAAATTCCAACAATGCAAGGGGAGCTTAATGGCATGAACAATTAGTTGCAGCAAATCATGGCATAATTAGATATTATTTCATCTCATTTTTCACTCAATAACCCTCTATTTTTTCCTTCTGGTCCTCCTCCTCTCAAAACTAACACCACCAAAACAAGGGTTAAACTGATGTTTCCAAAAGTGGATTTATACAAGTGTGATGGTAAGGATCCACTCACTTGGATCACTCAAATTTTAAATCTATTTTATCTACACCAAAGTCCTAGATGTCAAATGGTGGTCATGGCATATATGTATCTGGAACCTGAGCCATTCATTTGATATCATTGGTTGTGTGCTCAAAAGAAGAAGGCTAGTGCTCTTGTTACATGGTTAAAACTATCTAATGAACTAATGTCTCACTATTAGGATAATGTTTCTAAAAACTATTTCAGCCAATTAGCCAAACTATGACAAAAAGGAATAGTGAAGGATTATATTCATAAATTATAGAATCTATCCTTATGTGTGGAGGACATCTTTAAGGCAAATATGATCAACCTTTTTTTAGGTGGACTAAAAGATAGTATTTAATTGGAGGTTTGCATGTTTAACCACACAACTATATCTAAATCTATACTAAGGGCACACTTAGTAGAAGAAAAATGGCCAAGTAAACATCATTTTTTCATCACTAGCTGGGAATGTGTACCTTCTTACCTCCATCACTACCTCAACCTACCAAATCGAGACCACCACAAATTGAGTAGAAACATGCCAAAGGGTTGTGTTATGGTTATGACAAAAAATGGAGCAAAGCTCATAGATTTGATGAAAAGAAGTTATTTTATATCAAAGGGGGTGATGAGGATGAAAAATATGAGGAGGTATCTAATAAGGTTTTTGAAGGACCCAAGGATGAAGCTATAGATTCTCAACCTACTATCTCTTGCCATGCCCTTGCAGGTATTTCCACTCCTCAGACTCTTAAGGTGGTGGATTTTCTTAATAAATAGAAGGTCACAATGTTGATTGACTTAAGAAGTACACATAATTTCATCAACAATAAGTTGGATACTCAATTGAATTTTTTCATCTACCTAGAACCAAAATTTCAAGTTATGATTGCAGATAGTTGTACAATTAATTATTCTAAAAAATGCCATTGTATTAAGCTAGAAATTGGGGATTATTTTCTAGATTCTCATATGTTTTTTATTCATATAGGTGGGACTGACATCATTTTAGGAGTACAATGGCTCACCACATTGGGTACTACTAAGATGAATTTCTAAGAATTATTCATGCACTTTCATTCTGAAGGTAAGCAATTAGAACTATGGGGATTAAGATTTAAATCTCCATAAGTGGTTAGTTCACATCAGATGACCAAGAAGCTAGAAAAAGGTGCTAAAGGATTTATGGCATGATTATTTTCCATTGATGTTCAAAAAATTGAATCTACCCATCCTGATTTATAATATATATTGGATGAACATTTTGTTATTTTTTATCCCATGCAAAAAGGTCTTCCTCCTAGTCATACCCATGATCATGCTATCAGACTGATTCCTAGAAGTATGCCACCTAACATTAGACCATATAGATATCCTTATGCCTAGAAGAGTGAAATTGAAAAAATGGGATAAGAGTTGTCAGAGGTAGGAACCATTCACCATAACCAAAGTGAATATTCTACTCCAGTAGTCATGGTGCAAAATAAGGATGAAACTTAGAGGATGTACCCAAATTATAGAGAGC
The DNA here is from genome assembly GCA_037957365.1 of Torreya grandis. NCBI lineage: Eukaryota > Viridiplantae > Streptophyta > Pinopsida > Cupressales > Taxaceae > Torreya > Torreya grandis. The sequence goes on along the minus strand of JARHVA010000589.1, from coordinate 1,023,363 downwards.
TCAACAAGTTCACTATCAAAGATAAGTTTCATAATTTTGTAATTGATGATTTGTTAGATGAATTACATGATGTTTTTTATTTTACCAAATTAGATCTTCACTCTAGGTATCATCAAATTTGGATCCATGAGGAGGACATTCCTAAAATAGCTTTACATACTCATGAAGGCCATTATGAAATTTTGGTCATGCCTTTTAGTCTCACCAATACACCATCCACCATTCAAAATTTGATGAATATAGTTTTTGGTCCATTTTTGATAAATTTTTTACTTGTGTTTTTTGATGACATCCTTATTTATAGTAAAAATAGGGAAGACCACTTGTAGCATGTGAAGTAAGTATTCTCAATTCTCGAGAAACATCAGTTGTATGTTAAACCATCCAAATGCATTTTTGGAGTCCAGGAAGTGGAATATTTGGGTCATATTGTATCACATGAGGGAGTCATATTTGATCCTAAAAAAATCCAAGCCATCATGGACTGGTAGATTCCTAAGACACTCAAGCAACTAAGGGGATTTATGGAGCTAATTGTTTACTATCACAGGTTTGTCAGACACTATGGTAATATTACAACACCACTCACTTCCTTCTTGAATAAAGACTCCTTCTAGTGGAATGATATAGCTACCAAAGCATTTAAACAACTAAAAATGTCTTTGTGCACCACTCTGGTATTTGCTACTCCAATTTTTTCTAAAACATTTGTGGTTGAATGTGATGCATTAGATATGGTATGGGTGCAATAGTCATGTAAGAGGGTAGGCCCATTTCCTTTGAAAGTCATCAATTAAAGGTTAAAAATTGGCTCATACACATCTATGAGAAAGAGATGATGGATATTCTATATGCAATCAAATAATTGAGACCTTATCTATTGGGTCATCACTTTCAGGTAAAGATTGATCATGATAGCCTTAAATATTTGTTGGAATAACAATTGTTCTTCAAAGAAGAAAAACAAAAATGGGTGATGAAAATGTTAGGCTTTGAGCTTAAAATAGGCTATGAGAAAGTAAAATAAAATATCATGTTTGATGCACTATCCAAGCGAGATGAACCAACTGAGGCATTGTTATGTGCCATGACCATTTGGCAGACAGACTGGCTCAAGGAAGTAAGGTTAGAATTAGAGAATGACATTGCTACCCATGCATTGATTCAGAATATATAATAGGGTTTATATGGGATTAAAAAGTTTACATGGAAAGGGAATGCATTATGGTACAAAGATATATTATATCTATGTCATAATTCTCTTCTCAAACAAAAACTCCTTTAAGAACTTAAAGCATCTCCACTTGGTAGTCACTTAGGCTTTTTAAAAACCTATCATCAAGTCAAGAAGGATTTTTGGGGAAGGATTCAAAGGGTATGTATGTAAATATATGGTTGAATGTATGGTTTTTCATCAAAATAAAGGTGAAACCATTAAAACCCTAGGTATTTTATAACCCTTATCCATCCCTAGTCAATGATGGGAAGAGGTGTCTATGGATTTCATTACTGGGATACCATGATCTGAAGGTATAAATGCTATCATGGTTGTTGTGTATAGACTCACAAAGTATGCTCATTTTTGTTCTTTATGTTAACCATTGGTGGCCAGTACAGTATCCTCTACCTTTCTCAATACAATTTAGAGATTGCATGGTACTCTCAAGATTATTGTCAATGATCAAGATCCCATATTCACTAGTAATTTTTTGACAAAATTATTTGCATGTTTGGGAACCCAATTGGCTCATAGATAATACTATCATCCTCAATATAATCGATAAACTAAGGTAGTAAACAAGTGTTTGGAAGGTTACTTTCTTTGCTTTGTGTCAAATAAACATGATAAATGGGTTCAGTGGCTACCCCTAGCTGAATGGTGGTATAATAATTCAATGCATAGTTCATCCAAAATGTCTCATTTTATGGCATTGTATGGATACCATCTTCCATACCTCACTTCACCCTTGAATTCCCACCCAAAAGTGCAAGTAGTGGAGGAACACCTTCAACATCAAGAAGAAGTCTTTACTATTTTATGTGAAAATTTAGCCTTGGCCCAAAATTGCATGAAAAAATAATTAGATCATCATAGAAGTGAGAGAAATTTTGAAATTAGTGATTGGGTATTTATTCACTTTCAGCCATATAATCACATGTACTTAAAGTAACAAAAAAAGGATAAAAAAGTTGTCTCCCAAGTATTATGGCCCTTATCAGATCTTATAGAAAATTGGTAGTGCGGCCTACAAGCTGGAATTTCATCCATCCACTCGCATTCATTCATTATTTCATGTATTTTTCCTTAATAAGGTCATTAGACATAGATTTTCCACTCAAACTAAGTTACCAAAATTAGATGAGGAAGGGAGAATTATTCTTAATCCTAAATCAATCCTTCAAACATGTACTAAACAATTATGATCTAGAATGATTATAGAATATCTGATCAAATGGAAGAATCTAACTTCTGAGGATGATACTTGGGAGGATTAAGCCTTCATGCAATAACATCCATGATTACTTCAATGTTAAGGATAATGTTGTTTTGAAGGGGAGGGGCATGATACATCCTTAATCATTGGCATGTCTAGGGATATGTGTAGCTGACTTGTGGTTTGCAAAACCCTTTTTCATATTATTTTACATTTCTTTATGCACTCATATGCATACTAGGTTGGTCTATGGGTTGTCCATGGATTTTAGTAGATGTTCCTAAAACATTAAAACATGTTAAGGACAAGGATAGCTATGAGATACTTCATGTGCATAGAATAGTTTATCATAAAATACAAGAAATAGGATGATAAAAATGTAAGATGCATTAATTATTTTGTATTATTGAGTAGTTTAAGAACAATCAATGTTATATAAACTAAAATAATGCATTCAAAATAGTACAGATGGAAAGTAACCAAGACATTACACATGAGAATGCATTCAAGGAATATAACAAGAAATCATATAGGTAACCATAACCAAATAATCTCTATTGATTTCTTATAAAAAGTGAAACCCTATTCTTCTTAAAAACAAAAGTATATATAGACATTTCCAATCCATGATTATTTATCTTCTTCTCATACTTGGATCCAAAAGTGGAGTCTCTTCATATTCTAGCCTATTAAAAGTCATGAAAGTAAGACAAAATAGGTGATACAATGAAAAAATGAGTTCATAATGCACAAATATCAGACAAATATCATGCACAACTTTACAATCCACGTTCTTATACCAATAATTTCTTAGACTTAAATGTTGTCTTATCTTACGACAATGTCATAGGATCTTCTAAGAATGCACAAATTATTGGGAGATGAAGAAATGGTTAAACCAATAAGAGTTGTAGTAATCGCTCAAGGTATCATTTTTTGTTTTCACCTCTTGTGCACTACTTATTTTCCCTTTTAGGTTTTCAACTAAGTAGTATACCAACCTACTACCCTTTGCAAGTTTTCAATAGGTTGGTGTAACTAGGTGGCCACCTTTTATGAGTTTTTAATAAACCTAGATGCACTGATATTACTAAGTCTTCCCCAACATAAAATTCTATGCAAAATTTTCAAAAATTTTACTCTACACAGTACTTAACTCAAAGGTGGTGGCATGGACATAGATGAAGGTTAACCAGAAGAGTCCTTAGACTAGGACTAAGCAACCTTTCACTATGCAATGATTTTATGGAACTTTGAAGGTGGCATATGGTAGGTGTATTCACAATATACACAAATGAGCAATAAAAGGAGCCAAATCTATTTTATATGCATTATAATCCATCATCACTTCTTATATCAATCATATTAGGGTGCAAAAGGGAACATGATAGCCAATGATCTGATTGAGTTATGCATCATCAATGATGCTTAATATGACCTTGGTATTCATAACCCTTGTCTAAATATCTCCACTTAGTTGCTTCATCTTATATATGTGTCATTAAACTTGGAGGCCAGTGAAAGAACTACATAATAATTGGCTCTACCAATTCAGAAGGTTGTCGCATACATTATCTGTAACATTTAGTGATTCTTAGAGTGCTTGATCATTCTCCTCCATAGTTATAGTTTGGATTACCATGGTTGCTTTGGTTGTGGAAGCCTTTACAAAGTCCATGTTGAAATTGACTAATATGGTATCCAATTATTGCTTCTAATCAAGTAAGCTACGTATGACCTATTGAGCTTAAAGTGTAATAACATTGAGCTTTCCTTAGTACTCATCTATAAGAGTGATTAATGTGGCAGCCTCAACCTTGACAACCTAGGCTGATGTCCCTAATGTGTGTAATTTTTGTGCTATGCACCAATCTTTTATTAACTCAAAGATAAGTGTCTTGAGTTTACAATGATCAGATATTACTTGGTCCCCAATTATTTGAGTGACCAAATATGGACAAGTATCCTAGATAAGCTTTACATCTTCGTGTAGTTGAGCCTTTAACTTAATGTTCTAGGACTTAGATTGATCAACTTCCTACTCTAGTGAGGTAACATTCTATGCAATAGACTCCTAGAATGTTGTAATGCCCTCCAACTAATTCTTCAAAGTTAACTTTTGAAATATATAAAGATGCTTCCTACTGAAGTGGGAAGGTGGAAAGAGTTCCTACATAGCTAAACGATCAGGTCGTGGCATGGTTGTAAGAGGAAGGGAAAAGGTGGTACACTGAGCACCCATAATTGGAATGTCCCAAAGCTAGACTCTTCTCAAAGGTAAGGCCAGTTGTTGCTTACTTATTACAGCCACAAATTTATTTTCTTCTTGCACTAGTTTCTCCAACCTACCATGTTATTATTATTTAGGCACTTTATTATCTCACCTTAGAATCTTCTTCATTCTTCAGTTGCAGTGTAACATCTTCATTATGTTTTCTCTTTGCTTCTTCCACTATTTTCTAGTTGAGCTCCTCTTTCATATATTTTTTCTTTTCCTATTCTTCCTCTTACTACTTATATACACGATCTTCTTCCTTTTTCTATTCTTCAAGCACATCAACATTGCCTTGTTTGATCTTGGACTACACTTGTGCCTTTATATCAACTTGCACCTTGGCTACATGCACTTGTTCTTCTTGTGCTTAAGCCTACTATTTATTCAATGCTTCATCTTCTCCTTACTTATTTTTCCTCATAACTTCATCAGCTTGTTGCTGGGTGAGAGTGACATTCTCTAGAGCTTTCTTTGCTTGTGCCTATATATCTTGTCATTGCCTATCTTCTTCTACCTTGGACTTGGTAGTTAGTGCAACCTCTTTATTCCTTTGTTCTTCATCCATATTTTTTTGGTGCACCTCCTGCACTTGCTTTTTTGCATCAAAATATTCTTGTGCCTTCTTTGATTCCTAGATAGCCTATTATCATTCAATTTCTATGTCATGGGCCTTCTACTTGGCCTTGACTTCCTTAGCTTGAGGATGTGCTTGCTCAACTTATTGCTATTCAGATTGCTCCTTCTTGCACTTCTTTTCTTCCTGACATACATGTCATTATAGTACACAAGCTACTTCCTCCCATGAATCATTTTTCTCTTCAAATGTGATCTGAGCTGGTCTTTGATCTTCAATAGTAGGGTCTTATTCTATATTTGGTAAATCATTAAGTTGGATAATAAATTTGGAGACAAATGCTTTCTTGCACCCTAAATTAACCAATCTATTTTTGGGTGGTAGTAAAGTCAAGAAAGGAGAAGTTTGCACTTCTTTTACATTGACAACTCTACCAAATATGCACTCTTTGAGAGTAGGAGAAACCCAAGCCTCTCATCAGGTTTTGGGTTGATGCACCAGAGTCTCTTGTAAAATTTTAGGTAGTGGAAAAAATACGTTGATGGATGTGAAAGTGGTATAAGGTTTCTTCTTGAAGAGTTTGGTGGTTCTTGGTATTTGTTCAACCTCTTTGGGTATGGTGTTGACAAAAATGGATTCCAAACATGGTATTATTTCCACCTAAATACTTGGAGGGATCTTCTTCCATACTTGAGCTATGCACACTACCTTATATAAAAATAACTCTTTCTCCTCCTTCCTCTCATAAAAATCACCTGCCATATTTACAATCATCACCTGGTAGACCTCCTACTCATTAGTCCCCATCTAAGGTAGGTCATAGGAGTTTGCGATCTAGGGTACCTTGGGGTCATTCAAATAAGTTTTTATACTCCTCATCTTGTGATTTAATGGAAGTGATGGTTGTTATTTAGTAGATATCTTATGTTTTTATTTCTATTATTATGAGGTTATGGCTTTAGGTTATTGCTATGCTAAAGGAACTACTACACCAGGTGGTATAGCTTGAAGAGGTATCTCATGCCTAGATGAATATGTTTTTTTCTTGGCAACCTTAGCCTGTACCATGGCCATGGTAAAAAAATATGATAGGGGTCCAATGGTAACCTAGGTAGCTCATGTATGTGAATGAAGATGCCTTTTGGAATTAACGTGATAACATCATGTTATCTTAGGTATTGCATGATGTCTAGCAACACCTATGGGTGTGTAGCAATCAGCTCCAGAGTTTAAACACTCCTCTCACCATGTCTTGAAATTTCACTCATGAGCTAGGTTCCATGTTCAAGTGTCTATATCAAGTTAAAAAATTACTACGTTGGTCAGTAGTCAGTGTTTGGGTGCACCTCTCCTTCAAGGGACTTCCATTGAGTGAAACATAGTAGAAATATCAAAAAATAATACTAAAAAGTCTGCTTGGAAATCATGCAACACTTGTCAATATTTTTAAGAAGCTAATGTATAAATTACTTGGGCCATTAAAATTGCTCATTGTGTTAGATCATACAATGTGTAATGTCAACCACTCCTTTGGGGATTTACTTAACAGAATTGGTGGTATACCAGAATCAGTGTGTGATTCACTCAACTAAGATGCATACTAGTTTATCTTAGATATACTCAATTGGGATTCTTAGGGACCCTCATACATATACATCTCTATATTTTTGAAGGATAGGATTCAGTATTGACTTTTAGGGAGCAAGAGAATCACCTTGTGTAGACATGTCCAAAGCTATGACCATTGCTTCAATGTTGTTGATGATGGTGGTATTAGGGCCAATGTAAATGTTACCCTCATTATAGAGGTTGAGTAGGATTTTCATAATCTCCCCCAAATCATTGAAGGTAGGAATTCAAAGCAAGTGATCGATGTTAGTGTCCTAGAAATGATGTGAGGCTGCAAGAGTAAGTTGTTATGTAGCATCTATTGGATCTAGTTGGAAGAGTTTTTATTTTACCACTCAAAGGTATTCAAACAACTATGGATCAATATATTTGGTATACCAAAGTACAATATTGATACCCATTACTTCCTTTTGAGCATCTGATAATTTTTTGATGAGTTGTGAATGATCCATGGTATCTAAATACTAGAAATTAGAAACTTTGTGCTTTTAGCACTGTATAAGTTAGTTCAAATCTAGAAGTTTAGTTCATAAAATGGTTGTAATTATGAAATATAGACTTGGTTCACAACCTTACACCTTTATATATTTTATGCCTATTATTTTTTGCATAAATGTTTCATTGAGTTGTCCTTTCTATATCAATTTGAATGGTGATGTGGTAAATCTTGTCCAATCTATAAATAAAAGTAGTTAGTTATTGGCACATGTGTTGAGATACATTTTTATATTATTTATTGTCCATACTAGAGTATATACTAATGATGTTGACCAGATGATTATTTAGTGAAGATTAGATCAATCAAACCTAGGCTCTATCATTAACTGATTGGGATGACCATTATATGGCTGAGATCTTGGATGATGTGACATAACCATACATTCCTTAATTAATTTCTTTTGTTTCTATTGACATGATTGATGGTGCCCCTAAATTATTCTGTGCACAAGTGTCACACACTATACTTCTTATCATGGTTCCAAAATATGGTGAAGAGGTCATCTACAAACACACACAAGAAAACATATAGAAATAGGAAATCGTAATCTACTCAGTGCTACTCACTACCCACTCATTTAGAATAAAGAGATAAATTAAGACTATTGGTGGTAGGGATTAAGCCTACAACCATTCACCCACCCTGGTAGAATGGTTCCCTATAGATATCTAAAAATAAATATTCCTTACTATGATATTTCATGTATAATGTAAGGCCATTTCCACCTGATCTATAATTTACTTAGAGATGCTCATAAGTGACTATCATATAACAAAATTGGTTAACTTTGTGAAATTCCTTATGTTATAGGTTCTTGTCATGCTATGCTTTCTGAATCTGCTTATGAACTTCTTGCATCTAAGATGCTCTATTTTGATACTATCCATCTGAATCAATTTGAGAAGCTTGTTTGTGAGAGACTCATGATCCCCTAGTCTCATAACCATTGAAATACATAGACTAGATCCCAAGTATTCCATAAGCATTATTGATTCAAGCCCATAGACTAATTAAAATGGATTAAAACATGTATCCCTCTTATAGGGTGTTTGATAGGCCCAAAGAATCTCAAGAATGCAATCTTCCCAATCATTCCTCTTAACATCACAAATCTTTGTCAACATCTTGCCCAACACTTTATCAGAAGCCTCAACTTGTCCATTAGCTTGTGTATGGTATGTAATACTTTTATGATGGGAAATCATGAATTTTTTAGTAAGAGTTTTGATAGTATTATTCAAGAAGTGTGTCCTTCGATCACTGATGAGTTTGATTGGGCATCCAAACCGTGTGATAATATTCTTATATAGGAACTTTGTTGCATCTTTCACCCCATAACTGGGTGTTGTAGTAGCTTTAACCCATTTGGTAAAGTAATCTATTGTAATGATAATATACTGAGGTTTACTGTATTTACTCAAAGGATTGATAGGTCCTACAAAATTGATTCCCCATTATTCAAAAGGTTGTTCAACTAACAAAGTTTGCAAGGGCATTTCATCCTTCTTATGTGGCTTACCCTTTTGTTGACATACATAACAATGCTGCACTACTCTATGTGCATCCTAAAAAAGGTTTAGCCACCATAATCCACTCTATAATAGTTTTCACATAGTAGCTTTTTTGGCAAAATGACCTCCTTCTATTACTTGGTGTGCTTCCTATAAGAGCTATAGGTATTCATGTTATATAACCACCCTGCATAGTACTTCATCCTTCCCTAAGTGATACGAGAACCCAATTATAATGGTATATGATAAGGCTCTAGTGATAAACTACTTATTTTTTCTTTCTTGGTAGTACATAGGGAATACCCCTTGTTCTAGGAAATTAACAATTGCTTCAAAACTCTTAGGTATCACAGAAACTCAAAATATATGGGTATTAGGAGAATCTTCTTGTAATTCTTCTAGCTTAACGTTGATGCAAAATTCAAATTCTTGAAAGAGCATCATCCATCTTGAAATTCATCCTCTAAGCATAGGCTTATTGACTAGGTAGTACAAAGCTTGATGATCCGTGAAAAAATTAAACTAGTGTCGTAAGAAGATAATGTCTAATTTTATATAGTGTAAACATTATAGCTAATACTTACCTTTCAATTATCATGTAATTATTTTTTGTGTTAGATAAATTTTGACTTACAAAATGTATGGGGTGGTCTAGTACACCATCTCTTAGCTGCACAAGCATGACACCAACTGTGATACTATAAGCATAAACATGCACATGAAAAGGCTTACTATAATATATAAAGATGAGAATAGGTGCACTAACCAATCTCTACTTTAATTCTATGAAAGCTAATTAACACTTGAAAGTCCAGATAAACTTTGTACCTTTGCACAACAAATATTCTAATGGGAATGAAATGGATACATATCTATTGATAAACTTATGATAGTAAAATGTGTGGCCAAAAAAGAATCACACTTTTATGGAGCTAACTATTGGGGCATACTAAGAATGAGTGAAATTTTGGCTTGGTCTACCAAAATCCCTTCACTATACACCACATGACCTAACAGGACACCAAAAGGTGTACAAAATAAAAACTTTTTCAAATTTAGGGAAATGCATAGGGCTCGACAATGATCTAACATGAGGCATAACTTGGACAAGTGATATTTGAATAAAGATAAGTCTACGTAATCATCTAGATATACTTATAGGAAGTTGTGAATGAAATCCTTAAAGGCAGTCACCACTTCTCTAAAAAAACTACAAGTACATTGTTGAGGCCAAAAGGCATTTCCTTATATGCAAAGGATCCCCATTTTGTGTCAAAATTTATTTTAGATTTGTATTTTTTTATGATGGGTATTTATTGATATCCAATAAACCCATCTGTGAAGGAGTAAACTTCATGACCTGTGATAGATTCCAAAACTTCATCTATGAAGGGAATAAAAAATGGATCATTCACACATGTGTCATTCAAAATTATATAGTCACCACATACTCTAATCTCCCCTATTTTCTTAGGCTACACTACCATAGGACTAACCCAATCTACATTTTTTATTGGATAGATTATACTTGCTTCCTACATTATGTCTAGTTCAACCTTAACTTTCAACTTCATGTTCAGATTCAACTTATACAATATTTTGTTTATGGTTTGTCCACATTCCTTGAGCTCAATATGCATTTCACCTAGGGAAACATCTACTCCTATGACTTCTAAATTTTTTGGGAAACACATCTTGATAATCCCGTAGGAGTTGCATAGCTTCTAAAACTTTAGATTCAGTCCAGTAGTCACCTATATGTGTCAGTTAAGGAATTTCTTCACTTTTTATGTTTTAAAAATGTTTTTTAATAGGTTGTTGATAAATCTTGGCTTTTTCTCAGTAATAGATTCTCATAGAATTCTTTTCCCTTTTATTCTAGAATTTGCATGTTGTGCAACTTTTGTTCTTTAGTAGGTCTTGTAACTAGATCTTTTAATGGTTTTACTAGACATTTAGGTTCAAAAAAATCTATCAGATTGATATCACCATCAGTATATGAATCTTTAGCTTCCTCCTCTTCATCCTTTATTTGATGACAAAATTGCATAAGTGATTTTTCTTCCATCTTAGTAACTTTATATCTTTGTAGTGTTGTATTTAAAACATAGGCTACGTTCTTCTATGTAGTAGACTTTGCCATGGTACTTAAATAATTTACACACCCATGGCATAGGAAATTTTGATTTTGATTATTGCATCATGAACCACATGATTCTAATCTTCAACCATACAATTTTAGATGAAGTTACTTTGCACCTACACTCAATGTTTTATTTCTCTCCTGCATAATTGATGCATATACAAAGTTGTTGGTAATGGGGCAAGTGTGTAATGAAAAATTTGAACCCAATACTTAGTTTTCACATGTTCTTTAGTCCAAACCTCAACACATTTTTGGATATGGATTTTAGGGCACTCACCTTCCTAAAATTAAGGACAATTACTTTTGATTACCTATGGTAGTTGAAATTTACTAATCATAAGTTCGCACACATTATCCCAATCAATCTGATAATTTTGATGTATTGTCCACCACATTACTGCAACTCCCTTCAAGGCATAATTCAAGGCACAAATCCATTGATTGATCATAGGCACATGAACTTATAGGTGCATAATGAATTGATTGATATCCTCGATTGCATAGTATGAAGGAAGTTATCTTTCCATGGTGAAGACCATTATCACAGGTTGGAGTTTATGATCATCATGATCTAGTTGAGTAGATGTGTATTTGAGTCTTCATTATAGATAAAGTTATTTCCCAAGTCAAGGTACCTTCTCTAGTCAGCTCTATTTAATCTTACATATGAACATCTACTTGATATATAAAATCAATTACTAAGTGAGTAAATAATTTAGTATACATGGATTCATAATATTTTATGACAAATTAAGGTGTCAATCACTGAGTAATTATCAGTTTAGGCTTCCATTATTTAGATGTATTTAAGTATTTAGTGAGTAAATACTACACCTAAGGTTTATTATGCGTATATAAGAAATTATGCTCGATTGCGTGTAGAGATTTCAAGTTCTTAGAGTTTACCTTCATCCAAATGGCTTCTTGTGTGACATAAGGATATTCTAGTTTAGTTTGAAAGATGTAAGGTTTGTGTGCTTTATGTAAAGGAATGAATACAATCTTATCTCCCTAATGCACCTCTAATTGATTTTTCATAGTATTGATAGTCGTCTAGCCATCATATGCCGATTTCTTACCAATTAACACAGGATCATGAGTTTTTGTATTCATATCAATGAATTCAAACTCACCTCATAGGCTCAGTTCTATGACTTTGATCTCAACATCTTCTAACCAGCCAATGGGTTCAACTTTTCCATAGTTTACTAAACTTAGAGTGACTGAGTTATAACTAAAAATTAGTTATCCAATTGCCTACCATGTAGACCCAAGGATCATGTTGATCATACTACCAAACTCAAAGATGACATTTAGAATTTCATATCCTTCAACTTTAATGTCAATTCATGCATCTACATCCCATGGATTCTTTGTTTTTACATTCTAAATAAGTTTTTTTGTCTTTTGTTTCCCTCGTTATGCACATTTTAGTAAATTATGTAGCATATTTGTAATGTTTTAGGAAATATATTCATTGTGTTAGGTGCTTAATAGCTTCAATAAATCTATTAACATAGTAACAACTCCATTTTGTCACATAATGCATATAATCTAACCATACATTTAGGCATATCATGCTACAACATCTCCTTCAGTAGTGGCTTGGTGTTGAATATTCTTCAACATCTATGCATCTTCATAGTTGGGTCCAAGTATTTATCCTATTTCACTTTCCATATTCCCTATCCTGAGGTATTTCAAGAGGAGGTAATCTTTTTGCTACAGGCTGATGTCTTGTAATGACGTTAAAAAATGCATCTTCCTAAGGATGCACATTCACCATGTTAACATTCCTGACAGCATTTTATTTTCTTTTCTTTTATAAAATAAGATAGTCTTCCATCTTGTGTTACTCATATACCTTGAAGTATGTGTAGTAAAACTATCTTTGAGGATTCAAAGGATAATTATGCTACACATGGTTATAATCTCCACATAAGTAACATTGAAAAAGAGGGTGTTGATAATTATTTCCTCTACCACCTTGATAACCCATTTTATATCTACACCTAGATCCTCCTCTGTTAAAATGACAACCTCCTCTATAACCTCCCTATTTCTGTGTTGTATTCTAGTTTTGATGCTACTAGGTATTATCTCTAATCCCAAATTATTGTTGCACAACTAGAGGAGACCAACTAGTTTGTTGATGTTGCATCATTTTCAAATTCAAAAGTGATAAGTATTGGTATTGTGGTGATGGTGGTGTCCAACTTAGTGAAGGAGGGGTCCATCTAGCTAGACCTTGAGGTTGGTATTAAGGAAAAATGAAATCCATTTTGGACCTATTTGGTTTTCACAACCCTTATCGACCTCTGGGCCTATAATCACTTGCTTTACCAAGGACACTTGCTACACAATGACAATGAATACATTCTTTGTAATATCTTATTTGAGCTCTTATAAATCCCTACAATTCTTTTCATCATGATTGTATGATTTACAAAAATTGCAATACAAATTATATGGCATTTTTACATACTATTGCAGGAGATGACACTATGTTGTTGCGTACACTACTACTCTACAAATTTCAAAAAACTCTATCTTGATCTTAGGACAAATGTTCTTATGATGTCCTTTCACACACGCCACTCATCATAGACTTATCTTAGGCTTATCTACTTCATGATATTGATCCATCCTCTTCATAAAAACTTGAAATGTATTTTTAATCTTAGAACCCACTATGGGAGCTTCCCCATAATCTTTAATTTTCTCCACCCAGAGAGTAACAACTCTATTATTTGCCTTAGTAGCATATTGAGTCTATGTTATAGAAAACTTGATCTTGGAATGTAGTCCTTTGACAAAACATATAACTTTATCTTTATCTTCTAAGGAAAATTCCACTTTATTCAAAATATCTAAGAACCTTTGATCATAATCACAGAATGATTCTCCTAAATTCTACCTAATCTCCTTTAGGTCTTGAATAGTCTAACTTGTATATTTATTTATTTTATATTTTGTGATAATCCACTCCTTAATTTGTTGTAGATTTGATCTAGCGTATCTTTATGGTATATAAACGCAATTGCTCTTCCATTAAATGCCTTGATTAATTCACACTTATTTATAGTCTCATCAGTAATACCCTTAGCTTGTAATTTCATCTCACATGTTAGTAAATACTACTTAGGGTTTGTAGACCCATCATATTTCACCAGGTTTATAAATGCTCCTAAAGCACCCATATTATAAACTAGTGTGGAGGGGATATGTTTTACATCTTTTATAGTAGGATGCTACATTCTATGTGATCCTACTTATGGATTAATAAGATTTACTTGTGCACTAGGAGAGTTAGTTTGTGCACTCTACTTTTATTTATTTCTTACTTTTCTCTGTTTGGTTTCAATGAACCCTATGGCCTTCAAAGCCTTACGAATTGAGGTTATTTCAATTTTGGTACCCCATCGATGAACCTACTCTAAAAATGGATCTTTCCAACTACTATCTACCTATTTTTTTGGTTGAAAACCTTTATTAGAATTAAAAAAAAGGCTACGAGGATGTATACTCTTCCAGTAAATGATTCTTTCCTATGACTTCTTCTCTTTCCATGCTTGAAATTACAATTATTATACAACCTTTTCCTGCTTCTTTACTTAATATTTCATGTTCTTATTATATTAATACCTAATCTTATAGATTTACACTACATACATCATCTAATTGATCTACATCTACACTATTCTCATCTTCATCTGCAAACATCTCTTCTTCCTTTCATTCTTCATCACTTCTTTCTTTCTACTAGCATTCATATTATTATTTCATCTCATCTTTCTTAATCCTTCATTATTCATATCTTTCTTATCGTTCATCACTTATTCCTACTCATTCTTCATCTATTTTAATACTAATCTTAATTCTACTTGCAACTACCTGGGTATTTTACTATTTACTCCATCTATTATGTTATCACATCTCATGTTTTGAATCCAAACTCTTCTTTTGAATCTTCTTCCTTTGTGTCTCTATTATGGATTTAGGTCTAATTTTTATCTACTTATCTAATCATCATTCGTTATCATGTCACACATACCCCCATATAACCTAAGCAACTAATCCATATTGGTTGGAGTAGGCAGCATGGCCTTGTCCACAACTAACATATGCATTAGGATAGGTAGTCATTGTAAAATTTTCCCTTGAATTCCTTTGATGAAAAAGTACTTCATATATTTAAAATTCATGTATATTTGCACTTTAAACTCAGTTATATATTTGTATACTATAGTAGCAACCCAATGATCTATTGATCTTATCTAGTCAATTTTCAATCTCTGCAATTGGTCTATCTATTCTTCAATCCAAATTATAGTTTATTTCATCCTTGGTTTAAAGCAATAATATTCTAACCATGCTAAATAATTATCTAGAAATTAAATCAATTTGCACCAAAAGATTTTGTAAATTTATACATTAATATGCTCTCAAATGATCTCCTGAACTATAAAACTAGTCCTTCTTGATTATTCTTTTATGAAATTACATATCCTTTGGGCCAACCATATATCAATATATGTCTACCCTGGTAACCATATTAATATAATTTAATCCAAAAAGAGTATCCATGCTCATTTCACCATTGTTAACAGAGGTTCTTGAAGCACCAAAACATGCTAAAGATGAGGATAAATATGAGATACTTCATGTGTGTAGAATAATTTATCTTAAAATATAAGAAATTGGATGAAAAAATGTAAGATGCATTAATTATTCTACATTATTATGTAAATTTAGAACAATCAGTGTTATTTAAACTAAAGTAATGCATTTAGAATAGTTTAGATAGAAAGTAATCAAGACATTACACATGAGAACACATAAAAAGAACATAACAAGAAATCATACATGTGACCATAACTAGATAATCTCTATTTGATTTCTTCTAAAAGTGAAAACATCTTCTTATTACAAATAAAAGTATATATGGACACTTCCAATCTATGAATGTTCATCTTATTCTTGTATTTGGCACCAAAAGAAGAATCTCTTCATATTAAAGCCTATTATAAGTCATGAAAATAAGACAAAATAGGCTATACAATGACAAAATGAATGCATAATGCATGGATATCAGACAAATATCATGCACAACTTTACAATCCACATTGTTATACCAATAATGGCCTTGGTAGACTATATATAGGAGGTAGCATTAGTTGTTCATCATCATATTGGAGTATTCATTTCTTATTGCAAGCATTTGAGAGGTTGCCCCCTCGAGGTGGCTTATATATTATTCATATTTTTTGCTATATTTCCATATCATTGTGATCTATTACTATTATTCTACTTATTTGGTGAAGTAATATCATTAAAATAAATAAGGTGGTTGAGGATGGTTTGTTTAAAACATAAGCATGCATATTTATTAAGGGATTATAATGTGATGAATTAAGTATTATTAGAAAGAAACATCGAGAATGATTAGTTTGATAATCATTCATTGAATTGAGTTAAGCATGGATTTGGAAGGAAATCATGAGGTTTTTTTACATATGTATGGATGTGGATTGTGAGTAGTTAAGCTATTTGGGCATGCAAAATTTGAAGGGGTTTAATCAACCAAAGAAGATGGGTAGTGGAATAAATATAAAAGATGGAAAATAGATAAAAGGGAGTGAGGTGGAATGTGAATATCTCAAGACTCACAACATTCAAAAAAGGAATAGGAAGGAATTGGCATGACTATAGGCCTGACATTTTTCATCAATCATACATTTTAACAAGTTAGTTTTTTAATTAAATACCTATGTGTGTGATATATTTTGTGAATGGGTTTTCAAATTTATCAGTACTTGTTATTTTGTTTTAATGGTGTGGATAAATTTAAAATGGGTTGTATATGGGGCCATGTGGAGGGATCAGCCTCCACATAACTCTATACCCAACCTAGGGTGACCTAGGAAGGTGACGGATACATAGTAGGTATTATCCAGGATGTTAAAATACTTTATAAATTATCCCATCCTTCCTTAGCAATTAAAATTCATTGTTCAAAATGGAGTTTTATTTTGTAGGGTATACATACACATTGATTGAGATGATATGTTGAACTAGGTTTATATATATTCGATGGGGTATTTGGATAATAGACTCAATTATATTTGTCTGCATGATTTAATCAATTTGTTAAATAATTCATTCATTTAGAATTACTGATATAGGTTTTTAAGTGATATTGATATGTGTGTGTGTGTGTGTGTGTGTGTGTGTGTGTGTGTGTGTGAATATATATTTGATTATATGTTTGATTAATTTTGATTGTGTATAAATTACACACACACACACACATTCAATTGTGTTATAATTGTTATAACAAAAAATAATGGATGTTGATATATGATGTTTATAAAAGCAATAGATTGTTTAAACATAAAGAATTCATTGTATTTATGAGATTAAATACATAACATAAGTATATGTAAGGACTAGTTGTTGTTATATACGGAATATGAATAATTTATTAGCCAGGGTTATACTATTATTTTATGAAGAAATAATATTATAAGTTGCTTAATGGATAAAGCAACTAATGGTCTAAATATTCATTACCTATATGTTGTTTTATATTGAGGACTATTTTTGTATTCTGTTTATTATTTATAATAAATTAGATGTTTGGATTTCATTCACTTCCTTTGACAGATTAAATGAATGTTTGTGATATTTCTGTATTTAACATATTTTGATAGCTAAATGAAAATTAAGAATGAGTCTTTTGATTTTTAATATTATTGTTTATGTTTACTAAATCTCATATTCATGACCCTAATTAAGTAGTGGATGGATTCCACTGGATTAATTAGTGCCATCAACACAAGATAAGGGGTAATCTGATCAAGTGGTGTGTATGAATTTGACTGGTCCTAAAGATCATTTATTATTAAAAAATTTGGCCAAAGTAATGTTTGATAAACATTTTCATTGCATATGTTGATATAGTTTTCATATAATTTGTGCGCTATCATGTTAGAATAAATTTCTTTATGGTACACATTATGTATTAAATATCTTCAACAAACG
This sequence comes from Torreya grandis, assembly GCA_037957365.1. NCBI lineage: Eukaryota > Viridiplantae > Streptophyta > Pinopsida > Cupressales > Taxaceae > Torreya > Torreya grandis. The sequence goes on along the minus strand of JARHVA010000589.1, from coordinate 1,005,250 downwards.
GGTTCTAGTTTCTCATTATGGATTCTTAGATTGTCATTATCTATCCATCCATGAAGGGAGGGTCATCCCATTGTTTGAGAGATAGTGTGGGGGATCTATGGTTCATGGTTGGTGTGGAAAAGTGCTTAGATGATGTTCTCCCTCCTAGTTGGAGTACTATAATTGAGACTACACTTGAGATTACATATTAATACTTGATTTGTGGAGAATCTGGTCAGAAGAGATTTATATCATGTTTTATAATTTGAGATATATTATGTATTAATGAAACTATAATATTTATGCATTATACTTCTTACATTAGAGGTTGTAACATTATATTAGTTATGGTTGAAATTGTACTATTTCATTTATGTTGAAATGTAGTAATTATGGTTATTCAATTTGTTAATGATTTGTATATCTATACATGTTAATACTTAGCTAAGTAGATTAGCTATAACCTTATTAGTTAACTAAATTAATGTAGTTAGTTAAAGATCACCAGTTAGGATTTCTCGTGGTGAAATCTATTTGTATTTAATTTTATAAAAAAATATTATAATATTTTGGTAAAATCTAGCGAGGTCATTACATTATAGTATCAGAGATGATTCTCAAACACTATGACTTAATGTGTCCACTAATGCAAAACTATTCTATTGATAGAGGAAAAATAATGGTGCACATAAGAAAAAGAGATTAGGGTATTTACAATATCAAACCCCCTATGTATCCATAATAGTTTGAATCTAAGCAAGCTAAAAATTTGGACCAAATACTCACAACCATGATAGAGACTAGGGACAAAATTGTGGCCCTAGAATAGGATGTGCATGGCCATGAAGAGGAAAATGCTCAAAAAGAACCTAAAGAACATCCTAATTATTAGGAATATCTTCAAGAGTAGAAGCATGAGGAGGTGACATAGGATGTGAGAACTTGAGTAGATGCAGAGTTAGCACATGACATGAAAAAGGTAAATCCACCCAAGTTCGATGGAAACATATTGAGGGATGGAGCTAAAGCATGGATAACAAAAATGGAAAATTATTTTGAGATTCAAAAGTCATGAAAGTAGTCTAGGGATCTTATGAGCTTGAGATGAACCTCAACATAAGCATCATCACTTGGGAATAGCTTGTGACAAAGTTTAGGTCATGATGACTTCCTCAGCTATAATTTGACCAAAAGCTTATGGATTTTTAGCATCTTAAGCAAGGGGATTTGATAGTGAATGAATATTAGGATCAATTCACCAAGATTATTAAGTATGTACCTTAGTATTAGGTACATTAGAGGTTTAGAATCAAGAAATTCATCATGGGATTGAAAACCAAAATAGGTGATGAAGTAGATGTGCATGGTCCATCTACCATGGATTAGGTGTTCAAGAAGGTGGTCAAGCAATAATAGAAACTAAAATCTCTTTCCCAAGTTAGAGATAAGTTTAAAAATAAATTTGGAAGTTCTAAACCAAATTACAAGAAGAAGAAATGGAAGTAGAGGAACATAGATTCCAAGAGTCAATTTAGAAATCAGAACACCAAGTTCAATAGTGTTTCAGGGAACAAGAAGCCTAATAATGGTTTCAAGGGAAACAAGGAGACTGAGAGGAAAGGACCAGTTAGAGGTTGCTTCATTTGTATAGGTGACCATTTTTATTTATAATGTCCTCAAGACAAATCAAATAACAAGGGTTCAAATTCTCATCAAGGTATGTTTCAACAGTGGATTCATGCAGTTGTTCACAATTGATAGGTTGAGTATCAATCATAATCCATAGAACTGTCAAGTATTTTGTTCAATTATCTAATTTCTATTTTAATTGATATGGGAGATATAAAATGTTTCATTGATCTTAGAGTGCTTAGTAATTATCTAAAAGGGATATAATAATGGCAAATGCATGGTTAGTATAATATGAGAATGAGTCAAAGGTCAAAGTTGACAAGTGTCTAGTCGAAGCAGAGATTATATTACATGAGCTTACTACATTTTTATATAGTTATACAACACCATTGGGATCATATGATATGATCCCAAAAGTAAACTAGATTACAAATCTTAAAACTAAGGTTGACTATTTTCTGAAGAAAGTTGAGTGTCAAGATGATTTTAGAAATCAAACACAACTTTAGGGAAAGAAAAGGGAATTGAAACTGAGGTATATTTTTGACATTCAACTCAAGAAAACTCAAAGGAATGGATGTTGGACATTTATCATTAAGATAAATGAGATGGAAGAGTCCAAATAACCATCTATCAAAGATTATCCTTTTCTAAAAAACTTCCATGACATGTTTTAGAAGATTTACCAGGATTGCCACCTAAGCATGAATTTGATTTCTCAATTGATATTATACCTAAATTAGAACCATAGTCTAAGGCACCATACAAGATGAAACTATTGAATTGGTGGTGTTAAAGGAATAAATTTAGGAGTTTTCAAAATATTTGATTCAACCACATGTGTCACCATGGGGTGCTTCAGTTATCTTTGCCAAGAAGAAGGATGGTACTCTTCACCTATGCATAGACTATAGGATGTTAAATAAAGTGATAATTAAAAATAGATATCTATTTCCATGCATTGATGATCTCTTTGATCAAATGCGAGGAGTTGCAATCATTTCTAAGATTGATCTTAGAGTAGGCTATCATTAGTTGAGGAGTCGAGAAGAGGATATCTTAAAAATAGCTTTTAGGACTAGATATGGGCACTATGAGTTTATACTATTAACATTTGGATTGACGAATGTTCTTATAATATTCATGAATCTTATGAATAGTGTGTTCATAAATTACTTAGATCATTTTGTGTTGGTTTTTCTTAATGGCATCCTCATTTATTTCAAGGACAAGTAAGATCACTTACAACATCTAGAATTGGTTTTGCAACCTTTGTAGAAGCATATATTATATGGAAATTTGTATAAGTGTGTATTTTTAAAAATAAAGTACAATATCTAGAACACATTATCTATGTGGATGGTATTTTAGTTGATCTATCAAAGATAAGAGATATCATGGAGTGACTGACACTAAATAATGTGCATGAGGTAAGAAGTTTCATGGGAATAGTGAGTTATTACAAGAAATTCATTCCAAATTTTTCTAAGATAGCTAATTTGATTACCTCTCTTCAATGAAAGAATTAGAGTTTCATTTGATCAGATAAGTATGAGGTAGCCTTTTAGGAATTGAAAAGGAGGATTACTTCAACACCAGTGCTAAGAGTTTTCAATCCTAATAGTCAATTATTAGTGATCACATATGCATCTAGGGATGGACTTGGAGGATTTCTTATGCAAGATGGTTTAGTGGTAGCTTATGAATCTAGGAAACTCAAGCCTTATGAGGTGAATTATGCACCTCATGACCTAGAACTTATGGCAATTTTACATGCTTTGAAATTTTTAAGACATTATCTATTGGAAAAAATGTTTGAACTCAAGATTGATAACTTGGGACTCGAGTATATTTTCACCCAACCGAATCTAAATGCTCATCAAAATTAATGGTTATATTTCTTGTCTGACTATGATTTTGATATTAATTCTATCAAAGGCAAGGAGAATAGAGTAGCTCATGCTCTAAGCCATATAAGGTACATATTAGCCATGGATACTATCAAGAGAAAATTCATAGATTAAGCGATCAAATTCTCACTAGGAGATAAATTCTATGATCAGGTCAAGAAAACATTGATTGAGAATGCTTAAAATCCTAGGTATAATGGATTCCAAATAGAGAGTGATGGTTTTTTATAGTACAATAGTAGGATGTATGTACCTAATAGAGATAATTTAAGGAGAATAGTGATAAATTAAATGCATAATGCTTCATATTTGGGACATCCAAGAGTAACCAAGATCATGGCTGAGCTTAGACTGCTCTATTTTTGGAAAAGATTTGAGAGAAATATAAAAGATTTTGTGTCTTGTTGTCTCAAATATCAGTGTATGAAATCTAAACATGTGTATCCAATAGGATTTTTTTATTCACATAACATACCAGAGTGGAAGTGGCAAGTGATTAGTGTGGATTTTTTTCAAGGGTTACCGTTATCACAGAATAAACATGACATGATCTTGGTTCTAGTTAATAAACTAACCAAGGTAGCTCAATTTATACCAAGTAATCTGATTGATGATGCACTTACTCTTGTGAAGATATTTTTAAAATAAGTCTATTGGTTGCATGATTTTATAGAAAAGATCATTTCAAATCATGATCTAAAGATGACTTCTAGATTTTGGTTAAATCTGAGTTCAACATTAGGTTCTAAGTTGAACTTCAGCACTCAATATCACCCATAAACTAATGGACAAACAAAGTGAGTAAATCAAATTTTAGAGCATCTCCTTCGTATGTATTGCATGGATCAACAATACAAGTGAGAAGAGTATCTTCCATTGGTTGAGTTTACATACAACAACTCATACTAATAAACATTAAAGATGGCACCATTTGAGGCATTGTACGGAAGGAGGTGTATAACACCAATCATTTGGGATAGGTTGGAAGATAGGGTAGTAGTTGGATTTGAGATACTTTCATAAATAGAAGAGAAAGTTAGGATAATTAGGTAGAAGTTGGTCGAGGCCAATGATATACAAAAAATTTATGCTAATATGAAGAGAACAACTAGGCAATTTTCTATTGGTGATAATGTGTTTTTGTTGGTTAAGCCTCAAAAAATATTGATTAAATTTGGGAAGTCATTAAAATTTTTATCAAGATATGTATGACCCTTTGAGGTTTTGGAAGTGGTCAACCCTTTAGTATATAGGCTTGCATTACCATCATCTCTAACTCATTTGCATAAAGTTTTCCATGTGTCTTATCTTAAATTTTTTATAGTTGATCCTTCACATGTGTTGGATTGGAATGCTTTACAGGTTTTGGTCTTCGAGGTGGTCATGGTAGAACCAATTAGAGTAATTGACACTCACAAAATTTCGTTACATAATAGAGAAGTGTCATAGTGTAAGGTCCTGTGGGACCAATACTTTGAGGATATTTCCACTTGAGAGGACTATGATAAGTTTTATAGGCTATTTCCACATTTATTTGCTTGATTTGTTACTATTTATTTCATTATTTTCTATTAAATAATGTTTTAAATTCATACCTTATATTTGACTAAAAGTCATCAAGATGATGACCAGATTTTGGGGGAAGGATGTCACATCTCGATTTTTCTCTAAGCTAAATAACTTGTTTAGTCCATGGATTATAATAGTTGATTAGTTGAGTAACTAATATTTGATTAATCTTGATTATATATGTTGATTATGGGACAGTTTGTGTTTCTTAATTTACATGATTAGATGTTATGAGTTAGTAGTACTTTTATATTATGTACTTTGAAATCATGTTTGATTATTATACAACATTATTTTATGAATATAATGATTTTATAGGCTAACTACCTTCATTGGCATGAAATGGATGCAGGATAGATTCTTACCTAAAATCATGATAGAGGAAGAGTATCATTAAAGAGGATGGCTAGATGGAGACATTAGGGGTCGATAGAGAGTGAATCTAGAAATACTTGCACACACCACTCGGCATATCTTGTTTTGTAATAATTTGATATGGATATCATAACATGTTTTATGTACTTTTTCTTTAGATGATTGTTAGTATACTTTATGGTATAATCTTGATTGATGTAAATGATCATGTGATTGTTTGAGTGATTTTACTATGTTTTGTGATCTTATGTAACTTATCTTATTTGTATTAACAAATAATTTATGTTGTGTTTACTTATATCATTGCCTTATTATATCTGGCTTAATAGTAAAAAATTATGATGTCTTGATGAATTTCGTAATCATTATTTGAGCTATAAGATATAGATAATAATAATTAAAGATTATTAGTATTATGATAATAACATTATTTTTAAATAGATTGTATTTAATTAACTTCTTGTTTTAATTCATATATATAATTGGATATATTAATGTTAATTTATAAATGATTATAAAAATCACTATAATTAATCTATATGTTATTGGATAGCATTTAATGGAAACCCTAAGCTCTAAGTCTTGTAATGCATAGTTGCATTGTCTAAGTTATATGATTTCTTTGTGTTACCCATTGTATGGGAAACACATTGGTTAAACAAAAAATTAAAAGTCTTGCATGAATTATAAACATAAGGTGGTGAATTAAGTAAATAAGGTGGTTGAGGATGGTTTCTTTAAAACATAAGCATGTGGATTTATTAAGCGATTATAATATGATTAATTAGGTATTATTGGAAAGAAAAATCGAGAATGATTAGTTTGTTAATCATTTATTTAATTGAGTTGAGCATGGTTTTGGGACTAAATTTTGGTGTTTTGTTGCATATGCATGGACACAGACCATGATTAATTAAGCTATCTGGGCATACAAAATTTGAAGGAGTTTAATCGATCAAAGAATATGGGTAATGGAATAAATATAGAAGATGGAAAATAGATAAAAGGGACTGAGTTCAACTATGAAGGAGGATGGCTTAGGACTCACAAAATTTAAAAAGGAAGAAGGCAGAAGGTGGATAAAAGGAATAGGAAGGAATTGGCACAACTATAGGCTCAACATTTTTCATCAATCATACATATTAACAAGCTAGTTTTGTAATTAAATACCTATGTGTGTGATATATTTTGTGAATGGGTTTTAAAATTACTAAGTACTAGTTATTCTATTTTAATGGTGTGGGAAAATTTAAAATGGGTTGTATATAGGGCCCTATGGAGGTCTTGGCCTCCACATAACCCTATACCCAACCCAGGGTAACTTGGGAAGGTTAGGGATACACAGTAGGTCTTGGACATGATGTTAAAAGACTTTATAAATTATCCCATCCTTCCTTAGCAATTAGAATTCACTGTTCAAAATGGATTTTTATTTTGTAGGATATATATATACACACACACACACACACACACACACACACATATACATATATATACACCTTTGTATATACATATGTATATATGTATACACACACATATATATACACACACATATATACATATACATATATCTATATACATACATATATATACACACATGTATATACACACACACACATACATACATACATACATACATACATACATACATACATACATACATACATACATACATATATATATATATATATATACACACACATATATACATACATACATACATACATGCATACATACATACATACATACATACATACATACATATTCCATGGGGTATTTAGATAATAGACTTGATTATATATGTCTTCATGATTTAATCAATCTATTAAAATTTTGGTTTATTTGGAATTACGGATATATATTTTTAAGTGATATATATATATATATATATATATATATATATATGTTTAGTTAATTATTATTTTTTATAAATGATATAATCACATATATATTTGTGTGTGTGTATATATTTTTAATCGACTCTCAAACTTAAATACGTCAGTATGTATATATATGTATGTATATAGATATATATTTACACATGCATACACACAAACACACACATATAAGTCATTTAAATAAAACTGTGAGTATTACAGTCTGAGGATAGTATTGATTATATGATTGGGTTTGAATCTTAGTTGGCCTTTGAGGCTCAGTTTTGGAATCCTAATTACCCACAAATTATTATTATACAGAGTTAGGATCTTATACAAAATCACTTGGTATTACCCAGGCATGGATAGATGACCAGTTTGACTATAGGATACTTTTAGGTTTTATAAAAATATAAATATTAGTGAACTGATAATGTTATATGGATGAGTTGAGTCTTGAACAATGTTAATATACATATGGGACAGTATAGGTGATTAGTGTACATTTATCTTATGTAGATGTATAGGGATTATATATACGAGTTCTTATAGGTTCATGTGCATCACAATTTGATTACTTGGAATATGTGATGATTATGCAACCAATTTTGGTAAATTACCGTCAATACCTAAGAAGGTATTTGACTGGGTGCTATATTAATATACTCGATAGGGTGTTAATTTGATGTATTCACCTGGGTGCTAAATTGATGTGTATATTTGACTGAGTGTTATTATATGCTTTGGTTGAAACCCAAATGAGGTAAAAAAATTGTGTTTAGTTATATTTACTTTTATTATTAGATAAAGCAAGAATGATTATATTGATTAAAATGATTTGAATATGTTGAAGGATAAACACGTAAGAGTTTGAATTATAATTTTTTTTTTGTATCTACTTATTATGGTAAATAGAATTTTTGTAGTTAAATAAGAGGTTATGGGGACTTGTTTCAAATTAACTGTATACTTCATGTATACAGTACACACTAAGACAAAAGACGGTGGATGTCACCTTAGTAGTCTACTATATAAATGAAGTATGTATAGCATATATATATATATATATATATATATATATATTCAACTGTGTTATAATTGTTATAACAACAAAAAATATATGTTAATTATATTGATGTTTATAAAAGCACTAAATTGTTTAAACATAAAGCATTTATTATATTTATGAGATTAAATACAAAACATATTTGTATGTAATAACTAGTTATTATTATATGCAGAATATGAACAATTTATTATCTAGGGTTATAATATTTTTTTATGGAGAAATAATATTATAAGTTGCTTAATGGATAACGCAACTGGTGGTCTAAATATTCATTACCCAGTTGGTGTGTTATATTGAAAACTATTTTTGTATTCTGTTTATTATTTATAATAAACTAGATGTTTGGATTTCATCCACTTTGTTTAACATATTAAATGAATCTTTGTGATATTTCTATATTTAGCACATTTTGATAGCTAAATAAAATATTAAGAATTAAATGAATCTTTTTATTTTTAATATTATTATTTATTTTTACCAAATCTTGCATTCATGACCCTAATTAAGTAGTGGATGGATTCTACTGGCTTAATTAACACCATCAATGCAAGATAAGGGGTAATCTGATCAAGTGATGTGCGTAAATTTGACTGATCCTAAAGATCATTTATTATTGAAAACTTTGGCCAAAGTAATGTTTCATAAGCATTGTCATTTCATATGTTGATATAGTTTACATATTTTTGTAATATCATATTAGAACACATTTATTTATGGTACACATTATGTATTAGATATCTTCGACATATGGGTTTTGGTTTGTTACTCTGGATTCCATCACCGTCATTATCTACCCATCCATGAAAGGAGGGCCATCCAATTGTTTGGAAGATAATGAGGGGGATCTATGGTCTATGGTTGGTGTGGAAAAGCACTCAGATGATGCTCTCCTTCCTAGATGGAGTATTATACTTGAGATTACATATTGATACTTGAGTTGTGGAGACTCTTGAGTCATAAAAACTCTACTTAAAGGAGCTTTGTATCATGTTTTATCATTTGAGATATTTTATGTATTGCTGAAACAATAATATTTATGCATTATACTTCTTAGAGTAGAGGTTGTAACATTATATCAACTATGGATGAACTTGTACTATTTTAAAAACATTGTAATACCATAATTATGGTTATTGAATTTCTTAATGATTTTTATATCTATACATGGTGATCCTTAGATAAGTGGATTAGCTATAACCTTGTTCATTAACTAACTTAATACAATTAGTTAAAGATCACCAATTAGGATTTCTCATGGTAAAATCTATGTATTGAATATGTGTATTTAATTTTAAAAAAATTATTGCAATATTCCAAAAATACCTAGTGGGATTGTTACAACCGTTGTGGAATAATAGGTCCATCCATCCTGAAATCAAATTTAAAAATATTTGGTAAGAATTAAATAGCTATAATATTATTATTTATTTATTGAGGTTTTTATATCGAGTTAATAAATAATATATTATTCATTATTTAATTAATATTGTAGAGTAAAAAATACTCTACATTTTATTTTGAGTTTCAATTGTGCGCTCCAAGTTTTGTCCCTGCGCATTTTAGTTTTTAGGTAGTGAAGTTTTTGACCCAGAGCATGGGTGCGAGTTTTCATGTTTGCCTAAATTTTGTCTAAGTATCAAAGTTGAGCAGAAGCCGCTAAGTGTCATCTGTTGAGACACATTATACTTTGTTTCTAAAAGTAGCAAAATGTGCCATGTGTCCTGTAATAACTTAGCAAAGCGTACCAAGTGTCAGCATCTGTATTTCATGTTTCTTATGAGTTTTAAAGGATTCTTTTGATAAGTTTCCTCAGTGCGCGTGGAGGATGCCAAGTGGCAACTGTGAAAGATTTCCATATGTTTTTCTAAAAGTAGCAAAAGTCACCATGTGTTCTTAGCTAAAGCTTAGTGGAAACTGCCACGTGTTCTTAGCTAAAGGTCAGTGGAAACTGCCAGGTGTACCTAGTTAGAGAGTAGTGAAAGCTACCAAGTGTCAACATCCACAGTTTCTTCATTTTGTTTCATTGATTGAGTAAAGACTGTGGTGGGCCCCATGTTTTGTTTCTAAAGTAAGCAGAAGCTGCCAAGTGTCATCGTCCATGTGAATTTGAAATAAGTCTCGAATGTTTTTGTAGTATATCTAAAGCTCAATGGAGACCACCACGTGTCACCTTTCGTAATATTTTCAAAAAGTGTCTAAAAGCTTATAAAGAAAGTGAAGACCACCATGTGTCCCTTGTCAGGATCTAAACAAGACAATTGATTACTTTTGTGCAAGCAACTAAACATGGAATTAAACCAAAATAATAAGTAACTAGAAATCAGAATCAGCAAAGAACAAGAGATACAAGAAACAATGAAAACTTGTATTAAACTCTTCCAAAATGAAATATAATTGAAGAAATCTCTCTTTCTTCCACACCTCTCAGATGTAAAAATCTCTTTCCCTCAAGAGTTTTCTCTCTATCAATTACAAACACAATTCAATCCTTGAATTGTCTATCTTACATGTCTATTACACAAGTTATGAAGATCTATCCCTATTATATAGAATCAGGGATCATGAGCTATGCATTCTCAACCATCAGATAAACCTCTTAATCAAAGGTTCAAATCAGTCCTGTCAAAAATAGAAATGCGGACTCAACACTAAAAGTTAATCTAATCATGCAAACAATCTATTCATCCCACGAAAATAGACTTCTAGAATGCACAGGTGACCGACGTCGGTCCCTATCTGTCTGCACATGACCAACATCGGCTGATACATAATTGACGTCGGTAGCCTCCAGTCGATCCCTGACCGACATCGGTGACTATGTAAATACAACAACCTTACATTTGCTCATTGGTGAAATTTTTAGCTCCACAACTCAACAATCTCCCACTTGGAGATAAATAGCTACACCTGTACCTGTACATCAACATCTTCTAGCTTTTCCATCTTCCAGATCAATCTTGAAGACCAACAAAAGTTGAATGAAGATTAAACTTCTCCTTTGTTACCAGCTTTGTTAACATCTCAGCAGCGTTCTTATCTGTATGGATCTTTTCTAGCTTCAACTCACCGTCCTCCAATACCTGTCTAATGAAGTGGTACCTAAGCTGTATATGTTTGGTTCTTGAATGAAAGGCTAAATTCTTTGCTAAATGAATTGCACTTTGACTATCACTGTACAATCTATAACTCTCTTGCTCTTTTCCCAACTCTTCCATGAACCGTGTCATCCATATCATCTCCTTGCTAGCCTCTGTGACTGCAATGTATTCTACCTCTGTAGTAGACAAGGCAAAAACCTTCTACAACTTTGAAATCTAGCTAACCGCCGTTCCACCAACAGTAAACACATATTCTATGGTGCTTCTCCTGCCATCTAAAGCACCTGCCATATCTGCATCTACATATCCATGTAGAGAAGTGTTTGACCCTTCATAGCACAAATGCCTACTGCTAGTCCCTCTCAGATATCTGAGAATCCATTGAACTACTTTCCAGTGTTCTTTCCTTAGATTGGCCATAAACTTACTGACAACTCCCACTACTTGGGAAATATCAGATCTAGTACATACCATTGCATACATTAAGCTCCCAACTGTGGAAGCATATGGAACTCTACTCATGTACTCTACCTCATCATGTGATTTAGGACACTATTCTTTGCTCAACTTGAAGTGTCCAGCCATAGGTGTGCTCACTGGTTTTGCATCCTGCATATTGAACCTCTCCAACACCTTGTTCACATAATCCTCTTGAGACAAAATCAACATGTGATTTTTCCTATCTCTCTTAATACTCATGCCAAGGATTTTCTTTGCTACTCCCAAATCCTTCATGGCAAATGTGTGAGCTAATTTTATCTTAAGCTCAAAAATATCCTGCATGTGTGAACCTGCAACAAGCATATCATCTACATACAACAACAGGATAATATATATACCATTATCCAATCTCTTAAAATAAACACAATGGTTAGATTGACATCTACTAAAGCCATGCTATGTCATAAACCTGTCAAATCTCAAATACTGTTGTCTTGGAGCTTGCTTAAGACCATATAAGCTTTTCTTCAACTTGCACACAAGCTTCTCCTTACCTTTGACCTCAAAACCTTCCGACTACTCCATATATATTTCTTCATCCAAATCTCCATGAAGAAATGTTGTCTTAACATCAAGCTGCTCAAGATGCAAATCCTCAATAGCAACTAAAGACAATACAGTTTGAATAGAAGTCATTTTTACTACAGGAGAAAAAAATTCACCAAAATCAATACCTAGTTTCTGTGCAAATCCCTTTACTACCAACGTGGCCTTATGTCTCATTTGTCCATTCTCACCTTCCTTTAACCTGTAAACCCATTTTTTTTTAGTGCTCTCTTTCCCGCTGGCAACTCAACCAAATCCCACGTTTGGTTCTTTTCCAAGGAATCAATCTCCTCATTCATGCCAAGCTCCCACTGTTTTCGAGATTCTACCTACATTGCTTCATCAAAACTCTCTGGTTCTCCATTATCAGTGAGAAATAAGTAGAATAATGAAGGGGAATATTGAATTGGAGGTTTACTTACCCTTTTTGACCTCCTCCTGGGCATTTGAGACTCATTCACTGCTTGATGTCTGCCCAAATTCTCTGTCAGTGACCGATCTCAGTCATCTCTAGGTCTATACCTGACTGACATCGATTCCACAAAATTGACATCAGTTTTTGTCTAACCAACGTCGATCACTATCTGGCTGACATTGGTTCCTACATGATCGACGTTGGTTCCTTCTTGACCGACGTCGGTGTCTGTGTTTTCCTGTATGTGATTATTCTTTCCCATGATCTCATTATGGATCATCACCTCATCCAAATCAACATTGCTCTGCTCAAAATTATTTAGCTTCTTGAGCTGATCACTATACATCACCTTTTCATTGAAAACAATATCACGACTTCTAATAATTTTGTTAGTTCCTAGATTCCACAACCGAAATCTGAAATCTCTAGAGCCATAACCAATAAAAGTGCACATCATAGATTTATCATCTAGCTTCTTTTTATTTTCTTTATCGACGTACACAAAAGCTTCAGAACCAAAAACTTTGAGAAATGAAAGATCTACCTTTTTACTTGTCCAAGCCTCTTCTAGAATTCCTCCATCCAGAGTAGTAGAGGGTCCTCTGTTAATTAGGTAAACCATAGTATCTACAGCTTCTGCCCAAAATTGTAAGGGCAAACCAGCATGTAACCTCATACTCCATGCATGCTCCAAAATTGTTCTATTCAACCTTTTAAAAACTCTATTTTGCTGAGGTGTCCTTGGAACCATCCTTTGCTTACGTATTCCATTCATAGAATAGTATCTGTTGAATTTATAGCTGCAGTACTCACCACCATTGTCAAATCTAAGACACTTCAATTTCAAACCTATTTCATTCTCAACCAAAGCTTTCCATTTCATAAATGTGTCAAACACATCAGATTTCTTCTTTATGCAATAAACCCATACCTTTCTTGTAGCATCATCAATGAAAGAAACATAATACTGTGATCCTCCAATATAATCTACCTGAGCTGGTCCCCACACGTCTGTGTGAACAAGCTCCAACTTGTGCTTCCTCTTTGTTGACCCAGTTTTGAGAAATCTCACTCTCTTCTATTTTCCAAAAATACAATGCTCACAAAAATCTAGATCTATGCTTTTCAAATCTGAAAGCTTACCTTTTGACTTAAGAACTTTCATTCCCTTCTCACTCATGTGGCCAAGCCTACAGTGCCACAACTTTGCATCTACATCTGAAGTATATAACACAGAAGGAGAATAATCAGTATATAAGTGCACCCTTAGAAACCTTCCAAGATTCAGCTGTGAGAGTTACTGTGCAACCCTCATCCCCAACTTTCTTGCAGAAATCAGATTTCTCTTCAGGATGGGTACATGCATGACATCCTTCAACACCCATGTGTTTCCATTCTACAATTTCAGCTGCACTTTTCCTTTGCCAACAATTTTACAAGGCTCATCATCCCCTAAATAAACTTTTCCAAAATCTCCATGGACATAATCATTGAAAAATTCTCTATTTAGGGTAGCATGGAAAGAGGCACCAGAATCTAAAACCCAAGATTCTATTTTATTATCCAAAGAAAATATAAGAGCATCTTGTGCAACAATACTTGCAACTTTTGCTTCTTCTTTACCTTCATGCTAATTTTTTTCTTTAACCGGCAACCAATAATCTTTCTTTGCATGCCCTATCTTTCCACAATTCTAGCAGGTTATTTTTCTTCCATTTTTAGATCTGGATCTACCTCTCATCTTTGACTTAGACCTTGATCTCCCTTGCTTGTGCTTCTCTTTTTGCCTTCCTCTGCTTTCAATACTTAAAGCATTACCTGATGTTTCCTCTATACTTTTCCTATGAATTTCTTCATTCAAGATTACACTAACAACATCATCTATTTTCAAGATATTTGTAGCAGATGCAGTATTACTAATTGTCATTACCAAGCTATGCCAACTTTCAAGTAAAGAGCATAAAATTAAGAGAACCTTAATTTCATCATCAAAAACTATTTTGACTAAATTTAACAGATTTACTATTGCATGGAAATCATTAAGATGACTAGATATAGATCCACCTTCTTGCATTTGCAAATTAAATAATTACTTCATAAGATATACCTTATTTAAAGTTGAGGGCTTTTCATATAAATTTGCCAAAGTATCTATTAGCTCTACCGTTGTCTTTGCCTGTGACAAGTTGGAAATCACAGAAGATGTCAGGCTCAACCTTATGGATCCCAGAGCCTTTCTATCAAGAACATTCCATTCTTCATCTTGCATATCTGTGGGCTTGCTTGAAACCCCACCCAATGGTAAGTACAGATCTTTCTAATACAGATAATCTTCTATCTACATCCTCCATAATTGATAATTCTTGCCGTTAAACTTCTCCATTCTTAGTTTACTTTCTTCTGCCATTGCTATACTCTCACTCAAACAGAAACCCATGTGAGTGCCCTGTAATCAACACACACTAAAAAGATCTAGAAACCACTTGTTAGTGAACCCAAGCTCTGATACCACTTATCAGGATCTAAACAAGACAATTGATTACTTTTGTGCAAGCAACTAAACACAGAATTAAACTAGAATAATAAGTAACTAGAAATCAGAATCAGCAAAGAACAAGAGATACAAGAAACAATGAAAACTTATATTAAACTCTTCTAGAAGGAAATACAATTGAAGAAATCTCTCTTTCTTCCACACCTCTCAGATGTACAAATCTCTTTCCCTCAAGATTTTTCTCTCTATCAATTACAAACACAATTCAATCCTTGAATTGTCTATCTTACATGTTTGTTACACAAGCTATGAAGATCTATCCCTATTATATAGAATTAGGGATCATGAGATATGCATTCTCAACCGTCAGATAAACCTCTTAATCAAAGGTTCAAATTAGTCCTGCCAAAAATAAAAATGCAGACTCAACACTAATAATTAATCTAATCATGCAAACAATCTGTTCATCCCACAAAAATAGACTTCTGGAACGCATAGGTGACCGATATCGGTCCCTGTCTGTCTGCACATGACCGACGTCAGCTGATACATAACCGATGTTGACAGCTTCTAGTCGATCCCTGATCGATGTCGGTGACTGTGTAAATACAACAACCTTGCATTTGCTCATTGGTGAAGCTTTTAACTCCAAAACTCAACATCCCTTGTTAAAGATACGTATAAAGTGCCACTTGTCCCCTTCCCCTTTTTGAAGTTGTTCAGGAAGGAAGTGTTGTGGGTACCATTTTTTGTAAGTTGTTAAAGTTTCAAAGCATCGGACTGTGATAGATGTCAAAGATGGAGCATTCCCGAGCAAAGACACAGTAAAGAGTATAAGTTACACAGAAAGTGTCGTGTGTCTTCTATAAGTGCAGTGGAAGCCATCAAGTGTCATTTTCTAGTGCCTCTTGAATAATGAGAAGGTTTTCAAGTAGAGTAAGTGAAGCACATCAAGTGTCCTCACCTGTTTCACAGTGGGAAAGCATCACATGTATCTATTTTAGCCAATGAACTTGCAGGAAGACTGAACGTTTCATATCTAAGAAATATCTTCTATTAGACACTTCCACTTAGTTTCCAGTTTGGTTAGGCCATTGAGATTTGATCATATAGAGAGACTAAACATTTTAGTTCTAAGAAATATCTTTTGTTAGACACTTCCAGTTTAGTTAGAGTTCATTTAGGCCGTTGGGTTGGGAATGTGCGGGTAATCTAGAGCTAGTTCGATGCTATAAATATGGGTGCAGGGATCATCAAAAATGATCATCATTAGAAGATAGAGAGAATTTTTTGCAAGAGATTGTTATCAAGAAGTTTTAGAATTTCTAGCTGTGGCCAGGAATATCATTTGCCTTTGTTCTATTTTCTTGAGTTAGAAAGTTTGTATAACTGTGCATGTATCTATGCCTTTTATGTAACTGTAAAATTAATGAGAAGACTGAATTCTGTGCCTTTGTTGATATTTTTTGTGTTACTACAAAAATTGTCTAAGTTGTGAGCCTTTGATTCTATTTGTTTTCATCTTTTACATTGATCATGCATTGTTTGCTCTTTAATGTAATTGAATCCAAAAGATAGTTTCACTGTGCTGAGTATTAAGGATTGATTTAAATTCAGGCGTATCACCATAGTTAGATTTTTTTTCATTGCATTAGTGTTTCTATTTAATTTCTATCTTTATTTCCAAAATACTTTTGAGATAAAGAAGAGCTAGCTTCTTTAAAATCTGGAGGTCATTTTAGGTCGCAAGTCCCACATTCCTAAAACTTCCCATTGTTGGTGTTGGAAACAATGCAATTCTAAGCATCAACAATTTTTTGGCATGCCCGATGGGACGACACCATATTGAAGTTTCTTTCAAGACTGTATGAACCAGAGAGATACAAGGAGTTAGAGCTGTGGACCAGTAACAAGATCTCAATATATTGTAAATCTAGGTATTCTTTTACCACCATTGATAAATAATCTAAGAAGAAGGGTCAATCAGTTTATAGCAATACCAAGAGCAAACATGGGAGCACCTATACCCCCAAGGAATTATGCAAGTTGGAACACTGGCAGTCCTCTGATTCTCCCAGTACCACCAGCCACTTGGGATCATATTCTATTAAATGCCCTGAAAGCTCTGCCCAAATTCAGTGGGCAAGATTTCAAAACACCTGAAGAACATCTACAGGATGTGTCTGATGTCTGTGTAATACATGTGGTCACACAACAAAATGTGGCTATAAGATTGTTAGCAACTTTTTTTAAAGGGAAGGCTCTAGAATGGTACAAATCTTTGACCCTAAATACAATATCTACATGGGATCAACTTGGAGATCTTTTCTTTGAAAGATTTGAAGAAAAGGGTGATAAATCTTCTTTGTTGTAATAATTGATTACTATCAAAAGGGCACCACAAGAAGCAATGCCTGACTTCAATTCAATATTTCAAAAGACTTGGGAAATGATTCCTACTATAGCAAGAACACTACCAGGTATGGTTATATAATTTTATCTTAAAGCTTTAAATTCGGATATATCAGTAATGATTTAGTCACTTGGAGGTCAGACTCTGCTCGAAGCCTATGACTATGTAGTCAAAGTTGAAAACAATTTAATAGATGTTGGAAAGTTGCCCCCAAGGCCTCTTATGCCCATGTTTCTAGAGATTACCTTACCTTTGCCTCAAGAAGTCCCTAATCCCATAGCCCCACTTGTGTCTATGTATACATATCCTCAACAACCTGCTAGAGAACTTGTCCTTGCCCAATCATTTGAGATGGATAATATCAAGAATATCTTAAGGACATTTTCTAATGAGTTAATTAACATAAAAAGACAACAAAATCCTTATCCTAAACCCCAATATCAAGGCTACCAAGGAAATAGATTTCCACCACAGCCAAACCAGTATCAGGGTCCTCAAAGACAAACTAACACTCAGCCAACAAACCCATTAGTTGCAGTCCCTACACCCTCACAAACTATTCCCCCTAATCCAAATAGAGAGATTGTTCAAGGGAAAAATAATTATGCAGATGGAACCAATGCCTAGTGTTTCCCTTGTAATAATGTTCATATGCCCAGAGATTATCCCATGGGTAATCTACAACAAAAGGTAGCAGAGCAAAGAAGATTGGATGGACAATTTGCAAGTACTTCTGACAATCAAGCATACCAATCCCCTGGTATGCAAAATTTAGTCCTAATGGCTTAGATGCAAGGGATGTCCTTACAACAACAACAAGAAATAGCCCCTAAACATGCTTTGTTTTCATGGTTTGAAGATGCAGACTTAGTATTCTTGAATGAAGCTTCCACTTCCAAAAAGTCAGTAGTACAATCAGATTACTACACCATATTAAAGAAAAGGATGATAGAACAGCCTGAAGTCACAAATAATGAAGTTATGGGGAATCCTCCATTTCAAGATCATCAAAATATAGTTGCTAGATAAGAAATGCCTCAACGAGTGCAAAAACAAGTAATTTTTGGATAAGTTCAAGAAAAAGCAAGGTATCCTTATTTTCCAAGAACCCAAACATTAGGACTGATGAATGTAGTGGATCAGCTAAAGAGGACCCTAGCAAATGTGTCAATATGGGACATATTAGCTATTCTAGAGCAAAAGACACTATTATAAGAAGCTCTACAAGGTCAAGTAGTGCCTAAACATACTAGTACCAAAGAAAAACCTACTGATAAAGAAAAGCTCAAAGATACGGTTCCTCTACAAACAATAGCCCTTTTGAACAATGGAGTAGAGGTAAGTAAATCCAAACCAGAGCCCTTCTATTTGAATTTGATAGTTGGAAAGAAACTGTTGCATAATGCAATGATAGACTCAGGAGCTAGTACTACAGTTATGCCTAAGAAAATAACAGATTCTTTAAAAATAAAGTATGAGCCACTTACTAGAGGAGTTATGCAATTAGATGGCAAATCGGTGTAAACAATAGGGAGAATTAAACAACTCCCATTGCAATTATACACTTGTCATAATATAATTGTCAATCAAGATGTGGTAGTCATAGATATACCCCCTGTATTTGGTTTATGTTTATCTAGAGACTTCACAGCCAAGATAGGAGGATATATGTCACTTGATTGGTTGCACCTCATCCTAAAAACCAAATATGGGTCAAAGATGAAAATACTATCTGAGCCACTATATAAGGATCACATCACCAATGAACCAACCTCAAAACTAGAGGCAGCTCATGTTATGCTAAATAAGGAAGAAAGGGTATTTGTTGAAGAGTTAGGTGACTGGACTGAACATGACCAAGAAGAGGAAAATAACCATTTGTTAGCTATGATGCAAAGTGACCCATATGTAAATTATGACTCTACTGGTTTGGGCACTTATGTCATATTTGATGAAGATCATGAAATCCCAAATGTTTTAAGGGAAGAAATGCCAACTACTCAAGAATCTGAAAAAGAATTAGAAATTTGGACCTTAAATTTTGATGGGGCTAGAAGTAATAATGATGATGAATATGGATCCTTAGTACATGGACTCATGTTAGCCAAGAAAAAGGGAGATTTCATGAGTGCAAACGAGAAGGAGATCACTATAGGTACACCCTTTGATGAACAAGAGGACAAGTCACAAGCTTTTTCCTCTATCTCTGATGAGGAAGAGATAATTCCTGACCCTTTTCTCACTTTGCAAGACATCATGGAGGAGCATGGACACTTCCTTGATCATTATTTGAATGACTTGTTTGAAGTCATTGGGGCAGGTTACACTATTATTCAAGGAGGTTGTGAGCTGGCTAGGGATGGAAAAGGTAGCATTAAGACTCCAATAAATATGCAAAATTACTGCAAGATTTTAGGCTTATCCTTTCAAGAGGTTGGTAAATTTGATGATGATATTTTTGAAGTCATCAAGGAGGATGATCATGCCATGGAACCCGAGCATGAGGTAGAAGGAGATAAGCCAAACAATGATGTATATCAAAGGGCTTATGGCAATGAGCCAACAACCATCAATTTATTGAAGAAATATGCTAGCATGAAGAACCAACATTCAACAAGCTTCAAAGAACAAGAAGAATACATATATGTTGGAAGCATGTTTGACTCTGATCCAGTTGAATGCAAGCCAATCAAGGTGGCAAGTAAGAAGAGCAAGTCACTAGAACTCCATCCCATTCAGCCACTTGCTTGGCACCATAAGTCTCCTTGCCATGAAGGAGACTTCAGACATTTTCCCTTTAATCTAGGAGGAAGGCAAATCTACCTGAAACATTTCAGTTAAGCTATATCTCTTATGTATCATAGTTAGATAGTTTCCTTTCCTTGTTGCTTTATTTTCCCATTTTTTCTTTCCCACTCTTTCTTTTAAATAAGTGTTCTTTGAACACGTGGCCATGGCTCAGAGCCTTTTTTCAAAATTTCCATAACTCTCAACATATTAAATCTCTCTCAAATCTCCAACATTCCCCAAAGTCCCTTATGCAGCCATTTCATGACGTGTCTGACTCACTGTCCCACAAAGATTTCATAAGATTTAATAATAGTTATCTAGTTTTAATGTCATTTTCAAGACTTGATGGGTCATTAAAATACCCCATAAAAGGAGTTAAAGCTTAACAGTGTCTCAAACATTCCCGTGTCTACTAGAAAATGCTTGTTACCTACATTTTTAGTTCATAGCAAACCTGCTTAGTGAAAGTGCCTTCCCTATTGCAAAGCTCCATACCTATTACCACAGTTCACTATTTCCATGTATAGATATAGATATGGAGGGATCATAGTATTCACAACAAGGGTCTGGGATTTACGAATCTATTGATAATTTTCTCACAATAAAATCATATGCTTTAGCCCCTACACAACCCTTAAAGAGCTATCCATGGACTAGAGTCCCTAAAGTTGGTTATGCAAACGACCCAACTGTTAGGGTGTGGAGCTAAAAACTTCACCAAGGAGCATAGTTTATCAGGTTTGGGTCTATACAGACACCGGCGTCGGTCAGGAGCGACCGACATCAGTCACAGGCAGTTGCAGAGGTGCCAACGTCGGGAGAAGGTCAGCCGATGGCGGTCACAGACAAGCAGCAGGAACCGACGTCAGTTACCTGCATGTCTAGAGAGCTATTTCTGTGGACAGAAGCGAGTGTTTGCATGATAAGTTTGAGTTGTGGACTCAAGCTCGCGTCTCTATAGTTAGCATTACTATTTTTAGAGCCCTTGTTTAAGTGGCTTAACTGCTTGTTGGGTGTACATGCTCAAGTCTCCTAATTCTATATGTAGAATTAGATCTTCCTAGCTTATTGTAGTTATTGTTGTAGAGTGTGAATTATTGTAATTCATTGTGTGAGAAGAACAGTACAAAATTGAATCAATCCAGGCTTGTTGGAGTTGATTGTTCTTGAGAGAGAGAGCTCTTGAGGAATTGAGATCTATTGAGAGATCTATACACCTAGGAGAGGTGTGGAAGAAAGAAGCTTTCTTCAATTGTATTCCTTTGTAAAGAGTTTTGTTAATACAAGTTTTTAGGGTGTTTTCTTGTATCTCTTGTTCTTGCTATTATCATTCTAATTACTTGTCAATCTGGTTTAATTCTGCGTTTATTACTATCACAATTGTAATCTATTGTTGGATTGATCCCCCAACAAGTGGTATCAGAGCCTTGGTTACAAGTTCAGAGCTTGATAATTGGTATCAAAGTTCAGGTTCACTAACAGGTAGTTCAGATCTATGGAGTTTGTATTGATTACAGGTTCTTACAGGAGTTTCTGCAGGGATTTTTGTTTGAGTGGGAGAAGCAATGGCAGATGAAAGTAAATTGAGAATGGAAAAGTTCAATGGCAAAAATTACCAACACTGGAGAATGCAGATAGAGGATTATCTGTATCAGAAAGATCTCTACTTACCGTTAGGAGGTATTGCAAAGAAACCCAAAGACATGGAGGATGAAGAATGGGAAGTTCTTGACAGAAAGGCTCTGGGGTCTATAAGACTGAGTCTAGCATCCACTGTGATATCTAATTTATCACAGGCAAAGTCTACGATAGAGTTGATGACTACGTTAGCAAATTTGTATGAAAAACCCTCAGCTTCCAATAAGGTATATCTTATGAAGCAGTTATTTAATTTGCATATGAATGAAGGTGGATATGTTTCTACTCATCTGAATGATTTCAATGGTATTGTGAATCAATTAAGTTCAGTAAATATAGTGTTTGATGATGAGATAAAAGATCTTTTAATATTATGTTCTTTGCCTAAAAGCTGGCATGGCTTAGTAATGGTAGTAAGTAATACTGCATCTGCATCAAATATTTTGAAAGTAGAGGATGTTGTTAGTGTTATCTTAAACGAGGAAATACGTAGGAAAAGCATAGAAGAGACATTTGGGAGTGCTTTAAGTTTTGAGAGCAGGGGAAGGCAAAAAGAGAAGAGCAAGAAAGGCAGAGCAAGATCTAAGTCAAAGGGGAAAGGCAGATCTAAATCCAGAAATGGCAGGAAGCCACAATGCTGGAATTGTGGAAAGATGGGGCACATAAGCAGAGATTGTTGGTCAAAGCCTAAGGAGGACAACCAGCACGAAGGAAAGGAAGAAGCCAAGATTGCAGGTATTGCACAAGATGCTTTAATTTTCTCTCTGCATAATAATATAGAATCTTGGGTATTAGATTCTGGTGCATCTTTTCATGCTACTCCCAACAGGGAATACTTCAGTGACTATATCCATGGAGATTTTGGAATAGTGTATCTAGGGGATGATGAGCCCTGTAAAATAATTGGCAAAGGTAAAGTGCAGTTGAAGATGCAGAACAACACATGGGTGTTGAGAGATGTGATGCATGTTCCTAGCTTGAAGAGAAATCTGATTTCTGCAGGAAAGTTAGGGGATGAGGGTTGTACAGTAACTCTCACAGCAGAATCTTGGAAGGTGACCAAGGGTGCACTTGTTATGGCTAGAGGTAAGAGAGAAGGTACTCTCTATTTGTGTAATTATGTTACTAACAGATCTCCTTCTGTATTATCTACTTCAGATGTGGACGCTAAATTATGGCACTCAAGGCTTGGCCACATGAGTGAGAAGGGGATGTCAATTCTTAAGTCCAAAGGTATGCTTTCAAATTTAAAAGGCATAGATCTAGAGTTTTGTGAGCACTGTGTATTTGGAAAACAGAAAAGGGTTAGTTTTCTCAAAACTGGGTCTACTAAGAAGAGGCACAAGTTAGAGCTTGTTCACACAGACGTGTGGGGATCGGCTCAGGTTGCTTCCATTGGAGGATCACAGTACTATGTATCTTTCATAGATGATGCCACAAGGAAGGTATGGATCTACTGTATTAGAAACAAATCTGATGTATTTGATACTTTTAAAGTTTGGAAAGCTATGGTTGAGAATGAAACAGGTAAAAGATTAAAGTGCCTGAGATCAGACAATGGTGGTGAGTTCTGCAGTCACAAGTTCAGAGATTATTGTTACATGCATGGAATTCGTAGGCAAAGGACGGCTCCAAGGACACCTCAGAAGAATGGTATTGCTGAAAGGATGAACAGGACAATAATGGAGCATGCAAGCTGTATGAGATTGCATGCCGATTTGCCCTTACAGTTTTGGGCACAAGCTGTTGACAATGCAGTGTACCTAATTAACAGAGGACCCTCTACAGCTCTGGATGGTGGTATTCCAGAAGAGGCATGGATAGGTAAAAAGGTTGATCTCTCATATCTCAAAGTTTTTGGTTGTGAAGCCTTTGTGCATATAGATAAGGAAAATAGAAAGAAGCTTGATGCTAAGTCTATGAGATGCACGTTTATTGGCTATGGCTCAGATGATTTTGGTTACAGATTGTGGAATCTAGAAACTAACAAGGTAATCAGGAGCCGTGATGTTGTTTTCAATGAAAGAGTGATGTATTGTGATCAGCTAAGGAAGTTGAATCAGTCTGAGCAGAGCAATGGTGAATTAGATGAGGTGAAAGTCCAAGATGAGCTCGCGGGAAAAAGAAATAATCGCTTACAAGAAAACACAGAGACCGACGTCGGTAGGTTAGGAACCGGCATCGGCAGGACAGAAATCGGCATCAGCCATACAGAGATCGATGTCGACCGTACAGGTACCGAGGTCGGTCAGGCAGAACCGACGTCGGCCAGTAACAGGTCTACAGGTGACCGAGGTCGGTCACTGTTAGAGAATTTGGGTGGACAGCATGTTGTGGATGAGTCTCAGACACCCATCAGGAGGTCAGAAAGGGTGAGTAAGCCTCCAATCAGATATTCTCCTTTTTTATATTACTTATTGCTAACTGATGGTGGAGAACCAGAGAGTTTTGAAGAAGCAATACAGGTGGAGTCCAAGAGTGAGTGGGAGCGTGGCATGGTTGAGGACTTGGAGTCCTTAAGAGAGAACCAAACATGGGATTTGGTTAAATTGCCAGCTGGTAAGAGAACACTCAAGAATAGATGGACCTATAGGTTTAAGGAAGGTGAGAATGGACAGATGAGATACAAGGCCAGATTAGTGGTAAAAGGATTTGCACAAAAGCCAGGTATTGACTTTGGTGAGATTTTTTCTCCAGTTGTTAAAATGACTTCAATAAGGGTTGTATTGTCTTTGGTTGCTTTTGAGGATTTGCATCTTGAGAAGCTAGATGTTAAGACAATGTTTCTTCATGGAGATTTGGATGAGGAAATTTATATGGAACAACCAGAAGGATTTGAGGTCAAGGGTAAGGAGAAGTTTGTGTGCAGGTTGAAGAAAAGCTTGTATGGCCTCAAGCAAGCTCCTAGGCAATGGTACTTAAAATTTGACAGGTTTATGACTAAGCATGGCTACAGTAGGTGTCAATCAGACCATTGTGTGTATTTCAAGAGATTTGATAACGGTAGATATATTATTCTATTGTTGTATGTAGATGACATGCTGGTTGCAGGGTCTCACATGCAGGATATCTCAGAGCTTAAGGTGAAATTAGCTCAAACATTTACTATGAAGGATTTGGGAGCAGCAAAGAAAATCCTTGGCATGAGCATTAAGAGAGACAGGAAAAATCACAGGTTGATATTGTCTCAAGAAGATTATGTGAACAAGGTGTTGAAACGGTTCAATATGCAGGATGCTAAACCGGTAAGCACACCTTTGGCTGGACATTTTAAGTTGAGTAAAGAACAATGTCCTAATTCATATGAAGAGGTAGAGTACATGAGTAAGGTTCCATATTCTTCCACAGTAGGGAGTTTGATGTATGCAATGGTGTGTACTAGACCGGATATTTCCCAAGCAGTGGGAGTGGTAAGTAAGTATATGGCCAATCCAGGTAAGGAACATTGGAAAGCAGTTCAGTGGATCCTTAGATATCTGAGAGGAACCAGCAGTAGGCACTTGTGCTATGGAGGTTCAGATACTTCTCTACATGGCTATGTAGATTCAGATATAGCAGGTGATTTGGATGGCAGGAGGAGCACTACAGGTTATGTTTTTACTGTAGGTGGAATGGCGGTTAGCTGGATATCTAAGTTGCAGAAGGTTGTTGCCTTGTCAACTACAGAAGCAGAGTATATTGCAGCCACAGAAGCTAGCAAGGAGATGATATGGATGACACGGTTCATGGATGAGCTTGGTAGGGAGCATGAGAGTTGCAGATTGTACAGTGACAGTCAGAGTACAATCCATTTGGCCAAGAATTCGGCCTTTCATTCAAGAACAAAGCACATATAGCTAAGGTATCACTTCATACGACAGGTATTGGAAGATGGTGAGTTGAAGCTGGAGAAAATCCATACAGATAGGAATCCTGTTGATATGCTAACAAAGCCGGTTACAAAGGAGAAATTGAATCTTCATTCAACTTTTGTTGGTCTTCATGATTGAGTTGAAGATAGGAGGAGCTAGAAGATGTTGCTGTACAGGTACTGGTGCAGCTGTTTATCTCCAAGTGGGAGATTGTTAGGGTGTGGAGCTAAAAACTTCACCAAGGAGCATAGTTTATCAGGTTTGGGTCTATACAGACATCGGCATCGATCAGGAGTGACCGACATCAGTCACAGGTAGTTGCAGAGGCACCGACGTCGGTAGAAGGTCGGCTGACGGCGGTCACAGACAAGCAGCAGGAACCGACGTCAGTTACTTGCGTGTCCAGAGAGCTATTTCCGTGGACAGAAGCGAGTGTTTGCATGATAAGTTTGAGTTGTGGACTCAAGCTCGCGTCTCTATAGTTAGCATTACTATTTTTAGAGACCTTGTTTAAGTGGCTTAACTGCTTGTTGGGTGTACATGCTCAAGTCTCCTAATTCTATATGTAGAATTAGATCTTCCTAGCTTATTGTAGTTATTGTTGTAGAGTGTGAATTATTGTAATTCATTGTGTAAGAAGAACAGTACAGAATTGAATCAATCCAGGCTTGTTGGAGTTGATTGTTCTTGAGAGAGAGAGCTCTTGAGGAATTGAGATCTATTGAGAGATCTATACACCTAGGAGAGGTGTGGAAGAAAGAAGCTTTCTTCAATTATATTCCTTTGTAAAGAGTTTTGTTAATACAAGTTTTTAGGGTGTTTTCTTGTATCTCTTGTTCTTGCTATTATCATTCTAATTACTTGTCAATCTGGTTTAATTCTGCGTTTATTGCTATCACAATTGTAATCTATTGTTGGATTGATCCCCCAACACCAACAAAGGTGAAAGATTTTGCAAATGGAATCATGGACCCAATCCTTCAAAATCTTAGCAAATCCCTAAGAGAAGGGGCACATCAAATATATATTTAGAGGGCCAAGGCTAGACAATACAAAACATTCGTAATGAGGATATGGACTTCCCAACTGGCACAATTCATTGTCCCAAGTGTGCATCTGTGCCCTGACTTGGTTGAAATATGCACCAAATTGTTTCATGCACCCTCAAATACCATACAATAGGGTTCATTCATGGTACAAATTACACCAAAGGCCATCATGGACATGTTAGCCCTGTATCATGACAAGATAGCCACATTTCCCACTATTGCCAAAATGTAGAAAACATGGGCAAACATCAATAATCAATTGAGGTTTTTGAAATCAGAATTGCAATTAGGGGATGATGATGCCACTATACCACTACTACCAACAACAAGAGCAAAATTTGTATAGGCCAGTCAAGAGGCACTATCTATGATGGCATTCATTTTTGAAATAAAAGAAGATATAACTATCTATGAAGAACAAATGGCCATTCTCTTTAGATTAAAAATTGTTGACAAGTATCAAGAGTATCAGCTAGATTTCTCTAAGTAGATTGCATATTCAATGGTTGATTAGCTCACCCATTTTAAATCTAAAGGGGTTTTCAGGTATTCCTCTTATCTGTTTCACCTCATGTTGTATCAAAATTTTGGCATCTTTTCCCAATACATGCATCTAAATATGTATGACCCAAGATTTAGTATACATAGGACCATTCATGTGTCTGTATGGACATATATCTTGTCTAAAACTAGTGACCCATATGAATTTTGGGAACTTGTGTTGCCCTTACCTTTTGTCATCTAATCATAGAGCTGGTTGAAAATAGATTGACTCCAAGTGTCTCAAGCCTTATGACAAATTGCATTATTCCTTGTGATTACTTTTTTGGATCCCATCATACTATTATTAGAGTCCATGGTTTTAGTGGACAACCAGTGTTGCTACCTAAGATTTTGACCCTTAGGTTAGCATTCTTAGAGGTCACTAGGCAAGTGTCTGTGGTGGATAATGAATATGGCACTGGGAAGAAAAAGAATAAAATGTATGATGTTCCATGGGTAATAAACAACATGGCTCTAGAGGTCAAAGATGTTGAGCACGTATTGCTGAGAAAGTTAGATTTCCTGGGCTTCTTTCTAATTGAAGATAAATGGGGATATGACCCATGTAATTTCATAACCACATGGGTTAAGAATAACAAGGTTGCTGCTAGAATTATGCATGAGGGCCATCCCTTTTGGGAAAATAGAAGAAACCCTTAGGAAGATATTCCTGATTTATATGTAGAATTGACAGATTTGCCCTCAGAGGAGGCTAGGCCATGGGAGACCTTTTATGATAAGAAAAAGGATTTTGATCCTAAAATTAAAATGACTTCTAGTTTAAGAAGGGCATTGAAAAATAAAGACTGGAAACTTGAGAAAATAGAAGCCTATTGGAAGTATAGGCAGGAGATTTGTGAGACCACTCACTCTTTTGGTAATGTGGATTCAGATGAGAAATGGTAAGAAATATGGGATAAATGTCATTCATCTCCTATCTCTAGCCCTGATATAAGCAAACTGCAAACACAGGGTGGAGAGTCAGAAGCTAGAGCAGAATCCAGTCATACATTGTAGACCCCAGGACAAACCTCAGCTACAGTCACTATAACTATTTGGCCCTAAATGTCTCAGTGTCATTAAAAAACAAAAGAGTGTGGTATCCTCACCACCTAGAGTTTCTCCATCAGTATCAGCCTTTGGGGTTCCCAGTTTTGTACAATCACCACTAGCAACAGTGGTAAATATTGAAAAGAAGGAAGCACAGCCAGAAGAAGAAATACCAAGGAAACATAAGAGGCTAAAACTTTAGCCTGATTCAGAGGAAGAGGTAGAACCCTCACAACACCAACCATAGAGTACATCAGTCGCTCCTTAGGTATGTGTTGTTTCTCCTTCTTCTCAGTCTCTCTCTTCTTTTATAGGGATGGTAATCCCATCTAGCCAAATAATATCCCCTGCCACCTTTGCTATGCCCATTTCTCATTTTGCCCCACCTATTCATACTCAGGCCACATCATTGTCTTATTTTTCCCCCTCTATCCCAAAGAGAGTTCCTCCTCAGATTCACCCTAGCCAACATTTGGCTATTCCCTATGGCTTGCCATAGGGTTATCCTTTTATGGGTGGGCACATTACCTCTCCTTCTACCTTCCAAACTCAAGCAGATACTGCTAAGAAGGCTAGAGAAGCCCAGATGGAGAAAAAGAGGATGAAAGATAATGAAGCCCTAGATACACCACATATGAGGTCATACTTTGACCCAATCTAGCAGTAACTAACGGTGACCCATTTGTCACCTAATGTAGTCAAGCCAAATGAGTAGATGTAGCCTAAAGATTATACAATAAATGCAATGGCTATGGATATGTCACTTTTTAGACCACAAGATAGGGTTGAGCTGCTAAATGAATCCACTTCTACAGTAGCAAATGATTATTTTAAAGTATTAAAGAAGCTACAGAAGATAGAGGCTAATTTAGCTCAGGAGAAAGCAAACTGTAGCAGTCTGACTACAAAGATCAAAACTAAGAATAATGAAATAAAGAGTCTTAATAAATAGTTGTAAGATACTATTTATTTTCAGACTCACTAGGCTATTTAGGCCCAAAATGATTCTTTGAAAGAGGAGCTGACATAGGAGAAGGCTGTAGTGACAACCCTAAGGAGGGAAAAGGTAACATTATAGGAAAAATGTGAAAAAAGCCTACAACAGGTCGCTCAACTTCAACAGAAGCTATTGAATGAGTAGAACAATACCGCTGCCATACAGGCTCAACTTCAAGCTGAGCGACAAATAATAGAACAATTGACACTTGAGTTGGCTAATAGCCCAAAGAGTGTAGGGGTTTTGAATCTGATTAAGGAGCTTTATGTATCAATATGGAAAAGAATCTCTGAGGAGATTATTCAGCTCAAACCCTCTCTAACCTTTTTGCTAAATGCACAAAAATTGTGCAAAAAAATGGAGACTTCAGTTGAAGCCACTCTGTCCACTATCTCTTTGAGAGTTTTAATTCTCAAATGCTATTGCAAAAGCTATATGACGTAACTGATGGAGTGTTATCAGCAGTAGGGATTGGTGATAGAATGATTGCTGCTAAAAGGGTGAATGAAGTTCTCAATTGCAACTCCACATCAATTAAATGTGAAGAGCTTCTAGATGTGGTGAAAGAGGGAATCAAAGACATGAAGCAACATATTAAAGATATGGTGAAATTGGGCCTTCCCTCCCCTTTTCCTGATAGCAACACTGTGTTGATGGTTAATGAGATTAAACCTTTGTTGTTAGCTAGGCAAAATGATCAGTCAATTTTCCAGGGTTTAATGGATGATTCATCATTGCCAGAAGTGGAAGCTATTTTGATTCCCATGTCACAACTTGAATTCCAATTGAAGGCTACAATTCATATTTTGTAGAGTTTTTCGCACAAGGATATCATCAACCTTGATCTAGCCTTCCACAAATTGCAAATTAAGCAGGGATTATCTGATGTTGAGTGGTCTGTTTATCAGATAGCCTTACTAAAGTTGTAATTTTTTGCCACATTTGATCATGCGGGAGATTATGGATTCTTCTTTTTGAGCATGCTCAAAAGTCCTCGGGGTCACCAAGAACTGTAGAGTAAAAAATACTCTACATTTTATTTTGAGTTTCAGTTGTGCGCTTCAAGTTTTGTCCTTACACATTTTAGTTTCAAGGCAGTGAATTTTTTGACACAAAGCATGGGTGCGAGTTTTCATTTTTGCCTAAATTTTGTCTAAGTATCAAATTTGAGCAAAAGCTGCCAAGTGTCATCTGTTAGGACACATTATACTTTGTTTCTAAAATCAGTGGAACGTGCCACATGTCCTATGATAACTTAGTGAAGTGTGCCAAGTGTTAGCATCCATGTTTCAAGTTTCTTATGAGTTTTAAAGGCTTCTTTTGATAAGTTTCCTCAGTGTGCAAAGAGGACACTAAGTGGAAATTATGGAAGATTTAAATATGTTTTTCTAAAAGTAGCAGAAGTTGCCACATGTTCCTAGCTAAATCTCAACAAAAACTACCACATGTACCTAGCTAGAGAGCAGCGGAAGCCGCCAAGTGTCAGCATCTACAGTTTATTCATTTTGTTTCATTGATTGAGTAAAGACTGTGGTGGGCCTTAGGTTTCGTTTCTAAAGTAAGTGGAAGCCACCAAGTGTCATCATTTGTGTGAATCTAAAATGAGTCTCAAATGTTTTTGTAGTATAGCTAAAGCTTAGTGGATACCACCATGTGTCACCTTTCACAAGATTTTCAAAGAGTGTCTAAAAGCTTCTAAAGAAAGCGGAGACCACCACGTGTCCCTTGTTAAAGATATGCAAAAAGTGCCACTTGTCCCTGTCCCCTTTTTGAAGTTGCTTAGGAAAGAAGTGTTGTGGGTCCCATTTTTTGTAAGTTTTTAAAGTTTTGAAGTAGTGGACTGTGACAAATGTCAAAGATGGAGCACTCTTGAGCAAAGACACAATAAAGAGTATAAGTTACATAAAAAGTGTCGTGTGTCTTCTATAAGTGTCGTGAAAGCCACCAAGTGTCATTTTCCAGTGCCTCTTGAATAATGAGAAGGTTTTCAAGTAGAGCAAGTGAAGCACGTCAAGTGTCCTCACCTGTTTTGTAGTGGGAAAGCATCAGGTGTATCTATTTTAGCCAATGAACTTGTATGAAGACTGAACATTTCATATCCAAGAGATATCTTCTATTAGACACTTCCAGTTAGTTTCCAGTTCAGTTAGGCTGTTGGGATTTGATCGTGTAGAGAGACTAAATGTTTTAGATCTAATAAATATCTTTTGTTAGACACTTCCAGTTTAGTTAGAGTTCAGTTAGACCATTGGGTTGGGAACGTGCGAGCAATCTAGAGCTAGTCCGATGCTATAAATATAGGTGCAGGGATCATCAAAAAGGATCTTCATCGGAATATAGAGAGAATTTTTTGCAAGAGATTGTTATCAAGAAGTTTTAGACTTTCTAGTTGTGGCCAGGAATATCATTTGCCTTTGTTCTATTTTCTTGAGTTAGAAAGTTTGTATAACTGTGCATGTATCTGTGCCTTTTATGTAACTAGAAAATTAATGAGAAGACTAAATTTTGAGCCTTTATTGATATTTTATGTGTTACTACAAAAATCATCTAAGTTGTGAGCCTTTGATTCTATTTGTTTTCATCTTTTACATTGATCATGCATGTTTTCTCTTTAATGTAATTGAATCCAAAATATAGTTTCACTGTGCTGAGTATTAAGGATTGAATTAAATTCAAGTGCATTGCCATAGTTAGATTTTTTTTCATTGCATTAGTGTTTCTATTTAATTTCTATCTTTTTTCCCAAAATAATTTTGAGATAAAGAAGAGCCAGCTTCTTTAAAATTTGGAGGTCGTTTCAGGTCGCAAGTCCCACATTCCTGAAACTTCCCATTGTTGGTGTTGGAAACAATGCAATTATAAGCATCAAAAAATACCAAGGTGAGTTAAGGGTTAATGAAACACCACTTATTCATTAAATATTATAACAAGAACAAGGGTAATCTAGGTCCAAGATAGTTTTAACATATTAAACTAATAAGAAAGTAAGTAGTGCAATGGTCAACTAATGGGCAGTTTATATAACCTAAGGTTATAAGGTGAGCCTAATCAACCTTATAGTTATACCAACTTATTTTGTATAAACAAGAGTATAAGAAAGGATAAATAACACACATACACTATAAAAATAAAATCTATATACTTAGTAAAAAAGGCAAAAAGAATAAGAATATAGATACTTATCTTTGTGTAAACTCATCAATGCATCAATATGGCCCTTTAGATCAAGTGGAACTTTATAAGAGATATTGTTGGTTGAATGCCTTAAATGGAAAGAAAAAGACCTAGATATTCTTACTTGAGAACTCCAAATACTAGGACACCTCTTCGACATGACTCCTATTAAGATTCAAAGACATTTAACAAGAATATACCTTTGAGAATAAGACCTTAACCTCTAACTTTTCCTTTCACTAATTAAGAGTAGAAATGTGAGCTCAAACAAAGAAAATGAGTTTGTAATATGTTTGGGAATGATAATATGACCAAAATATATATAGATCCAAACCCAAAATTAACCTTAAAATATAAGTTGAGGGTATTGGATAGGCTGATACAGTTAGAAAGGATGTCATTTGAAACACAAAATTGTATTTGCTAGGTCAATATAATAAAATTGATAACTATAATACTTTTAAACTATATCAATTAGGTTGATATAATATAGGGAAAGACAAGTGTAAAATATAGTATATCATCCTGCCCAATAAAATAAGAATATAAGGTGGATAACAAGACTAAACACAAAGTAGACAAAGTGGTAATACATAAAGTGATTTAGAGGAGTTCAGACTAATAGTAATGAAGTAAATAAAAAATAACATGCAAACATATTTTACAAAGTACCATGAGCTGATCTAATGTAATTAGTCTTACATCTCTCTATCTCTATGGATAATATGATGTAATTAGGCCTCAAAAAAATACTGTGTTATAATTGAATTTGGTTTTTACTTAAAGATCCCACATGTTTGTTTTAAACAAGGGATCCTACACTAGCTTTCAAGACTATTTTAAGGTTTTTCAATAAGCCTTCTCACAATGTCAAGGATACTCAAGGGAATATACCCTTCCAAATGAAATAATGACCTTCATGAGGTTTCCTCTCTCTTACTTGATGTCACTACATTCCTAATACAACATTACACATTGTCCTTAGTCTTGACACTTCATCAACATGCACATCAAGCTCTTATGAAAGTCTTCTTGATATTAATTATTAATGTAGTAACATCAAGATGTAATAATTTTTAATTATGTAAATATGTAAAATTTTGGTTTAGAAAGTATAGGGCATATTTCTATGTCAATTTGAGTCCTCAAAACCTCAAAATTTGCTCAAAATCTCTAGTTTTCTATTTTCGCACTAAAATCAATATTTGAACATGTAAAAGGTCACTTAGAGTATAAAAAAATGTTTTATAAGGTTTTATGTGTTGGAAAAAAGTCTTAAAGTTGTTAATCATGTATCCAATGTTGAAGAAGGCCAAAAAAATGCTTATTTTAAGATAGTCTAAGATGTTGAGAGATTATTAGCAATAAAACAATGAGAAGAAAAGTTTAGAAAACTATTTTAAATCTGATATAATTTCAAACAAGATAATATGAGGTCAAAAAAACATAAAAATGAGACAAGATCTCAATCAAAGGTTGTTGTTGAAGGTCGTTAGGTCTGATGACGAAGTCTGTCTTGAGAGGTATGCAAAATTGTATGTATGTTTTAAGATATTTGAATAAATAAGAATTTCTTATGGTATTTTAATGAATTATTATATATTATAAAGTTTAATTTCATTTTTTTAATTTTTTATTTGATCTTACTTCATATTTTAGTGATGATTTGTGTCTTGTAGAGGTCTAAAATACAATATATAGATCACGACAGTCAAAGACAAGTGATGTATTAATAAATTTAATGATTATTTAGGCATAATTGATAGATTATAATTAAAATATATAGGTCATAATAAAATTTTAATCAACCATATAAAGTCCCTAAACCTTGAGAAATTTCATCAAGTGTGCGCTCCGGTTCAAGTTGTAGAATTATGGGTTATAACAATGAGGGTAAAAATTAGTTTTTTTCATCCTTAAGGTTGTTAAAACATTATAGTTGATGTAAATAATAATAATAAGGTGTGAAATAATTTTTAAAATATTAAATAATATTTTAAATTGTTTTAAATTTTAAATATG
The DNA here is from genome assembly GCA_037957365.1 of Torreya grandis. Lineage (NCBI taxonomy): Eukaryota > Viridiplantae > Streptophyta > Pinopsida > Cupressales > Taxaceae > Torreya > Torreya grandis. The sequence goes on along the minus strand of JARHVA010000589.1, from coordinate 970,258 downwards.
CAATTGTTTGTGCTCTCGGCCTAAGTATAAATAGCCTAGGGTTTTGGGTAGAAAAAACATCATATATTGAGTTTTAGCTGTACAAAATTCATGAAACATTGAGGAATGATGTAATAAAATGTTTTAAAGGTTTTATATATGTTTTAAAGTGTTTTTATAATATTTAAAAGGATTTATAGTCAAAATAAATGAACAGGTCTATAGTTGAAGGTTTTAGGAGGGTTTAAGCCCACTAAAAGTGGAACATCTTTTGAAGGACTCATAAAAATTCCATGAAATTTCGTAGGTAGTTTTATTATATATTTTTTAAAATATTAAAATCATTTTTATTCATTTTAAATTATTACAACAAAATATATACATGACTACATTTATCTGTAGACTTAAAATAAGGGTTTAAGAAGACTAAAATTGAGATATTTTGAAAATGATATCCAAACTTCTTGAAACTTTGTAGAAAGATGAAATAAGATATTTATGAGGTTTAAAATTTTATTTCATGATTTATATTTTCTTATTAATAAATATATATCCAAAATCCTTGACTATAAACCTTTTGGGAAACTTAGAAACCTTGTTTAAGAGTCAGAAAAAAGAGCACAACTCCAAAAAGAATGTGTAAAAGGATACAAAACCTGGTAAAGAGACAAAAAGGTCTATATGTGAAGTTATCAAGGTGTTTTAAAGATTTATTTACCTTTATACCTAAAATTATAGTCATTTGATGAGTTTTTTAGGTTTACATACAAGGCCTAAAAGACATATTTTTTGTGTTTTTGCATAAATAATGATAGAGGAGGAAGCTTGTTGTATATGGAGAGAGATAGAAAACATTAAAAAGTATATAAGGAATATATTCAAGCATAAATAATTTTATCTTAAGGTCAAAATCCAATTAAGAAGGTTTCAATTAGGAAGAACATGTGAGGACAAACCTAGTGTAAGGTAAGAATACCCTTGTAAGCATATTTACATTAGATTGAAATCCTTATTGTGAGGATTTTAACCTATTTTTAGGTTAAAAAAGTATTAAAGTGAATTAGTTACATTGAATAAAACCTATAATACCTAGTGTAAGAGACCTAAAAGAGGTCTACTTACATCAGGATGGTATTAGAGCTTAGAAGCTTTTTGGGAAGAAGTGAAAGAAGTTTGTGGCATAAGTATGCCTGAGTAGTAAAGAGAAAGGAAAATAAAAATATCATTGAATATTAAGGAATTTCAAGTTTAGATATACTTGGATGCAAATTAAATAGACCAAAGTGAAAATGACTTTGGTGAGGCAAAATAAAGAATGAATAGGTGCCAAAAGACCAAGTGAAACCTATGGTGAGGTACAAACATGATAAAAGTAAGGTGAAATAGACTTGATAAGATACATTGGGGCATAAGTTAGATAATAAAAGGTCTTGAATATAAAATTATATTGAGAAATAAAGTAAGATGTAGGGGTATACTAAGGGAGGGTGCCATCAAAATAAAGAAAACATAGTGATGAGTAAGATGGGCATTCAAAAAGAAATAAAAGATGAAAGAGAGTATGCCAATCGTGATGTTTATGATGGTGAGCATGTAATAAAACAAGAACCAAGTATTTGGCATAGAGATAAGAAAGAAAGTTATGTGGAATATAAGGTTACTTATGTAGAAGAAAAGAAAGATTGTCATGAGAGATAAGAAAAAGAAAGAGAAGTTGTAATATAAGTAACTCAAGAAGGAGGTAGAGAAGCTCAAGTGTGAAGAGATTAAGATGAATATGTAGGTTGGTAATTAAGAAGAAGGTGATCAATAACTTGAGAAATATGAAATAAAAATAATTATTTTTTTATCCTGAAGAAGAAAAGGCAGTGTTGGAATAAAAAACAAACCAAGGGGCCACATTGCCTTAATTTTTTATTTCTGATATTATTTTTTATTATGTGTATGTAGGAACACAAGTTGATGAAACGAAGGCATTATAAAGTGCATTAAATAATGAAATATTTGGGACATTGATAATACTCATAGAAAAAGGAGATGAAACACCTAAAGAAATACTTTTGTAAGTGTTTAGTTTGGCACATGATGAAGATAACCTCTAATTGCAAGACATGATATAATATATAGTGCCTAATGAAGAAGGAAAGAGAATATTTTGAGAAAATAAATGTTTGAAATTAATCGATGGAGATGTAAAAGATGAAAGTAATAAAGAATAATCTCATGAAAGAGCTCAAAATTATTCTATGCAGCTGAATAAATAATGAAGTAAAATTTAGAAGTATTTCAAGGAATAAATGCCCATGAAAGTATGTCAAATCTAATTAGTGGATCATGATGAAGAGACACTTGATGAGACCCAAAGGTCTCCATATTTTATATCTAATGATTTTTTGAGTTATTTATATGTAGGTTAATTATTTGTGCTAAAATAAAAATGATTGAGATGGATGGGGTTGAATCAATCTTCAAAAATATTCTTATCAATTTCACTCAAGTAATCATGAACCACTCAAACAAACATATAGATCTAGCAAGCATAAACACTCATTCACATAAGCATGAACCACAAGAACACATAACATATATGGGAAACCCTCAAGTCAAAGAAAACCAAATTATATATATAAATGGAATATACTCCTATAATATAAACACCAAATTTAGTGAAGTACTAAATCCACATGGAGCACCAACCCCAACTAGCTAAGCATCAACTTGCAAGGAGGCACCAACCCCCGAGATGAATCAACACCTAATCAACCACCTAAAACCTTTGATCACATTTATATAAAATTTTTTCTCATAAAATATATGATGATCACCTTTTCATCTCTTCTCTCTCTTCTACCCTTCTCAAGCTATCTTCTAGGCTTCTTCACTCAACTAGCCCTCTTCTTGATTTGATTAGGTCATATGACCTTGATTTTACTACATAATTTTTTTTGTAAAATATTAATAATAGTTTATATAAAATATTAATATGTTCTAAAATACCTTATTTTATTTACCAATATACTATTTTATTTTCTTTCTATACACATGTACTAATAGGCCTAAAACTGCCTTGTATATATACAAGCCTCTTGCTCATATACCTCTTAGTTGGCTAATCACATTTAAATTTTTAGGTAAGACATGAATAGGTATTAATAAATATAATTAACATGATTCAAACTATTATTGAGTCCCTCTAGGTCTGATATAACTCAATTACACCTTATTTCACTATTAGGTCTCATGGAGACCTAATTCCATTAGGTCTAGATATACAAACCTCTTGCTCATATACCTCTTGGTTGGATAATAAAATTTAAATTTTTAGGTAAGACATGAAATAGGTATTAATAAATATAATTAACATTATTCAAACTATTATTGAGTCCCTCTAGGTCTAATATAACTCAATTAGGCCTTATTTCACTATTAGGTCTCATGGAGACCTAATTCCATTAGGTCCATTGTAGGACACATTAAAATTTGCCTTCCTTGGAACACTTTAAAACTACATATATAGTAGTAAAATATCATATAAAAATAAAATATACCTATAATAATCTAATCTAGGATCCATATCACTTTTTATAACCAACTACCACTTGAAGCACACCATTTGTACTATTCACAATTAAGCCTTCTCATACACATAAAGTCTATTTTGAACTACTAAAAATTAAACACAAATTATATAAAAAACCATATAAATAAATAAAATATAAAGAAAATTAGTGACCTTAGGTTCATCACCATATTATTTATACTTCGCAATTCATGTCAAAAAGACTAAAACACTTCTCTGCAAATAGTCCACTTAGAACTTCTAGAACACCCCAAAACCTAGTCATAAACAACTTGATATTAAACACCTGAAAGAACATTTACCATGAAAAATAACACATTATAAATATCCTTTTACATTTATATACCATTATCAATAAAAAATATCATAATATCTAATGTCAAATACTGGTCTTGTAGCCCAATCTTTTGACCTCAATACACATAGTCAATCCAGAACCAGATAAGATATTTTTGCTTCAACATTTCAATCACTTTAAATAATTATAAAAATTTATAAAAATCATGGATATAAACATAAAATTAAAAAAAAAAAAAAAAACCATTTTTTACTATATACTTCAACTTAGGGCATAGAGCCTCAAACTCATCACTACAACTTGCTCACCTAGAACTACTAGTTTACCTTTAAAGCACAGTCATGGTGATAATGACTTAAAACACATATATGATCACTTATAGAGACTTATTATGAAATTATATGATATTATTGAATATCTATACCATCCTAAATTATAATCATCATATGGCCTAGTGTCAACTATTGGTCTTACATACCAATTTTTTGACCTCACTACACACAAACCTTACTAAGTCAAACAAGTCAACTTGTGAGTAACTTTTTATTGTATTCACTGATATCCAAAACTTATACCAAACATTATAATGTCTTAATATTATTTATAAACATATAAATGCACTTGGTTTCATCAATATTCCATGATAACACATCCCTAATCATCTTATCAGTGTTGCTTAGATTTCTCACTGTTTCCACCATTAGGCTATTAGCAACTGGCTAAATAAGATGACCAATTTAGAATACTTGAGAGATATAACCTATCAAAAAACATTAATGGAAATCAAAAATGAGTTTCAAAATTAATCCTCCATCCTTTTTCATACTTTGACTTGGTCAATTATGATTACTACAACAAATTGTTGAGAAACTAACACTTTCCTATAGGGTCTACTCACACACTTGACAACTCAATCACACATGGATGTGTCCACGAGAGTTTTTTACATGGTAAAATAGTTTTTATAGTCATTTGAGACCATCTGGGCTGTTTTAAACAAGATATTTCACATCAGGTACTTGTTAGAGTTTTACAAAGGTTTAACATAGGTTTTGATGTTAATGATTATTCGTAAAGGATTGCCCCTCAAATCCAAAACCAATGCCTATTTTTATTATTTATGACCCTTACCTATATCTAATTAATATACCAATTTCCCATGTAGAGGTTACATGTGTTAATGAACACCTAAAAGTCTTTCTTGGGTTTGCATGCCTTCATTTTATGTACTTGAGAGACCTCAAACACACTTTTCATGCCTTTTCTTACAAACCATGACCTCAAACTACATGAACACACTTGAAAATACATACCTCACCTCTTAAAATTCTTACATGAGATAAATCACCTTGGAATTTTATCATGACCCCTCATTAAGCCACACACTATCTCTTTGCTTGCTTAGACCTTGACATGCAAATCACATTAAGACTTGAAACTGACCTTTATGCCTCTTTTCATGTGCTCTCCACCTCACTAACATAATAAATCAAACTATTTCATTCTAAAACAATTCCATGTATTCTTCATATGTCTTGATAACAGATCATGATGCCTCATTAAACAAGGCAAGGTCTAGAAATGTTCTAGTTGTAGACTTGATCTATAGGTCTTACCTCTGTAGGCTCACCTTGAGACTCTCATAAATGATCCAATGATTCAAATTCATGATTAAAAAACATCATAAAACCACTCATGCATGTGTGCATTCATCTCACTAAACCATCATACTCATTCCTTCTCATAAGGTCTCTTCATGCTATGACTAGTGCCATGACTAGGCTTCTTAAGCACTTGAAACTTGACAAATGATCTTGAGACACCTATGAATGTATTTATACATCACTTACATTATCACATAATTCCAAACATTTTATCATAATCTTGTGCTGACTTACTTCACCAAACTTTGTTATGCACATCTTCTCACATAGTCTAGACTAAGCTTCTCAAAACACCTTATACTCAAGAACTTGTACTCAAACATGATTACCTTAGTGATATTAAACAATAGAAATCACCAGATAACACTCTCACACCACTAAAACAATATTGACATCAACCAACATAATAATCATTAGGTTGCCTTCAATTTCTCTCTTTTATTTGAACCTTGACCTCTCTTTGATCTAAACCTTGACATTAACCAACAGAAGAATCATTATGTTGCCTTCAAATTATCTCTTTTACCTACACCTTGACATCAATGACAATACTTATCAACAAAATCCCCTTTATTCATTGATGGCAAATAAATTGGAACCTGATCATTCTCATCTCATCTCCCCTATTTTGGTCTTTATCCCACTTTAACATTATTGACAAAGGGTCATATTCATTGTAACTTCTAGAACCACTCATTCTTCCTCTTTGGAAACTATTCTTAGAAACTTGAAAAAGAAATCATAGCTACTAAGATCCCACTTTGTATTCATAACTTGGGCTCACCAAATAAATCAATAGATTTCTCAAACTATCTACATACAAGTTATGCTCAACTACCAACTATTAGAAACATAGAACTGCTTTGCTTACCTCTTCTATTAGTATTAACAACTACATTTTGAGCTTATGAAAAACCTAAATAGCTCTCCCTCAAACTAAGCATCCTTCATGCTTATGCTAACTGAATAGTGTCTCCATGAAGCCTAATGGAGTCAACCCTTTCCATAGGGCACTAAAACAACACAAACTCAGGAGATTCCCAAATCTCCATGATCTCATGAGACTAAATATCATTTATTATTATTTTAGGCTTGATTAGTCTCTCTTTATTGACATCTTCATCATCCATGTGGTCAACAATCTGAGCTGACAATAATGATTCATGACTGGATTTCACATCTAATGTATGTTCTATCATAGCAAGTAGTCCACTTGGACTTGTAGACTGATCATGACTCGCCTTTATTATCTTTAGTATTCACACATTCATTTGCCTTATCTTTTTCACTCTAGGGGATTCAAACCTCTTGTTTTGACTTGATGCCCTTTTAACACTATTAGGACAAAATATTAAAATGTGTCCTAATTATGTTGATCATTTTGATGAATTGTCCACCATGTTATTGTAACTCCCTTTAAGGCATAATTCAAGGCACCAATCCATTGATTGATCACAGAGACATGAACTTATAGGTTCATAATTAATTGATTGATATCCTCGATTACATAGTAAGAAAGAAGTTATCTTTCCATGGTGAAGACCATTCTCATAGGTTAGAGTTCATGATCACCATGATCATAGTTGAGTAGATGTGTATTTGAGTCTTTTCTTATAGATAAAGTTATTTCCCAAGTTAAGGTACCTTCTCTAGTCAACTCTATATAATCTTACATATGAACATCTGCTTGATATATAAAATCAATTACTGAGTGAGTAGACATTTTAGTAGACGTGGATTTAAAATCTCCTATGACAAATTAAGGTGTCAATAGTTGAGTAATTATCAGTTTAGGCTTCCATTATTTAGATGTATTCAACTAATTAGTGAGTAAAGACTACACCTAAGGTTTATTGTGTGCATACAAGAAATTGTACTCAATTGTGTGTAGATATTTCAGGTTCTCTTCAGAGTTTACCTTCATCTAGATGGTTTCTTATGTGACATAAGGAGACTATAGTTCAGCTAGAATGATGTAGGGTTTGTGTGTCTTATGTAAAGGAATGAATACAATCTTATCTCCCTGATAAACCTCTAACTAATTTTTCATAGTATTGATAGTCATATATCCATCATATGCCCATTTCTTACAAATCAACATGGGATCATGAGTTGTTGTCTTCATATCATTGACTTCAAAGTCACCTCATAGGCTCAGTTTTATGACTTTGATCTCAACATCTTCTAACCAGCTAATGGTTTCAACTCTTCCATAGTTTGTTAAACTCAGAATGACAAGGCTATAACTAAGAATTGGTTGTCCAATTACCTCCCATGTAGACCTAGGGATCTTGTTGATCATAGTACCAAAATCAAAGACAACATTTAGAATTTCATATCCTTCAACTTCAATGTCAATTCACACATTTACATCCCATGGATTATTTTTTTTTACATTCCAAATAAGTTTTTTTGTCTTTTGTTTCCCTTATTACACACATTTTAGTAAATTATTAGCATATTTGTAATGTTTTGGGAAATATCTTCATTATGAAGTGTGCTTAACAAATTCAATAAATATATTAACATAGTAAAAAATCCATCTTGTTGTATAATGCATATAATCTAACCATATATTTAGGAATATCTTGCTACAACATCTCCTTCAGTAGTGGCTTGGTGTTGAATATTCTTCAACATCTATGCATCTTCATAGTTGGGTTTATGTATTTATCCTATTTCAATTTCAATATTCCTTGGTCCTAAGGCAATTAGAGAGGAGGCAATCTTATCACTATATGTTGATGTCTTGTATGACATTAAAAAATGCATCTTCTTAAGGATGCACATTCACCATGTTAACATTCCTGACAGCCTTTTCTTTTCTTTGCTTTTCTGAAATAAGATAGTATTATATCTCATGCTACTCATATACCCTAAAGTATGTGTAGTACAACTATCTTTGGGGATTCAAAGGATAATTATGATACACATGATTATACTCTCCACATAAGTAATATTGAAAAAGAGGGTGTTGATAATTATTTCCTCTACCACCTCGATAACCCATTTTTTATTTGTACCTAGATCCTCCTCTATTCAAATGACAACCTCCTCTATAACCTCCCTATTTTTTTTTTGTATTCTAGTTTTGATTCTACTAGGTATTATCTCTAATCCCAAATTATTGTTGCACAACTGGAGGAGTCCAACTAGTTTGTTGATGTTGCATCATTGTCAGATTCTAAAGTGATAAGTATTGGTATTATGGTGATGGTGGTGTCCAACCTAGTGAAGGAGGGGTCCATCCATCTAGACCATGAGGTTAGTACTAAGGAAAAATGGGAATCCATTTTGGACCTATTTGGTTTGCACAACCTTTATCAACCTCTAGTCCTAGAATCATTTGCTTCACCAAGGACACTTGCTACATAATGATAATGAATACATTCTTTGTAATATCTTATTTGAGCTCTTATAAATCCCTATAATTCATTTCATCATGATTATATGATTTACAAAAATTAAAATATAAATTATATAGGGATTTTACATACTATTGTAGGAGATATAACTACATTGTTGCGTACTCTACTACTCTACAAATTTCACAAAATTCTATCTTGATCTTAGGACAATTGTTCTTATGAAGTCTTTTCACACACTCCATGCACCATAGACTTATCTTAGGCTTCTATACTTCATGATATTGTTTCATCCTCTTCATAAAAACTTTCAATGTATTTTCAATCTTAGAACCCACTATGGGATCTTCCCCATAATCTTTAATTTTCTCCACCTAGAGAGTAACAACTCTATCATTTGCCTTAATAACATATTGAGGTTGTGTTATAACAAACCTGATCTTGGAATGTAGTCCTTCGACAAACCACATAACTTTATTTGTATCTTCTAAGGCAAAATATTATTCAAAATATCTAAGAACCTTTGATCATAATCAAACATGATTCTCCTGAATTCCACCTAATCTCCTTTAGGTCTTGAATAGTCTAACTTGTATATTTATTTATTTATTTTAAATTTTGTGATAATCCACTCCTTAATTTGTTGTAGATTTTCCCGAGTGATATCTCTATGGTATATAAACTCAAGTTTTCTTCCATTTAGTGCCTTGATTAATTCACACTTTTTTATAGCCTCATCGGTAATACCCTTAGCTTGTCATTTCATCTCACATGTTAGTAAATACTGCATAGGGTCTGTAGACCCATCATATGTCACCAGGTTTATAAATGCTCCTAAAGCACCCATATTAAAAACTAGTGTGGAGGGGATATAATGTGTAGCTTTTACATTAGGAAGTTATATTCTATGTGATCCTACTTGTGGATTAAGAAGATTTACCTATGCACTGGGATATTTAGTGTGCACTCTACTTTTCATTATTTCATACTTTTCTCTATTTGGTTTCAATGAATCCTATGGCCTTCAAAGCCTTACAAATTGAGGTTGTGTCAATTTTAGTACCCCATCAATGCATCTAATCTAAAAATGGATCTTCCCAACTAATGTCTACCTATCCTTCTAGTTGAAAACCTTTACTAGAATTAAAAAAAATGGGCTATGAGGACGAATACTCTTCCAGTGAATGATTTTTTCCTATGACTTCTTCTCTTTCCATGCTTGAACCTACAATTACTATATAACATTATCCTGCTTCTTTGATTTTTATTTCATGTTCTTATTATATTAATACCTATTCTTATAGATGAGCACCATATCTATCATCTAACTGATTTACCTCTACACTATTCTCATCTTTATCTTCAAACATTTTTTCTTCCTTTTGTTCTTCATCACTTCTTTCTTTCTACTATAATTCACCTTCTTATTTCATCTCATCTTTCTTAATCCTTCATTCTTCATCTCTTTCTTATCTTTCATCACTTATTCATACTCATTCTTCATCTATTTTAATACTACTCTTAATTCTACTTGCAACTACCTGGGTATTTTTCTATTTACTCCATCTATTCTATTATCACATCTCATGTTTTGAATCCAAACTCTTCTTTTGAATCTTCTTCCCTTGTGTCTCTATTCTAGATTTAGGTCCAATTTTTATCTACTTATCTAATCATCATTCAATATCATGCCAAAAACACGCCCATATGCCTAAAACAATTAATCCATATTGGTTGGAGTAGGCACCATGGCCTTGTCCACAACTTACATCTTCATTAGGATTGGTAGTCACTGTAAAATTTTCCCTTGAATTCCTTTAATGAAAAATTCCTTCATAGATTTGAAAGCTATCTATATTTTCACTATAAACTTAGTTATATATTTGTATATTATAGTATCAACCCAATGATCTATTGATCTTATCCAGCCAATTTTCAATCTCTGTAGTTGGTCTATCTTTTCTTCAGTCTAAATTATAGTTTATTTCATCCTTGGTTTAAATAAATAATATTCTAACCATTTTAACTAATTAGATAGAAATTAAATCAACTTGCACAAGAAGATTTTTTAAATTTATCCATTAATATGCTCTCAAATGATCTAATGAACTATAAAACTAGTCCTTGATTCTTCTTCTGTGAAATTATATATCCTTTAGGCTAACCATATATCAATATCTCTCTACCCTGGTAACCATCTTAACATAATTTCCTCCAAAAAGAGTATCCATGCTCATTGTACCATTATTAGTAGAGGTTCCTAAAGCATTAAAACATACTAAGGATGAGGATAATTATGAGTTACTCATGTGCATAGAATAATTTATCATAAAATATAATAAATTTGATGACAAAAATGTAAGATGCATTAATTATTCTACATTATTGTGTAAATTTAGAAAAACCAATGTTATATAAACTAAAATAATGCATTCAGAATAGTTCAAATAGAAAGTGATCAAGACATTACACATGAGAACACACAAAAAGAACATAACAAGAAATCATACAGGTAACCATAACCAGATAATCTCCATTTGATCTCTTCTAAAAGTGGAACCCTCTTCTTCTTACAAATAAAAGTATATATAGATGCTTCCAATCTATGAATGTTCATCTTATTCTTGTACTTCACACAAAAATTAGAGTCTCTTCATATTATAGCCTATTAAAATTCATGAAAATAAGACAAAATAGGCTATACAATGACAAAATCAGTGAATAATGCATGGATATCAGATAAATATCATGCACAACTTTACAATCCATGTTTTTATACCAATAATGGCCTTGGTAAACTATATATAGGAGGTAAGGTTAGTTGTTCATCATCATATTGGAGTATTCATTTCTTATTGTAAGAATTTGAGAGTTTTACCCCTCAAAGTGGCTTATATATTATTCATATTTTCTACTATATTTCCATATCATTATGATCTATTACTATTATTCTACTTATTTGGTGAAGTAATATCATTACAGTAAATAAGGCGGTTGAGGATGGTTTGTTTAAAACATAATCATGCATATTTTTTAAGGGTTATAATGTGATGAATTAGTTATTATTTTAAATAAACATCGAAAATGATTAGTTTGTTAAGCATGTATCCAATGTTGAAGAAGGCAAAAAAAATGCTTATTTTAAGATAGTCCAAGATGTTGAGAGAATATTAGGAATAAAACAATGAGAAGACAAGTTTAGAAAATTATTTTAAATATGATATAATTTCAAACAAGATAATATGAGGTCAAAAAAACATAAAAATGAGACAAGAGCTCAGTCAGAGGTTGTTGTTGAAGGTCTTTAGGTCTGTTGACAAAGATGAGAAAGTATATCTTCAGAGGTATGTAAAATTATATGTATGTTTTAAGATATTTCAATAAATAAGACTTTATTATGATATTTTAATGAATTATTATATATTATTAAAGTGAAATTTCATGTGTTTAATTTTTATTTGATCTTACTTCATATTTTAGTGATGATTTGTGTCCTACAGAGGTCTAAAATATAGTATATAGATCATGACAGTTAAAGACAAGTGATGTATTAATAAATTTAATGATTGTTTAGGCATAGTTGATAGATTAGATTAAAATATATAGGTCATAATAAAATTTTAATAAACCATTGAAATTCCGTAAACCTTGAGAAATTTCATCAAGTTTGCTCTCAGGTACAAGTTGCAGAATTCTAAGTTATAACAATGAGGGTAAAAATTAGTTTTTAACATCCTTAAGGTTGTTAAAACATTATAGTTGATGTAAATAATAATAATAATAATAATAATAATAATAATAATAATAATAATAATGTCTGATATAAATTTTAAAAGATTAGTTAATATTTTAAATTGTTTTAAATTTTAAATATGCAATTGTTTGTGCTATCGGCCTGAGTATAAGCAGCCTAGGGTTTTGGGTAGAAAAAACACCATATATTAAGTTTTAGCTGTACAAAATTCATGAAACATTGAGGAATGATGTAATAAATTTTTTTAAAGGTTTTATATGTGGGTTGAATTGTTTTTTTAATTATTTATAAGGATTTATAGTCAAAATAAATCAACAAGTCTATAGTTGAATGTTTTAGGAGGGTTTAAGCCCACTAAAAGTGGAACATCTTTTGAAGGAATCATAAAAATTTCACAAAAATTTTTAGGTAGTTTTCTTAAATTTTTTTTTAAATATTAAAATTATTTTTATGCATTGAAAATTATTACAACAAAATATGAACACAATGCATTTTTTTGTAGACTTAAAATGAGGGTTTAAGAAGACTAAAATTGAGATATTTTGAAAATGATATCCAAACTTCTTGAAACTTTGTAGAAAGCTAAAAGAAGGTATTTATGAGGTTTAAAAAGTGATTTAATGATTTACATGTGCTTATTAATAAATATATTTCCAAAATCCTTGACTACAGACCTTTTGGGAAACTTAGAAACCTTGTTTAAGAGTCAGAAAAAAGAGCACAACTCCAAAAAGAATGTGTAAAAGGATACAAAACTTGGTAAAGAGACAAAATGGTCTATGTTTGAAGTTATCAAGGTTTTTTAAATATTTATTTACCTTTATACCTAAAATTATAGTCAGTTGATGAGTTTTTTAGGTTTACATACAAGGCCTAAAAGACATAATTTTTGTGTTTTTGCATAAAGAATGGTAGAGGAGGAAGGATGATGTATATGGAGAGAGATAGAAAAAATTCAAAAGTATGAAAGGATTCTATTAAATCATAAATAATTTGATCTTAATGTCAAAATCCAATGAATAAGGTTTCAATTAGGAAGAACATGTGAGGACAAACCTAGTGTAAGGTAAAAAGACCCTTGTAAGCATATTTACATTAGATTGAAATCACTATTGTGAAGGTTTTAACCAATTTGTAGGTTCATAAAGTAGTCAAGTGACTAAATTAAATTAAATAAAACCTATAATACCTAGTGTAAGAGACCTAAAAGAGGTCTACTTACATCATGATGGTATTAGAGCTTAGAGTCTTTTTGGGAAGAAGTGAAAGAAGTTTGTGGCATAAGTATGCCTAAGTAGTAAAGAGAAAGGACAAGAAAAATATCATTGAATATTAAGGAATTTCAAGTTTAGATATACTTGGATGAAAATTCAATATACCAAAGTGAAAATGACTTTGGTGAGGTCGAAAAAAGAATGAATAGGTGCCAAAAGACCATGTGAAACTTAGGGTGAGGTACAGACATGATAAAAGTAAGGTGAAGTAGACTTGATAAGACACATTGGGGCCTAATTTAGAGAAGAAAAGGTCTTGAATAGAAAAGGATATTTAGAAAGAAACTAAGATGTTGGGGTATACTGAGGGAGGGTACCATAAAAATAAAGAAAACATAGTGATGAGTAAGATAGACATTCAAAAAGAAATAAAAGATGAAAGAGAGGATGACAATCATGATGTTTCTAATGGAGAAGATAGAAGAAAATAAGAACCAAGTATTTGGAATAGAGATAAGAAGAAAGTTAAGTGGCCTATAAGGTTAATTATGGAGAAGAAAAGAAGGATTGTCATGAGAGACAAGAAAAATAAAGAGAAGTTGTAATACAAGTAACTCAAGAAGGAGCTAGAGATGCTCAAATGTGAAGAGATTAAGATGAATATTTAGGTTGGTAATAAATAATAATGTGGTCAATAACTTGATAAATATGAAATAACAATCAATATTTTTTAGTCTTGAAGAAGAAAAGGTGGTGTTGGAATAGAAAACAAACTAAGGGGCCACATTGCTTTAATTTTTTATTTCTGATATTATTTTTTATTGTGTGTATGCAGGAATACAAGTTGATGAAATTAAGGCATTATAAAGTGAATTTAATAATGAAATATTTGGGACATTGATAATACTCATTGAAAAAGGAGATAAAAACCTAAGAATATACTTGTGTAAGTGTTTAATTTGGTACATGATGAAGATAACCTCTAATAGTAGGACATGATATAATATATAGTGCCTAATGAATAAGGAAAGAGAATATTTCAAGAAAAAAAATGTTTGAAATTACTTGATGGAGATGTAAAAGATGAAAGTAAAGAATAATAATCTCATGAAAAAGCTCAAAATTAGTCTATGCAGTTGAATAAAGAATGGAGCAGAATTTAGAATTATTTCAAAGAATAAATGCCCATAAAATGATGTCAAATCTAGTTATTTATTTTTATATGAGAGTGAAAATAAAATATAAGTTGAGATGAAAGCATTAGAATATGCTTTGAATAGAGGAGTAGTGGATCATGATGAAGAGACACTTGATGAGACCCAAGGTCTCCATATATTATATCTAATGATTTGTTGAGTTATGTATATGCAGGTTCATTAGTTGTGCTATAATAAAAATGATTGATAGGGGGAGTTTTAATCACTCTTAAAAAATATTCTTATCAATTTCACTGAAGTAATCATGAACCACTCAAACAAGCATATAAATCTAGCAAGCATAAGCACTCATTCACATAAGCATGAAACACAAGAACACATCACATATATGGGAAACCCTAAAGGAAAAGAAAACAAAATTATATATAAAAATTTAATATAATTCTATAATATAAACACCAAATTTAGTGAAGTACCAAATCCACATGGAGCACCAACCCCAACTAGCTAAGCACCAACTTGCAATGAGGCACCAACCCCCTAGATAAATCAACACCTAATCAACCACCTAAAACCTTTGATCACATTTATAAAAACTTTTTTCTCATAAAATATATGATTATCACCTTATTCATCTCTTCTCTCTCTTCTACCCCTCTCAAACTATCTTTTAGTCTTCTTCACTTAACTAGCCCTCTTCTTGATTTGATTAGGTCATATGACCTTGATTTTCATACACAAATTTTTTGTAAAATATTCATCATAGTTTATATAAACTCTTAATATGGTCTAAAATACATTATTTTGAGTACCAAGATACTATTTTATTTTCTTTCTATACACACGCACTAATAGGCCTAAAACTGCCATGTATATATACAAGCCTCTTGCTCATAAACCTCTTGGTCAGATAGTCACCTTTAACCTCTTAGATAAGACATGAAATAGGTCTTATTAAATGTAATTAACATGATTAAAAATATTATTTATTCCCTTTAGGTCTGATATAGCTTGATTAGACCTCATTTCACTATTAGGTCTCATGGAGACCGAATTCCATTAGGTCTATTGTAGGACACATTACAATTTGCCTTCCTTGGAATAATTTAAAAATACATACATGGAAGGAAAATATAATATAAAAATAAAATATACCTATAATAATATCATCTAGGATCCATATCACTTTTTATAACCAACCACCACTTGAAGCACACCATTTGTATTGTTCACAATTAGGCCTTCTCATACACAAAAAGTCTATTTTGAACTAATAAAAATTAAACAAAAATTATCTAAACAAAAATAGAAATAAATAACATATAAATAAAATTCATGAACTCAGGGTCATGACCATATGATTTATACTTCACAATACAGGTCAAAAATACTAAAACACTTCTCTACAAATAGTCCACTCAGAACTGCTAGAACACCCCAAAACCTAGTCATGAACAACTTGATATTCAACACCTGAAAGAAAATTTACCATGAATAATAACACCTTAAAAATATAATTTGACATATATATACAATTATAAATTAAAAATATCATAATATCTAATGTCAAATATTGGTCTTGTAGCCCAATCTTTTGACCTCAGTACACACAGTCAATCTAGAACCAGACAAGATATTTTTGATTCAACATTTCAATCACTCTCACTAACTATAAAAATTCATAAAAAGATTGTATATAACTTAATATTACCAAAAAAAAAACTATTTTTACTATATACTTCAACTTAGGGCATAGAGCCTCAAACTCATCATTATAACTTGCTTACCCAGAACTGCCAATTTACCTTTAAAGCATAGTCATGTTGACAATGACTTCCAACACATGTATGACCACTTATAGAGACTTATTATGAAACTATATGATATTATTACATATATATACCATCCTAAATTATATTCATAATATGTTCTAGTGTCAACTATTGGTCTTACATACCAATTTTTTGACCTCACTACACACAAACCTTACTGAGTCAGACAAGTCAACTTGTGAGTAACTTTTTACTGTATTCACTGATCTCCAGAAATTATACCAAACATGAGCATGTATTAAAATTATCTATAAAAATATCCATGCACTTGGTTTCTTAAATATTCCATGATAACACGTACCTAATCATCTTATCACTATTGCCTGGATTTCTCATTATTTCCACCATTAGGCATGTTAGTAACTGGTTAACTAAGATGACCATTTTATAATACTTGAGAGATATAACATATAAAAAAACCATAATGTAAATTAAACATAAGTTTAAAAATTCATCCTCCATCCTTTTTAATACTTTGACTTGGTCAATTATGACTATTACAATAAATCTTTGAGAAACTAACACTTTCCTATAGGGTATACTCACACACCTGACAACTCAATCATAGATGGAGGTGTCCACAAGAGTTTAATACATGATAAAATAGTTTTTATAGTCATTTGAGACCATCTAGGATATTTTAAACAATATATTTCACATTAGGTCCTTGTTAGGGTTTTAGAGAGGTTTAACACAGGTTTTGATGTTAATGATTATTCATAAAGGATTACCCCTTAAATCCAAAAAAAATGACTATTGTCCTTATTTATGACACTTACCTATATATACTTAATAGACTAGGTTCCCATGCAGAGGTTACATGTGTCAATGAACACCTAAAAGTCCTTATTGGGTTTGCATGCCTTCATTTTGTGTACTTGAGAGACCTCAAACCCACTTTTCATGCCTTTTCTTGCAAACCATGACCTCAAAATACATGAACACACTTAAAAATACATACCTCACCTCTTAAAATGCTTACATGAGCTAAATCACCTTGAAATTTTATCATGACCCCTCATTAAGCCACACACTCTCTTTTTGCTTGCTTAGACCTTGACCTGCAAATCACATTAAGACTTGAAAATGACCTTCATACCTCTTTTCATGTGCTCTCCACCTCACTCACATACTAAATAAACCTATCTAATTTTAAATCAATGCCATATATTCTTCATATGTCTTGATAACGGATCATGATGCCTCATTAGACCAGACATGGTCCAAAAATGGTCTAGTTACAGAATTGATCTGTAGGTCCTACCTATGTAGGCTCACCTCGAGACTCTCATGAGTTATCCAATGCTTAAAATTAATGATAAATCAACGTCATAAAACTACTCATGCATGTGTGTGTTCATCTCACTAAACCATCATACTCATTCTTTCTCACAAGGTCTCTTCATGCTATTACTAGTGTCATGACTAGGCTTCTTAAGCACTTGAAACTTGACAACTGATCTTGAGACACCTATGAATGTATCTATACCTCACTTAAATTATCACATAATTCCAAACATCCTATCAAAATCTTGTGCTTACTTACTTCACCAAACTTTGTTATGTACACCTTCTCACATGGTCTAGACTAAGCTTCTCAAAACACCTTATACTCAAGAACTAGTACTCAAACATGCTTACCTGAATGATATCAAACAAGATAACTAACCAGATAAGATCTCACACCACTAAAACAATATTAACATCAAAAAACATAAGAATCATTAGGTTGCCTTCAAATTCTCTCTTTTATCTGAACCTTGACATTAACCAATAGAAGAATCATTATGTTCCCTTCAAATTCTCTCTCTAACCTACACCTTGACATCAACCTTGACATTAATGACAACACTTATCAAAAAAATCCCCTTTTTTCATTGATGGCAAACAAATTGGAACCTGATCATTCTCATTTCGTCTCCCCTATTTTGGTCTTTATCTTGCTTTGACATTATTGACAAAGGGTCATATTCATTGTAACTTCTAGAACCACTCATTCTCCCTCTTTTGAAACTATTCTTAGAAACTTGAAAAAAAATCATAGCTACCAAGATCCCCCTTTGTATTCACAACTTGGGCTCACCAAATAAATCAATATAATTCTTACACTATATACATACAAGTCATGCTCAACTACCAACTGCTAGAAACATAGAACTGCTTTGTTTACCTCTTCTATTATTGTTAACAAATAAATTTTGAGGTTATGAATAACCTAAATAGCTCTCCCTTAAACTAAGAATCCTTCATGCTTTTTCTAACTGAATAGTGCCTCCATGAAGCCTAATAGAGTCACCCCTTTCTATAGGGCACTAAAACAACACAAACTCAAGAGATTCCTCGATCTCCATGCTCTCATAAGACTAAATATACTTTAGTATTATTTTAGGCTTGATTAGTCTCTTTTTCTTGACATCTTCATCATCCATGTGGTCAACAATCTAAGCTGATAATAAATATTCCTTACTTGATTTCACATCTGATGTATGTTCTATCATAGCAAGTAGTCCACTTGGACTTGTGGATTGATCATGACTCACCTTTATTTTCTTTAGTCTTCACACATTTATTTGCCTTATCTTTTTCACTCTAGGGGATTCAAACCTCTTTTTTTGACTTGATGCCATTTTAACTCTATTAGGACAAAATATTACAATGTGTCCTACATTATGACAACTACAATAAACCACCTCATTCATACCTCTTGACTCATGATTCCTTTCATAATCCCATGCATATTCATTTTTAGAGGCTCTTCTACACTCTCTTGCTCTATGACCAAACTAATTAAATGTAAAACATTAACCATTGAATTAATTAACATACCTCATAAAATTAGGATATTTGATTTATCTCTTCATGTTAATCTTCTTGTCTTCATTATCTTTCTCCTTGACTTGAGCTGCCTCCTTTTCATTTTATTTGAAACTAAGACCTGTTTTATCACTTGCAAACTTTAGACTACTCAATATTTTATCTAGAACATCATTAATCTTTTCAAACTTCACAAAGATCTTCAAATTGATATATGATTTATCCAACTCAGCTTTCAAATATTATATTTTAGTTCCATACTTGGTGCATTCTTCCTATTTAGTCTTTAGGCTTGTAGTGACTATCTCTATTTATGCTTCAATTTGATTGATAATCTCATCATACTCTTTGGATGTGTTACTTAATATCTCTTCAAACAAACCAATTTTATTTTCATATTCCTTAATTAGTGATCTTATTTTTTGATTATTCCTTATTTGAAACTTTAAATCTTATAGAGCACTCACCAATTCTTCCTCAAGATTCATGTCAGCGTCTTCTTCATCTAATTCTTCATCATCTATAAGGCCTTTCCCTTTTGAGAAACCCTCATTGTTTGTTTCTATATTCATGAATAAATTATCATTATTGTCATGTTAATTTTCATTACTATCATCATCACTCTCAGATGTGCTTGTGTCATATCAAATGAGTTATTATCCTCTTTTGTATATAAAATTCTCTTGTTCTTGAATGACCCTTTCCTACCTTCATACTGTCTGAAATATTTCTTGTTTTTTTAAACTTATAGAACTTCTTATCATCTTTATGATGTTCATCATGTTATTCATCATGCTCATCCTTATCCTTGTTAAGACACTTAGATGTAAAGTGACCAATCTTACCATAGTTGAAACATTTGAAAGATAACTTACCCTTGTACTTACCAGATCCAAACCTAAATTCTTAGTAAACATGGCTATTAGTTCATAATCATCAAAATTTGAACATACCTCATCCTTGACCTTATTGTATTTTGACTTCTTCTCAACTTTAATTCTAGTTCCTTCTTGGGAGGTCTTCCTTCATTTGTTCTCATCTCATATGCAGTCAATATGCCATTAAGCCTATCCATTTATAGCTTGTCTAAATCTTGCATCTCTTCTATTTTAGACACCTTAGAGTCAAAATTAGGAGTTAGTGATATCAATATCTTTTGAATAACTATATACTCTTTCACTTCTTCTACCAATCCTCTAATGACATTGATAACTTCATCAACCTTCAATAGGTAAGACGTACTGGTTTCATCTTCAAACTTTCAAACTATCTATGATGGGTTTGTAACTTGTCCATATTCACCTTGGTGTCTCCTTCATAGATAGTCTTAAATTTATCCCATATCACCTTAGATTACTCATAGTGTATCACCTTCAAAAACTCTGCCTCTGATAGGCCACATAGAATGGCACTCATTTCCTTGAAATTGCTCTCACTTTATTTCTTGCCTATTATATATGGAAAAACCTCAAGGGGAAGAAAACCCAATAATAATACAAACACCAAATTTAGTGAAGTACCAAATCCACATGGAGAACCAACCCCAACTAGCTAAGCACCAACTCAGCTAGGCTTTAACAAGTACCAACATGCAAGAAGGCACCAAGCCCCTAGATGAATCAACACCCAATCAGCCATATAAGACCTTTTATCAAATTTATAACACCTTATTTATCATAAAATATATTATTATCACCTTATTCATCTCTTCTCTCTCTTTTACCCCTCTCGAACTGTCTTTTATACTTCTTCACTCAACTAGCCCTCTTCTTGACTTGATTAGGCCATATGACCTTGATTTTCATACATATAACTTATATAAAATATTCATATTAGTTTATATACACTCTTAATATTGTCTAAAATACCTTATTCTAGTTCCTTTTTAGAGTCAACCATTAGTTGAAGCACGTTATTTGTACTATTCACAATTAGGCCTTCTCATACACAAAAAGTCTATCTTGAACTACTAAACATTAAACACAAATTAGATAAAATCCATGGAAATAAATAACATATAAAAAAATTTCATATCCTCAAGTTCATCACCATATGATTTATAATTCACAATTCAGGTCAAAAAGACTAACCACTTATCTACAAATAGTCTACTTAGAATGCTAGAACACTCCAAAACCTAGTCATGAACAAATTAATATTCAACACCTAAAAGAACACTTCCCATGACCAATGACACCTTAAAAATATAATTTGTAATATATATACCATTATCATGTACAAATATCATAAGGTATAATGTCAAATACTAGTCTTGCAGATCAATATTTTAACCTCAGTACACATAGTCACTCTAGAAATAGACAAGCCATTTTGGATTCAACATTTCAATCACTTTCATTGACTATAAAAACTTTTAAAAATAATTTATAGTAAAAAAAATACTCAAAAAAAACACCATGTTAATTTATAATTCAACTTAGGGCATAGATCCTCAAACTCATCACTGCAACTTGTTTACCCATAACTGCTAGTTTACCTTTAAAGCACAATCATGGTGATAATGACTTTCAAAACATGTATGACCACTTAAATGAATTATTATGAAATTATATGATCCTATTATATCTCTATACCATAATAAAGTATAATAATTGTATGGTCTATTGGAAACTATTGGTCTTACAAACCAATTTATTGACCTCGCCACACAAAGACCTTACTAAGTCAAACAAGTCAACTTGTCAGTAACTTTTTACTATATTCACTAATATCCAAAACTTATACTAAAAATTATCTTGTATTAAAAATACTAAAAAACATAACCATGTACTTTGTTTCATCATTATTCTATGATAACACATCCCTGATCATCTTCTCACTACTGCCTAGATTTCTCATTGTTTCCACCATTAGGCATGTTAGTGACTGGATAACTCGGATGATAATTTTAGAATATGTGAGAAATATAACCTATATATAAACCTCAAATGACATGAAAAATGAGTCTCAAAATTTATCCTCCATCCATTTTCATACTTTGACTTGGTCAACTCTGATTGCTACAACAAATCTTTGAGAAACTAGCACTTTTTTGTAGGGTCTACTCACACACCTAACAACTCAATCACACCTAGAGGTTACTGAAAGATTTTAATACATGATACAATAGTTGATATAGTAATTTGAGACCATTATAGGCTATTTTTAATAATATCTTTCACATCAAAGTCTTATTAGGGTTTTAGAGAGGTTTAACAAAGGTTTTAATGTTAACAATTATTCATAAAGGATTGCCCCTTAAATCTAAAACCAATGTATATAGTTATTATATAGGACCCTTATCCATCTCTCCTTAATATATCAATATCCCATGCATAGGTTACATGTGCCAATGAACACCTGAAATTCCTTCTCAGGTTTGCATGCCTTCATTCTATGTACTCGAGAGACCTCAAAACCACTTTTCATGCCTTTTATTACAAACCATGACCTTAAACTACATGAACAAACTTAAAAAAACATACCTCACCTCTAAAAATTATTACATGAGATCAAACACCTTGAAATATGATCATGACCCCTCATTAGGCCACACTCTCTCTCTTTGCTCACTTAGACATTGACCTATAAATAAGATTAGGCATTAAAACTGACCTTCATGCTTCTTTCTATGTGCTCTCCACCTCACTAAAATAATAAAAAAAACTTCTCACATGATAAAAAAAAATTATACATTCTTCATATGTCTTGACAATAGAAAATGATGCCTCATTAGTCTAGGCATGGTCTAGAAATGGTTTAGTTGCAGACTTGATCTGTAGGTCCTACCCCTATAAGTTCACCCTAAGACTCTCATGAGTGATATAATGCTTCAAATTAATGATTAATAATATTCATACAACCACTCATTAATGTGTTCACGCATCTCACTGAGACATCATACTCATTCCTTCTCACAAGGTCTCTTCATGCTATGACTAGTGCCGTGACTAGGATTATTAAGCACTTAAAACTTGACAACTAATCTTGAGACACCTAGGAAAGTATCTATAACTTAATTAAATTATCAAATAATTAAAAACATCCTATCATAATATTTTTCTTAATTACTTCACCAAAATTTAATATGCACACCTTTTCACAGGGTCTAAACTAGGCTTCTCAAGACACCTTTTACTCAATAACTAGTATTCAAACATGCTTACCTTAATTGTATCAAACAAGATCACTCACCAGATAACACTCTCATTACATTATAATAATATTTACATCAACCAAAAAAATAATCATTAATTTTCCTTCAAATTCTCTCTTTGATCTGAACATTGACCTCTCTTTGATCTGAACCTTGGCATCAACAATAAAAGAATCATTAGGTTTAATTCAAATTCTCTCTCTAACATTTACCTTGACATCAATGACCTCTATTTTATTTTAACCTTGACATCAACCAATATAAGAATCATTAGGTTTACTTCAAATTCTCTCTCTGACCTTTACCTTGACATCAATGACAACACTTCTCAACAAGTTGAGGATCTGAGAACCATAAAGAGAGAAACAAAAAAATACGTGATAATTTTGAGGTATAAATCCATAAAAAATAAGATGGAATAAAAATTAAATCAATAAACTAATATTTAATAAAATAAGAGTGAAACAAAGGAAATAATAAGTTTGCAAGTACAATACAACTAGAAGAAAAGGAAAAAGAACTAAAAACTCCATTTGAGCAGGAATTCAAAATTTTCTCACTTGAGGAGTTTGATGTAGGAGCATCAAGATGTAATCAACTATACTTATGTAAATATGTCAATTTTTTGTTTATAATGTCTAGGGAGTGTGTCTATGTCAATTTTAGTCCTTAAAACCCTATAATTTGTTCAAAGTCTCTAGTTTTCTATTTTCCCATGAAAAATCAATATTTGAAAATTTTAAACTTGTTTGTAAGCATTTGTGAAGCTCTTCATATATACTAAGGTCTTGTAAAGTCACAATTAAAGATGTAAAAGGTTATTCAGAGTCTAAAAACATGTTTTATAAGGTTTTCTATGTTGGAATAAATTATTAAACTTCTTAAGGATGTATCCAAAGTTGAAGAAGGCCGAAAAAAACTTATTTTAAGATAGTCCAAATTGTTAAGAGAATATTGGGAATGAAAAAAAGGAGAAGATAAGTTTAAAACATAAATTTATATCTAATATAATTAGAAACAAGATAATATAATGTCAAAAACACATGAAAAGGATACAATATCTTAGTTAGAGGTTATTGTTAAAAGTCTTTAGGTCTGATGATGAAGATGAGGAAGTTTGTCTTGAGAAGTCTACAGAATTATATGTATGTTTGAAGATATTTGAATATATAAGACTTTAATATGATATTATAATGCCTTATCAAATATTATTAATTTGTAATTTCATGTTTTAAATTTTTATCTGATCTTACTTCATGTTTTTGTGATGATTTGTGGCCCACAGAGGTCTAAAATACAATATATATTTCATGATAGTCAAAGACAAATAATATCTTGATAAATTTAATATTTTTTTAAGATTATAAAGTAGTTTAAATTATATATATATATATATATATATATATATATATATATATATATATATATCCAATTTTAATAAACCCTTTAAATTCCCTAAACCCTAAGAAATCTCATTAAATGTGCTCTCGGGTTCAAGTTGTAGAATTCTCGGTTATAACAGTCAAGGTAAAAGCTAGTTTATTTCATCCTTAAGGTTTTTAAAACATTATTGTTGATGAGAAGAGTGATAATGAGGCATGATATAATTTTTACACTATGAAATAAGTTTTGAAAGTGTTTTAAATTTGAAATATGTAATTGTTTATCCTCTGTGTATTTATAGGTAGCCTAGGATTTTGGGTAGAAAACACACCGTATCTTGAGTTTTAGCCAAGAAAAACTCATGAAAATTTTAATAATTATGTAATATAATGTTTTAAATTTTTTCTAGTTATTTTAAATTTTTTTGGTAATATGTACAATGATTTATATCAAAATACAATCAATAAGCCTATGGGTGAAGGTTTTAAGAGGGTTTAAGGCCACTAAAAGCGGAATATCTTTCAAACGACTCATTAAACATCCATGAAATTTTGTAAGAAGTTTCTATATAAAAATTTTCAACTAATAATATTATTTTAAATCATTTAAAATTAATAAAATATAATATATACATAACTATGTTTTTCTGTAGAAATGAGGGTTTAAAAAGACTAAAATTGAGATATTTTGTAAACAAGGTATCTAAACTTCTTGAAACTTTCTATAAATATTAAGGAAGATATTTATGAGGTTTTTAAAGTTATTTCATTAATTATATATATATATATATAACCAAAACCCCTCACTAGATATCTTTTGGGAAGCTTAGAAACCCTCTTTGAGATTCAAAAAAGAGAGAACAATTTCAAAAAGAATGAGTAAAAGGATATGAATGATTCAAAACTTAAAATTTTTGATTGACATATATTTCAAGAACCCAAAAATAACATAGTAACAATGATTTCTCTAAGAAGAGATGTTTTATTTTTCAAGATTGCAAATGCAACCATATGCTTATTTTTGGGAAGAGATGTCTAATTTCTATTTCTGGTTACATTTTCATTT
The DNA here is from genome assembly GCA_037957365.1 of Torreya grandis. NCBI lineage: Eukaryota > Viridiplantae > Streptophyta > Pinopsida > Cupressales > Taxaceae > Torreya > Torreya grandis. The sequence goes on along the minus strand of JARHVA010000589.1, from coordinate 943,997 downwards.
ATACAAATTTTGAAGGTAGGAGGAGGATGTGGAAGGTCACCAGCATGAAGGGAGATTAAGTGGTTCAACTTCCATGATTTAAAACATTATAAAATTCAAGGAATTACTATTTTTAAAAACTTACTATTTTAGACTGCACTATTAAAATTGAAATTTGGGGCACTTTCATTCGGTTTTGGGGGGCCAAAACCTACTAAAAAAGCTCATTCCATCTCACCATGTTATCCTCATTCTTAGCTTTCCAGTGGTTTAAATTGGGAGTCAATCGGAGCTATGGTGCAAAAGGTATGGCTCCCGAAAGTTCTGTCATCAATTGGAGTAGAACCATCACTCGAATTGTCGCTCGAATTGTTGTCCGAATCAATGAAACCTAGTATGGAGACAAAATTCCTCAAAATATAATTAGTTGATCAGTTTTGTAGGTCTAGATACAAGGCCTAAAATGCAAAATTTTTATGTTCTTGCATAAAGAATGATAGATGAGGAAGGTTGACGTATATAGAGGGAGATGGAAAACATTATAAAGTATGGAAGGAATTTTTTCAAGTATCAAGTGTTTTATCTTGAGGTTAAAATCCAATGAATAAGGTTTTAAGAAGGAAGAACATGTGAGGACAGACCTAGTGTAAGGTAAGAATACCCTTGTAAGCCTATTTACATTATATTAAAATCATTATTGTGAGGGTTTTAACCAGTTTGAAGGTTAAAATAGTAGTCAAGTGAATAAATTACATTAAAAAAGACCTAGAAGACCTATTGTAAGTAACCTAAAAGAGGTATACTTACATCACTTATACTTTTTTTTCAAAAGTAATTTAGAATTGATCATTATTATTAGGGCTACACAGGGCTTCATATTACTGATTAAATGTATCTCAATTCAATTCAAAGGCTTACTCACAAACTATTAAAAGAAAAAAACCTCCCCCAAAAGGCTATTAAACCCATAACTAGGATTAAGACTTTTCTTTGGTAATGGGGTTTAAAAATTAATTCATATGACTTTTATTACTCCCTTATTTCAAAATCAATGTGAAACAACTCTTCCAAGAGATTACAAACCTCACTTTGCACTCAAACTTCACTTTAGTCAAAACATGGCTACAAGAGCTATTAGGCCTTAAATTGGTTTATCAATATTCTTTATGGAATTGACACTTAAAAAACATGTACAACACCTTTCAAGGTTCATTATGACATAATTATGTGATCCAACATAATTTCTTAAAACACTTTAATCTGTTTGTAATGAACTCACACCAAATGCTCAAAAGGAATATTGGGCTTAATCAGGCTTAATTGACCTTCTTGAGTTGATTCTTCATAAAACCTTGATTTTTAATGACTCTTAGGGCTTGTATCATCATATTTCATGTTCTCATATAAAAAAATTGGTCTCAACCTTTGCTTTACCTCCAAAGTCACATATTCAACACTCTAGGGTTTTAGGCCTTATTCTTCCTTTGATATAGACCATGTTTTTGCCATAAATATTTTTTTAAAAATAAAAAAGACTTAAAACCTTTTTCATTCTTTTAAAAACCCTTAAATACACATAATTACAAATTTTTAGACTTTTGGTTGGTTCATTTAGAAGACATCCCTCTTTTAGTCTTCCCAAATTAGATTTTGAGTTTGTCTTTATGACTACAAGTTTGAGTTTTGCCTATGATTTTATATACATACCTCTTAAAATGTTGAACTTAATTTAAAAAATTTATAGTAATCATACTTCACCCTTATACCAGGTTTCATCAAGTTTCCACATTTAATTTTTAGGATATGAGGTTTTTAGTATCTCAAAAAACCTTAGTTTTTTGTGTAGGCCAAAAGCACTTATTTGATGATTTATTTATTTATAAAGTTTTGTATGGAGGAGTTTTGTCTTAAAAATCATATACATATCCTATTCCAACTCTATACAATGGTTTAGAAACATAAATCATTCATAAAACCTCACAAATACACTTTTCAAAACTATGTAACCCTATTTTATTCCACCATAGCCATGTTGTTAGGGATTAGTTTATTACATTGTGTAAGTTTGGATATTTACCGAGAGGTAAATAATATATTAGTGAGTTAGTATTTAGATTATCTGAATATATTGTGATAACAATCTATTCACTTATAGTCTATTTGTTAGTATGTGTTATTCATAGGGATTTGGGTGAGAGTTTGATGGAGAGATATTCTCCATAATTATAGGAATGATATTCCTATAAATTTGTATTGTCTCAGATGAATAATATATATAGGAGAAATAATATTATATTATGTTTTTAATTTTTTGTGTTTCAACTATTTTATTTTCTCTGTTAATTGTGTTCAGACCTAAACCAGAATCAATATCCGGTATCAAAGCAGATGAGATCCTAAGCCTTGTGTTTAGACCTAAACCAGAATCAATATCCAGTATCAAAGCAGATGAGATTCTAAGCCTTGTTTGGGGTAGATCCATGGTTTCCCCTATGTATGGGATTTTGTTGATGTGAGAAGTTTTTACCTTTGTAGATTATTTTGAGTTATAATACATTATTGACATATGTTAGATCCTTATTTATGTAATCATATTTGTGTTGCAATAGGATTTTAAGCCTCTCAAATCACCACATTACATTGAAGATGAAATGCATGAGGCGGCATCTAAGTAGTGGCTTTAATGTGTGTAAGGTGTATCACCAATTTTTTGTTGTATGGTTTAGATCACATGCATGCAACACGACTTTTCTTTTGCACATTCAAGCTCTATGTTCACTGTGAAGAACCACTCAGATAGCTCAAATTTCCATTCAATCATCTCATGTTTGATAATGACTCAGTCTATATCATTTTCAACAACTGTATGTTAATTATTTACATATGATCATGTGACAATCTCAACAAGCACACCGTCACAATTCTTGTGACCAGATCATAGATCATCATTCAAAATCATAAGGAAAAAATTAAATCAAGTAATTATTGGGATTATAATCTTTTGACATACAAGCATGTACTTTCAAGCTCCTTACCTGTATGACGTCCATTGAATTCATCGAATTATCTAAATGGTAAACCAAATCCTGGCCTCGACATGCTGTATACAGTGTATGATTTATTCAAGCTCCATGTTTTAGATTTGAACATGTATGATAAATTCTAGTATTTAATTTAGTTCTAATTTTGGATTTCATGTAATTCTCCAACCTTCCACCATTCACCTTGATAATCGTGGTCTTCATGCATGAGTCCAGCTTCCATGCAATTCACCAACTTTAGGTTTTATAATTTAAAGTTTGGTATTTTAATTTATGTCTATAACTTTAGATTTGTTGAAGTTTTCTATTACGTGGTATTTGTCAATACTTAAGTTTGTATAAATCCTATAGTTTTATTTTATAAGTCTTTGCTTTTAAAATCTTGAGCCTAGTATCACACTATATATCACGTAGAGTCTACTTAAGTTGGGCGTTTACTTGTTTTTATGAAAGGTTTAATATTTGAGTCTTATAAGGTCTAGCTTTAATTTCAATTCTTTTATATAGTTATCTTTCTAAGTGTTTCTTGATTAGAGTTATAATTTTTTTTTAAAATGAGTCATTTGGTTGTTATAGTGAGTCATTATAGAGTTAATTGTTCAAATTTGTATGGTCTTGAAAACAAAATGAGTTGAGTATTAAAATTAAGAGTCATTTTTATGTGTCTTTAAAAAGATTTTAAAATGTTAAATATTTTCAGAAAGTTGTCATTATCAAAAATCATCAAAAGAAAAAAAATATTTAAAATTAAAAAAATTGTAAAAAAAAAAAAAAAATTGCCTTACGGATGTATTTTCGAGCAACCTCGATGTCCTGAGTCAAATGTCAAATACGTCCAAACTATGGGAGGATTTTTCCTTAATAAATTCATGAGTCTCATCTTCATGACTTCTTCGACTCAGTAAGTAGCTTAACCTACTGGAGGATGGAGGACACAGTAGTTTGGAGGACAATCAATGTCCTCTCACAAGCCGTTAGCGATAGGGTCGTATTTTGAGATAGTGACATCCTATAGGCCAAATATACTATGCCAAGGATAATCACCAGTGGTAATGGTGACTATATACGTTGTGCGAGATCAAGTGGTAATGATCATGTACAAAGGCTACAAGAGGTGATGAGGACTTAGTCCTAATTTTTTTATTTTTCATCTTTTTGTGTGCTTGCAAAATAAGAATAGAAGAATATGCTTGTTCAAGATATGTAATTTGTGTACAAATTCTAAACATAATTATATGATGTGAAAACATTGTGAAAGGATAGGAAAAACTAATGTAATTCAGTTCATGGATCTTGAAAGGGTTTGTGATAGATCCAGAAAACTATCAGAGATGAACAGTGGATAGAAGAAGGTTCCAATTCATGTCAATTTTTTTGATAAACCTGATTAAAACTACGGGATGAGTGAGCCTTTCTTTGGATCAAGGTCATGAGTCACATAGGGCATGGCACGAGGGGTGAGCATACTGTAGGTGAGAGTGAATATTTTTGCACCATGTAAAAACTAAGGCGGGAATGTTAGGGATTAGTTTATTACATTGTGTAAGTTTGGATATTTATCAAGAGATAAATAATATATTAGTGAGTTATTTAGTATTTGTATTATTCAAATATATTGTGATAACAATATATTCATTTATAGTCTATTTTTTAGTATGTGTTATTCATAGGGATTTGGGTGAGAGTTTGATGGAGAGATAATCTCCATAACTATAGGAATGATATTCCTATAAAGTTATATTGTCTCAGATGAATAATATACATAGGAGAAATAATATTTTATTGTGTTTTTAATATTATGTGTTTCAATTATTTTATTTTATTTGTTAATTATGCTCAGACCTAAACTAGAATCAATATCTATATACCATATAAACCATTAAAAATGCATTCATAAACCTTTTAACGCATAAAAACTACTCACTTACATGATTATGAAAATGACACATTACTTCAAATGTTTGAAAGAAACAGTTTTTCATTAATCTCAGCTTTATACACGTACAATCCTCCTAATCCTTATGCAACCCCCTATACAAACATTGCATCAAATATTTTTAACCCTGTCTTCTTGTCATTTATTCATGGTTGAGGTTTATCACTTGAAATTACATTCTAAACCTAGTTCACTATGGATTCATTCACCTAATATATTTAAAAAACTTGAGACTCATCCAAAATTAATTAATTTAAACTTTTTCCATGTTGCACATGTTTCTAATTAACTTTTAAATAGTTCTAAGATGAGTTAAAACCTTATACATACTAGGGACACCTTCTAAGACCTCTTTACACACATAATCAATCCCTTAGACAAGTTTACAAGATGAGAAACATTCTCCATTTACATATATAGATTCAAATATTTGAATTCCAATTTTGGTGAGAAAATGCATTATAGTTTTGAAACACCACATTTTTAAATTCTAAGGACTTAAAACCTCATAAGTGACCCTATAAGACACTCTACACCTACACATAATCAAATTAAATCAAAAAAATTATTAAATTGATGATAGCATCATACTCTCCAAGTGGTAAAACTTGATCTCTTACTCAAATGAGGTTTTGATATATTTTTACATTTCTTCCAATTATGTTGTACCTACACACTTCTTTCCTTTTTTATAATCTTTTGTTTTTATCTGGTCTTCACTTCTGAATTATTTTTGTCTTCCATCTTCTTAATTTTGGCTTTATCTTCTAAGACAAATATGTCAACTTATACATTCTTTGTTTGAATTATTTCAAGAGCTTCTCTCTCTCTATGGTTCTTAGCTCCTCAATTGATAAAGTTGCACACAAAACTCAAAAAAGTATCACATATAAAATATGGATATCTTTGGGTCTAATCAAGTGTCTTTCGCAACCACACTTGTATTTCCAGCTTGAAATCTAATTTATCAATTATTTTATCCTCTTTTTCCTCTTCATTTTTTTCCCTTCTAAGAAATAATTCAGGTGTATCTCCATCATACTCTAATATTCTTCTATTCAAAGCATATTCTAATGATTCTCTTTTAGCCTGTAACTACTCTACACTCACATAAATAAACAAATACTCAATTTTAAATCTTGTGTTCTTTCCATGGACACTTATTTATTCAAATATTCCTTTATCAACTACTTTTCTTGTTCATTATTATCTTCAACCTCAAATATGTGCCATTATTCATTCAATTACATGGACTAATTTTGAGCTCTTTCATGAGCTTCTTCCTCATGATTTTCCAAATTAGACACTTATACAAGTATTTCCTTAGGCGCTTCATCTCTTTTTTCAATAAGCCTGCTCAACAGCCCCAATACTTCATTATTCAAGGTACTTTATAATGTCATTATTTCATCAACTTATATGTATTCATACACACAATCAAAAACAACATCAGAAATAAAATATTGAGGCCACATAACCCCTTAGATTATTTCTTGATCTAGCACTAATGCCTTTTTAGCATAACAAAATTTATTTTCACATCATCCTTCATGACTATATCATCTTTATCAAGGTGTTGATCACCTTTTTATTTATTGCCAACCTATAAATTTATCTTGAGATCTTCATACTTAAGCTTTTATACTTCCTTCTTTTGTTGATTGCATTGTAACTTCTCTTTCTTTTTCTTGTCTCTCATGACAATCCTTCTCTTCTCCATAAGTAACTTCATAGGCGATTTGAATCTTTTTCTTATCTCTATGCCAAATCCTTGATTGTTTTCTTCTTCATTTCCCTCCATTATGAAATTCACCATTTCCATCCTCTCTTTCAAATCATTTATCTCTTTTTAAATGTTCATCTTGCTCATCATTATGTCTTTTTTATTCTTGTGAAACCCTCTCTCAGTATACCCCTCTATCTTACTTTATTTCTCAATATCTTTTTCTCTTTAGGACCCTTTATTCTCTATCTCAGGCCCCAATGTGTCTTATCAAGTCTATTTCACCTTGCTTTCACCTTTTCTATACCTCACCCTAGTTTTCACCTAGTCATTTGACTCCTATTCATTCTTCTTTCAACCTCACCCATGTCTTTTTTCACCTTAGTATATTAACTCTACATCCAAGTCTATCTCACCTTGGAATTCCTTAATCTTCAATGAACTCTTTCTTGTCCTTTCTATTTACTATTCATGTATACCTATGCCATAAAATTATTTCACTCTTTCCCAAAGAACTTCTAAGCTCTGATACAAAACTCACGTAACCATATATCTCTCTATCTCTATGGTTGTTATGATGTAATTGGGCCTTGAAAAAATACTATTTTATCACTGAATTTGGTTTTTAATTAAAGATCCCGTAGGTTTTTTTCTAAACAAGGGCTCCTTTACTAGCCTTCAAAACTATTTAAGTTTCTTAAATAAGCCTTCTCACAATGCTATCAAGGCTACTCAAGGTAATAGACCCTTCCAAATGAAATACTGACCTTCATTAGGTTTCCTCTCTTTTCTTTGAAGTCACTAAGATCCTAATATAATATTACACACCTTCCTTAGTCTTGACACTTCATCAACATAACCATCAAGCCCTTATGCAAGTTTTATTGATATGGCTTATACTCATTTTAAAAGAGAAATTTGGATTTGATCATGATTATTAGGGCTAAGTAGGGCTTCTTATGAATGATTATATTTATCTCAATTCAACTTAAAGGTTTACTCCTTCTTACAAACTCTCAAAAACATAAAACCTCCCCCAAAAGGTTACTAGACCCATAACTAGGATTAAGACTCTTCCTTGGTAATGGAGTTCAAACATTCATTAATATGAATTTTATCACTATATTATTTCACAATCAATGTGAAATAACTCTTCTAAGAGATTACAAACCTCACTTTTCACCCAAACTTCACTTTAGTCAAAATATGGCTATAAGGGCTATTAGGCCTTAAATTAGTTTCTCAAGCTTCTTCATTGAATTGACACTTAAAAAAACACTTGAAACACCATTCAAGATTAATTATGGAATAAATAATGTGATCCAACTTAATTTATCAGAACACTTGAATCTATTTTTACTGAACTCACACCAAATGCCCAAAAGGTCTATTGGGTCTAATTACGCCTAATTGACCTTCTTGAGTATATTATTCATAAAAACTTGATTTTTATGACTCTTTGGGCTTAGATCATCATATTTAATTTTTTCACACACAAAAAAATTGGTCTCAACCTTTGTTTGACCTCTAAACTCACCTATTCAACACTACAGGGGTTTAGGCCTTATTCTTCCTTTCACATAGATTGTGTTTTTGACATAAATCCTTTTTTACATATCCAAAAGACTTAAAAACTTTTTAATTGTTTAAAAAAAATATAAATACACATGTTTACAAAATTTCATTTTTTTGGTTGGTTCATTTAAAATATATGCCTCTTTTACTCTTCCCAAATTGGATTTTGAGCTTGTCTTTATGACTAGAGGTCTAAGTTTTGCCTATAACTTAAGATTAAAACATATTAAAATAATTAAATCATTAAAAAACTTTAAAATAATCCTCCTTAACCATTTTACCAAGTTTTAACAACTTTTCCATGGTTATTTTTCAAGATATGAGGTTTTTAGTATCTTAGAAAATCCTAGTTTTATGTGTAGGCCGAGAGAACTTATTTGATGATTTTGGGCTTAAAAATCATATACACATCCTATTACACTTTTTACGATGGTTTTGAATCATAAATCATTCACAAATCCTCACAAATACACCTTTCAAAACTATGTAAACCTTATTTGATTCCACCACAAGCCTGCATACTATATAAACCATTACAAAATGCATTCATAAAGATTGTAACACATCAAAAATACTCAATTACATGTTTATGAATATGAAACATTGTTTCATATGTTTTAATGAAATATTTATTCATTATTCTCTTATTTATGCAAGTATAATCCTTAATCAACCCCTATGCAAATTATGCATACAAAGCTTTTTTACCCTATTTTCTCCTCCTTTCTTCATGATTTGAGTTTTATCACTTGAAACAACATTATAAACTTAGTTCACTCCATATTCATTCACTTAATATCTTTCAACAACCTAAGACTCATCCAAACTTGCTTAATTTAGCCTTTTCCCACATTGCACATCCTTTTAATTGAATTTGAAACATTTTAAAGATGAGTTAAGACCTTATATATATTAGGGACATCTTATAAGACCTATTGAAACCTTTACACACATAATGAATCCCTTAGACAAGCTTACAAGATGAGAAAACATTCTCCATTTACAAATATAGATTCAAATGTTTGAATTTTCATTTTGGTGGGAAAATGAATTGTAGTTATAAAACACCACATTTTGAAATTCTAAGGACTTCAAACCTCCTAAGTGACCCTATAAGACACTCTACACCTACACATAGTCAAACTTTAACAAAATTTACATTGACTTGATGACGTTCCTACATCATAATCCCACCCCATTCATAGCACACTCCTTAGGACATGCACTCAAGGAGATTGATGTGTTGACAAGTCCCTGCAAGAAAAACAATTAGTAAACGGATAAAGATGAAAAATATTAGGTGTATATAGTAACCAAACTGGCAATGTAGTCACCAAAAAAATATCTCAATATAGATATAAGCATGATAATGTACTTAATTTAGGACCACACATAAGTTAGTGACTTGAAAATTTAGTGACTCAACTCACAATAGGACTCAAAAATATTGATGACAAGATGATCCTCTATGGATAGGACTCACACATATAATTAAACATCTACACTCATTAGTAAATATTCATACATAAGCATGTCAATGTAATATAACTCAAAATGATAAAGGGAAATCAAAGATAAATATCATTGTGAAGGAATATACTAAATGGTCATACCTTCAAGTTAGGAATTGTTGGCTATGATCTTACCCCTCTTGTATGTGGGTGCATTGAGTGATGTTCATATATCAAGTGACCTATGAATCTGCACAACACCCACTTAAGAAATATCATGTAAAATGATATATGTATATCGTGGTTACAAAAACCTACATATTAGGTGAACATGTAACATCTATATAATAATGTTTATAAATTTATGAATATTACCAATGTTTTTGAAAATTTCCAATGATTTTAAATTTTTGAATTTTTCTGATGTTTTTAAATTTTTTAAATGTTGGTGTGTTTCTACCCTTGATGATAAATATATGAGATATGTATGTGTTAATGTGTATTTTATTAGGCGTCAATGTTCTAGACTCATCTCTCAACTCACCTCTCTTTAAAAGAGATTCCAAAGAATCTCAAGGTTTATATCTACCTAGTCTAGGCACACTGATTGTCACTCAATGATTTGTTCTGACCATTCCATTTCAAGGGGCCTTTACTGGTTCACCTATTGCAAAATTATAACTTCATTTCAATGGGTTTTAGGTACTTGAACAATGTATAATTATAATATCAAATTATTATTTTTTCTGATTAAGTTTAATGTCGATGTTGAAAATGGATAAACATGCATTTGATGTGATTTTATGCAATTTAAAATCGATATATTGTAAGGTTTTACTTAGTATTATTTATAGGTGATTTTCTATTCATTCTATTGATTAAACTATTTTACAATACTAAAATTACAATGAATAAATATAACAATAAGATTGATATTCATTTAGGTATAGATTGTTATCAAACCCTAAGCTCTCAACTGATTAAAAATGATAAAAGAAAGGGAAAAGAGAAAGAGAATAAAAGCCTACAAATAATAGTGACAACTTTGGTATCACGATCACAATCACTCCATAAACCAACTACTGAATCAACTAGCATATGAATAATTGAATCCAAAGCCAATGCAAGATTCTAATGGGAATAAAATAAAGAAATAACAATAACCACCACTGTATACATGTGTAAATGGAATCAAATAATCCTTAGGATTCAATTAATCAAATTCATCATTTGATAAAAAAAATTATAGTCTATTACAATCATTCTCCCAGAATATTTATAGCATAAATGTAGGAGAGGATTTGAGGGATAGGTTAATAGTAAGAAAACATGAAAAGTTACAAAAAAGGGGTTGGCTCTAAATCTCTTGTGGGAAAATAAAAATCCAACCCTTTGAGTGTAAAATGTAGTCATTATATAGCCAATTGGTCTTCCAAGGAGAGATTTCCCTCCAAAATTCCCAACTACCACCATTAATACCTCAAATACCTCCTCTTCTCTCCAAATTTGCCACTTTCACTATTCATAATCCTACACAAGACCAAAAATAAAGTTAGCACAAGTAATTAAAATAAATGAATAGTAAACTAGCCATAGAAATATGGATATGTTTCCCACAAGAAAAACTAAGTAAAATTAAGGGTACCATTACATCTAGGCTGGAACCAACTACTACTCCCTTGACCTTTAGCATGTCTAGGGATTTGTGTGGTTGACTTGTGGCTTACATACCTATTTTATCTTCTTATTACATTTCTCTATGTTCTTATTTAGGTCAGCCTATGGAATAACCATGGTTAAGTAGACTATATACAGTAGGTAGTGGTTAGTCTTTGATCATCATATTAAGTATTCTACTCTTATTGCATTATTACGGAGGTTTCCCCCTACAAGTGGCTTTGCTATATTATCCAATACTATGCTCTACTATCAATTATTGTTTTGTGATCTCTTATCTTTGCTTATTCTATGTGATATATAATTATTTTATGTGAACATCTAAGTAATTTCATCATAAGTGTTATTAGAGCTTCAATTTTGATAAGTTTCCTATGGTGTTTTTTTTGGATCTGGGAAGGCGTGACTTTTGTGAGTGGAAGGAGCGAAAAAACATAACTTGAAATCTAAGAACTAATTTTTCTATCAGCACAATATTGTTCAAAACACTTTTTTGAAAAAAAAATCTAAAAAAAAGAGTCTAGAAAAAAGATTTCCCTTTGCACATTTGCAGTCATTAGATTAGTCTCAGCAAGATGATCGCAATGGTATATTATATCAATAAACTTTTTTGGTGTCAAAATTTTTCACCCTAGTGCACAAAAGTAGTCATTGGATTCATCTTAGTGAGGCGATTGCAAAGGTATCATCTCCTAGTACATTTTTTTGGGGTAAAAACCTTCCTAGGGTTTGGGCATGGTAGGTCCTACTACTTGAGGAAAAAAAGGGGGGCAAGAAACTCCTAAGAATCCTAGGGATGACATAGAATCTAGAACTTTAGATCCATTAATTTTTCAACTTTAAGTTGACATAAAGAGCTTGGTACGACATAATGACTTTGTTTTAGTTCAAAATAATGTTTCAAGGATGTATGAAGATATTAATGGGGTACACACTCAATTACATTAGATCATTTCATAATTGGATGCCATTTCATCTCAATTACAGCCAAATACCCCTCTTCTTCATCATTTAGGTCCTCCTCTTAACACTAACAACTCCAATCCTGATGTGAAATTGATGTTACCAAAAGTGGACATGCATAATTTTGATGGTAAGGATCCTCTCACATGGATTACCCAAATTTAAAATTTATTTAATCTATACCAAACTCCTAGTTCTCAAAAGGTGATAGTGGCATCTCTGTATCTAGAACCTATCAGTTAATTTGGTATCATTGGATGTGTGCTCAAAATAAAAAGAATGGTGATCCTATTACATGGTTTATTTTCACTAATGAATTATTGGCTCATTATCAAAAAAATGTCTTTGAGAACTACTTCATCTAGTTAGCCAAACTACGTCAAACAGGAACTGTGAAGGATTATATTCATCAATTTTAGAATCTATCCCTACAAGTAGAAGATATTACTGAGGAAAATTTGACTGATCTTTTTTTGGGTGGACTCAAAGATAGAATCCAATTGGAGGTTTATATTTTTAACCCATTGTCTATATTATAAGCTATCCCAAGTGCACACATGGTAGAAGAAAAAGAGATGGTCAAATAGAAAAGTTTTACTACTAGTCATGTTCATACCTTTCTAGCACCATCATTTCCTTAACCCACTAGATTGACATTTCAGAAAATTGATGATAAGAGAGCCAAAGGGTTTTGTTATGGTTGCGATAGCAAATGGAACAAAGGAAATCACTATGCTAAAAAGAAGTTTTTTTACATCAAAGGTGTCAATGAGGATGAAGATGATGATGAAGCAATTGGTGAGGATGTATAAGGACCCAAGGAGGAATCTAAAAAATCTCAACCTAATATTTTATATCATGCCCTTTCAGGTATTAATACTCCCCAAACTCTTAAGGTGGTGGGTTTCATTAAGAAACATAAGGTCATTGTATTGATTGATTTTGGGAGCAAACACAACTTCATCAACAATAAGTTGGTTTCTCATTTGAAATATTTCATTTATCCCACTCCAAAATTTTAGGTCATGATTGTAGATGGTGGTACTATCAACTTTTCATGAAAATGACATAGTATTAAGCTGGCTATGGGAGACTACCTATTGGATTCTCCTATGTTTGTTATTCCCAAGGGTGGAACCAACATTGTTCTAGAAGTATAGTAGCTCATGACTCTGGACACTACTAAGATGAATTTCAAAGAATTATTCATGTGCTTTAATTTTGAGATAAGGACATTTGAGCTAAGGGGATTAAGGGATAAATCTCCACAACTTGTTATCTCTCATCAAATGACCAAGATTCTCTAAAAGGGTACTGAAAGATTTATAGCTCACTTGTTTTCCATTGAACTCCAGCCAACTCATCCATCTACACCTTCTGATCTACAATAAGTGATTGATGCCCATTCTATGGTTTTTGGTGACATGCCAAAAGGACTTCCACCCAGTCGCACGCATGATCCTACCATCAAACTTAATACTAGTAGTACACCACCCAATATTAGGCCATACAGGTATCCCTACACCTAAAATATTGAAATTGAAAAGATGGTATAGGAGATGTTGGATGCAAGAATCATTCACCATAGCCAAAGTGAATATTCTTCACTAATTATCATGGTGAGAAAGAAAGATGACACTTGGAGGATGTGCCATGACTATAGAGAGCTCAACAAGTGCACTATCAAAGATAGTTTTCTTATTCCTATCATTAATGATTTTCTAGGTGAATTGAATGGTGCTTTTTATTTTACCAAGTTAGATCTGTGTTATGGGTATCATCAAATCCAGATCCATGATGAAGACGTACCCAAAATAACTTTCAAAACTCATAAGGGCCATTATGAGTTTATGGTTTTGCCTTTTGGTCTAAAAAATGCACCATCCACCTTTTAGAGTTTGATGAATACTATTTTTAGGCTATTTTTGAGGAGATTTATTTTGGTGTTTTTTCATGATATATTCATTTATAGTAAAAATTGGGAAAACCATTTGCAACATTTGAAATAGGCACTCTTAATTCTGAAACAACATCAGTTGTATGCCAAACCTTTCAAATGTACTTTTGGATCTCATGAGGTTGAGCATTTAAATCATATGGTTTCACATGAAGGAGTGAAAGTGAATCCTAAAAAATTCCAAGCAATGGTGGATTGGCCATTTCTTAAGAAACTCAATCAACTCATAGGATTTTTGGGGCTAACTAGTTACTATCATAGGTTTGTCAAAAATTATGGTAGCATTGTAGCCCCACTCACTTCTTTTTTGAATAAAGACTCCCTCTAGTGGACTGATATAGCTATCAGGGCATTTGAACAATTGAAACTGGTTATGTGTACCGCTCCAATGTTGGCCACTCCTAATTTTTAGAAGACTTTTGTGGTTGAATGTGATGTATATAGATATGGTATGGGTGTTATGCTCATGAAATAAGGCATACCACTTGTATTTTAAAGTTGCCAACTAAAGGGTAAAAATTGGATCAATCCCATTTATGAGAAGGAAATGATGGCAATTTTGCATGTAGTCAAACAATGGAGACCTTATTTGATGGGTCATCATTTTCAAGTAAAGATTGATCATGATAGTCTCAATTATTTTTTGGAACAATGGTTATCATCAAAAGAAAAATATAAATGGGTAACTAAGATGTTAGGTTGTGATTTTGAAATAGTCTACAAGAAAGTCAAGGAAAATGTGGTGGAAAATGCACTATCCAAGAGGGATGAATCAGTTGAGGCATTACTATGTCCCATGACCATTTGGTAGGTAGATTGGTTAGTGGAAGCAAGATTAGAATGGGAAAATGATAGTGCTACCCATGATTTGATTTAGAATATTCATCAAGGTTTGGGTGGATTTGAAAAATTCACATGGAAGGGTAATGCATTATGGTATAAAGATAGATTATACCTATGTAAGAATTCTCTTCTCAAACAAAAAATCCTTTGGGAACTTCATACAGCTCCACTTAGGGGTCATTCAAGATTTTTGAAAACCTATCATAGAATCAAGCAATTTTTTTTTGGGAAGGAATCAAGGGGGATGTCCAAAAATATGTGGCTAAATGTATGATATGTTAAAAAAATAAAGGTGAATACATTAAAACCCTAGGTCTTTTACAACCTTTATCCATCCCTAGCCAACATTGGAAAGAGGTGTCTATGGATTTCATTATAGGGTTACCAAGATCTAATGGTCAAAATGTTATCATGGTTGTTGTGGATCATCTCAATGGACAAACTAAGGTAGTCAAAAAATGTCTGGAAGGATATCTTTGTGGTTTTATTTCTAATAAATAGGATAAGTGGGTTCATTGGCTGCCACTTGTTGAAAGGTGGTATAATACTTCTATTCATAGTTCTTCCAAAATGTCCCCATTTGTGGCCCTATATGGATACCAACCCTTATCCATCACTTCAATCTTGAAGGTCCATCCTAAGGTTTGTGTATTTGAGGAACATATTCACCATCAATAAGAGGTCCTTGCAAGTTTGTGTGAAAATTTAACCATGTCCCAAAATTGCATGAAGAAAAAAGGTAGATCAACATAGGAGTGAGAGGCATTTTGACATTGGTGATTGGGTTTTTGTTCACTTGCATCCATATAAGAAGATGTCCTTGAAGCAATAAAAAAAGGATAAAAGTAATCCTTTAAGTATTATAGGCCTTATCAAATCTTTTAAAAAACTGGTAGTGTGGCCTACAAGTTAGAGTTTCCTTCATCCACTCACATACATCTAGTATTTCATGTATCATGACTGAAGAAAGTCACTAAACATCGAGTTGCTACTCAATATAAATTACCAAAATTTAATGAGGAAGGGAGAGTTATTCTTGATCCTGAGGTGATCCTTCAAATATGCACTAATCAGCTATGATCTAGAGTGATTAAGGAGTACTTGATCAAATGGAAGAATCTACCATGTGAAGATGCCAAATGAGAGGATGAAGCCTTTGTGAAACAACATCTAGAGTTGATTCAATGTTGAGGACAAAGTTATTTTGAAGGGAAGGGGCATGCTATTCCCTTAACCTTTAACGTATCTAGAGATATGTGTGGCTGAATTGTGGCTTACATATCTCTTTTATATTCTTGTTACATTTCTCTATGTTCTTAATTAGGTCAACCTATGGAATAATAATGGCTAAGTAGATTAGATATAAGAGGTAGTGGTTAGTCTTTGATCATCATATTAAGTATTATGCTCTTATTGCATTATTGTGAAGGTTTCCCCATCGAAGTGGCTCTGCTATATTATCCAGTATTATGCTCTATTGTCAATTATTGTTGTGTGATCTTTTATCTTTGCTTATTCTTTGTGATATATAATTATTTTTTGTGAAAATCTAAGTAATTCCATTACACCAACTTTCCCGCAATGTGAATGGTTTGAATTTTTGACACCCAGATCAAAATTTATGCTTTAAAATGAAAAATAGGTAAAACAAACTCTCAGTAGACCTATCTAGGATTTTGGTAGGCATATAGTTATAGTTTTACATTACTATTTATATTTTTGGGCACCTAGTTATAATCAGGTCCATACAACTTGGATTACATTAGGGGGACTTTGAAAATGTTATCAAACCCAATTGGGTCATTTTCCCCAAATAACACTATGCTCTATTAGTGAGAAACCAAATTTTAAAAATCCCAAAGGCGATAGACCTAGTCAAGAATTTAGGGGATAAAAATCTAAGAGGATGATTTGTGAGGGTTTGGGGCTCGAAATCCTGATACAATGTTTGTTGGGGAACTGGGGCTCAAAATCCTAATTAGAGTGTGATTAGGGAATTATGGGTGGAAACCCAACTTACATTAGTAGTAGTAGTTAGGGTTCTTGGGGGTAAAACCCCAAATATAAAAGTCATGAGGGCTTAGGATCACTGATGACCTAGTTAGGTCCCATGCCTTGATTAACATTGAAATACACAGTTGGGGATGGCCTCAATCTAATCAATGATCCATCCTTGATTAATAAAGGATGGTGGACATTTGAAATCTCGATTGGGGAAACTAAGCAAAAATGCTTGACTAAAATCCTAGAGGACTTAATCAAGATAAAACCCTTGAAAAATAAAGAAAAACAACTAAACCCAACCCACATACCTAATCAAGACTATAAGTTTGATTAGCACAAAAATGATACAAGACTCCCCTCCCAAACCTAATTGGGGTTTGGGGACCTGATTAGGTCTAAGGAGCTAAAATTTTAAAAAATTAGATCAAACTTTCCATAGAAATACTGATTAGCACTAGGCATAGAAGTTTGAATAGTTTAGACCTAAATGGGAAAATTAACAAGTTTTTCACCTAAGATCACTCAGATTTTACAAGTATGATACAGGGGTCTAGGAATCATTTTGGGAGGAAGTGTAAAACACAAAACTTGACTGAATGGGCCTAGTGGACAAGATGGAATAGGTTCTCAAGGTTGAAATGACATGGTAACCAAAATAACCCATTGAGGCAAAAAAAAAGACTTGAGTAAGTTAGAGAATAACTGGTCTAAAGACTCGACAAGTGGGATAAATGTCTCAAAAATATGTTTTTTATAAAGAGAAAAACATGAAAATTATCCAAATGAGTGAGGCAGATAATATGGGGTAAGTCTTGGAGTTCCAATAGGCATGAAAACCAAAATTACTCCTAGGGAAAAATGAGAGACTTGATAGAGTAGGTAGTAATAATGCCAAGCGAGCAAAAGTGAAATAAAACTTTGTTTTGGGGCCAAGTGTTATATATGAAACTTTACAGATTAGACTTGGTCATGATAATGGGATAGGTATTAGAATCGTAAAGGTCAAAAAAATTGAAATAACCTCTTGAAGTATGATAAGATACCTAGGAGAGATAAGAGATCCAGGATTCAAATGCAAATTGGGAGGTCAAAACTCCACTTTTATGCTATGTAAAATCATCCAAAGTTGACATGCATGAATGTGGTATTTCTAATAATGATGGTTCAAGTCTTAGTTTAGCATGCAAACCAAGATGAATCACCAAGGAAACTTATGGGTGTTGATACCAATGAACCATAAGTGCAAGCAGAAGTACAGAAAAAGGCTCAAAAAAGGAGGTTCCCTAATTCTTAGAAGAATTAGGGCGTGTTATACAATAAAACAAATGGAAACTCTATTGAAAAATACTCTTGAGTATTTTGAAATGATAGAAACATATCTATGAACCCATAATCTATGGCTGATACTATGCATAGAACATAAATGGACTCGAGAGGGGAATTGAAAAGAGTGACTAAAATACCAAATCAAACATTCTTATTGACAAGGTTTGTGCAAATGAGTTAAATTACCACTTATTAGAACCTATAAGGACTAGTTATTATGGATCCAATCATCAGGCTAGTGAATCTTACCTTGAAAATGCTTTCTTGGACATTACTCTAATACTAAATAGGCATTCATAGCCCCAATAGAGTTGCCTTTGATCCCACTCTAGGCCTTACTCCACTATGAACCAGGTTGGAAATCCCATGGTGGAGTTGCCTGAATCACCTAGAAGTGAGTTTTATAGATATCAACTTTTATTTTCTTGATTTATTTTTTCTTTTTCTTATTTTGTATCTCAATTTTGGGTTGGGAACCACTGTAGCAAGTGAAAGGTAAAACTATAGATTTTCCCCCTATATCTTCACCGTAGTAGGTTCGTCTAAGCAAACCCATAAACTATTAATATGTGAATTTTATGCTTGATTTTAAGAGAATATCTTCATTGACTAAATAGTTTTACCCAAAATTAACCCACCTCAAATAAATTCAAAACACATATAATATCTAGACCTTTGAAATAGATTTGAAAATAGAATCTAAAGTTACAAACTACTTATAATACTTATACACCAGAACATCATTCAAGCTACCTATGTACATGACTTCAATTATTCAATTCTTTTAACCCACATGGGAGCCTCCAAGGCAAAATAAGTGGACTAGGCCAAAAAAAGACAAGCAACAAAGCTAGACCAACAAGGAATAGCAGGAAAAGTAGGAAAAGCAAACTAACTAACAATAAAATAAGAATGAAAACAAAAACAAAGAAGGAAAGGGAAAGATAAAGTATTTATAGGAACTTTCTAGGCTAATTCAGCCCTAGAAGTAATGTTTTAGGAACTATGCATTGACAGGGAAATGAGACATACTCATCAGTTAGACACCTTAGGAAAAAAGCTTTCTTGCCTAAGTTTTTAGAGATTCGGTAGGGACCCAATGATAAGACATCAAACTTGGCATGCCACACCTTTTTATCATAAGACTTGTCCTAGAGAAGGATTAGATTAAAAATTAAAAAGGCTTTCACTTTTGCTCATTTTTCAAAATAAAATTCGATGACCTCTTGGTGTTTACTAAAATATAATAGATTTTCATAATGTTTTTATTCTAACTATATCAGTTTAAGGAAATGAGCTTCTATCTTGTCATCTATTTCTAGGTAATCTCTCATAAATTGTAATGTGGGAATCCTTAGGTTGACTGGAAATATGGGGTCTAGACTATAAACAAGATGACACAATGATGTTCCTAATGATGACTTAATTCTAGTCATATCAGACAATAGTGTAAACTTCAAAATGTTGTACCAATCCTTAGGGTTTTTTTCCAAGATCTTCTTGCTTACATCTAGTAAATTCTTATTAATTGATTCCACTACCACATTAACCTGTAGATAATAATTAGAAGATAATTTTAAGATTATTTGGTTTTTGTAGGCCCATTCATTAAATTAAAGATATGAGAAAGTAAGAATATTATCACATACCAACATAGTAGGCATCCTAAACTTGGTGATGATGTGTTCTTATAAAAAGTGGATTACCACATCATTTTTACTATTCTTGCATGTTTTAGCTTCCATTCAATAGGTATAGTAATCAATTGATATAAAGATGAAGTTATGTCCTACTAAGGAGTTTGTATTGATCACTCTAACAAATTCCAATCCCCATATTATGAATGGTTGAACCTCAGTGACTAAATTTAATTGCATGATAGGGGTATATTCTCTATGTGTGATAACTTGGAAAGTAT
Organism: Torreya grandis; assembly: GCA_037957365.1. Classification (NCBI taxonomy): domain Eukaryota; kingdom Viridiplantae; phylum Streptophyta; class Pinopsida; order Cupressales; family Taxaceae; genus Torreya; species Torreya grandis. Next base: position 923,604 of record JARHVA010000589.1, on the reverse strand, counting down.
GATAGCTCAAGATGTAATCATGAGCATATTTAAAAACATAAATCCAATAATAATCTACACTAAGTATCCGATGGGTTTTAAGACTCTCTGATCCATGATGATTTCTATATTTTCCATAGAAATCATTGAGTACTCCAATTGATTCTTACTTGTTCAGGCATCTAAGTTATATGCCTTCATGGTTCCTTCTATACATCATGCTTGATTTTATCATATAGTTATTACTTTTCAAGCATAAGGATCTTATTTGAATTGAATTAAGGTAATTTGGGCACTCATTATTGAGCATATAGTAGACTATATCTTGATACCAATTATCATTAGTAATGTCTTACGTTGTGTGTTTCTAAAAAACTATTTACGGGTCTACTTCATCCATGACCTTACTGAGTCTTTGTCCTCTTAAAATTTTCATTTGCTATAAATCTAGGTCAAACTATTAGATAATTGTCATCCATTTTACCATTTTCTCACCCAACTCATTTTGCATTAACATGGCCTTCACTATTGGGTTCAGCACCACTGCAAGCACCTTATTATCGAGAATGTAGTGTTTGAAAATTTTGATGGCTTTGAGCAAGGCAAAAGATTGTTTATCTATAGTTGAATACCTTAGTTTAGCATTATAGAGAGGTGAACTCATGAATGAGATAGGTCTCTCATATCCATCTTATTTATTTTATGTTAGGATAGCTACACTTGAGTGTTATGAGGTGAACGAGTAGATTTAGAAGGGATGCATATGGTTAGGACTGATTAACATTGGTGTATTTATAATTAATTTCTTGATCTAATAAAAATTCACTTGTGCTTTAGATATCCATTCAATCTTGGTTTACTTATTTAACATATTATTTAGTGGCCAAACTATCTCTGCAAATCCCAAAATAAACTTCTTGATGAATTTGATCCTACCAAAGAATAACTTCAGCGCTTTTATTTTATTAGGTAATGTAATTTTTTGAATTGCCTCCAATTTATCTAGGTCTATGGAAATACCTCATTGTGAGATGATGTGGCCCTACAACTTACCCTCTGTCACCCCAAAGATGAACTTCTTTAGGTTTAGGGAGATTCCATGATCTTTGTACCTTTTCAATATTGATCTTAAATCCTTAACATGATTTTATCTATTCTTGGAAAATATAGTTAGATCATCCATGTATAAGATTATACATTCACCGATGAGATCCTTGAATGTAATATCCATGGCACATTGAAAGGTGGAACACACACTGATTAGGTTGAATGGCATCCTTGTATATGTGAATGTACCCCACTTTGTCCTAAATGTTGTCTTAATCTAGTCTTAATAATTAACCGTTACGTGATTTTACCCTAAGTATCATCTAGGAACAACATCATTTGAGAGTTATTCACTATCTATAAAATCCTCATATAATGAAGGCAACAAGTAATCATCCTTTTCAGAGGCTTTGTTTAAGTTGTTGAATTCAACACATAACCTTATCTCTCCACTTTTATTTCTAATTGGTACCAAATTGGTCACCAACATGGATTTCATTATAGGGAATATTATCCTTGCTTGGAGTAATTTCTTCACTTCTTTGAATATCAACAGCTCTAGTAACATAGTGAGTGGTCTTTTCTGCTAGCATAATGGTTTGATTTTTGGCTTAAGAGGGATGGTGTGTGTGAGAATATAAGTGTTAAACACCTTTAAGTCCTCATAGATCCATATAATAACATATCTAAAGTCTTTCAAAGCTTGAACAAAGCCTTGTTTTTCCTTTTCAATACATGGTTTGCCTATAATCATGACCTTCGATTCATATGTATTGCCTAGATTATAATGCTATTGCATCATACCCTTGATGGGGACTGATTTCTCTTTCTCACCCTAGTATTCCATATCAAATAAACTTTATAATGAGACCATGACTTTGGGTATGCTATTGGTTTTTAGAATGATTACCTCTTCCTCATTAGGTTCAAACTCTTCCCTGTCATCTTTATCTATAATTTGAGTTTCAAACACATCCATGTTTGTCATGAAGTCAATGATATGTTGATCATCATGGAATACCTAAAAGTTTCTAATATTATTGGAAGTGGAAGGAGTATAGACCAAATCTAAAACCCTTCTCAACTTGAAGTTAGATATAGGCTCCAAAGTAATCATAGTTGCATCCAATGCATCTATTATATAATTTATTCTACAAAGCAAGGTTTGAATATTGAATGCATCAAAATCCTCTATTAAATTCCATACTCAGCTATGATATATAGATAAATTATTGTCATTACAAGCATACTATATTCTTATCTATTTAACCATCAGTTTAGAATCACCTAGTACCTTGAGATTCTTAATTTTATTATTTAATGCAAACAAGAGACCATAAACTAATGCCTCATATTTAGCCACATTATCTATGAAACCAAATTATATGTGAAATTCATCTAGATATGACTTTTCGTTAGGGTTTTTGAACTCTACATCAGCACCAAACCCATTATTATATTTGGAACCACCAAATTTCAAAATCCATAGATGGTTTTCAACGTATATGTAGGATTCAGATGAGTTGTTGCTGCTACAACATTGATTTCTTCATTGGTTTTCTCCATGCCAAATGGGCACACATATTATTTCTTGGCTAATAAGGACTTTCTATCTAAGTCATCAATGGTATAAGTGAGTATAAGGCTATCCAAGATAGTGATATTTTTATTATTGGGGCTTACATACCACTTAATTTCCTTTAGATGGATTTCTTCTAGCTGGTTGATTTCTAACTCAACCATTCTGAATGTTGACAACAACTGTTTACAACCTTATTTTTCACTTAGACTAGTTGGTTTCACCTCTTCATATACTATGGAAACATTAGGAAATGAAGTTATTTAAATAGCATAGATGATCTAACTCCTTAATTTTTACACTTGTACAGACAACATGGTGATAGTAAACTTAAAATATTCTACTCTTTCTCAAGTGCATACACCTTGAGCTTTGATTCATCATATACAATATCATTCATCTTGTTGTATTATATTATCATGTGAGTCATCTTAGGCTCATGTTCAATCCTAATTTTATTGGGTATGATATGCCATGGGAGCCACATATGAGAGAAATTTGTTTCTAACCATTCGATATTCTAGACCAATCTCTACTTAGAATCATACCATAAGCATCAGGTATATATACTACCTGAATGCCAATGAATTGTTGTACCCTCATATTAGAGGCCAAATACATATGGATATGATTTATCTCACTACAACCTTGACCTCTAATTTATACAACTGAACAACCTTTATATTTAACTTTGCAGGTGTCAAACCCAACTATTGACAAATTACATAAGGCATGATGTTGCCAAAGGCACTTGAATCCACCAAACAATTAAGTAGGTTTTTACCAAAAATATAGATTATTAGGAGGAAAGGAGGATTTTTAGTTTTTTCTTTGTAAATTATAATGTGAGTGTTGGCCATTTTTGGCCCACATATAGAGCTCTTGCATGGTTTGATGAAGTAGTGGATCAAAGGCTTAGAAATGGATCTAACATTTACAAATAGAGAGGGTCCAAGCAAGGTTTTCTAAGGTTCCAACAATAGTGTTCAAGGATAATCATGTAGGCCAAAATCTAAGTGTAAAATCTTTTATTCGACTAAGTCTTTATTTGTTCATTCTTTCAAACTTTGTGGGGACTAAATGTTTCTTTTCTTTTGGGACCTTTTTTGGCTAAGTGTTGAATTCTTTCAAACAAGTTGTTCAAGACAAGGATTTTGAAAGGAAATTTTCAAGAAGGCCAAAGGGTACTTTCTTATAGAAAGGGCATTTCAAGTGAAAAATAGGGAACTGTACAAGAAATTTGAAGGTCCATTCTTGAAGAAAATTTTTCAAGGCCAAAGAAAAAGAATGAATTCTTTCAGGAGAATTATCTGCAGAGATAAGTTCTGAAATAAAATATTGAATGAATAATTTTTGAAACAAAGAAAAGTTTAGAGGGAATGGCCCAAAAGGGTAATTCTTTTAGTAGAATTGTCCATAAGCAAATAGTTTGAAGAAGTGGCCAAAAATAAAAGTCTGAAGGAATTAATGATGAGCCCACAAACGTCAAGTTTGAGCCCCTACAAGTAGCCATTGCCTTTGGTCAATTTTTAAAAAGGTTCATCAAGATTATCATGAGCTTGACACTTGTCAAAATCTAGCAAAAAGATCAAAAAATAAGAAAATGCCAAGTTTTCAAAAGGATCCTAGTAGGATTTTGACAACCAATCAACAAAAAAGGACAAGGATTTCTTCTTTCAAATCTAATAATGTAGTCTATAGTTCACATTCAAAACATGTAAAGTGGTCAAAATAAGAAAAGATACACTTAGGTGGAGTAAATAACATTCAAAGTGAAGAAACATGCCAAGTTTTAAATGCAAAAGATCAAATCATTTATACTTGGTGGGAACATGCATCTACCCACGACATGGTTCTCTTAGCTCCAATCAAGGGAGATTTGAATGTGCAAAAGGCTTGAGGAGATTTGTTGTGATCTTGGATGGTTCATTTCATAATCAAGGTAGTTGCATGCTTTTAATATAAAATAGATTGAGTATAATAGCAATGATCTCGATCATTGATGATTTTGTCTCTCAGTTCTTCGTTCTCCCACACAAGCCTTTTCTTTCTCTCTTCCCTTTCTCTATATATATCTCATGTTTTTCCATTTTGTGGGGTTCTCAGTTTTGTTAGACTTTTCCATCTCTCTAGGAGATGGGACACTCTTTGAGATATTGAAAAATATGCTCAGCTTGATTAGGCTCAACCCTCCCAAGAATTTTTAAGAACTACCTCTTGATGCAATAAAGGATTTTCTTTGCCTATCTCTTACCTTGGATTTGTGTCTATTGAGTTGTGCACTATGGCATTCTGTGAAGGAGAATCTTCCTCATCCATGGTCCTCCTTTCTAACCTTGTTTAGGGAGTTTTTCAATGTTCTTTTCAAGTCTAGTTGAGTGATCTTTCCACCATTAATGTGAACTTTCAGTGAGTCCTAAAACTCCTCTTTGTTTGCATTCATTTGTTCTTGAACCTCCTCCATGAAATATTAATGAAACAAACTTGATCTTGAGGTTGTGTAAGTCAGTATTGTCCTCTATAGAACTAAAGTGGGTTCAAGTTTATGGGGGTTTCCCATTTTATTTTGGTGCATTGCCTGGTTAGCTTTCTTAAGAGCCCTTATCCCATTTCTAACCCTTTTCCTCATGGAGCATTAGTTTAGCTTTAGTTTTAGGTGACCTACCAAGAGGAATCTGACCTTCTCTAGAGGTTCAACCTCACTATAGGATACCCACAACCTAAGGTTGTTCCAATATTGTATCTGGGAGTGAGAGATCCTAAAAAACTCTCCAACAAGGGTGTAATTCTATCCTACAATAGTTTTTGGCATGCTTGATGGGACTAAGGTCCAAAACAACAGAAGGATTTTTGGTGTTGTTCTTCTACATATCAGCCTTTAGAGGCATTCAACAAACATTAATGGTGACTCTAAACATCTATCAACTAGTTTAAATAGTCCAAGTGCCTAATCATCATTGTTTGGTATGTTCAAGCAATCATATCTTGATCAACATGTTTATTCTCTACCTTAACATCACACTTATTAAGCTAATAATTTTCATGTGTGTTGTTCCCAAAATCTGTCACTGGTTTTTGGGGACAACATATCAACTATTTTGGTCCTACATGCCAAAATTCTCTCTTCTCTTCTCAAAAAATGTTGAGTGCTCAAGTTCTTCAATTATTCAAGCATTTTCAGTCAATGGACTCACAGGTTCAATGGGTTCAACAACTTCAACAGGCAAGCTCTCATAAAGGAACAACTTCCAAACACTTAGGCAACTTCAAGGTTGGTTCAACATTGAGGTTCAACCAAAATGTCCATCGGCAGACTTCAAACAAATGGAATGAACCATTGAACCCCGCTTTAGCAAGGTTCAAAGGTTCAATGAGTTCAAAGGTTCAAAAAGAGTTAAGCACTCAATGAGTTCAAATTTCAATCACTTCAAAGAGTTCAACGAGTTTGAAGACTTCAACAAGTTCAAATTTCAACCACTTTGAAGAGTTCAACAAGTTTGAAGACATCGGCAAGTTTAAAGTTCAAACGGCTTTAAAGGACTTAAACGAAAGAAGACTTTGAAGAAGAAAGATTGAACTGTTGAACCATTGAACCTTGAACCAAAAGAGTTCAAAGGTTCAATGAGTTAAATAAATTTTGAGAGACTTAGAAGAACAAAGGATTTGAAGAACAAAGAATGAACCATTGAATTGTTGAACCTTGAACCAAAAGAGTTCAAAGGTTCAATGAGTTCAACAGAAAAGAAAAGGATCCATAAAGTTTGAAGGACCAAAATATTCAAATAAAGATAATGAACCATTGAACCTTGAACCAAAATGGTTCAAAGTTCAAAATTTTAAAGGTTCAAAGAATTTCAAAATTTGAAAGGAAGCTTTGAGCGAAGGAAGCAGAAGATTCCAGAGACAAGTTCGAAGAGATGGTTCAACCGATTGAACCAAGGAGCCAATAGGACTGCCCGAACCATTGAACCATTAAACCAATGCACTCCAAAGGTTCAAAGGTTCAATGTTTAAAATGTTTCAAGTGATCAATGACCAATGATGTCCCTGTGGACATCAAATTCAAGGTAATAAAATGCCCATTTATTTTCAAATATGGTTTAGACTTGAGAACAAATTTGGTGACTAGCTGAAGAAGGAGCCGAAAGAGCCAGTAAAAAGGGTAGAGATAGCTTGAGAGCTAAGATCACAAATAAAAGGACAAAATATAACAAGGAAAGAGGGAACAATGCCAAAAGACCCAAAATATCTACACAAGAGTTATTTTTAGTTGGTGAAACAGTCCACTAGGTGGACATCAGAGAGCGTGAGCACTCTTGGATGCAGCCTATTTTTCTCCATCAAGTAAAGGCAAAGTGGATAGCTACACAAATATCAAGAAGAGGACCAGGTGGCCCATACTTCAAAAAGAGACATTTGAGATGAATTGACATGCCACAGTTAAGGCTAATGCCCTGTTCTAGCATGACTCCTTGATATAACTAAAAATGCATTTAAGGCATTGAATGAAGCATGGGCCATTCCATGAAACAAAGCACCCAAGTCTTTCTTGGAGCGTTATATATTGTAATCTCTTATTTTATGCAAAAGAGATCTCTCAATTGTAGAAGCAAAACTCTACCCAAATTGAAAGGCATTACTAAGACTTTGAGCTCAAATTGTTAATCATATTTTGTTATATGAATGAGAAAGCAGGTTACTTTCAGACTTTGTGTTGTAATAACTTATGTTATTTAGGGGATTGTTCTTATGTTTGTTTCCTAGATGCAGTCTTGTTCATTTAATTAAATAAGTAGAACTAGTGGAAGTAATCAGGGAGGTGTCCTGAAGCCAACTGTGGAGAGACTTTGTGCTGCCACAATTGTCTTTAGCATGTTTGTATTTTTGTTTCTATGTAAAGGATCTTGGGACAACTTTGTGCCCTCATTATCCTTTGTATATTTCACTCTTTGGTAGTTGAGGTGGAGACATTGTGCTACACTTCATTATGTTGTGTTACTACGCCCTATTTTAGTGAGGGAAGTAACGAAAGACTTTGTGCTTTCATGGGTTTGTCATGGTTACAATTACTACCAGGAAAGAATGTGGCTATTGACTGAATATTACTTCTAAAAGAAGAGAAGTACCTTCAGTAATTACCTAGGATTTCTCCTTTGATCTGTGAACATCATCTCTAAAAAAAGAGAGATGGATGGTGTTGTCCTACCCCTGAGTGTTATTTTCAGCTTATATTTATAGTATATAGCACCTCATAGTTATAGGGAACCTCCCCTTGATGAGAGGAGAGATTTGTCCCCTTTTAATGTGGTTGACCTACACATTTAGCTGATAAATCTCCTTATGCTTTGGTTGAAACACCTATTTTGCCCATCAGTTAGCTGGTGAAAAAATATTCACCCAACAGTTTTTGGTGACTCTTCTAGGGATCAACGAGCATTTCCAGTCTTTTTACAGTCTATTCAAATTGAAGCATTTCATATCACTGGGGAAACAACATAAAGTAGGAAAGAACACTGCCAGCTTCATGCCAACAGTTTTTGGTGACTCCACTGGGGACACAATAATTTTGCACAATTTGAAGCCTCAAGCTTCAGATTAAAGCATCAAATGTGTCTTATCCATTATCATTATAGCCTTATCCATTTCTATTATATACTCTGAGCTATGAAACCATAGACATTAGAGATCAAGCGTTTCATTTCAAAAGTCAATTCTCTAGTAGCTCCATGCCCGCTGGGGAAGAACGCATAGTTTGAAGCCTCAAGCTTCAAGATGAAGTAGGGCTAATTCTTTTCCATTTTTATTCTACAATCTAGTAGATCCATGATATATGTGAATCTAGAGAGCTAAAGGGATTGTTGACCCTATATTCGAGTTGGCACAACAAAGTGATTTTGACCTATTTCCTTCTCCATCTCGCCTTTAGCGAACCAAGAGTTTTCCTCCTACAAAAGTTAGGTCTCCATTACCAGGCAAAGCATCCATTTATGTTATTAGTAGAGATTTGTCAATACATACCCCTCAGACATTTGTTATCCCTCCCTTTAGTAGTCAAATAATGGTAGTTCAAGGCCCCTGGGGTAACTCTTTTGGCCCACTCAATTTAACTCCACCTCTACATGAGCTACCACACAGTTCAAGGAATAATTCCCCAAGTTCTATGGTGATAGGAGAGTTCATCCTAATGAACATATTTCAGCCTTTAGCATATCCTGTGGTGTGATAGGTGTGGAGTATGAGGACGTAGCAGTCAGGTTGTTTGTGGAAATATTACAAGGCACTGCTACAGACTAGTTCTATCATCTGCAGGCCCAGACTGTGACTGACTAGAACACCCTTAAAGCCAAATTTGAAGCCAGGTTCAAGATTTTAGAATATGTGCATGCCATGTTAGCCCAACTCACACAAATGAAGAAAGAGCCTCATGAACCTATGAGGGACTTCATTGCTAAATTTGACAAGTTGAGGAATAAGATTCCTATAATTGTTCAGCCAACAGTTGAGAATATCAAATGCTTCTTCATCAACTCTCAGCTACTTGAAGTGAGTTTTCTAATGAGACGTACTAGCCACATAGACCTTGTTGTAGTGTAGGATTTGGCTACTAAGGTGGAAGATGATCTCATCTTGGTGGGGAAGATAAGGAGAGACCTAACAGAGGTAAATCTTCTTCATCCTCTAAATATCCATCTACATGCACCACTGGTCCAATGGTGTAAAAGCTAGAAAATGAGTTGATAGCTCTCAAAAATCAAATGGCATAAGGGATGTCTGCTCCTTCGTATTGAGATATACCAAGGAGGACATTCCCCAATCAGTCATATCAAGGCAACACTACCAGGAATTAAGGACAACCAAATCATCTTCCTCCCCCTCAGGGGAAACTTGTTATTGAAGCAGCTCCAGCCAACTCAATAGTTGGATACCTTGAAATAGAATTAAATGTTTCTTTCCAATTTGAGCTGAACCAGGAAGATGGCACCGATCTCTTTGTGGAAGACCAAGATGAATCCACTGGCGACTCCAACATTGGTTTCCTAAATTACCAAGATGAACCCAAAAGTAAAGGTGAAGTGTTTAATGGATCATACATTGTATTCACCTGGTTCCAAAACCAGTCAGCCCAACAAGATGATAAGAAAAAAATAGAGGAGCAATCTCAACCAACAATTTCAATTGTTAAGCGGGGAACCACTCTACCTTTTCAATCAAAGGACCCAGTGATCACTAAAAAGGTAAGTACATCAAGTTCTCCTTCATCTTCTTCTTCAAATTCATAGACCAGTACCATACCCCCATAAAATTAGAAGGATAAACTTCCTTCCTTTGTTACTAGTCCATATCAGTCATTTGACATAATCGACCATACTAAGAAGACCAAAATTCAAATGACTGAGTTAGAATATTTACAAGCCAACCCTGAGAAGTTGGATAGGTTGGTTGAGTGTGTGAAGAATAAAACTGTCCCTATAAGACCAACTATTCCAAAGGTGACTCCCACATCCACCCAAAATAACCTTGTCATTACTCCTCCTGCTGCTCCTAGGAAGATAGAACCATTTTATGTCTCCCTATTGATAAATGATCACCAGCTAAATAATTACATCATTGACTCAGGTGCATCTGACAATGTCATCCCTGCCAAAGTGGAAAATTTTCTCAGCCTTATACTGACTAAGACATTTGGGAGATGTTTCTCCATGGAAAACAAATAAGTCCCTTTGTTGGGACAAATCAAAGATGCCCATTTTGCATTTAGGGCCTTTCCAAGAAAGAGAATCAAGATGATAGTCTTGGTGGCTGACATCCCAGCCTCATACGGCATCCTTCTTAGATGAAATTTCTACAAGGATGTTGGAGGAGAATTAAGCATGGACCTATTTGAAGCAAGGATCCCAGTCAAAGGTGTCATGCAGAGATTACTCCCTAAGAAGGAGGCAAAATACGTTGTCACTCAAACATTAGCACCTGAAGCTCAAATTTTGTTTGATTCTTTAGGCATGGGTAATTACTTCCTGACTACAGAGGATGTTCCTATCTTAGCTGATAAAACTTCTAAAAATGATAATCTAAAAATTGGTTTAGACAGAACAATAGAAGGATTTGTAGAACGTAGTACAAGCGCAGAAGAATCCTCCCCTCCAATTAAAAAGAAAATTTGAGGAAAGCACAGTTCCTGATGACGTATGGATACTATAATTTGATGGCACCTATTCTTCTACTAGCTCTGGAGTTGGGATTTTTCTAATATCTCCTCAAGGAGATATTTTTCCTTCATATAAATTGTAGTTCAGTAACACCAACAATACTGTTGAATATGAATCGTTGTTGCTCAAATTGAAGGCTGCTTGAGACAGGGGTGTCAAACTCCTTCACACCAAAGGAGATGCTAAATTAGTGGTTTTTCAGGTGAGGAACCTGTATCAAACCAAGAATGGAAGATTGCATCATTACCATAATCTAGTTTGGGATCAAATTAAAAGATTTGATGCTTTCAGTATCTCTGCAGTGCCCAGGGAATTCAATGATCGAGCTGATGCATTAGCTATTTCAATGACTCTCTTGGTTCCTCACCAAGATTTTGAAGGAGACAAGTACACCATCAAACTGGTCTTTCGACCAAGTTTTCCTGACAATGCCAAGCATTGGTAAGTGTTCAAAGATGACAATCAAATCATGTGCTAGATTGAACCAGAAGAACAACAAATTATGGTAATGGACCATACTACTGCACATCAAAATTAGGTAAATAAACTCTTCTACAAGAGAATAAGGATTCATGATTTTTAGACTAAAAATTAAGTCTTAGTATGGGGCAAGAGGAGAGAACCAAAAGGAATGCATATAAAATTTGATTCCTAGTTGAGAGGTCCATTCGCCAATCATCACTTCTGGGGAGAAAATAGTTTCTTTCTGATATATCAAGATAGAACACTATTTTCACTGTCTCACAGTGGGCAGCATCTAAAGCACTTCAATCCTTAAAGCATCAGATAAAATCAGCTTTTACATATGTATAATTTTTGTATAGTCTTTAATTTTGTTTTGCGTTGTTCATTTTCATTTTTTGGTGCCTTTCTTTTTGGGTGGCATGACTTCATAGCCCAATGGCATACTTAAAGGCACTGGAGATTCTAGATTCTACTCCCTTCCATTGTTTTTATAGTTGATATAAGTTCCCCAACTAGAGCCATCTATTATTCCCAAAATCTGTCACTGGTTTTTGGGGACAACATATCAACTATTTTGGTCTTGTAGGCCAAAATTCTCTCTTCCCTTCTCAAAAAATGTTCTGAGCACTCAAGTTCTTCAATTATTCAAGCATTTCAGTCAAGGGACTCACAGGTTCAATGGGTTCAACAACTTCAATAGGTGGACTCTCATAAAGGAACAACTTCTAAACACTTAGGCAACTTCAAGGTTGGTTCAACCAAAAGGTCCATCGGCAGGCTTCAAATAAATGGAATGAACCATTGAACCGTGCTTCAGCAAGGTTCAAAGGTTCAACAAGTTCAAAGGTTCAAAAAGAGTTAAGTGCTCAATGAGTTCAAAGTTCAACTGCTTCAAAGAGTTCAATGAGTTTGAAGACTTCGGCAAGTTCAAAGTTCAACCGCTTCGAAGAGTTCAACGAGTTCTAAGACTTTAGCAAGTTCAAAGTTCAAATGATTTTAAAGGACTTAAATGAAAGAAGACTTCAAAGAAGAAAGATTGAACCGTTGAACTATTGAACCTTGAACTAAAAGAGTTCAAAGTTTAAAGGTTCAATGAGTTCAATAAAGTTTGAGAGACTTAAAAGAACAAAGGATTCGAAGAACAAAGAATGAACCATTGAACCATTGAACCTTGAACCAAAAGAGTTCAAAGTTCAAAGGTTCAACGAGTTCAACAAAAAAGAAAAAGATTCAGAAAGTTCGAAAGACCAAAAGATTCAAAAAAAGAGAATGAACCATTGAGCCTTGAACCAAAATGGTTCAAAGTTCAAAGGCTTAAAGGTTCAAGAAATTTTAAAATTTGAAAGGAAGCTTCAAGCGAAGGAAGGAAGCGGAAGATTCTAGAGACAAGTTTGAAGAGATGGTTCAACCGATTGAACCAAGAAGTTGACTGAACCAAGGAGATGATAGGACCACCTGAACCATTAAACCAATGCACTCCAAAGGTTCAAAGGTTCAAGGTTCAAAGTGGTTCAAGTGACCAACAACCAATGACGTCCCCACGGATGTCAAATTTAAGGTAATAAAATGCCCATTTATTTTCAAATATGGTGTGAACCTGAGAACAAATTTAGTGACCAGCTGAAGAAGGAGCTAAAAGAGCCAGAAGAAAGAGAAGAGATAGCTCAAGAGCTCAGATCATGAAGAAAAGGACAAAATACAACAAGGAAAGAGGGAACGATGCAGAAAGACTAGAAATATCTATGCAAGAGTTATTTCTAGTTGGTGAAACAGTCCATTAGGTGGACATCATAGAGCGCGAGCACTCAAGGACGTGACCTATTTTTCTCCATCGAGCAAAGGCAAAGTGGACATCTACGCAAATATCAAGAAGAGGACCAGGTGGCCCATACTTCAAAAGGAGACATTTGAGATGAATTGACATGCCACAGTTAAGGTTGATGCCCTGTTCCAGCATGACCCCTTAACAGAACTAAAAATGCATTCAAGGCATTGAATGCAGCATGGGCCATTCCATGAAACAAAGTGCCCAAGTCTTTCTTGGAGTGCTATATATTATAATCTCTTATTTTATGAAAAAGAGATCTCTCAGTTGTAGAAGCAAAACTCTACCCAAATTGAAAGGCATTACTAAGACTTTGAGCTCAGATTGTTAATCATATTTTGTTATATGAATGATAAAGCAAGTTACTTTCAGACTCTATGTTGTAATAACTTGTGTTATTTAGGGGATTGTTCTTATGTCTGTTTCCTAGATGCAGTCTTGTTCATTTAATTAAATAAGCATAACTAGTGGAAGTAATCAAGGAGGTGTCCTGAAGTCGACTGTGGAGAGACTTTATGCTACCACAATTGTCTTTAGCATGTTTGTCTTTCTATTTTTGTGTAAAGGATCTTGGGATGACTTTGTGCCCCCATTATCCTTCATATATTTCACTCTTTGGCAGTTGAGGTGGAGACTTTGTGCTACAATTCATTCTATTGTGTTACTACTCCATATTTTAGTGAGGGAAGCAATGAAAGACTTTGTTCTTTCATGGGTTTCTTGTGGTTAAAATTACTACTAAGAAGGAATCTAGATGTTGATTGAATATTACTTCTAAAAGAAGAGAAGTACCTTCAGTAATTACCTAGGATTTCTCTTTTGATCTGTGAACATCATCTCTGAAAAAAGAGAGATGGATGGTGTTGTCCTACCCCAAGTGTTATTTTTAGCTTATATTTATAGTATATATCACCTCATAGTTATAGGGAACCTCCCCTTAATGAGAGGAGATATTTTTCCCCTTTTGATGTGGTCGACCTGCACATTTAGCTAATAAATCTCCTTATGCTGTGGTTGAAACACCTCTTTTGCCCATCAGTTAGTTGGTGACAAAAATTCACCCAATAATGTGTTCCCCCCAAGTGGCCCTCAAATAACCTATCAACCCTATCATGGCCTTTTCTCCCCTCCCACTCCTATGTATGACTGATATCAGTCTCCTTTGCATTCAAATCAGTCTGCTAATTCCCCTTGTCAAGACTATGTTTATCCTATTACATCCTTGTTAGGATTTAAACAAGCATTATCAAAATATATTGAGTTGATAAGAGAGATTGGTAGTGGTTTATAACTTTATTCAATCATCCCTATTCATGTTCTAGAAAAGGTAAAGAGTTCTCTTCAATTGGTCAAGAACAGGTGGTCAATTTATGAGGATGAACAATGGGTAGTTTGCATTAGGGATAATAAGGTGTGATTGAGAAGCATTGTCTAAGATTCAAAAAGTGTGTTGATATCTTATGAAGATCAACATACTTAGTGTAATCAGTCATATGTGTCGCCTCCTACCCCTATGCCCATTCCCACTTAAGATTTTGAAACCATCCCACCATGGATCTTCTCCTACACCTTTGACCCTGATTATGTCATGCCCTCTCTTGTGAAACCACCCTCTCCTACACTCATTCAAAAGGAAGAAAAGGTGTTTATTCCCTACAAATTTCCATTATGGAAATTGGTTCAAAAAGGCATAGAGAAGAAGGAAGAGGTATCATTTATGGTGATCCAAGAGGCAGTTCAAGAGAAGAAGGAGTTAGTGGTTGAAGAATATAAAAAGAGGTGTTAGCTCAGCTCCATGAGCTTTCCCTACAAGAGTTCCAAGTTTCTTTCTTCCTTCCTCAAGAACCACCAAAGAGACCACTCAAAGTAGCTAGTTGGAAAGACACTCTCTTAAGCTGTAAGAAAAATGAACTTCTTCACCCTCCCACCATCTCCCTCTTGGAGGAAGAGCCTATTTTGCAAGGAATAGAGGAGGAGATTAGAGTCAAATTTGGGCCTGAATAAGATGATGCAAGTATCTATGATGAGGATATCATGATAGGTAGTCCACTCCAAAAAAGGGAGGAGAAATCAAGTTTGGAACAACTATTGTGGCATGGCTTTGACATTGATGAATTAGAGCCTAAAGGCAATACTGATGCCTTCATAATTAAAGAGGTGTGTATTCAAGATGTAGTGTAGAGTAAAGAGGATTTTTTAGGTCCCAAAAGGATCAAGATGAAGTATGTTAGTAGTTGTACCATGACTTCATGGATCAATTAGAGGTTCTAAACCAGCCTATACCTCCTCTAGAGTATGAGGATGAACTCACTAATCAGGTTAAAGAGCTGACCAATGTCAATATGAATTATCCATTAAAGGTAGTACTAATGTCTTCAAGAATGAGGGTGAATGGTTAGATCTAGAGCCACAAGAACATGACATGTTAGGCCTTAAGTGGATTGATGAACTACCATATAGGTCATTTCAAAGCAAACAGAGTAAAGATGGTGTTGAAGTTGGCATTGTCTCAGATGACCAAGAGGAAGCTACCTTTTGGGATGACTTAGATCTCTTTTTCCAAAGCCTAGAAATTCAACCAAGCATCGGTTTAAAGGAGCCATCACATATTGTGCTTAATTTAGAGCACAAAATTGAGCCATCAAATGAGAAGATTGCAAAAGCCCTTACAGTCCAACATGAACCAAGTTTGGAGGACATGAACTAGTATGTCTACATTAGAAACATGTTTATTCCATTTTATCCATTAGAGAGCACATCAAAAGGATTGATCATAAAGCTACCTGGTTCACCAATTATTGTACCTCCAAAGCAAGGTATTTTTCATCTTCAATTCTTACAAGTGAATAATACTCATAGTTTCCCATTTGATCTAGGAGGGAGATACTTGTAAATTATAACCTTGTATATATTAGGATAGATTTCATGTTTTCCTCAGTGCCTTGTGCACATTTCCTTTTTATCATGTTTTTCCTTTCCCAAGTGCCTTAGGCACTTTGTTTTGTGTTGTCCTTGTTGATTCAAGAAGAAGTTCCAGAAAGGGTCAGCTTGTATCTAGTTTCAAACTAGCTCAGTTGTAGAGGCTAATGATGCCATGCCCAATGGACTAGATAAGGCAACATGGTCTAGGTTCTCCTACATCGATAGGCATGCAACCTGTTGGGTGAATATTTTGTCACCAGCTAACTAATGGGAAAAATAAGTTGTTTCAACCATAGCATAGGGTGATTGGTCAACCAAATGTGCAGGTTTACCACATCAGAAGGGGACAAATCTCTCCTCTCATCAAGGGGAGGATCCCTATAAATATGAGACGCTATATGTTATATATATATGCAAAAAATAACACTTAGGGGTAGGATAACACCATCCATCTCTTTTTTTTTAGAGATGATGTTCACAGATAAAGGAGAAATCATGGGTGATTGCTGGAGGTACTTCTCTTTTTTTAGAAGTAATACTCAGTCAACAGCCAGATTCCTTCCTAGGTAGTAAAAGTAACTGGAACAAGGCACAATAACTAGCAGAATGAGGTGTATCACAAAGTCTCCCCCTCAACTACCAAAGAGTGAAATATGAAGGACAATGAGGGCACAAAGTCATCCCAAGGTGCTTTACATAGATATAGAAAATAAACACACTAAAGACAATTGTGGCAGCACAATGTCTTTCCACAGTCGGCTTCAAGACACCTTCTTGGTTACTTCCACTAGTCTTGCTTATTTAATTAAATGGACAAGAACACATTCAGGAAATAGACATAAGAATAATTTCCTCAACAACACAAGCTATTCCAATACAAAGTCTGAAAGGTCACTTGCTTTCTCATTCAAATAAAGAAATATGATTAACAATCTGAGCTCAAAATCTCAGGAAATGCCTTTCAATTTGGGTAGAGTTTCACTTCTATATCAAAGAGATCTCTTTTTCATAAAATAAGAGATTACAATATATAACAGCCAAAAAAAACTTGGCACTTTGTTTCATGGAATGGCCCATGTTGTGCATTCAATGCCTTGAATGCATTTTCAGTTCTGTCAGGGGGCCATGCTGGAATAGTGCATCAACCTTAACTGTGGCGTGTCAATTCATCTCAAATGTCTTCTTCTTAGCAGTCATCTAGTCTATTTTCTAGATAAGTACATGGCTGTCCACTCACTTTTATTTAAAGGGAGAAAAATAGGTCGCCCCTTTGAATGTTTTGGGCGCTCAGATGTCTACTTGGTGGACTGTTTCACCTACCAAAAATAACTCTCCTACAGATATTTCTAGATTTCCTACAGTTTTTCTCTTTTTTCTCACCATGTCTTGTCCTTTCTTGGTGATCTAAGCTCTCGGGACTATCTTCTTATCTTCAGCAAGCTCTTTCAGCGTCCTCTTCAGTTGGTCGCTGAGTTTGTTTTCAAATTTTGTGCCACATTTGAAAATCAATGGTTATTTCATGACTTCTAAATTTGACGTCTATAGGGACATCACTGGTCGCTGGTCACTTGAACCACTTTGAACCTTGAACCATTTCAGTTCAAAGTTCAACAGTTCATTCTCTTTCTTTAACTCAATGGATTCTTTTCTTTTTTATTGAACTTGTTGAACCTTTAAACTTTGTAATCTTTTGGTTCAAGGTTCAATGGTTAAATATTTCTTCTTCGAAGTCTACTTTTCTTTAAGTCCTTTGAATCCGTTGAACTTTGAACTTGCCAAAGCGCTTAACTCTTTGAAGTCTGTTGATGTCGTTGAACCTTTGAACCCGTTGAACCTTTGAACCTTTGAAGGTGGGGTTCAATGGTTCAATATTTTGTTTGAAGCCTGCCGATGGACCTTTCAGTTGAACCTCGACGTTGAACCAATCTTGAAATTGCCTAAGTGTTTGGAACTTGTTTTTGAGAAAGCCTCCTTGTTGAAGTCATTGAACCTGTGAGTCCCTTAGCTAAAAAAGTAAATACTCCAGCAATGGAATGAACATTGTTTCAAGAGAATATCCCCAGTGAATACTGAAGGTGCAATTATTTTGTTCTCTATCTAGTAGAACTATAGACTCTATAGGGTGATTTCTATAGACTCTACAGGCTGGTTTCTATGGACTCTACAGGCTTGTTCTACGGACTCCGTAGGCTTGTTTCCATGAACTATGCAGGCTTGTTTCTACGGACTCTTACTTTAGATGGTGGTTGCTACAGTGGCACAAGACTAAAATAGTTTATATGTTATCCCAAAAAATGAGTAATAGATTTTGGAAACAATAGCTGGCTCCAGTTGGGGAACTTCCATCGATTGTAAAAATAATCAAAGGGAGTAAAATCTAGAATCTCCAGTGCCTTTAAGTATGCCATTGGGCTATGGAGTCATGTTGCCCAAAAAATAAAAGCACCAAAAAGCAAATGAAAATGAACAACATAAAATAGAACTAAAGACTATACAAATATACATATGCACAACTGATATTATCTGATACTTCAAGGATTGAAGTGCTTCAGATTCTGCCCACTATGAGATAATGAAAATGGAGTTCCATCTTAATAAACGAGCAAGAAACCATTTTCTCCCTAAAATTAGTGATGGGTGAATGGAACTCTCCACCAAGAATCACATTTTATATGCACTCCTTTTGGTTCTCTCTTCTTGCCCCATGACAAGAAGTGGCCTCCAATCTGAAAACTATAAATCCTTGCTCTCTTGGTGAAGAGTTTCTTTTCCTGACTTTGACGCGTAGTAGTATGGTCCACTACCATAGCTCACTATTCTTTTGGTTCAGTCCAACACATGATTTGATTGTCCCCATTAGATACATGCCAATGATTGGCACTATCAGGCACACTTGGTCAAAAGACTAGCTCAACAGTGTACTTCTACTCTTCAAAGTCTTTGTGAGGAACCAAGAGGGTCATAGAGATAGCTAATGAATCTACATGACTATGAAGCTCTCTAGGCATTCCAGATATATTGAAAGTATCAAAACTTTTAATACAGTCCCATACTAGATTACGGTAATGGCACAATCTTTTGTTCTTGATTTGACACAAGTTTCTCACCTAACAAACCATCAGTTCATCATCTCCTTTAGCATGAAGGAGTTTGACACCTTTGTCTTGAGCAACCTTCAACTTGAGTAACAAAGATTTGTACTCGACAATATTATTGGTGTTGCTGAACTGCAACTTGTATGAAGAAGGAAAAATATCTCTTTGAAGAGATATTAGAACAATTCTAGCTCCAGCACCGGTAAAAGAATAACTACCATCAAATTCCAAAATCCATACGCCATTATCAGAAATTGATCTTTTTTCAGATTCCTCCTGGTCAGGGAGGGAGGATTCTTTTGCATCTAAACTTTTCTCTACCAATTCTCCTACTGTCCTATCTAAACTTTTTGGATTATCACCTACAATAATTTCATCAGATGAAATAAGGACATCCTCTATAGACAGGAAAAAGTTACCCCTTCCTAAAGACTGAAATATAATTTGGGCTTTAGGCGCTGATGTTTGACTGACAACATATTTTGCCTCCTTTTTAGGGAGTAGCCTCTGCATGATGCCTTTGATAGGGATCCTCACCTCGGATAGGTCCATACTTAATTCTCCTTCAACATCCTTGCAAAAATTTCATCCAAGAAGGATGTTGTATGAGGCTAGGACATCAACCACTAGGATTGTCATCTTGATTCTCTTTTTTGAAAAGGTGGCAAATGCAAATTGGGCATCCTTGATTTGTCTCAGCAGTGACACTTATTTGTTCTCCATGGAGAAGCATCTCCCAAATGTCTTGGTCAGCGTGAGTCCAAGAGATTTACCACTTTGGCAAGCATGACATTGTCAGATGCGCCTGAGTCTATTATGTAGTTGTTCAGCTGGTGTCCATTTATCAGTAGGGAAACATAAAATGGTTCTATTTTCCCAGGGGTAGCTGGAGGAGAAATAACAAGGTTATTCTAGGTGGATGTGTTCTTGGGGGGACCAAGAGTTACTTTCATAATTTCTTGTCCTATAGGGACAACTTTATCCTTCACACATTGAACTAACTTATCCAACTGCTTAGGGTTGGATTGCAGGAATTCAAATTCAGACATTTGAATTTTGGTTTTCTTGACATGGTCGATTATGTCAAATGTTTGAAATGAATTAGGAATAGGGGAAGGTAGTTCATTCTTCTAGTTTTTAGGGGGGTACTGATCTACAAAATTGAAGGAGAAGGTGCAAGGATGCTTGATGTACTTACCTTTTTAGTGATCACTAGATCCTTTAATTGAAAAGGCAGAGTGGTTCCCCGCTTAGCAATTAAAATTGCTGGTTGAGAATGCTCCTCTATTCTTTTCTTATCAGCTTGCTGGGCTGACTGGTTCTAGGATTGGGTAAATACAGTGTATGATCCATCAACTGCTTCACCTTTACTTTTGGGTTCATCCTGGTAATTCAAGAAACTAATCTTGGAGTCACTAGCTGATTCTTCTTGGTCTATTGCAAAGATATCAGCGTCATCTTCTAGGTTCAACTCAGGTTGGAAAGAGAAATTTGATTCAGTTTCAAGATATCTAATAGCTGAGTTGGTTAGAGCTGCCTCAATAGAAAATTTCCCCTATGGGGGAGGAAGATGATTTGGTTGCCCTTGATTCTTGGCAGCATTGCCTTGATATGACTGGTTTTGAAATGTCCTCCTTGGCATATCCCAATAAGGAGGAGCAGACATAACTTGGGCCATTTGTATTTTCAAGGCTAATAGTTCATTTGCTAACTTTTACACCATTTGATCAGTGGTGCCTTTAGATGGATATTCAGAGGATGAAGAATATTTACCTCTATTAGGATCTCTCTTTATCTTCCCTACCAAGAAGAGATCATCTTCCACCTCAGTGGCCAAATCCTGAGTAGCATCAAGGTCTATGTGGCCAGCATGTCTCAGTAGAAAACTCACTTTAGACAGCTAAGAATTGATAAAGAAGTATTTGAGATTCTTAGTTATTGGCTGAGTAATTGTAGGAATCCTATTTTTTAGCTTGTCGAACTTGGCTATGAAGTCCCTCATAGGTTCATGAGGCTCTTTCTTCATTTGAGTGAGTTGGGCTAGTAGGGCATGTGCATCTTCTATAGGCTTGAACCTTGCTTCAAATTTGGCTTTGAGAGTGTCCCAGTCAGTCACTAACCAAGCCTACAAATGGTAGAAATAGTCTATAGTAGCACCTTGTTAGGTTGTGGAGCTAAAAGCTTCACTGATGCAGACATGGAGAAGGCCATTGGAGGAGTTGCTGGAGTGTCACAGACACCGGCATCGATCAGGCCAATCGACGTTGGCAGGGTAAGACAAGAAGCAACCGACATTGGTTAGAGATCGGCCGGCGTCGGTGACCCCCAGGTAGACAGGGACCGACGTCGGTCACCTGTGTGGTTTGACTGCGAGTATATTATGGGCAGTTAGTTGACGAACCAAGTGTTTGCATGATGAGTGCTAATTTTAGACTGAGAGCTATGGATCTAATTATTGTATTAGGTGTCTAATTATTGTTTGGATGAGATCTATATAATAGACTCATGGTTGTATTATAAACTTGTGCTAGGGAGTAAGAGAGCATTATTATAAGCTCCTTCTGTGTGTGAGGTAGAGCAATGGTGTGTTCCTCCTAGTGCCACAGTACCAAGGTGGGTGCTGGATTGGAGAATCAACAGGGTTCTTCAAGAGTGTATGATCTTGGTCATCAGGTGAGCATGGCTTTTATAAGAGATCTACATGGTAAGTAAGATCATTGATATGCAGGTGTGTGTGTGTACAAGGTCAAGGTTCACAGGTGTTCAAAACCAGCTTGATCTGTAGGTGGAAGATCAGATAGGACAACAACACAACAGGGAGTAGTATCAAGAGAGATCTACTTGGAGTACAGGTGTGTACTCAGAGCATAGAGGAAGGCAAGGAAGATCCTTCCATAATTAAGGTCTATTGAGGTGCAGGTTGATGCAGGTTCAGGGGAGATCTACTTGAAGTACATTTGTGTACTTGTAGAGTGCGTGGAGCACTTGTGGTGTGCGTGGAGCACAGGTATAAGGTGAACACCAACTTAGTGTTTGATTTGGGTGTTGGGACCTAAGAGAGAGAGCTTTGAGGAGAGAATTACTGTTCACTTGAGTTGTGGGAAGCCTCTAAAGAGGTGGTGGAGAAGAAGTGACATCTACTTTATTGTATTCTTTTCTGCAAGAGTTTTAATACAAGTTGTGTATTGTCTCTCATATCTTGTGTTATTTCTGGATTCTAGTTACTTGTTGATTCTGGTTATTTCTGCATATTAAGTTGCTTGTATTTTGGTAATCAATTGTGTGCTTCTAGTGTTTCATATTCCCAACACGTGGTATCAGAGCTAAGTTTGCAGGAAGCGGTTTTGTGTTTGGTTATAGGTCACTCTCAGGGGTTTCTGATTGAGTGGGAGTAGAGCAATGGCATATCAAAGTAAGCTAAGGATGGAGGAGTTGAAAAGCATAGATGGTCACTTATGGTTCGATGGAAAGAAAGAGCAGGTAAAAGAAGATTGTTGGTTGGTAGCAGATCAACATGAAGGAACTGAAGAAGCAGATGTTGCAGGGGATGTGGCACAGGATGCTCTGGGAGGTTTCTTGGATAAAGTTGAATCTTGTCTTACAGATTTGGTTGCCTCTTTCCATGCAGCCCCAGGTAGAGGAGCTGGTGAGCCTTGCCAAAGAATTGGCAAAGGAGAAGTGAAGCTAAAATTGCAGGCGGCCAACACATGGGTGTTGAAGGAGGTCATGCAGGTCCCAGGTTTGGAGATGTGGCTAATTTCTTTAGAAGATTTGGGTGATGAGAGATGCATGAGAACTCTCATAGCGAATGCACTTGAATTAGCTGGTGGTAAGAAAATAGGTACTCTTTATCTACTTGTTTATATTACTGATTCTTCTTTTGTTGCAGAGACGTGGCTTCGTAGGCTTGGTCACATGAGCAGGAAGGAGATGCATGTTCTTAAGTGGAAGACAGATATATTTGACAGGCTTAAGAACTGGAAAACCTTGGTGTTCTTGGAGGAGATGGCGAACAGAGACCAGTGGATGGGCTGGATACTTCTGAGCAGGGCAGTGTGGACATTGGGTTTGATTCAAAGGAGCTCACGGGTAAAAAGTCATCACTCACAGGAAACACAGGTACCGGCGTCAGCAGAAAAACCGATATCAGTAGTAGGTAAGATCGATGTCGATCACAAGACTGACGTTGACAGTTTGAGGACACCGACATCAGTGGGTTGGTAGTCAGGACAGGTGCAGGAACCGACGTCGGTCAGATGCAGACTGTGTGGTGGCTGAGGTCGGTCACTGTAACAGACTTTGGGTGGACAGCAAGCTGTCAAGGAGTCTCAAACACCCATATGGAGGATTGAAGACGTAAGTAAGCCTCAAATTTGTTTTTCCTCTTCTTTATACTCATTACTTACTGTAGAGCAGGAAAGATTCAGGAAACAGTGGGAGTGTGGCATGGAGAGATTGCAGAACCAGACGGGAGATTTGGTAGGGTTGCCAGCCAGTATGTTAGCACTACAAAATGAATGGATTCCTTAGTTGAAGAATAGAGAGAACGGACATGTGAGACGAAAGGCCAGGCATATGGTCTTGGGTAGCTACAGGACAGTGGTACAGGTTTTGACAGGTGGAGGACGAAGCATGACTTTAGTCAATGTCAGGGTAACTACTGTGGTTTGACTTACCAGGGGGATGATGATTGCAACATCATTTTGTTGTTGTATGTGGATAGTATGCTAGCTAGCAGGGGTGTACATATAGGGTTTTACTAAGCTAAGGGTAAGATTAGTTCAGTGGTTTGCTATGAAGAATTTGGAGCAGTGAAATTCTTCGGCATGGGAGACATGGGAGATCACAGGGTGATTTTGTTTCCAGTGAGAGCTGATGTGAATCAAGTGTTGGCAAGATGCAGGATACAGAATCAGAGTGCACCAAGGGCTGGACAGTTCAATGTCTGAAATCACATGAGGTCTAACATAAACCTGAGTTTGCCCAAGCAGTGGGTGTTGTCAGAGAGTTAGGAGCCAATTCAAAGAAGTGAGCTCTCAGGGATTTGAGAGGGACCAGCAGTAGGGATTCATGCTACGTAGGGTTAGGACTTCACTACATGTGTTTGTAGATGCGGATGCAGCAGGGTACTCGAATGACAGGAGGTACACCACAAGTTGTGTGGTGGGTGGTCTTCAGGGTTGTGCTTGAAGAGGGATACAAACCAGGAAATAGATTAGATGAGGTACAGGTACAGGTACAGTGCAGCTATTTATCTCTAAGTGGGAGATTATTAGGTTATGGAGCTAAAAGCTTCACTGATGTAGACATGGAGAAGGCCATTGGAGGAGTGGCTAGAGTGTCACAGACACCGGCGTCGGTCAGGCCAATCGACGCCGGCAGGGTAAGATAGGAAACAACCGATGTCGATCAGAGATTGGCTGGCGTCAGCGACCCCTAGGCAGACAGGGACCGACGTTAGTCGCCTGTGTGGTTTGATTTTGAGTATATTACGGGCAGTTAGTTGACGAACCAAGTGTTTGCATGATGAGTGCTAATTTTAGACTGAGAGCGGATCTAATTATTGTATTAGGTGTCTAATTATTGTTTGGATGAGATCTATATAATAGACTCATAGTTGTATTGTAAACTTGTGCTAGGGAGTAAGAGAGCATTATTATAAGCTCCTTCTATGTGTGAGGTAGATCAATGGTGTGTTCCTCCTAGTGCCACAGTACTAAGGTGGGTGCTAGATTGGAGAATCAACAGGGTTCTTCAGGAGTGTATGATCTTGGTCATCAAGTGAGCATGGCTTTTATAGGAGATCTACATGGTAAGTAAGATCATTGATATGATTTTCATGTCCCCTTTTTAGTTGACATGTTCTGAGTTCATGGTTAGCCTATTATGCGACCCTCGTAGGCTGATAGGATGATTAGAGGGTCTTGATGGAGATTGGAGTGGCTTCGTTTAGCAGAGTTTTTCCAGTTGGCTTTCGTTTGGGCTCGTTTGGACATGTATTGAGGGAGATATTAATATTTGATTGATTTAATCAAATATTAATTATTTAGCCTATTTTTAATTAGAAACCCTAATTCTAATTTAAGAAACCCTAATTAGGGCAAGCATATCTTTTTGAGGGTATAAGGGTTTCTCATGGAGGCCATATTTGTTTAGCCATTGATTATTGATTATTGATTTTGAAGAATTCTTCTATGAAGACTGAGCCTAGGGTTCTAGGATTCCTTTTGCATTGGAGAACGTTCCCTCTTCAGTGTGTGCAATTCAGAGGCTGTGAAATATCAGCTGATCTATTGCCAAATTGAGAGATAGCTTCATCCAAAAGTTATCACAAAATTTACAGGGTTGAGAGATAACTTCACACAGAAGTTATTACAGATATTCTAGGTATTTATTTATTTATGTTTTGATTTAATAAATTATTACAGATAGATATCCTCTGTATTAGAGCTACATATCTTTAGATCCAGGGTGGAAAATAGACAGGTTGTGCTTAATTAACAGCCGTACGAAGATCGTACAGGTCTGTACAGATCCACACAGACACTGACCTCGATAGACAGAGATCCCCAGTGACCGACATCGGCCGTTTGAGGACCGACATCGACAGATAAGGACCTATAGAGACCGACGTCAGCAGTATATCGACCGACGCCGGCGACTGTGTGTTCCACACAGCAGGCCGAGACTTCCAGATTCATATTTGTTACCAGATTTGCAAAAAGCCAGGGTTTTAAGACAGAGTATTTCATATTATTGTATTTGTATGACAGAGACTCAATTGTAATTATCTGAATGAGTGAAAGATATTTGATTGGCAGATAAGAGATTTACTGTGATTTATTTACTTATTTGAAATTATCTTGCAAAATCGTATTCTTGGTTCAGTACTTTTATGTTTCTATATTCCCTGTTTGAAGGAGATATTCCCTATTTGGCTCTAATACCACTGTAATGTCCCCTTCAAATAGGGAATATAGAAACACAAAAGTACTGAACCAAGAATACAATTTTGCAAGATAATTTCAAATAAGTAAATAAATCACAGTAAATCTCTTATCTGCCAATCAAATATCTTTCACTCATTCAGATAATTACAATTGAGTCTCTATCATACAAATACAATAATATGAAATACTCTATCTTAAAACCCTGGCTTTTTGCAAATCTGGTAACAAATATGAATCTAGAAGTCTCGGCTTGCTGTGTCGAACACACAGTCACCGATGTCGGTCGATATACTACCGACATCGGTCTCTATAGGTCCTTATCTGCCGACGTCGGTCCTCAGACGGCCGATGTCGGTCACTGGGGATCTCTGTCTGCCGAGGTCGGTGTCTGTGTGGATCTGTATGGACTTGTACGATCTTTGTACAGCTGCCAATTAAGCATAACCTGTCTATTTTCTACCCTGGATCTAAAGATATGTAGCTCTAATACAGAGGATATCTATCTGTAATAATTTATTGAATCAAAACATAAATAAATAAATACCTAGAATATCTGTAATAACTTCTGTGTGAAGTTATCTCTCAACCCTGTAAATTCTGTGATAACTTCTGGATGAAGCTATCTCTCAATTTGGCAATAAATCAGCTGATATTTCACAGCCTCTGAATTGCACACACTGAAGAGGGAACATTCTCCAATGCAAATGGAATCCTTGAACCCTAGGCTCAGTCTTCACAGAAGAATTCTTTAAAATCAATAATCAATAATCAATGGCTAAACAACAATGGCCTCCATGAGAAACCCTTATACCCTCAAAAAGATATGCTTGCCCTAATTAGGGTTTCTTAAATTAGAATTAGGGTTTCTAATTAAAAATAGGCTAAATAATTAATATTTGATTAAATCAATCAAATATTAATATCTCCCTCAATACATGTCCAAACGAGCCCAAACGAAAGCCAACTGGAAAAACTCTGCTAAACGAAGCCACTCCAATCTCCATCAAGACCCTCTAATCATCCTATCAGCCTACGAGGGTCGCATAATAGGCTAACCATGAACTCAAAACATGTCAACTAAAAAGGGGACATGACAAAGATCTACATGGTAAGTAAGATCATTGATATGCAGGTGTGTGTGTGTGCAAGGTCAAGGTTCACAGGTGTGCAAACCCAGCTTGATCTGTAGGTGGAAGATCAGATAGGACAGCAACACAACAGGGAGTAGTATCAAGAGAGATCTACTTGGAGTACAGGTGTGTACTCAGAGCATAGAGGAAGGCAAGGAAGATCCTTCCATAAGTAAGGTCTATTGAGGTGCAGGTTGATGCAGGTTTAGGGGAGATCTACTTGAAGTACGTTTGTGTACTTGTAGAGTGCGTGGAGCACTTGTGGTGTGCGTGGAGCACAGGTATAAGGTGAACACCAACTCAGTGTTTGAGTTGGGTGTTGGGACCTAAGAGAGAGAGCTTTGAGGAGAGAATTACTGTTCACTTGAGGTGTGGGAAGCCTCTGAAGAGGTGGTGGAGAAGAAGTGGCATCTTTTTTATTGTATTCTTTTCTGCAAGAGTTTTAATACAAGTTATGTATTGTCTCTCATATCTTGTGTTATTTCTGGATTCTAGTTACTTGTTGATTCTGGTTATTTCTGCATATTAAGTTGCTTGTATTTTGGTAATCAATTGTGTG
This sequence comes from Torreya grandis, assembly GCA_037957365.1. NCBI lineage: Eukaryota > Viridiplantae > Streptophyta > Pinopsida > Cupressales > Taxaceae > Torreya > Torreya grandis. Next base: position 895,846 of record JARHVA010000589.1, on the reverse strand, counting down.
CTTCCGGTGTTTCATATTCCCAACACACCTTGAAATGTTTTCACAAATAGCTTGACTGTTGCGTCTTCATATTCCACACATATCATGCCACAGGCTATGTTGAAGGCTACAATATGTTCATCATGATGAACTCTCCCATCACCAAAAATTTTAGAGAAATTCTTCCTTGAACTGCGTGGTAGCTCATGTAGAGGTGGAGTAAGATTGAGTGGACCAAAAGAGTTACCCCAGGGGCCTTGAGCTGCCATTATATGACTATGGAAAGGGCGGATAACGAATCTTGGTGGAGTATCTATAGGCAAAGCTCTGCTAGTAAAGAAAAAAAAATCTCTACCTTGTGTTGGTGATCTGGTGTTGGTAGGAGGAAGACTCCTATTCGTTGAAGGTGAGGTTGTGGAGGAAACAAATCAAAATTACTCTACTGCACCAACTCAAAAATAGGGTCAACAACACCTTTGGATCTCTGGTTTCTCATATATCGTGGAGCTGCCAGATTGCAAAGCTGAAATGGATAAGGATAGGGACTGCTTCAATTTGAAGCTTGAGGCTTCAAACTGCACAAAATGATCCCTAGCAGAGTCGCCAAAAATTGATGGGTGAATATTTTGTCACTAGCTAACTGATGGGAAAAATAGGTTGTTTTAGCCACAGCATAGGGAGATTGGTCAGCCAAATGTGCAGGTTTACCACATCAAAAGGGGACAAATCTCTCCTATTATCAAGGGGAGGTTCCCTATAAATATGAGGCACTGTATACTATATATATATATATATATATATATATATATATATATATATATATATATATATATATATATATATATATGCAAAAAATAACACTCAGGTATAGAATAACACCATCCATCTCTCTTTTTTCAGAGATGATGTTCACAAACAAAGGAGAAATTATGGGTGTTGTTGGAGGTACTTCTCTTTTTTAGAATTTATACTTAGTCAACAGCTAGATTCCTTCTTGGGTAGTAAAAGTAACTGGAACAGGGCACAATAACTAGCAGAATGAGATGTATCAACAAGTCTCCCCCTCAACTGCCAAAGAGTGAAATGCGAAGGACAATGAGGGCACAAATTCATCCCAAGGTCCTTTACACAGAAACAAAGATTAAATACACTAAAGACAATTGTGGCAGCACAAAGTCTTTCCACAGTCAGCTTCAAGACACCTTCCTGGTTACTTCCACTATTCCTAATTATTTAATTAAATGGACAAGAACGCATTCAGGAAATAGACATAAGAATAATTTCTTCGACAACACAAGCTATTCCAGCACAAAGTATGAAAGTTCACTTGCTTTCTCATTCAAATAAATAAATATGATTAACAATCTGAGTTGAAAGTCTCAGGAAATGCCTTTCAATTTGGGCAGAGTTTCACTTCTATATCAGAGAGATCTCTTTTGCATAAAATAAGAGATTACAATATATAGTAGCCAAGAAAGACTTGGTGCTTTGTTTTATGGAATGGCCCATGTTGTGCATTCAATGCCTTGAATGCATTTTTAGTTCTATCAAAGGGCCATGCTGGAATAGTGCATCGGCCTTAAATGTGGTGTGTCAATTCATCTCAAATGTCTTCTCTTCAGCATGGGTCATCTAGTCTATTTTCCAGATAAGTACGCCGCTGTCCACTCATTTTTATTCAAAGGGAGAAAATTAGGTCGCACCTTTAAATGTTTTGCATGCTCAGATGTCTACTTGGTGGACTATTTCACCTATCAAAAATAACTTTCCTACAAATATTTCTAGATTTCCTATAGTTGTTCTCTTTTTCCTCACCATGTCTTGTCCTTCCTTGGTGATCTGAGCTCTTGGGGCTATCTTCTTATCTTCAGCAGGCTTTTTCAGCTTCCACTTCAGCTGGTCACTGAGTTTATTTTCAAATTCCATGCCACATTTGAAAATCAATGGTTATTTCATGACTTCTAAATTTGACGTCCACGGGGACGTCACTGGTCGCTAGTTGCTTGAACCACTTTGAACCTTGAACCTTTGAACCTTAAACCATTTCAGTTCAAAGTTCAATGGTTCATTCTCTTTCTTTAACTCAATAGATTCTTTTCTTTTTTATTGAACTTGTTGAACCTTTGAAATTTGAACTCTTTTGGTTCAAGGTTCAACGGTTAAATCTTTCTTCTTCAAAGTCTAATTTTCTTTAAGTCTTTTGAAGTCGTTGAAATTTTTGAAGCGGTTGAACTTTGAACTTGCTGAAGCACTTAACTCTTTGAAGTCTATCGATGTCATTGAACCTTTGAACCCGTTGAACCTTTGAACCTTTGGAGGTGAGGTTCAATGGTTCAATCTTTTGTTTGAAGCCTACCGATGGACCTTTCAGTTGAACCTCAATGTTGAACCAATCTTAAAATTGCCTAAGTGTTTGGAACTTGTTTCTGAGAAAGCCTGTTTGTTGAAGTTGTTGAACCTGTTGAACCTACGAGTCCCTTAGCTAAAAAAGTAAATACTCTAGCAATGGAATGAACATTGTTTCAAGAAAATATCCCTAGTGAATACCGAAGGTGCGATCATTTTGTTCTCCATCTAGCAAAACTACAGACTCTGCAGGATGATTTCTACGGACTTTGCAGGCTAGTTTATACGGACTTTGCAAGCTTGTTCTACAGACTCCACAGGGTTGTTTCTATGGACTTTGCAAACTTATTTCTATGGAATCTTACTAAGATGGTAGCTGATACAGTGGCACGGGACCAAAATAGTTCATATGTTATCCCAAAAAATGAGTAATAGATTTTGGGAACAACACAACCCCTATGAGCCACCAAAGATGTTGGCCATTTTGGCCCACATATAGATCTCTTACATGGTTTGATGAAGTAGTGGATCAAAGGCTTAGAAATAGATCCAACATTTGTAAATAGAGAGGGTACAAACAAGGTTTTCTAAGGATCTAGTAGTAGTGTTCAAGGATAAGCCTGCAAGCTAGAAGATAAGTGCAAAATATTTTATTCAACTAAGTCTTTACTTGTTTATTTTTTTAGACTTTACAGGGACTAAATTTTTCTTTTCTTTCGGTACCTTCTTTGGCTAAGTGTTGAATTTTTTCAAATAAGTTATCTGAGACAAAGTTTTCGAATGGAATTTTTCAAGAAGGTCGAAGGGTACTTTCCTTTTAGAAAGGGCATTTCAAGTGAAAAATAGGGCACTGTACAAAAAATTCAAAGGCCTATTCTTGAATAAAATTGTTCAAGGCCAAAGAAAAGGAGTGAATTATTTTGCAAGAATTGTCCATGGAGATAAGTTTCAAAAGAAAATCCCGAAAGAATAATTGATGAAACAAAGAAAAATTTAGAGGGAATGACCCAAAAAGGTAATTCTTTTGAGAGAATTGTATACAAGCAAATAGTCTGAAGAAGTGGCCAAAAATAAAAGTATAAAGGAATTAATGATGGGCCCAAAAACATCAAGTTTGAGCCCCTGCAAGTAGACGTTGCCTTTGGTCAAGTTTTCAAAAGGTTCATCAAGATTATCGTGAGCTTGACACTTATCAAGATCCAGCAAGGAGATCAACATACGAGAACTGGCCAAGTTTTTAAAAGGATCCTAGTGGGATTTTGATAGCCAATCATCAGAAAAGGATGAGGATTTCTTCTTTTAACTCCAATGACATAGTTTACAGTTCACATTCAAAACATGTAAAGTGGTAAAACTAAGAATAGATGCATCTAGGTGGAGTAACGGACATGCAAAGTGAAGAAACATGCCAAGTTTTAAATGTAAAAGATCAAATCATTTACACTTGGTGGGAACATGCAGCTACTCATGACATGGTTCTCTCAACTCCAATCATGGGAGACTTGAATGTGCAAAAGGATCAAGGAGATTTGTGATGATCTTGGATGGTTCATTTCATGATCAAGGTAGTTGCGTGTTTTTAATATAAAAGAGCTTGAGTACAATAATAGTGGTCCCGGTCATTGATGATTTCTTCTCTCAGATCTCTATTCTCCCATAAAATCCCTTTCTTTATCTCTTCCCTTTATCTATATATATCTCATGTTTTTCCATTATGTGGGGTTCCCAGTTTTTTTAGACTTGTCCATCTCTCTAGGAGATGGGACACTCTTTGAGATATTACAAAATATGCTCAGTTTGATTAGGCTTGACCCTACCAAACATTTTTAAGAAATACCTCTTGATGCAATAAAATATTTTCTTTGCCTATCTCTTACCTTGGATTTATGTCTATTGAGTTGTGCATTATGGCATTGTGTGAAGGAGAATCTTCCTCATCCATGGTCCTCCTTTTTGACCTTGTTTAGGGATTTTTTCAATGTTATTTTCAGGTCTAGTTGAGTGATTTTTTTTTCCATTAATGTGAACTTTTAGTGAGTCTTATAAATCCTCTTTGTTTGCATTCATTCCTTCTTGAACCTCCTCCATGAAATATTAATGCAACCAGCTTGATCTTGAGGTTGTGTAAGTTAGTATTGTCCTTTGCAAAACTAGTGTGGGTTCAAGCTTATGGGAGTTTTCCATTTTATTTTAGTGCATTTCTTGGTTAGCTTTCTTAGGATCCCTTATCTTCTTTCTAACCCTTTTCCCATGGAGCATTAGTTTAGCTTTAGTTTTAGGTGATCTATCAAAAGGAAGCTAGCCTTCTTTGGAGGTTCAACCTCACTACAAGATACCCACAGCCTAAGGTTGTTCCAATATTGTAGATGGGAGTGAGAGAGCCTAAAAAACTCTCCCACAAGGGTACAATTCTAGCCTACAACAGTGAGCATTAGTTATTCTATTATTTTCCTTGCTTTTAGGAGTGAATAGTTCTTTTAGCAACATGTCCTAATTTGAGATTTGATGCAAGTCAAACATTATGATATTGGTCTTAATTTTATTTAAGTCATCTACAATACTATATCCATGTTTGCTTAGATCTAGTTTGTCACTTTATGGAGTGTAGATTTATTCTTAGGTTAGTAAGACGTTATAGGTCCTAAAGGGAAATATGTTGTTACTCAAGTTCTCTTCAGGTAGAACTTGAGTGTTATTCAGAGGAGTAGATTTAGTTAACAAAGTTTAAAATTTTCTCCTCAACTGGTAGTTATTTCCCCTTTGAAATTATTTAAATGGATGGACCTCATATAGGTTGTCTTCAAGCCCATTGTAAATTTCAAATAGAAACTTGTAAGTCTCCAAGACTGGAGCTATACCATTCCTTTGCCTTGATTAGAGTTATTATTAGGTGTGATAACTTGCTCTAGGTTATTCATCTCCTTTTGGAATATGTTTGAGGCATAGATAAATTCCACACAATTAATATTAATGTGGCCAATAGTATTGTGTATCCTACACTAGGTGGATAGTGTTAAATCAGTCACATTAACTACATTGGAAGTACTATTATTATTATTCTAGTTTTTGTTGTCTAATGGAATATGTACACCTCCATTATTTAGCCTTGTGTTCCATTATCTGTTGGTTCTATAGAAGTTGAAATTTCTAGTTGGCAAGGGATTGTTTACATTTTGATTGGTGTTTTATGGAATTTTTCCAAGTAAATTGGCTTGTTAATCTCTAAACCATTTGATATAAATTGTCTACTTTGGGGATCACACTATAATTTTATGGATTTTTTGCATGTGGTTGTGGGTTAACCACATGTGCATTAACATTTTAAAATATGTAGATATAGTGGGGTGTGCTTGATTATGAACATTATTAATAGGTGTCTGGTTATTTATAAATGATGGGATAACATGTTGATTATAAGTGGAAGCAACATAACTGCTAGTGTCAGGCATGGTAGTAGTGTTGTTGTATATAACAAGAATAAGTTGTTGATTGTTTGCATGCAATAAAACATTATTGGGAGGCGTATAAGGTAGACCACTAGGCATATAGTTCATGGGTTTTGGATTATAGACCATAATTGAGATTGCATACATATCACTTGGGATTGGATTCATCAATGGAGTGTTGTGTTGAAGATCATGGTTGATCATCAGGATTTGATTGTAAGCATCTAGCTAGCCCAATGAAGGAAAATGACCAATTTTGTAACCTTGGGGAACCATATGTTACTTAATGTTTACAACCTCACTATATGCCAAGGACAAGTATAAGAGGGATGTCATGGTTTTTCTAAGGAATATGGAGGTTATTAAATCTAAATCCATCTTGTATGTTTGTATAGTAACTACTTCCATTTGAGTGTACAAGTATTTCAACCTTTGGTAAAGTTTGTGGAAGCTTGCATTAAAGACACTCATAGGTTCATTTGGCTCCATATGGGTAACAAAAAAGTGATGATATAGGATAGTTTGATAAATTTTAAACTTGAAATGGTTGATGAAAATAATTTCTAAATCATTTCAAGAAGTGATATATCCATTGGGCAAGCCAAGATACCAAGCATAGGAAACTTATCCCAAGGAGTAAGGTAGTAGGTAACAAGCCACATCATCTTGTAGAATTTGTTTTTGTATTAAGGCATCTTTAAATCCTTGAATATTTTCTTCGACTGTTTAAATCCCATTGGGTGTATACTTTGGGCAATACTTATCTAGATTTTTGGGTAAATCATGGACAAGCCTTGGAATGTTCACAGGGCCAAGTGAAAATATCCACCATTGGTGGGATTTTAAGGGAAGAAAATGGGTTGATAAATTGATGCATAGGTATGGTTATAATTCTCATAAATAATCAACATCTAGTTCTCTATCCAACTGATTGCTTGCATTAGATGGTTTGCCACTCAATATTCCATGTCGAGTTCACTTTATCTCTTAGCTCCTTGGGATTAATTGTCTCTTTATCATAAGTTTTTATTATTATAATCTTCAAAACATATATTCTTGGCATTAATATCCTTCATTACATTCATATTCCATACCTATTATGTTCAACTCTTTTCTTGCCTTAATCTTGTTTTACGCTTTCACTAGGTTTCCATTCCTTAGGTCTCAAGGAAAAAAATTAAAAATAGGTGTCAAAGATCAAACATTAGTGAATAAATGGTATTAAATAATAATATACTACCTACCCATACCCTACTCAATGGATCCAACTCACTTCAACAACCTTTTCAACTTCTCAAAAATTCTACAACTTTTAGGCTAGTAGCCCTTTCTTTAAGGTTCATCTTTGGTTAACCAAATTTCAAGCACTCCTTTAAATAAGTAATAAATTTTATAGGATCATTTTTTCCTCCTATATGTGTATGTAAATTTTCATGTCTTTACCATTATTTTAGCTATGATTTCCTTCTTTAATCTAGCCTCAAATAGGCCTTATTAGCCTTATTTCCTTGACACATCTCCAAAATCTATATAATCCATATCTTACCAACTTGGAGACTTTTTAATATTTTTTTTTAATATATAATTATGAAATACTAAAAAATTTCATTAAAAATAGATGGTTGAAACTCCTTGTATCACTCAAACCCTAGTTCTAGGGTTTATAACACTTGTACAGGGCCTAAAGCTCTTTAAATTCCATATCTGAAGTTTGGTAAAGTTTAAAAATCTAAAAATAAAAAAAGGTCTATTTTATCCCATATTAAATTATTAATTAGGTATTCAACCAATTTTAATCCTCATTTGTTTATCAAGAACCAAAATACAGAGCTCTGTGCCTAAAATTTGACTACGTAAACATGGCAGTTGTAAATATTGCCATCTAAAGAGTGATAGATCACTTTGAAATGTTTTAAGAAATTTAATAGGTATATTTACACTCCATTAATATTTATAAATTTATATTTAACATTATTTCATAATACTTACCTCTTTAAATACACATTGATATGGTTTTGACACATAATTTTGCCTGTGTAAGAGCAGGTAGGGTCAAAAGGTACATTGGTCTAATATGATGCTTGAAATCCTTCAATAAATTATCTCAATACCACATTATAATATTTATTCATATTAAATACATAAATAAACCCAAAAACATATACTATTCCATCAATGAAATGAGACACTTGGTTGTGGTAAGCAAACACAGGGTATCTACAGGGTTGAGGTAGTAGTAGGATTTATTTCTTCCAATTTCAAGGTTACCACAATGTAATAAAGAAATTAATCACCTTATTTAATGAGGGTTATAAATTTTCAAATAATACATTCATAATATACTTAATAAAGATATAAATGAATCTTGGCTCCACTTATAATGTCATTGTTCACTCATAACAAGGTACTAATATCACTAGCAACATTTATGACTCCAACCAGTTATTACATTTTTTTCCTTTCAATATGGCTTATACAAGGACCTCCAAGAAATTCTTGACCATTATCACATATGATTTAAGACTTGGCACTCTTAATACAAAACAACAGACCAAGTTTTAACACTCTACCAACTTTGACATGTAAACACAAAATTCTTCAAAACTGTATGATTGCCTATTAGTTCTCATTCATTGAGTTATCAAAATCATTATAAAATTTGGTCTATTATAGACCTTATCACCTTTATTAAGGATTTTCACACCACTTTTATCATTATCATACTCTCCTCTCTTTTCTTGGAGACCTCCTTTATGCCATCCACCTTCTAAAATGACTCTCTCTTCCTATTTTCAACGTAGGTGTTTTGAGTTGGTTACACCAACTTCTTTACTCTAACTACCTCAACATAAAAGGGTGATTTTACTTTGGTTAGATGAATTATTTTTAGACATTACACATGAAATACATCAAAATCCCTTTCTTATGAATTAAATTAACCTATTAAACCACCTTTGATCATCTAACACTTTAAACACATAAAACGACCCTCTTAGTCTCTATTGCACTATTAGAATTTTTACTTTTGGAGGGAAAACTCCTAGAAGTCACTTAACACATATTATGGGACTCAAATGGATTCTAAGACCATGATATGACCTTAAAAGGTCCTTCAAATACTTTGATACTAGACTTTGACCAAAATTGACCTCCTATAGACTAAAACACAAAATGATGTTTTTTTATCTTGATGCTCCTACATCATAAATGGAGTTATAGTAGTAGGTGAACTACTAGCTAAGTGTATTTGTTATTTTTTCAATTTCCCTTTGTTTTCCCTCAATTTTATATGTTCAGTGAGTTATAAAAACTCAAAATCAGCCCCTATAGACTTTGATCTCATGGGTATCTATCTCCTTTCTAGTTTAGTTATCAGATGACCTAAGTGTGGGCAACTCTCCTAAGGATTCAAATTTAGATTTTTATACTAGAATTTCAATTTTATGTATGTGGATAGGTCAATGGATATGTTCAAGCCATTTTTCAAATGCCAACTCTATTTTTGTGTGTTTTATCATGCACCAACATTCTAACCTCATTTCTCAACTCACATATCTTAAAAGGAGATTCTGGAGAATCTCCCCAAGGTTTATATCTACCTAGTCTAGATGCACTGATCTTCACTCAATGACTCATTGTGACCATTCCATTTCATAGGGCCTTTACTGGTTCACCTATTCCATACTTCTAACTTCATTTCAATGGGTTTTGTGTACTTGAACAATAGTAGATTTAACCACATAAATTTCACTATGGAGGTGGAAGATAAAAATCAAATTTATTTTTTAGATATTATTATCACGAAAAAAAATGATGGCTCTTTGTCCCACACTATCTATAGAAAGAAAACTCACATGGAAAATTACTTACATCTAGAGTCCCATCATCATCCTACCAAAAAAATGACATTATAAACACATTAGTGACTCTTGTAAAGAGAATCACTGATAAATATCACCTTGGTCAATAAATTGAACATCTCTCTATTATTTTCAAGAAGAATGGTTATGATGAGGGACAAATTAATAATATCATCTATAAAACACAATTGGATAATGACATTAAATATATCAAGGATGAGATTATGGTCGAGGAGGAAAATATCGGCATGGTCACTCTTCCTTATATCGAAAGGACTACAGATAAATTGGAGAGAATATTTAGGAGAAGAAACATTAAGGTTTATTCATCTCCTCCTAATTCAATCATGAAATTGTTGGATAAACCTCAAGATCAAACTAATCCTATTTGTCATAAAGGGATCTATTTTATTCTATGTATTTGTGGCAAGGTCTACATTGGTGAAACTGGTTATTCCTTTCAAGTTAGGATTAACGACCATTGTGCTGATCTTTCTCACAACTAGATCCAAAAATATACCTTAGCAAAACCTTTTTATACCTTAGGTCATCCCATTTTCATAGATAAAGTTGGAATTGTCATGAGAGATAATCATTTTTGAGTATAAAGGTCTATGAAGTGATTGAAATTGAGAAGAACTTTAACAATTTGAATCGATATGGCAGTTGGGTTCTTAGTGATAGATGGAAACATATTATTTGAATGGTAAAAAATAGAAATTAAAAATTAAAAATAATTATTGTTTTTCTATTGAGATGACCCAGCCTAAATATTGGTGAATGATGGATAGTTATGGTGTTTATATTGGTCTTTTCTTGCATAGATCTCACCAATCTCTTCCTCCTGATGATGGGTCTTGCTGAAGACTTGAAAAATTAAGAGTATTTTTTGTTAAGGATAGTATTCACGTAGTGAGTTACCATTAGGTAGAATACTATTTACATTAGTTGGTTATTTACCATAGGTAAATACCAATTACTAGTTTGTTGACCTAATTTAATGGTTGGTTTGTTATACCCATAATTTCATTAATGGGTTATTTGTTATTTGACTTCCTATTTTTTAGGAGATTGTTTAGCTAGCTCAATGGCTATATAGTAGCCATTGTATTTTTCTCTTAATATTCTGAATAACATAATGTATCATTGTGTTCTTATATTCTATGGGTTCAGCTCTTTAAATCCATATCAGTGGTATCAAAGCGAGGAGAAGGATTTTTATGAAGAATGGTTTATTAAAAAGTGAAGGGTCAAATCTGTAATTCTATTACCTAACCTAAGCCATGAGAGATGATGCCTGATATATAGCCTATCACCATTAAAAAAGTTCAAATCTTGTATCAAGTGATCATGGATGCATCTAGTCAGTTTTGGCATTATTTGGTGGACCGAGACTCCTCCAATCTACATTAAATTTAGTCACATTGACTTGGCTCAACCTTATGTGATATGAATCTCTATGGATATATAATTTGATGTTATTTTACAACTTATCATCACCCTCTAACATCAACGTTGCATACAATTACTTGCATAGAAGTTTAACAACATCAGGATTTGTCCTTGTGCTTAGCTCAAAACTTCACACAATTTTCAAAGTGTGATCCAAGTTACATTTGTCAAGCCATGAGCTTCAGCTACACTTGTGCATTGATATTATCAAGGCCTTCTCTCTTGGTCAAATGAGTAAAAGTGTTGATTTACTTTGCATTGGTCATAGTGCTATACATTAATTCTTAAACTTTAATTTCATTTTAGTATTTTGGTCAAAACCATATTTAAGAGTCTTTGTTCATTAGGTGATTCTAGTTTCATAAAGTTTATTGAGTTTAGATTTGTCATTTAATAGATATGTCAAATTAATTATTTAACTAACTATTCTTCAAGCCATGTGGTTTGTTTATTATTGGGTCAAGAGTCATGTACATATTTTAATGTCATTAAAAATTCCAAAAGTGTCAATGTAATCTTTGAGTCATTTTTATAATGTGTCAATGTTTCATCAAGTCGAATGCCAAAGTTATTATAAAATAGTGTATCATCATTAGTGTCAAAATTCAAGGTCAAAAGTTTTTAATTATTTGTATGGATGCATTTTTGGCGTAATCAACGTCCTGGTCATGGAGATCCCACTAGAGAAATTTAATGGTTTTAATTTTCACACATGGAAGGTAAAAATTCAAATGCAGTTGATGAATAAAATTTTGTGGGGAATAGTTAGTGGGAAAGAAACACAACCCATAGATGAAACAAATTGTTAGAATGGAGTAGCAGAGATGATGAGGCTAAAGCCATCATTGGTCTTGCACTTTCTAATTCAGAACTGCATTATTTGGATTTAGAAAAATCATCTACTAAAATTTGGGAAAATTTGAATAATTTGTTTGGTGCCAAAGTTGTTAATGCTAATTTTCTTAAAAATTACACTTATTCAAATTGAAAATGATTGAAGGAAGAACAATGTCAAGTCACATAAATGAACTTAGATCTCTCATGAGGCAGTTAGCAGAAAAGTCCCCAGTTGATGATGAAGATGCTAAGTTAATTCTATTGAATAGTTTATCTACCAAATATAACTTACTCTTGGACAAATGCCTTCATAGTCTTTAGAAGACATGATTTTATCACTCTTAACATGAGAAAATAATTACAGAAGATGTGGAAGAAGAAACAACATTGTACCTCAAAAAATATTAAAAAAATTCTAAAAAAAGTGAACTTGAATGTTTCTACTATAAGAAAAAAGGCCATACAGCCTTAGATTGTAAAATTCAAGCTAATAATTTTCTCAAAGGAAAGCTTAATGAATCTAATGTAATCATCGAATAAGAATTTGAAGAAGAGAATCAATTACTAGCTGAAGACAATGGGTACAATTCTAAAGATTTTATGTACTAAGCAATGCAATTGGAGGAGGCACAGAAGGCTAGAGGTGACTTGTGACCTCTCATTAGTCATCAACGATGAGGTCGCTCACTTATTTTGATGACACATTTAGTGTGTTGTGTGTATGCATTTTTTTGTTGTGTGATTTCTAAAATAAGAATAGATGATACATTCCTATTCAAAGAGTGTAAAAATGTGAACTTCTATCCTTGTATTTTCTCTTGTAGAATGTTTGTGATGAGGATAAAATAAATATTATAACCTCATGATTTTTTGGTTGGTGGTTAACCACATCGAAAACTATTTTTAGTTGTGGTTGGTGGTTAACCACATTGAAAACCATTTGTAGTCGTGGTTGATGATTCACCACATTGAAAACCATTTATTGTTGTGGTTATAGGTTTACCACATTGAAAACCTTCATGAGGGATCATGAGTATGGGTTAGTTACAGTATAGGGATACATTCTCCCCACGTTCACACTAGGGGGGTGACTGTTAAGGAAAGTATTCACATAGTGAGTTACCATTAAGTAGAATACTATTTAAACTGGTTGGTTATTTACCATAGGTAAATAACAATTACTAGTTTGTTGTATTACCTAAGTTAATGGTTGCTTTGTTATACCCATAATTCCATTAGTGGGTTATTTGTTATTTGACCTTCCTATTTTTTAGGAGCTTGTTTGGCTATCTCAATGGCTATATAAAATCCATTGTATTATTCTCTTGATATTCTGAATAACATAATATATCATTATGTTCTTATATTCTATGTGTTCAACTCTTTGAATCCACATCATTTTCTAATTTAACGTAGTCTCTTAACTTCTTTAAATACTTAAACAATGTAAATGAGATTACCAGTTTATTATTTTATTTGATTAATTTTCATGTAGGTGATAAAGATAGATAAACATGTATTCTATGTGATTTTCCCCAGTATCAAATTAACAAATTTTAAGGTTTTGATTAATATTATTTACGATTGATTTTCCATTCATTCTATTGATTAAACTATTCGACAATACTAAAATGACAATGGATAAATATAGTAACAAGATCGATATTCATTCAGGAATATATTTCTATCAAATCTTAAGCTAGCAACTAATTAAAAAATGATAAAAGATAAGGCAAAGTTAAAGAGAATAAAATCCTACAAATAAGGGTGGTAACTCTGGTATCATGATCACAATCACTCCATAAACTAGCTACTAAACCAAAAAGCATATACATCATTGAATTCAAAACCAATGCAAGCTTATGAGGAGAGAAAAATAAGGAAATAACACCAAACACCATCGTATAAACATGAAAATGGAAGTAAATAATACCAAGTCTTCAATTAATCAACATTCATCATTTGATAAATAATTCAGAGTCTATTACAATCATTCTCCTAATATTTTGCTAGCATAATGGCATGAGAGGTTAACACTAATAAAGCATGAAAAGTTGTAGAAAAATAAAAGGGGATAGCTCTAAATCTCTTGTGGGAGGAGAAAAATATAACCATTTAAGTGTAAAATATAGCCAATTAGTCTTCCAAGGGAGATATTTTCCTTTAAAAACTCCAAACTACCACCATTAATGCCTTACCTACCTCCTACTCTCTCCAAATTCACCACTTTCACTGTTTAGAAGTTTGCACAAGACCAAAAATAAAATTAGCACAAGAAATTAAAATAAATGTATAGTAAATTAGCCACAAAAATGTCAATAGGTTTTCCCACAAGAAAAACCAAGTAAAATTAAGGGAACCATTATGTTCGGGTAGGAACCAGCTTTCTAACAACGTGAATGGTTCAAATTTTTAACACCTAGATCAAAATTTATGGTAAAAAAGTTAAAGGTAAAAAAACTCCTGGTAGACTTATCTAAGATTCTGGCAAGCATCTGGTTATAATCTGATATTACTATTCACATTTTTGGGCACCTAGTTTTAATCAGGGATGTACATCCTGAATTGCATGGGGGGGGGGACTTTGAAAATATTAACAAACCCAATCAGTTCATTTCCTTAAATAGCATTATGTGATTTTGGTGGGAAACCAAAATTTTAAAAGATCGAAGGACATAAACCTAGTCAAGAGTTTAGAGGGATAAAATCCTAATGGGATGATTTGTGGGGGTTTGGTGCTCTAAATCTTAGTATAGTGTCCACCGAGAATTTGGGCTAAAAAAGAATGTGGTCTGGGAATTGGGGGTAAAAATACCAATTTAGATAGGCAATGGTAGTCAGGGTTCCAGGGGATAAAACCCTAGATAACAAAGGCATGGGGACCTAGGATCCTTAACAACCTAGTCAAGGCCTAGGCCCCGATTAACATTGAAACACATAGTCAGGGATGGCCCTGAGCTAATTAGGGATCCATCCACGATTAATAAAAGATGGTGGACATCAAAATACCCACCAAGGAAACTAATATCAAAAGCCTAACTAAAATATAAAATGACCTAATCAAGATAAGAACCCATAAAATAAAGAAAACTAGCTAAACCCACCCTGCAAACCTAATTAAGATTATAAATATGATTAATACAAAAATGAAAGGAGACTCCCCTCCCAAACCTAATTAAGGTTTGGAAACTTTATTAGGTATAGGGAGCTAAGATTTTCAAAATATAGATCAAATTTGCTATGGAAATCCCAATTAACATTGGGCATGTAAATTTGAATAGTTCAAACCTAAATGAAAAAATTAACAAGTTTTTGCCTGAGACCAACTAGATTTTACAAGTACAATACATGGGTCTAGGAGTCATTTCAAGAGGAAGTGTAAAACACAAAACTTGATCAAATGGGCTTAGTGAAAAATATGGAATAGGTTATGAAGGTTTAAATGGACATAAATTAAAATGACCCATTTGGGAAAAAGGAAAGCCCTAAACAAGTTAGAGAACAACTGGTTCAGAGACCTGACATGTGCAATTAGTGCCTCAAAAATGCATTTCAAATCAAAGAATAAAACATGAAAGTTATCCACATGTGTTAGGTAGACAATATGGGGTAGGTCTAAAATGTCCAATAGGCGTCTAAACCAAAATTTACCCTAGGGAAAAATGAGATACCTGAGAGAACATGCATGCAAGAATGTCAAGTGAGCAGAAGTGTAACAAAAATCCATTTTTGGGCTAAGTGTTATATATGAAAATTTACCACTCAAACTTGGTAATCACAATGGGATAGTTATTGAAATCCTGAATGGAATGAAAATTTAAATGTATTCTTGGATTAAGCTAAGAGAGCTAGGAAAACTAAGAGAGATAGGATTCACATACAACTTGGGAGGTTAAAACTCCACTTACGCTAAGTGTAAAATATGAAGTTGACTCGCACAAATGTGGTATTTATAATAGTGATGGTTTTAGGTCTTGGTTTGGCATGAAAATTGAGATGTATTTCTAAGTAAACTTATGGGTGTTGAGACCAATGAACCATGAGTGTAAGCAGGAGCAAAATAAAAGGCAAAATAAAAGAGGTTCCATGATTCTTGGAAGAATAAGGGTGTGTTGTGCAAGCAACAAAAATACACATAAATCATGATAATAATAACATGATGAAGCATATGAATGGTTTACTAAGTATCATGATCCATGTAATAATGTAATCCAAATATGTAATACACCTCTCAAAGTGTAAGATAAAATTGAAATGTCATGCCATATGATATAACCAACTACATGGAAAGGAAAAATATAAGTGAATAATAAGTTAAGGATATTTATGTACATGGGAATGACATCCTACCCCCTAATATGAAAATTTTCAAATAAATATAAATATAGCAATGATAACTATCATATGTCAATGCAATGTGTAAATCATAGAGTTTGAAGTTGAGAACATGTAGTGCTAATTGTATATAAAAAATGTGTGGGTGAAATATGTGTCATGTACACCTATGTGGAATATATAGTCAAGTGAATAATGCATATTAAAATCAATCAATTCCAATATGTAAATAGTGCCAAGGACATGAAATCCCTAATGAAATAAGTCAAGGCATGCAAGTAATATGGCCTGCTAAAGTGATACATGTATAATTAGTATAATGTGTAGGATGGATTCATGAGTGCCATGCTCCAATAGGTATATTATTATAAATTCATGATCAAATAAACTCATAATATGTCAATGAGAAACATGTGAGGGTACAATGCTGAAATATAAATATGTGTACATAGATGTAGTGAATAAATATTTTGCTTGGGTATGATGCCCCCATAGGAAAATATATATGCTCATGTATGAAACCATGCTTATTTATTTATTTTATAGTTATATATGAAAAATAAAATATAAATTGACAAAATATTAAATAGGTTTGCATAGGAAATAAAAGAGCAAGGCTTGCAAACTATAAGAATGAAATGATGAGGATTATGAGCATATATGGATTCCCTCAAAACTTAATTCATGTTAATGTCTAGATAAGTAAGTTATCATATTTTATAAAACCAATATAAGTAATAATAATGCTATCATATATTTATATTTTAAAATATAAGTATGTTATCATAATCAAATGGTTAATGCCAATGAAAAACAACAATAAACATGAAATAAGTGGCTAAAATAATGTTAATGAAAATATAAGTCAAACACCATGTAAAATATAGAAATATAGATTGCAATAAATCTCAAGAAAGAGGCCTAAATCATAATCATAGATTTGAGAATGGTGATGATAAAATGGAAATAGAATGAATAGATTGATGTATACATGTAAGATACATTTACCTTATCTAAGTAATCAATGAGAAACAATATGCATGTAAAGGTAGCTCCATATAACAAATGTGATTGATTAAAAAAGTAATAAATGGCCCCCATAATAGAGTTTTAAATGTAATCATAATCATATCCAACCAAATTATCTCACCTCTCACCTAAATCAAGGTATACCTAAACACTAAAATTTGGCACAAAACATTTATTCTATGGTTTATTTCCAATTCATCTTATTTGGAAAACTTGTATGTTTAAACCCATTTTTAGGGTGGCTCCAACCCCACATGAGTATATATTTGGTCCACTGAGCCTAAAAACTTGATAAATACTTATTTACAAGGTATTAATTAGTAAATTTTAACTATTATCACTTGTTACTGAGGTCTGTTTCAAAAATATAACCCTACTTATATCCTAGACAAGCTCGTGGATGTATTGGCTTGAATTTAACAAGCTCGTAGCCATAAAAATGTGTCCCTTTTATATTTTTAGGTTTTTCTATTAGTTTTAACTTAAATTATGCCTTAACATTTCCCATTTGAATTTTCAAAAGTTGGATAACACACATGAGTCATCCTAGATCATCTTATAAATATAAGGTTTTGCCAAACCCTTTAGGCATCTATCTATGAATTAAGAGAGAATACATAGAGATTGGATTCAACACACCAAGGGTCAAGCCTAGATTCAAGCTTATACATTCAAATTTTGATTCATAATCCTACACACTTATGACACTTAGTCATTTTAGTCTCTCTACATGATCCCTTATACCAAAAGAGGGTAATTAGAATACAGTAGTTACATTAATCACTTTTAGGGAAGATGAGGTTAAAACTTTAACTCAGGCTATTCCATACACACCATAAAATTACATGGAGGTATGATTCCAAGTGTGCTTAATACATTGTTTTTATCACTAATTTGGTGGTTTACCAACTCCATCATCGTTGTTTTATTTTGAAGTGTGAAAGCTATGTCAAAATGAAATTCAATCATACACCATATTATGCCTTACACATCTAAAAAGTGAATGTACATTCATAATTATAAAGACACAAGACACATGAACAATAAAACCTAAACTTTGAA